>CM028136.1:772143500-773529000 GCA_016271365.2 Neoceratodus forsteri
GCCTCCTCCCTAGGCTGCTGCTGATTAGAGCACCTTCTCTCATTACTTTTCTATGGACTGTTAGGCTCTTATGCCTTTTCTTTTGGGATCCTATAGCCGCTAGGATTCTCATTTGTTTGTGATGTATCTGCTTATTGCACTGTAACCTGTTTCCCAAAACTGTTTATTGATTTGTGAAGCCCACCAGCCTGTAAAGTCTTAATTGCTACTTATAGTTAAGCCATTCCTGGCTGTTTTTATTTAAAGTTAGTCTGCCTGCAAGCTTTGCGTGCAACTAAGTAACTGCTTCCATCTCTCGATCCTTCTGTTGTCCTAAGCTCTTCATCTCCTCACTACCCTGTGCCTCCATTTCCCCTTTGTACTTCTACCAAAGTCTTTCCGCTCACCACTTGCTTCTTTCTCTAGCCACCCCCTAGCCCCCCCATCTCTGCTCCTTGCCTCCTTTTTGTTTCTCTCTGTCTTATATTTTCCCATTCCCCTTTCTCTGCGACCTGCACCTCTTTATTTTCATACCTCCACCCACTGCCCTTTGTCTTTTTTTCTGTCTCTGTCACCGCCCAGCCTGCCTGTAATCTCCTGCCTTTGTCTTTCAGCTCTCTCCCCCACCCACTGATGACCACCACCAGCCACCCGCCTCCTGCTTTCTCAGCCTCCTTATTAATCCTCTGTTTCTTTTCTCCCCTCCAGGGACTCGTACCTGACCGTCGCTCTCACTTGCCGTGTGGCCATTTCTCTGTGGCTGCTGCCACTGACAGTTGCGCCTTTTCCCGACTGCCCTCCTGGAACTCATCTCAGGATCCCCTGCACATGTACTACCGCTGAAGAATTCTCTGAGCCATCTCGAGTGGGAGGATTCTGATTGGTGCAGCTTAAGGTAGCTACGTCCTGATTGGTCTGCTTCCTCCCTAGGCTGCCGCTAAATGGATCGCCTTCTCTCATTACTTTTCTATGGACTATTAGGCTCTTATCCATTTTATTTTGGGATCCTATAGCTGCTAGGGTTTTTGTCTCACCCTCCTCCCCCTCCCAGGCCTCCTTTAAATACACTCCTTGCCCCACCCCTCTCGGCTACCTCCAGTCCTATTGGCTGTCAGCGCTCCTCATCAACCCAATTCCTAGCCAAGGAGACCTATCTGTCCCCCACGCTTCTGCTCACCCCTCGCCTCCCTATTGCAGCCTCGCAGGTGGTTCCTCTTCTGTATCCTATCTCTTCTGACTTTTACCATACCCCTCTAAATTATCTGCCTCTTGGTCTGACTGCCCAGTTTCAGTACTTTGTAGCTATCTCTGTACTCACCCCCTCACGTCTATCTGCCTGTCCCTGACTGATCTGCTCTCTCCCTTCCCTCAGACCACCTAATTTTCCCTGCTCCCCTCCCTTCACCATTCACAATGGCCCCTTCTGCTCTGCCCCTCTGTTTATTTTTCCTCACCTCCTTGATTCCACTGTCTAACTGGCCTGTAGCCTGCTTCTCCAAACTCCCTCAGAGCTACAAATTGGATTACAGCTACCAGCACTCAGGAACCATCGACTCAGGATTTTACCATCATTATTGTCTCTCCACCGGGACCAGCTGGTACCACCTGTGGTATCATGGTAAGGTGATTTATGCATGTCTCTTCCCACTCTCGCCTCTGGCTCACGTTGCCTCTCCCAGGGATCAAGATTGATTACAGAACTTTCACTCCTGTAAGAGGAAGATGAAGAAACTCTCCCTCAAAAATCTACGTTGGAGCACCTTGAAACTCCTGCTCCTTCTACTACTATTATCAGGCCATAACCACCCAAACCCTGGCCCCTCAAGTCTAGACAATGGGCACAGGCAGTGCCACTCTGGGGCTCTCACCTTTGCAGCACTCAACATCTGTAGCCTCCTACCGAAACTCGATGCCCTGCATATATTTACCCACTTACAAAACCCTGATATTCTTCAGGTTGTTGAAACCTGGCTCATTTCTAAAATACCAGACAGTGCAATTGCTTTTCCAGAATATAACATCTTCAGACTAGATAGGACCTCTAAAAGAGGTGGCGGCTGTGTGCTGTCTACCTCAAAGATGCCCTCCTAGGGCACCCTGTTCAAACCCCCACATCGAAGCTGACTGCCCAGATTTTACCTGTCAGAATTCTTCTCAGGCCCACAATAAGGTGCTGACTATCACTGTTGTCTACATCCCACCTAAGGAACAAGGCAAATGTCTCAACTATGTCCTGGACTTCATCCGCTCACAACTCCCAGGCTCTGAGTCTATCCTTATGGGTGATTTTAGCATAAATTGGCTTAGAACAGATACAAATGGCTTTAAGGATGCTAACTCAGCTGCCGACCTAACCCAGCTAGTCGCCACACCCACTAGGCAAAACTATAAGGCTGGCACCAGCTTCCTTCTGGACTGGATCCTGACAAACCACTCATCCTGCATCTCCCACGTCTCCGTCCTTCCTGACTCGTTAAGTGACCACTCTCCAATCACCTGTGAATGGTCAAATAAATTCAACATCCCACCGCCCAAACTAATTACAAGCAGAACCCTCCCACGTGGCCAACTGAAGCACCTCAAATCCCACCCCAGACAACAAGACTGGTCTCCTATTTTCCTTGCAACGGAGGTCAACTCTGCACTCAAGTTCTTTATCAACACCTTCAATGCTGCCTGTGACTCCAATGTCCCCTTTAAACAGAGGAAAGTCAAAGGGCTTTGCAACCCGTGGCTCTCAGGGGAGCTCCTAGCACTGATGAAATCTATGGACCACCTCTGGGCTCGGGCTCGAGACACAGGTAGGCAAGTAGACATACAAAACTACAAATGTGTCAGGAATGATTGCACTATAGCAATACGCCTAAAGAAAAGCAGCTATTACAAAGATACTCTTACAAACACCTGGGGTAAAGGGAAGTCCTTCTGGGATAATCTAAAGAGAAATTACATGGAAATTACCAAAAACATCATCCACCATGCTGGAACTGGATGGGACTATAAAACTGGACCCAGCCACCATAGCAAATACATTTCATAAAACCTTCTCGGACCTCAGTAGCATGCTCTCGCATGACTTCTTTAACACTGACTCCCCTGTCACATCCCCTCTTACCAACCCGCCCCCCCTGCAACTCAACCGCCATTTTATTTCAAAACAGGATGCATGTAGTGCACAAATATATCAGCAAAGCAATCGCAGGATCAAGAACCAGTGGTGACATTCTGGACCTTAAACTACTGTCTCTCACTCTAGACGAAGTACTACCTCAGCTTATACATATTTTCAACCCTTCCCTCACCCTCAGCCAGTTCCCTGATAAATGGAAATGCGCCACCGTTATGCCCGTCCACAAAAGTGGGGACAAGGCCCATCCTGGGAACTATAGCCCTATATCCATACCTCCCCCCTCTCTAAGGCCATTGAGCGATTAGTCTCTGACCAACTGACAGAATACCTGGCTAAGCAGGACATCCTTTGTAAGCAGCAGCACGGCTTCCAAAAAGGCCACAGAACTACCTCCGCCCTCCTAGAATTGATGGGAGCAATCCACAATTCCCTTGACAATAATCAACTAACTGGTTCAGTCTTCATTGACCTGTCTACGGCTTTTGACACCGTCCATCACCAACTACTCATCACTGAGCTCCAAAATGCTGGGCTCTCCCTTGAGGCTACATCCTGGTTTAAGAGCTACCCAGAAAACCTCTCACAAAGGGTGAAAATCACTCACACCCTCTCTGATACTAGACCGGTCTGCTCAGGAGTTCCACAGGGATCCAGTCTTGGGCCACTCCTTTTCTGCCTTTTTTTGAACAATTTCCCACAATCCTGTCCTGAACAAATCCTGCTATACGCAGATGATGCAGCCATTCACGCCTCTCACCATGACCCCATACTACTCCAAGAAAAGCACCAGATGGGTTTCACCTCCGTTGAAAAATGGTTTAACAGGCAAAAGCTGGTGCTCAACTACAAGAAAACAAAGGTGATGCTTTTCTGTGGCTCCCGTAACAAGCATAGGCTTCAACCCATCTCAATTGCAAACTGCCATGGTGCTGTCCTAGACCAAGTGCACTCCTTTAAATATCTTGGCATCACTCACAACAGCCACCTAACCTATGGTATCCACACTGACACTGTTGCCAAACCTGTTCACAAGCACATTGGCCTTCTCTACAGGTACAGGTAATGCCTCACCTCAGATGCCTTAAGGATAGCTGTACAGAGCTCTGTGGTCTCTCTAATTGACTATGGGCTGGTTGTCTATGGCTCTGCTACTAACATAGTCCTAAGGTGCCTATGCCTGGCCCTAAACAAAGCCTGCTGTCTCATTACTGGATCCCACCATCTCACCCACATGTGTGTTCTCTACTCCCAAATGGGTTGGCTCCAACTATCAAACCATATTAAGTTCCATACCTGCCTAATGGCCAAGAAGATCACTTTAGGCCTTGCTCCCCCAGGAGTCCAAGCGCTTCTACATGCAGCATGCATCCCCTGCCTCACCAGGGATTCTGAAAATCAAATTCTGCACATACCACGGTGCTGCACCTCGCAGGGACAAAGGTCATTTGTGCACCGTGCACCTTCCTGGTTTAATGGACTCAACAAAGACATCACCTCACTGCAAAGGCTAGGCCAGTTCAAAACCAACCTTCACCTCCACCTCTCTGCCTCCAGCGACTGTGACTGTCACTCCTAATCTGCTCTTGCACTTACCTCTCCCACTCCATGACACCTTTTCCCTACCCCCTACCTTGTCTCCCTCCTGGCTCTAGCACTTTAAACCTGACAATGCCCTTTGGCTGCTATGATGTCTTCTAGTGTTCCCCTCAATCTCTCAGTCCATCTCAGTTAATCCCTTGCCCTGCTACCTCTCCTTTCCATCCTCCGGCTGTTTTCAAGCTACCTCACCCTGCTTAGAATCCATTGTACTACACTGAAGTGAAGGTAATTGCATGGTGAATAAGGGTCATTGTGAAAGTGATTACTGTGTATTGTTCAGGCCACTAGAAGGGAAAGAGGGGGTTACAGTGTCCCAGAGGGCTGTGACCAGGTTAGCTTGACCACTAACAACCCTGACGTCCTGGTGGAGGCATCCGTTTCAGTACCCAGGCCCCTTAACCTGCAACTAGCCATGCAGGCAGGGGTAGTAGCCCTTGAGATAGCGCCACCTAGGGGTTACACTAGCTTCCTTCTTATCTGGGTGAAACCTACAGTATCTTTCCCCCCATTCTTAAATTTTTTATTCCATGCTTCCTCCCTATCTGGGTGAAACCTATACTCACCCAGTTCTAAATTTTTAAAGAGCTAGTGGAGCCAAAACAGGCAGATACAAAATTTTAAGAAGTAGTCATTTGTAATGTTTTATTTCTAAAGTATGTTTCTTTTTCCTTTTGCTCATTAGAAAGTTTTCAATATGATAATATTGTGCCAAATGTGTTGAATAGCTGTTAGCCCGGCAGCTGACATGTCTGTCTCTATCCCCCCACTGCATCATCAGCATTGTGATCGTACTGACAGTGACATCACAGGTGACCGACCTGGCAGCTACTGAAAGGCTGTTCTTAAGCAGCAGTGATGTCACAGTCAGTGAGATCACAATGCTGATTATGTAGTGAGGGGTATGGAGATAGATATGTCAGCTGCCAGGCTGACTGCTGTCCCATACATCACACCTACTAACACCAGGTAAATAATCTTCTAATTATACAAAGGAAAAGGAAAAATATACATCAGATATAAAAGGTAATGGCTGACTGCTTTTAAAAACCAATATTAGTTTTAGGCAGTACACTAGCTCTTAAAATTATGGCATCCTCCCTGTCTGAGGAGTGAAGCCCGCATTCCCCCTTTTTAGTCAGGTTTCATCCCTATCCAAGTGAAACCTTCATCCCGCCTACTCAGCTTCTTCTCCATTTAGGTGAAGCTTGTTCACACCACCCATTCATTAGATGCAATTGTAGGGAAAGTACTGCTTCACTACTCTCCCACTATGCTGCTACTAACGTTGAAAGAGAGAGTCTATTAATATCAAAACCAAAAAATACTGGACAAACCAGGATTCATTTTATTACTAACTATACTAGACACACACATGAGATACAGGCAATCATGAATGAGAATTGGCATATTTTAGAAAATGAGAGATTACTGACTGAAGAAGTGAGAGAGAGACCTCGATCTATGTTTTGTAAGGGTAAAAACTTGAAAGATAAACTAGTGCATAGCTATTTACCTGATAGAGTAGTGACAACTAAAAGAACATGGTTTTCCCCATTACCTATAGGTAATTTTAGTTGTGGGAATTGTAAGTTTTGCCCGTACATTTTTAGAACTGACACATTCTCCACATGTAACAATACCAAACTATTTAAGATGACAGAATTTTTCAATTGTACTAGTAACAATGTTGTCTATCTTGCCACATGTGACTGTGGCTCTTTCTATGTGGGGAAGACAAGCAGACCTTTGAAGGTGAGAACAGGGGAACACCTGCGTTCAATTTCAAAAAAAGATGGAAAAAATGCATTAGCATGCCATGTTGGTAATAATACTAATGGTGAACACTCTTTCAAATTCTGTGCCCTTGAGAAGGTTACCTTAGGACCATGTGGTAGAAACCTTGATGCCAAATTACTTCATCGGGAGTCGTTTTGGATTTTTACACTGGGGAGACTCAAACCTCCAGGACTCAATGATAGGATTGATCTTCTATCTTGTATACAAAGGAAGCTATAATGGTCTGCTTTTTTGTACATTGGTTATAACTGACTCTCTTATGTGTATGTTATGTTTTTCATTGTTTGTTTTCTTTATGTTTCTCTTTCTGTTTTTTTTTTTTCTTTCTGTTTCTCTTTTAGGAAACAGAATTAATTGCTGTCCATCATATGCCGATGGATACTAATTGAATTCATAGAAACCATTAAATATGGTGGTAACGTAAATGGATAAATATTTTAAGTTCTTTTAGACGCTACTTACATCTTAGATATTGATATGGCTATTAATGTCATGAACTGCACTTTCTAGGATGTCTTAGGTCTGTAATGTGATACAATTCATACTATTTTGAATCCTGTGATGACAATATTAATTGCCTGATGCTTTATCATGACCTGACTTATATAGTACAATGTTACATCCGACTGACCTGCTAACTAAATTCCTTTCCCTTAAGCTCTCCTTAGGTTCTCCTGTAATGGAATATTTGATTATTTATTAGTGTTTTTCTAATGGGCATGACATTTTAAAATAACAAATTAGATGTAGTAAGGATGATAATGGTTTAATAATAATATGTTGTGTCACTTTAAATTTATGTCTTGTATAAAAGGACAACATGATTCTGATTTGCTATCCTCCTGATGATGCATGTTTGTATGCAAAACCAGTAGGGGGTTCTTAGCAGCATTTCTGATGCCACTTTGCACTTATGGCGGTGTGTTTTAAACTTTTTCTATAATAAAGGTGCTTGTCTTGAAGCTATTTTTGAGTGGTGTGGTTTCTTGTTGCTTTTTTCTATGCTGCTACTAACCATTTCCCTCCTCCCTTTCCACCCTCACCTTACCACCTATCCCATCTTTCCCCCTTCCAACACCCCCCTCCTTCACCCATCCTCCAGCCTCCCTGCTTTATTTTACTCTCATTGGAATCCTGGTTGAAGTCTCCCCCATTACATTGGCTGTACCTTGAAAACCTCCGATGCCTCCATCCCTCTTACATCCCTTATCCTCTTCTCTGCCCTCCTCCTCTCGCCACAAGCATCTCATAGGATCTCTCAAGCTTCTCATCTCCCTGCTGCTTATAGTAGCAAGTGATATTGAACTTAAACATGGCCCTGCCCAGTTATCCCACTCTCCTCCTCTTCCCAAAGAACTGAGAGTGGTCCATGTTCATATCGGTAGACTTTTCCCTGAGCTTGACCAGCTGCAACCAATCCTGGTTAACTTCAAGCCTGATGTGTTGGTACTACCAGACTCTCAGCTCTCCCCAAAAATCCCTGATACTCCTATTGCCAACTTGGTTTCACCATCATTCACCAGGATTAAGCAAAGAGTGGTGGTGGTCTAGCCATCTACCTTTTCTCAAACATCCAGTCTGAGTCTGTGCCCTCCACTTCCAACCCCTCTGCCACCTTCTCAAACTCTCCTTCACCTTCTCTGTTTGTATTCACTGCCAGAGTTTACTGCTGTCCTGGCATGGTCCCAACATCAGTCGCAGATCTACTTCCACTATATCCTCCATAGTCTCCTCTGGTGAGTTGCTCATTCTAGGGAATTTTAACCTCCGTTGACTCTTCCCCTCCTTACACAAATTTTGCCTAAATGTTAAATCCCTCAAACTCTTCCAACTTGATTTCTGACCACAATCACAGATCCTTTATTCACTCCCTCCTGGTCTGGGTCCTCCTCCCATCCCCATCATATTGTACACAATGGTACCCTCACCGGCATCCTCAGTGACCACCATATGGGGTATTGTGTGTGCAAGATTCATTGCCCTAAGACTCTCCCCAAATTCATCCAGATCTGGTCCTTCTGGTCACTGGACTTATCCTCTCTGCATGCTGACCTGGTAACTACCAACTGGTCCCCATCTCTACAGCCAGTAACATTAGCACTGCACTCCAATTTTAACTTCAAATTTATCTTTTTCTGGGATCATTATGACCCCTTAGAAGAACCAGGATCCAAAGGGTCTCCTCTTCCATGGATCTCAGCAGTTACTGGCTTGTCACCATGTGCATGACCTTGCCCAGCAGACCTGAAAGTCCACTCGCTCCCCTTCCAACCATACTAGATACCCAGCCCTTTGCATTGCCTGTACTAAAACTACAGTGGTAGCCACAGATATTGCCAGCTATTTCCAGATGTTTCGTGAAATTTCTAAAGAGTTTCTCTCTGCTGCCCCTACTATGGAAATGCAGAAAACAGGAGATTTCTCGGAAATGTCACAGAAATTTCGGGAAATAGCTGGCATTGTCTGTTGCTGCTACTATACTAGGCTTGTAAAATCCAAATACTTCACATCCATGCTCCAGAACAACCTTAATCACCCCTCTAGTTCTGGAAGGTAATCCATTTCCTCTTCTCCCATCTGACCCAATCCACTCCCTCCATTCTTATGGCAGGCAACTCTCCTATCTCAGACCCTTCAGCAGTGGCCACCACATTCAACTCTTTTTCACCTCCTGTGCCCACTCTCCTCTCCTCTCCTCTCCTCCTCCTCCTCCTCTCCCTCTTCTCCCCTACACCCCCTTCTTCCCCTCACTTCCCTTTTCTCCTTCTCTCCCACCATGCCACCCACCACACATCAGGCCCACTGGACTCTAAGTACCCACAAGAATGGAAGCCCTGATGACCTCGACCTCAAGCTCCCATATCTATCCACTCAAACCATTGTTCTCCCTATCGTCCACCTCCTCAACCTCCCATTCTCCTTATCCTCCATCCCTGACTCTTGGAGACTGGCTACAGTCATCCTCCTTTCCAAAGGGGGTGACCCCACCTCCTCTGGAAACTACTACCCCATCCCCCTTCTCCCCAATTTGGATAAACTCCAGGAGCCCCTTCTTCTCTCCCAGCTCTCCCATTTACTTGACTCGTCCTCCTTCTTCACTCCCTTCCAGTTTGACTTCAAATTGTCCCACTCAGCCTCCACCTCCAACTCTCTTCTCTGACTCACTAACTCCATCTTGTCTGGCATGGATTAGTTCTGGTTACCTCTGCTATTTTTGTTGACTTGGCTCAAGCCTTCAACACTGTCTGCCCACCCATTCTCCTGGAGAAGCTTAAGGCAGGGGACTCTCCACCTCCTCAGTTGAGTGGTTCCACTCCTACCTTGATGGCAGGTTGCAAGCTGTCTGAATTGAAGATTTCTTCTCCCCCAACCTCCCAATCTGTTCAAGCATCCTAAAGGGTCTGCCCTTGGACCAATCCTTTTCTCTATTTTTTTGAATGACCTCCCCATTGCCTTCTCCTCTGCATCCATTCACGTGTATGCAGATGACAAGGTTCTCTTTGCCTCTGGCGCCTCTGCCCCCCACCTTATGACCTTGAGCCAACTGGAGTTTAACAACCTCCAGCCCTGGTTCCTGGCCAACCAGCTGTTCCTCAATGCCAAGAAAAATGGTCTCTATGACCTTTAACACTAGGCAGAGGCTTGCTAGATTCGCTCCTCTCCTTTACACTTGATGGGCACTGTGATTAAGAATCTCCTTGTTCAAGTACCTTGTGGTCTAGCTGGACCATCCTCTCAATTTTTCTGCTCATGTGGATGCCATGCACCATCAGCTCCATCCCAGACTTGGTATATGTTACAGGAACAGAGGGTGTATCCCACTTCCTGCCCACAGAGAGATCATCTCAAAGATGATACTCCCCATCTTCGACTGTAGTGACATTGTTTACAGTGCTGCTCCAAGTCCACTTTAACCAGACTGGATCCCCTCTTCCACTTCTTCTGTCATTTTCCCTTGGACAGTCCCTCTTGCACTCACTACTGTTCATTGTAAACCTCCCTCCACTCCCTTGTTGCCAGGTGACTTGGTTACTGTCCTCCTTTATCTCCAAATTCTGGCTTAGCTCCCTCCTCTCATACCTTGCCTCCCTTCTTAAGCCCATCCCCCACTACCTCTTACTCCCTTCCCACCTCTGGTTCTTGCTCTCTTATTCTCTCCTCTAGTGACATCCTCTGCTGAGTAAGCTGCCTTCTCTTCCAATTCCCTAAATTCTGGGTCTCCATCCGCTCGGCTCCATCTCTTAATGCTCTGAAATCACTATTATGCAGTTTCATAACTCACTCCTGCAATTGCCCTTGACAACGGGCCCTGGGTTTTCACCTGCCACCCTCCAACCAACACTCCCTGCATTGGTACCAATACAGCCTCCCCACCCCCTACCACAGTTTCAGCCTATCCCCACCCTATACTTAGTATTGAACTGTTGCACATTGCTTATTGTTTTACTGCCCTTTATTGTGTTCCACGTTTTTATTTACTCAGAAGCACTGCCTATGTATTTGCCTAGTTTGTTGTACTTGCATACATATTATTGTAGTCTCTGTTCATTGTATTTATTTTTTGGTATCTGCACTGTTGCTCTCTCCTCTCCTCCCTCCACCAAGATGCATCTGGAAATGTGAAAGCCCAAGGTCCAGTGTCAAAGGCAATTGCAGGAGTGAGTTATGTCCTTGGTTTGCAAAGTATTCATCCAATGTAGATGCTGGATATAGCACTTTTTGCATAGCAACCTATTTCATATAAGTTTCTGTAGCATTTCTGTCTGTCCTAGAAGATGTTAATAGAAAGGTGTATCCATTTGGAGCTCTTTATCTGGAGGTCTGAGAATTTAAGATGTCTTTTGGTACTGAATTCTGTTGAGCAACTGCTCAGGGCCATAGAAATTAAAAAAAAAGCTAATATAGTACTGTATATGGTAAAATGCTGTTCAGCATGGAAATCCATGCCTCGGACAGCGTTGTTGTGCTGCAGTAGCAACATCACTGTGCTGTTGTGCTGCACTGTGGACGTCACTACTGCAGCACAACAACATCAAACATTGTCACACACAATTGCCATCACTGTCTGAATAAGATCATTAGCTCGATCGGGCTCATTTATGGCAACAGACTGGAAGACTGTACACCTCCAGGAGAGACAGGATGAATAGGCATGGTTTTTGGAGGGGCCATATACACAGCACAGTGGTAAGAGAGAACAGGCAGTTCATTCAAGTGTTACCAGAGCCCAGTGTATGATGAGTGAAACAGAGAGAGAGAGAAAAAGTGAAAGTTGGTGTGACTGAGTGCTGTGGTTGCTGGAATTGGGATTTCTAAACTAACAAAGTAGGGAGAAACAAACTATTTTTTAATTTCTGATTGCCCATGTACTATAAAAGCTTGTGTATGGGCAAGGCAACTATACACAAACAAGCCTGTGTTTGAATCTCAAACAGGCAAACAGGAGATCCCTTGAGCTTCGTTCTTGAGATTCCTGGTTGCCATGGATACCTCTTAGTTCAGACACAGGCTTGTTGTGCATAGTTGCCCATACACAATCCTCTATTGTACAAAAATGGTAGAGGAACAATGACAGAGGAAATAACTTCCAACAATATTGTCTCAGAGGCTCAATCTCTATCGGCAAGTACATTTATCCATACAGAGATTTTCTACTATGGCCTTGAAAGAACTTTGAAACTAACCAAAGTGTTCAGTTTCTGAGAGGTTTGTAATATATTGGGCAAGCCAACTAAATGCCATTTTGACAAAGTTAGATAGATGTAATGAGGAAAAGGTGTGCACTGCATATGGCAGTGCCGCGAGCAGAGCTGCCAGCTCAATTCAACAAAACAAAAAAGAAAACTCAGCACTCTTGATTTGGTATTTGTGCAACATGCAAAGTGCAAGTTTTATTTGGTGAAAAGCCTGATGCACACCAGTAGTCAACTGGCCTGCATCAGTCTTCTCAGCAAACAAAACTTGCACTTTGCACAAATACCAAACCATGAGAGCTGAGATTTCTTTTTTGTTTTATAGTTAGATAGGTGCCTGCAACATAAGAGTATTACATTATTAATCCTTAGGTTGTACTGGCACAAGTTTCTTTGAAAGAAGGCCATGATATATAGTAGCAGGATGTTTTGCAGTGGTTTGTATGAGCAGGTATACAGGTTTTTTAGCCATCTAGTGACAACAGAAAGCCAGCCAACTGCTGAGTAGATGGTGCAGTAATGGGTTCTAATGGGCAGGCTGGTTTTAAAATGAAATGTGTTCTAGTACAAAATGTCTAGTCTGGCCAGGTTTGAAACTGTGATACTTCTAGAGCTCAAATACCCATGGTCATGAAGAGGCATGAATGTGGCTTGCACTAATCATTTTTCTTGACTCTACAGTGAAATAGAATTGGTTTCTGTAGTAGGTACCTAGTCTCGGATGTAATTTCTTACATAGGTTTTCAGTATGAGTGCCGAATGATATCTTATAGTCTAACCAAAGGCCCAGATTATTGAAAAGTATCCACCAGCTCCAATCTGTCACCCATAAGAGTGGAGAGGCAGGGGGAGGGTAGTCAGTGGCTGTTTGTTGTTTGGAGTAAATACCATGAACTTGGTTTCTGTGGCACTGAGGAGGAGTTTGGAGTTAAGCAGGTTGTACTGCAGAGCATCAAATGTCAATTGGATGTCCTTTGGTGCAGCAGGTAAAGTGGATCTAGTTACATACAGTACAGTGTCATCAGCGTAACAGTGTAGGCTAGTATCCCCTATGTTTTCCCCAATACCATTTATGTATACTGGAAATAAGAGTGGACCTAGTACAGACCCTTTTGGGATTCCCTTGCACACAGAAGTACAGGAGGATGAGAAGCCTTCAAGTTTCAGTTGTTGCCAGTCAGTTAAATTATTTCTAAACTAAGACACAGTGGAGGGCGGTGCTAATATAGATTTCGGCAAGTTTATGCAGTGAGATGGGATGATCGACTGTGTCAAAGGCTTTAATGATGTCTACAAATATGGAAGCATTGGTAGGTTTCTGGTCCAGGGCAGAGAACCAGCCATTAGTAACTTTGACTAGGGTAGATAAGGTGCTAGGTATAGCCATGAAACCCGATTGTGAATGAGCCCTGAAACCTGATTGTGGTGTACGAAGCTGAGTGATGTCTCGACCACTTGCCACAGGATTATGGTCATGAGGTCTGTTGGAAATAATATAATGCTAACAAAGGGACTGAACAGCAATGAGAAGCAGAGAAAGTGACCCTACCAAAACCACCTGAAGAGAAATGGCCAGACACATAAAAGTAATGCAATCAGGCCCAGAAGTCTGGAGTCTGACATTTTATATACAGTACATGTATAGTATAGTGGCCTTGGTGGGAGGAGCTCATCATGGGCAGAACAGCAGGCCTCCAGCTTTTCTGTTAATCCAAATACTTACTGCCTGTTTAACGCAGTGATTCCTAGTGTTATAACTAGTTATGGTGACTAAGGGCATTATGCTAGCAGTAGCAGGCTATCTTTGGGTATAGTACAACCTGTCATTGAGCAGTATTTTAACTGTATGCACGTACAGAATGTCTATTGGCCACAGGGATCCTTATAAAATTAGATGCTGCCTCTCATGAGGCCATTACAGATGAAAACATTTTAAATAAATGATTGCTTATAGTATTGGTTATGGACCTGTTCTCTCCCCCCCCTTTCAGAATGGAACAACCTCATTTTTATTTGGTGGGAATAGTCTGATAACAAATAAGTATTGTGGTCTGAGTTGCTGTAAATACCTAATAACTCTATTCCATACCACAATCACAACCTTAGTTATCAAGCATAGCATCTATTGTACTATGTGTTTCACTGCAGAATGGCCCTTTAAGAGCAAGCAACAACTAAGTCTACAGTCACTGCAGACTGCATTATCTTTCTCTGGTGAGCAAATGCCATTTTCAGAGGTGAATATACAGCTAGCATATAACAATTTAATTTGCATACTTACAAGAATCCATTATTTTTTTCAACAAACTTTTTCATCCTTCGTACCCAGCTGATCAAACCTATTTCCATCTCCACTAAATGCCTTATCCCCAGCCATGAAGCCCCAGTCTCAGCCACACTCCACTGGACTGTAGCACACTGCAGACCCGACACCATCCCCAAATACTTACCCTGGGGTAGATGTCCACTATATCCAGTTCCTCAGCAGGCATGACACTCTTCCACCCAGGCCAGCTATTAAAGAGAATGTAAAAGACCCTGATACTGGAGGGGCTGAACCTGAAAACCTACAGAGGGAGGGGGGAGTTCATCCTCTATTCAGTGGCCCTGCACTTTCCACCATTTTCATGCCCACCCAAGAATTTCCTGTTGGTGTGCAAGTGCTGGCACGCCTGATGCACCAATGTCAGTGTTCTCACACCTCCCAAAGCAACCTCCATACTACACAGTCACCTGCAATCACCCAGCTGGCAGTACAACAGCAGAGAGGGACCACTGCATACCCTCACCAGAGGAGGAGGAGGAGGGTTTTCTATCAGATGCTCAACCCTCCTCATGCTGGTTTTACAACGTGGCCAGGCTCAGGGTGCAAGCCTGGCCACTGACATACTGAGCAGCACTTTGCTGCTCTAGCGAGTGAAGAATTACATTCTGAGTACTTTCTCACACAGGATCAATAGACATAAATCTTCTAATGTGGATGAAAGTCTGCACCACCCCACATATGCCAGTACTAAACCTTACATATCTGGGGCCCACACCAATGTTTGTTTCAGAATAGCAGATCATTTCAAGGTACACTCCCCTGCTGTTACCCCCTCTGCCAATCTTACTGTTTTTTTTTTCATGAATGTGTCTAACACTTCATTACTTACTTCTGAAGGAATAGAACACAGCTGTCTTGTGGATAGAAGATTTCTTTAATTTGTACAAGGCTTACATCAGGCTGGCCACTGGATTTTGTTACATCCCGTTCGACAATGTCAGAACATTCCTCATCCTCCTCCCTTCCATGTTCCTCCTGTGATGTTGATGTCAGTCTCTTGAATAAGACAAAATATTTTTGGAATTCATACACATCAACAAAACATTACAACCACTGGCATATAGTTATAAGAATATCAGAAAAAAACATCCTTGTTTGAAAAATACTTCTGAAGTTCCAATGTTGATTGTGGACACACACACTCCCACGCCCATGCCCACCCCAACCCCCGGTAGCAGCAGCAAAACTGTAAAATTATAATGAAGCTTTGGGGGAAAATTAAATGTAGGTGGTAGGCTGAAAATACAGTGGAATTTTTGCTAGACTATTGCATTCAATGTAGCCTTCTGAATCCCACCATCATCGTTCCCTTCCACCCTTCCCTCTTGCCCCTCCCTCTGCTACCCCGTTTCCCCTCCTCTCCAACTCACAACTACCCACCTATTCACCCTCCTCTCCTCTGCTTCCCTAAATCTTGAAAATCTCCATAGGGCCTTCTCCCCTGCCCTTTCTACACTTGTTTCCTCTTTTCCTCTGCACTGCTTCAAGCATAAATTCTGCTCTACCCCACTGCTCCCCATCATGCTTCTTCTATTGTCTGGTGACCCTGAATCAAAACTCTGGCCCAGCTTTCACTATGTCCTCTTCCTCCCTCTCCCTAAAGGTCTCTGCATCTTACACCTCATTACTAGAAGCTTGCTACCAAAACGTGATCTTTGAGAGTGTGAGTTGCCCAGCATACACCCAATATCCTTTGTTTCTCTAAATCTGGCACTCTTCTAGAGTCATGGACAATAGCTTAGCTGTCTCAAACTACAACAATCTCTTCCATTAAGATCATGGTAAACGTGCCGATGGTGTTGCCCTCTATGTCTGTTAGGGTCTCACCCACTCTGTTGTTCTCAGTGGCACTGTACTCTCCTCACATGACTTCCTGCTGGTTAACCTCATGTTTCCATCCTCTTTACTTATCTTTATTGGGGCTGTCTATTCCTCTCCTAAAATGTCTCCCTTTGTGCTGGTTTATCCTCTCTCCTCCTTGACATCAAAATTACATTCTTACTGTAATTCTTCATCTTCTAGGAATATCTTGACCATTGATTTGCACTAGTGGGTCTGTGCTGGAGATGCTAGGACCCAGTAGGAGTCAGAACCTTTCAGAGGGCTGGTGCTGAGGTGAGCAACGTGCATGCATGACTCTGCCAGTGAGCGCATGTAGCCACCTGTTTACATTGGTTTCAGCCCGTAACCATCTCAGTACCTTATTTACTGAAGAAGTGTAGAATAACTTAACAGGTACAGTATCCAGCACTTAACCTAAGGGCACAAGATAGCCTTGGAGGCCTGTGTAAGAAGGGCCACCAAACCAGTAACACAGTGTTTTCACAGCCCAAATCAAACATAAAAAAGTGAAAACCAACACAACATTGTGGTGTGAGTCCAGGGCATGGCAGGCAGGTGTGTGAATTAATGGTAAAGATAATCCTAGATGATCAAGAATTAAGGTAAGAATATAATTTTCATATCTTCCAGGAATCAGTCTTCACCATTGATTCCCACTACTGGGACAGAGTAACAAGCTCAGACAAACTCCCCCAGACTAAAGCGGTAGGTGTTGAGGGCTCACTCAGGACAGTAATCTATTCAGGATTGTCCTGTCAAATGTGGCATGCTGCCTGACATGGACATCCAAGGTATAGTGCTTAGTGAAGGTGTGCACTGTGCTCCAGGTTGCAGCTCTGGAAATATCTGCAACATGCACAGAGCAAATCTCTTCCAGGGACGTGGCAACCATTCTGGTGGAATGGGCATGTACCTAGCCCTCCAGTTTAACCTGAAACATGGCATAGCAGAGGCAAGGGCAATTACCAATCCAGGCAGAAATGCACTTGATTGTAAGAAGCTGTCCCTTTCAATTAGGATCAAAAGAGACAAAGAGATATTTGGATTGTATGAAAACCTAATGACCCTCTTAACATCCAGGTAGTGGAGTGTGCATTCTTCCTCATTCAAGAAGTTAGCAAAGTACGTAGGCAGGACAAGAGACTGGTTAATATGGAACTTTGACACATCTTTCAGTAGAAACTTGGGCTGAATACCAAGAACTATCTTGTCCTTATGGAAAACAGTATACAGAGGATCATATATCCAAGTGCTTGTACAATAATTACTACAATAAATAAGACAATAATTAAAATACAGTAATCAATCAACAACAACCAATAATTCATTCATACTCTGAAAAAGCAAGGCTGAAAAGATGTGCTTTTAGTGCAGATTTAAAAACTCCACAGTCAGGCACTCCCTTATGCGGTGAGGTAGAGAGTTCCACAGGGTCGGGACCACATACATAAATGCCTGAGCACCCAAGGTCTTCAGATGGACCCTGGGAATCTCTAGCAAATCCCTCATTGGTGGAGAGGAGTGGGCGGCGGGGACGATAAGGGCCCAGAAGATCTTGCAGGTAACCCGGTTCCTGTCCATGTAGGGCTTTATAGGTCAGTAACCCGATCTTGAAGGTGATACACAACTGAATAGACAGCCTTTGGAGGCCGCAGAGCACCGGCGTAATATGGCAAGATCAAGGTAAGCCAGTCAACAGCCTAGCAGTCACATTCTGCACTAGCTGCAGGTGGCGAGTATCAACCCCAAGTAGCCCTAAGTATAGGGAGTTTCAGTAGTCAAGGTGAGAGGTTACAAAGGTGTGGACCAACATTGGAAGGTCATCAGGCGGGACCAGGTGCTTGATCCAAGCGATATTCCTCAGATGGTAAAATGTGGACATGATGACAGACGACACCTGGGACTTAAGCGTCAATCTGTCATCAAGAATAATGCCCAGATTTCACACCTGCTCAGAGGTCACTAGCTGGCTGCCCACAAGCCGAAGCCCAGGGGGCTTCCCAGCCTATGCCCTCTCTCCCTGATGGCCTGGGTCCACAACCAACACTTTGGTCTTATCAGGGTTCAACTTCAACCAACTGGCATTCATCCAGTCCTGGATCTCGACCAGGTAGCTATTAAACATCGAGACAAGATCATTCTGTCTGGGCACTAAGGACATGTAGAGCTGAGTGTTATCTGCATAGCAGTGAAAACGCAGCCCATACCACCTAACAGTGTCTCCCAACGCAGCATGTACACCGTGGACAACATGGGTGAAAGCACAGAGCCCTGTGGTACTCCATAAGGCAGGGAGATTGGGTCCGAAGAAAAAACTCCAGACACTACTCTCTGAGACCTGCCAGAGAGGAAAGAACAGAACCATCTGAGGACCATACCAGATAATCCACAGAAAAATTGCAGTGCCCTAGCAACACACCATGGTCCATGGTGTCAAAAGCTACAGAGAGATCAAGGAGGATCAAGATGGAATGAGTCCTCTGATCCCTTGCTATCAGGAGATCACTGAGTACCCGAACAAGGGCCATCTTGGTGCTGTGCCTCTTCCAAAATCCTGACTGGAGAGGATTGTAGATGTCGTGGATAGTAAGATGGGCCTCCAGCTGCAGCGTGACCTCCTTCTCAAAACCTTCCCCATAAAGGGAAGGTTAAAGACTGGCCTGTAGTTAGCTAGACAGTCCAGGTCAAGAGAAAATTTCTTAAGTAGGGGCATTACCACAGCCTCCTTCAGGGTGTCCGGAAACACACCTTTCTCTAATGAGCACCGAACGATCTCAGCAAGGACCAGGGTGATGATCTCAACACACCCCACTAGGAGGTAAGTTGGGCCCAGGTCCAAACTGCAGTAGGTCGGTCACAGCTCTTGGATAATCCAAATGACATCCTTGACCACCAGCCAGTCGAAGTCAGACCAGATAAACTGAGGGGCAGCAACCTTCCACCGACCACTGCCACTCCCAAAAGAACACGCCGCATGGATTTGAGACCTGATGTCAGCCACCTTCCGCAAAGAATCAAGCAAACTCATCACATTTCTCATAACAAAGCTCTCTGCGACTGAAGACAAGTTGGATTGCACAACATGTCAACTGTTTGGAAGAGCTGAGCTGGTTGATTCTCTGCAGCGGCGATCTCCCTGGACAGGAACTCTGCCTTCTTACGGGAGATGGCAGATTGATAATCCTTATAATGGGTCATCAATCTAAGCCTGTCAGCATCAAGGCCAGATTTCTGCCAGCCTCGTTCCAGCCTTCGTCCCACTTGTCTCAACTCCCTCAAGGTCCCATCAAACCAAGGGGATCAAGAGTGAAGAGTGAGTGGATAAACAGGAACAGGAGTAAAGGAATCCAGAGCCTCCACTACAGCCTTATTATAGACTTGCACCAGGTCTTCTGGATCCATGTTTATTCTCAGAAAGCTCCATAGGTCCAATACCACCGCCAGGCCATCTGGGGTCAAATCCCTTAAAGGGTGGTACCGGACCATTTCCACAGGGGCAGACCTATAAGGGGGTGCCTGGAAATTAAACCTTATAGAGTGATGATCTGACCATCCAACCGGTTCCACCATCAGGTTTGGAGGTCTCCATCCCCAGTAGGAAAACCAAGTCCAAAGAGTGACCGTGAACATGGGTTGCAGAAGTAACAACCTGTGTGAAGCCCAATGCATTCATCAATTGGGAGAAGTTCAGGATTCAGGCCTGAAGATGAAGGGAATGCAAGTCGGGATGGACCTGGTGACCTTGAGTCAGTAAGTCCATCCTGAGTGATAGAGTCCTTGGTTTTCTAACTGAAAGTCTGTTCAACAGAGGAAACTTAATCTGTTGAGGCCAACAGATAAAACAAAGCTCTCTGCGACTGAAGACAAGTTGGATTGCACAACATGTCAACTGTTTGGAAGAGCTGAGCTGGTTGATTCTCTGCAGCGGCGATCTCCCTGGACAGGAACTCTGTCTTCTTACGGGGAGATGGCAGATTGATAATCCTTATAATAGGTCATCAATCTAAGCCTGTCAGCATCAAGGCTGACTGTTGTGAGGCACTTCCCGCCCCAACCACCCTCCCACCCAGGGTCGGCGCTCCATTTATTGCTGTTGGCAGGTCACATGTCACATCACGTGACCTACCCTCCTATTTAATAAGTGTCCACTTTCCCATTTGCAGGTTATAGACACCAACCACTAGGGGTCACTGCACTCTCTCCACTCTAGCTGCTCTTTTCAACTCTATACCCCTCCTAGCTACCATTTCAAAGCTGATCCACTAGAGATCACTGCAGTTCCCTTTGAATCCTTCTACCACCTACTTTCCTCACTCCTCCACCAGCCTATCTCTAAGCACCTGCTAGCATCAAACCTGGTACCTTTCTGTCCAAATTCTACTGACTATCCGCTAAGCCAATGAACCAGGCCAACAACTTCCTCTACTTTCATACTCTTAACCCTCCCTCACTCCCTCCTTTTCTGAATTAAAAATTAAACCTTTCTACACTCTGTCTCTGAGCTGTGATCAAACCCAGTACCCTTGTAGTCAGAGTCAGCAGCTCTACCTCTGGACCACATTGCCTACCTATTTTATCTCTACTTTCTAAGCCTTTTAGTCTCTTACCCCCCCCCCCACAATATAAGTTTACCACTTCTCTCTTGCAGGATTTGAACCCTGCACCCTTACTTCCAAAGTCCACAGTTCCACCACTCAGCTAGCACACCTGCCTATTTTTACTGCAGGATTTCAAAACTCTAAAAACGCACTAACCCTCTGACACAACTAAAGTGTTATCTAAGTGCTTCTGCAGACCTTGAACCCAACTCCCTGCTGCTACAGCCACTGGTCAGGCTCTTTCCTGCTACCCTGGTCAAGACTTGAACCTGGTACTCTGTGCACCTCAGGCACGTGCACTGCCACTACACCATAGCAGCAACTAGGCTCAGAGGTGACCTCCGCTACTATCTCCCTCTATCATCCTAGTACCCCCATTCTTTCCTCACTTCACTCCCCCCACCCTTTCCAACTATGCATATGCATCCCTGCTCACCAGCCTATCTCTTCTCCTCCTCCTTCCTTTGCCTTCCACCAACCCTAGTGTCCCTATTAACCTCAGCCTCACTACTCCAGTGTTCCTACCTACCCTCCTGTCTTCCCCTCCTCCTTTACCACTGCTCCTCCCCCTCCCTCCTCCTCCACACATCCCATATGCTCCTCTCCACCTCACCACCCTTCCAGACATTACCTTTCCTCCCCCCCCCAGCTCCCTTGACCTTCTGATCACTCAGGCCTTCTCTGCCTGTGCTGCCCTACCCACCCCTTGTGCAACTAAACCCCTCCTCATTCTATCGCCCGACGTAAACTCTCCATCTGCCTCCCTCTGACAAGAGCACTTTCCTCCTTCTACTCCTAACAGGGAACATACATCCCAACCCAGGCCCTGCCCCTTCCACCCACCCACCCAGCCCACTGGTCTTCAAGTAGCCTCCATGAACATATGCAGCCTGCTGAAGAAATTTGACGCCTACAGTGCTGGGCCTTGGCTCATCAACCAGACATCATAGCCCTGGTTGAAACCTGGCTGTCCAAATCCACCCGACTCATTTGTCTCCCTCCCAGGCTATACCTTATACCGGGAGGACCGAGTAGGCAAACGAGGGGGAGGCTGTGCAATCTACACCAGGGACACAATACCTGGACACGCACTCCCCACCCCTGCCCTTATAAATGGGGCCCAGGCTCTTACCCTCAAACTCACCCCAGACCCCTCTAGGAGCCCTCTCTATCTCACCACAGCCTACGTTCCCCCAAAGAACCAGCACCCAGCCCTGGTATCTTTAACGGACTACCTGGCCACCCTCCACCATAAGGCAGAACAAATCCTAGTGGGGGACCTTAATGTAAATTGGCTCAGCACCTCCTCATCCGCGATCAGAGACTCATTTGCCGCCCAAGATCTGACGCAACTCGTCACCCAGCTCACGAGACTTAACCCTAAGAGAGGTACCAGCACCCTTCTGGATGTTATTATAACTAACCGACCCCATCAAATCCAAAACATCCAGGTCCTCCCAGACTCTCTAAGTGACCACTCCCCTATCCTATTTCATTGGGTAGTCCCCAATCCCAAACCCAAAGCCCAGACCACCCTCCTCAGGCGCCTCCATGCTGGTGGGCTGAAAAAACTTAAAGTACTCCTCACCCAGATAAACTGGTCCCCCATTCAGCATGCAACCAACATTGACACTGCCCTCGCCTTCTTCACTCACACCTTCAACATGGCCTGTGATCTCTTTGCACCCTTCACCAAAATCCGGTCCAAAAAACAGAACGCACCCTGGGTTAGCCCGGCCTCCTACAATTACTTAGAAACGGGATAACCTCTGGCACCTGCCACTGAAACAGGTCGTCTGTCTGATAGGTGTCTTACAATGCAGCCCGGAATAAGTGCTCATGGGCCATCAGGAAAGCCAAGGCAGACCATTACCAGGCCTCCCTTACTCCTCCTGGGGCTCAGCCCGGACTTTCTGGGATAATATTAAGCAACTTAACGGTAAAGCTTGCTCCTGCCCCATCCCAGCTCACTAGAAATGGCACTACCTCCACCGAGCCTGCCACCATAGCTAACTGGTTCAACACCACTTTCACTGACCTTAGCTCAGTCCTCCTAGTAATTTCTTTGACCCTCCCCCCAACCAACCTCCCCCTGTCCTCCAGCACCCCAGCTTCCACCTGCGCAAGATTTCTACCCGGGAAGCCAGACCCATCCTAATCAAAGCTCTCAATGGCAACAATCCCGGCAGTGACTCACTGGACCCCAGCACCCTCAGGCTGGTGCTAGATGAAGTCCTTGCCCCACTCACCAGCCTAATTAACCAGTCACTCTGCCTGGGACAATTTCCCACAGCTTGGAAAACAGCCATTATCACACCTATTCATAAAGGGGGCGACAGGTCATTGGCCAACAACTACTGGCCAATCTCCATCCTCCCCCTCTAAAGCCTTGGAGAAAGTGGTGGCCATTCAAATCACTGATTATCTGGCTAAGCATAACAGTTTATGCCCAGAGCAACATGGCTTCTGTGCTGGTCACAGTACCAGCACTGCCCTTATTGAATTCTCCAACTTTCTATACTCCTCCTTGGATACCATCTCCCTAGCTGGTGCAGTGTTCATCGACCTCTCAAAGGCTTTCGACACCGTCTCCCATCCACTTCTGCTGAATGCACTCTGCCACACTGGTCTCTCAGCTGGCCCCCTAGCATGGTGCACTAGCTATCTTGACACTCGATCTCAGTGTGTAAAAATTAATAGCACACTCTCCGATACCCGTCCCATTCTCTCTGGGATCCCCCAAGGCTCCATCCTGGGCCCCCTTCTCTTCTCGCTTTATCTGAACACCCTGCCCAGTGCATGCCCTGGCAAAATTCTACTGTATACAGACGACACTGTCCTTTTTGCCACCACCGCAATCCCATCTCCCTTCAGGACTCCCTACAGCAGTCTTTCAACAGTGCCAAGGCTTGGTTTAAGGAGCGCAGACTCGTCATCAATCTTAATAAAACCAAAGCTATGCTTTTTTCCCACCCCCAAAACAAAGCTAGCAACCACCCACTCTATATCCTTTCAAGTACCAATCAGCCACTGGAACAAGTCTGCTCCTACAAATACCTTGGGGTTACCTTCGACTCAGCCCTCACATTTCACAACCACATCGACGCCATAACATCCGCCACTAACACATGGCTTGGCATCCTCTTCCACCATAGAACCTGCCTTCCCCCAAATGCTCTCCGGCTCGCTGTTACATCATCCGTTCTGTCCCTTGTAGACTATGGTCTACCAGTATATGGTGCTGCCGACACCACTGCACTCAACAAAATTCACTTAACCCTGAATAAAGCCTGCAGATTGATTACTGGTGCCCCCAGGCTTACACACACCTGTCAGCTGTATGTCAAGGCTAACCTGCTTACCCTGGATGAACAGCTCCGATACCAAACCTGTCTCCTCACAAAAACCCTACTCGGGCTCTCCCCCCCTGGGGTAACGGCATCCATCCACCAGAGCCCTCCCACTATTGCAACACGGTCTTCCTACAAGACCACTCTAATGGTCCCCAGATCAAGAACCAGCCGTTGCCAGAGGTCCTTCTGCTATAGATCCCCAACCTGGTTTAACTCTCCTGCCCCCATCACCAATGCCACCACCATCTCCAAGTTCAAAACCACCTTGGAACCACATCTTCAGCACTCGTAACTGCTCCTGTCTCTGAACATAGCCTCCACCTCTGCTTCTCTTGACAACGCCCGGGCAGCTCTCCACCTAGCCATCCCCACCACCACTTCCTGTACACCGTGCCTATGTTTAACCTGGCCAGTGCCAGCTGTTTCAGTGTTTACCAACTGGATTGCTCACTTGATACCAACTTGTGTAACACCTGTTATCAATTACATGTACCCTGTAACCTAATTGTATTTGTCTGACCACAGTGTGACGTGGCGCCTCTGTTGAACGCCTATTGTTTTGCAAATCTATGCTATGTAACCAAAAACACAATGTATGTCTTTATGTGACAAAGTACCTTTGGAAACGAGCCTCTGGCTCAAAGGTTGTAAACTGATTCTTAGAAATAAATAAATAAATAAACAGGGGCCACCAGTATCATTCTGCCCCCTTGCACATACAATTTGAGTAATAACCTCTCCATGAGAAGGATTGGAAGAAAAAATTACTCACCTTAGTAATGTTGTTTCTTCTAATGGAGTCTTGCTATATTATAGACATTAGCAGTTTGTTCCAGCTCTAGAACTGCCCCGGAGTGAAATGGTTAAAACCATTCCAAAATAGAATTTTGGCACGAGAGCAGCTCTATCTGTGTCATTTCAAACTTGAACTGTCAGATCTTTACGAGCCAAACTCACTAAGGTCTGTGTGGAAGCTGTAATCTACACTAGCCAAATGGCTACCTAAATAATAACAACCATTGATGGTCCCAACACCCAAGACTCAAGTCAGGGGACCAGAAATACTAACACCATTCTAATAATATGAAAATGGAACATAAGTATAATAAAACACACACAGCGTACATACACACCCCAAAGTCCCAAAGGGGACAAAATGCTAACAGGACATAAGTGGTGCCCACACTAAGTTGCCCCGCACCCACCAAGTAGAGGTTCTGAGAGGGGCAGGTTTGGGAGGTCTTAAATATAGTAAGACTCCATTAGAAGAAACAACATTACTAAGGTGAGTAATTTTTCTTCAAACAACATGAAGTCTTGCTATATTATAGACATTAGCAGAATACACAGCAGTACCTCCATGGAGGAGGCAGAACCTACTTAGGAATAGGCTCTGAAGAACAGCTGTGCCAAACCCGACATCTCTCCTGGCCTGGACATCAGGGAGTAATGCTTGGTAAAAGTGTGTACCGTTTTCCAAGTAGCAGCCTGGCAACCTCTAATAAAGGATATCTCTGGCAGCAGCTAGAGACGAGCTGTACCTCTGGTAGAATGAGCCCTCAAACTGGGGGTGCTCTGCCCACTTTCTGATAACAAAATTGGATACAAGAGACAATCCACCTGGCTATTGATCTCTTAGTGGCAGGTTGCCTTTCCCAACTTCACCATAGGTAAGGAAAAGTTGGAGGATTCAACCTGTGACCTTTGGTATGCTCTATATAATAACTAAGAGCCTCTTAACATCCAGGTTGTGCAACTCCTCCACCCAAGAGGAGTGATCAGTGAAAAATACTGAAGGGAGAAAGATTGATTAAGATGGAAATCTGAAACCACCTTAGGCAAAAACTTCCTATTAGTCCTAAGGACTACCTTATCCCTGTGGAAGAAATAAAGTCAGTCTCCACTGACAAGGCTTGCAATTCACTTATCGTCTGGCGGAAGTGATAGCCACTAGAAAAACAGTTTTCAAGTTGGGTACTTAAGCTCTGCAGAAGACAGAGGTTCAAAGGGGTTGCATTAACAGAAATGCAAACATTAAGGTCCCAAGCAGGGCCGTTCCTAAAGGGAGGATTAGTATGGAGTAATCCCTTTAAAAAACTTGGAAAACACAGGATGAGAGGAAAGAGGGATGACTTTCCTGCTTGACAAAAAGCAGACACAGCTGCCAAATGAACTCTCAGGGTAGCTGGTCTGAGACCCAAGGAATTAAGATGTACCATGTAATCTAACAAAATGGGCAATTCAGCAGATTCTGGGGAAATATTTTCCTGCACACCAAATGGAAAACCTTTCCATTTAGAACTATAAGTAGCCCTAGTGGAAGGCTTCTGGAAGCCTTTAGGATCTCAAGAACACCCTGAGAGAGGTGTAAATCAGCAACTCTAACTCCTCAAGAGCCAGGCCTTGAGGTTGAGGACTTGAGGTCCGGATACCAAACCCTTCCTGGGCACAAGTCAGATTGTGATTCCTGGGGAGGCAGGAGAAGATGGACTGTCAGAGACAGAAGGAGTGGGTACCAGGGCTGCTTGGCCCAATCCAGGGCAATCAGAATCACCCTGCAAGGCTGAGATCTGATTTTGACTAGTACTTTGAATAGGAGAGGAAAGGGGGGGAAAGCATAGAGGAACTTCCCCTCCCAATCCAGAAGAAGGGCATCCAGGGGAACTGAGCCCAGCACTGGAGGTCTGCAACAGAACAGAGGAAGTTTGTGATTGTCTGGGACTGCAAAAAGATCTATCTGAGGGATGCCCCACCTGGCAAAAAACTATCCTCAGCACTTGAGGATCCAGGGACCATCGTGATGGCCCTGGAAATCCTGCTGAGGGCATCCGCTAGGACATTGTCCTTCCTGGAAGATGAACTGCTATGAGGGAAGTGTTCAGGAATAGGCCAGAGACCACAACTTCATTGCCTCGGTGCACAAGGTCAAGACCGAGTGCCCCTGTTTGTTGATGTACCACATTGTTGTGGTGTTGTCTGTTCTGACTTGTATCACCTTGTCGTGGACAGATGCAGAAAAAGCTGAAGAGCCAAAAAGAGCTCTGAGTTCCAGCAAACTGATGTGAGCAGAGATTCCTGGGGACCAAACTCCTGAGTGGAAAGGTCACCCATGTGGGCCCCCAACCCACCAACTTGGAAAGGGTCTTCTCTGAGACCAAAAGGTTCTCAAGTGAAACTGAATGTCTCTCATCTGAAATCTGGCTCCCTGCACAACAGCTGTGGATGCAGCCATGTGCCCCAGGAGCTGCAGAAAGTGTCTTGCTGGTCGAGACCTGCAGGTGAAGGAAGAGGCCAGAGCCACTAAATTCCTTACCCTTTCTGGGAAGAGGCTCTGGCTAGATTTGTGTCCAATTCTGCCCTATAAAGGTGAGTACCTGGACTGGTTCCAGAACCGACTCTGTAGTTTAAGAAAATCAGGGAGGTGAGAAGCTGCTGGGTGACCTGCAGGTGAGATTTTACCTGTTCTGGGGACTGGCCTACAATGAGCCAGTCATCTAGATAGGAAAAACAGCAATCCTCTGCCTCTTAAGTGGGCCACTGCCACTGCTAGACACTTTGTGAATACCCTTGGAGCAGAGGTAGGCTAAGGGCATTGCTTTGAACTGGTGAATGACCTGAGGGCAGTTCGAATCTGAGGTACTTCGATGGGATCTTCTGATTAGGACATGGAAGGCAATCCTTGAGGTCCAGGGAGGCTAGCCAGTCCCTGGCCTTAGGGAAGGTAAAATCATTGCCAGAGTTACCATTTTGAACTTTGGTTTCAAAAGATGCTTGTTCAGATATCTGAGATCTAAAATGACGCCATTCTCCTGTCTTTTGGGATGAAGTATCTGAATACAGACCCCTGCCCTGATGCAGGGAGGAACCCTTTCTACTGCTCTGAGCTAACAGGGATGAGACCTCTGTTTCCAGAGCTGGGGTCTCTGAAGCACTTTGCAGGTAGAAAAGTCTGCTTCTCAACTTGGGAAACTTTTTGAAGCTGAGAACCAGACCCTGCTTACTACTTCCAGAACCCACTTGTCTGAGGTTAAAGAAGCTCATCCTGACTGAAGTAAGCCAGCCTTCCCCCACTGGTACAGGAGGATCGGCCTGGGCACCCCATCAGGGTGCCTGTTTCGCAGGAGCTTTAGGCATGGGAGTAGGTCTGCCCACCCCTCGTCTGCCCCTGCCTCTGAAGAAGCCCCTCTGAGCATAGGCAGAGGAGGCCTGAGTCTGGTAGAAAGGCCTGTGAAAAGGCCTACCCCTACCCCTGGGGGCATGCCTTTGAGGAGTGGCTTGCAGCCCCTTAGCCTGGGCACTCTTGTAAGTAGTCCTATATTCATCCATCTTCTTCATGTAATTCTCGGTCTGCTCTCCAAACAGAGATTTCCCACCAGAGGAAAATCCATAGCCTTAGTCTGGGTATCCTGTGACAAACTAGTACACCTGAGCCAGGCCAACCTATGAAAAGCTACAGATGTGGCCATGACCCTAGAGGAAACATCATTAACATCCACAGCAGCATGAAACTGAACCTCAGAGGCTTCAATGCCATCAGCAGCCACCTGTTCTAGTTCACTAGCCAGCTGGCCATGGGCCTGCTTGGCCAGTTGCATAACAGTATCCCATCTAGATTTCTTGATACCTAGCTACAAGCCATATAATTTGCTTGCCTGAGTCCCAGAGAGGCTGCCATATACTGTTTTTTCATGGCATCAATCTTCCTGGAATCCTTGTCAGGAGGATGTGAAGCCAAGGGAATATTAGCTATCACATGCAGCAGCCTGAACTACTCCCAACATGAGTGCATTGCTGAGAAAGGAATTCTGTATCAGGGCCTGACATAATGCATACCTTCTGTCCATCTTTTTATCTACAGTGGACCAGAATTAGGAGCTTTTAAAATTTTAATTGTTTGTTCTCAAAAGACTTAAGTAAAGGAATAGACAATCTCCTAGACTCTGGAATATCCATCATTTCTACAAAATCAGGCTCCTCTTGCTCATCCACAGCCTCTTCTAAAGGAAGCTGGAGGGTTTCAGCAACTTTTTATAAAATATATGTAACCCCTGCAAATGGGGGTCCCAAAAGACTTCAGGAGCTTGTTGAATGCTCCAAGTCTGAATGGTGTTTGCTATGTTCATTTATCAGTGAGTGTTTTAGAACCTCTGGTACTGTCTTCAAGAGCTGTCTGCTTGCAGACATAATTAGTTTGTATGGGGGACTGTGTGTTTCTTTGATTGAGTACCACTCCAGCCAGCCAATTCACCCTATTTTTGCAGTCACTAGGAGTGCAAAGGAACCTGTTCGAAGATGTAACTGATTGCCAGAAATCATTACAGTAATAATAAAATTACAGTTTGTCTAACCTGCTTTGCAGTCAGAACTGTCTGCCTAGTTCCCCATTCTGCTTTGAACTCGCTGAACTGGACCAACTGTGTAAACTAGCTCTAAATGATGCCTTGACGAATCAGAACTTGGTAACTCATCTGAGCCAAGCCACAAGAGGATTATGGGCAGTGACTCTGGGAGATGTAGTTTAGACTCGAGCCTTTTGGACCAACAGCAGTAGTCATTGTGAGGACAGCCAATCCAGTCAAGAACTGGGAGGAACCCAAAGGAAGTGCCTGTTTTTGTCTGTTGGGAGTTTCAGTTTGAGATCTGAAAGTGAAGGAAAGAAACCCTGTGCTCTTCAGTGCACAGTTTCAGTCAAAACGTGCAAGGCCCAGAGTTCCGGCTCACAACTTGTAGGTAACTGCTTGTTAGGACTGAATCCGTCCTGTGAAAGAATCAAAGGATCTCTGAAGAGTAGAACCAGCCACCCTGTAGAAGACTGAAGAAATTGTTGAATTACACTCGGTCTGTCAGGAACTGAATCTGCTGTGTTCTTGGTTATTGTGCAGTATTGCATTGGGAGGCAGATGCAGCCTGCCTGGTATAGTGCTTTTTTACCATATAAGTGTGTGAGGAGTCTCTTGGAGATCAAAAGTAGCCCTGCTGACATTGAAGGACCATATCTTCTTTGAGGTTCGAGTACTAATTGAATTGCCTGTTGAATTGCCACATTAAATCTAAATGAATTACTGTACTGTTGACTGTTTAATTTTCCTTTCTCTGTGTGAGGGCCCCTACCAGCTGCCACGGTTTGACTAGCCACTAGGGCCTGGGTACCCAGGACAGTAACTGGTAGGGATAGGCCTGCACAGAGCCATAGGATAGTAAAGGATAAGCTAATTAACCTGATTTCCCTGTCCTGTTATATCCCCTAAATAAACTCAGAGCTGTTTGTTCAACAAAGTTATACTGCCTGATGTATTTGGTTCAATGTTAGCGTCACTGTACTGTGATTGTTGCATTGTATCTTATTTTACAGGATGTCCTGTGCCTTGAACCAGCCTTGGGGGGTGGGTAAGTGTGATCAGGAAGGTAATTCTGCTATATTGTGTGGGCCACTAGTGGGAAGAGAAGGCAGGTCACTAGAGGGCTGTGCCAAGAAGTTTAACTATTGCAACCCTGACCTCTGGGTGTGGAGGCACCCGCCATTGGATCCAGGCCCCTCAACCTGTTAGTGGCAAATCAGGCAGGGTAGTAGCCCTGGGATAGCGCCATCTAGGGTTACATTTTGAGGCTCACTGGGATTGTGTGTCCTAGTGGCCATATTTACAAACCACTGTTAAGTGGAAATAAATAAATAAACAAATAAATGGGTACCCCACAGAAGTGGCTGTGCACTGCTGGTGGAGGTGTACTGGGAGGAGATCGACCCCAAAATGCTATGCTTATCCTGGACATCCCCTGGGTATCAATACGGACACTGTGCAGGAGTACTTCCAAGGTGGAAGGTTTATAAAATCCTGTGGTGGTGGGCTGCAGCTTAATCTGCTCACCCACACTTTCCTGGCCCTTAGTAGAGTTAAGGATCCATAGATAGCTCCAAAGTACCACAGACCATTACCCCAGAGGGAGCCTCACTGCTTGGAGAGTGATAACTAAGGACAGTAAAGACCCGGGGGAATGAGCCCCACCACTATCTGAAACTTTTGAGGAGAATTTGCTAAATGGTTGCTGGGAGAAGGAAAACTGGAGGACTTGAAGAAACTATTTCTGCCACCTGGGTGTTCCTCCCCCAACACCTCTCCTGCTCCAGTACCCGAATGTTGCTGAACCATGCAGACTCCTATTTCTGCACCTGCCATTAGCCTCTCACGACTCCACCGAAGGTTGAGGATCTTCTAGCACCTCCCCCACCCCCAAGGGGAGGATGACTGAGACCTGGATAGACTATGTTGCCCCCAAGTGCTAGGAATGGCAATGCTCGGTGGAAGCCAGAGAGGGAAGAGGTTAGTGAGAGCCCGAGGTCCTGCCTCTGGCTACCATCCTGCTAACGGGCCAGTAACCCTGAAGCGACTGCAAGCCTATCTTGAGGCCTTGGAGAATGTATGAGCCCAGATTCTGATGAGGACCTATGGTGGAGAGTAAGAAATGCACAACAGTACCATATGGGAGTTGTTGTCTGTGTATGTCTCGGCTGGAAAAATTGTTGCAGAATGCCTCTAGAAAGGGTAGTTTTGCTGTATTGAACTGGACCAACCAGACTGACAGAATCCTTAAGTCTGCCCCTTCTCAGAACTGCTGTTGCTTCGATCACGCCCTGGCAAATCGACTGAATCTCCACCTCCTATGATGAGTTAATGAGAGAAATTCGAGGAGTTGAGAAAAGCACCCCGGGAGGGCCTGCACCAATAGCTGTGGCTATGACCCGAGGACTGAGGTGGCCATCAAGTGAAGTTCAGGGGCAGAGGTTGGAAGTCAATGAGTGCTCTGATAAGGAAAAGATATGCCACAATGGGGGTGAACTGTTGAGAGAGATCCGGGAATTCAAAAACAGTCCTTTATGAAGGCCACGCCTGCAAGTACGGGCCCGACCTATATCCGACTGCATCTGTTATGGGTGGGGATACCCACCCATGTATCTCCTGCTGATAACAGCTCGAATCTCGATTCCTTGACTAAGTGAAGTGGAGAAACTGACTAGATGTCTCCAAATGCTTATCACGCCGTTAGGACAGAGATGGCACCAAGGTTTCCAGTTAGTAATACCCCCGCCCCTGGCTCCCAGTGTGGCACCTCGGTCCAGCTTCAAACTCCAAAAAGTATGTTTTGCTATAATTGTGGGAAGATGGGCACATGAAAAGGAATGCCAATCCCCAAAAGACACTGAAAGTTGCATATAGGCTACAAGGAGAGCTTGGAACAAATCAGTGGTTAAGAGGTGCACGAAATGAGTCCCAGTGAGGGCACCAAAAATGCTAATTCACGTCCTTTGTGGCAAGGTCAGTTGCTCCAGGCCCCCACTACCGCCTCTCCAGACTGGTCCAGAATAGTGGGTCCTCCATGGAGACCACTGTAAAGGTAAATGGAGTGTCTACAAGAGCTGTATTAGACAGTGGTCCCAAGTGACAATTATGTTTCAAGATTGGTACTGTGAAGCATTTGTCAGACGTACCCTTACAACCATTAGAAGGACTGCATGTATGGGGTTAAGTGAGAAGGCCTACCCTCATTCTGGGTATATCCAATTTGGCTGTCTTTCCCCACCTCCGTGGCTGGAGGGCCGAACAAGTAGAGACCCTAGCCTTAGTGTGTGTCCCTCACTGGACTGTATGATGGTGTCCTTTGTTGATTGGAACAAATGCTCATATGTTCAGAAGTGCTGTAATATCAGGCAGGAAAACAGGGCCAAGACTAGTAGAGCTTTAAGAGTTCCGCTTTAATTAAGAAGGCCTATGAGGCACAGAGGATGCTGAAATATAGAACCAGAGGAACCCGTGGAATCTGTATGGAAGAAGGATCCTGAGTCTCTGATCCTGGCACCAAATGCCCAGTGTACCTTACAGGGAGAGGTCCGTATCAGAAAGGATGTTGAATAAAATATTAATGTTGGATGCACCAGGCGATGGAAAATTCCAGAGGACTGCTGGTCAAGCCTAGTATTTTGCCTCTTGAGCCCATGCTTATGCCAGAAGGGTAGCGTCCAAGTTCATAATGTGTCTGAAAGAGACATTCGAGTAAATAGAGGTTGTATCCTGGCTATGCAACAGTGACATCGCAGTGCTACCCAGCAGCAAGAGTTCAAGGAAGAATGACAGAGTAACGCCTGACTTGTTTGATTTCGGCAACCCCCGCTGCCAGCTGAATGGAAAGTGAGGATCAGTGAGAAGTTTGCCCAGAGAGACCAGGTGTTTCTTTTAAGGAATGGGAGTAGGATGTGCAAGGAGCTGAGCATTATCATCCGCTGCATGACTAAAGACCATTTCGTGAGAGGTCTCGCCTTGGCACCGCTGATATAGATGATGTGAGACGGCATCTGCAAGAGATGTTAGCTCTTGTAATACAAGAACTAGAAGCCCTTATGCTTCCCCCATTGTGGTAGTGAGAGAAAAAGAATGACAGTAAGGATGTGCGTGGATTATCGCGACCTAAACGCTGGACTATCCTGATCAGTACACAATGCCCGCATTCAGGATGCTTTGACTGCTCAAACGGGAGCAAGTGGTTCTCTGTGCTGGATCTCCAGAGTGGGTACTACTAGATCCTGGCGGCCCAGAGGGACCGTGAGAAGACAGCCTTTATCTGTCCGCTATTGCTTGAATCATGAGGATGCCTCAAGGGATTTCAGGTGCCCCAGCCACTTTTCAACGATTGATGGAGCGTGCAGTGGGGGACATGAACTTACTAGAGTGCCTGGTATACCTAGATGATGTTATTGTGTTTGGCAGCTCACTGGAGGAACATGAGAGCAGATTATTTAGGTATTGGATCGACTGGAGGACTTTGGCCTTAAACTGTCCATTGATAAGTGTCAATTCTTCTCAAACATCAGTAAAGTATGTGGGACACATAGTATCCACCGAGGAATAGAGACCGCACCCAAGTAAAAGTTGAGGCCTTGACCACCTGGCCACAGCCCAAAATCTAAAAAGAACTGCAAGATTCCTGGACTTGTGGTTATTATCGGGCTTTCATCAAGGATTATTCAAGAGTGATCGCCCCTTTACTTAACCTTACTCAAGGGTATTCCCAACCCACAAAAAATACCAAAGTCAGCGTCCTCAAGACTGAAAGAGTGTATTTTCATCCTGAGTGAAGTATTTAGTCTCTTGGACTCTGATTGTGAGGACTGCTTTTCATGAGATCATATATCAACTCACCCATGCTCCAGTGCTGGCCTATGCCGATCCAAGAAAACCTTCGTCCTGCACACTGATGCTAGCTTGCAAGGGTTGGGGCTGTGTTGTACCAAGAGCAATGAATGGCCTGAGACCAGTGGCCTTCAGTAGAAGCCTGACCCCATCCTCAAAAGAACTATCCTGTGCTATAAGTTAGAGTTCCTAGCTTTGAAGTGGGCTATTGTTGACCAATTCCATGAGTACTTGTATGGGGCTAAAATACTAGTAAAACTGACAATAATCCTTTGACCTATGTGCAGACCTCAGCTAAGTTGGATGCCACTGGCCACAGGTGGCTTTCTGCATTATCTCACATAGACTATGCTCTGAATACCGAGCAGGTCTGAACCACATAGATGCTGATGCTCTCTCGAGGCCTGTTCCCCAGAATGATTGGGTCCGATTGGCAGAACCTGACATTCGGCACTCTGCCGAAGTTTGACAGGGAGGAACAAATGTCCACGGACGCAGGGACTGCATGGTGGATTGCTTGGGACCCCTGAGAATTGCATACCTGCTGCTTATTGCCACTTTTCTGCAATAGACATTGGTGCACTGCCTCAGCTGGACAATGACAGTATTCGCGGGCTCAATCCGCGATCCTATGATCAAATCAGCTTTAGAAGCCTCTATGCGGGAAAGATGTGTCCAAATTACGCTCCACTGATTTGAGAACTGCACTGTTATACAAAGAAGGTCTAAGTTGAAACTGATCAATAAACTGTTATATAGAGAAACAGTAGACAGAGGGGGACAAGTAGACAACAACAACTGGTGCTGCCCACTGCCTTTCAGGACCCAGCATTGAGGTCCTTTTGCACAACCACATGGGGCACCTTGGTATAGACAGAACACTTGACTTGGTGAGATCCAGATTCTATTGGCCTAAGATGGGGGCTGATGTGGAGCAACACATACGAACTTGTAGTCGCTTGCTTAGAGGAAAGCTTTGCCCCAGAGGCTGCCCCCTTGTTAACACATAACCAGTGCACCCATGGAGCTGGTCTGTATTGATTTTCTGAGTTTGGAGTCAGATCAAAGAATCATCAGTAATGTGCGAGTGGTCACTGACCATTCTTTAATGAGAATATGCCCAAGCTTTCCCACCAAAGACCAGAAAGCATCCACTGTAGCCAAAGTACTCGTAGAAAACTTTTGTTCACTATGGGGCTCCACAAAGAATCCATTCTGATCAAGGGGGAGACTTTGAGAGTCGTCTGATCAAAGAGATGCTTTCTCTGTGGGGAGTGAGAAAGTCCAGAACCACTCCTTACCACCCCCAGGGGGACCCACAGCCTGAACGTTTCAACCGCACTTTGCTAGATATGCTAGGCACCCTGCACCCAAAGGACAAGCCTAGATGGAGCCAAAAAATTAGCACCCTGGTACATGCTTATAACTGCACCAAAAGTGATGCCACTGGGTTCTCCCCCTACCGCCTGATGTTTGGAAGAAGCTCGACTACCGGTAGATGTGTGTTTGGGGTCTCTCTGATGGGGTTCAAGCTGACAACTATTTACAGTATGTGCAAAAGTTAAAGGCCCAGCTAACTCATCGTATTAACTGGCTCAAACCATGGCTGCCAAAAGAAATCTGGCCAACAAAGAAAGGTATGATAAAAGGTGAAAGCACAGGAACTCCAGGAGGAGATCGGGTATTGCTAAGAAATCTGGGACTGCATGGCAAACACAAGATTGCTGACAGATGGCACCATCTCCTCACATTGTAGTGGGCAAACTAGATGATCTGCCAGTGTACAAAGTAAGGCCTGAGAACAATTCAAGATGTAAAAACAATGCATAGAAATCATTTACTACCCATTGACAAATCCTGATTGAGTCTGAGCTCCCAGAAGATGCCCCTCTGGACCAGTGACTAGAGCTGCTGCTAAGAAAAGATCAAGGAAGTCTGCACCTACAGAAGCAGAGTTAAAGTGTTCCCTGCACAAGTCCCAGTTGAGCATGACTGTCAGTCCATACTAGAAGAAAGTGAGAGGACTTTGAATACTATCCTTCTTACGAACTGAGTCAATTGTTTGGGGCAATCCTCTAGTCAATACTGGAGACAAAGCTGGGCCTTCTGGATTGTCTATGCCCCTAGCTTCATCCTGGAGCCAATGCTCCCAGAAAGTGAAGTGCAAAGCATCAGATCAGATGAAATGGAATCATTGTGCATGGTTGAACTGTTTGAGCCAGGAGGAAAATGATAGATTGGGGCAGACTGGTGATACACCTGAACAAGAAGAGTATTTTGAGTGCCCTGACAGTCCACTGCCAGTGTCTGAAAGCTCTCATGCAGGCCAAATGTTGTGGACTCAGAAACTGTAACTCCTGGGCTGAAAGTGCCCCAAGTTCTAGCCTCTCTACCCCATGGAGACTCCCTGACAAGTGAGACAATGCTGAAAATGAGGCTCAGAGTGCAGAGACTGTAACAGCTCCCCTAGAAAGACTGGTCGAGCTGTAAAGCCTGTGGTGCACCTCAGTTATGATTCCCTGGGCCGGCCAGTGGACCTGCCTCTCAATGTTGTCCATAAAGGAGTGTATGTGTCCCTGAGCTCATTGCCCAAACTGAGCTGCTAGTGCTAACTCCAGTTACTTGTGTTGCCCTCTAAGTATGGTGCCTTGCCCCGTCCCAGTCCCAAGGTAACTGATAGGAAGGGTCCCTCTCTTCAGGTTTCATGTACAAGAGGTAATAACTTGAGTTATGGTACAATGTGTGTGTTATACTGTAAAGAGGACTACTGCAATGTTTCAGAAATGGTTCTTGGTAAAATGATGTATTGACTGATGATTACATGTGTGAGCCTAATGCAAATGTATGGTTGCAGTTGAAACTTATGGGGTACTTGCTTGACGTGGACGTCAGCTTTTCCCAGGCCAGGAAGGGTGTAACCCCCTGCAAATGGGGTTCCTCAAAGACTTTCAGGAGCTTGCTTGAATGCTCCAAGCCTGAATGGTGTTTTGCTTAAGTCATTTATCAGTGAGTGTTTTAGAGCCTCTGGTACTGTCTCTTTAAGAGCTGTCTGCTTGCAGACATAATTAGTTTGTATGGGGGACTGTGTGCTTCTCTGAGTACCACTGAGCTGCTGCCAATTCACTTCATTTTGCAGTCACTAGAGTGCAAAGGGAACCTATCTGAAAGATGTAACTGTTTGCCAGAAATTATTTAGAGTAATAATAAAATTACAGTTTGTCTAACCTGCTTTCTTTGCAGTCAGAACTGTCTGCCTAGTTCCCCATTCTGGTTTTGAACTGCTGAACTGGACCAATCAGTGTGGGTAGAGTTAGCTCTAAAATGGTGCCTTGGACGAATCAGAACTTGGACTCATAATCTGAGCCAGCCACAAGAGGATTGTATGGGCAGTGACTCTGGGAGATGTAGTTTAGACTTCAGTGCCTTTTGGACCAACAGCAGCAGTCTATTGTGAGTGACAGCCAATCCAGTCAAGAACTGGGAGGAACTCAAAGGAAGTGCCCGGTTTTGTCTGTTGGGAGTTTCAGTTTGAGATCTGAAAGTGAAGAGGAAAGAAACCCTGTGCTCCTTCAGTGCACAGTTTCAGTCAAAAACGTGTGTGAAGGCCCAGAGTTCCGTCTGCAGCTTGTGTAACTGCTTGTTAGGACTGAATCCGCCTGTGAAAAGAATCAAAGGATCTCTGAAGAGTAGAAACCAGGCTCACCCCTGTAGAAGACTGAAGAATTGCTGAAAATTGCACTGGTCTGTCAGGAACTGAATCTGCTGTGTGTTCTCCCGGTATTGTGCAGTAATTGCGATCGGGATACAGATGCAGCCTGCCTGGTATAGTGCTTTTTTTTACCATATAAATGTGTGAGAGTCTCTTGGAGCTCAAAAGTAGCCCTGCTGACATTGAAGGACCATATCTTCTTTGGAGGTCGGAGTACTAATTCAGGGTCGCTCCCTTGTTGAATTGCCACATTAAATCCAAATGGAATTACTGTACTGTTGACTGTTTAATTTTCCTTTTCTCTGTGTGAAAGGGCCCCTACCAGCTGCCACGGTTTGGACTAGCCACTAGGGCCTGGGTACCCAGGGACAGTAACTGATAGGGATAGGCCTGTGCACAGAGCCATAGGTAGATTATTAGAGTGATAAGCTAATTAACCTGATTTCCCCCTGTCCTTGTTATATCCCCCTAAATAAATCAGAGCTGTTTGTTTCAGCAAAGTTATACTGCCTGAGGTATTTGTCTATGTTAAAGTACTGTACTGTGATTGTTGCACTGTATCTTATTTCACAGGAGTCCAGTGCCGGAACCAGACCTGGGGTAAGTGTATACTGTGAAGGTAATTTGCTATATTGTGTGGGCCACTAGTGGGAAGAAAGGGGGGGTTGCAGTGTCCCAGAGGGCTGTGACCAAGTAAGTTTAACTATTGCAAACCCTGACCTCTGGGTGGAGGCACCCGCCATTGGATCCAGGCCCCTCAACCTGTTAGTGGCAAATCAGGCAGGGGTAGTAGCCCCTGGGATAGGCCATCTAGGGGTTGCATTATAAAACATAAAATGAGATGGGGACTCAGACAGCATAGGGGAGATTCTAAAGGTCTGTCTGGGGAGATGTCCGTTCAATGGGCACACCCAGACCTTCCCAGCCACATTCATACTGTTCATAATCCTCCCTCCTCTGTTCATAAAATTCCTCAATATCATAATCTTGAACCACTGGGACCGGACGAACCGACCTTTACCAGATAGTGGTGGTTCGGACGGACCCTGAGACAGTGACTGGACAATTTGTATGGCTTTTGCTATCTCTGCAGCAGTTGGAGAAGGATTTTGGACTCCAGACCTGCTGATTTTCTTGTTTTCTTTACTGGAATTGGTTCCTCAGAACCAGCTTTTCTTTGCTCGAGGAAGTCTGGCCCTGGTCAGAGGGCATCTCCTCTGGTTCGGTTGGCACCGAACCGGGCTGCCATCCGGTCCGCTGACTTTTGGCTTCCTCGCCCTGAGCCTGCCCAATCTTTTTCCAGGGTGGCTGCAGGGAAATTCTTACATACCTGGCAGTCTGACTGGAGGTGGTCAAACCTCAGACAATAAACACATGGGTGTGTGGGTCAGCCTTGGCAAAGACTTCCCCACAAACATCACAGTGTTGAAACCCAGTGGGCCCGGTTCTTTTGGGTTTCTCAGACATAATGCCAGCCTAACCAAAAATCCTGTCTTTAACGGCAGCCAGGCAAGACACCCTTATCGGTTCCTAACTGTAATATTGGTATTGGAAAAACGTAATAAATCCGTCTTAGAACCGATAAGAACTGGAAACCGCGACTCTAAAATAGTAACTTTAGTTTTAAATGAGTTTTAACCCACTGATCGGTTCAAAATCGAACCGATAACTTACAAGTTCCACACAGACAAAACCTTCATTTACTTACGGTTACCACAGATAGAGCTTGAACTGAACGGTTTTGCGGTTAAATAAAACTATTCTCAGTTAAATCCAACTGAGAAAAAACTTTTAAACCGAGAAATGAACCGAGCAGAAGGAGAAATCTCCGGAGCGACTGTTCACTGAGGCGGAGTAAAGAATCTGACAGTTCAAGTTTGAAATGACACAGATAGAGCTGCTCTAGTGCCAAAATTCTATTTTGGAATGGTTTTAACCATTTCACTCTGGGGCAGTTCTAGAGCTGGAACAAACTGCTAATGTCTATAATATAGCAAGACTTCATGTTGTTTGAAGGAATGCATACAGAAACCATTTTTGCCATTGCAGTCTGAATGCATCCTGACAGAAAACACCATGGCCTGGATTTCTGGCACAGAATCAAGGCAGCTTGGCATTGAGTGAGGATGCAATAATGTTCACATCTGGGGTACCGCATTCATTGAAGAGCTATCTCATGACGTGTGGAGCTAGTGACCACTCATGAGGATGGTCCTCTTTCTTGATTGAGTTCATCTGCCAGAGTGTTTCTGGACTCCTGGCAGATAGACTACTTGGAGCAAGATCCCCTGCTCCAGGCACCTTTGCCCCATTTTTATCATCTCCCTGCAGAGAGGGAAAGTGTGTGCTCCTCCTTGTTTGTTGATGTAGTATGAGAGACTTGTTGTCAGTCTAGAGGACAACTGTTTTGTGATTGACTAGGTCCACTAGGGTGCTCAGGCTGTGCAGAACAGCTTGCATCTCCAACACATGTGGAGATGAGTCTCTGATGGGTCCCAGAAACCTGGTGTTTGGAGGCCCTGCAAATGGGCCCCCACCCCAACAGAGAATCACCTGAGGCTCTGGTTGCAAGAAAGAGAAGCCCTGGATGAGGATGTCCTCCACTGACCAACAAGTGAGAGACTGAACCAGAGGCTGGGTCACCTGAATGGGGTAAGTCTAAGGATATGATGCCTGTGACCACTGTGCAATGAGCATCCACTAAGTTCTCCTTATGTGCAACCATGCCAGGAGAACTGTGAATACTGAGGAAGCTATTAGATCCAGCATGCAATGCATGGAGTGCACTTATACTCCTTACCCTGCTTCTTCTCCTTGCTGGTGATGTGGAACTCAACCTTGATCCCACTCCTTCCCCCTCTTCTATTCCTAGCAGCCTTAGTATTTTCCACCTCAACGCTAGAAGCATCCTCCCTAAACTGGATCTCCTTACTGTATGGGATTTTCAACTCTCTACAGATCTCCTTTGTGTCATGGAATCCTGGTTCACTTCCAGGATTCCTGATTCTAGTTTGGCCATCCCTCAATATCACCTCTTCAGGCAGGACAGGGGTAAATGAGGGGTGGTGTTGCTCTATATGTTTGTCAGAGCCTCTCCTGCACAATCACTCTCAGGGAGGCTGCGCCCTCCTCCCATGAGTTTCTTCTTGACAAACTTTTATTTCCCTCCTAATTACCTATTTTTATTGGTGTTTTTATGCCTCTCTGAGAATTTCCCTTCTTCTCTTGAGGACTCACTTTCTACCCTCATCTCACACTCCTCTGCTGGTGAGCTCATCCTCCTAGGGAACTTTAACATGAATTGACTTTCCTCGGCCTCCATGCTGACTTTAAACAGGACTGAGTCCATTCACTTCTCACAAATCATCACTGAACCGACCTGTCTCAATCCTCATTCATCAAACCATACCCTCCTGGACTGGGTTCTCATCTCACACCCCCACCGCATAGTTGCAGCAGGTATATTGATGCATGCATTCAGTGACCACTGCATAACATTTTGTGTCAGGAATGTCTGTCTCCCTCTCTCCGTCCCCACGTACATCTGGTCTGGTTGGTTCCTCTGGACACTGAACAAAGAAGTTCTACTGAGTGACCCGGCCTCAGCTGACTGGTCTTCATGCTTTCTGACCCAGTCATTGGTATTGCACTCTCCCTTTTCCACTCTACTTTTACATCTGTCTGAGACAAGCATTCCTCCATTAAGGAACCCAGGGAAAAATCCTCTCACCACCCCTGGATTTCCTATGATCTCATAGATATGTGCAAGTCCTGTGATCATGCCTTGGCCAAGTATACATTATCTTGTTCAAGTCCATTGCAAAAACAACAAAAGAAGCGAGCCACATGGGTGGTGCAGTATGTGATTATACATTTCTAAACAGAGTGCCGACTTAGCATGAGCTATGCTCTGAAACACTTATATAAACACAGAGAATGTGGTATGAAATTCTTCACAAAAATGTAATATCACCTATTTTTGGTAGCAATAAAATCTCCATGTAAACAAGCGCTCAGAGTCAGAAAAATATCAAGGCAATAAACATCACGTGCCATAAAAAATACTAGCTGCAAATTTACATTAAATCACCACATCTTTCACCAGTCCAAAAACAGCCAGCCAACTGTCCCAATGCTTCATTCCTCGAGCTTTGTTAGGGGGCATAGTTTCAACAACAAAGATGCATTCTTAAATTCCCTTGAGTATACATCATGTGACTATAATTAAGTTAAATACTTCTAAAATCATGAAATACTCTAGCTGTAATTTTATTCAAACAAATAAATAACATAATACCCAATGGAATTACTAAAACAACAGACAAAGAAACAATATGCAGTTCAATCAACAAACACCCTGCAAACTGGGGTTATTTGCTGCCCATTTTTGGATGGGGTAAGGTGCAGGTCCTCTTTTCTCCCTCAGCTCTCTCTTCCCTTACCTCCTCCCCCCAGTTTGATTTTCATCCAGCACTCCCTAGAAACTCTGCTTTCCCTTTCCTCACTCAACCTGTCCAACTCTAGTACAGATGGTTTGGACCCCACACTCCTCCATCTGTCAGTTCCTGCCATCATCTCTGCCCTTACTCACCTCCTAAACCTCTCCTTCACCTTTTGTGCTGCACCTCAGTCTTGGAAGTTGATCAAGGTTCTCCCCCTCCACAAAGTGGGTGATCCCTCCACTCCTGGCAACTTCCACCCTATCTCCATCCTCCTCTCTCTTGCAGAGCTACAAGAGAAACTGGTCTACTCCTGCCTTGCAGACTTTCTCCACTCTTCTAACTTCTTCCCTCTCTTCCAGTCTGGTTTTAGGAAGTACCACTCCATCCTATGCTTCTGGTCACTGACTATCTTCTCTGGGATGACTCATGAGATCATCTTCAGCGGCCATTTTCATCAATCTGGTCATAGCCTTTGATGTGGTGTCCCACTCACTCTTCCTGGACAAGCTGAGCTCTGTTGGCTTCTCAGGCACCCACTGTTGACTGGTTTCATTCCTATCTCTTGTGCTGTTAACAATCCATATAGGTAGGAGCCACTCTGTCCCTCTTCCGCCCTATCCAGGCCAGGATCTGACAAGGCTCCATTCTAGGTCCAAGCCTATTTTCCATCTTCCTAAATTACCTCTCCTCTACCTGTGCCAACTCACATATTCACATGTATGCAGATGACATAGTTTTCTACATTTTCAGTTCCTCGACTGTATCTGTGGAAGTCTCGCTCCTGCAGGACTTTCACAATGTTCTGCGCTGGTTCAGGTCCAACCAACTTCAGGTCAACACTAAAAATCAATATCAATGACTTTTGATACCAGCCAGAAGCTGGCCAGTCTCTCCCTTCTCCCTGTTTTCTCCATGCTGGATGGCACCCCCCTAAAGTAGTCCCAGATTTTAAGTACCTCAGTGTGTGGTTAGATAGCAGTCTTGACATCTCTGCCCACATTAACGCCATCCATGCCAAACTCCAAACTCAGTGTGCTGTACCACACTAAGGACTCACTTCTCTCCCCATCCCCTCCTCCTTCTACTTTCTATACTCTAGGAACCCTTGCGCCTTCTCCCTCCCCTACTCTCACTGCTCATCTAGGAAATCTGCATTCTCCTGTTCCCTCCTCTCCCTCTGGAACTACCTTCCTACATATGTCTCTCCACCTTCCTTCCCTCCATCAAGTGCCAGATGAAAAAATTACTTACAATAGTAATATAGATCCTGGGGATCTCTCATTATGCTTAATATGTGCAGCAAGCCTAATAAGTGAAGCTGCCCCAGAGTGTGAGGTTTAGAATTTTGAATGCCATTTGAACTGCTGTCCTCTAGGTGTCGCTGCCAACCTCAGCCTAATGTCAGATCTTCCGAAGCCCAAATCAAGAAGCCCACCCTTTCAATATTCTAAGCTATCCTATGCTAAACAAACAAACAAACAGAGTAAGGCCTAAAATTATTTTGGCTCAAAGAGCCATGTAGGACAGCTCAACACAGCTGTCATAAAAAAGAGAACTTTGTGATTTGTGAATGAACAACAGGAATGGTCAAGCAATTAAACAAATTAGGAATACCAAGTGCTTACCATGGAACCTTTTCCTGGTTCTGGAAGGAGAGCTAGAGTGGGAGACTTAAGCATAATGAGGGATCCCCTGGGAGAAACAATATTACTATGGTAAGTAATTTTTTCTTCAAACCCCAGCAATCCCTCATTATGCTTAAAATGTGCAGACTACAAAGTAGTACCTTGGAAGGTTGGATGTATGGGTATAGAACCTACTTAGGGAAAAGGTCTGCAGAACAGCAGTGCCATACCTGGCATCTCTTCTGGACTGTACATCCAGATAGCAGTGCCTTGAAAAAGGTGTGGACTGTTTTCCATGTAGATTTCTTATTTTTTTAAACTCAGATTTTATTTCAGAGATCAAATGTACAGCTCATACATAAAATTTATCACAAGAAATGCACCAGGTCTTTCACTTAGTCCACCTAAATTCACATTCCAAGTTTATCATCACAATTGTTGTGTATCTTGGAGAAAATACAATATTTATAGCTCTGAATTTGTTCCTTCTACCGTGCATATTCATCTAGATTACAGTATACCCTGAATGTTTTCTCCTAGGTTGAGCTGTGCTGTAGCAGTGAGCTGTAGGACACTCTTAGAAATCTGTGTGCTCGGAAAAAAATGTGGTGACAAGACCCCTTCTTGAAGCAGTTAATCAGTGCTGTTCTGGTATCACAAGCCAAGCAGATTTCTTCTTATACAGCAAAGATCACATTTAAAAGAAAAGGAGAACCTGAGGGCAATACCCCTTCAAACAGAGACTCCACAGGAGTCTTGTAACTTTAGGGGGAGACTCTTCCAGGCACTCATTAGTGAGAGACCTTATGGCAGTCCGGGGGGAGGGGGATGGGTCGGCCCCTATCACAGTATCTTACCATTCCCCAGAATCCATCCTCCCAAAAGTGTCCAGTTTCTTGCTCACGAACAGTCCAGGCAGAATCCCTTCTTGATACCAGGACAACAGGGCATCCCCAGAAAGAAGGATCCATCACTGTGAGCCATCTGGAACCACCAAACTGGGGCACTCCCTCGCTCCCCCTCTCTCCCAAGTCCCCCACTGCTCCCTGTACTTCTCCTCAATCAGTCTTAATTTGGTTGTTAGGCCTTCCATTAGCTTGAGCTCTTCTACCCTATGTCTCCAGGATCCCAAATCTGGAGGAGTCGAGGTGAGCCAACAGGATGTTATTTCTTTAAGTGCCACCAGGCACAACAGTCTAAACAAGGACATCAGACCATTCCCTCCAACTCTCCCAAGATCTACTCCCAGGATAAGAGTGTCAAAAGAGCATGGTATGTCTACTCCCCATAGTGTGCCGAGGGCTAGAGAAATCCCCTGCCAAAACCCCTTCTCTTTAGGGCATGTCCAAAACATGTGGGTATGTGTGCCCATCTGGCCACAGCCTCTCCAACACCGGTCTGAACTCCCACCTGGGAAGTGCTTTGTAATAGAGGGTGTGTGAAAGAACCTGGTGAGACACTTCCAACAGAACTCTCTCCAGGTTGGGGATGCTGCCATTCGCCATCCTTTCTTCCAAGCCTCCTGCCAGCATTGGTCAGAGAGTTGAGACCCCAGCTCCTTCTCCAATCTATCTCTTAGGGCCCAGAAGTGGGCAGTAACCTCCTCCTGCAACGCCCTGTATCCCATTGATATTGTTTTCCTCTGACCAACTAGTCTGGCCGACCAATACATGAATTCCTTCAGACCTGTCAGGTCTCTTGTAATCCTGGGTATCAACCTGCATGTATTTAGATAATGACTTACTTGCAGGTATCTAAAAAAAGTTGGACTTGTCCAGATGGAATTTTTGCTGTACCTGTTCAAAAGACATTAAAACATTCCCCTGTAATAAATTACGGAACCTGACCAGGGCTCTGGTGTGTCATGTCCTGAAACCTGGATCTGTCTGTGCAGGGAGGAAACCCATGTCCCCTAATATAAAAGTTAATGGACCTATTCCCTCTGGTGTCTGAGTCACCTTTCTGGCCCTAATCAAGATCCTTAGTGTATGTCTGGTCCAAGGACTTTTAATTGTCTACAAAGTCATGGTGGTGATCAGGGCGTGGGGCAGGGAAGAAGAGAGAACCTTTTAGACTGAAATCTCTCTCTCTCTCTATGTCCTGCCATCCATCCTCTCCCTCTTGTTTTAACATGAAATGACTGGAGCTATTTCGGCTGCTAGGTAGTACAATCTGAAGTGCGGGTAGTCGAGGCCTCCCCGATCCTTGGGTTGAGAGAGTAGCTCCATTCCAATTCTTCACCGATCTCCCTGCCAGACAAACTTGGAAAGGTCCCCTATAATCCCCTTCCAATACCTCCCTGGGATCCCTATAGGGAGGGCCTGGAACAAAAACATAAGTCGGGGAAGGACATTCATTTTTACTATCTCCACTCTCCCTCCCAAGGAAAGTGGGAGCAATTTCCATCTGGTGATATCAGCAGAGATTTCTCTCCATAGCTTCCCATAGTTCAGATCAAACAAGTGGGATACACATGGGATGACTTTAGCCCCCAGGTACCTCACTGCATTACCCTTAGCTCATTTATAACAGAAATCCCTCACTATCTCCCTGGGAATCATCCTTCCAAACCGCACCGCCTATGATTTATCATAATTAATTTTGTAACCCAAGACCAGACCATAACCTTCTAATTCCCTTTTTAACGCCAGCAGAGATGTTTCAGGAGAGGGAATCATCAGCACAGAGGGAGATTTTGTGCTCTCTCTCTCCTACCTTAATGCCCCTGATGTCCTTTGCAGCTCTGATTCTTACTGCCAGTGGCTCTATGCACAGGGCGAATAATAAAGGGAACAATGGGCAACTCTGCCTCTTCCCCTTGTGAGATGGAACCTCTCTGTGGTGAATCCATTAATCTGAATCATGGCCTGTGGGGCCGCATAGAGAGCCTCCATACTCCCTCTAGACTTGGGCCCGACTCCCATCTCCAGCAGGGTATGATGGAGAAAATCACATTTGACCCTGTCAGAGGCCTTCTCCGCATCCATAAAAATGGCCAGGGTGCACTCATGTGTTGTTTGTTGGCAGGTAATCAGGTTTAGTAGGTGTCTGATGTTATTATGTACGAGCCTACTGTTAATGAAGCCTGTTTGGTCTGGATGGACGAGGTGCCCCACCACTGTTTTCAGCCTCTTGGCTAAAATTGAGGTGTAAGTTTTCTGGTCAATGTTTAGTAAGGAGATAGGTCAGTATGACCCGCATTCCACCGGGTCTTTACCTTCCTTGCATATTACTGTGATCTGAACATACTGGCAGCTCAGTGGTATTATCCTGTCCTGCTGGACTTCCCTACATACCCCACCAAGAATCGGGGCCAGCAGCTCCTTAAATGTCTTATAAAGTTCTGCTGGTATGCCATCAGGGCCGGGAGCCTTGTTTACCCTCAGTGCATGCAAGCTTGCGAGGACCTCCTCATCTCCAATTGGGGATTCCAGGAAATCACTCTCTTCTCGGGACATTTTCTGCATCTTAGTCCCTACAAAAACACTGTCCAGGTGGTCATGGAACCTCTCCACCGGTTTCTGGGAGTACTGTATAAGAGTTTGCAAAGCTTTCTGAACTGGTTAGCTATGTCCTTGGGATTAGAGGCCCAGTCTTCCTGAGAGGTTTTCACCTTAAGGATGTTCCATGAGGCAGCCTCTTTACTGATCTGCTAGGTAAGTAAATTACCTGCCCTCTCCCCCAATTCATAAAACCGTTGACAGGAGTATCTAAGCTGTCCTTCTATTTTGTCATCCAATACTTTGTTTAATTTTTGTCTATTAATATCAAGTTCTTTCTTGATCTTTGGGTTCAGGGCTATTTTGTGCTCCACTTCCAAATCCCAAAGCTTAGCTTCCAGGCTTGTAATATCCTCATGTTTTATTTTTCTTAATTGGGAGGCATATTGTATGATTTTCTCCTGTCAGGATGGCCTTTAGCCTGTCCCACCATATGGCTGCCATAGTGTCATGTGCTGGATTGTTTTGCATGTACTCCTCAACAGCCCCCGGACCAACTCCTTGAATTCAGATTGATTTAATAAGGAGACATTTAGTCACCATGTGGAGTTCTTGACCTCTGGGGTCAGGCAGAGCCTCACCAAGACCATGCCATGATCCGAGAGTTTCCTTACCCAAATTTTAGCTTCCTTTACTTTATGCGCCCATTCTTTAGGTAATAACATCAGGTTGATCCGGGAGTATGCATTATGAGGGGGTGACCAACAAGAGTAATCCTTAACCATCGGGTTCAAATAGCGCCAAATGTCCAACAGACCCAAATCTCTCATAAGCCTGGCTAATGTCCTCACTGCCCTAGAAGGTGGCCCTTGGTTAAAGCCTGACTGGTCCAGCAAGGGGTTCAGGACCAAATTAAAATCCCCACCCACCACTAGTAGCTCACCTGGGACGGCATCACCCTCTGCATCACTTTCTGTAAGAAAGTGTGGTTATCTGCATCCAAATTAGGCGCATAATTGTCCATTATCGTGCAGGGTTGACCCCTGTACTTGCCTTTAACTATGATAAATCTGCCGTCTTCATCTGTGTCACAATGCTCCACCGGAAAGGGACATTCCTTATGCATTAAAATAGCTACCCCTCTCCTATGGGGGTGAGCCAAATAGGAGGCAGAGAAAACCTGAACCACCCATGCCCACTTTAGATTGGCACTCTCTTTTGGATCTAAATGTGTCTCTTGTAAGAGGGCGAGCTCAACCCTTGCCTGCCTGAGCTCATTGAGGGCTCTTTTCCTCTTAATTGGACTGCCCATTCCTCTAACATTGTATGTTATAATTAATCCTTCATCCATCAGGTCTGTGTCCCTCACTCCATCTATCACATTCGTGCCTTTGAGTCTCCTCATTTTTGACAGAACAACAACAACATAAACATAACTTAACAGTTTCAACCATAAACATGAAGCTTCCAACATACTTTTTACACCCTGCTCACTTTGCTGATGTTAAGCTAGCTGGATGTGGCCCATCTAATGTGGGCCATGCGCATATCTTGCGCTTTCGGGGTAATTGGCCAGATTTGCCGTCAAACTCACCTTAGTGAGGTGCCTCCTTCCTATAAGTATAGTTTCAAAACTCATCTTTTGCTCTTCATTGCCAACTATAGTTGGAACCATAATCTTCATTCCCATCACCCTCCCCGGGATAGGTAACAAGCGGGGATGGTAAAAGACATCGTACCACCTATGACTAGAAATATCAGAGGGCGTCCATGCCACCTTTCCTCCCCCCCCAATCCCATGTTCAGCCTCTGCATAATCTCCTAGGATTCCTCAGCCAAATGGCAAGGGTCTAGGCTAGCCTATATTAACATCCCTCTGAGAGGGGGTGTAGGAGGCAACACTCGAGAACAGGGTCCTGCAGCCTACCTTCCCCCCCACACACACACATCTACCAAACGGTTGAAATGGGACAGGAGCAAAACCTCCTCAACATGGGACCTACTCCTCTCCAACATTCTTGGAAGGGCCGGCCCCGTAACCCAGCCCTCTATGCAAAACCCTGGGGAGCACTCTGGTAAAGACCCGACAGACACATAGCTGGGAGCAAGGGTGAACCCTCACCGCAGCAGCTGCCAGGCCTCTATCTTACTCCTCTAGTTATCAGAGCCGGAAGCCAGCTCAAAAATTCTGCCCCTGCCCCAAAGCGCACCCCCAGGCCACCATCTTCATTCCAGGAGGGAGATGACGCTCCCCCCTCCCAACTTTGAATGCCCACTGCTATGAACATATACACATGAAAATACATTTCACCATTGAACATTTCTGCATTAGTGTGGATCCTCGTGCCCTGGAGCCCCCCACTCCACTCACACCTCCCCCAGTTCTGATCAAGTCAGTGTTCCAACCATTTCTAAAAGAAAAGGGAGTTGTAAGGACAGCCAGTAAAGGTTATAAGACTATTTGTTCAGGTATCTGCTAAATTGCTGTTCTCTTCCGACTGTCCAGTGGATGCTTCGCTCTCAGCTTCCTGGTTTGATCCCCTTCTGATCGACCGCTGGGAATCTTCCATGCTGCCTTTTTGCCTGGAGTTTCTCCTTTGTTTCCATGGCTCTCTCTCTTTCCATTTGGCCTCCGATGAAGAAGAATCTGGCCTACTGAGAAGGTCCAGTGGGACTTTCAACTTAAGCAAGGTAGGGCGAGCCCCTGCGAGTGATTTGAAAAATACAGGCCCCTTAGACAGAAAGATTTTCAACTGGGCCAGGGCAATGAGGTACATCTTAGTATTCTTAGCTGCCAAAACCTTTTTTTATTTCAAGCAGAGTTCTCCTTTTCTGCTGCATATATGGGGTAAAGTCAAGATCGAGGCGTGTGTCTCCGAACAGCACTGCCTTTTTTGCCCAGGCTGTCTGTAATACAGTAGTCTTGGTGCAGTAGTCTAGAAACTTCAGAACAATAGATCGAGGAGTAGCCTTCAGGCCCACTGGCTTCTTTTCTAATGCTCTATGTGCTCAAACTATGTTGAGTGGTTGGTCTTTTGGTAGATCGAGCAGTTTCTTCAGAAAAACTCTCCAAGAAAAGCTTCATATGCTCCCCCTGTTCAGTATCCTCGGGGACTCCGTAGATATGAATATTGTCCCTGCGGGATCGTAGCTCCATGTCGTCAAGTTTCTCTAGCCATTCTCTGTCTCTTTTTAGTAGATATCTAAGTGCTTCTTCATGTTCCTGCACCTCAGTGTTTGTCTCTGTCAGGCCCATCTCTAGTTCTCCCATGCGCTGGGCCACTGCTGATATTTCTGCCTTTGTCTCCAGCACCGTTTTCTCCATTTTTTGAATTGTTCTATTTATTTTTTGGATCTCCTGGCATAGCCTCCAGGAGGTAATTGTAAAGTTTTCTTCTATCTCATCTTCTGAGTAAGTGGGTGGGGAGGCGGGAGGTTCCAAGGCTTTGCTCTTTCCCTCTGACGATGCCTCGTGAATCCAGGGGTTAGGATGGGCTTCAGGTACTGATATAAATTCTCTCTTAGTGTGACCTTTTGGTGGCATTTTGAGATCTATTCCACTTACTGATTAAGTCGCCATGGAGGGGGGCACCGATGGACACCCGAAACTATGCAATTTTAATGAATTAGTATCCCGGGGGTCGGAGCACTGAGAGCTAGGTGCACATCAGGAAAGGGGTGGAACCGGAAGTCCACTTTACAGATTTCTAGCAAGGGAACATCCCTGACTGCTGCCGCAGAGGCAGCAGTACCAAATGTGAAGTGAGCCCTAAGACCCTGAGGTGACTGTTTGCCAGCTTCAGAGTAACAGAACTGAATGCATGTGACAATCTAGTGGGCAATAGTCCTTTTTGAGGCTGGACTGTCCTTCATCACTTCACCATAGGTAAGGAACAGCTAAGTCTGGGAAAACCTGTGGTCCTTGGTATGCTCCAGATAGTATTCCAGAGACCTCTTGACATCCAGACTGTGTAGCTTTTGCTCACCAGTACTGGAATGCTCTGTAAAGAACACCAGAAGGGTGATGGACTGGTTCAGGTGGAACTCGGTGACCACTTTGGGAAGGAATTTTCTCTTAGTGATAAGGACTACCTTGTCCCAGTGGAAGATGATGTAGTTTGGGTTCATGCAGAAGGCCTGTAACTTGCACACCCTTCTGGCCGAAGTGATGGCTACCAGTAAGACTGTCTTCCATGTGACATACTTCAAATCCACGGTGGCCATTGGCTCAAAAGGAGGTTCCATGAGCTTGGCTATACAGACGTTCAGATCCCATGGAGGAACAGGCACCCTAACTGGAGGATACAGGTGTAGGAGACCCTTAAAGAACCACTTGAAAATGTGTTGAGATGCCACTGTTTTCTGCTTACCTGCTGACGTATAGGCAGAAATTACCGCTACGCGAACCCTTAGGGTAGTAGGTCTGAGACCTTGGGTTCGCAGGTGCAGAAGATTGTCCAAGTGTGCAGGTAGATCAGCTTGAAGGTGGCTGAGATATTTAGAAGCATGCCATAATGAAAACCTTTCCCATTTGTATGCATAAGTTTTCTGAGTAGCTGGTTTCCATGACACTTTTAGGACATGCAGAACCTGTTCCAAGAAATGGTAATCAGAAAATTCTATCTCCTCATGAACCAAGCTTTGAGCCACAGGAACTCAAAGTTCGGGAAGTTTATTCTGCCTGGAGACATTGTAAGCAGGTTTTGCCTCAAAGGAAGGCCTATGGGTTTCCTGACAGACAGAGTCAGTAGATGAGAGTACCAAGGCTGTATGGCCCAGTCCAGGCTATTAGAATCATGGTTGCAGACTGAGTTCTGAGCTTCAGAAGAACTTGTAACAATAGAGGGAACAGATGCAAAGCATACAGAAACGTTCCCATATAATCCAGACACAGAGCCTCCATGGGAATTGTACCCACTGCTGGAGGCCTGCAACAGTAGAGGGGAGCTGAAAATTGTCTCTGGAAGTGAACAGATCTGTTTGTGGTGTGCCCCATCTCCTGAAGACAGTGGCTAGCATTTGCCCATTCAATGACCATTCTTGATGATCTCAGCTGATCCTGCTGAGGGAGACCACCAAGACATTGTCCTTTCCTGGAAGGTGGATTGCTGTTAAATGGAAATGTCCACATAAAAAACGGGTCCCACCTCAGTGGCCCGAGAGGCAGGGCCCGATTAGCACTTAACAGAGTAGTAACAGTTTTTTGTCTCCGGTGATGTTTTTTATTTCTAATTTATCTAGTTGATCCTACCTGCCTCTCCACCAGCATTTCATAGTAAAATACTCTGAGCTGCGCTCCCACAACCACCCGTGGCTGTCCTGAGAATGGCGTTTCATGCGGGGGAGCAGTCGCAGGTCTGTCCATTATGTTACTGTATAGGCAGAGCTTCTAATTGCTCTGGTTTGGAATGTGCATGTCTCAGTGTTATACTGAGACCAGGTATAGACTTGCAGGAGGGGCAGTGGCTTTCATCACTCTGGTCTGTGTGTCCTCCATTGGCATCTCCTTTTGCTTTTCAGCAGGACGGGCAGTGACCCTTTTAATGGTGTATTTTAAACTGTCCACTGGCATCACCTTTTGTCTTTCAGCAGGAAGGGAAGTACATTTCTTTAACTTGTGCTTCAAACTGTCCGCTGGCATCTCCTTTAGCCTCTCAGCAGAAGAGGCAACAGAAAGCATCAATTTCTGCCTCTTCTTAGAGGGAACGGATCCAGGGATCTACTCTGAGGCTCACTTCTGACCTTTAGAGGGGTCCCTAGAGGTCCTTGGGGTGTTAACGTGCAAAGGACCTTCTCCTGCATCCTAGGGAAACAGAGGGGTAGAGAGAGAAGACATTATACCACCACAAAAGCAAAAAACAGTAATTGGTTAAACAATCTTTTGCAATGTACAATATCACTGGTCTATAGGACTCCCAATGAAAGTAATATGGAGCCTAAGTAAGTAATTCTGGCAGGGTACTTTTTTTTTTTTGCTTTTAACGTTATGAAAAACTGGCAAGCAGCAACAGGAAAAAACTTCCTGCCTCAGAGGAGATGCCGCTGACAGGGAAAACGGGTTTCTGAAGCGGAAACCACTGGGGAGACTCATGCTGCTGAGTGTGAAGGTTAGTGGGCGAGACAGATACACAAACTCAGGTAAAAGGTGTAGAATGCACTTTGTGATATTTATTTTCCAAAATAAAAAATAAACATAGAGAAAGGAAATAGGTGATTAGTCCTTCAGTTCTGCAGAAACAGTGCCCAATTCCCTCAATCCACGACTTCCAGGCTTAGTTCCAGCCAAGTAGATTCCTAGCACATGAAAACCTGCATGTACTATGAGATGCTTCTTCCGCGACAGTCCGGTCTCTACTGACAGACTCATCTGTTTTGCATCTCAGGAGGTAGGTTTTTATACCTAAATTGGTACAAGCACCCCCCATTCAAATGACATCACATTTTATGGTAACAGTATAAAATAACTGGCCTTTTCATCCATCCGAGCGGTCGGCTCTTCAGCTTGGGGACAGCTACAGTATCTCTGTAGCTAGCTTCCCATTTTATCTTCATTCCCACCAACTCAGAAGAGGGAATAAAACAACAAAAAAACAATGGTACTTGCCGTTCAGCTACACTGGGAGGGACGTTATGGCCCCCGATACACAAATATTTAGTTAAAAAAAATAAACAACAAAATAGTCAGCAAATCAATCTTCTGCAGTTCCAGTTGAAAATACTGAGAGAAACTTGGTTCTCTGGAATTGGAGTCGCTGAGAGAGATCGCAAGTAGGAAATTAACTAAAAATAAAAAAAATTACTTGAGAATCACAATAAAAGTATTAAGAGGGCCGAGTTGTTTGAATAAAATAAAACGGCAGGAAAAATTTGAAAGATGCAAGTTGCTGAAGACCGCTCTTCGGGGCGACTTGCTTCTTCAGGAGGAGAGAAAGATCTGACGTTAGGCTGCAGTTGGCAGTAACACCTAGAGGGCAGCAGTTCAAATGGTGTTCGAAATTCCAAACCTTGGGCTCCAGGGCAGCTTTACCTATTGAGCTTGCTGCACATGTTAAGCATAATGAGGGATTCCCGAGGTTTGAAAAAAATTCTCTCATCTCTCCCATGCTCCTGCCAACCCTCTACCTGAGCCTTTCCTAACCTCTCCCCTATGATTTTCACCTCCCCCCATTCACATGTTTTTTCTTATTTCATCTGTAGTTTAATCAGTCTGTTCACTGCTCCCCTCAAGACTAGCTCAGTCTCTGCTCATTCAGGCACTAAACACTTTTTGATCATGTCGAGCTGCACAGCTGATTTGTATGCTAATTAATTTGTCCTCTGTTATATACAACAATCGTGCTTGCTTATTTGTTCTGCACTCTGCTATTGCTATTGCACTTTATTGTCATTGTCATTGTAACTGCATCATCTGACTTGCTATAATCTTTGTAATTATGTTCTCCCCTTCTCATGCCCCCTCCCCTGGGTTGCACCTGGAAATGAGCCTTAGCTTAGTGTACCTCTCCTGATAACCAATTTTTAAAGAGGGACTCCCGTACTTAAACAATACAGAAGCGGACTTATGTACTATACATAGGGATCCCAAATAGTAAATTAGCAATAAAACGCCGCAGTTATCGATGTAATAGTTTAGTTATTTATCTTTTTTTGTGACCGTATTGCTCTGCCCTACAACAGCCATTTCATTTCAGCTGGCCGACTGGAAGTGACATCACCTCCTGAATCCCCCACTGACAGCTCTCCGTATGTCATTAGCTGCCAGTGGGAAATTCAAGTGCCACATACAGTACACTACTGATTCCCTGGTGTCTAGTGGCCCCCCCATACTCCGATCACCATTCCAATAATAATAATATAATGATTCCCTGGTGTCTACTGGCACCCCTCATCCTCCGATCACTGTCCCCACAATACTGTGATGATTCTTCCTGGCATCTAGTAGCACCCCCCCATCCTTCAATCACCATCCCCATAATAAACCAATGCTTCCCTGTTGTCTAGTGACATCCCCTAATCTCCAATTGCTCACCGCTATAGTGTAACGAATCCCTAGTGTCCAGTGGAACCCCCCACCCCTGAGGACCCATCCTACAAGACAGCCAGTATTCTCTGGAGTCTACTAGCCCCCCGGCACCAGGCATGCCACCCGGCCACCTCCCCATACCTCAGTCACCAGTGCCAAGGGGAGATGATACAGCGACCAGCACAGCCCTCCTCTCACCACCTTAGCTGGCTGCTATATGCAAGGACAGGGAGTGTGCTTACTAGACTTTACGTGTTTTCCCTGTCCTTGCATATGGTGGCCGGCCAAGGTGGTGAGAGGAGGACTGTACCAGTCACTGTATCATCTCCCCCTATCACCAACAACTGAGGCATGGAGGGGATGGCAGGGTGGTATGTTCAGTGCTAGGGGGTGCTAGATGTCATAGAATGCCAGCTCTCTTGTGGGATGGGTCTTCAGGGGTGGGGGGTTCCACTGGACACCAGGGGCTCCTTATACTACAGTGAAGTGATCAGAGGGTCTGGGGTGCCACTAGACACCAGGGAAGCATTAGTTTATTATGGGGATGGTGACTGGAGCACAGGGGAGGAATGGATGCCACTAGACACCAGGGAATCAATGCTCTTTTTCAGGGATGGTGATCAGAAGATGGGGGGGTGCCACTAGAAGCCAGGGAATCATTATATTACATTATTACTGGGACAGTGATCAGAGGGTGGGGGCCACTAGACACCAGGGAATCAAAACTTTTATGGGGGCGGTGATTGGACGATAGAGGGTGCCATTAGACACCAGAGAATCATTACATCATGGTATTATAGGGACAGTGATTGGAGGAGGAGTGGCCACTAGGCACCAGGGACTCAATACTTTTTATGGAGATGGTGATCAGAGGATGGAGGTGGGGGTGTCACTAGATACCAGAGGATCATCACATTGCAGTACTACGGAGAGGGTGATTGGAGGCCGGGGGGGACACTAGAAACCAGGGCATCAATACTTTTTTATGGGGATGGTGATCGGAGGACAGGGGGCCCATAGTACCAGGGAATCATTACTTTATAATGAGGATGGTGATCAGAGGATGGGGTTGGGGGATGCCACTAGACACCAGGGAACACTTCATTACTTAAGAGGACTGCTGTGTGCAGGCAGCACAATACAGAATCAGGAGCACATGTCACATCCCGCACTGTGCAGTCACTGATGTAATTGATGCTCAGTGTGGTGACTTCCTGGTTTTCCAATTCTTTACATCATTTTTTTTATTTTACCATGGATTTAAACGTTTTTAAAATCTATGCATTTTGGCTGTCATGGGTGTCATCTACAACAGGCACTTATACAGGTATGTCCTATAGAGTCCCTCTTCAGATAAATAAATAAATTGCACAATCTTTTATTCCATGATGTAGCATGCCATCTGCAGAATTGTTTGCAGTCTGCTCTCTGGAAGGAAAGCCTGGGCCTGGTTGTAGCCAGAAAGCGTATATGAACAGCAGCTGCTGTGAGTGTTGTAGCTGAGCTACTAAAGGTTCAGAAAGACCCCCGAAGAAGTGGGGAATTGAGAGGCAGTGGTCACTGCCTGTTCCATTTCCTATATGGCTGTACCAATCATCCAGGTAATGAAAGCCTTGGAGTCCTAATTTCTGCAGGTGTGCCACAAGTACTGCAAAGCACTTTGTAAAAGACTCGTGGCACTGAGGAAAGCCCAAAGGGCAGGACTGTGAACTGGTAATGCTGCCCCAGTATGACACAGTGCAGGTACCTGTGGTGGCTGGGGTGCACCAGTATGTGCTGGTATGCACCCCGAAGTCCACAGGTGCTAATCAATCCTGAGACTTCTGGATGGGAAGCAGAGAGCCCAGAGAAATCATTCTGAATTTTTCTCGATCCATGAATTTGTTCCAATTTCTCAGGTCAAAAATGGGCCACATGCCCTCTGATTTCTTTGGAACTAGAAGGTGTCTTGTTGGATAAAAGACTCAACTTCTCCCCTATGTCAGTGCCATCCACAGAAAGCTCTGCCCCAATCTTGGTTCCCTCTACTGCAACAAGGATTGCATACCACTCCCAGCCCATTGTGAAATAATCACCAAGATGGTGCTTCTGGTGTTTGACTGTGGATATAGTCTATTGTGCCACCCCCCTCCTCTTGCCAGACTGGACACTCTATGTAATGCCTTCTGCCGTTTTGCTGTGAGCACTCCTTCTCATACCCATCACTGCTCCCTATACACATGCCTTTTAATACCACTCTTTACCTCCTGCCATCTCCTTCACTGTGCAACCTTCAATTCTCAATACTGGTTCTCGTCTCTCCCTCCTTATATTTGTCTCTCTCCTCTCTCCTCTCTCTCCTACCCTTCCACCACTTATTAACTTCACTCCAGGGACTCCCATACCTGCTCCATTCCTTACTCTAAATGTGCTACTAGACAATCCACTTTCTCCTGCCACCTACCTTTCATTTAGAACATCCTCTCCCCTTCAAATCTGATGTCTCCCTCCTCTAATTCTTTCAAACACCATCTCAAAGTACTTTTTGCTCGCTCTTGCTCTGGCCCTGGCTTGTCTGTCCTCTGCCGCCCTCCTTTTCTTTGGATGTTTGTGGCCTCTATACTTCCTCTCCTAATTTACTGCAGCTACCTGTTAGCTGTCCTAACTTTGATAATTCCTAGTCCACCCTCCTCATCCCCTCCAAGTTGCACCATACCATAGCTGTTGGTTATTTATTTTTTATTTTACTCCCAGTGCTACTTACCAACATTCTTTATCAGGACATCGCTCATTGTACATTTTGCCAGGGATTGCTATTATTGCCAGAGTCCTTATTTCAATATACTGTTTACATCGTCCTACTGTTTATTTTGCATTGATAGATCATACTTGCCAGTATATTGCTTTGTTAACACTGATTGCACTTTACATTATATGTATGTCTCTTTATACGCCCTGGGCTACAACTAGAAACAAGCTTCAGCTCACTGAAACTTTCCCAGTCACCAATTTTCAATAAATGAAAAAATAAGAGCTGAACCAGAATAATGAATCAAACATTTTAAGGCTGCCTTGTTTACCTCAGTAAGTGATGCATGGAATGTAAAAATGGACACAGGTGATGACTCTGAAGTTGATGTCACAAATGGTGTTTGTGGTAAAGGCTCCTTACGAACATTTTCATCAATTGTTTCCTTGATGTTTTCAAGATCCATTCCTAATTTAAATATTTCTCCTTCCACCTGTCTAAATTAAACACAATATGAACAAATCAAGTATAAGAAATAGAAATGGACATGCTGTATACAGAAATATTCCAATGAGTGATAAAGATCTTCTAGGGCATAGATTTTTTATTAGAGGTTTTAATCCCCTAGGCTGGCCTACCCACTTCAGACCATTCCCCTGGCACCATCATGTGCCATCTCCAGAACACCACCCCCATCTTCAGGCATAATCCCCCGGCAGAGGTCCTTCCTCCGTTTCCTTTCAAGGAGGCAGTATAGTACAGTGGTTACGGGCACTGAGCTGCAAACCTGGAAACCTGGGTTTGAATCACATCTACCTCCACTTGTATACTATGTGACCCTGAGCAAGTCATTTAACTTCCTTGTGCTCTCAGTTCGCACCTGGAAACAAGCTCTGGCTTAGTGTACCTCTCCTGGTTAAACAGTTTCCCCTTCCCCCTTTCCCTCAGGGTTTGGATTGCAGGAAAGATGGGCCACATGGTTGAATGTATGGGGTTTTTAATAGGTCAGGCTTTATCCTGCCATGGTTGAGTCAATATTGTCCTCTAGTTTTGACCTCTTTGACCAGTGCCATTACTGGTCTTAGGGAATACCCACATAGAGTGTGCACACTCCACATATGCAGTGCCCCCCCTTCCTTCTGAAGCATCTTCTTCTGCACCATCCAAGAAATTAAAATGACATACTTACCATAATTGCTGATCTTCCAGAATATCTACACCACTGATTACTATTTATGTGTCTAGGGCCAGAGACACCAGAACCCTGTGGAACCACATTTTATGCACTGAGAAAGCCAACACCAGCTACTGATGGCACCTGTGCACCATACATGGTACCATGCGTCAGTCAAAAAATGTCACTGGTTCTCACACACAAATGAGTTCTGTTTGCCAGGAGAGAAACAAAGCAGACAGAAACAAAGACAGGGTTAGATACTTACTACCCAAAGGGAACTGGTGCGGGACCTAGGGGTGATGCTTGACAATGGGCTGACACTACGATCTCAGGTGTCGGCTGTCGTTAAGTCATCCTTTTACCATCTGAGGAACATCGTTAGGATCAAGCACCTTGTTCTGTCTGGGGACCTCCCTACATTGATCCACACCTTTGTGACCTGGTGCTTTGATTACTGCTACTCCCTCTACTTTGGGCTTCCAGGGGTTAATATCTGCCACCTGCAACTGGTGCAGAATGCTGCAGCCCGGTTGTTGACGGGGACTCCTCAGACATGCCACATCACACTGGTGCTGCACGACCTGCACTGGCTGCCAGTCCAGTGGAGGATCACCTTCAAAGTTGGATTACTGACTTATAAAGCCCTACAAGGACTTGGCCCAGATTACCTGAAAGAGCTTCTGTCCCCTTACTGCCCCAAGCGACTGCTCCACTCAGCTGACGAGGGGTTGCTAGAAGTCTAAGGGTATCTTTAAAATCTTCAGGGCCCCGTACATACATGTATGTGGCCCCAGCCCTTGCAAATTCTCTACCCCATCAGTTTCATGGTGGCGACTGGGGGTTAAACAGGCTCCAAGACCTATTTATGAAGCAGGGCATATTCTGAGTAGTAAGGCTGATTTTGGGATTTTTATTGAATATTTATATACTGCTGTTTTTATCTTTCTGTTTTAATTTTTTGTAATGTTCCTTGATAAATTGAAAGTCGCATAATAAAGAAAGATACTATTATTATTATTATTGTTATTATTGGGAAAGGATCTAGGAAAACAAACAACAAACTGAAAGCTGACTACCAGCTTACTAACATACTATTTGCCAGCAGATTAGGCCTTACGGTCTATCGAGTCTGCTCGAACCTAGATCCTTAGTTGGGTGCTGAGACCGTCCCATCCCTTGTGCTCCAGAAACTCCTATCATCCATCCCAACCCCCCCAGGACAGGCCATCATCTGATACATCCACTTTCTGTGTCTGTCCCACCCTCTCTTGAAGCCCTCTACTGTGGATCTTGAACCAGCTCACCAGGCAGTGCATTCCAAGGGTCCACCACCCTCCAGTGAAAACCTCCTCTCTTTCCCCCTCACCCTTCCACCTTCCAACTTCAAACCATGCCCTCTGGTGATACCTCCCTGCTTTAGTCTAAAGATCCCTCCATGTTTACCCTATTTATTCCCTTGAGGTACTTGAAGACCTCAATCATGTCCCCCCTGTCTCTCCTCTCCTCCAATGAAAACAGGCAGAGCTCCTCAAGTCTGTCCTCATAAGTCAAATCCCCTAGCCCGCGTATCATCTTTGTTGCCCTCCTCTGTACCCTCTCCAGGAGCTGTATGTCCCTCTTCAAGTGTGGTCTCCAGTACTGTACACAGTACTCAAGGTGTGGTCTAACCAGTCCATTGTACAGCGGCAGAATCACTTCCTTGCTCCTAGAGGTGATCCCCCTTACGATGCATCCCAACATCCTGTTTGCCTTGCTAGCTGCTCTTCTGCACTGCTCAGAGTTATTCATACATGTATCCACCATGACCCCTAGGTCTTTTCCCCTATTGAGGCCTCCAGCGCCTCCCCTCCCAGGGTGTACCTGTGTTTAGGGTTTCCCAACCAAGATGCAACACCTTGCACTTGGTGATATTGAAATTTAATTTCCATGTGTGAGCCCAGCTTTCCAGGGTGTCCAGGTCCCTTGCAGGGCCAACCTCCCTCTTCTCCTCAACTACTGCTCCCATCTTGAGTCATCCATTGAATAGACTCATTTCACACCTATATCCTCCCTGATGTCCGAAATGTATGCATTAAACAGGATCGGACCAGGACGGAGCCCTGTGGTGCCCACTACCTACCTCTCTAGGGTTCGAGGCTCCCCACAGACCACTACTCTCTGAGTGCGTCCAGCTAGCCAGTTTTCAATCCATCTGACCATCAAAGGGCCTACTCCTAACCCCATCAGTTTCTCCACCAGACCATTGTGGGGACAGAGTCAAACAGCTTGCTGAAGTCCAAGAATAATACATCCACAGGCTTACTCCTGTCCAGTTCTGATGTTACCCATTCATAGAACTCCACAAGGTTGGTTTGACATGATCTACCTGGCACAAACCCATGTTGCCGACTATCCAGACCTCCCACCTCCTCCAAGTACACCCCAATCGTTCCTTTAGTATACTCTCCATTAATTTTCCCACCACGAGGTCAAACTGATGGGTCTATAGTTCCCTAGTACTTCCCTGGACCCCCTTTGTGGTTGGTACCACATGTGCCTCTCGCCAATCCCTAGGTACCTTCCCTGTCTCAAGTGACCTGCTGAAAAGCTCCGCCAGAGAGTGCTGCCAGTATGTCCGCCAATTCCCATAGCACTCTCGGATGAATGCCATCCGGCCCAGAAGATTGTCTTTCTTTAGGGCCTTGAGGGCTAACCACCCTTCTGGCGGAGATAGCATCATCCGTCCCTCCACCTTATGGTCTTTTTATCTTATCCAGATGTGACACCCTGAGTACCTTTCCTCCTCTTGCTCCATTTCTGTTGCTCCTAATCACTCCCTGCCACATCTATCCCTTTGTGCCTTGCTTTGTAGATATCCTCATCCCCTCCTAGTGAACACAGAGGCAAAAGTACTGTTAATACCTCTGCCTGGTCACTTGCCTCTTCCACCCACCCTCCTTCTGATCTCAATCTGCTGAGATGGCCTTAGTTTTCTCCGCTCCCCAATGTACCAGAAGAACCCTTTCCCTCCATGTATCCCTCTGTGCCAGCCGCTGCTCTTTACTGAACTTTGCTCCCTCACCATCTGGTGACTTTTCTAGATGCAAGCTGGTACATTTCCTTATCCCTATACCCTCTTGTTGTTTTATATTTTTGTAGGCCGCCTTCTTTTCTCTGACTGCTACCTGTACCTCACTGGACCACCAGCATGGTTTATGTGACCTTGCTCCTTACATTTCAACTTAGCATGATCCTGACTGCCTCATGAGTCCCTTTTATGACCTCCCATCTTCTTTCCCATTTTGTCGTTGAGGTAACCCCTTCAAGTGATCCTTGAGAATATTTCCCATGCCCATAAAGTCTGCCCCCTGAAGTCCATTGCCAGTGTCCTAGATCTCACCCCACTCCCCATGCTTATTTGAAACCAGACAGTATTGTGGTCACTCCCAGTCAGGGGTCCTGTACAACCATGTCCCTTACCAGATCCCCATCTGCCAGAACCACATCCAGGACATGCCCCTCCCTTGTGGGCTCCATACATGCTGTATTAAGAACACATCCTGGAAGCCATCCAGCAGCCTCTGCTCCTTGGCCACCTTAGAGGACATGGTTCCCAGTTTGTACCTGGCATATTAAGGTCCCCATCAACACCACTCCTTCCCTTTTGGACCACACTGGGCAATGATGTTGTCCAGCAAACCATCCTCTAGAACATCACTCATCCTGGGGGCTATGCTACTCCCAGCTTGACCTTATCTCCTGCTGGGGATCGTAAGGTGACCCATAAGGCCTCCACGTTTCCCTCTGCCTCTTCTACCATAGCAATTTCTATGTCATCTCTAATGAACATAGCCACTCCACCCCTCTGCCCTCCTTTCTATCCTTCCTAAGCATAGTGTCCCCTACATTTAGGTCCCAGTCATGGTTTTGTTGGCCCGCGTCTCTGACTACCGCACATCCACCCCCCTCAACAGCATGGCCTGGAACTCTGGCAACTTGTTTCCCAAGCTCCTGGCATTTACTAACACCAGCCCCACCCCATCCCTGATCCTCTTTGTCGAACCCCACCCAGATTCCTTATACTTCCATCCTCCCCTGCTCCTCCTGGAAACCTCCACCTCCAGTCTGTTTCCTCCCCTTGGGCTTGAAGGCTACCCTCATCTGGAGGAGAGGGCTGATCAGCCCTCCTTATCCCTTCCCCTTGCAAGTTTAAACCCCACCTTCCTTGTATGTAGTCAGCCATCCCCTGTTTAAGGACTTCCTTCCCTAATGGGGCAAGATGAAACCTGTCCTTGGCATATAGTCCCTTATCCTCCCAAACTCCATTCCATTTCCCTAACACCCCCAACCCATTCTCTTCACCCCACTTCCTGAGCCAGTCATTAACCTCTGTGAGCTTCATTTTTTTCTCCACTGAGGCCTTTGGTACTGGCAATATCTCCGAAAAGGAAATGTTGCATCCATTATCCCGACAGACTCTGGCAAGTTCTTGGAACCTTGCTTGGATTTCCAAAACGCTATTTCCCTCAAGATCATTAGTTCCCAAATGCACAGAAATCGGTTTCTCCACAATCCTAACCATTTCATACACCATGAACTTTGCTCTGTGTACTGTCAGCCCAGAGATACTCACTACCTTCACCTGGCTATGGCATCCACCCCCCTGTCCCTCCCAATGGATACCCCTAATCATCGAGTCTCCCAGTAACAGAACCTTAACACCGCCATCATCCTTATGGTTACCTCCACTATGCCCTCTCAGCCCCCTTACCCCCTTTATTCATGATCTCAATTTCATGGGAGTCTTCCTGCCTTATTAGAGACCCCCTTGTCACCCTCCCCTTTCTGCCTCCTTGTTATTTTGCCCACTTAACTCAAACCCCTCTGAATAGGTGTCCCCTTTAACCCTCTCTTATCTGAACCATTTATCCTGGCCCTGATGGTTTCCCCTTCCCCAACACCACCATCCTCCCCCTTAGTAATAGTACCCCTGCCTCCAGAGGCTCTCTGTGGGTCCCCTTTAGCTATGGCCCCATCCTTGGTACTGATCTCCCTGCTGAAGGGGGGCTCCTCTCCCACCTCCTTGTCTCCCAGTTTCTCTCTAATCATGCTCTCCTCCCTCATGTCTGGAATATGTTGCATCTCCCCCATTTGTTTAACATATATGTTTCCCCTTCTCCCTCTGGGACTATGTCTATCCTTTCCACAGCTGGTCTGTGATGCCCTATGGGTATCCGACCTCCCCGGCCTCTGTATAAGTTTCCTCATTTCACCAACCCCTTCCTCCCCTCTAGGTTGTTAGTAGCTCAAATTTATTGTGACACTCTATGTCAGCCTCCATCAAGTAACCAGAGTTTCCCCTGACTGCATCTCTAAACTGACCCTCTTCTTCCTCTCTTGCACTGTTCACCTTAGGAGCTCCTTCCCACATCTGCTGTTTTAGGCTTCACACAGCCCCTCCTGACTCTTCCCTCTAGTCTCTTTGTATTCAGAACGTTCACCCCTAGATGCTTTCCCCTTAGCATCAACTTCCCTATCTAAGGGTCCTCTGTCCCTATATCCCCCTCTGCTTGCTGTAACATAACGTCCTGTAATTTCAGGCGTTGCCCCAGCCTCCCTCAGCCCCACCCTTCTGCTGCCCATATCCACACCCTTATCCTTGGACACCCCCCAGCCCCACAGCTTACTCCTTAACCAATATACCTCACTCCTGATACAAGATAGCTGTCTACAGAGTGGGCAGCCTCCCTCTCTCCAGGCCCAATTTAGAATTATTGCCATCCCACAGCCTGAGCAGCCTACAACCCTTCCGAAGATGCCTGCCATGGTGGAATATGGCCACCCTGATTATCCCCCTCTGTTTATAATAGCACACCCCCTTTTCTCAGTCCCTTTCCCCTGGAGTACAGTTTCTCTCTATACTGACTGTAGTTATTTACAAACCCAAATTTCAACCCCACCAATAAAGTTCCCAAGTCTCACAAACACATACAGTCCAGTGTGTTGGGTCCCACTAACAGTGTGTGTAACCAGACATCAGGTACCGTATGATGTCACAGGCCCACAGCTCCTGTTGCTTCAATTTCAGTCCCAAACAGAAATACTCAGCCCTTCAATCCCAACCCCAGTGGCTTTTCAGTATTTAAGAAAGCATACAAAAGGTGTGTGGGAGGGCTCTTACCAAACACCAGGCAAACACATTTAAATTTCCTCTAATTATCCCTGCCAAACAACTATCTCCAAAGTTACAATATCACAGCCCAAGTAACAGTTCTAATTCAAGGTAATAATTTTTAACACATAGAACTAATTTCACTTACAAACTATTCAAATATTTCAGTTAAAACAGAATATAACTGCAGCCCTCTTTCCTACCATCCTACTGTTTAAGCTCCCAAGTGAACAATGAAAGTAAGTAATTCCTGTTTAAAGACAAGGTAATTGCAGCTAATGTCCCTTCCCCAAACACCAGGCAAACACATTTAATTTCCTCTAATTATCCTGCCAAACAACTATCTCCAAAGTTACAATATCACAGCCCAAGTAACAGTTCTAATTCAAGGTAATAATTTTTAACACATAGAACTAATTTCACTTACAAACTATTCAAATATTTCAGTTAAAACAGAATATAACTGCAGCCCTCTTTCCTACCATCCTACTGTTTAAGCTCCCAAGTGAACAATGAAAGCCAAGGTAATTCCTGTTTAAAGACAAGGTAATTGCAGCTAATGTCCCTTCCCCAAACACCAGGCAAACACATTTAAATTTCCCTCTAATTATCCCTGCCAAACAACTATCTCCAAAGTTACAATATCACAGCCCAAGTAACAGTTCTAATTCAAGGTAATAATTTTTAACACATATAACTAATTTCACTTACAAACTATTCAAATATTTCAGTTAAAAACAGAATATAACTGCAGCCCTCTTTCCTACCATCCTACTGTTTAAGCTCCCAAGTGAACAAGCTTATAGTAAGAATGGGGCACACTAGGTGGCACAAGGGGTAGCAGAGTTTATAAAGCAAGAACCTCACAGCACTAACCAGACAGTGGTTAGTGGTCTGAAAAAATAGGGCAGCAGCCCTGAGCATGTGGCTCTGGCAGAATCATAAGAAGGATGCCTATGAAGGGGACCTCCTTGCAAATGAGATGGCACACTCTTCCAAAAAGGAAAGGGACACAGACTCCTAGAAAAAAGGGGCAACGCCATACTGGCTGGTAGAGAAGTGATTAAACTCATGAGTCAATCATGTCCCCCTTTCTTACATTAGGAAATTCAATGTTAGGGTTACCATCCTACCCTTCCCCCAACAGACCAACAGGTGCCGGGGTGTGCCATGGGGTTGTTGACCCTAACTCTCACCCCACTCCATGTGCAAACAAGCTGAGATGATACAGTATAGGAGAATGGGGTGAGAGTTAGACCATGACTCTCAAGGCACACCCGGCACTTGTTGGTCTGTGGGAAGGTGTGGAGTGAAGAGGGTGGGGTTGGTAACTTACATCAAATTTCCAGACTTTTGTTGGTGTAGAATCAACCCTAATTGATGCATTAATGGAGTTTTTTTGCAATTAATGTCCCTTCTTTTTGAGAAAGTGAAATGTAACTCATATGATAACCATAGGTGGGAGCGCAAGCCCTCCAGGCCCTGCTCTTCCACCCACCCATCAGTGTAGAGGCATAGTGCAAGAGGGCCCTGTGCTCCCAGTTTTACATAATGAGATGCATATCTGGGAGCTCAGGCCCTCTGGGCCCTACGCTCCCACCCACCCACAAATGTAGAGACAGAGTGCCTGAGGGCCCTGTGCTCCCAGTATTGCAAGATGGTATCCATGGGGGGGGAGCATGGACCCTGCACTCCCACCTACCTATAACTATAGAGACATTGCTCAGGATGGCCCTGTGCTTTTAGTTTTGCATAATTGTATCCGTAGGTGGGAGTGTGGGCCCCACCCACCCATGAGTGTAGAGGCGTAGCATAGGAGGGCCCAGTGCTCCCACTTTAGCATAAAAGGAGGGCCCTGTGCTCCCACCTACCCATAATTACAGACACATAGCACAGGTCTAGAGGCATTCCAAGTAACCCTTGTAACGCTTATTTGGTAATATCTCAGTAACAATAGCAACTGCAGAAAATGCTTCTTGCAGTTGTATTGTGACACTTGGTCAGCTGGTTATGATTGTTCTATGATGTTTGTAATATAACAATGTAGTGTGTGATTGTCTCCATAAGACCAGCTGGACTATGGGTGCATCCCCCTCCCAAGGTTTTAGTGGAAATAACAGGATATATTAACCTGAAACCAGGAGGTAATAAAAGACAAGAGAGAATTAAGGGTCTCCTGTTTCTGACTTAATTAGAACTGACCCAGCTGCCAGGATATAAAGCTCGTAAACTTTTATGACGTCTTAGAGGAAAAACATGTTCCCACCATGGTGCTAAAGTTATAAAAATCCTTTCATGCGCCTTGGGAACAGGAACTGCTCAAGATCAGAGAAAATGTTAATTTAGGAGTCACATCTGGGAAATGAGGTTTTGCTGATGTCACCTTATTTAATATACCTCCTGATAGGACATCCTGTTTATATATTTTGTATATTCTAAAAGGAGGAGCTAGATGACATCATGGAAGGGGTATGTGAGAGAGACAGTTTAAACTGAATACTGAGGCTGAACATAGTGACATTTTCTTTTTGGACTCTTAAGAAACAAGATCTCTAACTTAGGCACTTAGAGGTAATACATTAGAGAGAAACTATCTAAATGTAGTGTGGTAGGAGTTTGTCTGTAGTTTTCTTTGCTTTTCTTCTAAGTGATTGTATGCTTTGTGATATAGAGTTCTGTGTTTACATTTTACATATTTCTATCCATTTTTTAATTAAACTTTCATTTGAAAAGACTGCCTGGGTGTGTCTTCAAAGTTCTTTTTGCATGTGATGTATACGTGGTTAAGCTGACAGCTGTTCTGAAGGGCTTGATGTTGTTACCAAACTGGGAAAAGGTAAGAATATACCTAAGATCTTTTATAGAGTTCTAAGGGTTCATTTTGTATATCTGTTTAGGTGCCCTTAGGCAAAAGATATCTGGCATCCTCCGAAGAGCAGATGTTCTGAGCCTGTACATTTGGGTATGCTAGCATAAGGTTCACAGTTTGAATCCCCCCAAAAACATAGAAACATAGACTTTGACAGCAGATAAGGACCACTTGGCCCATCCAGTCTGCCCATTTCCCTTCCTATTGGATAAACTGCAGATTCTAGTTGACCAACAGCCTACTTCCGGCAACCCCCCACTACAACTGACTTATGTCTGTCCCATGCATGTTTGAATTCTCCCACTGTTTTAGACCCAACAACCTCCCCAGGAAGGCAATTCCATGCATCCACCACTCTCTCCATGAAAAAAATGTCCTCACATTACCCTTGAGCCATCCCCCCTCTATCTTTAAATTGTGCCCCCTTGTTCTTACACATCTCTTTTTCTGAAAGATGCTACCCTCCTGGACTTTGTTGATTCCCTTGTGGTACATAAAAGTTTCTATCATGTCCCCCCTGTCCCTCCTTTCACCAAGGGTATACATATTAAGCTCTCTCAGTCTCTCTTCATATGGTTTCTGATGCAGACCCTGCACCATTTTAGTTGCCCTCCTCTGTACTGCTTCCATTCTGTCTATGTCCTTGCGTAGATGGGGTCTCCAAAACTGCACACAATATTCCAGATGGGGTCTCACCAACTTTCTGTACAGAGGGATAACCACTTCCCTTTTCTACTTGTGATGCCCCTTCCTATGCATCCCAGTATCCCCTGGCTCTCCTTACTGACTTCTCACATTGCTTACCCACCTTTAGGTCATCTGATATGACTACCCCAAGTCCCTTTCCATTTTTTGTTGTTAGTACCTCCCTGCTATTGTGTACTCTTCTCCTGGTTTTTGTTTCCCAGGTGCATTACTTGCACTTCTTTGCATTGAATCTAAGTTGCCATATGTCTGACCATTCCTCCAACCTTGCCAAGTCCCTTCTCATCCTTTCTACCCCCTTGTATCAACTCTGTTACAGATCTTTGTGCCATCTGCAAAGAGGCATACCTTTCCTTCCAGACCCTCTGCAATGTTACCTATAAAGATGTTAAAGAGGACGGGACCCAGTACTGAGCCTTGTAGTGCTCCACTAGTAACCCCCCTTTCTTCAGAATGTGTTCTATTCACTATTACCTTCTGTATCCTGTTGTGCAGCCAGTTTGCTACCCAGGCTACCACCCTGGAACCCACTCCCAGGCTGGCTAACTTGATTACTAGTCTTTTGTGCGGGACTGTGTCAAATGCCTTGTTAAAGTCTAGGTAGGCCATCTCCACAGCCCTTCCCTGGTCTATTACTTTGGTCACCCAGTCAAAGAAATCAATTAGATTCATCTGACATGACTTTCCTGCTGTAAATCAATGCTGCTTTGGGTCCTGTGCCCCACTGGCCTTTAGGTACTCAACAATTCTTTCTTTCAGAAGTGATTCCATAATTTTCTCTACCACTGAGGTCAAACTTACAGGTCTGTAGTTTCCTGCTTCTGCCTTGCTCCCACTTTTGTGAAGGGGGAATCACATCTGCTCTCCTCCAGTCCTCAGGTACCACCCCATCCTCCCATGATTTGTTAAAAAGTGTGGTCAGTGGTGTCACTAGGTCCTCCCTTAGTTCTTTTAGGATTCTGGGGTGAATCCATCAGGCCCCATTGCTTTGTCCACCTTGAGTTTTAGGAGTTCTTTCAGGACTTTTTCTTCTGTAAATGGACTGGTGTCAACCCCCCTACCCAGAGTGCTTCTATTGTCTGGTTTGGGTAACTCCTCCTCATCTTCTTTTGTGAATACTGAGCAGAAGTATTCATTCAGTATCTCTGCCTTTTCACTGTCTCCCTCTGCCCACCTCCCCTCTCCTTTATTAATCTTCACTATTCCTCTTTTAACCTTTCTATGCTCCCTAACGTACCTATAAAAGGTTTTATCCCCCTTCTTAACCGAGTTGGCTATTTTTTCCTTGGTTTGGGACTTTGCTATTCTGTCTGCCTTCCCCACTTCTTTCTGCTTTAAATGATACAGTTCCCTATCATGCTCCTTCTGTCATTCCTTATACTTTTTGAATGCAGCCTTTTTCTCCTTAACCTTCCCTGCCACCTCTTTTGAGAACCATAGTGGTTTTTACTCCACTTTGTTTTCTTTATTTGTTTCACACAAAGGCTTGTTGCCTCTATGATAGCAGTTTTGATTTTTATCCATTGTTCTGCCACCCCTCCTTTTTGGCCATCTGCTAGTGCATTCCTCAGGTATTCACCCATTTTGCCAAAGTCGGCCTTTCTAAAGTCCAGCAAAGACATGCCCTGATGGCAGCAGATGCCCAGAGCATCGAGTCACTGACTGTGACTGTAAGGGACCAAACCTTGAGCATGGAGGGGCTAGTGGCCAGTGCAGTGTCCAGATCTGGTGAGGATGACAGCAGGGCCAGTGCCAGCAAAGGGCCACAGCAGCAGGGGAAGGTCACCAGCATTCTGGAGTCAGAAGCACTCAGGCTGCAGACTGAGTTGTGCAGAATTGAGCTGGAGTTCCAAAGAGACACTGAGTGAGAGAAATGAGCCACAGAGGAGAAGAGGGAGTGAGAACAGAGAAAAGCAGAGCAAGAGAGATGAGCTGCAGGGGAGAAGAGGGAGCGTGAACAGCGAGAGGTTGACCGGGCACAGCCGGAGGCTGACCATGAAGAGCGTGAGTGCCAGCAAGCTACAGAGGAAAAGAGGGAGCGAGAACAGCAAGAAGCTGAACATGAGGAGCGTGAGTGCCAGCGGGGACAAAAACTGGAGAAGTTACGACTCCAACCACCAGCACCAGAGCAGGTACGTGGCTTGGGTTTAACTGGAACTACAGGACTGGGCTACAAATTGAATTCCAAACTAATAGCTGAATTTAAAGAGGGGGAGGATATGGATGCCTTTTTAAATTCCTTTGAAAAAGTTTGTATTCAGGCTAAAATTCCTAGAGGGTCCTGGAACTTCCAGCTGTCCCCACTACATACCAGGAAAGCTCAGGACAATGAGGACAGTAATGATTACAGCAAACTTAAAGCTACAGTTTTAAAAAAGTTTGATTTAATTGCTGAAGCATACAGAGCTAAATTCCGTAAGCTCAGGAGAAGCCCTATTATGAGTTACGAGGAGCTAGCCATGAAACAACATCAGTTTTTAAAACGTTGGTGGGAAGGAATTGAAGCAAACTCTGTAGATAAAATTGAAAATGCTATTTTGTTAGAACAGTGATTTTAGGCATGCCCAGCAGAGCTGAAAACCTGGTTGGAGGATAGAGATCATAAAACAGTGCAAGTGGCTGCTGAACTCTCGGACCACTATGCCAGGAACAGACCTGCTCTGAGAGCAAATGGGGTGGGTGTGGCAGTGCAGAAAAGGAAAAGCATGCCTTCAGGGCTGCTAAAACCCTCACTGCCTCCACTGAATCCAGTTAGCCCCAGGTTTCAAAGAAAAGATTTCTCTGAAAAAAAGAAATGAATGTTGGGTTTGTAAAGAAACTGGACATATTGCTAGACAGTGTCAAAAAAAGGATGAGCAATATGCAGAATGGTGCTAGGAAAGAAGTGGGTTGTTTATGTGTCCCTGGAAGCATGCCTGTGAACATGAGGGTACACATGCACCCAGTCATGGTGAATGGTGTACAGACACAAGGGTTAAGGGGCACAGGGGCATCCCTAACATTGGTAAAAGGGGATCTGATACAGCCTGGTAAGCTTATACCCAATGAATTTGTAACTGTGCAAGGGTTCACTGGTGAGGAGACCACATTGCCACTCACTAGTGTTCTCCTGGACTGGGGTGAGACAGGGGGAACTGTGCAACAGGTGGCTTTAGCCAAAACGTTAGCAGTTGATGTCATCCTTGACAACAATCTCAAACAGGATGGTGTGTGCAGTTACCCATAGCCAAGTGGACCCTTGGTATGCTCTATGTAGTAACTAAGGGCTCTCTTTACATCTAAACTGTGCAGCCTCCTCTCACCAGAGGAGGAATGGTCAGTGAAGTACACTGGAAGAGATATAGATTGATTAAGGTGGAAATCTGAAACCACCTTAGGCAAGAACTTTCTGTTAGTCTTGAGGACTACCTTATCTCTGTGAAAGAAGATAAAATCAGGCTCCACTGACAAAGCTTGTAATTCACTTATGCGCCTGGCAGAAGTGATGGCTACTAGAAACACAGTTTTCCAAGTCAAGTACTTAGCCTGCTGAAGACAAAGGTTCAAAGGGGGTTGCATCAGCTGAGCAATGCAAACATTAAGATCCCAGGCAGGAGCAGGGTCCCTGAATGGAGGGTTGGTGTGAAGCAATCCCTTGAAAAACTTGGAGAATACAGGGTGAGCAGAAGAGAAGAGGTCTTTCCTGCTGAAATAAAAGCAGAGACAGCTGCCAAATGCACTTTCAGGGTAGCTGGCCTCAGCCCCAAAATATTTAGATGGACCATATAGTCCAAGACTGTGGGCAAATCAGCAGATTCTAGGAAATATGCTTCCCAGAGCACCATATGGAAAACCTTTTCCATTTAGAATTATAAGTAGCCTGGTGGAAGGCTTCCTAGAAGCTTTAAGATTTACGTGCACCTTGAGAAAGGTGTAGGTCACAACTCTAACTCCTCAAGAGCCAGGCCTTGAGGTTGAGGGATTTGAGATTCGATACCAAACTCTCCCCTGGGCACAGGTTAACAGATTGTGATTCCTGGGGAGACACAGGGGAAGATGGACTGTCAGAGACAGAAGGAGTGGATACCAGGGCTGTCTGGCCCAATCTGGAGCAATCAGAATCATCTTGCAAGGTTGAGATCTGATTTTGACTAGCACCTTGAACAAGAGAGGGAAGGGGAAAGGCATAGAGGAACTTCCTTCCCAACAGAAGGAAGGCATCCAGAGGACTGGGCCAACACTGGAGGCCTGCAACAAAAAGCGGAAGTTGGTGGTTGTCTGGGGCTGCAAAAGATCTATCTCTGGAGTGCCCCACCTTGAAATAATCACTTTCAACACCTGAGGGTCCAGGGACCATTTGTGATGTCCCTGAGAGATCCTGCTCAGCGCATCTGCTAGCACATTGTCCTTCCCTGGAAGGTGAACTGCTATCAGAGAGGCCTGCAGGGAGTAAGCCAGGGACCACAACTTCATGGTTTCTGTGCACAAGGCTGTAGGCCGAGTGCCTCTCTGCTTGTTGATGTACCACATGGTGGTGGTGTTGTCTGTTCTGACTTGAACCACCCTGTTTGCATTGACTGAGAGAAAGCTTTCAGGGCCAGAAAAACTACCCTGTGTTCCAGGAGGTTGATATGAAGAAGGGATTCCTGAGAGGACCACAGTCCCTGGGCAATGAGGGCCCCCAGATGGGCTCCCCAACCCAGAAGAGAAGCATCCGTGATAAGGACCACTGAATGAGACTGAGTGGCAAATGGGACCCCTTGCCTTAAGTTGTCCTGATCCTGCCACCATTGGAGGGCTTGGATCAGGGTCCGAGTCACAGGAATCAGTTTGGTAAGGGAATCTTTCCTTTGAGACCAAAAGGCCCTCAGATGGAACTGAATATCCCTCATCTGGAACCTTGTTCCTTGGACCACTGCTGTAGAGGCTGCCATGTGGCCCAGGAGCTGGAGGAAATGCCTTGCTGATCGAGCCACCTGAAGGCTGAAGGAAGAAGCCAGCTCTATAAGAACTTTTGCCCTTTCCAGGGGAAGAAAGGCTCTTGCTTTGGCTGTATCCAGCTCTGCCCCTATAAAGGTAAGGAGCTGCACTGGCTCGAGAACTGACTTGGGAAGGTTGAGAAGAAATCATAGAGAAGTGAGCACTTGCTGGGCCACTTGCAGGTCTGACTTGACTTGGTCTGGAGACTGGCCCACTATGAGCCAGTCGTCCAGATATGGAAAGACAGAAATCTTTTGCCTTCTTTAGAAAGGCAACTACTACTGCCAAGCACTTTGTGAAAACCCTTGGGGCTGACGTTAGACCGAAGGGCATTGCTTAGAACTGATAATGGCCTGAGGGCAACTCGAACCTGAGGTACTTTCTGTGGGAGCACCTGATGGGAATGTGAAAATAGGCATCTTTGAGGTCCAGGGAGGCTAGCCAGTCTCCTAGCCTTAGGGAGGGAAGAATTATTCCCTGAGTTACAATCTTGAACTTTGGCTTTAAAAGATGTGTCAGACGAATCTAATAGATTTCTTTGACTGGGTGACCAAAGTAGTAGACCAGGGAGGGGCTGTGGACATGGCCTACCTAGACTTTAGCAAGGCATTTGACACAGTCCCACACAAAAGATTAATAGTCAAATTAACCAGCCTGGGAGTGGGTCCCAGGGTGGTAGCCTGGTTAAAACATTAGCTGGACAACAGGACTCAGAAGGTAATTGTAAATGGAGTCCACTCTGAAGAAAGGGGGGTTACTAGTGGGGTACTGCAGGGTTCAGTATTGGGTCAAGACTTTTTAATGTCTTCATCAGTGACATTTCAGAGGGACTGGAAGGAAAAGTATGCCTTTTTGCAGATGACACAAAGATCTGCAACAGGGTTGATACACAAGGAGGCGTGGAAAGGATGAAAAGGGACTTGGCAAGGTTGGAGGAATGGTCAGAAGTATGGCAGCTAGGATTCAATGCAAAGAAGTGCAAAATAATGCACTTGGGAAACAGGAACCCAGGAGAAGAATACACAATGGGTGGGGAGGTAGTAACAACAACAAAAGGAAAGGACCTAAGATGCATATCAGATGACCTTAAGGTTAGCAAGCAATGTGAGAAGGCAGTAGGGAGGGCTGGGGGTATACTGGGATATATAGGGAGAGGCATCAGCAGCAGAAAACAGGAAGTTGTTATCCCTCTGTACAGACAGTTGGTGAGACCCCATCTGGAGTACTGTGTCCAATTCTGGAGACCCCATCTCCGCAAGGACATAGACAGGATAGAGGTAGTCCAGAGGAGGGCAACTAAAATGGTGCAGGGTCTGCTAGAGAAGCTGTATGAGGAGAGACTAAAGGAGCTTAATATGTATACCCTTGAGGAAAGAAGGGAGAGGGGGGACATGATAGAAACTTTTAAGTACCTCAGTGGAATCAACAAAGTCCAAGAGGGTAGCATCTTTCAGAAAAAGAGACTTGCAAGAACAAGGGGACACAATTTACAGATATAAGGAGGGCGGTTCAGGGGCAATGTGAGGAAGTATTATTTCACAGAGATGGTATTGGATGCATGGAACAGCCTTTCTGAGGAGGTTGCGGGGTCTAAAACTGTGGGAGAATTCAAGAATGCATGGGACAGACATAAGGCAATTCTTGTGGGGGGGTAGGAAGAAATAGGCTGTTGGTTAACTAGGATCTGCGGCCTATCCTGTAGGTAGGGAAATGGGCAGACTAGATGGGCCTAGCAGTCCTTATCTGCCGTCAAAGTCTATGTTTCTATGTTTGTTCAGGTATCTTAGGTCTAGGACGGGTCACCACTCCCCTGTCTTTTTTGGGGTAAGGAAGTACCTGGAGTACATACCTTTGCCCCTGTGTAGGGTAGGAACTCTCTCTATGGCTCTTAAAGCCAGAAGGGATGAAACCTCTGCCTCTAGGGCAAGGGTTTCTGAGAGACCTGCAGGTGGAAAAGGATCTGGCTCTCATCTTTGGAAATTTTTTGAGGCTGAGAACCAGTCCCTGGCTTACTACTTCCAGGACCCACTTGTCGGATGTAATAGACTTCCAATCCTGGACAAAGTAAGCCAGCCTGCCCCCTACTGGAATAGGAGAGTCGACCTGGGCAGACACATCAGGGTGTCTGCTTGGCAGGGGCCTTAGGCTGAGGGGTGGATGCAGCCCTGCTCATCCCCCTTCTGCCTCTCCTTCTGAAGAACCCCCTCTGCGAAAAAGGAGAAGAGGCCTGAGCTTGGTAAAAAGGCCTATGGAAAGGCCTGCCCCTGCCCCTAGACTACTGCCTTTGTGGAGTTGCCTGCCTTTCCTTGGCCTGAGCACTCCTGTAAGTGGTCCTGTACTCATCCATTTTCTTCATGTAATTCTCTGTCTGCTCTCCCAACAGAGAATTACCCACAACAGAAAAATCCATGGCCTTAGCCTGAGTATCCTGTGAGAGGCTAGTACATCTGAGCCAAGCCATTCTCCGAAGAGCCACAGATGTAGCCATGACTCTTGATGACACATCACCGGAGTCCACAGCAGCATGAAATTGTACTTTTGATGCCTCAATCCCATCTGCAGCCACCTCCTCCAGCTCCTTGACTAGCTGGGGGGAGGCCTGTTTAGCCAGTGCCAGTACAGTGTCCCACCTGGGCTTCCGGTACCTGGCTGTATAGGCCAGATAATTTGCCTGCCTGAGTCCCAAAGAGGATGCCATGTACTATTTCTTTGCCATGGCATCAATCTTCCTGGAGTCCTTGTCTGGGGGTGTGAAGCCAAGGGAATATTTGCCTTATCATAGGCAGCAGCTTGCACAACTCCAATATGGCTGCATTGCTGGTATAGGAACTCCGTATCTGAGCCTGAAAGTGTATACCTCTTGTCCATTCTTCTATCCACAGGAGGTATGGTGTTAGGAGACTTTAGAATTTTTTGTGTCTGCTTCCCAAAGGATTTTTGAAGGGGAATAGACAGTCTCCTGGACTCTGGGATGTCCATCATTTCTACATAATCAGGCTTTTCCTGATCCTCCAATGCCTCCTTCATAAGAAGCTGGAGGGTTTCAGCCACCTTTCTGTAGAACATAAAGTGAGAAGGGGACTCAGAAAGCCTAGGAGGGGAAACACCTGTAGGTCTGTCTGAGGAGATGTCCGGTTCTACAGTCACATCCAGACCCTCACTTTCACCATCATCATCCTCAAATTCCCTTTCCTCTTCAAACTCCGGTCCATAAAAATCTTCCAGGGTATAATCTTGAACCGGGGGAACCAACCAAACCGAACCCCTGCCAGAAGGTGCCGGATCGAAAGGAACCGGGCAAAGCGATTCCACAATCCAAATCGCTTTGGCTATCTCTTCAGCAGTCGGAGCATGAACCTCTGGATCCGAACTGAACGATTTTTCTTTACGCCTTCTTTTTGTCGGAACCGATCCCTCAGAATCGGCTCTTCTTCTGCCCTAAGAAGTATCGCCCTGGTCAGAGGGCACGCCTTCTGGTTCGGTCGGAACTGAACCGGGCTGGCCATCTGGGTCAGCAGACTTCTCAGCCTCCTTTTCCCTCAATCTACCTAATCCCTTCTCAAGGGTAGATTTGGGAACGTTTTTACATATTTGGCAGTTTGAATCAGGGTGGTCAAACCCCAGACAATAAACACAGGTGGTGTGGGGATCAGCCTTAGCAAAGACCTCCCAATTCTCACTGCAGTGTTGAAACCCAGTGGGCCCATTTTTTTTCTTGGGTTTCTCAGATATGGCCAACCTAACCAAATTACCCTTTTTATGGCAACCGCCAGGCAAGACACCCTTATCAGTTGCTAACCATGTCACGGGTATTGGAAAAAACCGTAGTAAAACACGTTTTTTTTAAAACTGATAAGGCCCAGTAACCACACACTAAGTAAAACACAAAATTTCACTATCAAATGGTCGGTTCAGCTGAACTGACCGCACTTTTACAAGTTCCACACAGAAAAACAGAACAATTCCTATCTAGTACTCACGGCACCACAGATAGAGACTGAACCGACTATGCGGATAACTTTTTCGATTTAAAAAACGACGAAAACTGAGACTTTAACCGACTTTCAAACTGACCTGAAGGAGAAATCTCTGGAGCGACCGTTCAGTGAGGCGGAGTAAAGAATCTGACGGTTTGTGTTTGAAACACTCCAGACAGAGACTCCAACCGAGCTCAAGCTCCAGCATTCTATGCTCTACATAGAAAGTTTACTTTTTGTTCTCCGGGGCAGTTCATCGGTTGGGGATCACTGCATATGTCAGATTACAGCAGGACTTCATGTTGTTTGAAGGCAAGCACGTCACCCAGGGAACTCCCATAGAGGATTACGTCCTTAGGTTTAGGGAAAGGCTAAAGGAGCTTATAGGGACAGCCCAGAGCAACCTGGCAGCTGCCCAACAGAAACAAAAAATGTGGTACGACCACAGAGCCAGAGTTTGCTCATACATGGTGGGTCAGGAAGTCATGGTCCTTATTCCGGTCCAGAAAGACAAGCTGCAGGCTGAGTGGGCAGGACCATACAAAGTAGTTAGGAAGGTAAATGACATGAACTATATCATAGAGTTACCTGACAGAAGACAGACAGAAAGAATGTATCATGTCAGCATGATGGAGCGATATGCTAAGAGGGCTGACATGGTGTTCACAGTATGTAGTCCTGGGGAGGGGATGGACAAAGGAGACACCCTTCTGGACTTGCTGGAAGAAAGCAAGTGGGAGTCCTCTGTGGAGGCAGTTAAATTGTCTCCCCAGCTGGCCCAGGACAAGATCCAAGAAGTAAGGGAGGTTTTAGCAGATTTTACCCCCCCCCATTTAGCACCAAGCCTGGACTAATCCCCTTAGCAATGCACAATGTGGAGATAGGGACACAGATGCCCATACAGCGGACAGCATATCGGGTGTCAGAGGCTGTCCAAAAGGACATTAGGAGAGAGGTGGAGGAAATGCTGGATTTAGGGGGTAATACAGAGATCCCACAGCCTCTGGGCCTCACCCATAGTCCTTGTGCCCAAGCCAGATGGCTCTACTCATTTCTGTGTGGACTGTCATGGACTGAATGCAGTCACATAGTCAGACACCCACCCAATGCCCCCGGACAGATGAACTCCTTGACAAGTTGGGAGGGGTGACATACCTTATGACTATTTTCCTGACAAAGGGGTATTGGCAGGTTGAGTTAACGGACAGAGCTAGGGAGAGGTCGTCCTTCATCACTCTGATATGCTTATTTGAATTTCAAGTAATGCCTTTTGGAATGAAGAACACCCCAGCCACTTTCCAAAGGTTGGTGAACCAGGTTTTAAATGGTGCTGAGCAGTATGCCAAGGTGTACCTGGATGACACTGCCATCTTTAGTGCCAGATAGAAGGAATACCTGTCCCACCTTAAGGAAGTGGTGGGCAGGATACAGAGGGCTGGGCTCACTGTCAAAGCTGAGAAGTGCCAGGTAGCCATAGCTGAAGTGACATACTTTGGGCATGTTGTAGGCCGGGACAGCTCCGTCCTAACCAAGTAAAAATAGAGGTGATCAAGGCATGGCCCAGACCAGAAATGTAGAAGCAGATCAGGAGCTTTATAGGGATAGCAGGGTACTATAGGAAATGTATACCCAATTACAGTGCCCTGGCTGCTCCCCAATCTGACCTGGTAAAGAAAAGGATGCCTAAGAAAATTACCTGGGAACCAGTCTATGAAAAAGCCTTTACCAGACTGAAGGAGACACTGTGCAGTGCTCCTGTACTGACAAGTCCTGACTATAGCAGACCCTTTATAGTTCAGACTGACACCTCAGACATGGGTATTGGGGTAGTACTGAGTCAGACATCCAACCAAGGGAAAGATCACCCTGTAGTGTACCTGAGTAAAAAGTTACTTCCCAGGGAGCAGGCTTACTCTACTGTGGAAAAAGAGTGTCTTGCCATAGTGTGGGCCCTAAAGAAGTTAGAGCCACACTTATATGGACAGCATTTTGAGATAAAAATGGACCACAACCCCCTGGTTTGGCTGACCCAAATGGGAAAAACTAACAGTAGACTATTAAGATGGAGTCTTGCCTTTCAAGGGTATGACATGACAATCTTACAAAGGGCTGGAGCGACCAATCAGAACAGTGATGGCCTGTCGCATCAGTATGAGGAGTGAACTGATTTGGGAAGCTCATCCCATGCAGGGGATAAAGGCCCCAAATTCAGTCTAGGTGGGGAGGATTGTGACACTTGGCCAGCTGATTATGATTGCTCTATGATATTTATAATAGAACAATGTAGTGTGTGATTGTCTCCATAAGACCAGCTGGGCTATGGGTGCTTCCCTCCCAGGTTTTAGTGGAAATAACAGGATATATTAACCTGAAACCAGGAGGTAATTAAAAGACTAGATATTCTTAATTAAGGGTCTCCTGTTTCTGACTTAATTAGAACTGACCCAACTGCCAGGATATAGGGCTCGTAAACTTTTATGACATCTTAGAGGAAAAACATGTTCCCACCATGGTGCTAAAGTTATAAAAATCCTTTCACGTGCCTTGGGAACAGGAGCTGCTCAAGATCAGAGAAAATGTTAATTTAGGAGGCATATTTGGGAAATGAGGTTTTGCTGATGTCACCTTATTTAATATACCTCCTGATGTGACATCCTGTTTGTATATTTTTTATATTCTAAAAGGAGGAGCTAAATGACATCATGGAAGAGGTGTGTGAGAGAGAGACAGTTTAAGCTGAATACTGAGGCTGAACTTAGTGACTTTTTTTTTGGACTCTTAAGAAACAAGATCTCTAACTTAGGTACTTAGAGGTACTACGTTAGATAGAAACTATCTAAATGTAGTGTGGTAGGAGTTTGTCTGTAGTTTTCTTTGCTTTTCTTTTAAGTGATTGTATGCTTTGTGATATAGTGTTCTGTGTTTACATTTTACATATTTTTATCCATTTTTAAGTAAACCTTTCATTTGAAAAGACTGCCTGGGTGCGTCTTTGAAGTTCTTTTTGCATGTGATGTATACATGGTTAAGTTGACAACTGTTCTGAAGGGCTTGATTGTGTTACCAAACTGGGAAAAGGTAAGAATATACCTAAGGTCTTTTATAGAGTTTTAAGGGTTCATTTTGGATACCTGGTTAGGTTCCATTAGGCTGTTGTCTAAACACTCTTGGTGTGTAGGGTAAACAATAAAAATATTAATAATAATACTAATATAGATTGTTGTGTCTCGGAGTCTGCCAAGAAACATTCGTAAACAAGCAAGGAGTACTAATAAAGTTTATTATGCTACTTACGCCAAGCATGTGACAGAGAAAATCACAAGGGAGATGGGGTTCTCACCATTCCTGAAGAATGTACATAATCTCCAGAATTGTAGATCTTAGGTTCTCTAAGATCTTGTTCTATCTCTCCCTGCGCTCCAGTTCTCTGCCCTTCTAGAGATGTTGTTTCTAACACCTAGAGAAGCTACAGTGGTGTCTCGAGAGCCAACAATAGGTTTGCAAACAACTATATACTACAGATAACAGCATAGCAACAGAGATTACAACTGTATTAGTCCTAAGTCATTCTCCATTGGAGAATGACTTAGGAGACAGAATTACTAATGAGTATCATATAAGACAGAATATGCTTCCATTAGCATTATAGCTTAGACAAAAGAAATGCTGACAGTTCAAAACTACATGCGTCATTTCTAGCTTACGTACAATATAAAACATTAGACGTAACAAAAGCCTTCTGTCTCTGTCAGCTTGCTTAGACAAAGAGAACTGCTGACAGGCCTATTACATGGCATATCTGCCTAAGTGTAATTATATGAGAATGTAAGTATACAATAATCACTGATGATCCCTCAGAGTCATCTTATCAGTGATTAGGTAGATTATATATGGAATATATGTAAAAGACAAACATAATCTAGATAAATGTATTATAGTGAGGTATAATGAATCATGAATGGCAATTTTAGCATATCTTAGCAGCAAAGCACATTCCTAGCACCCATGCTTATATGATGTGTGTTCATATCTACAACGTTAGTGTAAAATATCAGTATCACAGTACAATAGACCGGGGAATACAGTGTGAGGTGTATGTGGGACGATAGGGGCATAACCCAAGTGTAGCAAGGTGAAAGATATCTGGCACCCCCCTGAAGAGAAGATTATCTGAGCCTGTACATTTGGGTATGCTAGCATAAGGTTCACAGTTTGAATCCCCCCAGAATTTGAGACCAAAGGTGATTCGGACCCACAAGCAGACAGGAGGGTTACCTTGTCTGTTACCTGTTCACAATACTGTGCTCAGAGGTTGGCACTATGGAGCAGAGGGCCTGACTTGCTGAATGTGTTTGCGACACTCATGACCTAGTCATCTCCACTCATGCTTAGTACACTTAAAGGTGTACTAAGCTGCGCTTAGCAAAAAATCCATATCTCAAACTGTTTTCGAGATATAGGCACTGAAAGGCATCGCGGCTGTCTCAATGTTATCCTATGGGAAAATGTGCAATGTCGGACTGCTGTAACTCTGGAACTGGTGTCATTTTTTTCACCAAACCAGTACAAGGCACATCTGTGGTGCAAGGACTTGCCACCCTGCAAATGTCAGCCCAAAAGTCCTAACCGTTGTCCTGCTATGAAGTGGCAAAGAAGAAAAAATTACTCACCTTAGTAATGTTGTTTCTTCTAATGGAGTCTTACTATATTATAGACATTAGCAGTTTGATCCAGCTCTAGAACTGCCCCGGAGTGAAATGGTTAAAACCATTCCAAAATAGAATTTTGGCACGAGAGCAGCTCTATCTGTGTCATTTCAAACTTGAACTGTCAGATCTTTATGAGCCAAACTCACTAAGGTCTGTGTGGAAGCTGTAACCTACACTAGCCAAATGGCTACCTAAATAATAACAACCATTGATGGTCCCAACACCCAAGACTCAAGTCAGGGACCAGAAATACTAACACCATTCTAATAATAGAAAATGGAACATAAGTATAATAAAACACACACACGCATACACATACACACCCCAAAGTCCCAAAGGACAAAATGCTAAAGAACATAAGTAGTGCCCACACTAAGTTGCCCGCACCCACCAAGTAGAGGTTCTGAGAGGGCAGGTTGGGGGAGGTTTAATATAGCAAGACTCCATTAGAAGAAACAACACTACCAAGGTGAGTCATTTTTCTTCAAACAACATGAAGTCTTGCTATATTATAGACATTAGCAGAATACACAGCAGTACCTCCATGGAGGAGGGGCAGAACCTACTTAGGGAATAGGCCTGAAGAACAGCTGTGCCAAACCGAGCATCTCTCCTGGCCTGGACATCCATGGAGTAATGCTTGGTAAAAGTGTGTACTGTTTTCCAAATAGCAGCCTGGCAAATCTCTAATAAAGGGATATCTCTGGCAGCAGCTAGAGATGCAGCTGTACCCCTGGTAGAATGAGCCCTCAAACTGGGGGGGGGGGGCTCTGCCCACTTTCTGATAACAAAATTGGATACAAGAGACAATCCACCTGGCTATTGATTTAGTGGCAGGTTTGCCTTTCCCAACTTCACCATAGGTAAGGAAAAGTTGGAGGATTCAACCTGTGACCTTTGGTATGCTCTATATAATAACTAAGAGCTCTCTTAACATCCAGGTTGTGCAACCTCTCTCACCGAAGAGGAGTAATCAGTGAAAATACTGGAAGGGAGATAGATTGATTAAGATGGAAATCTGAAACCACCTTAGGCAAAACTTCCTATTAGTCCTAAGGACTACCTTATCCCTGTGGAAAGAAATAAAGTCAGTCTCCACTGACAAGGCTTGCAATTCACTTATGCATCTGGCAGAAGTGATAGCACTAGAAAAACAGTTTTCCAAGTTAGGTACTTAAGCTCTGCAGAAGACAGAGGTTCAAAAGGGGTTGCATTAACTGGGCAATGCAAACATTAAGGTCCCAAGCAGGGCCGGTTCCTAAAGGGAGAATTAGTATGGAGTAATCCTTAAAAAACTTGGAAAACACAGGATGAGAGGAGGAAGAGGGATGACTTTTTCTGTTGACACAAAAAGCAGACACAGCTGCCAAATGAACTCTCAGGGTAGCTGGTCTGAGACCCAAGGAATTAAGATGTACCATGTAATCTAACAAAATGGGCAATTAGCAGATTCTGGGGAAATATTTTCCTACACCAAATGGAAAACCTTTCCATTTAGAACTATAAGTAGCTCCTAGTGGAAGGCTTTCTGGAAGCCTTTAGGATCTCAAGAACACCCTGAGAGAGGTGTAAATCAGCAACTCTAACTCCTCAAGAGCCAGGCCTTGAGGTTGAGGGATTTGAGGTCCTGATACCAAACCCTTCCCTGGGCACAAGTCAACAGATTGTGATTCCTGGGGAGGCACAGGGAAGATGGACTGTCAGAGACAGAAGGAGTGGGTACCAGGGCTGCCTGGCTCAATCCGGGCAATCAGAATCAACCTGCAAGGCTGAGATCTGATTTTGACTAGTACTTTGAATAGGAGAGGAAAGGGAAGCATAGAGGAACTTCCCTCCCAATCCAGAAGAAGGGCATTCAGGGAACTGAGACCAGCACTGAGGCCTGCAACAGAACAGAGGAAGTTTGTGATTGTCTGGGGCTGCAAAAAGATCTATCTGAGGGATGCCCCACCTGGCAAAAACTATCCCCAGCACTTGAGGATCCAGGGACCATTCGTGATGGCCCTGGGAAATCCTGCTGAGGGCATCCGCTAAGACATTGTCTTTCCCTGGAAGATGAACTGCTATGAGGGAAGTGTTCAGGGAATAGGCCAGAGACCACAACTTCATTGCCTCGGTGCACAAGGCCAAAGACTGAGTGCCCCCCTGTTTGTTGATGTACCACATTGTTGTGGTGTTGTCTGTTCTGACTTGTATCACCTTGTCGGACAGATGCAGAAAAGCTTGAAGAGCTAAAAGACAGCTCTGAGTTCCAGCAAATTGATGTGGAGCAGAGATTCCTGGGGGACCAAACTCCCTGAGTGGAAAGGTCGCCCACTGGGCTCCCCAACCCAGAAGGGAAGCATCTGTGGTGAGAGTCAAGTCGTGAGAAGGGAAATGAAGGAGACCCCGCTTAAATTGCTCTGATCCTGCCACCACTGGAGAGCTAGGATCAAGGTTCGAGTCACTGGGACCAACTTGGAAAGGGGTTCTTCTCTGAGACCAAAAGGTTCTCAAGTGAAACTGAATGTCTCTCATCTGAAATCTGGCTCCTGCACAACAGCTGTGGATGCAGCCATGTGCCCCAGGAGCTGCAGAAAGTGTCTTGCTGGTCGAGAGACCTGCAGAGTGAAGGAAGAGGCCAGAGCCACTAAATTCATTACCCTTCTGGGGAAGAAAGGCTCTGGCTAGATTTGTGTCCAATTCTGCCACTATAAAGGTGAGTACCTGGACTGGTTCCAGAACCGACTTTGGTAGGTTTAGCAGAAACCCAGGGAGGTGAGAAGCTCCTGGGTGACCTGCAGGTGAGATTTTACCTGTTCTGGGGACTGGCCTACAATGAGCCAGTCGTCTAGATAGGGAAAAACAGCAATCCTCTGCCTCCTTAAGTGGGCCACTGCCACTGCTAGACACTTTGTGAATACCCTTGGAGCAGAGGTAAGGCCGAAGGGCATTGCTCTGAACTGGAAATGACCTGAGGGCAGTTCGAATCTGAGGTACTTTCGATGGGATCTTCTGATTAGGACATGGAAATAGGCATCCTTGAGGTCCAGGGAGGCTAGCCAGTCCCCTGGCCTTAGGGAAGGTAAAATTATTGCCAGAGTTACCATTTTGAACTTTGGTTTCAAAAGATGCTTGTTCAGATATCTGAGATCTAAGATGGGCCGCCATTCTCCTGTCTTTTTTGGGGTAAGGAAGTATCTGGAATACAGACCCCTGCCCTGATGCAGGGAGGAACCTTTCTACTGCTCTGAGAGCTAACAGGATGAGACTCTGTTTCCAGAGCGAGGGTCTCTGAAGCACTTGCAGGTCGAAAAATCTGCTTCTCAACTTGGGAAACTTTTGAAGCTGAGAACCAGACCCTGGCTTACTACTTCCAGAACCCACTGTCTGAGGTTAAAGAAGCCCAATTCTGACTGAAGTAAGCCAGCCTTCCCCCCACTAGTACAGGAGAATCGGCCCTGGGCACCCATCAGGGTGCCTGTTTCGCAGGAGCTTTAGGCTGGGGGTGGGAGCAGATCTGCCCACCTCGTCTGCCCCTGCCTCTGAAGAAGCCCCTCTGAGCATAGGCAGAGGAGGCCTGAGTCTGGTAGAAGGCCTGTGAAAAGGCCTACCCTCACTCCCTGGGGGCATGCCTTTGAGGAGTGGCTTGCCGCTTCAGCCTGGGTACTCTTGTAAGTAGTCCTATATTCATCCATCTTCTTCATGTAATTCTCTGTCTGCTCTCCAAACAGAGAATTTCCCACCACAGAAAATCCATAGCCTTAGTCTGGGTATCCTGTGACAAACTAGTACACCTGAGCCAGGCCAACCTACTAAAAGCTACAGATGTGGCCATGACCCTAGAGGAAACATCATTAACATCCACAGCAGCATGAAACTGAACCTTAGAGGCTTCAATGCCATCAGCAGCCACCTGTTTAGTTCACTAGCCAGCTGGCCATGGGCCTGCTTGGCCAATTGCATAACAGTATCCCATCTAGATTTCTGATACCTAGCTACATAAGCCATATAATTTGCTTGCCTGAGTCCCAGAGAGGCTGCCATATACTGTTTTTGCCATGGCATCAATCTTCCTGGAATCCTTGTCAGGAGGATGTGAAGCCAAGGAATATTAGCTTTATCACAGGCAGCAGCCTGAACTACCCCAACATGACTGCATTGTTGAGAAAGGAATTCTGTATCAGGGCCTGACAATGTATACCTTCTGTCCATCTTTTATCTACAGGAGGCACAGAATTAGGAGCTTTTAAAATTTTAATTGTTTGTTTCCTAAAGACTTATGTAAGGAATAGACAATCTCCTAGACTCTGGAATATCCATCATTTCTACAAAATCAGGCCTCTTGCTCATCCACAGCTTCTTCTAAAGGAAGCTGGAGGGTTTCAGCAACTTTTATAAAACGTAAATGAGATGGGGACTCAGACAGCATAGGAGGATATTCTAAAGGTCTGTCTGGGGAGATGTCCGGTTCAATGGGCACACCCAGACCTTCCCAGCCACATTCATACTGTTCATAATCCTCCTCCTCCTCCTCTGGTTCATAAAATTCCTCAATATCATAATCCTGAACCACTGGGACCGGACGAACCGACCTTTACCAGATAGTGGTGGTTCGGACGGACCCTGAGACAGTGACTGGACAATTTGTATGGCTTTTGTTATCTCTGCAGCAGTTGGAGAAGGAATTTTGGACTCCAGACCTGCTGATTTTCTTTGTTTCTTTACTGGAATTGGTTCCTCAGAACCAGCTTTTCTTTGCCCGAGGAAGTCTGGCCCTGGTCAGAGGGCACCTCCTCTGGTTCGGTTGGCACCGGAACCGGCTGGCCATCCGGGTCAGTGGACTTTTGGCTCTCGCTCCCTGAGCCTGCCCAATCTTTTTTCCAGGGTGGCTGCAGGGAAATTTACATACCTGGCAGTCTGACTGAGGTGGTCAAACCTCAGACAATAAACACATGGTGTGGGTCAGCCTTGGCAAAGACTTCCCACAAACATCACAGTGTTGAAACCCAGTGGGCCGGTTTGTCTTTTGGGTTTCTCAGACATAATGCCAGCCTAACCAAAAACTTGCCCTTTAACGGCAGTGCCAGGCAAGACACCCTTATCGGTTCCTAACCGTATCACGGTATTGGAAAACCAAATAAACTGCTTTTAGAACTGATAAGAACCGGAACCGCACTTCTAAAATAGTAACTTTAGTTTTAAATGAGTTTTAACCACTGATCGGTTCAAACCGAACCGATAACTACAAGTTCCACACAGACAAAACCTTCATTTGCCACGGTTACCTAGATAGAGCTTTAAACCGAACGGTTTTGCGGTTAAAATAAAACTATTCTCGGTTAAATCCAACCGAGAAAGCACTTTTAAACCGAGAAATGAACCTAGTAGAAGGAGAAATCTCCGGAGCGACTGTTCACTGAGGCGGAGTAAAGAATCTGACAGTTCAAGTTTGAAATGACACAGATAGAGCTGCTCTCGTGCCAAAATTCTATTTTGGAATGGTTTTAACCATTTCACTCCGGGGCAGTTCTAGAGCTGGATCAAACTGCTAATGTCTATAATATAGCAAGACTTCATGTTGTTTGAAAGTGGTGTTTTGGGTCTGTTGAACTGTGGAACTTTCATGAAAGTTCCACAGAATTTCACGAAAGTACCATTGGTTTACATGAAGGAGCTTTTGTAAAAGTACTGCAGAACATTCTCGGAAGTCCCACCACTGTAGATGCGTGACTTTCGCAAAAGTCCGTGGAACTTTCGTGAAAATGCCATGGCTAAGATGGCGGAAAAACTTTAAAAAAATATTTCTAGGCATCCTGGAGAAAAACTAATGCCAGGGTCATGTTTCTAGGGGACCTGATTAGGTAAACCCAAGTGTTGCTGTTTACCTAGGGCCAGTATTTTTTAAACTACAAGATTTTTTCTGCCTCGCTAACTGAAAACAAGATGGCGGCAACACGAAAGTACCAAACTCATTCGCGAAAGTAAAAAGTGCTTTTGCAAAAGTAAAAAGTGCTTTCGAGGGCAACATATACTTTTTTCCTATAGGCTATAATGGGAAACTTTAAACTTTAATAACTTTTGAATGGATTAATATTTTTTCACCAAACCTTCAAGAGGTACTTCCCTGACCAAGTCCCCATATACCCCGACACTTTCAGACCAGACAGACAAACCATTCGAGCTGTAGAGACAATCAAAGAATTTGCCAAAAATGGCCAAAGAAGTGTTGGTTTACACTTTTTTTGCTACTCCGCAGCTCCACAACTGCACAGCCAACTAGAACGCAACTTGCCAGATCCAGAGATCTATGGCAGCAGATGGCGCATGCAAAATTTGGATCCATGATGCCGGCGTGACATCCTATACAGTGAAGTCCCTGACACTGACAAAAACCTGTCGACACCCCCAACACTGACACATTCCCACAACGACTGGAACACTTCGACACCGATGGGCACTCTCTTCACTGCGCACACACCCCCATGTAGGGGTCTGTGCCCCCGCACCTCCCTACTTTAGACATTTAACTCCAGTGGAGTTAGATATAAGCCACTCTGTCACTATGAAGTGAAATTTCTGTCACTGCAAATAAAGCTTCTGTCAGGGTTTTGCTGTGGGGGGTACACTGTGTGGGTGTCGCTGTTGAGATGGCATACCACAAAATTTTCAGGCAAACCAGATGAACGGTTGCAAAGTTATTATAGTGCACAGTTTGAAGCTTTAACATTAAAGTGTCTACTCAACCCTAACCATACCTGCACTACCATGCAAGTATAAAATATATATCACATATATAGCAAAACACTTTGTTAATGCATCAGTTAGGGTTAAAAAATAGGGAAATGTGGTGAACAGGACAAACGGTTGCAAAGTTATTAAAATTATGCAATTTAGGCTTCAGCATTAGAAATACTTTACTCTTATATAGGTATATATATATATATATATATATATATATATATATATATACACACACACACATATATATATATATATATTATATCGGCGCAGTAGCGCCAGTATAGTTAGGGTTGAGTAAGCACTTTAATGTTAAACCTCAAATTTTGCAGTTTAATAACTTTGCCACCGTATGACGAATTTGACTGGACATTTGTATGCACCACCTGTTACCACAGATCTATGGATCTGTTAAGTTGTGTTATGGTTGGATGTATGCCTGTGGAGCTGCAGAAAGCCCCAAAACAACAACAAAAAAACAGACTTTTTTGCGCGTTTCTTTGCTCTCACCCACAGCCCGCATGATTTGTCCATTTGGTCTGAAATCTTCAGGGTAGATCCAGTCTGGGTCACTGATGTGCCTTTTGAAGATTTGGTGAAAAAATATTAAACCATTCAAAACTTATTCAAAAAACTAATTTAACATTATAGTCAATGGGAAAAAATATATGTGTCTCACAAAAGCTGCCACCAGTAATATTTTCCTTTCGCAAATGGCCATTTTACTTTTGTATTGCCACCATCTTATTTTCAGTTAGTGAGAGAGGAAAATGCCTGGCGTTTAAATTTGGTACCCTCTAGGTAAACACTGACTGTTGGGTTTACCTAGTCTGGTCCTGAGGATGCCAGCCCTATCTGTTTTTTGCCATTTTTAAAATTGGCACCCCAGTACTTTCACAAATTGCGAAAGAAATGGCTGTGACACTTTCACAAACATGAAAGTGTCAGGCTGTTTTTTGCAAAACTTTCGCAATTTGCAAAAGAACTTTGCCCAAAAACTGCAAATCTTTGCCATCCCCCTGCAACAAAACAGTTGGGACTTTTGGGCTGACATTTGCAGGGTGGTAAGCCTCCCACAGATGTGCCTTTTGGTGGTTTGATTCTAAAACATTCAAAGGGCCCAATTTTACAGCACTCCAAATTTGAGAAATGTCCCATAAGATAACACTGCGGCATCTGTGACGCCTTTCGGCGCCTGTATCTTGAAAACGAAGCAAGGTACGGAGTTTTCGCTACCCACAGCTTGGTTCACTCTAACTTGCATAAATACGTTTGGAAATCATAGATTACTGCAGCAGTGGAATTCTATTCCTACTTGCTACGGTTACAGAGATATTGACAAAAACATGTTCCAAGGGTCCCAAGGATGCTTTCTCAGCACTGTTCGGTGCCCATATCTTGTAAACGATGCAAGATACAGATTTAATTTATGCATGTTGTATGGTGGTCTCACTGTCATGATTACAATGGCACATAAATGTTTTTTGTAGGTGCTACGGTTGCTGAGATATTGACAAATTAGTGTTACAAGGGTTCCTTGCCCTATAGGGCTGCTGTATGGCTCCGTAGTTACGTGTAAGTGGGAGCATGGGGTCCGTGTTCCCACATATATATACCATTACGCAAAAAATGGGCAATAGGAAGGGAACACAGGGCCCGGAAGGCCTGCGCTCCCACTACCACATACCAGTTACCAGTTACATTGCATTTTCTCAAAAAGAAGGCAAATTCATTGTAAAAAAACCCTGTTAATGCATCAGTTAGGGTTAATAGCACAGCGACAAAAGTTTGGAAATGTGATGTTAGGGTTCAAAACCGAACTCCACATTCCCCCCACCCCCCACACACACACATAAGACACATGCAAGATTGTAAGACACTATACGCGTCAGTCACATCTGTAAGCACAATAATCACAAAACTGTACTTGTTTCACATAACACTATGTAACGAAAAAACAAATACAGTATGGTTGATGCTATACTGCCAGCACAGTATGATGACACATTATTGCTGGCATATCTTCTTCATACACTGGCCCGGATATTCTGACTGCGCCAGGCAGTGGCGCAAGCCTGGGCGCAGTGCAACTGTGATGCACCGGGGACAGGTCCAGGTGATATTCAATGGGGAAGCGCCATGGCACAGCACCATTGAATATGACATGGTCAGCGCACATACTGCACATGGCACAGTGGCACTGCACCAGTGCAAGCCACAGATAGGGATCACAGGGATGCGACAGCGCAAGTGCAGTTGCGCTAGGTACATCACCCGCGATATTCAGCAGAGAGCATGCAAATGAGGCCGTAATATATGCAATGGGACCATTTGCATATCATTATGGCCCCATTTGCATGCCTTGGACAGGGCAGCCCAGTAACTTACACCTGGCACCCTGCACAGCACAGCACGACTTGAGCACAGTGGGGGTCTCAGGGCATCCCCCGCCCTGTAGCCACGATTGTGGTACAGCTCCATAATAATGTACATCCCTGGCACTCTAGTGGCACCCCCACCCTCCCGAATCCACAGTAAATGGCACTGCAAACACACCCTGGTGGTCTAGTGGACCCCCTCCTCCTCCACGATCGCCCAATTGCTGGTAACTGTAGTAAGATGCATTCCCTGGTAGTCTAGTGGACCCCACTCCCTCCCGATCACCGGTAATCATAGAAAGACTCAATCCCTGGTGGTCTTGTGTAACCCCCCACCCTCCCGTGTCCCCAATCACTGGTGATCTGCTGTATTAATCATCCCTGGTGGTCCGGTGGTACCCCCCCGCCTGTTGCTCTGATTGTGGTAAAACCCATAATACACATCCCTGGTGATCAGTGGCACCCCCCACCCTCCCAGTCACACAGACCTCTCTGCCCACCCCACTCCCCCATCATAGGCGGGCGGCTGCAACCCTTCCGCATTCTGCCTGGCCACCCACCAAATGACAGTATGGGCTTTTGTAGGTCATTGTACTAGACAGTCTCAAATATGTGAATGAAGTCATTCACATATATGGGACTGTCTAGTACAGTGTGCCCTGCAAGCCCATTGGTTCACACTGTGGAGCAATGGGCTTCCAGCCCATGCTGTACCTGTCATTCGGCGGATGGCAGGGTGGCATGCATGTGGGTTGCAGCCACCTGCCGATGACGGGGGGAGCAGGGTGGCCAGGGGAGTCTGTGTGGGTGGGAGGTGTGGGGGATGCCACTGGATCACCAAGGATTTGTATTACGGAGTTTATCGCGATCGCAGCAACGGACGGGGGTACCACCGGACTACCAGAGACGACTAATACAGCGGATCACCGGTGATCATGGACACGGGAGGGTTGGGGGGTTCCACTAGACTACCAGGGACTGAGTCTTTTCTATGATTACTGGCGATCGGGGGGGGGTCCACTAGACTACCAGGGAATGTGTCTTACTACATTTACCAGCGATCGGGTGATCAGGAGGGAGGGGGATCTACTAGACCACCAGGGGTTGCTCCAGTCACCATTTACCAGTGATTGGGAGGGAGAGAGGGTGCCACTTGACCACCAGGGTGGGTGCTTGTGGACGGTGTTCTGGGTGGGTGGATGGACACCCACGGCTGGCAGCTGCTGTGTTGCGCCCTGCAATACAGTAGCCCATCTGTGGGTGGCCGGGACTTGTTCCCACTTTCCACGGGCTCAGCTTTGAGCCCCCTAATGCGTCACAATGCAGGGTTTCCCCAGCATATGTGCCGCACGTCCCAGGCTGAATATCGGGATATGCCGCATATGCATGGGCACGCCCCCTGCATCTGCGCCACATATGATTGCATTGCACACCGGTGCATTGGGATTTGCGCTGCAACAGGCAGCCTTTTCAATATCCCATCGGGGCACAATGCGGGGGTTGTGCCAGTGCAACTGTGCTGAGCCATGCGTCACCCCTTTGAATATGTGGGCTAGTGAAACTTAGTCTGTACAAATTTTTGACTCACTGCTTGTATCGCTGCTATCACATAGGCATGTGGTAGCAGGAAAGATAGAGCTGACACATACATAGTACTTTTCAGATACTGCTCAGGTATGAAACCAGCAGCATCACATGTTGTTATACTGCTGCGTAACCTGGAAATACTCATTAGCAACATGTTATGGTTAGCTTTGGATGCTAAAATTGTTGCTTTCACATGTTACTTGTAAACTATACCACAAAAAATTAATTTTATTATTACTATCATTTGTTATTGGGACTGACTCACTCTATTAGAGAAAAAATTCAAACATCCAATGACTGCTGGTAGGGTTATCCAAAGTCTCATTTCCAGTATAGCTATCTGTAGATAACATACTGTGTGTTTCATCATTTGTTAACTATTGAAATATAGGCATCTGCTTAAATCTTGTTATTGATGTTTCTAATACAAAAATGCTTACTGTGGGCCATCATCCATGGTTGCCCACCATGCGTGTGTACCACCAAGGCACGCTGATGGCAGCAGAACTCATACAGTTGGTGGACCATGATGGTGGATGTGTTTTGTAGTATGTTTAGAGAGTTGTATGTTACTTCTGTTACCTGATGCTGATTGTTTCTGACTGGTTGTGTTGCCTTGGCCCTTCCCTTATTTGTATATGTGTGTGGGGGGGATGCAGAGTTAGGGTTTTGAACCCTAACATCACATTTCCAAACTTTTGTCACTGTACTATTAACCCTAACTGACTTTTGCAATGAATATATATAGATATATATAATATATATATATATATATATATATATATATTATAGGGGCGCGGTCATTCCCCTATATTTAGGGTTGAGTAGGCACTTCTATGTTAAACTAAAAATTTTGCACGTTAATAACTTTGGACCTGTTCAATGGATTTGCAGGAAATTTTGTGTGCATGGTGGGGCTTGGAAGATCTCTTGATTTGCTAAATTCTGTTCTGGTCAGACTTGAGGTTTTTGCGCACCAAAACGCTAAAAAATGCACTTTTCGCCAGTTATGTGGGCAGTTTTTCGGATTTTTCTGTGGTGCTGAACGGCGGTTGTGTGGTGTGCTGCTCTGCAGCTTGGCTCATCTGAAAGAGCTTGGGTCAAGGAACATGCCTCTATTTGTTTGGTGAAAAAATATTAATCCATTCAAAAGTTATTACACTTTTAAGTTCCCATATGTCAATGGGAAAATTTACAGTATATGGTCATTTTGCAAAAGAAGAATGGGGTTTTGGCCATCTAGTCCCTCCTCATGATTAAACAATTTGTAGGCTCGCGATCAAAGAATCTTTGATCGCGAGGAATTCTTTGATTGTGACAGCCACCATCTTGTTTTGATTTTGCGGTCGGAAAAATTCAAATATCTCAGCTTAGAGGTGACTCCTGAAGTAAAACGTGAATGGGTTTTACTCAGGGAGCTTCGCTCTATCTAGCCATGGCAGTGGTTTCTTTCAAAATTATCAAAAAATAAAGATTTGAACTTTTTTATTCTTTGATCACGGCTCGCTAACAATCTTTGATTGCGAGCCTGCAAATTCTTTGATTGCGAGATTCTTTGACCGCGATCTTTGATCGTAAGGGCGTGACTAGATGGCCACTTAAAAAAATCAATTTTCTCAGCTGAGGGGTAGCTTATTAAGACAAATGAGGGTGGATTTTGCTCAGGGGGCTTCATTCTATCGAGGCATGGCTGTGGTTTCATGTATTTTTTGCCTAAAAATGGACTTTTCACATTTTTTATTTGATCGCGAGCCTGCAAATTCTTTGACCGCGATCTTTGATCGCGAGGGCACAACTAGATGGTCACTTGAAAAAATCTATTTCTCAGCTCAGTGGGTGACTTATTAAGCCAAATAAGGGTGTGTTTTGCTCAGGGGGGCTTTGTTCTATCGAGGCATGGCTGTGGTTTCATTTACTTTTGTGTACAAATTGACTTTCACCATTTTTTATTCTTTGATCATGAGCCTACACATTCTTTGGTCTCAAGCCTGAAAATTCTTTGATCACGAGATTCTTGCGATCTTTGATCGCGAGGGAGGGACTAGATGGCCAGATCTGGAAGGACCAGATAGCCCAATTTTAACAGGTTTTAAAACTAAATATCTCAGAAATGGCTTGGACTTGTCACTTGAAATTTTGAGGGTGTTAACGGGATATCCTGTAGATGTGAATTATGGTGTTTACATGTCAGACAATACATTATTTGTGGAGATATTGCATGGCGCAGTTTACATTTTGCGGACAGCATTTTCCATTGTGGTACTGGCTTCAAATTTATATGGTAGCTATCCTTACTGCCATGGATGTACTTTTCAGTTGTTAGGTGCCTAAAATGTAAACAGGTGTGGAATTCTGCAGAATTTATGTTGGTGGAGCTAGTCTAAGGCTCATGCTCCTACCAACTTCTGCGGATTTCTACTTTTATATTCTTTTCTCAAAAGTAAAGAAATTCTATGCAAAAACTTAATAATGCATCATTTGTTAAACACAAAAGTCAGGAATGAAACGCTTGGGTTGCCTTCTCAGGACTCACCTTATATAGAGATTGACAGCTGACAGGGTGTGTTATTGAGGTTGTGAGGCCTAAATGTCACCCCATTCTTCTTCTTTACTGTGGCTTGTGAATATGATTACACATGGAATGGGGTGACATTTAGGCCTCAGAACCCCAATGACACACCCCGTCAGCTGTCAATCTCGGGATGATGGGCAGGCACACATGGGGAGGGCAACTCTAAACGTTTCACTTCCTGACTTTTTGTGTTTTTACCCTAAATGGTGCATTAACAAAGTTTTTTGCATAGAATATATTTATATGTATATATATATATATATATATGTATATATATATATAGATATACAGTATCTCTCTCTCTCTCTCTCTCTCTCTCTATATATATATATATATATATATATATATATATATTCTCCCTTGGGGCTCCTCAGTGGTACAATACCCTCAACAAAGAATCGCTTACAACTGTAGCACTTGGACCCTTTAAAAGGCAACTCCGACTATACCTCACCTTAACCAGTCAACGTGACTACTTCTCCTAAAGGGATTGCTTCTATTTTCACTCCAGTCAAAGTTGACTTGTAACCTTCCTTAGCATTCCACTCTATTGGCACCTGCTTCCCCTTTTTCACCCCTACCCTGCCCCCTCCACCCCTGCCTCACCCTTCCCCTCCCATCTTTAAGGCACTTCACAGATTTCAGACCCTCCAAACCCTATCTGCCTTGCACTTTTGATACTACCCCTACCCTCAGACGATGACCCTTCAGCCTGCCTACTCCTTCCTGATCCCCTCCTACCCAATACTCACTAATTGTCTAATAAGATACACTGTTTACTGTGAAACTTGTCATAATCTGGCTTATGTTGTCTCTCTCCATCAATGTCTATAAATTTAAAGCATAGCCTTCTCTGTGTTTTAAGACTGTAAACCATTGTCAACCTTTGTACCTTTGTAATCTTTTGATGTGGAACCTTTGTAAATTAGCAGTTCTTGCTCAAAGGTATTTGTAATCCTAGAGTTTAATAAATAAAAAAAATATATATTTTGCAAAAGACTTCAATAATGCATCAGTTAGGGTTAAACCAACAAAAGCAGGGAAATGTGGCATTAGGATTTCCAACCCTGACACCCCATTCCTCACCCCGCACAGACCCACAGGCGGGAGGAGTCTGTGTTGTGGCCATGAACCCTAATGCTCACCCCATTCCATTGCAAAATAAAGTGACATGGGTACAGCACAAGAGAATGAGTTGAGCGTTAGGGTTCACGGCCCCAACACAGACCCCCACCTGTGGGTCTGTACAGGGTGGGGAATGGAGTGTTAGGACTGAAAACTCCAATGCCACATTTCCCTGTGTTTGTCAGTTTAACCCTAATTGATGCATTAATGAAGTTTATTGCAATTCATTTCCTTACTTTTTGAAATAGTATGATAGTATCCTTATTTTAATGTGGGAGCACAGACCCCGCGCTCCCATCCCTCCATAAATGCGTATCTGTATCTACCTGCAGAAGCACTTCCAGATATAGGACAACACTGACTAAATTGTCACCATAGCCATGCTATTACCCCACATAATGTACCTGGTGCAGAAAATTTTTCAATCCCCGACAAAACGTAACTCCACACAAATGCAACACCATTCCACTACACAGGTGCAAAAACACTTTTTGACCTGAATTTGAAAAATGACAGCTGTGACATACATGAGGTAAGCATAGGGTAAGGGGGAGTGTGAGGAGGTGGGTGCACAGTGGGCGGTCAGGTGGGGGGTGCGGGAGTGATTGTTGATGGACCTTTTTTTTTTTTACAGGTTGAAAAAAAAAAAGACAAGGAGGGATGGTTTTCTTATTGTCTGCACAAAAATACTCCTGGGTGGGTGGGGGGATGGCACTAACCACCAAAGAAATGGGTGAAGAAATTCTGGGGTTGGGGAGGGGTACTACTAGACACCAGGGATAAATAACAAGTGGCAGAAAGCCATAATCTCATAAAAAGAAAGAAAATATAGAAAAACAATTAAACATATGGGGATTGAGAGTGTGGGGTCCCACTAGACACCATGGATATTAGGAAACGAACAAAGGACAATATTTTTCGGGACCAGATGGGTCCCCAAAAAACATTTTTCTTGACGAGGTGGCCATCACACAATCCTTTTTTCACCACCCAATATCCTTATCTGCTACCCTTATTCATCATGGTGAATAAGGAAATCGGCTGGCAAAAAAGGATGTCTAATTTTCATGACTAAATGGTCAAAAAAGTAATCCTTTTTCACCAACTGATTTCCTTTTTCTCCATCCTTTTTCATCATGGCGAAAAAGGAAATTGGCTGGTGGACAAGGATTACCCCTTTTTATGACCAGATGGCCAGATCAGGAATTCTTTATCAGCAGAGCAATTCCTTTTTCACCATCCTTTTTCATGGTACCCAGTGATATGAGCAACTCAAACTGAGTAACTCAATTTGAGCACCTCTGATTACAACGTCCATTACAGGATAGCAAGGAATGGTTATAATGAGGTTGAAGGGTGAAGATGGTGAGAGGAAGAATACAGTGACCAGGATAGGGAAGTACTGTGAGGGAGAACATGGATGGATGTTTGGCCAGGCAGTTCCAACTGGCTGTTTGGCATGAAGTTATGAGTACTGCCTCTGGTGTGGATGACCTGGGATCTGAGCTCTGTTGGAGGGAATAGTGTTTATGTTTTAGTGTTGGGACTTATTTTGTTTTAAGTTTTGTTTCGCATTTCCCCACCTGATATTTGTATAGATGCCCCCCCGAATAGCCCCCACTCCAAACGGTCCCCTGTACCCCGGTGACAGGCTCCCCATCCCCCAAAGTTTATTATATAAATAATGGGAGGGTGCAGAGGGTGAAGGTCTCTGCATGGTGGGGCATGGGGGGGCACAGCCTCCCTCATAAAAATTCCTCATACGGATCACCCCGGAGACTGTTGCTGACTATCACTGTGTATGATTTCACCATTGTGCACATCGCCATTTCAGGAATCATCAATGTGCATTTGGTTATTCTGCAGTCACTCATAAATCTTCCCTCCTGTGACATGGAACCCTTTTTCATCATGGCGAAAAAGGAAATCGGCTGGTGAACAAGGATTCTCGGTCTGGCCATCTGGTCATACAAAAGGGCTAATCCTTGTTCACGAGCCGATTTCCTTTTTCACCGTGATGAAAAAGGAATCGTGAAAAAGGAATTTAGTGAGTGACAAAAAGGATTTAAAGTGTTAAAAAAAAATTCTAGGGGCATATGAATGCTGCAAACCACAAAGATCAGCTCATCAACTCCAAATGAGCAAGAAACATACTTTGATGTCTGTAACAGACATCCCTGGGTACAGTTATGGCACTTTTTTGAGCAAAAATTAAAAAACTAGATGGTGGCCCATGAAAAAGGATTTTTTTCTGGTGAACAAGGATTGCCCATTAAAAAAAAGGACCCTTGTTTGTCAGGGCAAAACCCTTTTTTGTTCCATTCCTCTATCCAAAAGAGTGAACTAAGCATGCTCAGAACCCAACATTTTTAAATTAAGTAACTTTGGAGCTGATTAATATTTTTTCACCAAATTAATGCAGACATGCTCTGTGGGGCAAGTACTTTCTACCTTAAAAATTGCAGATTAAAATTCTAAACCATTTGGCCGCAGCGCGATTACAAAATGTTTATATTTTTCACTATGTGTAGCACAAAATCTACTGCTCTGGCCAACAGACCCCAGGAGACCATGCATGCAAAATTTCATGACAATCCATTGGACAGTTGCAAAGTTATTAAAGTACAAAATTTGAGGTTTAACATTAAAGTGCCTACTCAACCCTAACTATAATGATGCTACCGTGCCACTATACTATAGATAGATAGATAGATAGATAGAGAGACTTATTTATATATATCAGTATAGATAGACTTATTTATATATATCAGTATGTAAGTTTTTTAATCACACAAACACTGGCTAAATGGAGGTCAAAGCTTTAGCAAATTATCTGAAACAGAATAAAACAGTATCTGGGTACCTACATTCCACCCTAGTGTTTGGGTCCAGTAATCTTAAAAAATAATGAAAGACGAAGGAAGGGTATTACATACCCCCAAAAGACGTGTATCACCTTAAGCCATTGCAGATACAGACAGGATGACACTAGCCCTGAAATGCTGACAAAAGAACTTCCAGCGGTGAGTATTATATTTTACTAGCTTAGAAGTTTTATTATACAATGGCAATTCAAAATGTAGAAATTTGATTGGCTGATTGGGTCTTTTATCCATGAGTAAATTCCAGCATAACTCATAGGATAAAGACCCAGTCAGCCGCACTTGGCAAAAATCAGTCCAACTTGAGAAATTCAAACAAAATGCTGCCATATTAACTCCCCGCTAAAGCGTAACTGCTGAAAGCCCCCGGGATATTCGTGCTCACCTCCCACGATCCCCGTTCAGCTCTTAACAAGTTTTAACCATCTGCTGAATGTTGAATGGGGTAAACTCTCTATTTATTGAAAACTAAGGCTACAACTTACAGAAATCACAGCCGAACACTGGAGCCGTTGATAGTGGGCACGCGCTTATGCATATGTACATGCCCACTATCAACGGCTCCAGCTTTCAACTCTGATTTCTGTAAGTTGTAGCCTTAGTTTTCAATAAATAAAGAATTTTTCACATGCAGCAGAGGGTTAAAATTCATCAGCAGCTGAACAGGGACCATGGGAGGCAAGCACGAATATTCCGTGGCTTTAGAAAGCAACGACCGACAAAATGTCACTATGGAGTTTCGGTTTGTCCGGGGATGTGTCTTCTGTGAAAAGCAAGGTAAAACTCTGCAACTTAACTGATTAAAAGAGCTCTCCATTCAGCACTCAGTAGACAGTTAACATATGCTGAATGGGATCCTGTGTGTGTGTGTGATGTGTGTGTGTGTGTGCTGGGGCTCGTAGCTTTAGTGCTCTGACCAGGGAAATTGTCTTTGCAGTGTTTGGCTCAGTCTTCTTTGGCCAGCCAAAGAGGCAGTTCTGAGCAGCAAGCTACTATGAATTTAAATGCAGGCAGCAGAGACAGACCAGTTTTCAGACTTAAATTAAGGAGGTCAGTGGTAACCAAAAAGACAGCTGACAGGTATGATTAGAAGGACATGCTGAGGTAGGGAGATTGGCTCCCTATGTTTTTTCTGGTGGACTTACAAAATCCTCAAAAACAATTTAAAATAAAAAAAAACCTTTTTCTTTCTTTTTTTAGACACTAAATTAGGAGCACATTGTATAATCTAGTAAAGTCTCCAGTGTGCTCCAGGAGCGATTACGCCTGGTGCGGGATTTGTCACTCGCCTCAGGCCTCGTGACCAACCCACACCAGGCATGAGTAAATCCCAGCAAAACCCACACCCTGGAGTGGTTTATTGCTTAATTAATAGCTTTAAAGAAGTTAACCAATCTTTTAATTTCCCTTTATGCAAGTGTACTTACAGTTTCTATGTTAAAAAGATGTGTAGTAATATTCAACCACAGGGTGGCAGTGTTTGCATAGTTTTAAAACAAGTACAGCTCAGTCACGTTACACATCTTGATGACTCAGCCCCTCAGCCTTGTTTTCTCCCTTTGTTGCCCACTGTGATGTAATTATTTTTCTCTTCTTTCCTTCTTCTGTTTATGTACTCTCTGGTAATCTCTCACATGCTGGAAGGTCCTCTGCTAAGCTTGCCCTATGGCACTTTTCCTTCATGGATGCACAGATACTGTAGTAGGAATGGTGTCAAGGGAGCTTACATCATAACCTAGTGGATGGAGTTATGGCAGACCTGAAGAACTTCTCATGAAATGCCCAAGAAGTCAGACATCCTATTAAGTGTAAAAAACCAAAATCCTATCCTTTGTAAAGTCCCTGAAATATGATGTGACCCTCCTACTACAGACACACTAATTACAAAGGGAAGCCGCCTGGCTGGTACTGGAGTGGGCAGGTAAGCAATAACACACAATAAAACCAAAACCACCACACACTCCAGAGCCAGGAGGATATTGTACCCCTCCAGTGAAGGTATTTAAATAACACCCGAAGTCCAAGCTGCTTGATGCAAAATACAAGGATTTATTCCAAAAATCTTCAGAGGGAATAACAATGGCACAACAGCTGTGTGCAAAGTCCCCGGCACTTTGCCAATTAAGGCTTCATCAGGGGGCCAAAGGTCAAGTACATTATTGCCCCTGGAAGTACAATGATCATACTACTTCCCACACCTAGTGTTATCTGGACAGTGGCAGCTCTACACCAGGGCCCGCCAGGGCACGTGCCCCAGTTGGTGCCCCATATGGTGCAGAACCTCCCCCATAGTAACCATATATCAGTGCCCTGGCTGCTATCTGTTGTGCCCCAGCTGTGCCCTGGTAACCATTTGTGGCTAGAGCCGCTACTGTATCTGGATAGTATCCTATTATTGAAACATAGAAACATAGACTTTGATGGCAGATAAGGACCGCTTGGCCCATCTAGTCTGCCCATTTCCCTACCTACAGGATAGGCTGTAGATCCTAATTAACCAACAGCCTATTTCTTCCTACCCCCCACAAGAATTGCCTTATGTCTGTCCCATGCATTCTTGAATTCTCCCACAGTTTTAGATCCCACAACCTCCTCAGGAAGGCTGTTCCATGCATCCACTACCCTCTCTGTGAAATAATACTTCCTCACATTGCCCCAGAACTGCCCTCCTTCTATCTTTAAATTGTGTCCCCTTGTTCTTGCAAGTCTCTTTTTCTGAAAGATGCTACCCTCTTGGACTTTGTTGATTCCACTGAGGTACTTAAAAGTTTCTATCATGTCCCCCCTCTCCCTTCTTTCCTCACGGTATACATATTAAGCTCCTTTAGCTCCTCATCTGACTTCTCTTGCAGACTCTGCACCATTTTAGTTGCCCTCCTCTGGACTACCTCTATCCTGTCTATGTCCTTGCGGAGATGGGGTCTCCAGAACTGGACACAGTACTCCAGATGGGGCCTCACCAACTGTCTGTACAGAGGGATAACAACTGCCTGTTTTCTGCTGCTGATGCCTCTCCTTATACATCCCAGTATACCCCCAGCCCTCCCTACTGCCTTCTCACATTGCTTGCTAACCTTAAGGTCATCTGACATGATTACCCCAGGTCCCTTTCCTTTTTGTTGTTGTTACTACCTCCCACCCATTGTGTATTCTTCCCCTGGGTTCTTGTTTCCAGGTGCATTATTTGCACTTCTTTGCATTGAATCCTAGCTGCCATACTTCTGACCATTCCTCCAACCTGCAAGTCCTTTTCATCCTTTCCACACCTCCTTGTGTATCAACCCTGTTGCACATCTTTGTGTCATCTGCAAAAAGGCATACTTTTCCTTCCAGTCCCTCTGCAATGTCACTGATGAAGACATTAAAAAGGACTGGACCCAATACTGAACCCTGCGGTACCCCACTAGTAACCTCTCTTTCTTCAGAGTGGACTCCATTTACAATTACCATCTGTGTCCTGTTGTGCAGCCAATGTTTTACCCAGGCTACCACCCTGGGACCCACTCCCAGGCTGGTTAATTTGACTATTAATCTTTTGAGTGGGACTGTGTCAAATGCCTTGCTAAAGTCTAGGTAGGCCATGTCCACAGCCCCTCCCTGGTCTACTACTTTGGTCACCCAGTCAAAGAAATCTATTAGATTCATCTGACATGACCTTCCTGCTGTGAATCCATGCTACCTTGGGTCCTGTGCTCCACTGGCCTCTAGGTACTCAACTATTCTTTCCTTCAGAAGTGACTCCATCACTTTCCCTACCACAGAGGTCAGACTGACAGGTCTGTAGTTTCCCTGCCTCTGTCTTGGTCCCACTTTTGTGAAGGGGAATCACATCCGCCTTCCTCCAGTCCTCGGGTACCACACCATCCTCCCATGATTTATTAAAAAGAGTAGCCAGTGGTTTCACTAGTTCCTCCCTTAATTCTGGGGTGAATTCCATCAAGACCCATTGCTTTGTCCACCTTCAGTTTTAGGAGTTCTTGCAGAACCCTTTCTTCTGTGAAAGGACTGGGATCGACCCCCCTATCAAGAGTGCTTCTGTTAATTGGATTAGGCACTTCCCCCTCCTCTTTTGTGAATACTGAGCAGAAATATTCGTTCAGTATCCCTGCTTTTCACTGTCCCCTCTGCCCACCCACTCGTTCATTCTATTCAGCCTCACTATCCCTCCTTTGTCTTTCACGCCTGATGTGTACCTATAAAGGTTTTCCCCTTCTTAACTGAGTTGGCTATCTTTTTCCTCAGTTTGGGCCTTTGCTATTCTGACTTCCTCCCGCTTCCTTCTGCCTTAACTGGTACAGCTCTCTGTCCTGCTCCTTCTGTGTTTCCTTATACTTCGAATGCTATCTTTTCTTCCTGACTTTCACAGCCACCTCTTTTGAGAACCATAGTGGCTTTTTCTTTCATTTTGATTTGTTTATTTGCTTCACACAAAAGGCTTGTTGCCTCTGTGATGGCAGTTTTGATGATTCCCCATTGTTGCTCCACACCTCCTTCTAGCCTGTTTGCTAGTGCTTTTCTGAGGCACTCTCCCATCTTGCCAAAGTCAGCTCTCCTAAAGTCCAGTACCCTCACTTTTGTATGGCTTGACTCTGTAGCCAAGTTTAACGTGAACCACACTGTTTGATGGTCACTTGTCCCCAGATGGCAACCCACTTCTAGATCTGAGATCCTCTCACTGACCCCATTTGAGAGTACGAGGTCTAAGATTGCTCTCTCACGAGTGGATTCTGAAACTAGCTGTCTAATGCCTGCCACCTGTAGGGCATCAAGAATGGCCCTGCTCTTGGATGTGGCTGCAGCAAATGTGCTCCAGTTAACATCTGGCATATTCAGGTCTCCCATCAATAGTATCTCCCCTTTCTCTGCCATTCTAAGAATGCCTTCTATCATATCCTTGTCCATTCCCTCCCCCTGACATGGGGGTCTGTACACAACCCCTGTGCGGATTGTGGTGCCCTTTCCAGTCTCCAAGGTGACCCACAGTGCCTCCTCTCCTCCCTGTTTACTCTTTTGTTCAGTTGCTTTTATCCCTTCCTTTACATAGAGAGCTACTCCTCCCCCTCTTTCCCTGCCTGTCTCTCCTGTAGGTTATGTACCCTGGTATGTTAACATCCCAGTCATGGTTCTCTGTGTACCATGTTTCTGTGACTGCTACGATATCCAGGCATCCCTCTTCCATCAAGGCCACCAGCTCAGGGAGCTTGTTGCCCAGACTATGGGCCTTGGTACTCATTACCCTCCATTTCCTGATGGCCTTACTCCCTTTTGCCCCATCCCTGTCCTTCTTGCCTTTGTCACTTTCTCCATTTACCCCTGCCCTTCTCCCTATCGACACCTCTATGTTGGTGTTTGCCACACTTACTACCGTGATTATTTGGGGGCTAGGATTTCCCTGCTCCTTTCAGTGCCTCCCTTGGCTAGTTTAAAAGCTTGCCAATGAAGCATTTAAACCTATCACTTAGGATCCTGGTTCCCCTCCCGGACAGATGCAGCCCATCATGCCAGTATAGGCTTGCATCACTCCAGGTGGACCCCCAGTCCCCAATGAAGCCAAATCCCTGAGCTCCACACCAGTTTTTCAACCACTGATTGAATTCCATGGTGCGGAACACCCTAGCCTCTCCTATGCCATAGATGGGCAGCACCTCTGAGAAGGTTACCGTGCGTGCTACTTGACTAAGGCCCCTCCCCAATTCCACAAACTCTTCCTGCACTTCTCTAATCCCTTTCTAAGCCAGGTCATTTGTCCCTAGGTGGACAATGACATTCAGCTCCCTCCCCTGTGCAGCTGCTCTGGCAATCCTGAGGATTCGCTCCCTGTCCCTCCAAGCCATGGCGCCAGGCAGGCACCTACCTCCCTCCCTCCTCCCCAGTTCTACCTTCCTAACAATGGAGTTCCCCACCAGGAGTTGTTTCCTTCCCTGCAGGGTCCTCTGCCACCCTCCTGTGGGTCTCCTTTGTGGAGGTTCCCAACATCCTCCTTGGTCTCCACTGCGGGTGCCTCCATAGAGAACCACACTTTGCCAGAATGGCATAAGGTGTGGAGGGGTACAGCTGGAGGGATGCACCTCTGTTCCACCACCCTCACCCTCCCTGGGCCCACTGTGGGTCCAACCGCTCCTCTTTCTTGGCAACCTCTGAGGCAGCGGCAGTGGCACTGGTGGTCCCTGGATGGAAGAGGAGGTCCCACAAATCCTGGTCAACTCAGCCTGGAGATGAGCAACCTCCTCCCTCAGCCCAGAGAGGTGCCTGCAGATGGGACAACACCGCATCCTCCAGAACGTCTCCCGGAAGACTGCTGCTCCACAGCCACTGCACTGCACCACTCCAATCATGTCTTATTTCTGGCCCCTTAACTGTTTTCAATCCTTACTCTTTCCTCTGTTTTTTTTCTCTCTCTCTCCTTACTTTCTGCCTGTGTGCCCTTTAAGCTCCTGATTGTCCTGTTCTGAGACAAGAATATCCTATATTTCTCAGTGGACCACTTACTTGCTCAGAGGCAGACCTCCAGCAGCTAGAGGGGGCCGGAGAGCTACTCCTGCCCTTCTAGGATGGTGGGTCTTTGGTGGTTCTGTGATCACTCACTTCCTGCTCCCAAACAGGAAGTTCCTGTTGTCAGTCAAATCCTGTGCCTATAAAAATAGAACTAGCTGAGGGTGGAGGGAAGGGAAGGAGGGCAATATAGTCCCAGCAGAGAAGTCCAGTCATACAGCAGTCCTTTCTCCTGGTGTCTTCTGCCAAGATATTAGCCTTGTCAGGTCAGATACCATCAAATGCCATCATTTTGGCTGGACTTATGGTGGCCTAGGATAGCATAGGCATCCGACCAAAGAGCCAGCCTCCTAAGAGCCACAGGAAATATCCAAGGTATCTGTGGGTCCAACCAGGATGCAATGGATGTGACCACTGGATCCAGGTATCCGACCATCAGAGCTAACTACCTGAGGTTGGATCTGATGGATCTAAGCTCAGATCCAGAACTGCCCAACTTTGGATCCAAATTTTACTAAGGTTAGATTCAGAGGTGGATATAAGTACTATCCGATGGAATGTAGTTGGAGCCACAAAAATACTATCCGAGCACCACTACCCACACCCTGAAGTGTATTATTGCGTATATAATTGATTCTCTTTAAATGTTTTTAGAATAAAAAAAATTATGTTTCTATATATAAATTAAAATTTTTCCATATCATTTTTCATAAAATAATTCTTCCACCCGCTGGAACTTGTTGCCTTTTTTTTTTTTTTCATTTGCCTTAGGACTTTTGTCCTACTGTACTATCCGTAGTTGTATTTAGTAGTTTGTTTTTTTTCCTCTGCCAATTTTTTAGCTGTAATGCTGCCCCAGGCCCTTTCCCCCCAAAACACACATTAATATTTATCTCTAGCCCTGCCTCAAAAAGACACACGGACATGTGGTTTTGTTTGCATCTCAGTGCAGCAGGAAAGAAGAGCTGCAAGAGAACAGAGAGAGAGGAGCAGTGATAGTTGTACCACCACCATCAAGTACCAGCAACTCTGAAAGCCTTTTTTTTTTCTGTGCAAGTGGTGGTCCAGTTGTCTAGGGTTTAATGTGCAGCAGTGTCCATCACAGAGAGAAAGAGGTATGGTAACACTGAAAGCTTTTTTTTTTTTCTGTGTAAGCGATGGTCCAGTGGTCTGGGGTTCAACATGCAGAGGTGTTTTCCAGGGTAAGTAACAGTCCAGTTAACATGCAAGTAGCTGAAGATTATCAGAGAGAGAGAGAGGTGTACAAAAACAAAACAAAAAAATTCAGGCCTACATTGCCTGTGATTTCATGTCTCTTGTGGGGAAGGTAGATGGGGCTGTCCTATTAGTTTGTACCAAGATAAACAAGCATTTGTCAATGTGGAATGTTGTCTTGCTGGCATTGGCATTGGTAGTGCAGGAGTTAGAGAGATGCATAAGAGGAATGGCAGTGAAGTATTGCACTGACGCCAACCCCACCCCCACCCTGCAGAGACTGACAGGCATTGGGGTGTGCCTTTGGGTTGTCAGCCACAACGCTCACACCATTTCACCTCACCCCACTCTGCAGACACTGACAAGTGTCACGGTGTGCCTTTGGGTCTTCGGGCCTTATGCTCACCCCATTCCATAAAGAAATACACTGAGATGGTGCAGTATATGAGAATGGGGTGAACTTTGGGGCTGAAGAGTCCAAGGCACACCTCGATGCCTGTCACTGGCTGCAGGGTGTGAGTGGGGGTGGAATGGCATGAGCATTACAGCCGACAATCCCAAGTCACACCCCTGACACAAGTCAGTCTCTACAGTATGCGGCGTTATGGTTGGAAACCCTAATACCCTGGGCGTTTGTTGGTATTTTCACTCCAAATTTTCAACATGGGCTTTTGTGACCCCACCTCATGAACAGTGGTACTATCAGTTCATTAGCGGAAAGGTGATTTTGCACAGCAACTGCGCCATTTGGTGCCACAGGTGCAAAAACACATTTGGGCAGGATGTGAAAAATGACAACTGTACTGTTCATGAGAAGGTGTAAAAAATGGCAAAATTGAAAATCTGGAGTGAAAATTTGAAAAATTGGTGAAGTCACGAATGTGCATAGAAACTGCGCAACACACACCCATAACGCAATTATTTTGGGGATTTTAACTACATTTTCAACATAGGCATTTTTGGGACCTCTGCCCATGAACAGCAGCACCGTGATTTTGTTAATCTGTTCCGAACATTGATTTCCCATAGCGAGCGCGCCATTGTGTGCCAGATGTGCAAAAGCACATTTCAGGCAGGATGTGAAGAATAACAGCTGTACTGTTCATAAGGAGGTGTGAAAAAATAGCAATGTTGAAGATCTGGAGTGAAAATATTAAAATTGTCGAAGGTCAGGGGCTGAAAAATCTCCAATTCCGAGGTCCAGGATGCACCCTAGTGGCAGCAAGACTAGAACTGCACAGCTCTGTAAAGTCTGACGGACTTGCTACTTGCTGTGCTGTTCCTACTGCTGCACATGCACAGTTCCTTCAGTCCTCCGTGGCATGCACCACACACCTGCCCCCCCAGCACGCTTACCTCTCGGATTCCTCAGGAACGTGCCGCAGGTGGGGAATGCCCATTTTCCAGCTCCAATGTCAAGGGAACACGAGGTAGGGTCCAGAAAACATGGGGCAGGGTCATAGGGCTTCAGGAACCTCCGTGGATGGCAGCAGCTTTGGTCGGCAGACAGTATACACAGCAGCCAGTCTCGCAGGAGTCAGCACATTGCGAGATCAGCCACAGGGGATCAGATGTGTGACAAACAGTGAATCAGGTGGTCTGTGGCTGATCTGCACATGCATCCAATTTTACTACTGCATCAACACTTTGAGCTGGCTGTTGGAGAGGAAGAGACGTGTGCCGCAGACAACCACGGCTTAATTTGGCACGCAAAAAAAATACATATTATTTGAATCCCCTGCTCAGTTCTGTGTATTAGGGATTGTTTGGCACAACATGTATAAGTGTGAATATTTTGGGGGAGTCGTTATATTTAGTGAGTCAAAACCAACAGCAGAGTAATTTTTCGTGTGTGGCCTCTCAGGGAGCTAGAATGGGATCACTAGTACTCGAGGCTTCAGCTGAACTCTGGAGCTTCTAAACATCAGTTGATCGACTGAGTAACGATTTCTCTTATTTTTGAGGCTGAATTGTGTCAGCAGAAACAGGAGTACTGTCTTGAGCTGGTCATTTGGCTTAAATAAAAAAGGAAACCACATCAATCTGAGACCAGTTTAATTTACTGTTCATTTCATTCAAGACTTTCTTTTTCCTGTGCTTGAGTGCAGCAGCTGACTGACCAATAAAAAATAGTCTGTCTACCATCTAGGTTGGATTCTGGGCTACACAACTAGTCAGTGTCATGGAACTAAGAATTAGCATAGTTTTGTTCTTGTGACAGCTGTGTACAATTTTAAGCCTGCTAATCAGTCAGGGCAGCTGAATCTTTGGACTGGGGCTAATATGCTGCCTGTCAATCAATCAGTGAGTCCAAGCCACAGCACTTTGTGACAGTGTGATTATACATAAAAAGGGAACGGGAACATTGTTTAACCAGGAGTAGCACACTAAGCCAAAGCTTGTTTCCAGATGAAACCTGGATTAGAGACTGCAGAATCAAAAGAACTGTCTCATCAATAATTTGGGCTGTCACTATGATACTAATTAATTTGGGGCTAAAACAAGCCTGTCCAGTATGTCTGAAGACAGTCAATATATTTTGAGACCAGTCAGAAGTACAGTCACTAAATAATACTTTTTGGGGCTGATGTAAGCCTTTCCAGTGTGTCTGACAGTCAATATATTTTATTTGAGACAGAAGTCAAAAGTACAGGTAAAAATAATACTTTTCAGGGCTGAATCAAGCCTGTCCAGTGAGCCTTACAGTCATATATTTCTACAGAAGTCAGAAGTACAGTCATCATTAAAGCAAGCCAGTGCTGCAGTCTTTTGTGTCAAATTACTCTAATCAATCACGTTTGCATAAGCACTTTCCCTAATAGTTGGTTGTGTGTGTGATAATACAATTAAATATAAATTACATTGTTGTACCTCTACACAGTGCCACCTCCACAGTCAGAGTTAGCTAACGTGTGACAGTCTCTGAGTCTCATGCCCGTCTGCCCCTGCTAACCATTTGTTTTGGTACTAATACTGTATGCCGCAGAAAAATTGTGACTTACTGGGTCCTGATAAGGACTTGCCTTAAAAATGTAACATAAATCTTGGACTTCTGCATCCCCCCAAAAAATTTTCAACCCCTGATGTTATGAACGTGCATGGAAACTGAGCAATGCTCGCTCATAACACAGTCATTTTTTGGAATTTTTTCACCAAATTTGCAACATAGGCTTTTTGGGACGCCACCCCATGAACAGCGGCACTGTCATTTTGACCACAAAATGATCTTTCAGGACCAAATAATGAGATGACAGTGCATGTGTTCATGAGGTGGAGTGCCAAGAACCCCATGTTGAAAATTTGGAGCCAAAATTCAAAAAAACTGGCTGAGATATCCTACTAAGTTGACACCCCCCACCCATTGATGCCATTATACAGCTTACCAGCATTTCTTCATTTTGCAGTTCGGCTTTTAAGAGTCCAGACGTGTTCCACTCCACGAAGATCACAAGCTGGACCTCCAGGAAATTGTAGTATGGGGTGAGAAGTGTGGCAGAAGGTGGAAATACACAAGGTGTAATGTAGGGTTGGGGAGGCGCCAGCGGACAAGTTGAGGGACCATTTTCTTTTGCAGGAACAGAAAAAAAATTGTGGGACCGTTTTCTTTCTTTACAGATGAAAAACAATGTTGGGCACACTGGGTGGGCTCCCCAGTGTGCCTCATGACTTTGAGGGATGTTGACCACACTGGGGTTGACTCCCAGTGTGCCACATAATGGGCATGGGGGAGGAACATGCCAACATGGTCGGCTTTGTGAAAGCAGCGGCACACTGGGGTGGGCTTCCAGTGTGCTACAGAATGTAGAGAGAGACATGCCAACATGGGGATTGCACCCCCGGTGTCGGCTTTCTTTGGAGATTGTGTGGCGGCGGCTCCTTCCGCTGCCATGTTTATTGAAATGTTTCACCAGGAAAGGCATGTACGGGAGGCGTGTCATCTGTGTCGCTGCATGACGAGCTTGTCTCCAATTGCAGCGGCATGTTTCTTTCAAGTAGATGGCACTTTACATAATTCTTGTGTCAGCGTTAGCATGCTGGCTAATTGGGGAATGAGGGACGCACATGCTAAAGCATGCCCTGCATTCGCCAACACTGACACACCTCTGCATTTCTCCTACTACCATAAGATGTTGCTTGCGCGTGCTCAAGACAGCATAAAAATGGCAGCCAAATGTTTTAAAAACAGAATGTTGCTTGGTGAATTAATTTGTTATAAGGCCTGGTACTAGGATAACTGTGCAGTGTTGGAGAATCATTCGTGGTGACCTGACTCAGTTTAACTAATAACATTTTAATGACATTCTCCAAAACAGCAAAGGGTCTCGATCTGAGTTGGTAAAAACTGACCATTTAAAATAGAACATGTTAAATCAGATACAGAGGGGTGATGGGTTATGGAAACAGGCTCCATGTCCACAAAATGGCTAACCATTGTTTATGTATGTGTTTCTAATGAGGCTGATCCCAACCTTTTTTGTGTCCCTAACCCAATCCAAATTAGATTTCATACCTCCCAACACTTCTTTAATCATTGGAAGGATTTTAATTAGGTTTGGGATCCTTGGTCAGACAAATCTTCACCTGCTGTCCATGTAGTCACACAGAAGTTGAGGGTAGCTTTGGTTTGACTGTGTTCCAAACTCAGTCTTACTGACCATCCGAAACTCCATAATCCACAGAGAGGAGATTTTGCATACAGATTTCTGAGGCAAGCATACCTCCTTGAGTAGGTTAAATTATTTGGGTGCACCAAAAAACCCTGAGGAAAATGGTAGGCACCCTTACAAAGCCCATATTATCTCAGACCATGCCCCTGTCTCCCTTCATATCACTCTTATACAACAACCCCCTAAATTGTCCCAGTAGAGGTTAAATACTTTCCTGCTGCAATCCACTGAGTTTTGCTCCTGGATTACACAGGAAATTCAAACCATTTTCCATGTGCAACATTGTCATATAGTCTATACACTTAAAGTTTAAATCAGAGGCCTTCTCATCAGTTACTCAGCACACCAAAATAAACAGTTAAATCAAACACTGGTCTCCTTACAGGCTGAGTCAACTAACAAACAGAAGGCTTACTATGCAAATCCAGGCTGAAACTCTTTGGCCCGATATGAAATCATGTGCTTGAAGTAAGAGAGTAATATATCTGGCACCATTAGGCAGGAAAGGACTTATATTTCACAAGACATAAACACTGGGAATAAGAGCAGAAGTCCAACAATTTATTGATCTACCAACTTACAAAGAGAAAGCTGGACATCACAGTACATGCATTGAACCAAGCGGACAGCACATTAATACCTGATCCTGTACATATTAATGGAAACTTTCGGAAATGTTATGCACACCTCTACATCTCTAAAAGGGGAGAATCACTAAGCACACTAAAAGATTTTCTAGGTCAGGTTGCTATGCAGAAGTTGACAGATGACATGGGTGCAACACTTGACACATGAGTTACCTCAGATGAAATCACTGGGGCTAGTAAAACCATGGTCATTACCAATGCCCATGGAGCAGATTGTTTTGGTGCCAATTTGTATAAAGTATGCGCTGAGCTTTTACTCCCATATTTGCTAGCAGCTTTTAATAATGATTTTGAAGATACTCAGCTCTGACCATCCACGTAGAAAGCTATAAGATGGGTGTGGGCAATGCGAGTGTTGTGGTGGGCCGATCCTTGCTGGGCACATAATTTTGGCCAAGGTTCAGATAAGTCATGAGTTACTTTGCTTGATAATATTTCTTAATAAATTCTTCATGATTAATTTGAATTTTGACTCATGAGAATGTTATTAGGAGAGTGTTATTAATTATATTTTATTGCAAATTGGTATTGCACTGAGAGATTCCATGTGTGGGGCATTCCTGTGGAGAGATACTGCATCCCAGAGGGTTACACCACTCTGACACCAGGTCAACTTAAATCTAATCTCTAGCAGAAGGCACTGTGCATTTAAACTTTTTATGGAAATGGACCCCTATCAGGAATTTAAAGATCCAGGCCCCTCAATCTTGTTTGAGCCCAGAGGGCAAGGGTAGAAACTGTAATCTGCATGGCGACCCAGTTACATCTTTGGAGACACCACATGGATTTAAGTGAAGTTGTGAACAGTTTGGCTCCCAAGAAACACAGTTCAGCTCCACTACAGAGCAGAAGGGGGTCTCGTTAAAGCTGAAAAAAGCTCAGGGGTGTGCACTCAATTACCTCAGAAGTTTTAACAGGTAGTAAAAAAACATTATAGGAAACAAAATTCCCAATTAGAAGTCAGCACAAATAGCAGGAGGACAAAAATCTTAAAGACAGTCTTTTTTTATTAATATAGGCAAGTAAACCAGTGAGTAGAACTTTTTCATTTAAAAGAAAAAATTACTCACCTTAATAATGTTGTTTCTTCTAATGGAGTCTTGCTATATTATGACAATTGCAGTTTGTCCCACCATTAGAACTGCTCCGGAGGTGAAAGAGTTAACTACCATGCCAGGCATGGAGTTTAGAGCGGGAGCTCGGTTAGAGAAGCTCTGTCTGGCTAATTTCAAACCGAAACTGTCAGATCTTTACAAGCAAAAACTCACTAAGGTTCTGTGTGGAAGCTGTAACCTACACTAGCCAACTGGCTACCTAAATATTAACACCTATTCCTGGTCCCAACACCAAGACTCAAGTCAGGGGACCAGAAAAATAATAATATAAGATAAAATAAAACACAACACCCCAAAACCCCAAAAAGGGGTGGAAAAAACATATAATGGGCATAAAAAGTGCCAACACTGGACTGCCCACCCCATACCCAAGTAGAAGTTCTGAGAGGTGCAGGCTGGGGGGGAGGTCATAATATAGCAAGACTCCATTAGAAGAAACAACATTACTAAGGTGAGTAATTTTTTCTTCAAACAACATGAAGTCTTGCTATATTATGACAATTGCAGAATACACAGCAGTACCTCCATGGAGGAGGGACAGAACCTACTTAGGGAATAGGCTCTGAAGCACGGCTGTGCCAAATCTAGCATCCCTCCTGGCCTGGATATCCAAGCAGTAATGCTTGGTGAAAGTGTGTACCGTTTTCCAGGTAGCTGCTTGACATATGTCCAAGATAGGGATGTCTCTGGCAGCAGCTAGAGACGCAGCTGTACCTCTGGTAGAGTGAGCCCTCAGGCCTGAAGGGAGAACCTTTCCCAGTTTTTGATAACAAAATTGGATACACAAGACAATCCACCTGGCAATGGATCTCTTAGTGGCAGTTTACTTTCCCAACCTCACCATAAGTGAGAAAAAGTTGGAGGATTCAGACCTATGACCCTTGGTACGCCTATATAGTAACTAAGGGCCCTCTTAACATCTAAGTTGTGCAGCCTCCTCTCACCAGAGGAGGAATGGTCAGTGAAGAACACTGGAAGGGAGATAGATTGGTTAAGATGGAAATCTGAAACCACCTTTAGGCAAAAACTTCCTGTTAGTCCTAAGGACTACTTTATCCCTGTGAAAGGAAATAAAGTCAGTCTCCACTGACAAGGCTTGTAACTCACTTATGCGCCTGGCAGAAGTGATGGCTACTAGAAAAACAGTTTTCCAAGTCAAATACTTAAGCTCTGCAGAAGACAGAGGTTCAAAGGGGGGTTGCATCAACTGAGCAATGCAAACATTAAGATCCCAGGCAGGGGCCGGGGCCCTGAAAGGTGGATTAGTATGAAGTAATCCCTTGAAAAACTTTGAAAATACAGGGTGAGTGGAAAGAGAAGAGGGCTTTCCTGCTGAAATAAAAGCAGAGACAGCTGCCAAATGCACTTTCAGGGTAGCTGGTCTCAGGCCCAAAGAGTTAAGATAGACCATATAGTCCAAAACAATGGGCAAATCAGCAGATTCCAGGGAATATGCTTCCCAGAGCACCAGATGGAAAACCTTTTCCATTTAGAATTATAAGTAGCCCTAGTGGAAGGCTTCCTAGAAGCCTTCAGGATATCAAGAACACCTTGAGAAAGGTGTAGGTCAGCAAACTCTAACTCCTCAAGAGCCAGGCCTTGAGGTTGAGGGTTTTGAGATTCGGATACCAAACTCTCCCCTGGGCACAAGATAACAGGTTGTGTTTCCTGGGGAGGCACAGGGGAAGATGGGCAGCTAAGGACAGAAGGAGGGTACCAGGGCTACCTGGCCCAATCTGGAGCAATCAGAATCATCCTGCAAGGCTAGGATCTGATTTGACTAGCACCTTGAAAAGGAGAGGGAAGGGGAAGGCATATAGAAACTTCCCTTCCCAATCTAGGAGAAAGGCATCCAGGGGGACTGAGTCCATCACTGGGGGCCTGCAACAAAACAGTGGAAGTTGGTGATTGTTTGGGGCTGCGAAAAGATCTATCTGAGGGTTGCCCCATCTGGCAAAAACTAACCCCAGTACTTGGGGATCCAGTGACCATTCGTGATGGCCCTGGGAAATCCTTCTGAGAGCATCTGCCAGGACATTGTCCTTTCCTGGGAGGTGAACTGCTATGAGGGAAGTGTTCAGGGAATAAGCCAGAGACCACAACTTCATTGCTTCGGTGCACAAGGCCGAAGACCGAGTGCCCCCTTGTTTGTTGATGTACCACATTGTGGTGGTGTTGTCTGTTCTGACTTGTACCACTTTGTTCTGAACAGATGCAGAAAACACTTGAAGTGCTAGAAAGACAGCTCTGAGTTCCAGCAAATTGATGTGGAGCAGAGATTCTTGAGGGGACCACACTCCCTGGGTGGAGAGGTCGCCCATGTGAGCTCCCCATCCCAGAAGGGACGCATCTCTAGTAAGGGTCAAGGAGTGAGGTAGAGGGATGAAGGGGACCCCTGGTCTTAAATTGCTCTGATCCTGCCATCACTGAAGGGCCTGGATCAGGGTTCGAGTCACTGGGATCAACTTGGAAAGGGGATCTTTTCTTTGAGACCAAAAGGCTCTCAAGTGAAACTGAATGTCCCTCATCTGAAATCTTGCTCCTTGCACTACAGCTGTGGAAGCAGCCATGTGTCCTAGGAGCTGTAAGAAGTGCCTTGCTGGTCGAGAGACCTGCAGAGTGAAGGAGGAGGCCAGGGCCACCAGGTTCCTTACTCTCTCTAAGGGCAGGAAGGCTCTGGCCTGCTTTGTATCCAGTTCCGCACCTATGAAGGTGAGTACCTGAACAGGTTCCAGCACTGACTTTGGGAGATTGAGCAGGGAAACCCAGAGAGGTGAGCAGCTGCTGGGTAACTTGCAGGTGTGATTTGACCTGTTCTGGAGACTGGCCTACAATAAGCCAGTCGTCTAGGTAGGGAAAGACAGCAATCTTTTGCCTTCTTAAATGAGCAACTGCTACTGCTAGACATTTTGTGAATACCCTTGGGGCAGAGGTGAGGCCGAAGGGCATTGCTCTGAACTGGTAATGACCTGAGGGCAGTTCGAATCTGAGGTACTTCGTGGGAGCTTGATTAGAACATGGAAATAGGGTATCCTGAGGTCCAGGGAAGCTAGCCAGTCCCCTGGCCTTAGAGAAGGTAAAATTATTGCCAGAGTCACCATTTTGAATTTTGGTTTCAAATGGTGCTTGTTCAGATATCTTAGGTCCAAAATGGGCGCCATTCTCCTGTCTTTTTGGGTAGAAAGTACCTGGAGTACAGACCCTTGCCCTGGAGTAGGGGGGAAACCCTTTCTACAGCTCTGAGAGCCAGGAGGGTTGAGACTTCTGTTTCTAAGGCAAAGGTCTCTAGATGGTTTGCAGGTGGAAAAGATCTGGCTCTCATCTTTGGAAATTTTTTGAAGCTGAGAACCAGACCCTGGCTTACTACTTCCAGAACCCACTTGTCTGATGTTAGAGACTCCCAGTCCTGAACGAAGTAAGCCAGCCTGCCCCCTATAGGTAATGGAGAACCGGCCCTGGGCACCCCATCAGGGTGCCTGTTTGGCAGGGGCTTTAGGCTGAGGGGTGGAAGAGGCCTGCTTGCGCCTCGTCTGCCTCTGCCTCTGAAGAACCCCCTCTGAGCATAAGCAGAAGAAGCCTGGGTTTGGTGAAAAGGCCTACCTCTACCCCTGGGGGTCTGCTTCTGAGGAGTGGCTTGCCGCTCCTTGGCTTGTGCACTCCTATAAGTTGTTCTATATTCATCCATTTTCTTCATGTAATTCTCTGTCTGCTCCCCAAACAGAGAATTCCCTACCACAGGAAAATCCATGGCCTTAGTCTGGGTATCCTGTGACAAACTAGTACACCTGAGCCAAGCCAACCTACGAAAGGCCACAGATGTAGCCATGACTCTAGAGAATACATCAATAGAATCCACAGCAGCATGGAATTGCACCTTGGATGCCTCAATACCATCAGCAGCCACCTGCTCCAGCTCCTTGGCAAGCTGGCCAGGGGCCTGTTTGGCCAAAGCCATGACAGTGTCCCATCTAGATTTTGGTATCTTGCCACATAAGCCATGTAATTTGCTTGTCTGAGTCCCAAGGACGCTGCCATGTATTGTTTTTAGCCATGGCATCAATCTTCCTGGAGTCCTTGTCTGGAGGATGTGAAGCCAGGGAATGTTAGCTTATCACAGGCTGCAGCCTGAACTACCAACATGACTGCATTGCTGTGAAAGAAAGTCTGTATCAGGACCTGATAAAGTGTACCTCCTGTCCATCTTCTTGTCAACAGGAGGCACAGAATTAGGAGCTTTTAGTATTTTTATTGTTTGTTTCCTAAATGATTTGTGTAAGGGGATAGATAATCTCCTAGACTCTGGGATATCCATCATTTCCACAAAATCAGGTTCCTCTTGCTCATCCACAGCTTCCTCTAATGGGAGCTGGAGGGTATCAGCAACCTTTTTATAAAACAAAAAGTGAGAAGGGGACTCAGAAATCATAGGGGGAGATTCCAAAGGTCTGTCTGAGGAGATGTCCGGTTCAATGGGCACATCCAGACTCTCAAAGTCACATTCACACTGATCATAATCCTCCTCCCCCTCTTCTGGTTCATAAAACTCTTCAATATCATATTCTTGAACCGTTGGAACCGGCCAAACTGACCTTTTACCAGACAGTGGCGGTTCAGACGGAACCGGAGAAAGTGACTGTACAATCTGTATAGCTTTTGCTATTTCTGCAGCAGTTGGAGAAGGAATTTTGGACTCCAAACCTGCTGATTTTTTAGTTTTCTTTGCTGGAACTGGCTCCTCTGAGCCAGCTTATCGTTGGCCCGAGGAAGTCTCGCCCTGGTCAGAGGGCACTCCCTCCGGTTCGGTTGGCACTGAACCGGGCTGGCCATCCGGGTCAGCGGACTTTTTGGCCTCTCGTTCCATGAGCCTGCCCACTTTCTTGTCCAGGGTGGCTGCAGGGAAATTTTACAAATCTGGCAGTCTGAATTGAGGTGGTTAAACCCAGACATAGACACATGTGTGTGGGTCAGCCTTGGCAAAGGCTTCCCACAGACACTACAGTGTTGAAACCCAGTGGGCCCGGTTTTCTTTTGGGTTTCTCAGACATGATGCCAGCCTAACCAAGAAACTTGCCCTTTTAGCGGCGTAGTGCCAGGCAAAGACACCCTTATCGGTTTCAACGTGTCACGGGTCGTGGAAAAAAATGTAATGAAATCCGTTTTTTTTAGAACCAATAAGAACCGGGAACTGCACTCTAAAAGCTTTAAAATGCTTACTTTTAAAAGTTTTAAACAGCCTGATCAGTTCAAACCGAACCGATAAAAATTTACAAGTTCCACACAGAAATAAACCTATCTATTACTTACAATACCACAGACAGAGCTTGAACCGATCCGTTTGCGGTTAAAATAATAATACTCGCGGTTGAATTTAACCGAGAAAATACTGTTTAAACCGAGAAATGAACCGAGCAGTAGGAGAAATCTCTGGAGCGACTGTTCAGTGAGGCGGAGTAAAGAATCTGACAGTTTCAGTTTGAAATTAGCCAGACAGAGCTTCTCTAACCGAGCTCGCGCTCTAAACTCCATGCCTGGCATGGTAGTTAACTCTTTCACCTCCGGAGCAGTTCTAATGGTGGGACAAACTGCAATTGTCATAATATAGCAAGACTTCATGTTGTTTGAACAGAATTTTACAGCTCACCACCATTGCAGATCAGGATAGCGTATGAAGCAGGCAGACAGAACTTTTGCAAATAAGCGATAGTCCAGGGTTTATTCAGCATTGAAAGTCCATATATCCCAGTCCCGTGGTGCAATAACTACTAACAGGAACAACCGAATAGTCAAAATGACTTAAAACCACGAAATACTTGTAAAATAAATGCACTCACTATGAGGACAAATGTAGGGACGCTGTACAAAAAAGTTCCAGCAATGAAACGCTGAAATAATATAAATGCTGAAAAAGCTGAAAACACCAAAAGATGCCAATTTCAAAAAAAATGCTGCACAGTCAAAGCCAAGCTTCAAACTGCAATATTACTGGTCACGCTGTGCTTATGTATTGACCAATTGGGTCATCATCAGAGCGTGTCAATTCAGGTAACCCATCTCCATTTAAAGCTACCAATTTAAAGTGCCAGTGCAGAAAAAAGAAAAACATCATACAGTATATTTTGAAACTTGCTAGATTTGTTTTAGAGAATAATTCTTTTTGGTTCAACAGGAAATATTACATCCAACACAAAGACACTGCTATGGGCACCACGTTTGCTCCTAGTCTAGCAAATCTCTATATGGGAGTGTGGGAAGAGAAATTCATTTTCAACCCAGATAACAATATATTCCTACATAACATCAAGTTTTGGAGAAGATATATCGACAACCCCTAGCAGTACTTCCTGGGTCACCTGAGACTTCATAAGGAAGCCCTGCGGCGAGCAAGTGTTTAGATTCTGTCTGAAACATTTAAAAACTCACCTCTTGACACCTTTCAAATGTATACTGAATGACTAAATATAAATGAAACATTATCTGTGTGTAGCGTTTTACTGTATTTGATATATTCGCTATCGCGAGGCTCTGGAGCCCTAGTTAACACTAGGAAGTGGAGGGTAGTTCCTAGAGCTGTACTTACGAACTACCACTCAAAACGTCTGGGGGTATTTTGCACTTTGGACTGCAACAGTGATTGCTGTAGGATAGTTAAGCCATAAGCCATGGTTATTTTAACTTTTTATTGAGTTTTAAACAGTTTCTGCATTTTTGTCACTCTGTGACCCCTAGCAGTACTTCCTGGGTGCACTGAAACTTCATAAGAAGCCCCACAGCAAGCACAGCACGAGTGAGCAGCATGCGCCAGACGCAAAGACACGCTGCCTGTGTCACGCCGTGTCAAGAGTGTAAGAGGGCTAGAGGGGGCAACGTAAGCCAAGTACTGCTGTAAGTAAATACAACATATCGTAGTGTTGCTCTTGTTAAGTATAACAATTAAAAATGAGTGATTTCATGGCATTAGATAATGTCCTGAGTCCCAGTATCACTACTATAAATCCAATAAAATCTATCAGGAGAGACATTATTATGACGCTCGATGGGGAGATAGGTTTAAAGTGCAATACCTGCCAAATGTACACCTTGTTTGACTCCCTTCCCAAAACCCCTTTATATGTTTGTGAAAAATGTGTCAATAACAGTGTACTCAGGGAAGATATTGACAACTTTTACAAACGGTTGACAGTTATTGAACAACAGCAAGAAGCTTTGAACCAAAACACAGGTAGATTATCACTGAGTAAGGGAACATCGGACAAGTCACATAATAATGTAGACTCAGGGATATTAAACTATCAGAGTGGAACATGTCAACAAGAAAAAAGGAAAAGAATAACTCTTGATGAGAATAGTACTACCATTGATTCTGACGATTGGACTGAAGTTGTTGTGGGGCATAAATCCAAATCTAGACATAGGGCATTGGATAATAATATTGTACTAAGTAACAGGTACGAATCCCTAATTGATTTAGACTCAGGTGATAGGATGGAGAAAGGTCAGCTTAGAGAAAATCCTGAGGGAAACAATAAAGAACAGCATGTTAGTAATTATTCTGATTCTGACAATGTTGTATCTCACTCAAGTACCCAATCAACTGGTACTCTAGAACCTATGCCCGAAACAAGGGAAACCCCTATCTTGCCTGACACTGTAGTTAAAGGTAAGGGAGGTAAACACAAAAATAAAACAAAACATCCAGAGCCAACAGTAAATGAGACACCTCATCAAGGAACGATGGAACCTCAGTTAGGCACACTAAACAATACACTGCCAATGGAAATACAACCAGCAAATGAGTCACATAGGCAATACTTTGTATTAGGTGACTCGATAATAAAATGCACTGATACAATTGTGTGTAGGAAGGATAAACACAACATTGCTTGCTCATCATTCAGAGGGGCTGGAATTAAGGATATACATACTATGTGTACCGACATCCTACATAACTCAGGTCCAAACCCCCTTGTTATAATTCACGCTGGTACTAATGACCTAAAAAAACTAACTACTGAGGAAATCAAAAAGGAATTTATAAGCTTGGGGAATACACTAAAAGAACTTAAGTGTGAGAAATACTTTTCTGAACTACAACCAGTACCAAGAGCAAACTATCCAATAACTGAAAAAATTAAAAGTATAAATGAATGGTTGCGTAAATGGACTCTTAAAGAAGGGTATTTATGCATTCCTCACTGGGAAATGTTCTGTGATAACCCATCACTATATTGTTGGGATGGATTACATTTAAGTAAGCAAGGTGCTCATAAACTAGAAAGAACCTTTGAGAATATTATCAACCATTCTTTAAACTAATTGTAAGGGGGGGGATGAGGGAACCCAGAAAAGATCCAGCCACAACAATATAAATTTGAACAAACTTAAGATTTGTAGTATTAATGCAAGAAGCCTTAACAATATTAAATTAACTGAATTAAAAATACTTATTAAAAAAACATAATATAGATATTGTTTGTGTAACTGAAACCTGGTGGGATGAGAGCAGTAAATGGTCCAATAATATTCCTGGGTATCAACTCTTTGCTAAGAATCGTACAGATAGGAAAGGAGGTGGTGTATGTTGCTATGTTTCTGAGCACATTCAATGCCAAGAAATGGAAATTACGTACCTACTGTAATTCTTGATCTTCTTGGATGAAGTCTCCACCACTCATTCACACTAATGGGATCTATGCTGGAGGCGCTAGGACCCAGCGGGAGCAAACATTTTTGCAGGAGGGCTGGCGCCAGAGATGGGGCCACAGGGTGGTGCCACGAGCCTCTGCTCGTGTGGCAATGACTGTCTCAGTGTCGACCCTCCAACCGCCTCAGTACCTTTTTTTCCAAGAAGGTACAGTGCAACTAACCTAGAAGGATAGCCTAACCAAAAACCAGACACAAGATAGTCCGGAAGACCCGTATAAGAAGGGTCAAGAAAGAAGTCTTCACAGTCTAAAGATTGAGGGAGTGAAGACCAACAACAGAGGTGAGCTCAGGGGATGGTGGGTGGGCATGTGAATGAGGGGTGGAGACTTCATCCAAGAAGATCAAGAATTATGGTAGGTACGTAATTTTCATATCTTCCTGGACATAGTCTCCACCACTCATTCACACTAATGGGAGAGTACCAAGCTAATAATCCCCTGAGAGGGCGGCAGGAGAGACAAGAGCTCACAAATTTAGGACTGAAGTCCATTAAGGATGGTTCTGCCAAATAAAACATGTCATCTGGCATGGACATCCAGGGCATAGTGTTTGACAAAAGTATGCACTGAGCTCCAGGTAGCCACATTGCAAATATCTGCAATGGGCACGTTGCGGATTTCTGCCAGGAATGCCACGATCACTCTGGTAGAGTGAGCGTACACTCTACCTTCCAGCTTAACCTGCGCCATAGAATAACAGATGCGAAGGCATGCCACCAGCAACAGGTTGACCCAGCCGGGTTTCGCTGAAGGAAACAAACAGTTGTTGAGCTTTGCAAAAATCTTTTGTTCTATCTAAATAGAAACGCAAAGCTCTTTTGACATCCAAGGAATGAAGAGAATGCGCCCCTTCATTTTGGAAGTTTGCAAAGTAAGTAGGAAGGACCAAAGGTTGGTTTAGATGGAATTCTGAAACAACCTTAGGGAGAAACTTAGGATGGGTCCTAAAAACTACTTTGTCATTATGAAACACAGTATACAGAGGGTCTGTGACCAAAGCATGTATCTCAGAGACCCTGCGGGCCAAGGTAATGGCCACCAGGAAGGCCGTCTTCCAAGTAAGAAACTTTAACTCACAGGTAGCCAGAGGCTCGAAAGGTTTTTAAGTGAGCATGTCTAGCACAAGATTAATGTCCCAGGTTGTGACTGGATGTCTGACAGGAGGTCTGGTATGCAGAATACCCTTAAGAAACCTCTTAACCACAGGTACCTGAGCCAGTAACAATGAAAGTACTGGCTCATGATAAGCTGAAATGGCACAAAGGTGAACCTTGACTGTAGAGTATTGCAGACCTGAATTTGAGAGGTCTAAAAGGTACTCTAGAACTTTATTTGGTGGGCAGGAAAAAAGATTCAAAGAGGATTTTGCACACCAGAGCGAAAAACGCTTCCATTTGGCTGTGTAAGTTTTCCTAGTGGCTGGCTTACGTGCAGTCAGGAGAATATCTGAAACTCTGTAAGAGACATTGAACCTGTTCACTTCTATCTCTTCAGGAGCCAAGCGTGAAGGTGAAGCGATCTCAGATTGGGATGGACCACAGGTCTCTGAGTAAGGTGGTTCGTTTTAAGGGGAAGCACTTTCAGAGTGGTTACCGACATACTGTTGAGTAACGGAAACCATATTTGTCAAGACCAGAAGGGAGCAATGAGGACCATTTTGTCCCCATGGGACTCGAACTTGAGAAGTACCCTCTGAACTAGAGGAAGAGGCAGAAAGGCGTATAGAAAGTGTTTTGTCCACTGCAGCCAGAATGCATTGTAACAGAAAATGCCAGGCCCTGGATTTCTGGAGCAGAAGAGAGGCAGCTTTGTGTTGAGTGGGGAAGCAAAAAGGTCCAGGTCTGGAGTTCCCCACTCTGTGAATAGTGACTGAACTACGGTTGAGTCAAGAGACCATTCGTGAGGATCTGTCTCTGTTCTGCTGAGATGGTCTGCCAGTTCGTTCTGCACTCCCGGTAGGTAGACTGCCTGAATTAGAGCCTTGTGCTCCAAGCACCATTCCCACACTCTCATCGCTTCCCTGCATAAGGGGTAAGAGTGAGGACCGCCCTGCTTGTTGATGTAATACATCACTGCTTTGTTGTCCGTTTGAAGGAGAATGTTCTTGTGACAGAGAATGTCCTTCAAAGCCCGGACTGCATAAAGGATGGCCCTCATTTCTAGGACATTTATGTGAAGCTGGGACTCTTCCTCAGTCCCTGTACCTTGAGTATGGAGAGTCTAACAGTGAGCTCCCCACCCCATCAGGGACACGTCCATGGTAATGTAAATCTGATGTTCAAGGGGGAGCAAAGGGATACCATTTCAGAAGATTGTCCTCTTGCGACCACCAGGTGAGTGACTTCTTCAGAGGTTCTGTCACCTTGATGAGAAAGGACTGAGGGTGAGTGGTAGGAGGCCACTGAGTACTAAGCATCCATTGAGAGGTTCTCATGTGCAGGTGTGCTAGGGCCGGGAGGAGGTCGAGCCAATTTAATGGCTGACCTAGTCTTTTGTGTGGCCTCTAGAGCCTGTTCTACTTGAGGGGCGAAGAGATACACACCATCGAAGGGCGACGCCATGACCTGTTGCTGGGCATCATTCGTGAAACCTGAAGTGCGCAGCCAGGAATTGCGGCGGGTACAATGCCCACCACTGTCGCTGATGAGTCTGTATCAAAGGCATCCATAGCTGCTTTAACCTGCTGGTTGTTGGACTCAATACCCCTGGTTATGGCTTGAAGAAGCTCTGAATTAGCATCTGAGTCTGGTACAGCTTCAACCATTTGTTTGAGCGAATGCCAAAGAATATATTCATATTGAGAGAAATAGCCCTGGTAGCTGGTGTTACATATACCCAGGGTGGATGCAGCAAAGACTCTTTTACCTAAAGTATCTATCTTGCGAGATTCTTTGTTTATAGATCGAGCTGTAGTAGTCAGAGGAAGGACGACCTTATTCTCTGCCAAGACTACAATAGGATCCGTAAAGGCTTGGGAGGACAAAATAGGTCAATCCTTGGGAGCAGCATACTTCCTATCTATGGACTTAGCCACAGAAAGAATGAGAGCAGGATTATTCCATACCATTTGAGGCAGCGTCTCAAAGGAGGGTTGTACCGGGGAGTTAAATCCATAGGGATATCCAGAACATGAAGGTATTGGAGTCTTAAAAGCTTCCCAGGATTGATGTCCATAGTCTGGTTAGAAAGAGTGGAATTCAAATTTCTCAACAAAGACTTAAAAGACAAGTCCTCGACCACAGGCTCTCTAACAGGATTAGGTCCTGCTCCTTCCACATCATCACCCAGTCTAAGATCTGGGTCAAGCTCAATATCACCTCCTGACAGTCCAGGAGGGACTGTATGGACAGGAAAGGAATGAAAATCAGCAGGAAAAGAGGAAGGAAAAGAATTCAGAGAGGAGAAGCCCTGAAGATTGGCAGACGAAAAGCCTGGCCTCGGGGCCGAAGAAGAACATGGCACCCAAAAGCTGCATGGTGTCGAAGACGGCACCAAAAGGGCACACAGCGCCAAGAAACTCAACAGCACTGAAAAACCAAATGGCGCCGAGGACGCTACTGACAGATGCACCAGCACCGCGAAGACCGCGCCGACAGGTGCATCGGTGCCGAAATTGGCGCCGAGCAACCCACCAATGCTGATGGTGCCTACACCAACCCAGTGCCCCAAAAATTTGGATTTGAGGGGAAAGAAGAAAGAATACCAGGAGATAGAGGCATCGGTGTGGCCCCCTGTGCCGCAGCCATGTGAGGGGGGGAAACACCTGAGCATGGAGTCGACGGCACCAAAGAGGGCGCCGCATGACCAGGAAGGCCCAATCACCCTGTCCAATCTCCTGAAGAACCCAAAGGACCCAGAGCAACTGGGCCAGGCAATTGACCAACCTCCGAGCCCATTGCCCCATAAGAGCGGCCCACTGATGAAACTGCTCATCGGAAGCCCTACTGAAAGGTGGGGAAGGACTCTGATGTCAAAGAGGTCGGAGACCAGAAACAGAAACCGGCAACTCCAAATGAGGAGACTGGAAACTGACCCCAATGACCGACCGTCGACTTGCAGACATATCAGCAGGCAACCTCGAGTGATACCTTCTCTTTCTTGCCCTATGGGCCGAAGAAGAGCTCGAGGCCAAACGGTGCTGAAAATGCGACCATTTTCTTTTATGCTTCCGGGGGGACCGCCCTTCCCCTCGGGCATTGGGCCATCCATTGTCAGACCCCCTCTCAGGAGAAGGTGGTGGACCCAACCCGACTGACTGAACAGCTTTCATACGAAGTCTCCCTACCATCGCCTGACCCGCTCATGGTTGACTCCCTCAATGTAGGCTGAGACTTTTTTCTTTAATAAGAATAAATTATCATAAGCGGTACTTTAATTGAAAAATACTACAAAATAAAAAACTGAAAACTATGCTGACTCCCAGCGGGCGAGCAACATCATCACTGAAGCACACTCGATGGCAGGAAAAAAGGAACAGAGGTGGTTGGAGGGTCGGTTGGAGGGTTGACACTGAGATAGTCATTGCCGCACAAGCAGAGGCTCGCAGCACTGCTCCTCATGGGCCCATCTCTGGCGCCGACCCTCCTGCAAAAAAGTTTGCTCTCGCTGGGTCCTAGTGCCTCCGGCGTAGATCCCATTAGTGTGAATGAGTGGTGGAGACCTTATGTCCAGTAAGATATAGAAATATCCAGTTCTCCTGAAAGAGTAACAGAAAACATTATTGATAACTATAATCTTTTCCCACTTGCCGAAAATAGTATTGGGGATTTGCTATAGACCTCCGAATAGTAATACTAACTATAACTGCCATATGATTAATGAAATTGATAAAGCGTGCAGCCTAGGTGATACTATATTACTAGGAGACTTTAATGTACCAGGTATTACTTGGGACCAAATGATAGGAGTTACTGTATTCGAGAAAACTCTGGTTGATACACTAGCATCCCATGGTTGTCGTCAAATGGTGGAATTTCTCACCAGTGGGGAAAATATCTTGGACCTAGTAATCACAAACTCTAAAGAAAGAATTAGTAATGGTTATCCCTCACCTAGGAAGCAGCGATCACAAAACTATAGAATGTACCCTTAATATTCGAAAGTCCAAATCCAATGGATCCTTTTCACCATTTGACTATAAAAAAGCAAACTGGCCAAAAATTATTTAAGCATTTAATAATATCAACTGGGGGACATTGTTCTGTGTTATGGAGGTCAATTTAATGTGGGATAAATTAAAATCTAAAATACAAGAGATAATCACATCTCCAGGCGTAACTATAAGAACAATAAAGGTGCTATTCCTCTATGGTTTAGTAAGGCAATTAAGTCCCAAATAATAAAGAAGAATAAAGCCTTCAGAAAATATAAGTCTAATTCATCACAAAATAACCTAAGCAAGTATAGGATTCAACAGAGATTGTTGAAATCATTAATAAAAAAAGAGAAAATAAAACTTGAAAATAAATTGCCATCTAATAAAAACCATAAGGCTTTCTATGCTTACATTAATAATAACAAGCAAACCAATAATGGAGTCAACTCTAATAGTCAATGGCGAATTAAAAGATAATAAAGAAATTGTGAAGAGTTTCAATAACTATTTCACATCAATCTATCAAGTAAATAAATCTAATGTGATTACCCCTAGTGTGGAAATCGAAGGTATTTTGTATCAGCCATGATATGGTACTCAAAGAGCTACATAAAATATGTATATCCTCCTCTTCGGGACCAGATAATCTTGATTCTATAGTCTGGAAACATCTGGCAGATGTGGTTGCAAAGCCACTGACCACCTTATTTAATAAATCCATTTTGACTGGCGACATACCACTTGATTGGCGCAATGCCATAGTTGTTCCAATACGTAAAAAAGGAAATAAATCAAATGTAGCCAATTATAGGCCCATTAGTCTTACATCCATCTGCCGCAAGATCTTAGAACGTTTGATCAAAAATAGAATTGAGAATGATATAGTTGTATTGGGTTTACAGGACACCTCTCAACATGGTTTTAGGAAAGGACTTTCGTAATACCAACTTGTTATCATTCTATAATTTTGTCAGCAGTAACTTAGATATAGGAAATCCTATTGATGTAATCCTGCTGGACCTGGGTAAGGCATTTGATATGGTACCACATAATAAACTTATACAAAAATTGTCTGATCTAGGTCTAAACAAATAAATTGTGAGATGGATTGGGAATTGGTTGACGAATAGAAAACAAAAAGTTAGGATTAATTCTGTTCTTTCTGATGAAGGCTGTGTTTCTAGTGGAGTTCCCCAGGTTCAGTGTTGGGTCCGATACTGTTCAGTTTATATATAAGCAATATGGGTAGGGCCTTGATTCAGTCATCACTAACTTTGCAGATGATACAAAAGTAGGTGGGGAAGTTTCAGCCTTATTAAAGTACAAACAATTAAGTGATAGCCTTAAGAAAGTTGAACTATAGTAGGAGGTTAATAACAAGAAATTTAATGAAACCAAATGTGCAGTAATACACTTTGGCAAAATAAATCCTAAATATCAATATTGTCTTAATGGAAAAACTATAAAACATAGTAAATGTGAAAAAGACCTGGGAGTATGGATAAACTCATAGTTATCATCTGGTTCTCATATAATTAAGACTACAGGGAAATGTAATAGTATTATCCGTTCCATTAAAAAAGCTTTTATTTCCAGGAACAAAGCTTGTGTTATGAAACTGTATAAGACCTATGTTTTACCACACCTGGACTATGGATCCCCAATTTGGAGCCCTTATCTTAAAAAAGATATTAACCAGGTAGAAAGAGTCCAAAGAAGAATGACTAAATCCATTAAAGGATTAAAAACTATGGATTACAGTGAAAGATTGGAAAATTTAAATCTCTTCTCTCTGCGACCAGAAGAATTAGGGGTGATCTGCTATTAATGTATTGAATCATGAAAGACCTGATATTAATGGAACAATGTAATATAAAGAGACTTCAAAAAAAAAGTAAACTTAAGATCACATGATAAGCAAATTGTCATTAACAGAGTATATATCGTTACACACCAAAACTTCTATGGAATAATCTACCTAGGAGTATAGTGGAGGCACCAACAATAGATATATTTAAAAACAGGTTAGCTGAATATTTAATATGTAAAAACATCAACTGATAAACCCACTATGAGTGGGAGACAATTTAATGGGCTCCTTGCCTACTTTGTCTATATACACCAAGTTAAACCAAGTTAATTTAAAGACTGTTTGTTAATCTGGGCAGGTGAAGAAACAGAATTGACTCATTTTATAGAGTACATGAATCAGACCAATGGCAATTTACGATTTACATATGAAATGAGTAGGGAATCAGTACCTTGGCTTTGACTATGTGCCTTTTTTTTAAAATTGGCGTCCTTCGGCGTTTTCAGTTTTTTCAGCGTTTATATTATTTCATTGCTGTAACTTTTTTGTACAGCATCCCTACAGTGTCCTTACATTTGTCCTCACAGTGAGTGCATTTAGTTTACAAGTATTTCGAGGTTTTAAGTCATTTTGACTACTCGGTTGTTCTTGTTAGTAATCATCGCACCACGGGACTGGGATATATGGACTTTCAGCGCCGAATAAACCCTGGACTATCGCTTCTTTGCAAAAGTTCTGTCTGCATGCTTCATATGCTATCCTGAGCTGCAGTGGTGGTGAGCTGTAAAATTCTGCTTTAAATGAAAAAGTTCTAGTCACTGGTTTACTTGCCTATATTAGTAAAAAAGGACTGTCTTTATGATTTTTGTCCTCCTGCTGTTTGTGCTGACCTCTAATTGGGAATTTTGTTCCCTATAATGTTTTTTCTACTACCTGTTAAAACTTCTGAGGTAATTGAGTGCACACCCCTGAGCTTTTTTCAGCTTTAATGAGCCCCCCTTCTGCTCTGTAGTGGAGCTGAACTGTGTTTTTTGGATGCGTTGCTCAAATTAGGAAGTTGTTTTGAGCAGGGTGAGCTCCAGGGACTTTAAGGTTTTTTCTGCAATGGCAAGCACAGCTCCCACAGTGGAAAGTCTGTCCTTTACAGATGAAGCTGGTCAGAATATTATTCTTCCAGTTGCAGAAATACAAGCATTTTTATCTGGTACCGGATTACAATCGCAAAGAGATTTTGTGGATTTTAGAAGTCTGGAGTACACTACGAAGAGGAAAATAAGATTCAATTTACATGCAGCATCCCTTTCACAATACTGGTTAGATAAAAGAATTCCACAAGGAATGAGGATACAAAAAAACCTTTCTTTTGGCATGGATGATGTAGAATACTTGCAAGATTGGGAAAGGATTTTGAACAAATGTAGTTTTGATTTAATGTTACTCATTATTAAAAAAGCCAAAAAGGAAGCAGAGAAAGCTGGTAATGATATTGAGACTCTGAATATTAAATTAAAAGAGAAATATCAGGTGGCGGAATTTGAGAATATGAATCAAAAATGGACAATACAATAGCTAAATTTCAGACAGAATTGATTGCCTATAAACAAAAAAAGTATATAAGGGATGAAAAAGACTACAAGGAATGCACTGTATATGCATGGCAAGGGGAAAAGCAATATAAAAGTGGGAATAGGCCTACTGATTTGTATTATGAGGAAAGTTTGAATATTTCATCAGGGCCTGAATCTGATGTGGAAGAAAATAACAGACAACCAATAGAAAACCAATGTTTTTTAGGATGGAGTCAGGAACAAGAAGGATTAGATATAAGAGAAGAACATAAGGGGGAAGGGGAAGAGGGAGAGGTATGAGAGAAAACAGACGAAGGTCCAACTCGAGAGGAGGACAGAACTGGAGGGGGGTACAGAGGTCACCGAGAATGTACAACAAGAACTGGAGGTCATTAACCTCACAAATGTGAATTTATCCGACATACAGATTGACGTACTAGAAAGAGGGCTAAACTTCATACCCACAAACCAGTCATTCCAACTGGAAGTAGATATGTTTAGATTTTTTAGAAAATTACATCTTACAGACTTCTTCCTGAATGTCCCTACCCACCTCTACCAATCTATGATGTGAATAGAGAAGTTACAATGTTCAAACCACCACAACCAACAACCAACTTTTGTTCCTCCACAAAATAACCATGCCATCAATACAAATTGTAATATGGTTAAAAAGAATGTGTATAAACTTTTACAAAATAATCAAAATAAAAATCAGCCTCAAAATCAGAATATATTATAAAAAAAGAAAGAAAAACACTGCAGACACTACAAGACAACACTGAAATAGTTATTAAACAGGATGACAAGAGAGGGGCAGTTGTTATATGGGGTAAACAAGACTATATTTTGGAAGTAAACCGTCAGGTACAAAAGAAAAAAATACTCACCTTAGTAATGTTGTTTCTTCTAATGGAGTCTTGCTGTATTCTGACATATTGCAGTGACGTCCAACCTTTGAACTGCCCCGGAGATGAAAGAGTTAACTTTCCATGCCAGGCATGGAACGCTGAGCTCAAGCTCAGTTGAGCTTCTGTCTGTTGCTGTTTGAACTCAAACCGTCAGATCTTTATGAGCTATACTCACTGGGTGAACTGTGTGGAAACTGTAAACTTACACTAGCCAACTGGCTACTAAATATAATAAGAAGATTTTTTGGTCCCAAAACAAAGACTCAAGTCAGGAAACCCCAAAAATAAAACAACACCCACACACCCAACTAAGGGTGTGAGAGAAGAAGGGTTGGGGGCACCTCCCAAGTGCCAACACTGCCACTGCCAACCCACATCCCAAAACCCAAGGTTCTGAGAGGGGAGGCAGGGGAGGAGGTCAGAATACAGCAAGACTCCATTAGAAGAAACAACATCACTAAGATGAGTAATGTTTTCTTCAAATAACATGAAGTCTTGCTGTATTCTGACATATTGCAGACTACAAAGCAGTACCTCCATGGAGGAGGGACAGAACCTACTTAGGAAATAGGCTCTGAAGCACTGCTGTGCCAAACCAAGCATCACTCCTAGCCTGGATATCCAGAGAGTAATGCTTGGTAAAAGTGTGCACTGTTTTCCAGGTGGCTGCTTGACAAATCTCTAAGATAGGAATATCCCTGGCAGCAGCCAGGGAAGCAGCTGTACCTCTGGGAGAGTGAGCCCTCAGGCCTGAGGGTGGGATCCTACCTAGCTTTTCATAGCAAAATTGAATACAAGAGACAATCCACCTGGCAATAGATCTCTTAGTGGCAGGTTTTCCCTTACCAACCTCACCATAAGTGAGGAACAGTTGGAGGGAGTCAAACCTGTGACCCTTGGTGCGCTCTATGTAGTAGCTAAGGGCCCTTTTCACATCCAAACTGTGCAACCTCCTCTCCCCAGAGGAGGAATAGTCAGTGAAGAAAACAGGAAGAGACATAGACTGGTTAAAGTGGAAATCTGAAACCACCTTAGACAAAAACTTCCTATTAGTCCTGAGGACCACCTTATCTCTATGGAAAGAGATAAAATCAGGCTCCGCTGACAGGGCCTGTAACTCACTTAAGTGTCTGGCAGAAGTGATGACCACCAAGAAAACAGTTTTCCAAGTCAAGTACTTAAGCTCTGCTGAGGACAAAGGCTCAAAAGGGGGTTGCATAAGCTGAGCAATGCAAACATTAAGGTCCCAAACAGGGGCAGGGTCCCTGAAGGGAGGATTGGTATGAAGCAATCCCTTAAAAATTTAGAAAATACAGGATGAGCTGAAAGGGAAGAGTGTTTGCCTGCTGAAAGAAAGGCAGAGACAGCCACCAGATGCACTCTTAGTGTAGCTGGTCTGAGTCTCAAGCTATTAAGATGAACCATATAGTCAAGGAATGTGGGCAGGCCAGCAGACTCTGGAGAAATATGCTTCCCAGAACACCATATAGAAAATCTTTTCCACTTGGAGTTGTAAGTGCTTCTGGTGGAAGGCTTACGAGAAGCCGTTTAAGATATCTAGAATACCCTGAGAGAGGTGTAAATCAGCAAACTCTAACTCTTCAAGAGCCAGGCCTTGAGGTTGAGAGATTTGAGATTCGGATACCAAACCCTCCCCTGAGCATATGTTAACAGGTTGTAATTCCTGGGAAGAAACAGAGAAAGGTGGACTGCTAAGGACAACAAGAGAGGGTACCAGGGCTGTCTGGTCCAGTCTGGAGCAATCAGAATCACCTTGCAGGGTTGAGACCTGATTTTGACTAACATCTTGAACAGGAGGGAAGGGGAAAAGCATAAGGAACTTCCTTCCCAATTGAGAACTAGGGCATCCAGGGGACTGAGCCCAACACTGGGGCCTGCAGTAAAGAGAGGAAGTTGGTGATTGTCTGGGGCTGCAAAAGATCCATCTGTGGAGTGCCCCATCTGGAGAAGATCACCTTCAAAACTAGGAATCCAGGGACCATTCGATTGGCCCTGAGATATCTTGTTGAGAGCATCTGGCAGGACATTGTCCTTGCCTGGGAGGTGTACTGCTGTAAGAGAGGTGTTCAGGGAATAGGCCAGAAACCATAACTTCATTGCCTCTATGCACAATGCCGTAGACCGAGTGTCCCCTTGTTTGTTGATATACCACATTGTGGTGGTATTGTCTGTCCTGATCTGAACTACTTTGTTCTGAACAGACTTGGAAAAAGCTTGAAGTGCTAGAAACACTGCTCTGAGTTCTAATAGATTGATGTGAAGCAGAGATTCCTGAGGAGACCACAACCCTTGGGTGGTCAGGTTCCCCAAGTGGGCTCCCCAGCCCAAGAGGGAGGCATCTGTAGTAAGGATTAGAGAATGAGACTGAGTGACAAAAGGAACTCCCTGTCTTAGATTGTCCTGATCCTGCCACCACTGTAATGCCTGGATCAGGGTTCGAGTCACTGGAATCAGTTTGGTCAGAGGGTCCTTTTTCTGAGACCAGAAGGTTCTCAAGTGGAACTGAATGTCCCTCATCTGAAATCTTGCTCTCTGCACCACTGCTGTAGAAGCAGCCATGTGCCCCAGGAGCTGCAGAACAATGCCTTGCTGGTCGAGACACCTGGAGGGTGAATGAGGAAGCCAGTGAGATAAGGGTCCTTGCCCTGTCCAGGGGAAGGAAGGCTCTTGCCCTGACTGTATCCAGCTCTGCACCTATGAAGGTGAGGAGCTGCACTGGCTCTAGAACTGATTTTGAAAGATTCAGAAGGAAACCTAGAGAAGTGAGCAATTGCTGAGTTATCTGTAGATGTAACTTGATTTGGTCTGAGACTGACTTACTAACAGTCATCCAGGTATGGAAAGATGGAGATCCTTTTCTCCCTTAAAAGGCAACTACTACTGCCAGGCATTTTGTGAACACCCTTGAGCAGAAGTTAGGCTGAAGGCATTGCTCTGAATTGGTAATGGCCTGAGGGCAGCTCAAACCTGAGGTACTTTCGGTGGGAGCTTCTGATGAAAATATGGAAATAGGCATCCTTGAGGTCCAGGGAAACTAGCCAATTCCCTGGCCTTAGAGAGGGTAGAATTATTCCCAGAGTCACCATTTTGAACTTTGGCTTTAAAAGGTGCTTGTTTAAACATCTGAGATCCAGGAGGGGCCACCATTCTCCTGTCTTTTTGGGGGTTAGGAAGTGCCTGGCGTACAATCCTTTTCCTTTGTGCAGGGGTGGAACCCTCTCTATGGCTCTGAGAGCCAAAAGGGAAGAGACCTCTGCCTCTAGGGCAAGTGCCTCTGAAGGATTTGCAGGTGGAAAGGATCTGGTTCTCAGCTTTGGAAATTTTTTGAAGCTGAGAACCAGTCCCTGGCTTACTACTTCCAGGACCCATTTGTCTGATGTTAAAGACATCCAGTCCTGGACAAAGTAAGCCAGCCTGCCCCCTACAGGTGGTGGAGAATCAGCCCTGGCAAACCCATCAGGGTGCCTGTTTAGCAGGGGCTTTAGGTTGAGGGGTGGAAGCAGGCCTGCTTGTACCCCGTCTGCCTCTCCCTCTGAAGAACCCCCTATGAGCATAAGCAGAAGAGGAGGCCTGGGCTTGGTAGAAAGGCCTATGAAAAGGCCTGCCCCTGCCCCTGGAATGCTGCCTCTGGGAAGTGGCTTGCCTTTCCTTGGCCTGAGCACTCCTATAGGTGGTCCTGTATCATCCATTTTCTTCATGTAGTTCTCTGTTTGCTCCCCAAACAGAGAATTACCCACAACAGGAAAGTCCATGGCCTTAGTCTGGGTATCCTGAGACAGGCTAGTACATCTGAGCCAAGCCATCCTACGAAGGGCCACAGATGTAGCCATGACTCTAGATGAAACATCATTGGAGTCCACTGCAGCATGGAATTGCACCTTGGATGCCTCAATACCATCCGCAGCCACCTGCTCCAGCTCCTTGGCAAGATGGCCAGGGACCTGTTTAGCTAAAGCCATTACAATGTCCCATCTAGATTTCTGATATCTAGCTGTATAGGCCATATAACTAGCCTGCCTGAGTCCCAAGGATGCTGCCATGTACTGTTTCTTTGCCATGGCATCAATCCTCCTGGAGTCCTTATCTGGGGGGTGTGAAGCCAATTGTGTATTTGCCTTATCACAGGCAGCAGCCTGCACTACCCCAACATGGCTGCATTGCAGGGTAAGGAACTCTGTATCTGAGCCTGAGAGAGTATACCTCTTGTCCATTCTCTTGTCAACAGGAGGTATAGAATTAGGAGTCTTTAACATTTTTATTGTCTGTTTCCCAAAGGACTTATGAAGGTGAATAGACAGCCTCCTAGACTCTGGGATATCCATCATTTCAACATAGTCAGGCTCCTCCTGGTCGTCCACAGCTTCTTCCATAGGAAGCTGAAGAGTTTCAGCCACTTTTTTGTAGAACATAAAATGGGAAGGGGATTCAGAAAGCCTAGGAGGAGAAACCCCTGAAGGTCTGTCTGGGGAGATGTCCAGGTCGATAGGCACATCCAGACTTTCATAATCACCCTCACTATCCTCATACTCTCCTTCCTCCTCCTCCGGTTCATAAAAATCTTCTAAATTATAATCCCAGACAATAAACACAGGTGGTGTGGGGATCAGCCTTAGCAAAGGCTTCCCCACACACACTACAGTGTTGAAACCAGTTGGCCCGGTTTTTCTTTTGGGTTTCTCAGACATGGCCAGTCCTAACAAAACTTACCCTTTTTTTAGGCAATCCAATGCAGGCAAGACACCTTATCGGTTCCTGACCGTACGATAGGTCGCGTGGAAAAAACTGTAATGAAATCCATTTTTTTAGAACCGAAAGGACCGCTACCACACTCTAAAAGTAGAATAAACTTGATCTGAATAACCTGATCGGTTCAAACCGAACCGATCCCATGTTTACAAGTTCCACACAGAAAAAACAAGAAATAAACCTTTCTAGTACTCACGATACCACAGACAGAGACTGAACCGACAGGTTAACGGATTAATATTCGGTCGAAACCGAGCAAAACGGCACTTTAACCGACAACTTCAACCGAACAAAGGAGAAATCTCTGGAGCGACTGTTCAGTGAGGCAGAATAAAGAATCTGATGGTTTGAGTTCAAACAGCAACAGACAGAGTCTCAACCGAGCTCGAGCTCAGCATTCCATGCCTGGCATGGAAAGTTAACTCTTTCATCTCCAGGGCAGTTGAAAGGTTGGACATCACTGCAATATGTCAGAATACAGCAAGACTTCATGTTGTTTGAATGAATTATTCTATAAACAATTAACAAAGGATCCCACTGAGGAGAGTAAGAAAAAAGCAGATGAACTGATAAAAGAAGGTGAAGAAAAGGGATGTATTACACAAGAAGAGGTTGAATTTTTGAAAACTCTCTACTGTAGGAAACCAGCTCTATATTTACTGCCTAAGGTGCATAAACAGACTGAGAACCTCTGTGCTCAAGCATTGAGGCAATGGTTACCCCAAAGGGCATTTGGTCGGGAAGCCAAGTTTTAAAGGAATACAAAATCACACATGCCCCCATCATGCAAAGCATCATGGGCTGCATATGCAAATCACCACAGAATATTATGTTGATCCAACAATAGGCAGAAATGCATGGTGCGGAAAGGCCTCTCACACAGTTTTCAAAGGATGCCAACAGAAGGCATAGACACGTGTTTCGTCCCACCAGGACTCATCAGTATGCCTCATCTGCTTGACTTCCCAGTGGAATTTGTTTTAATTTTTTTTTATTTGTTTTTTTGACCGGGTAAGTGCACTAGTCAAATCCTGCCTATTTCAAACCCGACCGGGGAGGGATACGAATGAATACCAACCTGACCTTGAACCAGATTAAGCTGTTGGTGGTATTTTAGTGAATGAGGAAATTTGGCCAGGACACGGGAAATTCCCTACTCTTTCAATAAGTGCCATAGGATCTTTAACATCCACCTGAACTACCACCGATCCAGGCAGATGGCTTCTCGGTTTAACGTCTCATCCGAAAGACAGCACCTCAGAAGTGCAGCACCCCTCTCATGCTGCACTACAGTGTCAGTACTGGGATACTGGGAATGAACCAGCTACCCTAAGATGGTCTATCTGGGTTATATTGTGGTCCCAGGGTGACCTATAGTGTCTGCGATTGGATCAGCGACTGACAAAATCTCGAAGTTCGTTGACTTCTTCATACAAAAAACAGTCTGCTTGTTAAAATCATATATTAAAGATACAAAGGATCTTTTGAAGATTTTGAGGGAAGTCACGGTAGATGAAAGAGACTGGCTGGTTACTATCGATGTGGAGAGTCTTTACTCTAAGATACCACACGAGTAGGATTTGGAATGTTTAAAAGAAAGCCTAATGAACAGAGAAAAATCATTACCACCTACAGAATATATTTTGAAACTTGCTAGATTTGTTTTAGAGAATAATTATTTTTGGTTCAACAGGAAATATTACATCCAACACAAAGGCACTGCTATGGGCACCACGTTTGCTCCTAGTCTAGCAAATCTCTATATGGGAGCGTGGGAAGAGAAATTAATTTTCAACCCAGATAACAATATATTCCTACATAACATCAAGTTTTGGAGAAGATATATTGACAACTGTTTGTTAATCTGGGCAGGTGAAGAAGCAGAATTGACTCATTTTATAAAGTACATGAATCAGACCAATGCCAATTTGCAATTTACATATGAAATGAGTAGGGAATCAGTACCTTTTTTAGACATCAAAATAAATAAATATGACAATGGTTTACAGACAGGTCTATACAGGAAACCCCTATCTAGAAATACTTTATTAATGCGTAACAGCTGCCACCCGGAAAATACAGTAATAAATCTACCTAAAGGTCAGTACATTAGAGCAAAGAGAATTTTCTCTACAGATGTACAGTATAAAGCAGCACAGAAGGACTTGACACAGAGGTTTTTGGAAAGGGGATATGAAGCAGAAGTTCTTTTACAAACAATTGAGGAAGTGGACAAAACAAATACAGAAATTTTATTTAAGGACAAAACACAACCTGAAAACGAAGCCGTTCTGTCCTTTATTACTGAACATAATCCACTTGCACCACGAGTAGGCAAGATTATTAAAAAACATTGGGAGATTCTGAAATCGGATGCCTCTCTATCTCCAGTGTCCAGTAACCCTCCTAGGATAATGTATAAACGAGGGAGGAATTTGAAACACTCGCTAGTACATGCTTTTTTACTAGCAGAGAAAATGGATCAAAAAGTGTGGCTGCCATTACAACCACCTATAGGTAATTTCAGATGAGGCAACTGTATACACTGTTCAAATACAAACAATTTAAAGTATTTCTCCAACCCTATGTCTATCATAAAGTATAAAATCAACTCCTTTATTAACTGTAGCACTTCAGTCATTATATAGAGAATAAAGTATGGGTCTGGGTGTGTAATGAGAATTTACACACACCCGAGGAGTTTATGCATAGCATCAAACCCAGAGGGTGTGTGTAAATTTGAGTTTACAGACTTCCCAGACCCATGCTTTATTTTATATAATTGCCGGGACATCCTTTTTCCCCCACAGCAAGTATATAAAATAAGAAAGACGTTCTTGTGCGACTGCGGTCTACTTTAATTGTTAATGCGCGCTCTAGTCGATGCATACGTTGCTTTTATTAATTTTTTTTATTTAGTTTGTGTGGAGCCAACATTTTGAGGGTACTTCCCTCATTTCGATTACTGTCTGTCTGCCGGCACTTACCACGTAGTTCAAGCGGCGGTCCAGAGCAGAAAAGACGAGGGCGGACAGTAGCTAGGAGGAACAGCTTCAGAAGCGGGGGTGTATGTGCAGTGCGAGGGAAACTGGGCATGTGTCCGCCGTTGTAAATGCTTCTTTATAATGGTGAATTATGTCACGATTTCCCTATGGGAAAAAGGACGTCCTGGTTATTATATACATGTTAACATGCCCTTGTGGTAAAAGCTATGTAGGACAAACTAAAAGACCACTAAAATTATGTGTGGGAGAACACAAGGGAGCAATCAGAAATGGTGACAATGAGTATTCTTTAGCCAGACATTATGAAGAAGAAATACATGGATCTCCAGCATCTCTAAGGGTTATTGGTGGGAGAAAGTTGAGTTAGGAATAAGAGGAGGCGACCTGGGATTGAAATTGTTGCAGCGTGAAGCTTTTTGGATCTTTGAATTAACACATTGATATCAAATGGACTGAATGAAGATATACCTTTGTACAGCTAGTTAAATAAATAAGTGAAGGAGGTTAGACTTTATGGCTCTGCCTCCCAGTGGTGCAGACTTGCCGACCCTACCCTCTGTTTTCATTTAGTAATTAATTATAGGAGATCTGATTTTTCTGCCCCCGATTTTGGGTAGTTTATGTGGGCTTTGTCTGCCAGCTCTGTCTTATATTTCATATTTGACTACTCAGATAAAATAACTTATTTAAGGAGGTTAGACTTGACGGCTCTGCCTCCTAGGGATGATTATTATTATTTTTTTATATATTGTTAATCATGAGGGAGGTTAGACTTGATGGCTCTGCCTTCCTGAGTGCAGACTTGCTGGCTCTGCCCTCTGTACACTTTTTTGTATTAGTATTTGTATTTATACTTAATTGTTTTGAACAGGTGGTGGATCTTGCATGGTTGAGCCCTGTTTTTGATCTATAATTATCTACCTGTTTTTACATCTATTATTAAGTTAAGATGTTCACATAATCTATACCTGTATTTGTGCTTGTATACTGTATGATGTTTTTCTTTTTTGTACACTGGCACTTTAAATTGGTAGCTTTAAATGGAGATGGGTTACCTTAATTGACACACTCTGATCATGGCCCGATTGGTCGATACGTAAGTACAGCGTGACCAGCAATATTGCAGTTTGAAGCTTGGCTTTGACTATGCTGTGTTTTTTTTTAAATTGGCATCCTTTGGCATTTTCAGCTTTTTCAGCGTTTCATTGTTGTAACTAAAAAATTTTTTTGTACAGCGTCCCAACATTTGTCCTCATAGTGAGTGCATTTATTTTACAAGTATTTCAAGGTTTTAAGTCATTTTGACAACTCGGTTGTTTTTGTCAGTAATTATCGCACCACGGGACTGGGATATATGGACTTTCAGCGCTGAATAAACCCTGGACTATCGCTTATTTTCAAACGTTCTGTCTGCATGCTTCATATGCTATCCTGAGCTGCAATGGTGGTGAGCTGTAAAATTCTGTTTTAAATGAAAAAGTTCTACTAACTGGTTTACTTGCCTATATTAATAAAAAAGGACTTTGTTTAAGATTTTTGTCCTCCTGCTATTTGTGCTGACCTCTAACTGGGAATGTTGTTTCCTATAATGTTTTTTTAACAGTTTGGTTCCCCCTACAGCCAAAAGTTTACAGACTCTATGGCATGAGATAGACTGATCAGTTGGTAAGCCAGTGAGTAGCTGGATCCTCAGAAGGCAACATTACTCCTGGGAGTCCCACAGGGACAGACATGGATAAAAAAGAAGATGTCCTATCCTGGATGAAGTGCTTCAGCAAGGTAACTGTGTGAGTATGTTCACTGGATAGTGCCAAACAAAGTTTGATGGTATTGGTGGAGTGCTGCAATGCTGTGGATGCAACTAAAGCACCCAGTGGACTGGCACCAGAAGGAAGCAGTGCCATGTGGACTATAGTGACTCATGCCAGTGTAATGCCAAAATCTGAAGTACCCCCAAAGACAGAAAGTTTTGAGAAAAAGTTATAAAGATGGCTATTTCCTGAAGAGAAGTCAGCCACTTAAATCTGGAAGTTGCTTGGTGACCAGGAGGCTGCATTGGTTCAGATCATGGCAGCTTATGTACCGCTGCCAAGACCTGATTCAATCAATGACTAAGAATGTTTTCAAGAGTGACCACCCCTCCCCAAGGGGGTAGATGACAAGAGACATGGATGGACTATACAGCTCAGCTAGTGCAGGACTGTAAATGTTCAGAAACCGAGAAATGGAAATGACTTGGGGTGAGTCACAGAGGACCAGCCCTGGAAATAATTTGATCCCTGAGATGCATAGATCTAGTTGCCCCATCAAAGGTATATGTGCAGGCTTTGGAAAATGTATTTGGAAGAACTGAATCTAGTAAGGACCTATTCTTGAAGTTCAAAACAACCAAGCAATGGAAGGAAGAACCATTGTCTGCCTATCTGAACAGTTAAAAGAGCTCTGTAAAAGTACAACAGGAAAGAGGCGTGGCATCCCAGGACTTGAACTAAGAAGCAACTGAACTATGTGCTTAGGGCTATCTGCTGTTCAGACCTGCTCCTCCTGAAGCTGCATCTACAGGAAAGACTGAACAACCTACCTCCTCTCTGAGTGCTACTAAGAGACATGAGAGAGGCAAAGGAAGAAGATCAATGGGGTCCTCATACTGTGTCAACAGCCAGGACTAAAGTCACAGAGAATGTGAACACTCGTTAGAGTCCAAAGCTGTAAAAGCTACTGAAAGAGTGCAAAGAATTAATGACTACTTCAGCTACTAAAGTATCTTCAGCTGGTGGACAAGATTTTCCAAAAGCCAATGTACTATGCCAAGCAGCAAGAATTCAACTGTAATGGGTGCAGGAGTACAAGTGTCAAGCCAGCATGCAACTTGTGACCTCTAGACCCAAGTTAATGAGTTCCATGAACTACTGACTAAGCTATGAAAATGCAATACCGATCAGTGGTTTTGAAAATGGCAGGGCCCACCAAGCGAACACCTGCTACCAGGAGTTCCCTATCAGAGTACCACATGGCACCCTACTAAAGAAAATGAAAAGGACTGGAAACCACCTGACAGGGCCATCCCATCCATGCCAGAAAGGAGAAAGACTCTTCTCTTACTAATGTGGGTAAAATGGACACGTGAAGAGGGAGCATCGGTCCCAAGAGAACTTGCAAAACGTGAACAGCAAACTAGTGGAACAAGCCAAGAAACAAGAAAACTTCATTGGGGTCCAATTAAAGGAGTGCACTGGAGTCCTGCCTGCCAGATACTCCATCCAATCATACACACATGACTCTCAGTTAGGTTCTGCTAACACAAGCTCGGTGCAAATGGCTATGTAACCCCCTGCCCTCACTGGGTGTGTACTTTTTGTGCACAGATTCAGGTTCTTTGGACCTATAATAAAATAGTTAATCTGCCTCTGCCCCACTGGCAGGGACTCCGTGGGTCGGAGGTCACCGTGGTGGTGGAGTATAAATTTGAGGGTTTTGGTGCCAGAGAGAGAGAGAGACAGCCCACACAGAGTTAGTGAGGTGGGTAGGAGTGAGAGGGCAGGAGAGATTGCCTGCTCTTGAGAAGGCCCATGGGTTTTTCTGTGGGAGGCCTGGGCTGTAACATGCAGCAAGTGACATGGCACAGCTGCTAGTGTGGGTTGGGGGACTGCCCTGCTATGTGTCCCTTTCCCATGTTCCTTCCGGGAGTGCAAACTTTATGCCAGAAAGAGTGAGAGAGAACAGACAGGACAGGACTATGCAGTGGGAGAGTGAGCAGCATGAGTCTCCAGTGAAAGAAAGAGGCTGGTGGGAGAGAATGGAGCCCCAAAACAGTGGGACAAGTGCCAGATTTAGAGCAGTAAACCAACTCAGTTGTGGTAGCTCCATTGGTGCTTGTGAGATTTGAACTGTAGTACAGGGAAGGAAGAGTAATGTGCACCGAGTAAAGATGAAGGCCATTCCGGTTGTGGCCATGTGTGTGGGGAAGTCCGCCTCGGAGTCTCAAAGGGGAGTCACCTGCATGAGTCTCATCAAGTGTCCTGCAGAGAAGGGAAGAGAAGAGAAGTAGTCCCGAGTTGAGATGCTATTTCTTCGAGCTTCCCAGAGCTATGTGCTGGAAAGATGAGGGAGAGAGTGTAATTTTTAGTAGCTGCTGCTACCTGTTCAGAGGGTCATCTCGGCCCTGAATTAAAGCTGCCCAGAACTCTTTAGTGGCCTTTACGGTCCAGGAGAAATGTGCCCAGAACTTTTGGTGGGGGCCAGCTCAGCCACATTAAAACCACTGCTTTCTGCCCCTCTCCCCCCCCAAAATGTGACCTCTACGGTCTGGACTGAAGGACTGTTTGAATGGCGCCATGAGTTTTGTCATTAATTAAATGGGATCCCCCTGTTTGCAGCTATTGCTGTTCTGGAACTAGTCATTTCAATTGAGACTCTTTGCCAGCTAACCAAAAGATTTTTTGCAGCCCAGCACCAAAAGATGGCACCCCCTCATCATGCCAGTGAATCCAATTCCGCGCAGCCATCCCAGTAAGAAAAAAAATAATAATTACAATCAAAACTGTGTTTCTACTGTTGTAGCACCCCCTCCACAGAAGTAACATCAGGCTTACTGCTAGACAACGGGGATGGGGGGGCTTACAGCTTCAAGGATTTTAAAGTGCAAAATAGCGGGGAATATAAATACAAAAACAATACCACACCTCAAGGAGTCCTTGTGTGACAAGTCTATTTGCACTCTGTTAAGCAAACAAAGAGTCTATAGACTTAAATCTTCTTTAATTATGTTCCCATTTTTACACAGAAAAAATAAACCTTGGTAACTAATTTAGCTAACTAATTGAATGAATTAAATTAAGCAACTTGCTTTAACATGATATTTCCTGCCAGAACCAGATGTAAATTGGCTGGTATACTATGTTGTCATTTTACCATGGCAGCCACTTCGCTATAAAAGCAGTACCATGGAAAAGCAACGTTAGTTCTGCTGAAGGTATGATTTAAATGCGGAAACATTAGCTGTGATGTCACACATGCACGCAAGCACACACAAGCACGTCCTCCTTGCTCTACAGTCCAGGAATGGATGTTCTTAATGTCTAGAATAATATAGTTTAAATACACAGCAGTACAGTATCTGCAACTGTGAAATAGGCAACTGAACCATGAAAAAATAGTTTACTGTTGAACTGGATGGACTGAAGTTACTAAAAGCTGTTCTTTTTTCTATGTAAAAGTGGGAAAATAAGTCAAGAAGATTTGGGAAGAAAACTTTTAAGTCTGCAGACTCTTCTTTGCTTAACAGGATGCAAATAGACTTGTCACACAAGGACTCCTGGAGGTGCAGCACTGTTTTTGATTCCACCCAATCACTTGCAAAGTAGTCAGTCAAATCTACAGCAACTTTCCCAAACAAATTTGCCAAACTTTTAGGTCCCTCTACAGAGACAGCCGTTTCCATCCAGGGAGTGCCAACCTGAGCTGTACTGGATAGTTGTTCCCAAGACACAGTCATCTTTAAGGACTTGTATGACCAGCATACGAACATATAAAGCTGCCTGCAGCAAAAGGCCATCCTGGTCTATCTAGGCTGCTCAACATTGCAGCTAGCTCCCCATTCAGCAGCTGCCCCACCCCTTCCCTCCCTTTACTCTCCCTTTGCACTGTCCTATCCCTTCTTGAAGCATTCCACTGTGTTACATGCCACCACCTCAGCCAATAGTGCATTCCACTTTGCCACCACCCTCTCTCCGTAAAGAAATGCCTCCTCACCTCCCTCCTGAATCTACTCCCATCCAATCTTCATGTCATGGCCCCCTACTGTCTCTTCCCAACTTCCTCCTGAATAGCCCCTCTGTGTCTGTTCTGATTATCCTTCACGTATTTGGGTCTCAATCATGTCCCCCGTCCCTCCTCTCCTCCAGTGTACATGTTTAGATCTCTTAGTCTGACCTCAAATGGCAATTCCCCAGACCCAGATCATCTTAGCACTTCATGCACCCCCTCCAGCAGCCTAATGTCCTTTTTTAGCAGAATGCAGGCGCCAGTACTGCTACGCAGTATTCCAGGTGAGGTCTAACCAACGATCTGTATAATGGTAGAATAATCCCTTCTTCTCGAGGTAATGCCCTTGCAATGCACCCCAGCATTTTGTTGCCCATTGCTGCTGCCTTTCTGCATTACATGGAATTGTTCATTGCTCCTGTGATGAGCACCCAGATCCTTCTCCTCTTCTGTTACCTCAGCCTCCCCCAAGATGGTAGCTTTCCTCAGATTTTTGTTCTGAAGTGCAGTACCTTGCATTTTGCACTGAACCCCAGCTGCCATCTGTCAGACCATGCCTGTAGTCTTTCCAGATCCTCCTGCAGCCCCTGCCACCCAACCTGGTCATCTACCACCACTCCCATCTTAGTGTCATCTGCAAATAGGCTGATTTTGCTGCTGATGTATTCTGAGATGTCTGCAATAAATATGCCAAACAGCACTGGGCCCAACATTGACCCCTGTAGAACACTACTTGTCGAGGCTTAGGAATGAGTATTCCCACCTACCACCACCCACTGCTGCCTATCTTTTAGCCAGTTCTCCACCCACACCACCAGTTTGGCTCCTGCCCTGTGCCCCATAGCTTGCTTCCAAGTCTCCATGCAGAACTGAATCAGAAGGCCCTACTGAAGTCTAGGTACAGAACATCCACCGCATGGCCCCTCATCAATTTGCCTAGTCACCAGGTCATAGTATTCCACCAGGTTGGTCTGGCATGATCTGCCCTATGATGAAGCCATACTGCCTCCCGTCCTGCAACCCATTCACCTCCAGTAGTGCCATTAACCTTTTCTTTAGCATGGTCACCATTAGCTACCCCACTATGGATATTAGACTTACTGGCCTATAGTTCTCCGGTTCATCCTTGGGTCCACTCTTGTGGAGAGGGAACCCGTGAGTCAGTCTCCAGTCATGGGGTATGCATTCTGTGTCCAGAGGTGAATTAAATAATTCTGCCATGGGTCCTGCCAGGACCTCTGCCAGCTCCTTCAGCACTCTTGGATGTACTCCATCTGGTCCTGGTGCCTTGTCCACCCTCAATGCCCTTAACCCCTCTAGCACCCTCCCCACCGTGATTTGTCTGATCAAGAACTGCAACTCTTGGAGAGATTGAATACGTAGAGGCTGAGTGACAAGTTCTACCCCTACTTAGGCTTTGTGAAAGTATGGATCACTTTCCCATCAAAAGTGGCTGGAATTGGAGGCCCTCTCGAAACTTTGGTGTTGGTATGCCCACACTCTGGAATGTACAACAATGTGCCAGTTTTGATCAGAACCAATACTCACATGTTTGCATGCCAGGTCCAACTCTACAAGTAACAAGAGGTGCAACAGAATGGAAGAGCACTACATATGCATGGACTGGTGAAAGAAGCCTCCCAGAAACAGACTCAGGAGAAGCTTGAAGACCGAGAAGACCCAATTGATGTAGTGTGCCACCAGGATACCAAAGTGCTCATACTACCCTCCAATACAGAGTGCACCATCAGTGGTGTAATGAGGTTGAAAAAGAACATAAATATGGAGAATAGTGCCTGCATGCGGTGTGTGTTATGAGATTATCAACACCTAACCTTGCACAGGCATTATTTTTTATAATAACTGGTGCAAGTTGTTCAATACAGACAAAAACAGTAAGCTGTATTTCTGTGAGAGAGCATGCCCTTCAGCAGCCATAAGGAGAGCACGAAGAGGAAAACACCATACTAATCCGTTATTGAGCTATTATGGAATTCAGTGGGTTATTACGGTGTTTTATCAGTAGTACATATCCAGTGATTATAGGGGGTCATCAGTTATTATAATCAGATCCTGATGTTTGATACCCCAGATGAGAATGGACTACCAGAAGGATTACTTGTGAAGCCTAGTGTGTTGCCCATGCATGCACACATGTATTTGAAGAGGATCACCTTTAAAGTGAGAAACATGACTGATTCAGACATCATTGTCAAAAAGTTATGCACATTGGCCTAGGTGTACTGTGCACACATGGCAGTACAGCCAAAGCTCACTAAGGATGATACAAAGACAGGAATCAACCCTGAGTTCTTTGATTTTGGATATTCACCCACACCTCAGAAATGGAAGACTAAGTCAGCAGGTAGTTGGCAGAGTGCACCAAAGTATTTTCTTTTATCAGCATAAGGTATCCAAACAGACTCCAGCAAGGTAGCAGCTCTGATAACTTGACCTAAACCTAAGAAATTGAAGGACTTACAATGCTTTTCAGCTTTCTGTGGGTACTACAGATGATTCAAGGACTATATCTGGCGATGAGACTGTTGCTGAACCTGACACAAGGCTACCTCTACCAACCAACAAAGACAAGAAGCACCCTATAGTTGAAAATGAGTTCAAGACCTATTTCAAGCCAACCAACCCTCTTGAACAACAATGGGGCTCACAGTGTTACAAGGCCTTTGAGGAAAACATCTACTGTCTGACCAATACAGCAGTATTCCATATGCTGATCCAGAGAAGCTCTATGTCCTGCATACAGATGCCAGTCTCAGCAGACGTGGAGTTGTTCTCTACCAATCCTACCCTGAAGGACTGAAGGACTGAGGCCTGTTGCCTTCACCAACAGGAGCTTGAATAATGCAGAAAGGAACTACCAAGTGCACAAGCTGGAGTTCCTGGCTCTCAAATGGTCCATTGTGGATTAATTCCATGAGTACTTTTATGGGGTGCACATCACTGTCAAGACCGACAACAACTCCTTGACATATGTGAAGACTACCACAAAGTTGGACAAAATTGGACACAGCCGGACACAGATGGTTATCCATATTGTCAACTTATGACTACTGTTTGGAATACAGATCAGGCTTGAACCATGTGGACACAGATGCCCTCTCCATCACCGCCCAAATGTCTCCCACTGACAATCACACCTGGATGTGCATTTCAGAGCACAATGTGAAAGTATTATGCAAAAAGTTCAAGAAAGATGGGCAATCAACCCCGTAAATGTCCATCATCTAGTAGACCATCTTGGCACATCTGATTATCATCTCCTGTTGCCAATTGTAACCTCACAGTGCTGGACCTGACCACTTTGCTGCAGTTAATCCTTAGGACCTGCAAAGAGAACACAGACTAGATGCTTGTCTAGGGATATTGATACCATTCTGCAACAAACTCTGGTCAGAGCCAGTATGGCTGCTCAGAGTGGTGAAACTGAGTAAAACTCGACTCTACGCTGTGCCAGAGTCTGCTGTACCCAAGATGGCAGACATAACAGAACTGTGCATGCATGATACTTGCATGTGCAGTTTGATTGGCAACAATCTGGGCATGACAGCCGGTCACTTCCACGGTTGTGAAGAAAAGTAGTGCCACATGAGTGCCCCGTGAAGAGGGTGTGTTTACGTGACTGGTGGAGGGGAGGGCAGCTAAAACACAACAAAGTGGGCCTGTGCCACAGCGCTGTGGAAGCTCACCGGAGAGCAATCCAGTCATGCACTTCCACAGTGCTCCTACAAAAGAATATTAACATCGTCTGCTGAGCCCGCCCATGCAGCCGTAAAGGGGTGATGTTACCCAAGTGATATTTAGTAATCCTGATACAAAACTGCTACTGTGACATTTGCCCAAGTTGAAGACCAAAGACAACACGTTCTACAGGGAGACCTAAGGGCCACAGGGTTATCCCCCGCAACAACTGGTACTGCTAACAAAATTCAGGAAGGTCATGCTGCCTGCCTAGAGGATATTGGATCTTGCTCGTGCTCACTTCCACTGGCCATGTATGAGAAGTGTCATGGAGCACTACTGTAAAAAATACAGCAGATATATGAAAAGAAAGACCCTGCCACAGAGAGTCACCCCTCTAGTAAACATTGAGATTTTGCCTGGTGAAACTGGTGTGTATAGACTTTCTCAGTTTAGAATCAGATTCAAGAAACATAGCAAACATACTTGTCTTCTGAAATGCTCAGGCATATCCAACTAAGGACTGAAAGGCCACTACAGTTACAAAAGTACTTGTTGAGAAATTTGTTGTACATTATGGTGCCCCACAGAGGATTTATATGCACCAATGTCAGGATTTTGAAAGTCACCTAATAAAAGAACTGTTGTTCCTCTGGGAAATAAGTAAATCTTAAACCACCCCATTTCCTCCTCAAGGTGATCCACAACCAGAGCATTTCAATCAGAACTTACTCAACATGCTTGGCACTCTGGTCACCAAGGACAAGAACAACTGGAGACAGCAAGAAAGTGCACCCATTCCCACATACAATTGAACTAACAATAATGCCACTGGGTTTTCACTATACTGCTTAAAGTTCAGCCAGGAAGCATGATTCCTGGTAGATATTATGTTCGGTGCCTCTACCAATGGGGCTCAAACAGAGACCTACTTGCAGTATGTCCAAAGACTGAAGGACCAGCTGAATTGAGCCTATAAGTTGTCCATGGCTGGGGCAATGAAGCTAAACAACACAACAAGGACAGGTATGCAGACAGACAGATGAAGGAACATGAACTGTTGCCTGTTGCCAGGAGACTATGTGCTGTTAAGCAGTTTTGGACTGCTCAGAAAGTACAACATCAATAACAGATGAGGCAGTACCTCCTATATTGTGGAGCAGAAAGTGCAGGACATGCTAGTGTACAAGATTTATCTGACAGGAGGATCAACTGAATTTGGACCATCCCCTGGAAGAAAAGAAAAAATTACTCACCTTAGTAATGTTGTTTCTTCTAATGGAGTCTTGCTGTATTCTGACAATAGCAGTGAGTCCCAAACTTTGAACTGCCCCGGAGATGAAACAGTTAACTTTCCATGCCAGGCATGGAACGCTGAGCTCGAGCTCGGTTGAGACTCTGTCTGTTGCTGTTTGAACTCAAACCGTCAGATCTTTACGAGCTAAACTCACTAAGAGACCTGTGTGGAAGCTGTAAACCTACACTAGCCAACTGGCTACTAAATAAATAAACAGATTTTTTGGTCCCAAAACAAAGACTCAAGTCAGGAAACCCAAAAAATGAATAAACACAACACCCACTCACCCAAAGAAAAGAGGGTGATAATAAAAAGGTGGGGCACCTCCTGAGTGCCAACACTGCTACTACCCACCCACATTCCAAAAACAAAGGTTCTGAGAGGGGAAGGCGGGGGGGAGGTCAGAATACAGCAAGACTCCATTAGAAGAAACAACATTACTAAGGTGAGTAATTTTTTCTTCAAACAACATGAAGTCTTGCTGTATTCTGACAATAGCAGACTACCAAGCAGTATCTCCATGGAGGAGGGAGAACCTCCACTTAGTAAATAGGCTGTGAAGCACAGCTGTGCCAAAACCGAGCATCACTCCTAGCCTGGATATCCAGAGAGTAATGCTTGGTAAAGTGTGAACTGTTTTCCAGGTAGCTGCTTGACATATCTCCAAGATAGGAATATCCTGACAGCAGCCAGGGAAGCAGCTGTACCTCTGGTAGAGTGAGCCCTCAGACCTGAGGTGGAATCTTACCTAGTTTTCATAGCAAATTGAATGCAAGAGACAATCCAACAGGCAATGGATCTTTTAGTGGCAGGTTTTCCTTACCAACCTCACCATAAGTGAGGAAACAGTTGAGGGAGTCAAACCTGTGACTCTTGGCACGCTCTGTGTAGTAGCTAAGGGCTCTTTTCACATCCAACTGTGCAGCCTCCTCTCACCAGAGGAGGAATGGTCAGTGAAGAATACAGGAAGAGACATAGATTGGTTAAGGTGGAAGTCTGAAACCACCATAGGTAAAAACTTCCTGTTAGTCCTGAGGACCACCTTATCTCTATGGAAAGAGATAAAATCAGGTTCCACTGACAGGGCTTGTAACTCACTTATGCGCCTGGCAGAAGTGATAGCCACCAAGAACACAGTTTTCCAAGTCAAGTACTTAAGCTCTGCTGAGGACAAAGGCTCAAAAGGAGGTTGCATAAGCTGAGCAATGCAAACATTAAGGTCCCAAGCAGGGGCAGGGTCCCTGAATGGCGGATTGGTATGCAGCAATCCCCTGAAAAACTTGTAGAATATAGGGTGAGCTGAAACAGAAGAAGGCTTACTTGCTGAAAGAAAAGCAGAGACAGCTGCCAGATGTACCCTTAGTGTAGCTGGTCTGAGTCCCAAGCTATTCAGATGAACCATATAGTCAAGGACTGTGGGCAGGTCAGCAGACTCTGGGGGGATATGCTTCCCAGAGCACCATATGGAGAATCTTTTCCATTTGGAATTATAAGTAGTTCTGGTGGAAGGCTTCCTAGAAGCCTTTAGAATATCTATAACACCTTGAGATTGAGAGATTTGAGATTCGGGTACCAAACCCTCCCCTGAGCACAGGTTAACAGGTTGCAATTCCTGGGAAGAGACAATGGAAGGTGCAGTGCTAAGGCCAACAGGAGAGGGTACCAGGACTATCTGGCCCAGTCTGGAGCAATCAGAATCACCTTGCAGAGTTAAGACCTGATTTTGACTAGCACCTTGAACAGGAGAGGGAAGGGGGGAAAAGCTTACAGGAACTTCCCTTCCCAAATGAGAACCAGGGCATCCAGGGGGACTGAGCCCAACACTGGGGGCCTGCAGCAAAAAAGGGGAAGTTGGTGATTGTCTGGGGCTGCAAAAAGGTCTATCTGTGGGGTGCCCCATCTGGAAAAGACCACCTCAAACCAGGGGATCCAGTGACCATTCGTGATGGCCATGAGATATCCTGCTGAGAGCATCTGCCAGGACATTGTCCTTGCCTGGAAGGTGTACTGCTGTAAGGAAGTGTTTAGGGCATAGGCCAGAGACCACAACTTCAATGCTTCTGTGCACAAGGCCGAAGACCGAGTGCCCCCTTGCTTGTTGATACACCACATTGTGGTGGTATTGTCTGTCCTGATCTGAACAACTTTGTTCTGAACAGACTTGGAAAAAACTTGAAGTGCTAGAAACACTGCTCTGAGTTCCAACAGATTGATGTGAAGCAGAGATTCCTGAGGGGACCACAACCCTTGGGAGTCAAGTCTCCCAAATGAGCCCCCCACCCCAAGAGGGAGGCATTTGTAGTAAGGATTAAAGAGTGAGACTGAGTGACAAAAGGAACTCCCTGTCTTAGATTGTCCTGATCCTGCCACCACTGCAAAGCCTGGATCAGGGTTCGAGTCACTGATATCAGTTTGGTCAGAGGGTCCTTTTTCTGAGACCAAAAAGCTCTCAAGTGGAACTGAATGTCCCTCATCTGAAATCTTGCTCCTGCACCACTGCTGTAGAAGCAGCCATGTGCCCCAGGAGCTGCAGAAAATACCTTGCTGGTCGAGACACCTGTAGGGTGAATGAAGCGGCCAGTGTGATAAGGGTCCTTGCCTGTCCAGGGGAAGGAAGGCTCTTGCCTTTTCTGTATCCAGCCCTGCACCTATGAAGGTGAGGAGCTGAACAGGCTCTAGAACTGACTTTGAAAGATTCAGAAGGAAACCTAGAGAGGTGAGCAGTTGCTGAGTTATCTGTAGGTGTAACTTGACTTGGTCTGGGGACTGGCCCACTATGAGCCAGTCATCCAGGTATGGAAAGATGGCACCTCTTTGCCTTCTTAGGGAAGCAACTACTACTGCCAGGCATTTTGTGAACACCCTTGGAGCAGAGGTTAGGCCAAGGTTATTGCTCTGAATTGGTAATGGCCTGAGGGCAGCTCAAACCTGAGGTATTTTCAATGGGAGCTTCTGATGAGAATATGGAAGTAGGCATCCTTGAGGTCCAGGGAGACTAGCCAGTCCCATGGCCTTAGAGAGGTAGAATTATTCCCAGAGTCACCATTTTGAACTTTGACTTAAAAGGTGCTTGTTTAAATATCTGAGATCCAGGATGGGCCACCATTCTCCTGTCTTTTTGGGGGTGAGGAAGTACCTGGAGTACAATCCTTTCCCTTGGTGTAGGGGTGGAACCCTTTCCACAGCTCTGAGAGCCAGGAGGGAAGATACCTCTGCCTCTAGGGCAAGTGCCTCTGAGGGATTTGCAGGTGGAAAGGATCTGGTTCTCATCTTTGGAAATTTTTTGAAGCTGAGAACCAGTCCCTGGCTTACTACTTCCAGGACTCATTTGTCTGATGTTACAGACTTCCAGTCCTGGACAAAGTAAGCCAGCCTGCTCCCTACAGGTGGTGGAGAATCGGCCCTGGCAAACCCATCAGGGTGCCTGTGTGGCACGGGGTTTAGGCTGAGGGGTGGAAGCAGGCCTGCTTGTACCCCATTCTGCCTCTCCCTCTAAAGAACCCCCTCTGAGCATAAGCAGAAGAGGAGGCCTGGGCTTGGTAGAAAGGCCTATGAAAAGGCCTGCCCCTGCCCCTGGGATGCTGCCTCTGAGGAGTGGCTTGCCTTTCCTTGGCCTGAGCACTCCTATAGGTGGTCCTGTATTCATCCATTTTCTTCATGTAGTTCTCTGTTTGCTCCCCAAACAGAGAATTACCCACAACAGGAAAATCCATGGCCTTAGTCTGGGTATCCTGAGACAGGCTAGTACATCTGAGCCAAGCCATCCTACGAAGTGCCACAGATGTAGCCATGACTCTAGATGAAACATCATTGGAGTCCACTGCAGCATGGAATTGCACCTTGGATGCCTCAATACCATCAGCAGCCACCTGCTCCAGCTCCTTGGCAAGCTGGCCAGGGACCTGTTTAGCTAAAGCCATGACAGTGTCCCATCTAGATTTCTGATATCTAGCTGTATAGGCCATATAATTGGCCTGCCTGAGTCCCAAGGATGCTGCCATGTACTGTTTCTTTGCCATGGCATCAATCCTCCTGGAGTCCTTATCTGGGGTGTGTGAAGCCAAGGGTATATTAGCCTTATCACAGGCTGCAGCCTGCACTACCCCAACATGGCTGCATTGCTGGGTAAGGAACTCTGTATCTGAGCCTGACAGAGTATACCTCTTGTCCATTCTTTTATCCACAGGAGGTATAGAATTAGGAGTCTTTAAAATCTTAAATGTCTGTTTCCCAAAAGACTTGTGTAAGGGAATAGACAGCCTCCTGGACTCTGGGATATCCATCATTTCCACATAGTCAGGCTCCTCCTGGTCATCCACAGCTTCTTCCATAGGAAGCTGAAGGGTTTCGGCCACTTTCTTGTAAAACATGAAATGGGAGGGGGACTCAGAAAGCCTAGGAGGAGACACTCCTGAAGGTCTGTCTGGGGAGATGTCCGGGTCAATGGGCACATCCAGATTTTCATAACCACATTCACTTTCCTCATACTCTTCTTCCTCCTCCTCCTCCGGTTCATAGTATTCTTCCAAATCATAATCCGGAACCGGTGGAACCGGGCGAACCGAGCGCCTTCCTGATGGTGCCAGTTCGGTCGGAACTGGGGAAAGCGACTGCACAATTTTTATCGCTTTGGCTATTTCATCAGCAGTTGGAGAAGAAACTTTTGGATCCACACCAGCTGATTTTTCCCTTCTTGTCCTCTTAACTGGAACTGACTCCTCAGAATCAGTTCTCCTTTTGCCCAAAGAAGTTTCGCCCTGGTCAGAGGGCACTCCTTCTGGTTCGGTTTGAACTGAACCGGGCTGGCCATCCGGGTCAGCGGACTTTTTGTTTGGCCTCCCTTTCCCTGAGCCTACCAACTCTCTTTTCTAGGGTAGCTGCAGGAAAACTTTTACAAATTTGGCAGTCTGAATCGAGGTGGTCAAACCCCAGACAATAAACACAGGTGGTGTGGGGGTCAGCCTTAGCAAAGACTTCCCCACATACACTACAGTGTTGAAACCCAGTGGGCCCGGTTTTTCTTTTGGGTTTCTCAGACATGGTGCCAGTCCTAACAAAATGTACCCTTTTAATGACAATCCGCAAGGCAAGACACTGTTATCGGTTCCTGACCGTGTTACGGGTCGTGGAAAAAAACGTAGTAAAATCCGTTTTTTTTAGAACCGATAAGAACCAGTAACCACACTCTACAAGTAGAAATAAGGATTTTTAAACAACTTGATCGGTTCAAACCGAACCAATGAACTGTTTACAAGTTCCACATAGAATAGAAAACAATATAGACCTATCTAGTACTCACGAATACCACAGACAGAGACTGAACCGACAGGTTGCGGTTTAAATTCAGTCGAAAACCGAGAAAAACGGTACTTTAACCGACAAATTGAACCGAGCAAAGGAGAAATCTCCGGAGCGACTATTCAGTGAGGCGGAGTAAAGAATCTGACGGTTTGAGTTCAAACAGCAACAGACAGAGTCTCAACCAAGCTCAAGCTCAGCATTCCATGCCTGGCATGGAAAGTTAACTCTTTCATCTCCGGGGCAGTTGGAAGGTTGGGACTCTGCTATTGTCAGAATACAGCAAGACTTCATGTTGTTTGAAAAATACTTACCATATGTAACCCCCATGAGGCTTACCTTATTTGCCCATTTGTCCTCCCATTCTTTTGCTGCCTCCGTTATCTCCTGGTGCTCCCCGATCTTCCCCAAGTGGCACCGCCATTGGCCTGAGTCATTATTGTTTCCCAGGGCCCCAAATAGCCCCTGCATGTAATGTTGCCCTTAATGGACTTGGAGCACACTGCAGAGCTGCGGCATTTCCCATACCTGCCTGCTGCCTAGAGACCTTGTATTTCAGCAGCAGTGACAGGCATAGGGTCTGAAAATAAATGTTGAAAGTGGAAGTGCCTTACAGAACACAAAAGGGCTGTTGAACTGTGGTGCATTATGATGTAAATAATATAAATATACTGGCTGCACCAGAACTTTGAATAAGGGACTGTAATGGACTGCATGGAAACTGTGTTTAAGTGCAGCCATATTATGCAGCCAGCAGCCAAATGGAAAGCCAGGATTTGCAGCCAGGACTCTTGGAACGTTGTTAGAGACTTATGGGACTATGTCAAGGACTTGTGGGGGAAAAGCAGGGACTAAATTTAGGAGCCCAAACAGGGCACCTATCAAGCATCGAGGGGGCCTAATGAATATTCATTTTTGACAGTGACAGTGGGATTCAGCCAATCAGAAGCTGCCAAAGGCTCTCAAAAAGCTCAAGAGACTTAGTGCTGAGTTCAGTTCGATGCGAGCCTCTCCACAGGGAAGGGGGCTCTGGCCCTCTGCTAAATAGAATGTGGCTGCAAGAAATGAGAGTTGCTGGCCTGGGAGTTGCCACATATTGTCCCCCAGGGCTAGCATTTGCCTATCCACATTAGGAAAATGTGGGGAAGAAACGTGATTCAACTTCTGTCTGCACCCTGCTTCTGTTAGAGCCAAGAAAGGGGTGGTTGTCTGTTATTTCAAGTGACCAAAGTAGGGTCCAGTATGTTGTGAAATGCCTATTGTGACTGTTTAAGCGTGCTTAAAGGAATGAAGAGGAAAGTGTCCTGAGGTCGAGCTTTGTCTGGAGTTGCCTGAGAGGACAGTTAATGTCCAGTTGGAGCTGCAAGTGCCAGCATAGCCAAGAGAAGCTTTTGATATTGTGATTTGAGCTTGAGAGAAGCTATAGAAAACCAGATTTGCTAACAAGTAAAGTGTTAAAGTGGTTGGAAGTCATGCCTTAGCTCCATCTGCAACTTGATGAGGAGTCACGCTTTAAGCTCCTGTGTTTTTGCTTTGCAAAGAGAAAGAGAATTCACCTATGCATGGGCTGTGCAAGTTTTGAGTGCCCTGTAGCCCTAGGGAATTGCACCCACATTTGAGAGACTGTGTCTTGAAAGCTAAAGAGACCATGCCTGCCAACCTGGCTGCATGGTTGAAGAGATTGTGAGCACTTGAAGCAACCAGAATGTGCTGAATGTAAAATGTGCTAAATGTAAAATGTGCTGAATGCGAGACAGAGACTGTTTTCCAGATCAGCCTGGGAGTCAGCCTGTTAGTGTGCCAGCTATGCACTGCCATATGCGCTTCCCCCGAGGGGCATAGCCTAGACGTGGGGGTCTGAAGCGTGCCAGCCCTGGTCCCAGCCTGGTCTGATCCTGAATCTGACTGCAAGCCCAGACAGAAGGGGCAAACCATCAAAGATGAGAGAGCTCCAGCCTGCAAGCCGCAAGAGCCTGGTGAAAAGGGGTCAGCCAAAGCTCCTGCCTGCACCCCAGCTAAAGCTTCTCTACACCAATGATGACTTCAAAACCATGAGTAGGCAGAGCCATCCTCTGCCACCCTGTGAAAACTATAAATAGTTAACCCAAGATCTGCTATGTACATCAGGCCAGAGTGTTAATGTTTAAAGTTTGCTTTTCCTTGATCAGCTAGGATTATTAAAGTGATCTAAAGAGGGGATGTTAAACTATTTTCCTTTTAAGGACCCCAACCAGCTGCAATGCTGGTCATCTCACTACAACTGTATCAAGCATGCACCTAGAACTTAGTACTGGATACCCAGGTTAAGCGTAAAAATTCCAGAGTTTAATAATAGTCTGGGACTGGTACCAGTGTGAGCATTAAATATGTGTGCTATCAATCTGGTGCAGCTAGCTTAGCTAGCAAGATAGACCTGAATCCATCAGAAGGTTGGTGGGTGGCCACTGTGATTAATGTCTGAGTTTAAAATGCAAAATGATTATCCTGATGCCAGTCTAAATGCCAATCAAACCTAACGTAAATACTTAACCTCTATTTCCAATTACCATATCCTAACCCTCACCCCTTGTAATTGTCGTTTAACTGTTTTATATAAATCTTGTGTCATGAGCATATTATTAGAGCGAGTCTTAAATTCATAAATGTGGAAATGTGGGATTTTGGTTATTGGGACATGTGTGGGGTGACATTGTGGTATTGTGGGTGGGTACAGCATCCCAGGGGGTTGTATCAGGTATTAATCTAGCCCACTTAAAAGTATACTCACAGTTTAAATCTAAAATAGGAACCCAACCTTGTTTATGGGCCCACAAGGCAGGGGTAGTAGCCCTTGGATACTTAGCACCAGGGTTACACAGATGGAGGCACCATTGGGATATCCTGTTAGCCATGTCATGCCTAGCATGGACCCTCCCTCCCCGGCTCACTAAGCATGATGACCCTTAAAATGGGTGCCACCTATTGAAAATAATGGAAATGTGTTTTGCGCCAATTTAGCTGTAGGCTGTCACTGCTGGTCAGTGAATGTAATAAGGAGTGATTGCCCCTTTGCGGCCAAAAGTGGAAAATGCACTGAATATTTATTCCAATTTAAAATCTTTTACTATTAAAGAGCTAGTGTACTGCTTGGAATTAATAGTAATTTTCAGATGCAATCAGCTATCACTTCCAATATCTGAAGTATTTTTTTTATTTTCTGTTTGGTAATCAAAAGATTTTCCAGCTGGCAGTACTGGGGTGATGTGTGGAGCAGCACTCTGCCTGGAAGAAAAAAAATGTAAGTTCTGTTCCTCCTACTACTTTGTCAGAAATGAGACAAAACACCTTGAGGCACCACAATTATTGCAGCCTAAGCAGTGACTCTCACAAGCTACCAAACACAATGCAGGAAATTGTGACATCCCTAGTAACCAGGGAGAGCCAGTCCCTGCTGCTTCATGTGAAAGTGAAACCTGACAATGAGAAATGGTTCTCATTGGTTACTAATAATATCATAGTCAGTGTGGTCTCAGTGCTGATGTAGTGAGAGGAACAGAACTGACTTTTTTTTTCATCCAGACAGAGTGCTGCTCCACACATCAGCCCAGTACTGCCAGGTTGAAAATCTTCTAATTAGCAAACAGAAAGGAAAAAAATACTTGAGATATAAGAAGTGATAGCTAACTACATCTGAAAGTTACAATTAATTGCAGGCAGTTTCCAGGCAGTACACTAGCTCTTTAAGGGTCCCCAGATAAAATGTGATACCTGCTAATGCTCACATTTGTTTTGCAGATGTTTTCTAGCTGGTTGGATAGAATATATTTGTCTAGGTTAAGACGTTGTGGTAACCAGTGCTAGCTAGGAAACCATATGTCTAGTTAGACTAAAACTGTTTGAATGTTTTGAGATTGGTAAAGGTGATTTAATTGGTGCCAGGCTATGCCACAGACTTGGTGAGGACACCAAGTTTTCTCAGGCAGGGGAGAGTGTACCCCCCTATGGGGACTTACCTTATTTTCCCCATTTGTTGGCCCATTCTCCTGCTGACTTCCATTATGTCCTGGTGTACCCCAATCTTCCTCCAAGTGGCACCACCATTGGCCCGAGTCCCTATTGTTTTCCAGGGCCCCCAAACAGCCCCTGCATATAATATTTGCCCTTAATGGGCTTGGAGTGCACTGCAGAGCTGCTGGCATTTCCCACATACACTTCACGGCCGGCTGGCAGCTTGCGCATGTGTGAAAGAGCGCTCCATTTATGACCATGACTGCAGTCCAATGAATGGCTTCCTGGTGGTTCCAGTCCCTCTGACAGGCTGAGTGGGGACCAATGACCAGGACAGGGCGGGAGAAAAGTCTCTTTACAGTTAAATAAAAAGCGACAATTGCACTGTGCATTTGGGCCCTGCATTATGAATATTAATAAGGGCCTCATTAATATTAATGAGGGAACCTGCCTGCCGCCTAGGAACCTTGTATTTCGGTGGCAGCGACAGGCATAGGGTCTGAAAATAGATGCTGAAAGTGGAAGCGCCTTACAGGACACAAAAGGGGCTATTGAACTGTGGGGCAATTGACATAAATATACTGACTGCACCAGAACCTTGAATAAGTGGCTGTGATGGACTGAATGGGGACTGTGTATAAGTGTAGCCAGCAGCCAATCAAAAAGCCAGGATTTGCAGCCAGGACTCTTGGGACTTTGCCAGAGACGTATGGGACTATGTCAAGGACTTGTGGGGAAAAGCAGGGACTATATTTAGGCACCCAAACAGTAAGCCTATCAGGCATTGATGGGGCCTAATGAATATTCATTTTTGAGAGTTACAATGGGATTCAGCCAATCAGAAGCTGCCAAAGGCTCCCAAAAAGCCCAAGAGACTTAGTGCTGAGTTCAGTTCGATGTGAGCCCCTCCACAGGAGGGGGGGCTCTGGCCCTCTGCTACATAGAATGGGCCTCGTTAGTTCATTGGGAGCCCCTCCACAGGGGAAGGGGTGATCTTGCCTCTGCCAGAAGAAATGTGGCTGCAAGAATGAGAGTCACTAGCCTGAGGGTTGCCAGATATTGTCCCCCAGGGCTAGCATTTGCCTTTCCACATTAGGAAAATTTGGGGAAGAAACCTGATTCAACTTCTAGCTGTGAGAGAGCTACAAAGGGCATCCATCTGCAGTTGTGAGAGCTACATGAATGTTTCTGCCTCAGCAGTGAGAGTGCTGATGGGTCCTGTGATTTCAGCTCTGAGACAGCTCATCCAATTCCTAAGTGAGTAAACTTCTACTTACAAGTACAAAATATTGGGAGTCCTGCTTGGGGCCAAGAAGCCCAGAAAGCTAAGAGGTGCTCAAAGCCTGTCTGCATCCTGCATCTGTTAGCACCAAGGAATGGGTGGACGTCTGTTATTTCAAGTGACCAAAGAAGGGTCCCGTATTTTGTGAAATGTCTATTTTGACTGTTTAAGCATACCTAAAGGAATGAAGGGGAAAGTATCCTGAGATCGGAGCTTTGCCTGGAGTACCTTGAGAGGACTTTGTTAATGTCCAGCTGGAGCTGCAAGTACCAGCATAGCCAAGAGGACATTTGATATTGTGATTTGAGCTTGAGAGAAGCTGCATAAAAACCAGATTTGCTAACAAGTAAAGTGTTAAAGTGGTTGTAAGTCATGCCTTAGCTCCGTCTGCAACTTGGTGAGGAGTCATGCCTTAAGCTCCTGTGTTTTGCTTTGGAAAGAGAAATAGAATTTGCCTATGCATGGACTGTGCCAGTTTGGGTCCTCCCTAGCCCTAGGGGATTGCACCCATGTTTGAGAGACTATGTCTTGAAAGCTAACAGGACCATGCCTGCCATTCTGGCCGCATGGTTGAAGAGATTGTGAGCACTTGAAGCAACCAGAATGTGCTGAATGTAAAATGTGCTAAATGTAAAATGTGCTGAATGCGAAACAGAGATTGTTTTCCAGATCAGCCTGGGAGTTAGCCTTGTAGTGTGTCAGCTATGCACTGCCATTTGCACTTCCCCCTGAGGGGACATAACCTATACATGGGGGTCTAACGTGGGCCAGCCCCAGTCCGGTCTGATCCTGAATGTGACTGCAAGCCCAGAGAGAAGGGGCAACCATCTGAAGCTGAGTTCCAGCCTGCAACCTGCAAGAGCCTGGTGAAAAGGGGGTCAGCCAAAGCTCCTGCCTGCACCTCAGTTAAAGCTTTTCTAAACCAATGATGACTTCAAAACCATGAGTAGGCAGAGCCATCATCTGCCTCCCTGTGAAAACTTTAAATAGTTAACCCAAGATCTGCTATGTACAACGTCAGGCCAGAGTGTTAAAGTTTAAAGTTTGCTTTTCCTTGATCAGCCAGGATTATTATAGTACTCTAAAGAGGGGATGTTAATCTGTTTTCCTTTTAAGGGCCCCAACCAGCTGCAACACCAGCCAACTCAGCTGCAACTGCATCATCCCTACACCAAGAACTTGGTACTGGGTATCCAGGTGAAAGTGTAGAATTGCGGGGTTCTATAATAGTCTGTGACTGGTACCAGTATGGGCATTAAATATGTGTGTTACCATTTTGGTGCAGCTAGCTTAGATAGCAAGATAGACCTGAATCCATTAGAAGGTTGGTGGGTGGCCACTGTGATTAATGTCTGAGTTTAAAATGCAAAATGATTATCCTGATGCCAGTCTAAATGCCAATCAAACCTAATGTAAATATTTAAACTCTGTTTCCAATTACATGTGCGGAAGAAGGCCATTTGGTCTATCAAGTCTGCTTGTATTGCAGGGTCCACAGTTTGAGCTAATGTTCCTGCCCTCTCTCCCATCCTCCATATCCATGATCATTACATTCTCCTGATGCCTATTCCATCCTCTCTTAAAGCTGCCCACTGTCTTCAATGAGATGACCTCTTCTGGCAGTGCATTCCAAGTGTCCACCACCCTCTCTGTGATGAAGTGCTTCCTGACCTCCCTCCCATACCTCCCACCCTCCAGCTTAAGACTGTGCCCCATCATGTTATGGTTGCCACTCAGCTTAAAGAGACTCTCCTTATCAACCTTATTTATCCCTTTCAGGTACTTGAAGGTCCCAGTCATGTCCCCTCTCTCTGTCCTGTCTTCCAGGGAGTACATGTCCAGTGCCCTCAACCTCTCCTCGTATGCCTTACCCTGCTGACTGGCTATCATCTTTGTAGCCCTCCTCTTGACCTTCTCCAGTAGGTTAATGTCTTTTTGAGGTGTGGGAACCAGTACTGAACTCCATACTCTAGATGCGGCCTTACCAGTGACCTGTACAAGGGCAGTATAACCTCCTCTCTCCTACTACTGATCCCCCTAGATATGCATCCCAGCATCTTGTTTGCCTTTGCTGCTGTTTTCTTGCACTGCGTGGAGTGCTTCAGGTCACTAGTGATCATCACTCCCAGGTCCTTCTCCTCCTCTGATGCAGATATTCGGACTCCACCCAGGTAGTACTCTGTCCTGGGATTCTTGGCTCCAATATGCATAACTTTGCATTTCTTGGCATTGAAGCCAAGCTACCAGATCCTGGACCACCTCCCCAGCTTTTCCAGATCTTCCTGTAGGTCCTGTATCCCTTCAGCTGTGTCCACTCTCCCACAGAGCTTGGTGTCATCTGCGAATAGGCACATTTTGCCCTTAACTTATCCTATCCTAACTCTCACCCCTTGTAAATAAATTGTTGTTTAATTGTTTTTTTTTTTTATAAATCTTGTGTCATGAGCGTATTATTAGAGTGAGCCTTAAATTCACAAATGTGAAAATGTGGGTGTTTGGTTACTGGGTCATGTGTGAGGTGACATTATGGTATTGTGGGTGGGTACAGCATCCCAGGAGGTTGTATCAGGTATTACTCTAACCCACTTAAAAGTATGCTCTGGGTGGGGACACTACACAATAATGTGATCTTTGAGAGAGCACCAGTTTAAATCCAAAATAGGAACCCAGGCCACTCAACCTTGTTTATGGGCCCACAAGGCAGGGGTAGTAGCCCTTGGACACACGGCGCTAGGGTTACAGATAGCATTGTTGATTTTTTCCAAGCAATCCCTCACCATGCTTACTATTGCAACCCATGGCAACAGATTGTAATGTCACAACAGAGGATTATGGCTAGGGATGTAAGTTTGTCATGGATGAGGTTTTAATGACCCATTGTTTGTTCATGGAATTATTAGTAAACAGTAGTAAATGTTGTGGCACTGTCATCATTGCTACATTCTGATGACACTAGTGAAAGTCATGGAAGTCCTGAATAAAGATCAAACATCATGGAATCAATGGCGTGTAAGACTGCCATGACAAACTTACATCCATTATTATGGCTTGCAGGGAGTAAGCTATAGAGGCAGATGAGCTCTAAATGAACTCTAAGAGACAATGATCATATATTCATACACATTTCTTTAGTAATAAATTATAGGGAGGAGAAATATATAAAATATAAACGGAGTACAAGCAGAATTGTACCTAATTATTATGTTTTTTAAAGTTTTCTTTGAGGTGTCAGTAGCTCTTTAAGGTTCTATGTGATATCAGCGAAAGCAAAATGGCAACGGCAAAACGGAATGGCAAAACAGCAAGGCAACAAGAAGCAACCATGAAATAACAGTGAACGCCAAAACGGAGATAACACTGCTGCAGTAAGTTTCTACAGGGGGCTTTGCCTTCCCCCCCTTTGTTGTTGTTGACCCCAGATGATTTTGGACCAGTGGGGAAGCCCTCACTGAGCAAGCATGAAAACTCTTTGGGATCAGATGCTCTAGAATCATCTGTGTTTAAAGAAAAGCAATCGGAATCCAGTAGCCCCTCCCCGCTGCTGCCTTGGAGGAATCCAGTGACCCAAAATCACAGATGTGGTGAAAATGGAGCGGAATTGAGCAACAACAACCTGAAAAGGGACATTCTGTCCTGCTACAAGTCAATGTACTTGACTCCTTGGAAGGACAGGCCTACCTTGGCTACAAAATGCTGTCATAGGCAGGAAAGGTATGATGCAGTAGGAGATGGTAGCCCTGAGGCGAGGAGGTATCATGAGGGGGTATGGTTGCCAGGTGGCCAAGCTCCAAGATCTTCAATCTGCAGTTTGCCAAAATGGAGCCAAGTCGAGTTATACGCAGGAAGAACCATCAAGATTACTCCCAGTTTGTGTACTCATATCTCCCAGAAAGGATATGGGACATCATCAAGGAAAATCACAATAACTGGGTGTTTTGAGGCACCTTGGACAGATTGTGCAAGAAGCACAAGCTGGGCCCCCAAGCTCGTCAATGTTGCTCCAAGAAATCCAAAGGATTGCCAAGGGATATGTGTCTGGCATGTATATGAAGGAATCACTGTTTTAAAATCTTGCACTGGTGCAGGACCTGGGAGGAAAAGGAGTAAGCACTATGTCAGCAGCGTGGATTCCTTTGAACAGGCAACTACCAAGCCCAGCCCAAAGTACTACTTCCCATGGCAGTGAAGAGACTACTGGACTTCAGAACTGTTGTTATTTCTACTCCCCGAAGAACAAATGGCCTCCCTCAGAGGTGATGCTCCACTGACTTCCGTTACTTCTAGTGAAGTCCTTGGACTGAATGGACTGAACTGTAAACAGGTGAGATAATTAGCTAAAGTAGCTGCAGCAACTGTGGGCATATGAACATTAATATGGACACTGTTTGGACTACACTGTGCATTTTAAGGGCGGGGCAGCGATGTTAATATTTCATTCTGGAAAAGTTTTCTAGTGCTGTTTAAAATGTTTTGCATGCACATTAAATTATTTTACCTTGTCTGTGTTAAAAGTGGGTACTGCATTTTGTGGGACTCCTGCTTAGAGTTGGGCATATCTGGGTGGCTTGGCAGCTTGTTAGGCAGGCAGTGGGCAGTCATAGTGTAAGTTTTTGGGCTGGTAGGTGGTAAGGCTGTGACGCCACCCCTGTTGCCAGGCAAATTGTCCATGCGCATGCAGGCTGTTGCTGCTAGAAGTACACTGCTGTTAGCCAGAGGGAACGTGTTGGGACCCAAGGTTTTAGGTTCCATAGTGTAGAGGATGTGAACATTAATGGTGGTGTAGCCAGCGGGCAGAGATGTGGGAGCAGAGAGGAAGAGTGCATACCTCTTTGTGTCCTGTGGTGAGGTAGCTGGTTTGGGGTGCTCACCCAGGACAGGGAGCATTTAAGGCAGGGAGAAATGTAAACTCTCCCTGCAGGATGTGTACATGTTGTACACCATTTTGGGTTTCTTTTTTGGACCTGTAATTAAAGGGTTAACATGCCTCTACCTCACCAGTGGGGACTCCATGGGTTAGAGGTCACTGTAGTTCTGCAGGAGCATACAAATCCAGGGTTTGTCACCAAGGAGAGAGCCCAAGCAGGGTTTTGGTGGTGTGCAGGGAAGCATGAGACAGCAGCGGTGAATGCTAGCTCTTGGGAAGATAGATCTGTGATTTCCATGGGGGCAAAAGCAGTACAGTGCAGCAAGTGATGTGGCAGCGGCTGCCAGTTTGGGTCGGAGGGCTGATGGTTTCCCCTTTCTGTGTCATCTCCAGTGGTGCTGCATACAAAATCATGCTGGAGAGAAAGAAATTGCAAAGAGCAGCTGGGGACAGGACAGTGCAGTGAGAGAGTATGCTGCGAATGTCTTCATTGGAAGAGAGAGACCTGTGGGAGAGGATGAAGCCCATGGACAATGGGACAAGTGCTGGTTTTGGAGCAGTAATGCTAACCTGGTTGTGGCAGCTCCGGTGATGCTTGTGTGAAGCAAGCAGGATTAAGAGAGATGAGAGGGAGCAAAATGTCATCCAGAGAAAAGGAAGGCCAGCCCAGTTGTGGCCATGTGTGGGACGCCCACCTCAAGATCAATGAGGGGAATAGCCTGCCTACATCCTGTTCTGTGTCCTGGAGATTGGGGAAGAGAGAGTAGCCTCAATCTGAGCTGGTTATTTTCATGAGCCCGTATCGAACCCAGTGATATGAGCGGGAGAGATGAATATTTAGTTTCTGCTGCTGCCTGTGAAGGGGTCATTTGCCTAGAATTGTTTAGTGACCATCTCGGCCCAGAGAATCTGTGCTCAGAATATTGGTGGGGGCCATCTCGGCCATGTATGACCACCACTTTCTCAATGTGACTCTCACAGTCTAGACTGTAAATAGACTGTACGACTGGTGCCATGAAGTTATGTTATCAATTTAATTGGATCCCTCTTGTTTGAATGTGACTTTTGTTGTGGACCTCAGTTTTTTTAATTAAGAACTGTTTTGTCTGCTAACATAAACTTTATTGCAGCACAGCACCAAAAGATGGCACCCGGCCAATGGGCCCATTCAATGCCAGCCATCCTGGTAAGAAAAAACAAACTTGCTTGCTACTTGCTACTTTGTTTCTACTGTTGTGAGTGCCCTTCCCCTTTATGTAACATCAGGCATACCCCTAGATAACGGGGATGGAGGGCTTGCATTTAAAACACCAAACAAATTAAAGCAGACTTGTGAAATGTTTACCATATAAACAATAACAAGCTTACAATTGTATGAACTGCAATAGTAGTATTCAAGCAACCCCAATGAAAAAAGGAATTGATTCTTATGTGAATCTATTTCAGGTTCTGAAAGGGGAGGCAGGATTAGGGTGTGTAAACATAGTGAGTGATCCCTTAAGAAGAAATAACATTACTACAGTGAATAATTTTTGCATTTGCTTGCGCATGGTCATGAAACGTTTTGTTACAATAAATGGCATTTCAGAAGTATGTCACTGCTCGAGCCTATTGCAGCTCAAGCTGGAAGGGGCTCAGCAGTCCAGACCAATGACCACGCACTGTGGTCATGACACCACTCACCACTTTCTGGGTGGAAACTTTGTGTATTCGAAAGGTCTGAAGCCACTGCTATCAGAGGGGGCTTTGGTCCTTTCATTTGCATGAAGCCAGTCAGCAAGCAGCCGATCGGCTTTCAGCATTAGGAGTCTGAGCATGAATCAATCTGTCTCTATCTATCTGTCTGTCTGTCTGTCTGTCTCTCTGTCTGTCTATCTATCTATTAAGCAGACCAGGGTGCCCACCCTCTGTACCACTTCTTTCTCCCCCCCTTCCAGGTCACTTGCCCACCTGCTCTTCCCAATCTTTATAAATATTTCTAATATATAAGCAGATCAGGGTGCCCAACCCTGGTACCGCTTCTCTTGACCCCACCTCCCCTCCAGGTCATCTGCTCCCTTTGCCCCCAAACATGAGCCCAACAATGGGGTGCCCAATCCCAGTGTCAAAACATCCCTGAAATAAAGAAAACCATCCCTCAATGTTTTTTTTAACCTGTAAAATAGAAAATGGTCCCTCGCTGAACTGCCCAAACACACACACACCACCCACCCCACCTCAACCTCCCACTCAGCACCCACCACACCACATACCACAACCCTAACACACACACCCCAAACACTCTCACTCACCTGAACATGTCCCAGAGTGAAGATCCACTCTGTAATCAAAGACACGTCTTGCTACTGGAACTGCCAACTGCAATATGAGAAACTAAGGTAAGTGCAGTTCAAAGTATTTCAATAGGATTTTGAACTCTGATGCATAACTTTGTCATTTTTGCATATTTTGGCTCCAGATATTGAGCATGGCTCTTTTGGGACCCCCACCTCATGACTAATGGTGACAGAATTATACAAATCAGGCCTGAAAGGTGATTTCACAGTCATGTTGCAAAATCACCTTTCAAGCGGGAGTTAAAAATGTTCACTGCCCTTGTTCATGAGGTGGGGTCATAAAGAGGCTATGTTGAAAATCTAGGGTCAAAGTATATAAATATGGTAAAGTTATGCACATACATAGAAGTTGTTCTACGCTCGCTCGTAACTTTGTTCATTTTAAATATTTTGACCCCAAAATTTACAACACAGACATTTTTTCATGGGCTGCATATGCAAATCACCACAGAATGTTATGCTGGTCCAACTTAAAGCAGAATTGCTTTAAATTGTCTTTTAAATAGTTTTTTATTTTAATGGGTTCACCACAATATATCCAAGGCACACTGCCTCTAGGGTAGCTGGTCTATTCCACTGGGGTGTCAAACAGACAAGGCATACTGATGAGTCCTGGTAGGACGAAACACGTGTCTATGTCTTCTGTTAGCACCCTTTGCAAACTGTGTGAGAGGCCTTTCGGCACCATGCAATTCTGCTTTAAGTTGGACCAGCATAACATTCTGTGGTATCTGCATATGCAGCCCCATGATGCTTTGCATTGTGGGGGCATGTGTGATTTTTATTTTCTTGAAACTTGGCTTCCCAGCCAAATGCCCTTTGGGGTAACCCTTGCCTCAGTGTTTGCGCACAGAGGTTCTTTGTCTTTTAAATAGTTTTTTTATTTTAATGGGTTCACTACAATATATCCAAGGCACACTGCCTCTAGGGTAGCTGGTCTATTCCACTGGGGTGTCAAACAGACAAGGCATACTGATGAGTCCTGGTAGGACGAAACACGTGTCTATGTCTTCTGTTAGCACCCTTTGCAAACTGTGTGAGAGGCCTTTCGGCACCATGCAATTCTGCTTTAAGTTGGACCAGCATAACATTCTGTGGTGATTTGCATATGCAGCCCATGATGCTCTTGCATTGTGGGGGCATGTGTGATTTTGTATTTTCTTGAAACTTGGCTTCCCAGCCAAATGCCCTTTGGGGTAACCCTTGCCTCAGTGTTTGCGCACAGAGGTTCTTTGTCTTTTAAATAGTTTTTTATTTTAATGGGTTCACCACAATATATCCAAGGCACACTGCCTCTAGGGTAGCTGGTCTATTCCACTGGGGTGTCAAACAGACAAGGTATACTGATGAGTCCTGTGGTGACGAAACACGTGTCTATGTCTTCTGTTAGTATTCCCTTGCAAACTGTGTGAGAGGGCCTTCGGCACCATGCAATTCTGCTTTAAGTTGGACCAGCATAACATTCTGTGGTGATTTGCATATGCAGCCATGATGCTTTGCATTGTGGGGGCATGTGTGATTTTATATTTTCTTGAAACTTGGCTTCCCAGCCAAATGCCCTTTAGGGTAACCCTTGCCTCAGTGTTTGCGCACAGAGGTTCTTTGTCATTTTTCATACCACCTCACAAACATGACAGCTGTCATTTTTCAAATCCAGGTCAAAATATGTTTTCACACCTGTAGCGCAGAAGAAAAAATGACTCACCATAGTAATCTTGTTTCTTCCAAGATATTCTTCAATATCATTAACTCTAGCAGTCAGCCTTCTGGATCGCACTGCCCGGAGAGAAATGGAACTTTATGCAAATAGTAGAACCTATTGACATGTGCCACCATTCAAACCTGCTGCCCTAACAGTTGCATTCTATAATACTCAGATTCATTGCAGCCTGCAACTAGACCCTCTGACTAAACTATTCTAACAGTTAACTAAATATTTATAATAATAACAATACCTAATGATTATGCCTTATTTCATCCCATGTCAATGGAAATGCCCAAAAAAGGCTAACAACAAGAAAACAGGGCCACTTGGTTCAACTTAACAGTACCAATGGAAGGCCAAAAGATCAGAAGGAGCACCAGCTGTATTACAGAGGCTAACTGGTTCTGGGAGGTAGGGTGGGAGAGTTAATGATATTGAAGAATACCTTGGAAGAAAGAAGATTACTATGGTGAGTAGTTTTTTCTTCTAACCCCAGGGATTCTTTATTATACAATGGGGGTTGAGAATTATTGAATCTCATTGGCTTACTGATACCTTTTACCTGTGGTAAATCCTCCGATATAACAACAGGTAAAGGTGACAGTCAGTCCCATTTCTAAAATCCATCCATCCCGCAGTTGGCAGCTGACAACTGCCACGTTGAATCCCCACTAAACAGCCTGTGAACCACACTGGCATTGTCACTGTGGAGTGAGATCTATGGTCGTACCTGAAATCCCTGTCAGCGGTAAAAAAAATACCTCTTCAAAGTTTTCTAAAACACCTGTAAGTCAGCCGTCCTCTCACTGTCAGCACCACAGACACTGAGCCTCACTAAAAGCGGAACTGCTAACCCCACCAAAAACCCATACACAGAAAGTGACAACCTCACCTCGCACACAACCTATATCCCCGGCAGTTGCCAACAGAACCCTCTGGCCTTGGGCCCTTTCCACTATTCCAGGGACCGTGGCAGAGAACAGAAGAAAACAGCACACGCCACAGATTAAACAAATTTGACAGCAGCGTTTCAGGGACATACCCAAGAATGATGTGCATGCACAGCAGACTCAGGAGAAACTGATCGGGGACACCGGCAGTCTCTCTCTCTTCCCACCACCCGATCGTAACAAGATGCTTTTTCCATAAAAAAAAGAAAAAGAGACACTTGCCATGCAGACTCACGCTGCCCTTACTGCTCTCTCTCCCCTTTGGATTAAAACAAAGTATGGGCATGCACAGTCGCCGTGGGAACCCATCTGGCACACTGGTAGTTTCTCTCTCTCTCTCTCTTCTTCCCACCCGATCATAACTAGAAGCTTTTCCTTTAAAAAAAACCCCACTGTTGTCATGCTGCCTTTACTGCTTTCTCTCCTCCATTTGTATTAAAATGGGAACTCACAGTCCTGTTTCTATTTTACAAAAACATAGTTCAGACTCCCTGTTCCCCAGGCACTGAATGACAGCAGTCTGTACAACAGATTGCTCAAATAACAGATACTGCTGATGTAAAAAAAATAAAATAAAAAACCTTAGACACTGCTAACAGAAGCTTGCCATCAATGTGTGCATGTGTGTACTTCAGTGGGGAATGTCCATTTACCTAGCAACCAAGGACTATTTTTTTTTCTGCGGAAGCAATCTCTTTTACTTTATTAAAAAAATTGTTTTAAAAAGTTTGCACCTAAAAGTTTTCTCTCTTCTTTATTTTACTCATTGTATAATCACAATAAACCACTCATGGGTGTGGGTTATGCTGGGATTTACCCATGGCTGACCCAGTTTGACCACTCGGCCTACGGCCTCATGGCCAAACCATGCCAACCGTGGGTAAATCCCAGCATAACCCACACCTTGTCATGGTTTATTGCTCAGATATAATTAACTCTAGCAGACTATGAAGCAGTACCTTTGGAGGTGAGCCAAGAACCCTATTTAGGGAACAGCCTCTGCAGTACTGCTGTGCCAAACCTGGCATCACTCCTGGACTGAGTGACCAAACTGTAGTGCCTTGTAAAAGTGTGTACTGTTCTCCATTTGTAGCTGTGCTGGTCTGGTAGTCTTTGGGGTTCTTCACTCTGAGAGGTGGATGTAACTGTCTCACTACCAGCAGCACTAGTGTCACCCTAAGCAGGTGTGATGGCGAGGGGACGCTGAAGGTTCGAATGGGTGTGGGTGGATGGAGGCACCCGACAAGGAGAGTCAGGAGTCATACTCAGAGGTCTGATGTAACAAAGATATTTATTAGACAAGAGGGGAAGGAGGACACGGTCATACAGGAAAATACCAGCAGTAAAAATTACAGGGAGTATAGATAGCATTGTTAGCTAAACAATAACACATAAATATCTAATGTAACCTCTAAAAAGTACTGTAAACTCTAAAAAGGTGCACCTTGGACCAGCACTCCTATATTTCTAGGTGAAACCGAATACTCTAAATAAGCAACAACTGGTCAACCACTGACTCCAGGAACTCTTTCTGTAATGCAGAATACAGTCAGACTACAATCAGTTCGCAAAGTCAATACACTTTGAGTTCACTTCTGGTGAGGATCTTTGTGCACACAGTTGAGGGGGTGACGAAGAAGAAGAAGAAGAAAAGGGAATGAAGATGGGGAAAATCCTGCACCTGTAGTGCCAGCCTAGGGGGGCCACTGGGATATTGAGAGGTTTTTAAACAGGCCATGGGTCCATCGGCTACACCCACCTCTCCTGGGTTGCCAGAAACAAGAACAGACACAAAAGATTCCTCGGCTAAAAACCCACTGGTGGACCGCTGGAATTAAAGGACAATTGTAAAACATTCTCGGCTAAAAACCTGCTGGTGGGCCGCCAGGAATGAAGAACAGATGCAAGGATCCGGCCACAGTCCTCTGGTGGACAGCCAGGATGAGATGACAACCACCATGCCACAGCCCTTCTGTGGATTGTCGGGTGTGAAAGATGCAGAAGACGGTGGGAGGACCCCACAAAAATTGAGAACCAGGATGAGGATGCCTTCAGGTGACGAGAGGATGACAAAGTTCTGGGCACCATGGCCGGATGAGCCAAGAACAAACATAAAACAATAAACGGGATGTTGGTATGGAGAAACTGGAATAGAAGATCTTAAAGAAACTGATGAAGAAGCACTAAGAAAACAAGAAAACGGTGGCTGCAACTCATTCCTGGGATACATCAGACTACGACTAGCAGCAGACAACAAGGGGACTTTGATGTGGTTCTTCAGAGAACCTTATGTCAGGATCTCACTCTTCAGGTGGAGACTTGAAGGTGTGGAAGCACCAGCTGAACACCTTCCCAGCACTGTCATCGATTGATTCTGGAACTCACTTGCTGGACACCCTTTTCAAGGCTGCTGAAAACTGACTCAGGGATGCAACTGCTGAACGCCCTTCTAAAGCTGTGGAAGGCTGATTTGGCGACACACTGGTAAACCGGCTCTGAAGGATTGTTGAAGACTGATTTGGAAACACACTAGCACAAGATGCTGGCTTAATGCAATTAAAAGCTTCATCTGGTTCAAGGTCAGTTGCCATTCATCTGTATCCCCCTCCCCCGGGTCGTGCCTAAAATAGGCAGGATTTGTCTAGTGCACTTACCCGAGTCGACAACAACTAAATAAATAAATAAATAAAATAATAAAAGTCACAGTTCAACAGTGTTGCTTAATGTCACAGTTCCAACAGTTATGCACAATATCACAGTCTCTGGATATACAGACCACAGTAAATAACAGGCACTTGGTTGCTTTTATCTGGTCACCTTCTTTGGTGAAGTCCATGCTAAGCGTGGACCTACTGTAGTGAGGGTTCTTCTAACTAAAATGTGCTCTCCTGCTACTGTGGGTACTCTGGCTACTAACCACTAAATGGCCTTAGACTGTGAGATACACTAGTTGGATGGGCCCCCCTATAGACACACTGGGCCTCTTTTAAACAACTGGCCTACTGCAACTGGCTAGGCCTCATTAACACCTGTGGGCCTATACAGCTAGCTAGACCCCTTTAACACTGTCGGGCCTCTTTGGCTGCTTGGCCCCTTCAGATACTGTGAGCCTAAATGGCTAGCTAAGCCCTTTTTAATAACTTAGGCCCGGTTGCCCTTTTCAATGACTTGGACCTGGTTTCCCCTTTTAACTTATGGGCCTACTCTGGTTGGGCCCCTTTAAATGTCTCTAGGTCTCGTGACTGGGTCCCCTTTAAATCTAGGGCCTTGAACGTTGCCCTTTTAAACTATTCTGGGCCTAATGCCTTTGGCTCCTCCTTAGCTCTGCCTCTGGGGCTCTTTTTATTAATATTCATAAGCTCCTCCTCTGGGCAGCTATGCTCTTGCCCCTCCTCTGGGCATCACCGTGCCCGAATAAATATTTAAATTTCAGTCCTTTCTATCCCATCTCTCCGGGTCTCGGCCATCTTTCCCCTTGCACCCTACTGGCACTTTTAATATTTATTTAGTTTAAAACTTTCTGGTGGTCAGCACTTTACATTAGTGCTGCTGCTGACGCACTGCCCCAGCCTGAGGCGAAGACAGTGTTGAGGGAGGCGGGAGGTACTGCTGGCAGAGAGAGGGAGGGACTTCAGGCAGCCACAGGATGACCAGGGACCTTGCAGGACTTTGTGATGCCGACGACTGCTTCCTGGACCTCTCTTCATGCGGCTTTCGAACCCGCCACCACTGTGGGACCTGAGAACTTTTACTTTTTAAACTAAAATAAAAAATGGGGATAAACTGAGCCCTCACCGTGGATTCCGTCAGCTTCCGACTTCTGCTTCTTGATGCTGCCACACCACCGGAAGCTGACGGATCACTGATCAGAGGAGAGGCACCGCAGGAGAGCCAACAGAACTGGCTTCAATTTAACAGGTAAGCCGCTTTGGTTCCCGTTTCTCTTCCTTGGTCCTGCTCCTTCTCCAGTCAGCATCTGACTGACCCCAAAAACGATACTTCAAAAAAAAAAAAAAAAAAAAAGACTTGGGGTTCCAGTTCTCGAACCCTGAGCACCTGCCACCAGCTTAGCTTTTTTTTAAATCTGGCACCATCGTCCAGCCAGGGACAGCAGTCTCAGCACGTGGGTGCTCTGGACTTGCGCTGCCTTCTTGGGGGGGTGTCTGCAAACACAGAGCAGGCAGCTAGGAGACACTTTCTCTTTCTTTTATTTATTTTGTGCACCCCACTGCTCCTGTGCTGGCCCTAGGGAGGGGGAACACATTTCAAACAGGGCTTCACACACTGCCCCAATGCTGTCCACTTAAATGGGGCCCACGGGTACCTTTATTTATTTCTGTTGTGCCCCTAACTTTAGGGCACTACACATGTAGCTGCTTTACAGATTTCCAACAAAGGGGATATCCCTGGCTTCTGCTATTGTAGCAGTTGTACCCTTGTGGAGTGTGCCGTCAGGCCTACTGGGGGCTCCTTGCCAGCATTACTGTAACAGAATTGAATGCACACCACTATCTAGCGTGCAATTGTCCTTTTTAAAGCTGGCTTCCCTTTTTCCACATCACCATAGGTCAGGAAAAACTGCTGATTGGCTTGCCTATGTGCCTGGGTATGCTCAGTATAATATTGGAGGGCTCTCTTTACATCAAGGCTATGTAATCTACGTTCTCCTGAACTAGAGTGTTCAGTGAAGAAGACTGGCAAAGTAATAGACTGATTAAGGTGAAAATCAGAGACTACTTTTGGGAGAAATTTCCTATTAGTCCTGAGCACCACCTTGTCCATGTGGAAGGAAATGTAGTCCTGCTCCACACACAGGGCCTGTAACTCACTTATCTATCTTGCTGATGTGATAGCCGCTAAAAAAATAGCCTTCCAAGTGACAAATTTTAGGTGAGCTGTGGCCAAGGGCTCGAATGGGGGTTCCAGAAGCTTGGCAATACATACATTTAAGTTCTACAAAGGCACCAGTTCCCTGTGAGGGGGTGCAAATGTGCCAATCCCTTAAAAATACTTCTTAAAAACAGGGTTAGCCACCAGAGAGATATCCTTACCAGCAGAAAGGTAGGCAGAGACAGATGCCAAATGTACCTTAAGGGTAGTGGGTTGCAGTCCCATTGAATGCAAGTGAGTCAGATAGTTTAACAAGACTGGTATCCCAGCTTCAGATGGTAACACATGGTAACACATCTCTGGTGCCACACCATATGGAAAATCTCTTCCATTTGAAGGCATAGGTCTTTTTTGTAGAGGGTTTCCTAGAACCCCTCAGAACCATGAGTACACCCTCTGAGAGGTGTAAGTCAGCATACTGTAGGTCCTCAAAAGCCACGCTTTGAGTCTGAGTGACCTGAGGTTCAGATATAGAATCCTCCCCTGGGAGGTCAGAAGATTGAGCCTCTGAGGGAGGTGTATAGGCTGGGCCACTGACAGAGAGAGCAGCAGTGAGTACCAAGGCTGCCTGGCCCAATCCAGAGCTATCAGAATCATTGTAGCTGACTGGGACCTGAGCTTGAGCAGGACCCTGAGTAACAAAGGAAATGGGGGAAAGCATACAGTTTTCTCTGACCAGTCTAACTTGGGCAACTGGTGATTCTCTTCTGAGGCAAAGAGATCCATCTCTGGTGTGCCCCACCTTTGAAACACCACTTCCAGTACTTGTCTGTTGAGAGACCACTCATGATGGTTTTGATTGATTCTGCTGAGTGCATCTGCCAGGGTGTTGTCTTTTCCTGGGAGATGGACAGCTACTAGGAATACTTGAAGGGAGTATGCTAGACTCCAAATCTTCATTGCTTCTATACACAGCAGGTTGGACCTTGTCCCTCCCTGCTTGTTGATGTAATACATTGCGATGGTATTGGCTGTTCTGACTTGAACCACTTTGTCTCTTATTAGGGATGTGAAGGACTGCGGTGCTAAGAGCACAGCCCTAAGCTCAAGAGATTTATGTGCAGTAGTGACTCTGTGGGAGACCAAGTGTCATACACTGTGTATTCCTCTAGATGTGCTCCCCACCCCAGAAGTGAGGCATGTGTTGTGAGCGCTAGGGCAGGGGATTCCTTTTTGAATGGAACTCCTTCCCTTAGGTTGGTTCTGTCCTGCCACCACTGCAGAGCCTGTAGCAGAGTCCACGATACAGGCTCCAACGTTGAGAGAATCCTTTCTTTGGCACCAGTGTACCCTGAGGTGGAACTGGATGTCCCTCATTTGGAATCTGCAGCCTTGCACTGTACCTGTGGCTGCAGCCATGTGTCCCAACAACTGCAGAAAATGTTTTGCTGGCCTTGGCTTGTTTAGGGTGAATGATTCTGCAGTGTGGAGGATGTTGTCCACCCTGTCTTGAGGGAGGAAAGCTTGTCCCTGTAGGGTATCAGTTCTGCTCCTATGAAGTGCAGAACCTGGACAGGCTGTAACACAGACTTTTGGATGTTTATGACAAATCCAGAGACTTCAGTGTCTTCTGGGTGATCCTCAAGATTTTCTTACCTTTGGGGTATTGCCCCATGACTAGCCAGTCATGCAGGTATGGAACACTGATATGCCCTGCCTCCTTAGGTGTGCCACCTCTGCTGCCAAGCACTTTGTGAATGCTCTGGGGCAGAGGTTAAGCAGAGCAGAGCTGTAATGACCTGAAGGTAGCCTGAACCTTAGGCACTTCCTGTGAGATTCCTTTTAGGAATGTGGAAATAGGCATCCTGGATGGAAGTCGGGCCCTATTTTGGAGTCTTCAGTTCCGACTGGGTTCTCGTGATTCACCGCCCAGAGTGGACCATAGGGGTGGGGGCTTGCCATCTGTTTTAGACAGGAACTGGATCTCAGAGAGGTGCCAGTTGGAGGCACTAATTTCTTTGAGTGTATTGTGGGTGCAGGTGCGGGCTACAGGACCCTTCTCATCTACCATTCACCAGGTGATGGGAGGGAGTTCCTGAAGGAGGTTGCGGACTTCATTGCTGAGATGGTATTGGAGTCCCTCAGGTGGTTAATTCTGGGGGACTTCAATGCCTGGGTCGATGATGAACTCTCGCTATTTGGACAAAACCTCCAATTGATGGATTCATTGGGCATAACATGGGTTATTACCTCTGCAACTCACGAAGGAGGGCACACATTGGACTTGGTGTTCCACCTGGGGATGGAGATATCCGATGTGGAGGTGGAGCCAATTGGTTGGTCTGATCATCGTGCCCTGAGGTTCAGTTTTGCAGCCCCCCTGAAATAGGCCTGCCCCAAAGGAGTTAGTGCAGTTCCATCCTTTGAGAGGAGTTACCTCAGAAGGCCTAATGACGGAACTGGACTTCTCGGGTTTTCCAATGGAGAGCATGGACTCAGAGCCCCTGGTGTTGGCCTATAATAGGGCTGTCACAGGGGCCTTGGATGTCATTATCTCCAACTACGTGTTCACCCCATTACGCTTCGCCCAGGGGCCCCCTGGTTTTATGGGGAGATCCGTGAGCTGAAGAGACAGGGGCGAAGGTTGGAAAGACAGTGGCGAAAAACTCACCTAGAGGTGGATAAGCTTAGATTGTTAGACCATTATAAGGTTTACCAATCAGCAATTTCCCATAAGAAGGCAGAGTTCCTGTCCAGGAAGATTGCTACAGTGAAGAATAAGCCAGCCCAGCTCTTCCAGACTGTGGACAGACTGTGCAATCCAGCCTGTCTCCAGGCCGGTCGAGCATTGTCACAGGTACAGTGTGAGAAGTTTGCACAATTCTTCACTGATAAGGTGTCCACCCTCAGGGATGAGATCAGCCAGTGCCTTCCCATTGGACCTTGCACTAATCAATCAGATGGTACTAATGCCCAGTTGACTTGGTTCACCTTTAGCCATCCGGCAGTGATAGATATGGTGAGGATCGTCCAGACTTTGTGGCCTACATACTGTAGTTTGGATCTGGGCCCTGCATGCCTACTAGTGGGGTGTGTAGAGATTATCAGCCCGATCCTTGCTGGGATAGTGGCAGTTTCATTGGAGAGAGGAATTTTTCCAGATCCCTTAAAGGAGGCAGTAGTATGCCCCCTTTTGAAAAAACCCTCCCTTGATACTGACTGCCTAGCAAACTACAGACCAGTCTCAAATTTGCCCTTTATAGGGAAAGTTATTGAAAAGGTGGTTGCTCTGCAGCTGGAAGATCATTTGACCAACCACAGTATCTATGACCCTCTCCAATCTGGCTTCAGGAAACGGCATAGCACCAATAGACGGCCCTGGTGTGGGTACTAAATGATCTCCTGATGGAGAGAGATTGGAGAACCTGTTCCATCTTGGTTCTCCTTGATCTCTCAGCAGCATTTGACACCATGGATCATGGGGTGATGCTCAAATGCCTGTGGTTTTTTCTGCAGACTTCATTCTTCGAGGGCAAATCCCAGAGAGTGGTGTTGGGGATTTATTCCTTGGCCCCTCACTGGCTGACCTGTGGGGTTCTACAGGGTTCGGTGCTGTCCCCCATGTTATTTGCAGTGTACATGCTCCCATTAGGGGACATTATAAGATGGTATGGGCTGAGTTTTCATTGCTATGCTGATGACTCACAGTTCTACATGTCTTTTGTGCCTGAACAGGAGCCTGATTCTATCACAGTGTTTAACAACTGCCTAATGGAGATACAGAACTGGATGAGTACTAGCTAGCTTCAGTTGAACTCGAGTAAAATGGAGGTATTGGTGGTGGACCCTGTTTTTAGGATGACAGAGGCATGGGTGAGGAAACTGTCAGGATTATACCTGGGAGGGACCCAGCTTAAGGCCTCGGGTCAGGTGCGTAACCTGGGCGTGGTATTTGATGAAGGCCTAACCTTGAGAGCACAGATTTCGGCTGTAGTCAAATCTTCCTTTTTCCATCTGAGGAACATAGTCAGGGTGAAGCACCTGATTCTGCCTGAAGATCTTCCTACCTTGGTCCACGCCTTTGTCACCAGTCATTTTGATTACTGCAACGCCCTCTACCTGGGGCTACCGGGGTTGGAGATCCGCCATCTGCAGCTAGTGCAGAATGCGATAGCCAGGTTGTTGACTGGAACCCCTAGATCCAGTCATATAACACTTGTGCTGCATGAACTGCACTGGCTGCCAATACAATGGTGGATCACCTTCAAGGTCGCATTGCTGACCTACAAGGCCCTACATGAGTTGGGACCCCACTACCTGAAGGAACTCTTGTTTTCTTACTGCCCCTCTCACCCACTCCAATCCTCTGACAAGGCATTGCCGGAGATTCCCAGGGTATCTCTGAAAACATCTGGAGGGAGATCTTTTGCCTTTAAGGCACCTACCCTGTGGAATTCTCTGCCTCACCAGGTATGAGATAGCCTGACCATGGAAGGATTTAAAAAATCCTTAAAAACATACCTGTTTAGCCAGGCATTCTCAGGGACTTACTGATTGACTGCTGTTGTTTTATTGTTTTTAAATATAACCCTGTGAATTTTATTGTGAGGTATTGTAAAGGGGCCCTGAGCTATGGAAGGGCGCCTTATATAAATAAAATTTTACTTTACTTACTTTACTTTTAAATCCAGTGATGCCAGTCAGTCTCCTTGTTGTAATTTTGGAAGGATCATTGCCAAGGTTACCATTTGGAACTTTGGCTTTGTGAGGTGCTTGTTTAAAGCTCTCAGATCTAGATGGGTCACCACTCCCCATTTTTCTTTGAGGTTAGGAAGTATCTGGAGTAGAAACCTCTTCCCCTTTGAGATGAAGGGACTGGTTCTACTACCTTTGATGCCAGTAGGGTGGACATTTCTTTTTATAGTAGTGTCCTCTCTGATGGGCTTGGGGAACTGAAATACCTTGGCCTCAGCTTGGGGAAGGTTTTGAAGCTGAGAGCTAATCCCTGACCCACCACTTCCAGCACCCATTTGTCTGTAGTGAAGTTTTCCAATTTTGGAAGTAGTGGGTCAGTCTGCCCTAACTGGGATCCAGGAGGTGACCCTGACTGTCACATCAGGGGTTCTGTTTTCCTTGTGTGGCAGTTTGAGGGGATTGGTCCCCCCTTTTGGAGCTCCTGTGGCCTCTACCCCTGTAGTAACCCCTTTGTGGCTAACCAGGGGTAGCCTGTGCCTGGTAGAAGGGTCTACTACAACCCCTCCCTCTACCTCCCCTTTCATATGGCCTATAGGAAGTTGAGGCCTTGTCTTTAGCGAATTACTCTTGTAAGTGGACTTGTACTCATCCACTTTTTTCATGTATCCCTCTGTCCTATTGCCAAAAAGGAAATGGTTCTCCACAGGGTAGTCCATAGCCTTGTTTTGAGTGCCTTGTGTAAGGTTGGTTGTCCTAAGCCAGGTGAACCTCCTCAAGGCAATGGACAGAGCCATTTGCCTGGCTGCATTATCATTTGCATCCAGAGCCATGTGGAATTGCTACTTTGTGGCCTCTAAACCACTCTTAGCTGTTTCCAGAAGGTCAGTTGCAAGCCCTGGTGGAGCCTTATCTGCCATGGCCATAATAAAAGTCCATAGGGTCTTCTGATACTGAGCTACGTAATGTTTTGCCTGGGTTTTTTCTTGGGTCCCAGGCTTGGCTCTTCAGGCCTTCTCCATGTACATGGGGGTCAGCTTCCACCACCCCATGACTGTCGGGAGGAGGCATCTTGTCTAACAGTTCACTTAGATTAGATAGAGCCTTGCAGGAGTACTTATGCATAGGGCTGGCAGTTCATAGTGTCCCGAGATTGCTCATTCCCCCACTACTATTATGTCATTATCTTCCTTACTCGTTAATATTATTTTGTCCTTATGGCTATATACTGTACATCATATTCCTCATAATCCCCTCATGTATGTAGTTGTGAGTGTAGGGTAGTGGACCATGGTCCTTTTCTATTTGTGCAAGGACCCTTACAATACACACCGATATTATTGTTATTATGTCGGGACAATTGTAAATCTTATAAATATCAGTGGCTCCTGGGTCTAAATTACACTATCCTAAATATTTGTGAAGTGGAATGGGACATGTAGGGTCCTGACAGGCCAATATGTGTTTGCATCCCTCTACAGTTAGTTTCAATGTCCCAAGACATCTAATGTAGTAGTGAGCATATATACCCCTATCTTTTGTCTGACAATCTATTATTCTATTATCAATAACTCTCACACAGGAATTCACATCCATGTTTAAGCAATGAGTTTTTATTTTCATATTATAATCTAAACTGACAGCAACTTATGCAAAATTAAGTAACAAGCAAAAAATATTCCTGGAAAGTAGAAATGTACTCCCTATTTTAGGCATGATAAAATAAAATAAAATTAAATTGTGCCAAGCAAAATCCTGTCCCTGCTCCTTTATTCAGGAATAAAGTGATTCTTACCACCCACAGTCAAACCTGATGCTCAGTTTTAGAGGTTCTGGAGTCCTCTCTGAGATAGCTGATCTGTGGTGCTGAGCTGAACTTCAGGGGAGAAGAACTCTTACTTTAGTTCTGGTGAGTTATATTTTATAGCCAAATTATTCTGCTGTTTGTTGCTGGTTTGTAATCAAAAGCTGCAATTTATTTATATGAAGGTACCGTGGCCTCGGGACATGACTTGTGGGTTGACATTTTCAGATTAGCAAAATAACAGAGTGGCTGCTAGTCTAGACCAACTCTGTGGTTTTAATACCTTGCCTTAATAACATATTAGTAAGGTAACCAGGATTTCCAATTGGTCAAAAATATTCATAACTGTCATAATCACTTTGGTCGCTAGATGGCAGCAATGTCTTACTGGATAATGTTATGAAATAGCAGAGAGCTTGCATTTACCCAACAGCTTTTTCAATGCAAATAATTAAAATGTAATATTCTTTTACATTAACTATAAAAGTCTTGGCAGAATAAAATGTTTCAAGGCGCAACATTAGGTTAAACAAACAAAACAGCCAGAGGGCTGGTTTCTAAGTCTCAACACAGCACTTGTAAATAATTTCTATGAAGCATAAATTTTACCAGTTTAGGAGGCTTAAACATACATTAGTATATCTGATTTGAACTACCCATTCCTAAAATGAACTCAGCTAACTACAACTTAGCATATCATATCAATGCTAATACAATTTTTTCTGTCTTGTGAAATTACATTTTATAATATTACTATTAAGCAAAGATATGGATTTTAACCTGAATACATCTTATAAAACAGTGACCTTCATTCAACCTAACTAGCCTAGAAAACACCTAACTCTCAGCTCATGCCATTCATTTCCAAAGACAGAGCTTAACAGCAACAAAGGTGCAAAGAAGAATTACTGATAAACTAAAAACATAGATCATACATCAGTGCCCTGACCTTATAACATGACCCAGGAACAAATAAGCAATGGTAGAAACAGAGGTATACATAAAACATATCAATATGGTGTTAATAGTTTTAACATTAGCAAAAAGTAACATTAGCAAAAGGTAATATTAGCAAAAAGTCCTGACCTTTTAACACTTTTGACATTAAAGAGTCCTGACCTGTGTTTTAAACCCTTTTATATTTTACTCAATATACACTATTAATTCATTTAAACCATCTTCATTGTTTTGCTCTCCTTAGTGAGTATTTTCAGAAAAAAGTTCATTTAAATGTCCTCAATGTTTTGCTCCAGTGAGTGGATATTCCCAGTTAAGGTGGTAGGCCCTTGTTGGGCCTGGAATTGGTTGCAGGTACTACAATTTCCCATATAATTAGCTTCCCTGATGCCCAGGGAAGCAGCCAGGTACCCCTTCTTAGCCATCCCGTCCAATTTTCTGGAATCCTTTACAGGAGGATGGGTGGCCAGAGGTACCTTAGCCTTATCACAAGCAGCTGTCTGAACCACCCCTTCTGGGTCTGGGTGGGACAGTAAAAACTCAGCACCCAGGGGATCTAGCTGCTATGTCTTGTCAGCCTTTTTATCTACAGGTGGTATGAAATTTGGGGTTTCAACACAATTACCACCTGTTTTTTAAAGAATTTATTAACGGGTAACAGAATCTTTTTTGTAGGTGTTAACCCCATCATCTCCAGGAATTGTAATTCCTCCTCATCCTGTTCAGGCTTGTATGGTGTAAGATCCAGTGCTTCCACCATTTGCCTCATAAAAGTAAAATGTGAGGAATAGTCCTCAGGAGCCCTTGGTGGGGATTCAAACCCCTGCTCTGGCGAAATCTCCAGTTCAACCACCTCCTTTTCATCATCCTCTCCATACTCCTCCAGAGAGGGATCACACATTACTGTACTCTGAGCAGAGGGCCCAAGCCCAAAGCCGAAGGACCGATTGCAGTCGATTGCTGTTGAATTGGTGCTACTTTGTCTGCAAGGCTTTTAAAATCTGTAGAGCCTGTACAACTTGGTCAGCCATTGGCATATTTGGCTGCGATACTGGGAGCCCCATTGCCCTTCCAGCTGGAGAACCAATATTCTTCTTTGTATCCAATTTCTTTAAAGGAACTGAATCCTTTACCGGTTCACCTGGTCTTTTTGTCTGTCTGTCTCACCTTTTCAGGGCGTTGGTATCAGCATCCTTAGACTTATTTTTAGGTTCTGTGTTCGGATCATTCGGATCTGGAACCGGAGCTGTAGACATTTTTTCTTTAAAACACTTAATGCATTTTTCAATGGTTTTCTCAGGAAAATTTTACAAATCTCGCAGTTAGCCTCGAAGTGTTCAGCCCGAAAGCAAAATAAACACAAGTCGTGTTTATCTGCTTTTGCAAAAACTTCCTTACACTTCAGACAATTTTTGAATCCAGTCAGCCCAGTTTTCTTTTTAGAATATTCAGACATTACCACTGTATACAAAAAACCACAAAGTCATCTAAAATAATTTTCCCAACTGAGCTGACAACCGGTTAAACACCGTCAAGAGGCTACAAGAAATCTTTGCAGTTGATTCTTCAACCGAGAAAAACCGCGATTTAAACTGATTAATAAAACCAGAGTAAACCCAGTAACAGAAACACAATTTAAGAAAACAAATTTCAAAAATAAAGCGATTTAACGCTAAAGAAGACTAACTAATCGGTTACCCAACAGTTACAAGGAACCAGTGAGGAACCCCCCAAAAAACTAACTAAAACTATAAAGGGCAGCATAAATTAAATAAATAAAAGTTAATGCTTACATATTTTTTTTTAAAACTAACATTTTTCTCAGTCACGCTGAGAAGCAGTCTCCGAGGCATCCAACAAGGCAGGCAGAGTATGAAATCTGAGCATTATAGAACACAACAGTTAGTAGGGCAGCAGGTTTGAATGGTGGCATGTGCCAGCAGGTTCCATTATTTGCATAAAGTTCCATTCATCTCCAGGACAGTGCAATCCAGGAGGTTGACTGCTAGAGTTAATTATACTGAAGATCCCTGGGGTTAGAATGACATCTTGGCAGGGATTTGAAAATTTTCACCTTCCGGGTTCATGTGGTCAGGTAATAAGAAGGTTATGCTGAAAATTTGGTGTACAAATATGGTAAAATGCCCAGGGTCTGACTGAACATTACATAATTTCAACAATTACTCATAACTTTGCTAATTTTCAATATTTTGACTCCAAACTTTCAACAAGCCATTTTTCTACCACCCTATAAATGTGACGTGTTATTTTTAAATCTTGAAAGAGAGCGTGTTTTGCGCCTCTGGTGTGAATTAACATTTCGTTCAATATACTATAAATGGTACATATCATGCTTATAAGGCATATATGAAAATCATGTACCTACCATAATTCTTGATCTTCCTGTGTATCTTCACCATTCATCACTGGTGGGTGTCTGCCGAAGAAGGCACCCCATGGGAGACTTTTTTTTTGGAGGAGGGGCTGACACCATTGGCGCCACCCACGAGGCCAACGTATTACGTGGCACTCACGGGTTGGCCAGTAACAGCCGTTGGGTCCTCCTTCACCTCAGTTCTGCACTAAAGAGAGACAGGAGAAATAAGTAAAGAGAAAGGAGGGCAGGGCAAAGGAGCCCAAGAGACAGTAAAAGGACAGGAATGAACTGAAAAAGAGTATGCCGATGCGAGGACAGGAAAGAGAAGGAGAGGCCTGAGGGTTGTGGACCAGGAGGCCCCAGTCCCCGAGTGACCAAGGGAGGAGAAGAGAGAAAGGAGAGAGAGAGAAAGAAGAGAGAGAAGAAGTAGGTATGGGATGAGGGAGGGGTGGCCTTGGTCCCCAAATAAACAGAGGCGGCTCTGGAGGAACACCAGGTAAGAACCCTGGTGAGAATTGCTGCAACCTGGAGGTCCAAGTGCTCTGATTAGCAAAATGCAGCAGAGCTGCAAGTTTTTACCACTGAGCCCCTAGACTTAGGCAGAGCCAGCACTGCTCAGAGGTTGAAGAGGGAGCTCAAGGAAAACAAGAGGTTGCACCACAGAGTTTGGGGAGAGGCCACCCCCAGTCTCAATCCCAACGGATCAAGGACTGTCACAGTTTTCAACGTCCACCACCCCCCCAAAAACACCAAAGGGTTTAAGGGGAGGAGAAAAATGACACTATGGAGGAAGGCACCTCCCCCAGACTGACAGACCCAGATAGTGGGTCAAGAAAGGGGTCCAGTAGAGGAGGGGCCTCCCCAGAGACCCAAGAAGTAGAACCCTGAAGAGTTTGAGACTCGCTCAAACTGTAACCCTGCCCCACAGACCCCCTTCCCCGACAACCGCTGGGAGTGGAGAACTCCGGGGGAGGGCAGGGATTCAGGGTAGAAGGGAGACGTCACTTCTCAGGGACTGAGGCCTCAAGAGGGGAAGGTGGGAGAGATTCAGTGATGAATGGTGAAGATACACAGGAAGATCAAGAATTACAGTAGGTACGTAATTTTCATATCTTACCTGTGTCAATCTTCACCATTCATCACTGGTGGGTGAGTACCGAGCACCCCCAAAGGGGGCCCAATAACCCTGAAGGAAAAACATCCCTCAGTCCCCCAAGGGGAGAACGGGGAACCCTCCACTAGCCAGTTTAAGGCTGGGACTTATCAGAGTGAGATGGGGTCCCCTGAACCTTAGGGGAAGGCAGGTGCCCTGAAGCTCCCATCTCACGCTGCAGGAAAACAGATGGGCCCCTGGAAGGGGGAGGCCAATAACCTGCACCGGGCCAAAGGTAACAACCTCTGCCACCCAAAGCCATGCCATCCGCCTAATGCTGATCACTGTCCCTGCAAGCCATGAAGTGACCTCACTGGCATCATACGATGCCCTTGATTGGTGCCTTGCCAACTCCAGGCCTGTAGCGGAGAGGGCTATGGCTTGCCGGGTAGCCTCCAAATCAGGCAGCAATGCTAAAGCTTGTCCCAGCATTGCCCACATATGTCTGTTGTAGGCAGCGTGGTGCACTTGATGTGAGATGATTACCAACAGGCTCCGTGCTGAAGAGAAAACTCTTTACCCCATCTGATCCAACTCTCGAGAGTCGGTCTCGGGCAGCCTATCGTGGACCGGGCGTTGAAGCCTGAAAGGGGTGTCCAGCCATGCCAGTCCAGAAATTGGATGAGGCAAGGCACCTGGAGACCCGTGGGTTGCACAATACCTCCTGTGGCAGTCCATAGGGGCTGGATCTTGGGAGTATGGATGCTACCAGGCACTGTATGACACTTGCCGGAAGGGAACCGGCCAGGGTGGGACTATAAAATGGTGCACCCCGTATTCACCCAGGAAGGCCTGCATCGCACGCTTGGTATTGTACCTAGCATAGCAGGAGATGTGCAAGTCCCTAACCAACCTCAACAGGAAGCATTGATACTGGGCTTGATCAGCGTCTGAGGACAGGTGGACTGAAGGTTCCTCATCCTCAGTGGAGGAAGACAAGGAGGTCAAGGAGCTTGACAAATTAGACTCTGGCTATGGCGGAGGAACTGATCAGAAGACCTGCTCATCCATGGCCCTAACATACTGAGGAAATGCCGCCGCCTGAGAGCTGAACTGATCCCAGGTCAAAGGTCCCAAAGGCCCAACGTGGCCGAAGAAAAGGGGAGCTGGGCACAGAGGCATGGGTGAGCCTATCACCTGGTGTGATGTGCCTCTGACAGGGCTAGCAGAATCCACAGGAGAGCCTGGCATCAGAGGAAAACTGCAGGTCTGTAGATTCATCGTCCTATCCTGGAAATCAAAATGGTGAGGGCTTAACCCTGTAGGGTGAGCTACCCTATGAGGGGACCGGGGCCATATGGATTCAGAAGGGTGGACCCCAGCCCCACCCAGAGGGACCTCTGTGGGACAACCCGAGGGAAGAACAAAGGGCTCAGCACTATGGCTCCTCCCCTGACCCTGGAGGGTTATGGAAGTGTGCTGCAGTCCCTTGCCCCTCATCATCAACCCTGAGGACTCCGAGGAAACCCTTTTCCTTGACCCCTGTGCCAAGGGCTCCCTCGACTCCACAGGCCCCCCCAGGGAAGGCCTCAGGATGAGGGGGCTAAATCTTGATCCAGAGAGGGGGAATGGTACTGGGGATGGCAGACACCCCCTCACTCAAGAACCCAATTGCCACACCAGCAGCAGAGGGCCTGAAAGATCACAGCTGGCCTCCCAAGCCAGAGGTGGCTTGGAGATCCGCACAAGCCCTGGTCACTTGAGCCACTGGAGGGGGCACCTGGGGAGATGCAAGGGTGCTAGGTCGTTGGTATGCCCCTGATTCTGAAGAATCACTCAGCCAGTCTGGATCCACCTCAGAATCATCTGCCTCGAGGAGGAGACAATTATGAAGGGCTCTGGATCGGCAGCCCCAAGAGATCCCCCAGTCACGATGACACGAACAGCGCTGTGACTCATCCCCACACCCCTCATGGTGTCACCCCAATTGCTGGCACTGTGCATGGCTCCAAGATCCAAGATGATGCTGACAGGCAGTGCCAAGGAATGCCCTGTGTCAGGACCCACAGCCGTGGGCCCCGACAAAGGGGGAGCCTGCACCTCCGAGGAGGTGACTGCCAAGGCGGTGCTCCCGGCCCAGCCCTGAACGGAGCCAGACCAGCCCTCCAGCATTGTGGTAGGGACCTTCTCCATGGCAAGGCTGGAAGAGGAGGAGGCCCCCTCTTCACCAGACTGTATAGGCCCAGGAAGGACCCGGACATAGGATAGAGAGTCCTGTACTTGGACTGGCCGAGCAACAATGCCCCCAAAGTCAGTGGGGCCCTGCTGACCTTTAACGCAGTGTTCTAAAACTCGATGGTCCATTGAGAAGCAGGCATTGCAAGCATCCATATCATGCTGGGGACCAAGACAGAAGAGGCACACGTCATGTCAGTCGGTACGGAAATCTGTTGGCCACAGGGACACTGACGCATAGGGAGCTGACCCGTTTTCTTGGATCGCTTCTTGTCCCAACAACCACACATGATGGAACAGTAACAAAACTTAAATTCAGAAAAGACTCGATGCCACACGCAAAATAAAAGGAAAGGTCTTACCGGTCTGGAGCAGCATCAAGTAGCAGAACCGAGGTGGAGTCGAAGGTATAATGGCGTCAAGCGATGTTGAACTCTGGCGTCATAGGAACTACTAGGCCACAGTAGTCTCGAGTCGGCTGGGGTGCTGTCTCAATGGCGGGAGAAGCAGAACCAAGGTGGAGGAGGACCCAACAGCTGTTACTGGCCAACCCACGAGCACCATGTAATATGTCAGCCTCATGGGAGCGCTGACGCGCCGCACTTCTGCCAAAAAGAAAAAGTCACTCGTGGGGTGCCTGTCTCCTACAGACACCCACCATGATGAATGGTGAAGATTGACACAGGTAAGATCATAAAATGAATATCTTAAAAAGTTGGGGTCAAAATATAAAAAAAAAATATTATAGTGTATGATGGACGCTTGTTCCAACCCGATTTCCATCTCAGCTAAAACGCTGTTGTACCACAGTTGAAAGGTCATGGAACGCGATTGTACCCTTCTGTGGTAAAACAGTGTTCCAGCTGATTACAAGCCACACATTTTGAAATAAAGCTGAGAAAACTGCCGCATGCATATCAAAGTCTAACTGTATATCACCTTGAAGATGGCAGCGGCAGTCTTCTCAAAGCACAGTTCCAACTGTCAGCAGTTCATTTTAAAAAATGAAAACCAGCACATGCTTATGAAAATGGTAAATGACCTTAAAGTACTGATTTTTTATTAAATGACATGGATGAACACAGACCCATGCAGGAAATTCCCTTCCAGGAGCTAGATTTATTACTGGCTGACTTTCCATGACATATCTTTATCTTTTCTTGGGAGTAGAGGGAACAACATACACTATAAAAAATATTGGATGCACAACTCTATTTTGCTCTCGAGGTCTCAGGGAATTGGAACCCCTCTGTGGCAGAATGCACTGGTTGTGCATAGTTGCCCATCCAGTATTCTCTATATAATTAACAACCTTTGTATGTAGCACCAGTCTTCACCTTAGTGGCCTCCCGTGCTGGTGAACTGAGTTCGGGGGTGAGCTTAGTGACCCAGCTGGATGGCACTGTCATGCAACAACCCCCCCCAGCCAGGGAATGAAAGGTGCAGGGTTGTTCACATGAGCCCAGCTACCGTATAATGAAGACAACTGTACTCTTGGCATACAGCCCTGTACCTCTGCACCAGTGGGTGGCACAGTGCCTTGAGAATTGGCTGACAGATGCACTGTTTGTCCTGTGCATCTGTATCTGCAGTCACATGGAAGCACAGGGACCACAGGACCCTGTATTTCCACAGCCCATCAGACAGACCCATGAATTCTTCACATCCATTGCTGTATGGAATGCAGGGCCCTTCAATGGGGTCTTCCCTTAGTGCAGGGCATCTGCATCTGTGCACTATCAGTACCTAACACCTGCACAGCACATACATGCAAGCAAACATTCGGCACTGACAAATGCTTGTTTCTTCTAACCCCAGGAATTACTGACTTAATGTTTGCACATTATACAGATTCAGTAACAGTACCTTGGGAGGCTGGATCCAGACCCTAATTAGGAAAAAGGTTCTGCAAGACAGCAGTTCCAAAGCTGGCATCCCTTCTAGAATGTATGTCCCAAACAGTAGTGCTTTGTGAATGTGTGTACTGTTTTCCAGGTACTGTAGCTGCTCTGCAAATGTCAAACCTTGAGGCTGCCAAAGAGGCAGCAGTACCTCTTGTGGAGTGTGCCCTTAAGCCTCTTGGTGGCATGTTTCCAGATTTTTCACAGCAGAACTGAATGCAAGAGACTATCCAGCGAGAGACAGATCTCTTTATAGTTGGTTTGCCTTTGGCAACCTCACCATAGGTAACAAATAACTGAGTTCTGTGGGACCTGACATTTTTTGTCCAGTCCATGTAGACAGACAGGGCTTGCTTTAGGTCCAGGCTGTGCAACATTTCCTCCACTGGACTGGAAAGGGATGCTCTGGACAGAATACTGAGAGAGTCACTGACTGATTCAGGTGGAATTCAGATACCACCTTAGGAAGGAATTTTCTGTTGGTTCTAAGAACTACTATATCCTTTGGCGGAGTATGTAATTTGGTTTTATGCAGACGGCTTTCAGTTAACTTACCCTCCCAGAAGAGGTCACTGCAACCAGGAATATGATTTTCCATGTAACATATTTAAGGTTAGCAGTTTCCATAGGCTCACAGGGAGCCTTCATAAGCTGGGTAAGGCATATGTTGAGGTCCCAGGGTGGGACAGGGTCTGTCACTGGTGGGTGCAAGTGGCATAGGCCTTTTAAAAAAATATATTGAAAATTGGTTGTGAGGACAAAGCCTTTACCTTACCATCTGATATGTATACTAATAGTGCTGCTAAGTGCACATTTAAAGAGCTGGTGTACTGCCTAAAACTAATATTACTTTTCAGAAGCAGTCAGCCATAACCTTTTATGTTGGAGGTACTTTTCCTTTTCCTTTTGGTTAATTAGAAGATTGTTTACCTGCAGTTAGTAGGTGTGATGTGGGGCAGCACTCTGCCTGGCAACTGACATATCTACCTCTATCCACCCCCAACTATATCATCAGCATTGTGGCCTCATTGACTGTGACATCACTGCTGCTTAGGAACAGCCACTTAGTAGCTGCCGTGTCAGTTACTGGTAATGCCTCAATGAGATAATATTGATGATGCACTGGGGAGGATAGAGACAGATATGCTGTTCCACACATCCCGCACAATATAATCACATAGGAGGCTCTCTAATGGTAGGTAGGTAGAATTTTATTGTTGACAAGTTGTGTCATTACAATACAAAACACAAAAACCTTAACACAATTGTTACACATTTAATAACAGTAAAAAAAAATTACTCACCTGAGTAATCTTGTTTCTTCCAATGTATTCTTCTATATTCATAACACTCTGCAGTCAGCCTCCCAAGTAGAGCTCCCCGGAGAAAATGGGACTATATGCAAATGATGGAATTATCATTGGCTCATGACACATATTCAAACTGCTGCCCTTATCTGCTGCAGTGTTCCATCAACATATCAGATTTCTAAGGAGCCTACAAGGCAACCTATACTAAGACTTATCTAACTATACCTATGTAATATAACACAAATTAAGCTGTCCATGACAGCATGAAATATGTAATATAGCATGCAATGATACAACCCCCACCCTGAATGCCAGAATCACCTGGAAAAAGAGGGGAAGTACTATTTCCCACCAGAAGTGTAAAACGACTATGCTTGTTTTTGGGACTATCAAACCAAAAAGGCTCAGTCAGGAGTGCAGATGCTCTGGTTCTGGAAGGGGAGGCAGGGAGGAAGAGTTATGAATATAGAAGACTACACTGGAAGAAACAAGATTACTAAGGTGAGTAATTTTTTCTTCTAACCCCAGGTATTCTTCTATATTCCTAACTCTCTGCAGACTTCAAAGCAGTACCTTTGGAGGTGGGCATAGAACCTATTTAGGAAAGAGGCTCTGCAAGACTGCTGTGCCAAACCTGGCATCACTTCTGGACTGTGTGTCCAAACTGTAGTGTTTAGTAAAAGTGTGTACTGTTTTCCAGGTAGCTGCTTTACAGATCTTCACTAATGGAATATCTCTTGAAGCTGCTATAGAAGCAGCTGTGCCCCTAGTTAATGGGCCCTCAGGTCTGCTGGGGTTGCTTGCCAACTTTGAATAACAAAACTGAATGCGTTGGATTATCCAGCAAGTGACTGACCTCTTAGAAGCTGGGGTACCTTTTCCAACATCCCCATAGGTGAGAAACAGTTGTTGCTTGTCATGTCTATGATCCTTGGTGTGGGTCACATAGTAACGTAATGCCCTTTTGACATCCAGACTATGGAGTCTGTGCTCACCTGAACTGGCATGTTCAGTGAAGAAAACTGGCAGTGTTATGGACTGATTTAAGTGAAAATCAGAAACCACCTTAGGAAGAAACCTCCTGTTTGTTCTAAGCACCACTTTGTCATTATGGAAGGAGAGGTAGTCCTTCTCCACACATAATGCCTGTAGCTCACTTATCCTTCTAGCAGAAGCGATTGCAATCAGAAACACAGTTTTCCGTATGACATATTATAAATGAGCAGAAGACATAGGTTCAAAAGGGGGTTTCATGAGTTGAGCAATGCATATGTTTAAGTCCCACATTAGGACTGGTTCCCTGATAGGTGGGTGCATGTGGCACAAACCTTTGAAGAATGTTTTGAAAATGGGATTAGCTGCTATGGAAACATTTTTCCCAGCAGAAATGTAGGCCAAGACTGATGTTAGATGAACTTTCAGGGATGTATATTTCAACCCCTGGGAATGCAGATATATGAGGTATTCCAGGAGTACTGGGATTCCTACCAGAATAGGAGAAATCTTCCTTGAATTACACCAGATAGAGAACCTTTTCCATTTTGATGAATAGGTTTTCTTAGTGGAAGGTTTTCTATATCCTTTCAGGATATCCAGAACAGCTTGGGAAAGATTTAAGTTTGCATATTCTAAGTCCTCAAGAGCCATGCCTTGAATCTGAGAGACCTGCGATTCGGGTACAAGATTTTCCCCTGATGAGACGTCAAAAGGTTGTGCCTCCTGTGAAGGTGTATCAGTTTGGTCACCGACATGGATAGCAGTAGAGGGTACCAGGGCTGCCTGGCCCAGGCTGGTGCTATGAGGATCACTGATGCAGGTTGTGACCGGAGTTTGATCAGGACTCTGAAGATGAGGGGAAAGGGAGGAACAGCATACAGACTCCTCCCTGACCAGTCCAGAGCCAGAGCATCCAGTGGGATTGTGCCCTTGGCTGATGGTCTGCAACAGAATAGGAGTAGGAGGTGGTTCTCCTGGGAGGCAAGAGGTCCACTTCTGGTGTGCCCCCACCTTCGAACACTGAGTCCAGTACTTGTTTGTTTATGGATCATTCGTGATGTGCCTATTTGATTCTGCTTAGAGCATCTGCCAGGGTATTGTCTTTTCCTGGTACATGAATGGCCTGTAGAGAGGCCTTTAGTGAGTAAACCAGATTCCATATTTTCATGGTCATGTGCACAGAGGGTCTGACCTTGTTCCCCTTGCTTGTTTATGTAGTACATTGTTGTGGTGCTGTCTGTTCTGACTTGACTACTCTGCCTTCCACCAGATGAGCAAAGCTTTTAAAACTAGAAACACTGCTCAAAGCTCCAGCAGATTTATATGCAGGAGTGACTGCACTTGACCAGGTCCCATGGGCAGTGTGCTCTCCCAAGTGAGCACCCCATCCTGACAGAGAGGCATCTGTTGCAAGGGAAACTGATAGGCTTTCTTTTGGAAGGGTACACCTTCCTGAGATTATCTGTTTCCTTCCACCACTGCTGTGCTTGAAGCAGGGTTTTTGTTATCAGAATCAGTTTTGTCATTTTGTCTTTTCTCTGGCACCAATGTGCTCTGAGATGAAATTGTATATCCCTCATTTGATACCTTGCTCCCAGGACTGTGCCTGTTGCCGCAGCCATATGTCCCAAGATTTGCAGGAATTGTCTTGCTGGATGTGGCTCATTCAAGTTGAATGAGACAGTCAGCTGCAGGATGCTTTGCGCCCTGTCCTGAGGTAGAAAAGCCCTTCCTTGTATAGTGTTCAGTTCTGCTCCTATGAAGTGCAGGACTTGTACTGGAGTGAGAATAGATTTTTCCTGATTTATCAGGAATCCTAGAGATTGTAGCAGGTTTAGTGTTACCTTTAGGTGATCTTGCACCTGCTGTAGTGACCTTTCCACGATCTAGCCAGTCATCGAGATAAGGGAAGACTGATATTCCCAGTCTTTAGGAATGCCACTACCACTGCCAGGCACTTTGTGAACAACCTGGGTGCTGAAGTGAGTCCAAAAGCAGAGCTGAGAATTGGTAGTGACCTATGGAAGTCTGAACCTGAGATACTTCCTGTGAGACTCTCTTTTGGATGTGAAACTAGGCATCCTTCAGATCTAGAGATGCCAGCCAATCTCCCTGCTGGATAACTGGTAAAATCAGAGCCAGTATGACCATTTTGAACTTTGGTTTTATAAGATATCTGTTCAAAAGACTGAAGTCTAGAATATGGCCGCCACTCCCCATTTTCTTTTGGTGAGGAATACCTTGAGTAAAGCTCTTCCTTTCTGACGGCTTGGTACACACTCCACTGCTTTCATCTGGAGTAAGCTTTGAGCCTCTTTTTCCAAGAGCTTTTCTCTGTGAGAGGCTGGTTTGAAAATCTTTGATTTTAGGAAGGAAAGGACTTGAAGCTCAGGGACAAACCCTGACATACTACTTCCAGGACCAACTTGTTTGTGGTGATAGAATGCCAGGTCTGGAAAAGTAAGCCAGTCTGCCCCTACTGGTAGTGGGAGGCAGCCTTGACTATTACGTCAGGGGTTTGTTTCACCTGGGGCTGAGCCTGGGTAGTTTGGGAGCCTCTTCTGGAGACCCTTCTACCTCTGGTTCTGAAATACTCAGTCTGCTGTGGATATGACTGGAACTGTGGGACAGCCTGTGCCTGATAAAGGGACCTACCATAGGCTGTCCTTCCTCTGCCTCCCCTTCATTAAGGCCTATAGGAAGAAGAAGAGGAAGAAGAAGAAGAAGAAGAAGGCCTGTCTCTGGAGGAATTACTTCTGTAGGTGGCCTTATACTCATCCACCTTTTTCACGTATGCTTCGGTTTGCTTACCAAATAAAGAATGGTCCTCCACAGGAAAGTCCATGGCTTTAGCCTGGGTATCCTGAGTTAAACTGGTAGCCCTGAGTCATGCCAGCCTTGTAAGGGCTACAGTCAGAGCCATCCACCTAGCAGCATTGTCATCGGCATCAGCTCCCATTTGAAACTGGTACTTTGCTGCCTCCAGTCCAAACCTTGCTGTTTCAGCCAGGTCATCAAAGAGAGGTGAAGGGGCCTCTCTGACATTGCCAGTATGGACTGCCACAGTGTTATTTGATACTGTGCAGAGTAAGCCTAGTAGTTAGCCTGCCTTACTCCTAGAGAAGCAGCTAAGTACTCTTTCTTAGACATACTGTCTATTTTTCGAGAGTCATTCTCAGGTGGGTAAGATGATAAGGGGACTTCACCTTCTCATAGGTATCCTGCTGGACTATACCCTGATGATCAGGATGAGAATAGAGGAATTCAGCCCCCTGTCTGTCCAGCTGGTATTTCTTGTCTGACTTCTTATCTAGAGGCAGGACAGAGTTTGGAGCCTGCAGAATTTTAAACAAGTCCTTTTTAAAGAACTTGTTTATTGGAAGGAGATTCTTCTTAGTGGGTGTTAACCTAATCATCTCCACATATTCAGCCTCCTCTTCATCCTCTAGGATCTCTGTAGTAGCCAGGTCAAGAGCATCAACTATTTTCCTTACAAAGGAAAAATGAGAAAAATCCTCTGGCCTTGAGGGAGAACTGAATTCCTGTTCTGGTGAGATGTCTGGCTCTATAGGCTCACCTTCATCAATTTCTGGCTCATCATACTCCTCATATTCCATTTCATGAGTTGGGAGTTCAGAGGGAGCAACTGGGGTTTGAACCGGTGGAGGGAGGGTTGGGGCAGACACAAGACCCTGCAAAGCCTGTATAACCTTCATGGCCTGGACAATCTGCTCCGCTGATGGCAGGCTGTGAGGCACAAATGAAACCCCTCTAGGTTTATCCTGGGGTTCAAGATGCTTGGTCTTCTTGGTTTTCTTGTAGAGGACTGGAGAGTTAGCCAGACCACCCATCCTTTTAGTAGCACTTGCATCACCCTTATCAAGGGTGTTCAGTAAAGAGACAGTGGTTTCACCCACAAATTTGGAGGGTGTGGTCTGGTTAGAGCCTGTAGCATCCTTATCAAGTCTCTTTTGTCATCTTTCTATACTTTTTTCAACAGTTTTCTGGGGAAAATACTTACAGATTTCACTATCTGCAGAAAAATGGTCGGTCCCCAAGCAGACCACACACACATCATGCTTGTCTGCCTTAGCAAATCGTCCCCACACTTCAGGCAGTTTTTAAAACCTGGGTCCAGTCTTTTCTTGGGTTTTCAGACATTTCCATTTCAGGAGAAAAATCCCAACTGCAATAAAGATTTCACTCTTTATAATATATTTTACAGTTTTGGGTTTTTGGGAGTTTTTGCAGTTGGTTCAGGAACGGTAAAGTTCGATAATGAACCAAGGATTCAACAATCCGAACGGGTCAGCGGTTTGCAGAAACTAGGTTAGTAGTTCACAGAAACCGTTCAGCGGTTTCAAAACAAATTAATTTAAGTAAATAACCTTAATAAACAAATTTAAATAGCGGAAAAAATAAAGAAAAGATTCTGCAAAGACTACAAAGCCCCGGTTCCCCAATGGTTATTCTGAACCATGAGGAACCGAGAAATAAAGCTAAAATTACGTTAAGAAAACTAAACTACGTATGAAGAGAAATTAAGTAAATAAAGGTAGCAGTAAGAATAAAATATAAGAATGCTTATATTCTGTGAGGAGCCACACAAGGAATGGTTCATTTGGGAAGTCTTCTGGGCAACTTGACTTGTCATGTAGAGAAAGAAATCTGATACGTTGATGGAACGTTGCAGCAGATAAGGGCAGCAGTTTGAATATGTGTCACGAGCCAATGATAGTTCTGTCATTTGCATATAGTTCCATTTTCTCTGGGCAACACCACTTAGGAGGCTGATTGCAGAGAGTTAGGAATATAAAGAATACCTGGGGTTAGAAATATACATAATTATATTGTACTATTTTATACATTTTTTTAAAAGAAGAAGAAAAAAAATATCTCGTACCTTACTAAAAAGCAAGCTATCCTTGCATCAGGCTTTAATATGTAACTTTTGTTTAACTATCAGCATAAAAAAGGATGTTACCTTTTCTAATATTTTCATAGAATGTGAATCTAGCAAAAATGTCAACACATCATCCATTGGCATATACAACTGACCAACAATTTCTCCTATAGTTTTTCTTCTGATATCCTCATAGAAGGGGCATACAAGCAATGTATGTTTTATATCATCCTCACCTAGATTACAGTGACACCTACCATTGGAGCTACCTCGGCCCTTCCTATCAGTTTCTCCATGCGTGCACTTTTGAAATACTCAAAACGGTATTTAGTAAATATTTGTCCCCTTCTTGGTAGTTTTATCAGTTTTAACTATTTTTCAAATTCAAATACCCTTTTATTTGAGGCCAGCCATTTGCTTATTTTATATTTTGCACTCGACTCAAAGTCTCTTTGTTGCGCTATGTCTCTGATCTTATTTCTAATGTAGAATTTAATTTCCTCAACAGGTAGCCTTAGTGAGTCTGATATGGTTTGAAGTAGACCATATGGTTTTATTATATTTTCAACAATTTTAATTACCGGGAAGATCATTTTACGGCTTTGGTATTCCAGGGCTTCATCCAGGCATACTCTAAGTAATCTCTCTATATTCATTTTGTAAACCTCAGTCCAATAGGTTTTTACTCTCTGTTCCACTAGACTTTTTAGTGATGGTTGTCCCAATTCTGCCCGTAGAAGTGCCGTTGGGGCGCCCTGGAGTAGTCCCATGATTTTCTTATAAAATATATTCACACATTTCTCAATGTCATACATGCTATCTATTGCCCACATTTCACAGCCATATAGAATGTGGGCTTTAATCTTCATATTGATCACTCTAATACAACTTTCTATCGAGTGGCCACCATATTTATATGCAAATCCGATAATAGACGGAATGTAGTTTTTTTATTTAGTTTCAATATCTTTAATATGGGTTTTCCATGATAGGTTATTTAAGCAATAAGCCACAAGGGGTGTGGGTTATCGGGGATGTACCATGGCTGAAGTGGTTTGCCCACGAGGCACAGCTGAGTGGTAAATCCACGCCAGCCACGGTAAATCCTCTGATAACCTAGATCTCTGAGTGGTTTATTAGATGGTTTCAAGTACTGCTTTTTTATTATTTTAAAAACAGTACTTGGTATAATGCTTAAATAAGCCACTTGGTAATAGAGCAGTGTGTTTGTTTTGTTTTGTTTCCTGATGTACGGAGCTTCTGTTTCAAGTTTCCGCTTAGCGGAAACAAGATAATGATTGGAGTTCCGTGATTTCACCGTCAGGATTGCTTTTTTGAAGATGCAGCTGGTTGGCACCTTTTTGCGGTGATTATCGGTAGATAATCAGTACCCGATAAGCTAACCAGCCTGCCTAGCCTGACGGTCGATTATCCGAGGTACATGGTATAATACTCATTATTTTACTCACATATCTGAACTCTGGTACTTTTTCAATTGTTTCATTTTGTATTTTAATACTGTTCTCTTTTATTATTTTTCCGAATATCATCAGCTTTGTTTTATTATAATTTATTACCAAATTGGCTTCTTTACACTTATCTTGAACATCTATTACCAATCTTTTATTCCCAGCAAACTAGTAGACATCAGCACAATATCATCTGCAAAAGCTAAATAGGGACTTGGTCTTTTCCCAATTCTTGGCATGTGGTATTCTTCTTTGTATATCTCAATTACAATTGAATTTATAATCAGGTTGAATAATATGGGTGATAATACACAGCCTTGATGTACACCTCTGTTATTTTGAATGGCCTCTGTCAAATCCCTTTGGTTGTTGTATCTGATCTGTGATCTTTATACAACATTATTGGATAGCCTAACATTGTCTTATCCATCCCTATATTGTCCAGTTTGCCATAGCAATTGCCTATTAATACTATCAAAAGCTGATTTAAGATCAACAAATAAACAATAACATTTTTGTTTTTTAACTTTTGTGTATTTGTAAATTAAATGAGTCAGTACAAAGCATTGGTCTGTGGTTGAATGTTGTGCAAGAAACACTGCCTGTACTTCATCAATCTTATGATTCTGTTCTACCCACTGAACAATTCTATTATTTAGTACTCTCATGAATATTTTTTGGGTGGAGTCGATCAAACTTATTGGTCTATAACATAGGGGATCTGCCCTGCCTCCCTTTTTAAACAATGGTATTATTGTAGCCTTTCTCCATGACTCTGGTACACAACCTGTTTTACCTATCAAATGAAACAATTTTTTTAAAATTACTTTCCACTTATTCCAAGGATACAATAGTGCATCTTTAGGCACTCCATCTGGGCCAGGTGCTTTATGCTTCGTAAATGCCATAACTGCTGACTCTCTAATGAGCAAAAGGAAAAAGAAAACTACTTCAGAAATAAAAAGTTTTAACTGACTGCTTCTTAAAATGTGCATTATTTTCCTCTCTGCCTGTTTGGTTCCACTAGCTCTTTACATTTGAAGGCCATAGGCCTAACAACTGTAGGTGGACTAGATATTGCAGAATTATAGGCAACCCTGCCTCTAATGGGTTTATTTTTCTTAAGGCACACCACTAGAAAAACGTTTCTATTTAGAGGAATAAGCTTTCCTGGTAGCTGGTTTCCTTGAAACCTTAAGTACCTTTAGGACTTCTTCTGAGAGGTTCAATCCAGAAAATTCTTACTCCTCAAAAACTATTCCTTCAGGCAAAGGGTCCTGGGATTTAGACGTGTTATTCTATCCTGGGACAAAGTCAACAGACGGTGACTGAGTGGCAGGCTGATGGGATTCTTGTCAGACAGGGCCAGGAGCATCAAGTACCAGGACTGTCTGTCCCTGTCTGGAGCCATCATGATCACTGCTGCAGGTTCCCACCTGGGTTTCAGGAATACTTTCTGAATGTGTGGAAATGGTGGGAAGACATGCAGAAACTTCCCTGTCTAGTCCAGTATGAGGCATACTCTGGGACTACTCCTATGGCTGGTGGTCAGCAACAAAACTGCAGGAGCTGATAGGTTTCCTAAGATGCAAACATGTCTATATTGGGAGTTCCCCACCTTCTGAGCACTGTGGCAGAACTTGTTGGTTTAAAGAGCAGCTGGCGCGTTCATAAGAACTTTAGCAAAACATAATATTTAGGCACAGTTCAGCTTGTATTTCACATTAGTTCAGTATTTATCATCCCCATTATTTATCACTGAGGTCATTTGCATTAAAACAGGAGCTCTGCTCCTGAAGAGTTCATCTACTCCTTTTTATTTATTTATTTATTTATTAATGTAATCAGTTTACAACCTTTGAGCCAACGGCTCATTTACAAAGGTACCTCGTCAACAATGGTAGATAATACAGTTAAAATAGAAAGCAGAGTACATACAAAGAAGAGCATCAGTATAAAACAGACACGCATTAATGGCACCTGGTTACAGCAAACATTGGTAGTGTAATACAGAGCAAAAAATGGTATAATTGACAGCAGTAGCTTTTGCTTTCTCCCTTCCTGAGGTCATAATGCACTGCTTGTGACATCACAGTTATGCCCATGGCAATGGAGTGTGATGTCACAACAGAGGATTACGAACTGAAGCAGGGAATAAACTACAGAGGCAGATGAACTCCAAGGGATAACTATCAGGTATTCATGTAAATTTCACCAGTAATACATAATGAGTAGATGAAATCAATATATTTTATATGTGGAATGCAAGCTGATTTGTACCTAAGTATTATGGTTTTCAAAGTTTTCTTTGAAGCTTCAGCAGCTCTTTAAGGCCCATTCGTGATTTCCCTGGCTGATTCTGCTTAGGGAATCTGCCAGGATATTGTCTTTGCCTGGTAGATGCGCTACAAATTTGTTTACTTCTAAGATATATGCTAGGTCCCAGATCATCACTGGCTCTATACATAGTTTTGAGGATCGTGTTCCTCCCTGTTTGTTCACGTAGTACATTGTCATGGTGTCCCTCCAGTTGTACATCTCCACAATTCATATGCCATTCTGGTAGGTGTGGTTTCTATGGAGGCACCCTGCAGGGAGAGCAAGGAGGATGCTGGGAACCTCCACAAAGGAGACCCACAGGAGGTGGCATGGGACCCCATAGGGAAGAAAACAACTCCTGGTGGGGGACTCCATTATTAGGAGGGTAGAACTGGGAGGGAGGGAGAGGAGGTAAGGTGCCTGCCTGGTGCCATGGCTTGGAGGGACAGAGAGCAAACCTGTGAATTGCGGGAGCAGCTGCACGGGGGAGGAAGCTGGATGTCATTGTCCACCTAAGAACAAATGACCTGGCTGGGAAAGAGATCAGAGAAGTGCAGGAGGAGTTTATGGAGTTGGGGAGGGGCCTTAGACAAGTAGCAAGCACAGTAACCTTCTTGGAGGTGCTGCCTGTCTATGGTATGGCTGAGGCTAGGGTACTGCACACCATAGAATTCAATCAGTGGTTGAAAAACTGGTGCAGAACTCAGGGTTTCGGCTTCACTGGGGACTGGGACTCCACCTGGAGGGACACAGGCCTATACTGGCATGATGGTATGCACCTGTCCAGGAGGGGAACCAGGCTCCTAGATGATAGGGTTGAATGTTTCATTGACAAGCATTTAAACTAGCCATGGGAGAAGGCACTGAAAAGGAGCAGGGAAATCCCAGCCTCCCCCCACAAAACACAATAGTTAGTGAGGTAAACACCAAGGTAGAGAAGTCAATAGGGAGCAGGACAGGGGTAAATGGAGAAAAAGGCAGTAAGGACAGGGATGGGGCTAAAAGGGGTAAGGACATCAAAAAATGGAGGGTGATGAGTACTAATGCCCATAGTCTGTGTAACAAGCTCCCTGAACTAGTGGTCTTGATGGAAGAGGGATGCCTGGATATCGTGGCACTCACAGAAACATGGTACACAGAGAACCATGACTGGGATGTCAATGTACCAGGGTACACAATCTACAGGAGGGACAGGAAGGGCAGAAGAGGAGGAGGAGCTCTCTATGTAAGGGAAGGGATCAAAGCAACAGAACTAAAGGGTAAACAGGGAGGAGAGGAGGCACTGTGGGTCACCCTAGAGACTGGAAATGGCACCACAATCTGCACAGGGGCTGTATAAAAACCCCCGTCTCAGGGGGAGGAATGAACAAGGAAATGATAGAAGGCATCCTTAGGATGGCAGAGAAAGAGGAGATATTGCTGATGGGGGACCTGAATATGCCAGATGTGAACTGGAGCACCTTTGCTGCAGCCACAGGGGCATGCCTCAGACAGTTAGTGTTGGAACCCACTCGGGAGGGAGCAATCTTACACCTGGTACTCTCAAATGGGGATGGAGAGAGGATCTCAGATCTAGAAGTGGATAGCCATCTGGGAACAAGTGACCACCAAACAGTGTGGTTCATGATGAATTTAGCTGTAGAGTCAAGCCATACAAAAGTGAAGGTAATGGACTTCAGGAGAGCTGATTTTGTCATAATGGGAGAGTGCCTCAGAAAAGCACTAGGAAACAGGCAAGAAGGTGGGGTGGAGCAACAATGGGGAAACATCAAAACTGCCATCACAGAGGCAACACGCCTTTGTGTGAAGCAAATAAGCAAATCAAAATGAGAGAAAAAAACACTACAGTTCTCAAAAGAAGTGGCAGGGAAGGTTAGGGAGAAAAGGACAGCATTCAGAAAGTAGAAGGAGCAGGACAGAGAACTGTACCAGTTAAAGCAGAAGGAAGCAGGGAAGGCAGTCAGAATAGCAAAGGCCCAAACCAAGGAAAAGATAGCCAACTCAGTTAAGAAGGGGGATAAAACCTTTTATATGTACATTAGGGAGTGAAGAAAGACTAAGGCAGGGATACTGAGGCTGAATAAAGAGATAGGTGGTTGGGCAGAGAGGGACAGTGAAAAAGCAGGGGTACTGAATGAATACTTCTGCTCAATATTCACAAAGGAAGAGGAGGGGGAGGTACCTAATCCAGTCAATAAAAGCACTCTGGATAGGGGGGTTGATATCATTCCTTTCACAGAAAAAAGGGTTCTGAAAGAACTCCTAAACTGAAGGTGGATAAAGCAATGGGGCCTGATGGGATTCACCCCAGAATTCTAAAAGAACTAAGGGGAGAGCTAGTAACGCCACTGACTGCCCTTTTTAACTAATCATGGGAGGATGGTGTGGTACCTTAGGATTGGAGGAGGGTGGATGTGATTCTCCTTCACAAATGTGGGAGCAAGACAGAGGCAGGAAACTACAGACCTGTCAGTTTGACCTTAGTAGTACGGAAAATGATGGAACCACTTCTGAAGGAAAGAATTGTTGAGCACCTAGAGGCCAGTGGGGCACAGGACCCAAGGCAGCATGGATTCACAGCGGAATGGTCATGTCAGATGAATCTAATCAATTTTTTTGACTGGGTGACCAAAGTAGTAGACCAGGGAGGGGCTGTGGACATGGCCTACCTAGACTTTAGCAAGGCATTTGACACAGTCCCAGAAAAGATTAATAAACAAATTAGCCAGCCTGGCAGTGGGTCCCAGGGTGGTAGCCTGGGTAAAACATTGGCTGGACAACAGGACACAGAGGGTAATAGTAAACAGAGTACACAGGGAAGAAAGGGGGGGTCACTAGTTGGGTACCACAGGGTTCAGTACTGGGTCTGATCCTTTTTAATGTCTTTATAAGTGACATTGCAGAGGGACTGGAAGGAAAAGTATGTCTCTCTGCAGATGACACAAAGCTCTGCAACAGGATCGATACACAAGGTGGGATGGAAAGGATGAGAATGGACTTGGCAAGGTTGGAGGAATGGTCAAATGTATGGCAGCTTAGATTCAACGCAAAGTGCAAAGTAATGCACCTGGGAAACAAAAACCCAGGGTAAGAAAGAAAAAATTACTCACCTTAGTAATGTTGTTTCTTCTAATGGAGTCTTGCTATATTATGACATATGCAGTATAACCCAGGTTAGAACTGCTCGGAGGTGAAAGAGTTAACTTTCCACAGGGCATGGAACCTTGAGCCGAGCTCGGTTGAACACTCTGGGTCTGTTGTAGCTCAAGCTTAAACTGTCAGATCTTTACGAGCAAAACTCACTAAGGTTCTGTGTGGAAGCCAGAAACTCACTCAGCCCACTGGCTACTAAGTACAAAACACATTTTTGTTCTTGATCCCAAAATAAAGACTCAAGTCAGGGGATTCAAGAAAGAAATAAAACATAACACCTAAGCACCCTAAGAAAGGGTGAAAACAAAGTGGGCATCTATGAAGTGCCAACATTGCACTGCCCACCCACATCCCAAAAGTAGAGGTTCTGAGAGGGGCAGGCTGGGGGGGAGGTCATAATATAGCAAGACTCCATTAGAAGAAACAACATTACTAAGGTGAGTAATTTTTTCTTCAAACAACATGAAGTCTTGCTATATTATGACATATGCAGATACACAGCAGTACCTCCATGGAGGAGGGACAGAACCTACTTAGAAATAGGCTCTGAAGCACAACTGTGCAAATTGAGCATCACTCCTAGCCTGGATATCCAGGAGTAATGCTTAGTAAAAGTGTGAACTGTTTTCCAGGTAGCTGCTTGACATATCTCTAGGATAGGGATGTCCCTGGCAGCAGCCAGGGATGCAGCTGTACCTCTGGTAGAGTGAGCCCTCAGGCCTGAGGGAGGAATCTTACCCAGTTTTTCATAGCAAAATTGGATACAAGAGACAATCCACCTGGCAATGGATCTTTTAGTGGCAGGTTTGCCTTTACCAACCTCACCATAAGTGAGGAACAATTGGAGGGATTCAAACTTATGACCCTTGGTACGTTCTATATAGTAACTAAGGGCTCTTTTGACATCTAAACTGTGTAATCTCCTATCGCCAGAGGAGGAATGGTCAGTGAAGTACATAGGAAGAGACATGGATTGATTAAGGTGGAAGTCTGAAACCACCTTATTCAAAAACTTTCTGTTAGTCCTGAGGACCACCTTATCTCTGTGAAAGGAGATAAAATCAGGCTCCACTGACAATGCTTGTAGCTCACTTATGCACCTGGCAGAGGTGATGGCTATGAAACACAGTTTTCAAGTCAAATACTTAAGCTCTGCTGAAGACAATGGCTCAAAGGGGTTGCATAAGCTGGGCAATGCAAATATTAAGATCCCAAGCAGGGCAGGGTCCCTGAACGGAGGGTTGGTGTGAAGCAACCCTTTAAAAACTTAGAGAACACAGGGTGAGCTGAAAAAGAAGAGGGCTTACCTGCTGATAAAAAGACAGACAGCTGCCAAGTGCACTTTTAGGGTAGCTGGTCTTAGCCCCAAAGAATTCAAATGCACTAAATAATCCAGAATTGTGGGCACGTCAGCTGATTCTAGGGAAATATGCTTACCAGCACACCATATGGAAAATCTTTTCCATTTTGAATTATAAGAAGCCCTGGTGGAAGGCTTCCTAGAGGCCTTCAAGATTTCCAATACACCTTGGGAAAGGTGTAGGTCAGCAAACTCTAACTCTTCAAGAACCATGCCTTGAGATTGAGAGATTTGAGGTTTGGATACCAAACTCTCCCCTGGGCACAGGTTAACAGGTTGTGATTCCTGGGAAGACACAGGGGAAGGTGGACTTCTAAGGACATGAGGAGTGGGTACCAGGGCTGCCTGGCCCAATCTGGAGCAATCAGGATCATCCTGCAGGGTTGAGACCTGATTTTTACTAGCACCTTGAAAAGAAGAGGGAAGTGGGGAAAAGCATAGAGAAACTTCCTTCCCAACTGAGTAGAAAGGCATTCAGAGGACTGAGCCCAACACTGGGGCCTGCAGCAAAAAGGGAAGTTGGTGATTGTCTGGGGCTGCAAAGAGATCTATCTGAGGAGTGCCCCATCTGGCAAATACTACCTCCAGTACTAGGGGATCCAGTGCCCATTCGTGATGGCCTTGGGAAATCCTGCTGAGAGCATCCGCTAGGACATTGTCCTTGCCTGGGAGGTGAACTGCCGTAAGGAAGGCATTCAGAGAATAAGCCAGAGACCACAACTTCATTGCTTCGGTGCACAAGGCTGTAGACCGAGTGCCCCCTTGCTTGTTGATGTACCACATTGTAGTGGTATTGTCTGTTCTGACCTGAGCAGCCTTGTTCTGAACAGATGTGGAAAAAACCTGGAGTGCTAGAAAAACTGCTCTGAGTTCCAACAAATTGATGTGGAGCAGAGATTCCTGAGGGGACCACAACCCCTGGGTAGTAAGGTCGCCCATGTGAGCTCCCCACCCCAAGAGGGATGCATTTGTAGTAAGGGTCAAGGAATGAGACTGGGGAATGAAAGGAACACCTTGTCTCAAATTGCTCTGGTCTTGCCACCACTGGAGGCCTGGATCAGGGTTCGAGTCACTGGGATCAATTTGGTTAGAGGCTCTCAAATGGAATTGAATGTCCCTCATCTGAAACCTTGCTCCCTGCACTACTGCTGTAGAAGCAGCCATGTGCCCCAGGAGCTGTAGAAAATGCCTTGCTGGTCGAGAGACCTGCAGGGTGAAAGAAGAGCCAGAGAGACCAGAGTCCTTGCTCTTTCCAGAGGGAGGAAGGGTCTGGCTTCTTTTGTGTTCAGTTCTGTGCCTATGAAGGTAGAAGCTGGACAGGCTCCAGAACTGACTTTGGAAGATTGAGAAGGAACCTAAAGATGTAAGAAGTTGCTGAGTTACTTGTAGGTGTAGTTTGACCTGGTCTGGAGACTGGCCTACAATGAGCCAGTCGTCCAGATAAGGAAAGATGGCAATCTTTTGCCTTCTTAAGTGGGCAACTACTACTGCCAGGCATTTTGTGAACACCCTCGGGCCGAGGTGAGGCCAAAGGCATTGCTCTGAACTGGTAATGGCCTGAGGGCAGTTCGAATCTGAGGTACTTTGATGGGAGCTTCTGATGAGAACATGGAAGTAGGCATCCTTGAGGTCCAGGGAGGCTAACCAGTCCCCTGGCCTTAAAGAGGGTAAAATAATTCCCAGAGTCACCATTTGAACTTTGGTTTTAAAAGGTGCTTGTTTAGATACCTGAGATCCAGGATGGGCCGCCATTCTCCTGTCTTTTTGGGGTAAGGAAGTACCTGGAGTACAACCCTTGCCCTGGTGTAGGGGTGGAACCCTTTCCACAGCTCTGAGAGCCAGGAGGAAGAAACTTCTGTTTCTGGGCAAGTGCCTCTGATGGATTTGCAGGTGGAAAGGACCTGGTTCTCATCTTTGGAAATTTTTTGAAGCTGAGAACCAGTCCCTGGCTTACTACTTCCAGGACCCACTTGTCTGATGTTACAGACTTCCAGTCCTGGACAAAGTAAGCCAGCCTGCCCCCTACCGGTAGTGGAGAATTGGCCCTGGCCACCCCATCAGGGAGCCTGTTTTGCAGGGGCTTTGGGTTGAGGGGTAGAAGCAGGCTTACTAGACCCCTTCTGCCTCTTCCTCTAAAGAACCCCTCTGGGCATAAGCAGAAGAGGAGGCCTGGGCTTGGTAAAGGCCTATGAAAAGGCCTGCCCTGCCCTGACATGCTGCCTTTGAGGGTGGCTTGCCTTTCTTTGGCCTGTGCACTCCTATAGGTGGTCCTATACTCATCTATTTTCTTTATATAATTTCTGTCTGTCCCTAAACAGAGAATTGCCTACAACAGGAAAATCCATAGCCTTAGACTGGGTATCCTGTGACAGGGCAGTACATCTGAGCCAGGCCATTCTGTGAAGAGACACAGATGTAGCCATGACTCTTGATGAAACATCATTAGAGTCTACTGCAGCATGTTATTGCACCTTGGATGCCTTAATACCATCCGCAGCCACCTGCTCCAGCTCCCTGGCAAGCTGGTCAGGGGCCTGTTTTGCTAGTGCCAGCACAGTATCCCATCTGGATTTCTGGTACCTAGCTGCATAAGCCATATATCGCCTGTCTGAGTCCTAAAGATGCTGCCATGTACTGTTTCTTTGCCATGGCATCCATCCTCCTGGAACCTTTTCAGGAGGGTGAGAGGCTGAGGAATATTAGCCTTTGTCACAGGCTGCAGCCTGCACTACCCCACATGGCTGCATTGCTGAGAGAGAGAACTCCGTATCAGAGCCTGATAATGTATACCTTTGTCCATCCTTTATCAACAGGAAGGACAGAGGAGGAGTTTTAGAATTTTACTGTCTGTTTCCTAAAGGATTTGTGCAAGGAAATAGACAGCCTCCTAGACTCTGGAATATCCATCATTTCTACATAATCAGGCTCTTTGGTCATCAACAGCTTCCTCAACAGGGAGTTGGAGAGTTTCAGCAACTTTCTTATAGAACATAAAATGAGAAGGGGACTCAGATAGCCTAGGGGAACCCTGAAGGTCTGTCTGGAGAGATGTCCGTTCAATGGGCACATCCAGACTTTCAAAATCACATTCCTCTCATACCCTCTTCCCTTCCTCCGGTTCATAAAGATCCTCAAAATCATAATCTTGAACTGCTGGAACCGTCCGAACCGAACGTTTCTGATGGTGTCGGTTCGGACGGAACCGGGAAGAGACTGGACAATTTTAATAGCTTTAGCTATTTCCAGCGGTTGGAGAAAAACTTTGGCTCTACACTAGCTGACTTTCTATCCTTTTAGTTGGAACCGCCTCAGAGCTGGTTTCTTCGCTTGCCCGGTGGAAGTATCGCCTGGTCAGAGGGCACTCTCAGGTCTGGTTGGAACCGAACTGGGCTGGCCATCCGGTCAGCGGACTTTTGGCCTCCCTTTCCTGAGCCTACCAACTCTCTTTCCATGGTGGCAGCAGGAAAATTCTTACAAATCTGGCAGTCTGCATTGAGGTGGTCAAACCCCAGACAATATACACAGGTGGTGTGTGGGTCAGCCTTAGCAAAGGCTTCCCCACAGAGGCCACAGTGCTGAAACCCAGTGGGTCTAGTTTTTCTTTTGGGTTTCTCAGACATAGTGCCAGCCTAACCACAACTTGCCCGTTAGTGGCAATCCGCCAAGCAAGACTCTCTTATCGGTTCCCAACTGTGTCATGGTCATGGAAAACGTAATAAAATCCGCTTTTATGAACCGATAAGAACCGGAACCGCACTCTAAAGGGCTAGAAAGTTAATTTAAAACTCCATCTGATCGGTTCAAACCGAACCGAAAAGATGTTTACAAGTTCCACACAGAAGAAAATAAAATAAGCCTATCTATTACTTACAATACCACAGACAGAGCTTGAACTGAATGATTGCGTTAATTTCGGTAAAATAAACCGAAATTACACTTTAACTGACAAACGAACCGAGCAGCAGGAGAAATTCTCGGAGCGACTGTTCAGTGAGGCAGAGTAAAGAATCTGACAGTTTAAGTTTGAGCTGCAACAGACAGAGTGTTCAACTGAAGCCAGAGCCAAGGTTCCATGCCCTGCATGGAAAGTTAAACTCTTTCACCGGAGCAGTTCTAACCTTGGCTTATACTGTATATCATAATATAGCAAGACTTCATGTTGTTTGAACCACTATGGCTCTCAAAGGAAGTGGCAGTGAAGGTTCAAGAGAAAAGGAAAGCATTCAGGAAGTACAAGGAATCACAGAAGGAACAGGACAGAGAACTGTATCAGTTAAAGCAAAAGGAAGCTGGGAAGGCAGTCAGAACAACAAAGGCCCAAACCGAGGAAAAGATAGCCAACTTAGTTAAGAAGGGATAAAACCTTTTATAGGTACATCAGGGAGCGAAGGAAGACCAAGGAGGGATAGTGAGGCTTAATAAAGGGAGGAGGGTGGGCAGAGGGTGACTGAGAAAAGGCAGAGATACTAAACAAATATTTTTGCTCAGTATTTACAAAGGAAGAGGGGATGGTACCTAAAACAAACAGTAGAAACACTCTGGATACAGAAGTTGATACCAGCCCATTTACAGAAGAAAGGGCTCTGAAAGAACTCTTAAAACTGAAGGTGGACAAAGCAATGGGGCCTGATGGGATTCATCCCAGAATTCTAAAAGAACTAAGGGTAGAACTAGTGACACCGCTGACTAAACTCTTTAACAATTCATGGGAGGATGGGGTGGTACCCGAGGACTGGAGGAGGGCAGATGTGATTCCCCTTCACAAAAGTGGGAGCAAGGCAGAAGCAGGAAACTACAGACCTGTTAGTTTAACCTCAGTGGTAGGGAAAATGATGGAATCACTTCTGAAGGAAAGAATTGTTAAATATCTAGAGGCCAGAGGGGCACAGGACCCAAGGCAGCATGGATTCACAGCGGAAAGGTCATGCCAGACAAATCTGATAGATTTCTTTGACTGGGTGACCAAAGTAGTTGATCAAGGAGGGGCTGTGGACATGGCCTACCTAGACTTTAGCAAGGCATTTGACACAGTCCCACACAAAGATTAATATACGAGTTAGCCAGCCTAGGGAGGGGTCCCAAGATGACGGCCTGGGTAAAGAATTGGCTGGAGAATAGGACACAGAGAGTAATAGTAAATGGAGTCCACTCTGAAAAAGGGGTTAGTAGGCAACCGCAGGGTTCAGTAGATAGACCAGTCCCTCTTCAATGTCTTTATAAGTGACATTGCAGAGGGACTGGAAGGAAAGTGTCTCTTTGCAGATGACACAAAGATCTGCAACAGAGTTGATGCACAAGGTGGAGGGAAAGGATGAGAAGGGACTTGGCAAGGTTAGAGGAATGGTCAAATGTATGGCAGCTTAGATTCAATGCTAAGAAGTGCAAGGTAATGCACCTGGGAAACAAAAAACCCAGGGAAGAGTACACAATGGGGGGTGAGATACTAACAACAACAAAAATGGAAAGGGACCTGGGGGTAGTCATATCAGATGACCTAAAGGTGGGCAAGCAATGTGAGAGGGCAGCAAGGAGGGTTGGGGATACTGGGATGCATAGGAGAGGCATCACCAGTAGAAACAGAAGTTATTATCCCTCTGTACAGACAGCTAGTGAGACCCCATCTGGAGTACTGCATGCAGTTCTGGGAGACCCAACTCAGAAAGACACAGACAGGATGGAAGCTGTCCAGAGGAGGGCAACTAAAATGGTGCAGGTCTGCACCGGAAGACATATGAAGAAGAGATCTCTAAGGAGCTTAATATGATAGCCCGAGGAAAGGAGGAGAGGGGGACGGATATAGAAACTTTCAAGTACCCTCAAGGAATCAACAAAGTCCAAGGGTAGCATCTTTCAAAAAAGAGGTGTGCAGAACAAGGAAGTACAATTTGAAGATAGAAGGGGCGGCTCAGAGGTAATTTACAAGTATTTTTCACAGAGAGGGTGGTGGATGTATGGAACGGCTCTTCCAAAGGAGTTTGTGGAGTCACAAACAGTGGTGGAATTCAAGCATGCATGGGACAGTCATAAGGCAATTCTAGGGGGTGGGGGTAGGAAGAAGTAGGCTGCTGGTTAACTAGGATCTGCAGCTTATCCATCAGGTAGGGAAATGGGCAGACTGGGTGGGCCAAGCGGTCCTTATCTGCCATCAAATTCTATGTTTCTATGGGAAGAGTACACAATGGGAGGTGAAATACTGACAACAATAATAATGGAAAGGGACCTGGGGTAGTTATATCAGATAACCTAAAGGTGGGCAAGCAATGTGAGAAGGCAGTAAGGAGGGCTAGGGGGATACTGGGATGCATCGGGAGAGGCATCACCAGTAGAAGACAGGAAGTTGTTATCCCTCTGTACAGACAGTTGGTGAGAGCACATCTGAAATACTGTGTGCAGTTCTGAAGACCCCATCTCTGCAAAAACATAGACAGGGTGGAGGCTGAGGGCAACCAAAATGGTGCAGGGTCTGCACCAGAAGACATATGATGAAAGACTAAAAGAGCTTAACATGTATAGCCTTGAGGAAAGGAGGGAGAGGGGGGACATGATAGAAACTTTAAGTACCTCAAGGGAATCAACAAAGTCTAAGAGGATAGCATCTTTCAGAAAAAGAGATGTGCAAGAACAAGGGGGCACAATTTGAAGATAGAGGGGGGAAGGCTCAGAGGTAATGTGAGGAAGTATTTTTTTCACGAAGAGGGTTGTAGATGCATGGAACAGCCTTCCTGAGGAGGTCGTGGAGTGAAAAACAGTGGGGAAATTCAAGAATGCATGGGATAGACATAAGGCAATTCTAGTAGGGGGTAGGAGGTAGGAGGAAGTAGGCCGTTGGTTAACTAGGATCTGCAACTTATCCATTAGGTAGGGAAATGGGCAGACTAAGTGGTCCAAGTGGTCCTTATCTGCCATCACATTCTATGTTTCTATGTTGTCTGTCCTGATTTGAACAGTCTGACCCTGTAGCTGGGAGGAGAAAGATTGCATTACTAGCAGTACTGCTCTGAGCTCTGAGCTGTGTTCTAGTAACTCCTGTAAGCTCCAAGTGCCACTCACTGTAACGTCCTGCAGATTAGGTGCTCCACCCCAGGAGTGAAACATTCATAGTGAGAATACTTATTGGTGACTGCTGAAGGAAGGGAATGCCCTCTCTTAGGTTGCTTTCTTCCCTCCACCACTGTAATGATTCCAATAGTGCTTCTGTCACTGGCATTAGCTTTGAAAGTGGATCTCATCTTTGGGACCAGTTCTCCTTTAAGTGATACTTGGTATCTCTTATTTGGAACCTGGCCCATGGAACCACAGCTGTGGATGCGGCCATGTGACTTAGTAACTGTAGAAAGTCTCTTGCAGGTCTTGGCTGACCTGCTGTGAAAGACTCTGCTGCTCAGAGCTGTAACTGTGGCCTGCAAGAGTAAAGCATTCCCTTGCAGGGTGTTTAACTCTGCTCCTATGAAGTCCAGTATCTGAACAGACTCTAGATGGAACTTCTACAGGTTTATCAAGAATCCCAGCTTCTCAGAGGTGATTTTTACAGGCTGAACTGAGCACCTTGCCTCTTGTTCTGTTTTCTCTCAGACTAGCCAGTCGTCTACTAAGTAGGGGAAGATCAACTGGGAGAGCTGTGAACAGGTATTGGAAGTTCCCCAGCTTGAATCTGAGGCAATGTCTGTGAGACTGTCTGACTTGGATATCAAAATAGGCATCTTTCAGATCCAGGGATCCCAATCAATGACCTTTCTGCAAAGATGGTATCACTGTTCTTAGAGTGACCATCTTATATTTTTCTTTTTTTCAAATGTTTGTTCAGAAACCTGATCTAAAATGGATCATCATTCCCCATTTTAATTGTGGGTCAGAAAGTATCTTGAGAATTGGCCCCACTTGGGAGGAAGGGACTTTTTCCTGTTTGATATTAAGTTTTTTTACTTCAAGTTCCAGCAGACCTTTTTCTGTGGGAGAGTGAGACGGAAAACTTTGGTGTTTCTGCAGGTTTGGAAAGTGAACTGCAGACACAACTCCCCGCCTACTACTTCCAGTACCCACTTGTCTGTGGTAATATTACCCATTCCTGAGAAGTAGTATGCCAGTCTTCCTCCCACACTGGCAATAGTTTGACGATCTGGGCAAAACTGTCAGGGGTTTTGTTTTGGCTGTGGCTTAGGAGCTGCAGCTGATGCATTACACCTGGAAGCCCCTTTTCCCCCTTTTGCTATAGTAACCTCTTTGTGATTAGTACTCATGGGAAGTGTAAGAGACACAGGCTCTTGAAAAGTATTCCCTGCCTCTACCTTCCCTCTGTATGATGTTTAGGTGGTAAAGGCCTTTTCCTTCTCACTGTTAACTTTTGAAAGTGGTTTTGTAATTATCCTCTTTTTCATGTAGGCCTCTGTTTTGTCACCAAATAATTAATCTCCCTCAAAGGAGAAATCCGTGGCCTTGTTTTGAGTACCATGGGGAAGGATGGTAGTCCTCCGAAAGGAAAATATTATTAAGGACATTGCATGAGCCAAAACTCTAGCAGCAGTGTCATTAGTGTCCACCCCAGTGTGGAAATGATATTTTGTGGCATACAGGACTGATCTTGCTGTGGCAATCAAGTCATGTGCCAAACCATCCTCTATTCTTTCTGCCAGTGCCAGAACTGTGTTCCAAAGTGCTTCCAGGTACCGTGTTATTGTGCTGAATAAGCTGCCTGTCTGATAAGCAGGGACGCTGTTGTAGAAACCTTTTTTGCCATACTATCTAATTTTTTAGAGTATTTTTCAGGGGCTGTGCAGATATAGTATTTTTTGCTCTCTCACAAGCAGCAGCATGGACTACCCCATGGTGATCAGGATGGGCATTCAGATATTCCACTCCCTGCCTGTTCACCTAATATTTTCTCTCAATTTTTTGTCAATGGCTGCAGCTGAAGTGGGTGCAGCCATGATTTTTGCAATGGAATTTTTAAGAGGTTTATGTATGAGAAGTATCATACTTCTTGGTGTAGCTACTCCCACCATGTCCATAAAACCATCATCCTCTTCATCCTCCTCTGTTTCTATTCTAGACAATCTTTTCTGAAAAATTGAGGAAAAAGATGAGTGATCCAATTTGCCTTGGAGGAAGTCATAAATCTTGCTCAGGAGTGCCCTCTAACTCCATGGGATCACCTTCCTCCATATGCACATAACATTCTTCTTCCTCCTTCTCCGCAGTCAGATAGGTTGGAGCCTGAGCCTGAGGAGGAGGCATGACAGATATCTTATTGAAATTTCCTATGGCTTAGACCGCCTGGATCGCAACATTTTTATATGTCCTCTGATGAGCAGGTCAGTAACTCAGTAGGTAGCACACCCGCCTGAGGCCGGGAGATCAGAGGGCTGTGCGCTCAGTTCCCACATCTGGCACTTGGGTTAATATCCCAGTACTGACTCTGTAGTACTGCATGAGAGGGGTGCTGCACTTCTGAGGTGCTGTCTTTCGGATGAGACGTTAAACCGAGGTCCCATCTGTCTGGATTGGTGGTAGTTCAGGTGGATGTTAACGATCCCATGGCACTTATCGAAAAGAGAAGGGGAATTTCCCTGGTGTCCTGGCCAAATTTTCCTCATTCACCAAACACCAAATACCACCAACAGCTTAATCTGGTTCAAGGTCAGTTGGCATTCATCTGCATCCCCTTCCCCCTCCCCCTGGTCGTGCCTGAAAATAGGTAGGATTTGTCTAGTGCATTTACCCGGTCAACAAAAACTGAAATAAAAATAAAATACATTTCTTTTGTGCCATTTGCCTGCTCCTTTCTCCATGCAGGAGAGGCAGTGACATTATTTTAATTTCTTCTTGGCAGACACCATTTCCAGTGCCTGCTCTAAGGCTCTTTTATTTTTATTTTTGCCATCACTGGATTCAGGGTTTCCCCTTTCGGACACCCTGATATCTGAATCATCTTTACCAAGCCTTTCTGATGGCTGTGCAGTTTTATATTTTTCTTTTTTCTTGTCACCTTTTACATTATTTGCTGCTGTACATGAGGAGATGCACCCATCAGATGTGTGCTTTGCACCATCACTGGGACCACCTTCAGAGCCCTTTTCATTATTTTTATGTGACACAGAGGCAAACTGAGAAGGCATGCTTCTTTTTACAATTTTTACCCTTTTAAATCAGGTTTTGGGGCAAAAATATGACAGGACATACAATTTTTAAAGTTGTGTTGTGGACCTAAGCACTTTAAACAAGGCTTGTAACAGTTAGTTCTTGCCAGGAGCTGAGAACAATTTGTACACTTTTTTGATGGTGTACAGGGTCCCTCTGACACAGCGATTAAAAAGAACCTTGAAATAATCAAAATTATTCCCTCAAAATGATGAAGTACAAAAGCCCAATATCAAAAAATGGCTCTCGTACCGAAGAAACTGTGCCAAGGTCAAATTGCAGTTCCTGTAACAGGAACTGATACTGGCAGTACAGCCTGGAGGTTAGAGTAATGAGCTGTGAATTAGGTTGGTACATCTATCATAAATGGGTTTAATTCCCACAACCTCAACATGCATACTGTGTGACCCTGAGCAAGTAACTTATCTTTCCCAGTGCTCTCAGGTAACCCCTGAAAACAGGCCTTGAGCCTACTGGGCCTTACCTGGTTACCAAAAGTATGAATGAATGAATAAATAAATTAATTAATTAAAGTTAAAGAGCACAGACAGAAACAGAAATTGATAATATTCCATTCTCTGTAAATTGGCTAGCTAAAAATAGTAAACCACTAAATTTAGCAAAAAGGAATGTAGCTAAGACAGAGAGAAAAAATTACTCACCATAGTAATCTTGTTTCTTCCAAGGGAATCTTACTGCATTCTGACTTATGCAGTATGGTCTCACCATAGGACTGCCCCAGAGCTGAAATGGCTAATAGAACCTATGCAAATGATGGAATGCTAGGCTCGAGCTTGGTTTTCAAACCACTGTCCCTGGTAAACAGTTATAAACCATCAGATTCTTATGAAGCATGCTCTAAGAACCATCCAACTATTCTAATATTAACAACAATCTCCCCTAATAGAATTCTTAAAATTTAAAATTGAAAGATTGCTCCCTTTTTTTTTAATTTCTAATGTGGCACCATTAAGACAAGTTACAAATGTCCAAGAAAGAACATCATACACACAGGTTTGCAACATCTCTGATACAGCCGGGGATGCAGTGACCATAGGTTTCTAGAAGGGGAGGAAGGGAGGGAGCTCAGAATACAGTAAGATTCCCTTGGAAGAAACAAGATTACTATGGTGAGTAATTTTTTCTTCAAGCCCCAGGAAATCTTACTGTATTCTGACTTATGCAGATTACCCAAGCAGTGCCTTTGGAGGTGGGCATAGAACCTACTTAAGAAACAGGATCTGCAGGACTGCTGCACCAAGCCTGGCATCCCCTCTGGTCTGGACATCCAAACAATAATGCTTGGTAAATGTGTGAACTGTCTTCCAGGTAGCTGCCTTACAGATGTCCACTAGGGGAATGTCTCTAGCAGCTGCCAAAGAAGCTGTTGTACCACTGGTCCAATGGGCCTTGAGACCTGCAGGGGGCTGCTTACCCACATTACTGTAGCAAACTGAATGCAGGCTATAATCCATAGTGCAATGGATCTCTTGTGGCTGGTTTTCCTTTCCCTAAATCTCCAGGTGAGGAAAAGCTAAGTTTGATTCTTGCCTATGATCTTTGTGTGGTCGAGGTAGTAGCTGATTGCCTTTTCACATCCAGGCTGTGAAGCCTGTGTTCACCTGAAGTGGAAATGATCCGTAAAAAGACTGGCAATGTAATAGACTGGTTGAGATGGAACTCTGATACCACTTTGGTCAGGAATTTTCTGTTATTCCTAAGGACTGCTTTGTCCCCATGGACAGCTATGTACTCAGGTTCTGTGGACAATGCCTGAAACTCACCAATTCTGGCAGAAGTAATGGCTACCAGGAATATTGTTTTCCAAGTCACATACTTGAGGTCTGCCGAACACATGGGTTTGAAAGGGGGGTTTCATAAGCTGGGCAATTTTTTTTTATTTTATTTTATTTAAACAGCAGTTTGGAAAACCTTTGAGCCATAGGCTCATTTACAAAGGTACCATGTCACAGTAAGACAAACCAAAATACACAGCATAGCAGTACAACACATAAGTATAACAGTAAATTAAGACATAGATACAAACAAGCTGGTACAGGTAGGATGGATGCAAACAATACCAGAGTTATGTCATCCTTAGCAGCTTAGTAATAAGCTTTGTCATAAGTATTGAGTACGGCTTTGACTAGTGGCAGTTACAGCATCGGGTGTTAATAAGGTGGTTACATAAGGAAGTTTTGAAGCATGATATAGTTGGAGCTTCGGAGATGGAGGGGGGCAGTGTGTTGAACCAGGAGGGGGCCCTAAAGCTGAAGGCTCTTTGGCCGTGAGAGGTCCTAGCTCTAGGGATAACAAGAGAGGTTTTTCCAGAGGTCCGAGTATGAACTAGTGGGACAGAGCGATGGTGGTGGTCAATCCTGGTGGGAAAGCCCAAGGAGGGTCTTTTTGTAAGGGTACAGGTAAGATATTTGAGGCGCCTGCCGAGATCAAGTACCAGCACTTTAGCATACAGTAGACAGAGTGTGTCATCCTAGGTGTTCCAGTAATTAACCTGCAGGCCTTATTCAGAGAAAAGTGATTTTATGGAGTGCGGTCTGATCAGCAGCACCATACACTGGCAGTCCATAGTCCACTAGGGACAGGATAGAGGAGGTGACTGCGAGTCGAAGAGCCTCCGGGGGAAGGCAATGCAAATATTCAGATCCCACATGGGAGTTGGCTCTCTGTGTGGTGGATGCAAGTGCACAACCCCTTAAAAAACTTTTTAAAGAGCAGCTGACACCTTCAGGGGAACTTTACCAAAAAATAATATTTAGACACAATCCAACTTGTATTTCACATTAGTTATGTATTCCTACTCCCCAGTATTTATTACGGAGGTCATCTGCATGAAAACAGGATCTTTGCTTCCTTTGCTTCTGAACAGTTCATCTATTCCTGTTGCTGTCTTTCTACCTGAGGTCATAATGCACTGCCTGTGACATCACAGTTAGTCCCATGACAACAGACTGTAATCTCACAACAGAGGATTATGACTTGAAGTAGGGAGTCCACTATAGAGGCAGATGAACCCTGTGGGATAACGGTCATGTACTTATGCAAATGTTCTAGTAATAAATGCTGGGTGGAGGAATCTTTAGAATATATATGGAATGGAAGCTGAATTGTACCTAATTATTATGTTTTTCAAAGTTTTTTTAAGGCATCAGCAGCTCTTTAAATACTGTTTTTTTTATATACTTTATATTTATTGTTTTGTATAAACAAATAAAGTACATTCCAAGCAGTGACATATCAGATGTTAATAAAATCCAGACACAGTGAGGTCGCCACTCCTCATAATATACAATAAAGTACTCTACTGCTTTAAGATATATATTGGGAGGTTACTATCTATTATGTACCAATTTTAATACAATACTTAATAGCTGAGTTTTGAAAACCCATGAGCTGCATGGTGAAATACTATTCAATTCTAATATGTAAAGTCCAATGATTCTGTCACCTCCAAGGAGGGATCTATAAAAAGTCCATGCTTTATCTTAAATAAGAGCACAACAAAGGGTGCTAATTCTATTAAGATAGTGCTACATCAATTTTGAAAATAACTGCACTGGGAGCTACAATATGATATAAGAGGTAACTGTAACTGCAAAAATTTCCTGAGCCTAGCAAACAAAAGTCAAACTTTAAATATTAAGCAGTTAACATACACCGCATCCACAAATTACAACTGAGGCTCAGTAACTGTAACCAGACCAGAGAGAAAGAAATAAAATGTCTTAGAGTGATAGTCCTCATAAACTTCAGGATAGGTACTCACGCACACCCCTCTCAGGGGTTACATAACTTTTTTTTTTTTTTAAACAGGGTTTCTCTTATTCTCCTCACTCTTGAACGAAGTAATCCAGTTGTTTTTTTCATGACTCGTTGTCTTCTGAGGAATTATTGTCTTGCTCCACTGGACATCTTCTTCTCGGAGCTTGTTTCTGGGCCAATCGATTGGCATCCTTCTGGTCCGAGAAAATGAAGATCTTGCCCTGGTGCATTATTCTTAGCCATGCAGGGAAGATTATGCTGTGCTGGATCCCTGCCTAGCATAGGAGTACTCTGCTGCCATTGAACTGTTTACGCCTTTGCCTGGTGGCAAAACTAATGTCTGAGTATAATCACACCATCTCCCTTCACACAAAAGCATTTTTGTGCTGTCTGGCCAAAAGCCCACAGATAGTCCCTGGTTGCCACACCATCCGTTACCACCAGAATAGCCTCAGGGTTATCTGGCCTACCTCTGGCTGTTATTCTATAGGCCTTCTGTATTCCTTGATGTGCGGATGACGCCCTCTCCAAATTGCTGTTGGAGCCAATCATGCAGGAACAGGACCAAGGGGCTCTCTCAGCCTTCTGGGAGACCTAAAAATGAATATTCGTAGAACTCTAGTTTGATTTTCTAGGTTTCCAGTCTCATTCGCAAGTGTCCATTTTCCTTGAGCACGCTGGTAATGGTGCCCATAGCAGCATCAGATCGCTTCTTGACTTCTGAGGATTCGGCCAATACCAAATCGATTGTGGTTTCCAGGTTGGTGACTCTGTTGGCTATACCATGAATTTTATCTGCCAAAGCCAGAGACAGAAGAAATTAGCCTATTTATTTTAAGACCGAGAGATTGTAAGGTTTCCTCTCCTTCGTTCTCCATGTCTGCGACCTGATGGTGAGGGGTAGACCATGTGGCAGAGGATGGGGAGTATTTTTATACTTTGCTCCATCGTGAAGGCTCCAGTCCTTCTGAGGATTTCCCATTTTGTCGCTTTAGTCTTCCGATGTGGATTTAAGCACAGGATGCTATCCAGTTTGACCTGAGAATTTTCTTTTAGCTCCCAAAGCAAGTTGTTTTGATGAGCTCTATCTAAAAGCGGCCATTTGCTCAGGTTCAACAGCGCCTTAAATACTGGGTTTGAAGCCAGGGAAGAGATTGTACCCGCAGATAAATAGGCTGAGACAGCTGCAAGATGCACACTCAGGGTAGAGGCCCCTAAGCCAGTAGAATGTAGGTGGGCAATATAGTCCAAGACTATTGACAGGCTGGCCTGGGTATGGTCCAAACCCTTGCCCTGACACCAAATTGAAAACCTCTTCCATTTAGAAGAATAGTTTTTTTTTGTTTGTTTTTTTTTAGTGTAAGGCTTTCTGGAAACTCTCAGGATATCCATAAACACCTTCTGAGAGGTGCAAATCTGCATATTCTAAGTCCTCAAGAGCCAGGCTTTGAGCTGAGGGATTGCAGTTTGGGATACATGATCCTGCCCTGAGAGGACGACAGCAGATTGTGCCTCCTGGGAAGACTGATTGGCTTGGCCACTGACAATGAGAAGATCATGGAGTGCCAAGGTTGTCTGGCCCAGTCTGGGGCAATGAGAATCATTGTTGTTGACTGGACTCTGAGCTTGTTCAGTACCCTTAATAACAGAGAAAAAGGAGGTATGCATACAGGAATCTCCCTGTCCAGTCCAGCAGACATGCATCCAGAGGGATAGTGCCTTGATGTCGGGTCTGCAGCAGTACTGTGGTAGCTGATGATTGCTTGGAGTTGTGAACAGGTCCACTTGGGTGCCCCATCTCCTGAAGATGGTCTCCAGGACCTGTTTGTTTAGTGACCACTATGGTGGTTCTGGTGTATTCTGCTGATGGCATCCGCCAAGACATTGTCCTTTCCTGGGAGGTGGACAGCTGAGAGGGAGATGTCTAGGGAATATGCCAAGGCCCCAACTTTCATTGCCTCTGTGCAGAGAGGAGTTGACCTTGTGCCCCCTTGCTTATTTATGTAGTATTGTACGTGGTGGTTGTATTGTCTGTTCTGACCTGAATCACCTCTCCCTTTACTTGATTGGCAAATGACTGAAGACCCAGAAGAACTGCCCTGAGTTCTAACAGGTTGATATGCAGGAGGGATTCTTGCTTTGTCCATGTGCCATGTGCTGTGTGATCCCCCATCCTAGGAGGGTTGCATCTGTATTGAGTATCAGTGAGGAGGCCTGCTACAGAAAAGGCACTCCTTGTCTGAGATTTCCCTGCTCCTGCCTCCACTGTAGGGCTTGGAGAAATGTGACTGTGACTGGAACTAGCTTTGACAGAGAGTCCCTTTTTTGGAGCCAGTGTGCTCTCAGATGGAATTGAAAATCTCTCATCTGGAACCTGGCCCCTGACACAGTTGCTGTGGATGCTGCCATATGGCCTAGCAATTGCAGGAAGTGTCTTGCTGGCCTTGGAACATGAAGTCTGAAAGAAATGGCTACCTGAATAAGGTTGTCCACCCTGTCCTGAGGAAGGAATGCCTTTCCCTGTCTTGCATCCAGTTGTGCCCCTATGAATCTGAGCAGTTGAACTGGTTCCAGAACAGACTTTTTCTGGTTTACCAAGAACCCCAGGAAGTGCAGAGTATCCTGTGTTAGTAACAGTGCCTCCCTTACTCGTTGATATGATTGGCCTACTATCAGCCAGTCGTCTAGGCAGGGGAACACTGACACCCCTTGCTGCCTTAGGTGTGCCACTACTACAGCTAGGCACTTTGTGAACACCCTTGGAGTGGATGTCAGTCCGAAGGGCATTGCCCTGAATTGGTAATGGCCTGATGGCAATCTGAACCTGAGGTACTTCCTGTGGGACCCCCTTAGCGGGATATGGAAGTAGGCATCCTTTAGATCCAGGGTTGCTAGCCAGTCTCCCTGTCTTAGGATTGGTAGTATAGCAGCCAGAGTAACCATCTTGAATTTTGGTTTTGACAGATGCTTGCTTAAGTGTCTGAGGTCCAGAATGGGTCACCACTCCCCTGTTTTCTTTATTGTGAGGAAGTATCTTAAGCACAGGCCCTTTCCCCTCTGGTCTGAGGGAACTGGCTCTATTGCCTTTTGCAGCAGAAGGCTTCAAACTTCCTCTTCCAGTACGGCTGTTTCTAATGGGGAAGAAGGTTTGAAGGCCCTTGACCTCAACTTTGGCAGTGCCTTGAAACTGAGGACAAGTCCCTGGCCCTCTACTTCTAGGACCCACTTGTCTGAGGTTTTTCCACTCCTGGAGGTAGTGGGCCAGCCTGCCCCCTACTAGAATTGGGGAGGCAACCCAAACAGTCACCTCAGGGTGTCTGTTTGGCCTATGCTGCTGGCTGGACACTAGGGCTAGTACGGCTACTGCCCCTTCTGCCCCTGCCCCTGAAGTATCCCCTTTGTTGATACTGGGAAAAGCTTGAGGCTGGAAAAAAGGTGTATAAGCAGTTCTGCCCCCCTGTCACCCCTGCTTTGGTGCTTCTGAGGTAGAAGTTCTTTCTTTGCTGCTGCATTCTTATAGGCAGCCTTGTACTCATCCATTTATTTATTTATTTATTGAGAAATCAGAATGACACCATTTGAGTCCAAGGACTCTTTTGCAAAGGCTCCTCGTCAGCAGTAACAGTACAAATTTACAGGCACAGGTGCAGTGCAACAAAACATCAAACAGGCCTATATAACATTAGTAGGAAAAGGAAAGAGCTGGGTAACATATTATAGCAGAGGGCTAAGACAGCCCAGCATCATGTGCAAAACAGCAGTAAAAAAGAAACATTACAGAAAGAGATACAGATTGTAAGGCAGATATTTTTTTTATGTATGCCTGTTTGTTCCCAAACAGAGACACAGGATCACAGGAAAATCCATGGCTTTAGTTTGAGTAACCAATGTCAAATTGGTGGTTCTGAGCCAGGCAATGCTCCTAAGTGACACAGCAGATGCCATCTGCCTGATGCACTGTCATTGGAGGCCACTGCCATCCTGAACTGCGTTTTAGCGCCTGCAGTACCTCTTTTGCAGCTTCCTCCAGGTTAGCAGCCATGGGGAAGGAGTTGCTTTGCAATCTGACGCACTGACCAAAGATTATTTTGGTACCTGGCTATATAGGACATATAGGAAGCCTGTCTTATAGCCAGTGAAGATCCCAGATAAATGTTCTTTGCTATCAGGTTCACCCTCCTAGAATCCTTGTGTAACCCCTGCAAATGGGGGTTCCCAAAAGTCTTCCAGGAGCTTGCCAGAGTGCTCCAGGTCTGGTAGCGTTCGCGCAAAGGCCGCTTTTGTGGGTGTAGTGAGTTTTGCAGCCTCCGATACTGTCTCTTTAAGAGCTGTTCGAATGCGGGGACTGTGTGTTTCACCGCCGAAGTTGTGACAAATCGCCTCCATTTCTGCCGTCGCTAGATGCGCAGAGGAGCTTTACTGAAAGGTGTAACAGTTTGCCAGGAATTGTTTAGAGTGGTAATGAAAATACAATTGTTTAACCTGCCTTTTTTGCAGTCTGGACTGTTTCTGCTTAGCCCTCCATTTTGGTACTGAACTGCTGAATTGGACCAATCAGTGTGAAGGGGGGATTGTTAAAATGGAATCTGCTGGCGAATCAGAACTTGGACTCTAATTCTTGAGCCAGCCACCGGGAAATGTAGTTTAGACCTTGGCACCTTTTTGCACCAAAAGAGGGAGTCCTACTGTGATTGACAGCCGAACCAGCCAATCGAACTGGAGGGAACCCAAAGGAAATGCCCTGTACTGTTGCTGGCAAGCCAGTTCGGTAGTGACAGTGAAGAGAGAAAGAGCCCTGCTCTTGCTGCAGCGTGTAGTTCACGTGGGAAGCGCGTGGGAGGCCCTGAAGTTGACCTGCAGCCGTTGTGAGTGCCAGTTCAGACTGAATCAGAGTTTGTGAGGAGAAAGAAGAACCAGAAGTGTGGAGGCCAGGCTCAACCTGAAGAAGACCGAAAGTTTGCTGAACGCGATCGACTGTCAGGGACTGCTGATGCCGTGTGTGCTCTTGGGTAATTTTGCAGTATGGTTCGGGATCAAGAAGCAGCCTGCCTGGTATAATACTTTCCTTTTACATATGAATGTGCGTAGTGCTTGTGGGGAATCGCGATTTTATTTCCTCTTTACTGCGAACTGTGTGCTGAAGCGGGAAGCAGATCCCAGCTTGATTCAGACCAAATCTGCTTGCTATCAAATGCTGTTGGGTCTAGTCACAAGGACCCTGTCTCCATACCCTGTTGTTTCTGGCAATCCAGCAAGAACATCCCCCATCCAGTTCTCAGCTTTGGGTATTGTGAGTACAAATCAGAGTATCTCCCTACAGCCTGTTATCAATTACAAGTGTGTCAACTAATTATTACTGTTTCATTTCTTCACGAACTGAGCCCCAGGGCTCCGGATTACAAATTGGGTGTGCATGTGTCTTTCCGTCACAGGGCCCCAACCAGCTGCACCAACCCTGGCTAGCCCCCCACCATCCTGGGTACCCAGTGAGTGTGACATTTTGGACTCTAAGTAGGTGCACAGTACTGTGAATATTAATGTGGTTAACCTAATTAACCTGATTTCCCCCCTTTGCTTGTTACAGCTCTCCAAATAAATCAGATTTGTTGTTATTGAACTATATGCTGTCTGTGGTGTCAGTACATATCGAACCAGCATTGCATTATCTTGTGTATGCTGCTTAACCTTGTTTTACAGTGGTTCCTCAGAGATGTGCTGCAGAATCAGTCTTGAGGGTAAGTGGTACCTATATGTGTAAAAGTGTGCATATGTGGGTATTGGGAAGGTAACTCCTGTACTGTGAGGGCCACTAGTGGGAACAAAGGAGGGTCACAGTGTCCCAGAGGGCTGTACCGAGATAGTTTAACCACTACCAACCCTGACCTCTGGGTGGAGGCACCCATCACTGGACCTAGGCCGCTTAACCTGTCACTAGCCAGACAGGCAGGGGTAGTAGCCCTGGGATAGCGCCACTAGGGTTACACTTGTCTGGAGGGTGAGAGGTCAGATAGGTGCCAGTTTTGTCCAAGCTGCAGCCTGCACTGCACCTTCATGACTGGGGTGTCCAAAGAGGAAATCAGCACCCAGTCCTAGCCACCCAGTACTTTTTGTCTGCCTTCTTATCTGTAGGAGGGACAGATGTGGGTGTCTGCAACACTTTATAGTCTGTTTTTTCAGGGACTTGTGAAGTGGCAACAACAACCTTTTTGATGGTGTCACATTCATCATCTCTTTGTAATCCTCTTCCTCCTCATCTTCTACAGATTCTTGAGATGGGAGGTCGAGGGTTTGAACAACCTGCTTCATAAATGAGAAATATGATGTGAAATCCTCTGTTCCCTTGTCAGGGGACTCTGGTCTGTGGGGATCAGGGGAAATGTCCACATCAATGCGCTCCCCAAAATCCTCATCATCTTAATCCTTATCTTCTTCATATTCTTCAACATCAAAATGCTCCCCACCTTGGTCTGTTAAACCAGGAGCTGTATTTGAACCAGGAGTCTGAGGTAGCAGTTGTTTGCCAACCGAACCGAGGACTGCAAAGATTGGATTATTTTAATCGCTTTAGCGATTTCCTCAGCAGAAAGAACCGCAGCTTTTCTCGGTTGCGGTTCCTGGTTCTTTTCCTTCTTTTTTCTTTTCACTGCAATGGCCAGTTCAGCAGCCTTTTCAGTGGTTTGTTTCTTGAGGAAGAGCCATCGCCCCTTTCAGAGGGCAGCTTCTCTGGTTCAGGTTGATGAGGAACCGGTTGCTCAGCGACTGGGTCAGCAGCCTTTTCAGCCATCCTTTCCTTTAGTCTTTTTAAACGTCTCTCAACAGTAGACTGAGGAAAATTACTACAGATCTTGCGCTCTGTCTGTAGGTGGTCAAACCCCAGACAAAATAAACAAATTAAGTGTAGATCAGCTTTGGCAAAATGTTCCCTGCACTCAGTGCAGTGCTGGAAACCTGTGGGTCCTGTTCTCTTTTTGGTTTTCTGTGACATAACCCAGACCACAAGAGAGAATAAAACTATATATATATATATATATATATATTTTTTTTTTGGTTGTGCTAACAGAACAACAAACCAGGAGTTACCCCAGTTGAAATTCGAATCAAAACAAACAGACTATGCCCGAGTCAGTACAAATTTAAAATACTGAACAGTAAAACTGTGAAGGGAGAATGTTGGTTTCCCCTCGGTTAGCAAACCGGGGAGAAAAATGACTACTTAACCTTTTTAACTAAAATCTAAACAATTACTACCTGAAAACCAAGGACAGTGAAAAGAATACCAAAATAACTAAAATACTACGTAAATAACTGAGAAAAACAAAGTTTCTTCAAGCGATGAAGGAGAGGTCTCCGGAGACATCTTACTGAGGCAAGCGGAGTAAAGAATCTGATGGTTTAGAACTGTTTACCAGGGACAGTGGTTTGAAAACTTAGCTTGAGCCTAGCTTTCCATCATTTGCATATGTTCTGTTAACCATTTTGGTTCCAGGGCAGTCCTGTGGTGAGACCATACTGCATAAGAAAAAATTACTCACCTTAGTAATGTTGTTTCTTCTAATGGAGTCTTGCTATATTATGACATATGCAGTGAGTCCCAACCTTCAAACTGCTCCAGAGGTGAAAGAGTTAACTTTCCATGCCAGGCATGGAACGCTGAGCTCGAGCTTGGTTGAAAACTCTGTCTGTTGTTCTTCAAACTCAAACTGTCAGATCTTTATGAGCTAAACTCACTAAGGTCCTGTGTGAAGCTGAAACCTACACTAGCCAACTGGCTACTAAAAATAAGAACACATGTTTTTGTTTTTTTGTCCCAAAACAAAGACTCAAGTCAGAAGACCCAAAAATAAAAACACAACACCCAGTCACCCCAAAAAGGAGGGGTGAAAAACAAGGTGGGCATCTACTAAGTGCCAACACTGCACTGCCCACCCACATCCCAAAAACAGAGGTTCTGAGAGGCAGGCAGAGGAGGTCATAATATAGCAAGACTCCATTAGAAGAAACAACATTATAAAGTGAGTAATTTTTTCTTCAAACAACATGAAGTCTTGCTATATTATGACATATGCCGACTACACAGCAGTACCTCCATGGAGGAGGGACAGAACCTACTTAGGAAATAGGCTCTGAAGCACAGCTGTGCAAACCCGAGCATCTACCTAGCCTGATGACCAGGGAGTAATGCTTGTAAAAGTGTGAACTGTTTTCCAGGTAGCTGCTTGACAAATCTTTAGAATGGGGATGTCCCTGGCAGCAGCCAGGGAAGCAGCTGTACCTCTGGTAGAGTGAGCCCTCAGGCCTGAGGGAGAACCTTACCCAGCTTTTCATAACAGAACTGGATATAAGAGACAACCCACCTGGCAATGGATCTTTTAGTGGCAGGTTTCCCTTTACCAACCTCACCATAAGTGAGGAACAGTTGGAGGGAGTCAAACCTGTGACCCTTGGTACGCTCAATGTAGTAACTAAGGGCTCTCTTCACATCTAAGCTGTGCAGCCTCATCTCGCCAGAGGAGGAATGGTCAGTGAAGCACACTGGAAGAGAAATAGATTGATTAAGGTGGAAATCTGAAACCACCTTAGGCAAGAACTTCCTGTTAGTCCTGAGGACCACCTTATCTCTATGAAAGGAGATAAAATCAGGCTCCACTGACAAAGCTTCATTCACTTATGCGCCTGGCAGAAGTGATGGCTACCAGAAACACAGTCTTCAAGTCAAATACTTAAGCCTCTGCTGAAGACAGGGGCTCAAAGGGAGGTTGCATAAGCTGAGCAATGCAAACATTAAGATCCTAGGCAGGGGCAGGGTCCCTGAATGGAGGGTTGGTGTGAAGCAATCTTTTAAAAAACTTAGAGAATACAGGATGAGCTGAAAGAGAAGAGGGTTTACCTGCTGAAATGAAAGGAGACACAGCTGCCAAATGCACCTTTAGGGTAGCTGGTCTGAGCCTCAAAGTGTTCAAATGGACCATATAATCCAGGACTGTGGGTAAATCAGCAGATTCTGGGAAATATGCTTCCAGAGCACCATATGCAAAATCTCTCTTCCATTTGAATTGTAAGTAGCTTTGGTGGAAGGCTTCCTAGAAGCCTTCAATATATCCATTACACCTTGGGAGAGGTGTAGATCAGCAACTCTAACTCTTCAAGAGCCAGGCCTTGAGATTGAGAGATTTGAGGTTCGGTACCAAACCCTTCCCTGAGCACAGTTAGCAGATTGTGATTCCTGGGAAGACACAGGGAAGATGGACTGCTAAGGACAGTAGGAGTGGATACCAGGGTTGTCTGGCCCAATCTGAGCAATCAGAATCACTTTGCAGGATTGAGATCTGATTTTGACTAACACTTTGAACAGGAGAGGGAAGGGGGAAAGACATAGAAACTTCCCTTCCCAATTGAGAACTAAGGCATCCAGAGGGACTGAGCTCAACACTGGGGCCTGCAGCAAAAGGGAAGTTGGTGATTGTCTGGGGCTGCAAAAGATCTATCTGCAGGGTGCCCCATCTGGCAAATATACCTCCAGGACCAGGGATCCAGTGACCATTAATGCTGGCCCTGGGAAATCCTGCTGAGAGCATCTGCCAGGACATTGTCCTTGCCTGGGAGGTGAACTGCCGTAAGGGAGGTGTTCAGGGAGTAAGCCAGAGACCACAACTTCATTGCTTCGGTGCACAAGGCCGTAGACCGAGTGCCTCCTTGCTTGTTGATGTACCACATTGTAATGGTGTTGTCTGTTCTGACCTGTACAACTTTGTTCTGAACAGATTTGGAAAAAGCTTGAAGTGCTAGAAAAACTGCTCTGAGCTCCAACAGGTTGATGTGGAGCAGAGATTCCTGAGGGGACCACAGTCCCTGGGTAGTGAGGTCGCCCATGTGAGCTCCCCACCCCAAGAGGGATGCATCTGTAGTAAGGATTAAAGAGTGAGACTGAGTGACAAACGGAACCTCTTGTCTCAGATTGCTCTGATCCTGACACCACTGTAGAGCTTGGATCAGGGTTCGAGTCACTGGGGATCAACTTGGTTAGAGGGTCTCTCCTTTGAGACCAAAAGGCTCTCAAATGGAACTGGACTTCCCTCATCTGAAATCTTGCTCCCTGCACAACTGCTGTAGAAGCAGCCATGTGCCCCAGGAGCTGCAGAAAATGCCTTGCTGGTCAAGAGACCTGCAGGGTGAAAGAGGAGGCCAGAGAGACCAAGGTCCTTGCTCTTTCCAGAGGAAGGAAGGCTCTGGCCTCTTTTGTGTTCAGTTCTGCACCTATGAAGGTGAGAAGCTGGACAGGCTGTAGAACTGACTTTGGAAGACTGAGAAGGAAACCTAGAGATGTGAGCAGTTGCTGAGTTACCTGAAGGTGTAGTTTGACTTGTTCTGTAGACTAGCCTACTATGAGCCAGTCATCCAGGTAAGGAAAAATGGCAATCTTTTGCCTTCTTAAGTGGGCAACTGCTACTACCAGGCATTTTGTGAATACCCTCGGCGCAGAGGTGAGGCCGAAGGGCATTGCTCTTGAACTGGTAATGGCCTGAGGGGCAGTTCGAATCTGAGGTACTTTCTGATGGGAGCTTCTGATAAGAACATGGAAGTAGGCATCCTTGAGGTTGTCCCCTGGCCTTAGAGAGGGTAAAATAATTCCCAGAGTCACCATTTTGAATTTTGGTTTTAAAAGGTGCTTGTTTAGATATCTGAGATCCAGGATGGGCCGCCATTCTCCTGTCTTTTTTGGGGTAAGGAAGTACCTGGAGTACAACCCTTTGCCCTGGTGTAGGGGTGGAACCCTTTCCACAGCTCTGAGAGCCAGGAAGGGTAGAAACTTCTGTTTCTAGGGCAAGTGCCTCTGATGGATTTCCAGGTGGAAAGGATCTGGCTCTCATCTTTGGAAATTTTTTGAAGCTGAGAACCAGTCCCTGGCTTACTACTTCCAGGACCCACTTGTCTGATGTTAGAGACTTCCAGTCCTGGACAAAGTAAGCCAGCCTGCCCCCTACAGGTAGAGGAGAATCGGCCCTGGCTACCCCATCAGGGTGCCTGCTTAGCAGGGGCTTTGGGCTGAGGGGTGGAAGCAGGCTTGCTTGCACCTCATCTGCCTCTCCCTCTAAAGAACCCCCTTTGGGCATAAGCAGAAGAGGAGGCCTGAGCTTGGTAAAAAGGCCTATGAAAAGGTCTGCCCCTGCCCCTGGGATGCTGCCTTTGAGGAGTGGCCTGCCTTTCCTTGGCCTGTGCACTCCTATAGGTGCTCTATATTCATCCATTTTTCATGTAATTCTCTGTCTGCTCCCCAAACAGAGAATTGCCCACAACAGGAAAATCCATGGCCTTAGACTAGGTATCCTAGGACAGGGTAGTACATCTGAGCCAAGCCATTCTGCTGGTGCCACAGATGTAGCCATGACCCTTGATGACACATCATTAGAGTCTACTGCAGCATGAAATTGCACCTTGGATGCCCTCATACCATCCGCAGCCACCTGTTCCAGCTCCCTGGCAAGCTGGTCAGGGCCTGTTTTGCTAGAGCCAGCACAGTATCCCATCTGGATTTCTGGTACCTAGCAGCATAAGCCATATAATTTGCCTGTCTGAGTCCCAAAGATGCTACCATGTACTGTTTCTTTACCATGGCATCAACCCTCCTGGAGTCCTTTTCAGGGGGGTGCGAAGCTAGAGGAATATTTGCCTTGTCACAGGCTGCAGCCTGCACTACCCCCACATGGCTGCATTGCTGTGTAAGGAACTCCTTATCAGAGCCTGACAATGTGTACCTCTTGTCCATTCTCTTATCAACAGGAGGTACTGTATAGTGTGAGGAGTTTTTAGAATTTTTACTGTCTGTTTCCCAAAAGATTTATGCAAAGGAATAGACAGTCTCCTAGACCCTGGAATATCCATCATTTCTACATAATCAGGCTCCTCTTGGTCATCAACACTTCCTCAACAGGGAGCTGAAGAGTTTCAGCAACTTTTTTATAAAACATAAAATGAGAAGGGGACTCAGAGAGCCTGGGAGGAGAAACCCCTGACGGTCTGTCTGGAGAGATGTCCGTTCAATGGGCACATCCAGACTTTCAAATCCATTCACTCTCCTCATGCTCCTCTTCCCTCCCCTGGTTCATAAAATTCTCTAAATCATACTCTTGAACCGTGGAACCGGCTGAACCATACGCCATTTGCTGGTGCCGGTTCGGTCGGAACCGGGGAAAGTGACTGGACAACTTTAATCGCTTTGGCTATTTCTTCAGCGGTTGGAGAGGAAAGTTTTGGCTCCACACCAGCTGACTTTCTAGTCATTTTAGTTGGAACCGGCTCCTCAGAGCTGGCTCTTCGTTTGCCCGAGGAAGTATCGCCCTGGTCAGAGGGCACTCCCTCCAGTTCGGTTGGAACCGAACTGGGCTGGCCATCCGGGTCAGCGGACTTTTTGGCCTCTCTTTCCCTGAGCCTACTAACTCTCTTTTCTTGGTGGCAGCAGGGAAATTCTTACAAATCTGGCAGTCTGCATTGAGGTGTTCAAACCCCAGACAATACACACAGGTGGTGTGTGGGTCAGCCTTAGCAAAGGCTTCCCTACAAACACTACAGTGCTGAAACCCAGTGGGCCCAGTTTTTCTTTTGGGTTTCTCAGACATAGTGCCAGCCTAACCAACTTGCCCGTTTATGGCAATCTGCCAAGCAAGACTCTCTTATCGGTTCCCAACCGTGTCACGGGTCGTGGAAAAAACCGTAATGAAATCCGTTTTTTAGAACCGATAAGAACCGAGAACCGCACTCTAAATAAGGACTAGTAATTTTTGAAAATAACCTGATCGGTTCAAACCGAACCGAAAAGCATTTACAAGTTCCACACTGAATAATTATAAATGTAAGCCTATCTAGTACTTACAATACCACAGACAGAGCTTGAACCGACCAGTTGCGGTTTAATTTCGGTCAAAAAACTGATAAAATAATACTTTAACCGACAAAATGAACCGAGCAGAAGGAGAAATCTCCGGAGCGACTGTTCAGTGAGGTGGAGTAAAGAATCTGACAGTTTGAGCTTGATTAACAACAGACAGAGTTTTCAATCGAGTCACATCAAAGTTCCATGCCTGGCATGGAAAGTTAACTCTTTCACTTCCGGAGCAGTTTGAAGGTTGGGACTCACTGCATATATCATAATATAGCAAGACTTCATGTTGTTTTAACACATTTTTTGTTCAGTATGTGGAAAATGACAACTGTATTGTCCATGAAGACATGTAAAAAAATGGCAACATTGAAAATCTTGAGTGAAAATATTTTAAATGGGTGAAATCATGAGCATGCATAGAAACTGTGCAACACACGTCAGTAACCCAATTATTTTTGGGATTTTTTTTAACCACATTTTTAACATAGGCATTCTGGGACCTCCCCTCATGAACAGTGGCACTGTGATTTTGTTAATGTGTTCCAAACATTAATTTCCCACAGTGACCAGGCCATTGTGCAGCACAGGTGCAAAAACACATTTAGGGCAGGATGTGAAAAATGACAGCTGTACTGTTCATAAGGAGGTGTGAAAAAATGCCAGTGTTGAAAATCAGGCATGAAAATATTGCAAATTTGCGACGTTACAAGGGTGCATGGAAACTGCAACGCACACTTGTAACACAGTCATTTTATGGAATTTCATCACCAGATTTTCAATATAGGCATTTCAGAACCTCTGCTCATGAACAGTGTCAGCGTCATTTCCTCAGACTGTCCCGAAAACTGATTTCGCACAGCGACCGCGTTATTCTGTGCAGGATGTGCGAAAACACACTTCAGCCAGGGTATGTAAAATGACACCTGTACTGTTCATAAGGAGGTGTGGAAAAATGGCAATGTTGAAACTCTGGAGTGAAAATAATACAAATTCATGAAGTTACAAGTGTGCGTGGAAACTGCACAACACACGCTCACAAAACAGTCATTTTTCGGATTTTTTCCACCAATTTTGCAACATAGGCTTTTTGAGAGCCCCCTCTCATGAGCAGTGGCACTGTCGTTTTGTTACTTGGTCTGGAAAGGTGGTTCCATGCAGTGACCACAAAATCACCTTTCAGTGCCAAATAATGCCATGACAGTGCCCGAATTCATGAGGAGGGGTCCCAATAACCCCATGTTGAAAATTTGGTGCCAAGGTTCCCCAAAATGGCAGAGATAGGCACCAAAGTTGAAAAAAACCCTGTTTATGCCATTATACAACTTACTGGCATTTCTTCAGTTCGCGGTCGGCTTTGAAGAGTACAGACATGTTCCTGGTCCATCAAAGATCGTCACGCCGGGCTCTGGAGGTAAGTATGGGGTGAGGCAGAGTGCACAGAGGGTGGGCACGGGTTGCAGGAGGAGGCAGGGAGACGGCGAGGGACTGTTTTCTTTTTTACAGGGTTTAAACAAACAGAAAAAAAACATTGCGGGATGGTTTTTTCTTTCTAGGGGTTTTGGCATGCTGGGGTGGGTTCCCAGCGTGCCAACTAAGTGTTTTTTTTGGGGGGGATGCTTTAGCTGACGGGGGATTGGGTACCCTTATCAGCACATACCAAAGGGGGGACAAGAGCTGAGGGGGATTGGGCACCCCTCTCGGCACACAACAAAAGCGGGGGAAGACATTATGCTGACAGGTTGTGGGCTCCCCCGTCGGCTTGTAGCAGGCGGCAGCAGTTAGTGCCGCCATGTTGCGTGCACGTCAAGAGGCGTGTTATGGTCCCACTGCATGACAGCTTTGCTCTCATTGCAGCAGACCTTTTGTTAGATCTGGTGGCCACATAAGAGATGCATGATGTCAGCGCCTGCTGCTGGCTTATTGGGGAATGAGGGACGAACCTACTGATGCGTGCCCTGCATTCACCCAACAGTGACCGCGCCTCCAACTCTGCTACTACCGCTATATGTTGGCTGCGCATTCGCGAGCCAACATAAAAATGGAAAGGGACCTGGGGGTAGTCATATCAGATGACCTAAAGGTGGGCAAGCAATGTGAGAAGGCAGTAAGGAGGGCTGGTGGGATACTGGGATGGGAAAACAAGAAGTTGTTATACCTCTGTACAGACAGTTGGTGAGACCCCATCTGGAGTACTGCATGCAGTTCTGGAGACCCCATCTCTGCAAAGACATAGACAGGATGGAGACTGTCCACAGGAGGGCAACTAAAATGGTGCAGAGTCTGCATCAGAAGACATAACAAGACAGATTAAAGGATCTTAATATGTATACCCTCGAGGAAAGGAGGAAGGGGGGACATGATAGAAACTTTCAAGTACCTCAAGGGAATCAACAAAGTCCAAGAGGGCAGCATCTTTCAGAAAAAGAGATGTGCAAGAACAAGGGGGCACAATTTAAAGATAGAGGGGGGACAGCTCAGAGGTTATGTGAGGAAGTATTTTTTCATGGAGAGGGTTGTGGATGCATGGAACAGCTTTCCTGAGAAGGTCATGGAGTCAAAAACAGTGGGGGAATTCAAGAATGCAGAGGACAGACATAAAGCAATTCTAGTGGGGGCTAGGAGGAAGTGGGTTGTTGGTTAACTATTCTCTGTGTGATAACAGCGAAAGCCTAAAGGCTTCACAGGGTGCCCCAACACATCCCTTCATATTTCATTTCTTAAGCTACCAAGAGAGACAACATTTCCTGTCAAAAGTTAAAGAGACCCAGGAGCTTAAGTGGGAAGGGGCCAAAATCTGTGTCGCTCAGGATCTCCCTGCTACTGTAAGGCAAAGGAGGGCTTCCTTCCACCCTCTCGTCACTAAATCACTAAGCTTATTGCTGCTGGGATTAGATTCAGGATGGGGTACCCAGCGAGACTACAGGTCCTAATATTAGGCGCCTGGGTCACCTATGAAGAAGTGGAACCAGCGATCATGGGACTCGAAGCTGTACTTCCAGACCTGTTTCGGGATCGTTGAGTGACCTGTCACTGCTATTATGGAGAAGTTCCTGATTGCATCCTTTCACTTTAAAGTGTGAGTTACTTTGTTTTATTATTCATATCACCTGGACAGTGGAAATTTGGAAGACTAACCTGATCTCTGTCCCTAAGACTCTCAGTTTACCAGCTCTTAATCCCCATAGTGGATCGATCGTCGGCAATTACTTCTTGATAAATCCTCTAAGGAAGCGCCAGGCCTTTCATTTGACACGCACAGCCCATTATGAAGTTACACTGATATTCCAGCTCATCTAGTGGGCGTGCAAGCTGTTTACACCCCTACATTCGCAGGTTCATGCAGCGGCAGTTTCTCCAACTAGATTAACCGCAGTTTGCAGCTAACACCGCTAGATGGAGCCAGAGAGTGGCGTAGCGATTTGTCCCACTGTTGACAGTGACGATTTCAGCTAAATTTCAATTTTGATCTGGTTTCTATGTTGGATATCCAGTTTCCTGTTGAACAGTTGGATTACTCAATCTGCGATCCAGTTCTCCTCTTGAAGACATCCCTGTTGGGAGGATGTTTTCTATGACATTCATTGCAAACTGCCCCGTTTTTTCTTAAACTGAGTTTTCCAGCATTTATTTTGGCTCTAGACTGAGTCTTTTATTTTACTAAAGCATATTACCCTCATTTGGGCTTTCAGGACTTATTTGACAGATTACTGCCAGCCAAATCTGGCTCCTTTTCTCTTGATTTAATGCTGTCTTAAGGGCTAAGCTGCGTATATGCCTAATGTCTTGCCCTGAGTGTCTGGTGAGGCTATCAGTTAACAAAAGGTTTGGGAAGAGCATTTAGTTCTGTAGCCCTGCCTTTCCACATTATACCTTTTTATAGGCTGATTTTACTGGGCATGCAAGTTAATAATTGTATTAGGATATAATGTTAGTTTTTAAGTGTTCTGGGGTTAGGGTGGTTGGAGGGAGGGCTTAATGTTGTTGGCTGTTTGTCATGGGCCATGACAGTTTGGGGGTGAGGGGTTGGGAGGGTAAAGGGAGTTTCTTCTATGCTATATTCTTATGAGCATTCTGCTTGGTCAATGTGGAATGGATTGGGGATTTGGGAGGGTGGGGGAGGGGTTATAGCATGGTCTTTACCACTCACAGGTTACTTTGATAAGTGCACTCGCTGTTTACCCCTTATATGCCATTTTGTGTTATATCCAAGGAATGGCTAGGCATCTCTCCTTTGCCACATGGAACGTTAAAGGCGACATAAAATAAACCAAGCAATAAAGCATCTACACTTTCCCATCTACTTAATTCGAAGCATCTAAGCTGAGGAGGCAGTATATTGATAGGTCTTCTGCAGAAGGTACCATGCAAAGCTGTGGAGTGATGATTCATTTAGCGAGGCCAGTCCCATTTGTCCCCACTATACCATTTGTGACCCCACGTTAGATACATTTTACTAAGGGTCTGTTGCACACTCACGGAACCTTTACTGGGCAGTGTCTATGGCCCCAATGTAGATTCTCCCCTTTTTATATAACTTTAAATGTCTTAACACCTTTTCTGGTCTTCCAATAATACTAGGTGAGGATTGAACCTACCATTTGACCCAAGACTTGACTGCTCTGGACATTCTCATAAAGGCCTATCCTCGCACAATGAGCTTTAAGGGACCTAACTGACCACTTGGGTTTATGTGATATCTGAGAGGCCTTCCTCCCTCAATCAGGAGTACACATTCACATCCCTGGACATGGGACATCCCCTGGCTCGATTACATCCTTTCTTCTCACATGCTTCTCTCAGGGGTAATTGACTCAGGCATTCACCCGAGCCCCCCATCAGATCATTTCCTTGTCACCTGCAGGCTTTCCCTCTCCTTCTTACCTAAATTTGGAGGGTGTTGGAAACTAAATAATCAGATTCTAAAAGACCCCGGAACGATTCAGTTCATCTCAGATCATATCACTTCACTCAATTTATTACCGTTAATTATGGCTCCACTGGTAAATTCGATGTAGAATGGTGTTCTTTGAAGTCATATCTGAGGGGAGTTCTTATTGGGTTAGCCTCCTCTCAAAAAAAAAAAAGAGAGATGAGCGCTTGCTGACCATGCTTTCCCATACCAGAAGTATGGAAGCCCAGCTTTCCTCTCAATCCTCGGATCAGCTCAGGTGGGATCTTATCGGATTAAAAGAAGTTTATTTAGAGCTCCTGCAGGAGAAGGCAGAGTATGCCATTTTGAAGACCAAGGCCAGTTATAAGGACCATGGGGAAAAAGCCGTCCGTTTACTTGCTTTGAGAATTAAACAGCAAGAGTCAGCCAGACTCATTACTGCCATCTGCTCTTCTGAAGATGGCTCCGAAAAGACCTCCCCTGCAGATATTGTGGCTGAATTTGAAAAATATTGCAGGCAACTGTATGGCCTGTGGTGAACCCCCCTCCTCAAATTTTGATGAATACCTAAAGAACTCCCATCTTTCTTTTCTCTGAGGGCTAGGACTCATGGTCTCTTGTCCCCATTTCAGAGGCCGAGATACTAAAAGTAATTAAAGATCTCCCACTGAAAAGTTCCGGGGCCGGATGGCTTTTACCTCTAAATTTTATAAAGCCTTTGCCAAACAATTAGCTCCACTACTCCAGTCCCTTTTCTAACACATCCTATCGGGTGCAGTGTCCAATAAAACCCTTTTTGAAGCCTTGATTATTTTACTGCCCAAAGTGCATAGAACTGGTCACAAGTTACAGGCCAATATCCCTTCTCAACCAAGATATTAAAATACTTGCAAAGCTCCTAGCTGATTGCATTAACCTAATTTTGCCTGACCTCATCCGCCCAGATCAGGTAGGGTTCATGAGGGGTAGCTCTTCTGAAGACCACCTATGTACACTGGCCCATGTCTTCTCAGTGTCCAGTGATGCCGACTTTCCTGTGGCATTGGTCTCCCTGGATGCCAAGAAGGCCTTCGATAGAGTCATTTGGCTCTTTCTTTTTAGGACCTTACATACCTTTGGTTTCCCCACTAAATTCCTACAATGGATCTGGACTTTCTATAACACCCCTACTGCCCGTATTTACTGTAATGGGAAAATATCAGATTTGTTCCTCGTTTCAATCGGGCACCAGACAGGGTTGTCCCCTATCTCCCCTCGCTGCTAACTTATATCTGGAATCCCTGATTTGTAGACTAACAGAGTGCCAGCTGGTAAGAGGCATTAAAACAGAGGGTCATGAAATCACAGTCTCTGCATATGCTGATAACCTTCTCCTCCAAGTGACACAACCTCTCCCGCCTATGTTGGGAATTATTAAGGCATTCAGCACCCTATTGAATTACAAATTAAACGTTGATAAGACAGTAGTATTCCCCTAAATCATAAAATTAAAAGCCTGGTTATCTGCTCTTGGACTCTCTTGGGAGCCCACACCCTTAGTTATTTGGGGATTGAGCTACTAGGAGTGAGTCTCATCTTAGGAAGGTAAATTTAGATACCCTCCTCCAAATGCTCACCCAAGACTTGAATAGATGGTCTCTCCTCCCCCTTTCTCTCTGGGGCAGAATTAATCTCATAAAAATGAATGCCTTCCCTCACTTCTTCTATCCCCTCAACCTCCTGAACTTATGGCTTCCTCTTTCCTGGTTCAAAAAAGTACACAGTCTCATCACAGATTTTATGTGGGCAGGCAGGAGACCGTGACTGGCTTATTATAAATTGGCCGCACCTAAAAATCGAGGAGGCTTACGTCTCCCTCATATGGGTTTCTATTACTGGGCCAGTCAAGCTAGTAAATACCTTAGATGACTAACCCCAGAAGCAGCTCAGGGCCCAACCTCCTACACACCTATTTGGCTTCGTATTGAATAAGCTCAGATTCGGTCTCATGGTCTCTCCCCTGCTGCCCTTTTGCATGTAAAGTTTAAGTCTCTTCCTTCTCAGTTGCATGCCTCACCAATAGGCACTTCCATTAGAATTCATTCCCAGCTCTGTGCTTTTCTCAAATACAGTTATGTTCAGGATATTACCCAGCCCCTTATAGGTAACCCCAACTTTAAAATTGAAGGTAAATGCTCCGTCTTTATGTTTGCCCCAACTTACCTCCATTTCTCTCACACATTTTGTGAATGAAGAGGGTACTTGGCTTACTTCTCTGGAGATTATTTTCAAATCTGTATTTTGGTGTGTATATTTTCAAGGTATATAAACTAAGACACTGTCTGGTTCAATTCTTTGGGCCACACCCCGCTGCCCCAAACTTTCAGTTTTACCTGGAGCTGGGCCCTCTAGCTGGGCTCTCACATGCAGTGTCTAAAATGTTTGTACCTATCCAGATCATATGGGTCCAACAGCATATTGACATCCCATTTTCCAGAAACACCTATAAACTGAACAGCATTATGGAAAGGTTGTCATAAATTTGTAACTCAGGACAGACTTCAGCTAATGCAGTTTCACATTCTCCATAATCTTTATTATTTCCCAGAGAAGTTAGCCAATTTAATAATGCAATGCCTTCATCTTGTACATGGTGTCAACAGGCAGAAGGCACATTGCTTCATATTTTTCGGACTGACCCAAGGTAGCCCCACTGTGGACCCGTATTAAGCAAAGGTGGACCCCTATTAGGGTCAGAAGATTTATTTACAATGAAAATTTGCCTTTGAGGGGACTTGACGGAGGTTGGTGTTCTTAATCGTAAAACCATATGGCTCTCATATCCATGTCAGTTAGGAAACTTGTATTAAATCATTGGAAAGATGCTGATGCAGTTGCTTATACTGAATGGCTACACGAATTATTAGCCAACCTCAGGATGGAAAAGATGATAACTAGTCTCCACAATCAATTAGCAAGATTTGAGAAAACTTGGGGTCCCCTTTATTCTCTATATTCCCTGTAAATTGTTTGGCACTGGCACTTACCATTGCTGTCTATGTGACTTACAGAGCTCCTCCATGCTGGGATCGAGGTGTGGGGTTGAGGGAGGGAGGGATGGGGAGAGGGGTGGTTTGGGGAGGGTTATAGTTTATGGGGAGGAGGGGGATGATCCTTATTTGTTATGATCATGATCTGTACAACTGTGTTTAGTGTGAATCTGTGTTTGTATTGTAAAATCTTTAATAAACTTTAAATAAAAAGAATATGTAAACACATACATGTGTGTGTGTGTATGTGTGTGTGTGTGTGTGTGTGTTCTAAGTAGTTAGAACAGCAGTTTTGCATGTTTAAAACTAAGAGATCCCTTTTGTTTAGTTAAACTCAACCTTATAAAACCAGGAAGTATAATGAGAAAATGCATGTGTCTGGGTGCTGAGCACTTAATGAAATTGCAGACACACTGCACTAGCATAAAATAAGCCTACACATTATTTTTTACACATTTTCAATGCTGGCCTATGTAAACATGTTTCTGTCTGTAACTACATGCTCATTTGTCAATATTATTTGCAAATATTTAAACTCACGCTGTTTAAACATGTGCAGTCTGCAACTAGTGCTCATTAGCTAACATTGTTTGTGAACATTTAAACTGTAACCTGAAACAGGGTCATCTTGTAAACAGGGCTCTCTTGCCCTAATGATATCAATATACTCAATATGCATATATGAAACTATTTTTTTTTGCTACTAAATAGCAGCTCTGCATATGTGAAACAAAAGGCCAGGGAATCACCACCCACCAGTTGGAAACAAACATCTGAATCCACATTTAGATAGAATAAATAGAACCATTTTATATTTAAGCATATTAGAACCATGTAAAACAAATAACTGTGCATATGTTATACCTGAAACCAGGGCAAAAACAAAACAAGAGCACTTTAAATATTGTAGTTGGACAGGAAACTGATGTCTACGTTCATGCCATTCTGCACGGTTTTCAAAAGAAAAATCAGTTTCACCTCCCTTGCTTGCCTCTGTTGTGTATTTTCGAAATGGCCTTTCAGAACCAGGACAAATAAGTCAGAGGTGGAGTGACCAAAGTGAGAAATGTTGTCCAACAGGCTTTTCAGTTTTCTTCGTTCTAATGTCATATCTGTGTGAGTTCATAGAGGTTCAAAGACCTTGTCCAGTCTCCCCCACATAACCTGTTTGTGGACATTTCTTGCATTGAATGTAATAAACAATGTTCCGAGATCCACATGTATAATTCCCTGTATGTTGAATTGTCTGTTTTGGGGGGTGTTGACAAAATGTGAAGTGGAAATGTGCCCTACGATTTTACCTTTTATGGATCTGGACCTCCCCATCAGGGTTTAGAGCACCAGGCCCTCAACCTTGTCTGAGCCCACACAAGGCAGGGGTAGTATCTGTAATTTTCAGTATACAACAATCCAGTTACATATATATCCCTTCTCTCTTTCTCTCTCTCTCTCACATCAGTAAAGTTATGCAAAACACACTACTGTGCATGCTGACCTTTCTGAATCAAACTCTCCAATAGTTGTGGATTTCCCCATGTAATTCTGTAGTTGCAGTCTACGGTGCTCCTCCTTTGCAGTCCTGTAATTCCTCTCAAGTTTATCCAATGATTCCATCACAGTTTTGAATACCTGAAGCATAAGATAAATTAGACCTGTGTTACACTTACGTTATAATACACAAGCTATACACTTTTATGCTTGTTTCACTAGAATCCTATCATATAATTACAAAAATTAACATTTTAGTATGGAGCTTTTAAAAATAAGTATGCTTTTTCATTTTTTAAAACAGCAGCACGTTAAATACAAGCAAACATAAATGTAACAGCCTTCCAAGTAACCCTCCGCCTCTAATTTCCCCAACAGAGCCCCAAATCCCTTGAAATGTACATTAGATAAGAAGAAACTTTAAAAACACTGACAGGATTCAGGATGTAAATGGAGTACTGCTAAACGTAGTCAACATTGCTTCTAATGAGTCCCATCGTTTGTGACAAGCTGAATATTTAGGTCTCATGTAAGTTGTCATACACTCCGGTCTAACAATTTCTAAAATCTCCTGGTGCCATTCCAAAAATGAGGGAGTTACCTGATCTAGTCAATGTCTTGAAAATGTATTTTTTTACCACCAGAGCTATAAGGGTAAAGTCAAAGTGACATGGTCTGATACCTATGAGAGTGTGGATGTCCAACCTAAGGAGGCATCTTTCCCTAGTAAAATAGCCCTCTAAGCCCAGGAGGAGGTCCAAAGCTTTTTGCACTGCCTGCCAGAGGGGCTAGGCTTTTGGGCAATCCACAAGATGTGCAGCAGAGTACCATCCTCCCTGCAACATCTAGTACATAAGGAAGAATCCAATATCCCCCACCTAAAAACTTTAGCAGAGTGTGGTACATATTGTGTATAATTTTAAATTGCTTTAACTGATAACTATCATGGCTTATATATTTATGAATACCGGTTTACACTATCTCCAATTATCTCTGGTCAGGTGTCTAATCCAATGCCACTGGTCAGTATGTGAGCCTGGTGCCTATCTGTGTGGCATGGGATGAGCTATGGCATGGTATTTATTGAAGATGGCATGTCTCTCTTGGCTAAGCTCACCAAGCTGGCTGACAGTAGGAGTGGGACTCCTTGGTCTGTTGGCTTACACAGGGTTTTAAGTAGCATGTGATGGAGCTGTAGGAACAAAAGAAAAAATACTCACCATAGTAATGTTGTTTCTTCCTAGGGATCCCTCACTATGCTTGATAAGTGCAATCAGTCTCCTGGAATGAGCTGCCCCAGAGCCTAGAATTGTATGTTATTTTTAGAATCATGTACTTCATTGCACACTGTAATACAATACATGATATATTTTTAAGGTATGTTTTCCAAGTAAAATGATCTTATAAGAAAAGGACTTTAGGAAATGTTTGGATTAACTGTGATGAGAAGTACAAGATGGATTCTGATTATAAAAATACTGTGGAACAACATTTGATGCATGTACCTGACCCATAAATTTCTTTTACAGCTACTTTTGAAAGCAAGGATATTTGAAGGAAATGTTTTAGTATGAAATGGTTTAACTTTGGAAATGAAAGAAACATTTGTTTAACTGTTGAGATTGTGGTTAAAGAGTTTTAACTTTTGATTATAAAATGTCCTGTGTAATAGATAGATATGTTTACTAATTGGGTGGAAGTATGACCTTTAACCCTAATAGACAAATAGGATTGATTTGGAGTTTGTTTTGGGTATTTTTACAGAAAGAGGAAAAACACTGTAAAGGAATTAAGGTATGAATCATATGGATGAACTAAGAATTCCATTGGTGAGGGAATAAGTCCCAATATTATTTAATTGGTATTTATATAACAGAATAACTGAACAGAAATTTAAACTGTTAAAAACTAATTTGTATTTTTTATCGATTCAGTGTTTCTCACTGAAACATAGAAGTTGACGGCAGATAAGGACCGCAAGGCCCATCCAGTCTGCCCATTTCTTTTTCTACCTTATAAATGTGCAATCGGCCTTTGCTCTGTCAGTGGTCTATCTATTCATACTCATCTGTATTGCTCCCTTATGCCTATCCCATGCCTGTTTGAAGCCCTGCACTGTATTCATAGCCACCACTTCCTGAGGTAGGCCGTTCCATGCATCCACCACCCTTTCTGTGAAAAAGTATTTCCTCACATTCGCCTCTTAATCGGCCTCCTCTAATCTCATGATGTGTCCTCTTGTAATGATATTTTTCTTATAATTAAACATGTTAGACTCTTTTCACCTTGTTAATGCCCTTAAGGTGTTTGAATGTCTTGATCATATCACCTCTCTCCTCCTTTGCTCAAGGATATACATATTGAGCTCCGGTTAATCTGTCCTCATATGTCTTCTGATGCAGTCCCTGCACCATTTTGGTTGCCCTTCTCTGGACTGCCTCAATTTGGTTAATGTCCTTGTGAAGGTGTGGCCTCCAGTACTGCACGCAGTACTCCAGATGGGGCCTAACCAGTGTCTTGTAAAGAGGGATTATTACCTCTCTCTTACGACTTGTGATACCCCTACTTATACACCCTAACATCCCCCTAGCCTTACCTACTGCTTTAGAGGTCTGCTTGGATGATTTCAGGTCATCAGTGATGATGATGCCCAAGTCTCTTTCTTCCTTTGTGACTGCCAGCAACTCCCCTCCCAGCCTATAGGTGGCTTCAGGGTTTCTCTTCCCTATGTGCATGATCTTGCACTTCTTTGCATTAAATCCCAGTTGCCACTCTTCTGACCATTTTGCTAGTTTATCCAGATCTCTTCTTATTCTTCCCACCCATCTGGATCATCTACTCTGTTGCAGATCTTGGTGTCATCTGCAAACAGACAAGCCTTACCCTCTAGTCCATCTGCAAGGTCACTAATGAAGATTTTGAAGAGGACTGGCCCCAGGACTGATCCCTGAGGTACCCCACTTGTGACTTGCATCTCTTCTGACTGTATACCATTTACCACCACTCTCTGTTTTCTGCCCGCAACCAGTTTGCCACCCAGTTGACTAACTTCTGACCCACCCGAGTCTACCCAGCTTATTTATCAATCTTCATGTGGAACAGTGTCAAAAGCTTTGCTGAAGTCAAGGTAGGTGACATCAACTGCTCCCCTGGTCCACCACTCTGGTTACCCAGTCAAAGAAATCTATGAGATTAGTTTGACAGGACCTTCCTTTGTAAACCCATGCTGTCTTGGATCCTGTGCCCTATGGATTCCAGGTGTTGCACTATCCTTTCCTTAAGGAGTGCCTCCATAATCTTGCCCACTACTGAGGTAAGACTGACTGGTCTGTAGTTCCCTGCCTCCTCCCTGCTTCCACTTTTGTGGAGCGGGATCACATGAGCCCTTCTCCAGTCTTCTGGGACCTCTCCTGTGCTCAGAGACTCACTAAACAGTTCTGCTAATGACTCTGCTAGTTCCACCCTTAGCTCCTTAAGTACCCTGGGATGTATGCCATCAGGTCCCATTGCCTTATCCACCCTGAGCTTAGTGAGCTCTTGTAGGACCCTTTCTTTTGTGAAAGGAGTAGTGCTCACCTCCTTCCCCCCGGTCCATGGTGCTGAGCTGTGGGCCCTGCCCTACCTTCTCTTCAGTAAATACTGAGCAAAAGTTTCTATTTAGGATATATGCTTTTACAGGGTCCTCCTCCTCACATGTCCCTTTTCTCCATTGAGCTTAGCAATACCCCCTCTGGACTTTCTCCTTTCACTAATGTATCTATAGAAAGTCTTGTCACCTTCTTTTACTGTTCGTGCTAGTGTTTCCTCAGTTTGGGACTTTGCCTGCCCTACTGCCTTCCCTGCTTCCCTTAGGGCAGTTTGGTATGCCCCCCCATCTTCATGCCGCTGTGTTCCCTTATATTTCCTGAAGGCCAGCCTTTTGGCTCTGACCTTTTCTGCTACTGTATTTGAGAACCAAAGTGGTTTCCTTCTTCTTTTGCACTTCCTTTTCTGTTTAACACAATGGGATGTTGCTTCAAGTATTGCATCCTTAATGCTTGCCCAATTTGCCTGTATCCTCATCTGTGTTTCTTTTGCCAGGCTAGCTTAACTTGTTGGCCATCTTATCAAAGTCAGCTCTCTGAAGTCCCATATTTTTGCCTTGGAATGGGATGATTTAGATGTAGTAGCCAAATTGAACCATACCATGTGATGGTCACTGGCCCCCAGGTGTCCTTCTACCTGGAGATCTGTGATACCTTCCCTGTTAGTCAGTACTAAATCTAGGATAGCTCTGTCTCTTGTGGGTTGTTGTACCAGTTGTTTGAGGCCCTCCCCCTGCAGGGAATCCACCATGTGTCTAGTTCTGGCAGATGTTCCTGTTCCTGCTGGTATTGACCAGTCTGTATCTGGCATGTTGAAGTCTCCCATTATCAGAACCTCCCCTTTAGCTGTCATGTTTTGTATATCTTCTAACAGTAATGTGTCTATGCCCTCCCCCTGGTCTGGGGGCCTGTAGACAACCCCGGTTCTTATGGCTGTCTCATTTCCTGTTTCCAGCGTGACCCACAGTTCTTCTGGCTCCTTATGTGTATTCTGAATTTCTGTAGCTTTGATATTTTCATTGACATACAGGGCCACTCCTCTTTTGCACCTTGGTCTCTTCTGAACAATACATAGCCCGGTACTGAAGTCTCCTAGTGTGGTTACTGTAAACCACGCCTCACTAATTGCTACTATGTCCAGTTTAGCCTCTGACATTATTGCCTGCAGGTCTGGGATCTTATTTCCCAGGCTGTGAGCATTTGTGTACATGATTTTCCATTGCCCAGATTTTGGTGTGTTAGTTGTTGGGTGAGGTTTGGCATTTCCCTGTGCATCGTTATGGGGAGACGGACCTTTTTCTTACCTGGTGATGCAAATGAACTGCAAACATGCTGAATCCCTGTTTGACCACTAGCTGAGGGGAGGGATGTTCTTCCATTCGACGTTGCTGCACCTCTCCCCATTTGCTAGTTTAAATATTCTGCAAAGACATCAAACTTCTGCCCCAATGCACTGACTCCCTCCTTAGTCAGATGCAGTCCATCAGATTTAAAGAACTTTAGCTCCCAGAACTGTTGCCATTTCCCTACAAATCTGTGTCCTTTTTCCTGGCACCAGCCTTTAAGCCACATGTTTAGCTCCCCTATCTCCCCTTCTCTGACCTTCCGTCCATCTGTCCCCCTCTCCCAGACTGGCAGGATCTCAGAGAAGGAGATGCCGGATGAAATGGATGATAGTTTGTCACCCAGCCTGGTCAGGTGTTCCTTGGTCTCCACAACTGACCGGCTGGCGAGATCATTAGTCCCTATGTGTACCAGGACATCAATGTTTTCTCCTGCTTTGTGAACAGTTTTAACAATGCGGTCAGTGTCTCTCCACGCTGATGTACCTGGGAGACATCTGACCATAACCCCTGGCTGGAGATGGGTATCAACTCCTCGAATCATGGAGTCTCCTATGATCAGAAGTTTTTTTGATTTCCATTTTTCTTTTTTTGTTTTGGTTCCTGATTTGGGTGAGTTTTGTTGTGCTAGCTCCTGTGCTGCAGTGTTCTGCTCTGCAGTGTCCTCTGCCCCTTTGTTTGATTTCAGAGATAGAGGCAGATACCTGTTTGTAGTGTTTATATGTTTTTTGGAGGTAATATGTCGGAGAGCAGAGAGTGATGGGGCACCCGATTTGCCCCTTCTAACCACCTGCCAACCTCCTGGACCAATTACCCTCTGCGGTCAAGGTTTTTCTGTTGGATGTTGGGGAAATGGTGGGTGGTTCTTATAATGTATTTCCTCTTGAATATGAAATTTGAGGCGCGCAATCTCTGCCCATGCTGCCCGGAGCTGAGCCCTAAGATCTCCAATGGCCCAGCATGTAGGACAGTGTCCTAAATCCTGTAAAACTGCCCTTCTGAAAATTGTTCCACAGTACCTGCAGTTAATGATATCCATTCCAAATAAGTTGCTGGGTTTATAACCTAGTCAGAGTAATTAGAAGGAAGAAAATGCAAGTAATGGTTTGATTTTGTGTTTTGCTTTTGTATAACTTGTTATACCAAGTTAAATTACTAGTGCCCCTGTTAATGAGCTCACCTTGTGGATGCCCCACTGATCCACCCCTTCCTGCTCTGCCACTGGAAATGACACAACTGTGGTACCCTATAAAAGGAGTGTAGTGTGGGGTGGTTGGGGATGGGGGTGGGTGGTTGGGCCCTTCCCCTGCCGATAAAGAACAACCACGGACGAAAGAACAAGGAGGTAAGAGCAGAAAAAATCAGTCAACAACAAATGCAGAAACCCTGAAAGCTTATCCTAATGTTAGATAAAACTGTAAAACCTGTAAAGCACCACCTGTAATAATTTCAGATAAGATATACCCTGTAAGAAACACTTTGCTACAGAGAAAAATAGAGCAGTAACAGAAGATATACCTTGCAAAAGACAACTGGAATCAGAAGATTACAGTAGTAATCTGTTAGCACACACCTGCAGGCACACCTTGTAATAATGCAGAAGAGGGTATACCAGCAACAACAATTTGAATCAGAGAAAATAAAGCAATGAAATGTTAGCAACAAACAGTAGCAATCCCTGTGACTACAAAATAAAAACAACAACACACAGTAAATCTGCTTAGCCGAAAGAAGTCTTAATCCTTTTCCCTTACTCTGGTAAGGTTTTCTACTTTGCCTTTCAAGCAGTCTTAGAAGGAAAGAGCTCAGGTGAAGCTAGGTGCCTTGGCCAGCAAACCAAGTCTGATGAAGGACTGAGGTCCAAAAAGTTTGGGAACTGTTATAAATACAGTACTTCAACATTGTATTTAATAATTTTTGACCAGTGCTATAATAATAATAAAAATATTACTGATTACACTGGTGAGTTGGCTCTACTGCTACCAATTTGTCTTTATTGTTTGATGTGTCCTAATTGGTAGAGAGCTACCCCTTAATACATTTTTTGTTTTACCGAGGTTGGCTGGACTGGACCTTCTTGTATGGAGTTTTCTCAGATACCCTAACACCTTGGAGTAGCTTAATGTTAGATGAAGTAATATTAAAGGGAGAAACTTCCCCACATCCTGTCAAGAAAAAATAATTATTTTGCTGCCAAAAGAAGGAAAATACCTAAATTTGTAGAAAGTTATAGACCCATTGCATTATTCAATGTTGACTATAAAATAATTGGAAAATTAATTGTCAGTAGATTAAAAGAGGGTCTATCTGTAGTTATACATTCAGATCAATTTGGGTTCATAAAAGGGAGATCCATGTTCCAAGCAGTAAGAAGAGTACACCAAATTATTCAGCAAGTTAAGCAAAGAGAAGGACTCTGTCACACTTTAGCGATAGATGCAACAGAGACTTTTGATCTCTTAGATATATCTTTTTTATTTAAATGCTTGGAATACTGGAAATTCCCAGAAAAATGAAACCTTGTTATAAAATAATTTTACAAAAATCCTACAGTAAGGTTTTCAATGAACTGCTACATAGCTACACCATTTCAAATGTTGAATGGGGTAGGACAAGGCTGTCCCTTATCTCCTGTGTTATACATAGTATGTCTTGAACCTTTCCTTAACCATATAAATAATAACAACCAAATCCAAGGAGTAGAAATGTAGGAAGGAATAGTTAAAGTAAATGCATTTGTGGATGATGTTCTATTATTTCTTAAGAATGCAAACAAGTCTCTCCACAATTTCATGTCAGAGGTAAAAGAATATGCAAAGGTTTCTGGTTATGCACTGAACATGCAAAAATCTGTTATTTGCAAAATTTCTGAAGGAAATTATATACTGGACTACGTGATCCAAGGAGAGCTCTTATACAAACCATCCTTTAAATACTTAGGAATTAATATTTTTAATAAGCAGAATGAAACAATAATTATTTAAAGGCAGAGGAAAAAATACAAGCACTCATAGATAATTAGATGACATTTTCAATGTCCTTATGAGGAAGAATGGAAATCTTGAAGATGATTGCCCTTCCACATTTAATGTTTGTTTTCCAAGCTATAAGGGATACTCTTCGGCACATGGTTTAGGAAAGGCAGAAACATATTTTCCAAATTCTTATGGGGAGGCAAACCAAGGATTGCATGGTATCAATGAACAATACCAAGGAAGGTGGGAGGTTACAGTTATCTGGACTCCTGCAGTATATAGTTTCTCATCAATTAAGAATTCTATGGAATGGACATTCCATAAGACATAAACATTTTAAATAAATGTATCTATATAAACCAAAATGAAGTAACTAAAGGTAGTAAATTAATGTTAGACATAATTTGAATTCTAAAGTTTTACCAGAGGAGTTTGTGCCATCAGGACAACAAATAAGAAGTTGTCTTAAGAAATTACTTAGAGATAAGATGGTTCCCTGGTTATACCTGAAACATACGGACTACTAAATATCTGTGGCCTGAATAACATAAGAAAAATTACTCACCTTAGTAATGTTGTTTCTTCTAATGGAGTCTTGCTATATTATGACAATTGCAGTTTGTCCCACCATTAGAACTGTTCCAGAGGTGAAAGAGTTAACTACCATGCCAGGCATGGAGTTTAGAGCGAGCTCGGTTAGAGAAACTCTGTCTGGTTATTTTCAAACCGAAACTGTCAGATCTTTATGAGCAAAACTCACTAAGGTTCTGTGTGGAAGCTGTAACCTACACTAGCCAACTGGCTACCTAAATATTATATCTATTCCTGGTCCCAACACCAAGACTCAAGTCAGGGGACCAGAAAAATAATAACATAAGATAAAATAAACACAACACTCCAAAACCCCAAAAGGGATGGAAAACATAAAATGGGCATAACAAGTGCCAACACTGGACTGCCCACCCCATACCCAAGTAGAAGTTCTGAGAGGGGCAGGCTGGGGGGGAGGTCATAATATAGCAAGACTCCATTAGAAGAAACAACATTACTAAGGTGAGTAATTTTTTTATCACACAACATGAAGTCTTGCTATATTATGACAATTGCAGAATACACAGCAGTACCTCCATGGTGGAGGGACAGAACCTACTTAGGGAATAGGCTTTGAAGCACGGCTGTGCCAAATCTAGCATCCCTCCTGGCCTGGAGATCCAAGGAGTAATGCTTGGTGAAAGTGTGTACCATTTTCCAGGTAGCTGCTTGACATATCTCCAAGATAGGGATGTCTCTGGCAGCAGCTAGAGACGCAGTTGTACCTCTGGTAGAGTGAGCCCTCAGGCCTGAAGGGGGAACCTTTCCCAGTTTTTGATAACAAAATTGGATACACGAGACAATCCACCTAGCAATGGATCTCTTAGTGGCAGGTTTACCTTTCCCAACCTCACCATAAGTGAGAAAGAGTTGGAGGGATTCGAACCTATGACCCTTGGTACGCTCTATATAGTAACTAAGGGCCCTCTTAACATCTAAGCTGTGCAGCCTCCTTTCACCAGAGGAGGGATGGTCAGTGAAGAACACTGGAAGGGAGATAGATTGGTTAAGATGGAAATCTGAAACCACCTTAGGCAAAAACTTCCTGTTAGTCCTAAGGACTACTTTATCCCTGTGAAAGGAAATAAAGTCAGTCTCCACTGACAAGGCTTGTAACTCACTGCGCCTGGCAGAAGTGATGGCTACTAGAAAACAGTTTTCCAAGTCAAATACTTAAGCTCTGCAGAAGACAGAGGTTCAAAAGGGGGTTGCATCAACTGAGCAATGCAAACATTAAGATTCAGGCAGGGCCGGTCCCTGAAAGGTGGATTAGTATGAAGTAATCCCTTGAAACTTGGAAGATACAGAGTGAGTGGAAAGAGAAGAGGGCTTTCCTGCTGAAATAAAAGCAGAGACAGCTGCCAAATGTACTTTCAGGGTAGCTGGTCTCAGACCCAAAGAGTTAAGATAGACCATATAGTCCAAAACAATGGGTAAATCAGCAGATTCCGGGGGAATATGCTTCCCAGAGCACCAGATGGAAAACCTTTTCCATTTAGAATTATAAGTAACCCTAGTGGAAGGCTTCCTAGAAGGCTTCAGGATGTCAAGAACACCTTGAGAAAGGTGTAGGTCAGCAAACTCTAACTCTTCAAGAGCCAGGCCTTGAGGTTGAGGGATTTGAGATTCGGATACCAAACTCTCCCCTGGGCACAAGATAACAGGTTGTGTTTCCTGGGGAGGCACAGGGGAAGATGGACTGCTAAGGACAGAAAGAGTGGGTACCAGGGCTGCCTGGCCCAATCCGGAGCAATCAGAATCATCCTGCAAGGCTGGGATCTGATTTTCACTAGCACCTTGAAAAGGAGAGGGAAGGGGGGAAAGGCATATAGAAACTTCCCTTCCCAATCTAGGAGAAAGGCATCCAGGGGGACTGAGCCCATCACTGGGGCCTGCAACAAAACAGTGGAAGTTGGTGATTGTCTGGGGCTGCGAAAAGATCTATCTGAGGAGTGCCCCATCTGGCAAAAACTATCCCTCAGTACTTGGGGATCCAGTGACCATTCATGATGGCCCTGGGAAATCCTGTTGAGAGCATCTGCCAGACATTGTCCTTCCTGGGAGGTGAACTGCTATGAGGAAAGTGTTCAGGAATAAGCCAGAGACCACATCTTCATTGCTTCAGTGCACATGGTCAAGACCGAGTGCCCCTTGTTTGTTCATGTACCACATTGTAGTGGTGTTGTCTGTTCTGACTTGTACCACTTTGTTCTGAACAGATGCAGAAAACATCTGAAGTGCTAGAAAGACAGCTCTGAGTTCCAGCAAATTGATGTGGGAGAGACTTTGAGGGGACCACGCCCTGGGTGGAGAGGTCGCCCATGTGAGCTCCCCATCCCAGAAGGACGATCTGTAGTAAGGGTCAAGGAGTGAGAACGGGGATGAAGGGACCCCTAGTCTTAAATTGCTCTGATCCTGCCACCACTGAAGGGCCTGGATCAGGGTTTGAGTCACTGGGATCAACTTGGAAAGGGGATCTTTTCTTTGAGACCAAAAGGCTCTCAAGTGAAACTGAATGTCCCTCATCTGAAATCTTGCTCCTTGCACTACAGCTGTGAAAGCAGCCATGTGACCTAGGAGCTGTAAGAAGTGCCTTGCTGGTCAAGAGACCTGCAGAGTGAAGGAAGAGGCCAGGGCCACCAGGTTTCTTACCCTCCTAAGGGCAGGAAGGCTTGGCCTGCTTTGTATCCAGTTCTGCACCTATGAAGGTGAGTACCTGAACAGGTTCCAGCACTGACTTTGGGAGATTGAGCAGAAAACCCAGAGAGGTGAGCAGCTGCTGGTAACTTGCAGGGTGATTTGACTCTGTTCTGGAGACTGGCCTACAATAAGCCAGTCGTCTAGGTAGGGAAAAATAGCAGTCTTTTGCCTTCTTAAATGAGCAACTGCTACTGCTAGGCATTTTGTGAATACCCTTGGGGCAGAGGTGAGGCCGAAGGGCATTGCTCTGAACTGGTAATGGCCTGAGGGCAGTTCGAATCTGAGGTACTTTCGGTGGGAGCTTCTGATTAGAACATGAAAATAGGCATCCTTGAGGTCCAGGGAAGCTAGCCAGTCCCCTGGCCTTAGAGAAGGTAAAATTATTGCCAGAGTCACCATTTTGAATTTTGGTTTCAAAAGGTGCTTGTTCAGATATCTTAGGTCCAAAATGGGCCGCCATTCTCCTGTCTTTTTTTGGGGTAAGGAAGTACCTGGAGTACAGTCCCTTGCCCTGGAGTGGGGGAGACCCTTTCTACAGCTCTGAGAGCCAGGAGGGTTGAGACTTCTGTTTCTAAGGCAAAGGTCTCTAGAGGGTTTGCAGGAGGAAAAGATCTGGCTCTCATCTTTGGAAATTTTTTGAAGCTGAGAACCAGACCCTGGCTTACTACTTCCAGGACCCACTTGTCCGATGTTAGAGACTCCCAGTCCTGAACGAAGTAAGCCAGCATGCCCCCTACAGGTAAGGGAGATCTGGCCCTGGGCACCCCATCAGGGTGCCTGTTTGGCGGGGGCTTTAGGCTGAGGGGTGGAAGCAGGCCTGCTTGCACCCCGTCTGCCTCTGCCTCTGAAGAACCCCCTCTGAGCATAGGCAGAAGAAGCCTGGGTTTGGTAAAAAGGCCTGTGAAAAGGCCTACCTCTACCCCTGGGGGTCTGCTTCTGAGGAGTGACTTGCCGCTCCTTGGCTTGTGCACTTCTATAAGTTGTTCTATGTTCATCCATTTTCTTCATGTAATTCTCTGTCTGCTCCCAAAACAGAGAATTCCCTACCACAGGAAAATCCATGGCCTTAGTCTGGGTATCCTGTGACAAACTAGTACACCTGAGCCAAGCCAACCTACGAAAGGCCACAGATGTAGCCATGACTCTAGAGGATACATCATTAGAATCCACAGCAGCATGGAATTGCACCTTGGATGCTTCAATACCATCAGCAGCCACCTGCTCCAGCTCCTTGGCAAGCTGGCCAGGGACCTGTTTGGCCAAAGCCATGACAGTGTCCCATCTAGATTTTTGGTATCTTGCCACATAAGCCATGTAATTTGCTTGTCTGAGTCCCAAAGACGCTGCCATGTATTGTTTTTTAGCCATGGCATCAATCTTCCTGGAGTCCTTGTCAGGAGGATGTGAAGCTAGGAATGTTAGCTTATCACAGGCTGCAGCCTGAACTACCCCAACATGACTGCATTGCTGTGAAAGAAAGTCTGTATCAGGACCTGATAAAGTGTACCTCCTGTCCATCTTCTTGTCAACAGGAGGCACAGAATTAGGAGCTTTTAGTATTTTTATTGTTTGTTTCCTAAATGATTTATGTAAGGGAATAGATAATCTCCTAGACTCTGGGATATCCATCATTTCCACAAAATCAGGTTCCTCTTGCTCATCCACAGCTTCCTCTAATGGGAGCTGGAGGGTTTCAGCAACTTTTATAAAACAAAAAGTGAGAAGGGGACTCAGAAAGCATAGGGGGAGATTCCAAAGGTCTGTCTGGGGAGATGTCCGGTTCAATGGGCACATCCAGACTCTCAAAGTCACATTCACACTGATCATAAACCTCCTCCCCCTCCTCTGGTTCATAAAACTCTTCAATATCATATTCTTGAACTGGTGGAACCGGCCAAACCGACCTTTTGCCAGACAGTGGCGGTTCGGATGGAACCGGAGAAAGTGACTATACAATCTGTATAGCTTTTGCTATTTCTGCAGCAGTTGGAGAAGGAATTTTGGACTCCAAACCTGCTGATTTTTTAGTTTTCTTTGCTGGAACTGGCTCCTCAGAGCCAGCTTTTCGTTTGCCCGAGGAAGTCTCGCCCTGGTCAGAGGGCACTCCCTCCGGTTCGGTTGGCACCGAACCGGGCTGGCCATCCGGGTCAGCGGACTTTTTGGCCTCTCGTTCCCTGAGCCTGCCCACTCTCTTGTCCAGGGTGGCTGCAGGGAAATTTTAACAAATTTGGCAGTCTGAATTGAGGTGGTCAAACCTCAGACAATAGACACATAGTGTGTGGGTTCAGCCTTGGCAAAGGCTTCCCCACAGACACTACAGTGTTGAAACCCAGTGGGCCCGGTTTTCTTTTGGTTTCTCAGACATGATGCCAGCCTAACCAACAAACTTGCCCTTTTAACGGCAGTGCCAGGCAAGACACCTTATCGGTTCCCAACTCGTGTTCACGGGTCGTGGAAAAAACGAATGAAACTGCTTTTTGGAACCGATAAGAACTGGGAACCGCTCTAAAAGCCTTAAAATGCTTTCTTTTAAAAAGTTTTAATAGCCTGATTGGTTCAAACCGAACCGATAAAATGTACAAGTTCCACACAGAAATAAACCTATCTATTACTTACAATACCACAGACAGAGCTTGAACCGATCGGTTATGGTTAACATAATAATACTCGCGTTGAATTTAACCGAGAAATTACTGTTTAAACTGAGAAATGAACCGAGCAGTAGGAGAAATCTCGGAGCGACTGTTCAGCGAGGCGGAGTAAAGAATCTGACAGTTTCGGTTTGAAAATAACCAGACAGAGTTTCTCTAATCGAGTCATGCTTTAAACTCCATGCCTGGCATGGTAGTTAACTCTTTCACCTCCGGAGCAGTTCTAATGGTGGGACAAACTGCAATTGTCATAATATAGCAAGACTTCATTTTGTTTGAAAGGAAAGTTACTAGCACTTATTTATTTATTTGTTTTTGGTAACCGGGTAAGTGCACTAGGCAACATATCCTGCCTATTTTCAGGCACGGCCCAGGAGAGTACAATATAACAATACAGCAAGAGTACAAAAGCACAATACAGCAGTGACAAACAATCAGGAGCATAATGCTGTAGAACTGTCAACAAATTAATTGGCAGAGGACGGCCATAGAAGATAATACAACACCTGGATAACAGCAACAGTAGTGAAGTTGTTGCAGCAAACAATTTTAACAAAAAGCAATATAGAATCATTCTGGAGGCCTAGCTGAGGGTGAACAGTCTGGTAGACATAGCTAACAGTAGATACGTAATAGCGAGGTAGATTGAATCAGAGACATAAACTTGGTATCAGTTAATAATAGTAGGAAAATTCTGCTCATTTAGTAAATTTGTACAAATATGCCCTCCCCAGATTAATATAATTTGTTTGAATTATCTGACAATTCAGTCCAAATTTAATAACCTGCTAAAAGAATGCTTGTGTGCAGATAATAAAAACTTAGAAAGAATTTTCCAGGATCACACTAAACTAAATAATTTGGGCACAAAGAAACTTTTTCAGTGACTATACCTGATGTCTTTCAAAATAAGAAGGAACCATTTGCCAGGACAAATAAAAAATGGAATGAGGAATCAGGCCTAAAATATACCAATCAGCAGTGGAGAAACTTAAGAATCAATTTTGTATTAGTGATTACTATTATTACGCAGAAAATAAAACTATTCAAAAAAAGATATTAGAGCCTATTTTACACCTCAAATATTGGGAAAGGTTGGGAACCAAAGGAACCAAAAAAGCTGGCACCTATGTGGCCTAAATGTAAATTTATTTCACTGTTTATGGAGTGTAAATATATTCAAGATTGGTGGCACCAAACTATTAAAATATTGAACATAACCTTACAGATTAATAATCCACTCAATTTAATCTACTAATATTGAATGACACAGACTCCTTAGGATTAAATAAATCACAAAAAATATATTTTCAATTGCAACTATGATAATCAAAAGATTTATGTTAGAAAAATGGAATGCTCACGAAATACATAGATGGTGGTATTTATTTTGGGAGGCAACATCATATGAAAAAGTATGGTCAAAAATGTTGAGCATAAATGAAGAACTAGATCCACCATGGAGAGAAATATAGGCAATGTTAGCCCTGTTGATACCATTATAAATCTCATTATATAATAATATGTTTACAACACATTATCCTCCAGTCCATATATGTAGGAGTAATACATCTCCTGTTTTCTTTTTATGTATAAAGTGTCTTTGTATTTATATTGTTTATTCTTGTATTAACATATTACTGAATTCTGTATACTGTATTGGAAAATACAATTATTACAAATATTTAAAAAAAGCAGTGTCAAAGCTGGTGTCCATTTTGGATTGTACATCCAGACAGCAGTACTTTGTAAAGATGTGTACTGTTTTCCATGTAGCAGCTTTACAAATCTCCTGGATGAAGACACCCCTAGATGCTGCCACAGAGACAGAGGTGCCCTTTGTGGAGTGGGCACTAAGGCCTTCAGGTGGACGTTTGCCAGCTTTACTATAACAGAACTGAATGCTTGCCACTATCCAGCAAGCAGAGGTCCTCCTGGATGCTGGCCTGCCCTGGTCTACATCCCCACAGGTAACAAACAGTTGTGCTGAAGTGGACACAACATATTTAGTACCATCCAGGTAGTAGCTTAAAGCTCTCATAACATCCAGAGAATGGAGCCGCTGCCCTCTGGTGTGGATTTTTCAGTGAAAAACACAGGGAGTGTGATGGATTGGTTGAGGTGAAACCCTGAAACCACTTTAGGGAGAAATTTTCTGTTGGTCCTCAAAATCACTTTATCCCTGTGGAAGATAATGTAGATAGGATCTGTATACGAGCTTGGAGCTCACTCGCTCTCCTGGTTGAGGTGATGGCTATCAAGAAAATAGTTTTCCAAGTAACATATTTCAGAGCAGCAGTTACCATAGGCTCGAAGGAGACACCCAGTAAGCTGGGCAATGCACAGATTTAAGTTCCAGGGAAGGACTGGATCTTTGAAAGGAGGGTTCAAATGGGTCAGACCCTTAAAGAACCTCTTGAAAATAGCCAAGTAGGCTACTGTTCTCTCCCTACCAATCAAAACATAGGCTGAGACTGCTGCCAGATGAACCTTAAGGGTAGAAGTGCGGCCCAGGCACTGTAGGTGTACAAGGTAGCCCAGTATGCAGGACAGGCTGGCCTGAAGGGGATTGATCTGCCTGGAAGAACACCACAGGAAAACCTTTTCACTCTGTGGTACAATATATGTGTTCTTTGTGACTGGCTGTCTGGAAACTTTTATACATTCAAAACCTCTTTCAAGAGGTTTAACCCTGACTGTTCTAATTCTTCAAGTACCAGGCCCTAAGGTGCAGAGTGCAGAGGTCTGAAATGCTATGCTGCCCTTAGGCAGTGTAGCAGGAGTTGCACCTCAGGGAGAGTGATGAGATTTTCTGGACAGGGCCAGAGATTACGCCTGCCTGGCCCAGTCTGGAGCAATCAGAATCATTATTGCAGACTCCTTCTGAGCTTCAACAACACCTTCAGAAGGAGTGAGAAAGGAGAAAATGCATGAAGAAATCTCCTGTCCAGCCAAAGACCAGGGCATCCTCTGGCTGAAGGCCTGCAATAAAAGAGGGGAGCTGGCAGTTCTGCCAAGAGGCAAACAGGTCCACCTCCAGCATGCCCCACCTCCTAAACACTGTTGCAGAACACTTGCTTGTTCAGGGACCATTTCTGGTTGCCATTTTTGGCTCTGCTGAGGGAATCTGAGAGGGCATTGTCCTTTCTCTGATAGGTGCACTGCTAACAGCTGCACCTCTAGCTCATATGCTAGGCCCAGATCTTCATTGCCTCTGTGCACACCTTTGAAGATCGTGTTGCTTCCTGTTTGTTGATGTAGTACATGGTGGTGGTATTGTCTGTCCTGATCTGGACACACTGACCTCTGATGTGGGTGGAAAAGGCCTGCATTCCCAGGAATACAGCCCTGAGTTCCAGGAGGTTTATATGCTCCTGGGACTCTAGTGGGGTTCACACCCCACTTACAGTGTGGTTCTCCAGATGAGCCCCACATCCCAGGAGGGAGGCACCTCTAGTGAGTACCACTGTGGGTGATAGCTGGATGAAGGGGATTCCCTCTCTGAGGTTCTCCTCCTCCTTCCACCAGTCCAGTGCCCTTAAAAGGCACTTTGTAACCAATACCAGCTTTGACAAAAGGTTCTGCCTTTGGGACCAGTGGGACCCTAAGTGGTATTGAATGTCTCTCATTTGAAATCTGGCACTTGGGACAACAGTTGCAGAGGTGGCTATGTGCCCCAACAGCTGTAGGAAAACTCTTGCTAGTCTGGGTTATCAAGTTTTGAAAGACTTTGCCAGTTCTGAGGGAGGAAAGCTTTTTCCTGTAATGTGTCTAGTTCTGCTCCTGTCAAGTTCAGCACCTGCACAGGTTCTATCTGAGACTTTGGGATGTTTATCAGGACCCCAGATCCTCCACGGTTGACTGGGTGAGCTGGAAGGAGGCCTAATGGCCCCTGGTATGACCCTCTTAGGATTAGCCAGTCATCCAGGTAAGGGAAGATCACCACACTTTGTCTTCACAAGTGAGCTGCAACTACTTCCAGGCACTTTGTGAAGACCCTTGGTGCTGAAAACAGGCCAAAGAGTAGGACTGCAAACTGATAGTGGCAGTTTCCTGCCACGAACATGAGTGATTTTCTGTGGAATATGGAAGTAAGCATCCTTCAAATGCAGAGACTCCAACTAATGTCCCTGCTGTAGAGATGGAATCCCTGTGGATAGTGTAACCATCTTGAACTTCTCTTTTCTCGAGTGTTTGTTCAGAAATCTTAGGTCTAAAATGGATTGCCACTTTTCATTTTTCTTGTGGGTGAGGAAGTACCTGGAATAGAGGCCTGTACCCCAATGTGTGGAGAGAACTCATTACACTGCATTGGCCTGCAGCAGCTTTTTGACCTCCAGCTCCAGCAGGAGTTTTTCTGCTGGAGCATGAAGTGGAAAGGCCCGTGTGCCTGCAGTTTTAGAAACTTTAGAAACTGCAGGGAGAGAGACCCTGACTTACTATTTCCAGGACCCGCCTGTTTGTGGTAATTTTTTTTAAAGGCCTGTCAGTAGTGAGCTAACCATCCTCCTACTGGAAATAGCTGGTTGACCTGTACAGACCTGTCAGGGATTCTACTTTGCTTGCACCTAGGAAGCTGGGCTGGCTGCAGCCTGCTTCTCACCATGCTTACCTCTGCCTCTGAAGAAATCCCACTGAGGAGGGTAGTCATAAGTTACATAAGTGCAGGGACATAACCCTTGCCCCTACCTCCCCTTCCAAAAGGTCTATGGAAAGTGGAATCTTTCTCTTTTTTAGTGTTGTTTTTATAGGATGCCTTGAAAAAGTGCAGTTACATGCAAAAACGTTTGGCAGATGGGAGGTTATCTATAGCGCCTTTGATGCCGTTGTAAAATGAAAGTGTTTTGATTAACCTACTGCGTCTTTCTGTGTTGATATATCTTTAGAACAGAGACTGGAAGCAGAGTTCTTGGATTGCTATCTTTATCATGTAGGCCTCTGTTTTGACATCAAACAAGGAATTTCCCTCACAGGGGAAATTCATGGCCTTAGTTTGTGTGTCCTGAGAGAGGTTCGTAGTCCTGAGCCAGACAAACCTCTTGAGGGACACAACATGAGCCATGACTTTACAGGCAGTGTCACTAACATCTAGAGCCATGTGAAACTGGTATTTAGTTTCATCCAAAGCAGCCTTTGTTGTGTTGGGGAGGTCCTGGACCAGATCACCATCAGCTTTTTGGCTTGTGGACACTACAGAGGTCCAGAGGGCCTTCTGGTACTGAGATGCATAAGGCATATAGACTGCATGTCTCAGCAAAGGGAGACTGTGGTGTAAACTTTTCTGCCCATGTTATCCAGTTTCCTGGAATCTCTGTCTGCGGGTTGAGAGGAAAATGGGACCTTGGCTCTTTACAGGCAGTGATTTGAACCAGTACTTCATGGTCTGGGTAGCGTAAAGGTACTCAGCACCCTGCCTATTCAGCTGGTATTTCTTTTCTGTCTTCTTGTCTATACCAGCTGCCAAAGTTGGGGCTGCTAGCATTTTGAAGTGCCTCTTCAAAGACTTAAAGTATGTATGGGCAGAAACACCCAAAATTTCCACCAGACATGTCAATCATTGAGAGCCTAGAAGAAAAATGTAGGTGCAGCCCTATACTTAGCGGTACAGTTCCTACCATAGATGGGAACCACAACTAAATTTTCATTTTTTTTGTTTTAAATAAAAATGCCCAATGCCAGAGAAAAATAGGCAAATGTTATCAGTTCAGTTTCTCACAGGAACCAGGGAAGAAAAACAAAATTGTCAAATGGTGACTAAAAAAATCAGTACAGCTGAAAATAAAAGGCAAAATGTTAAAGAAAATTGTTTAAAAGGGTTTAAAATTGTGGTTCCGTAAATCAGGAACCATTTAATAAATGATTTTCAGTTCCTGGAACCCCAAGAGAACCGAGAAAACACACACCAACTAAATAAAATACTCTAAACTAACATAGACTATATCAAAAGCTAACTAAAGAAACACAAAACTGAAATAAACAAAAGAAATAGACCAGAAACATTGACACTTTGAAGAACAACTTTGGGGCGATGCTTCCTCTCAGGAGGAGAAATAAATCTGCCGTCAGAGGGCGGGGGAGAGCGTGACCACAGCAGAGTTTTGAATTTCATCCTAAAGTTCTCTAATTAGTATAGAATTTTAGGCTCCAGGGCACCTTATTCCAGGGGCCTGATTGCACTTATCAAGCAATAGTGTGGGATTCCTAGAGTTTGAAAGATGTCCTTATTCTCTAGGGCATAGTTCCACTGCACAGCCTGGAACCTACTCCATTTAGTCCTATCTGCCGGGTGGTGCACTTGCGACTTTCCCTTAAGATGCCAGCAGGAGTCATAAAAGGGCTTACTTTCCAACTTATGATTTAGGTTAGGCCACAGAGGCTGCTCAAGTGGAGCGGTTGGAGAGAATCTAAGGACCTGAACCAGCTGGTTGTACACCATGACAGATGTACCTACTGAAATATGCTGTAGCTCCTTTGGCAGAGCTGATCATTTGGTGTGCAACAGCGCTGGGAAGCTGACACCAAGGGAGCCACTGAGCCAGTGCTCTATTTCCAGCCACTGTGGGACATATGGAGGAGTATGTTCTGGGTCAAATGTTTTCTATCTGAACCATTTTGCCCCCTGTACAGCATGGAAGTAGCCAAAGAAATCTGGCAAGTTTAACCCTCCCATATGTATTGCTGTATTTTCGTCTGCTATACATTGTGATTGTACCCTATAACTGCCGTGTATTTGAAATGTCCTCTATCCAAACATTTCTCTGTAACGAAGTCTGGGTCACCCCTGAAAAAGGGACCTCTTGGGCCCAGTGGGCCTACCAGGTGAACAAAATTAAATAAATAATAAATAAATGTTTTGGAGCAGCTAATGTAAGGCATGCCTTTCTAAGCCTCAGTCCCTTCCATAGAAAGGAGGAAATCATAGCATGAGGTTTTTGGAACCACACCAGAGGGAGTGCAACTGTCAACATGTTAACTGGGTATAAAATACGGAGTAAGATATTCATTTTAATTATGCTAATATAATCTTGTAATTATAGGAGTAGCCCTGTCCAGCGATCCAGATCTTGTTTAACAACCTTTGGTGAGTCTGTTACATTATTTTGGATCAGCAGATTTGAGGATGTAGTCACCTGGATACCTAGATAAGTGAGTTCTTTACCAGACCAGCTCAGCCCCAGGCTTTCAAGATTCCCTCCTCTGGCATGGTTATTCAGGGGTAAGACCTTGGTCATTCCAGTGTTGAACTGATAAAGGCAGATGTCTCCAAAGTCCTTGATCTCCTTAAAGTCCACCAGTAAGGACGAGGCTGTATATTCCACATGTAACAAAATATTTTCTGCATACAGCAACAATTTATACTGATACCTCCAAAAGACACACCTTGGACAGTTGGTTGAACTGAATACAATGGGCCAGGGTCTCGAATATAGACTGAAGAGAAAAGGGGAAGTGGGCATCCCTGCCGTGTACCATTTTTCAAAGGGAAGCCAGATAAGAGGACCTTGTTACACCACACTCTGGCAGAGAGGCAAGAATAGAACAGTTTTACCCACTGAATAAATTCATCAGGGATTTTGTATTTCCTGAGGACCTAAAGAGATAATGCTATGATACCCTATCAAATGCTTTTTCTGCATCCAGGGAGGCCAACACCATGGGGGTGCAGTCCCCCCCATGGGGGTGCAGTCCCCCCCAGATGCAGAAATGATGTGATGGAGTTTCTGTCAGTGGTCTGAGGATAACCGACCCACCATGAAACATCTTGTTCTGGTACTATTAATGGCAATCAAACCTGCTGAAGTTGTATAGCTAAAACTTTGGCCAACAATTTTAGATCAATATTCAACAAATACATAGGTCTGTAATTGAGGACACCACTCTCATCCCTACCCAATTTAGGTAGACGAGCGATAAAAGCCTGCCGCTTTATGGCCCCCAGAGTGCCTCTTTCATGAGCCTTATTAAGCACACCAATAAACCTAGGAAGGACCGTTGCCTGCAGGGCCTTATAGAAGTTTGTAGTCAGCCCATCTGGGCCCAGGACCTTATCATGAGCCATTGCTTTCAGGGAAGCCTGCATTTCTGCTACTGTACTCAGACAATTGAGGACACTTGAGCCTTCTCACAGAGCTGGTATAGGTCTAGACTGTTAAGGTAGTGGTCTGTCTGGTCCTCGCTTACCCTGCCCTCCCCAACCCCATATAAGGTGCTATAGTAAGCCTGGCACTCCTCCGCTATCTGTCGGTGGTTCGATAGGGGCATCTGGAATCCAAGCCACTGTATGTGTTTAATGAAGGAACTGACTTCCTGCTTCTTAAGTCATAGGGCCAATAATCTTCCTGCCTTTTTTCCTTTGTCCTTTGGAGACATAATTAACCTTGGCTTTAAAAAGTGCCAACTCTGTCTGGTCCCTATTGATCTCATGACACTGTTCCCTAACTGTGGCTAGTTGGTGCTTCAAACCCTACATAGGCCTAGCCCCAAGACTTCTTTCCAGACATTTTATCCTAGCAAGAAGCTCAGTGGATTTAGCCTGTTATAATTTTTGACCTTGGAAACATATCTAATGATCTCACCCCTCACTGCACTTTATATGCCCCCCCAGAGTATATCAGCCATCACCACTGAGCCCTGATTTTCCTGAAAAAAAAATGTCCCCATAAATGTGATCAGGTGCTTAACCATTATGGGATCTTTAAGCAAATTATTATTCAAGCACCATATTTTGCCCACTTCAGCTTGTAAGTCTAGTATCGACATGATCTTAACTGGGTATGGTCAGATATGGCCAATGGTAGAATTTCCACCATTCCCAGGTCCTGTAGGAGAGAATGGATAATTAAAAAATAATCTCTGAGTGAATTTCAGGCCCAACATGCTCATAAACTGTACTTTTCTATGTCCTCTGTCTCAGTGGAGGGAATGTTGAGTGTGTCTACCACTGGAGACACAAAGGCTGAGCAGAGGAAAAAATCTTCATGTACCCTGGAAGGGAAACCAAAGTCTTGCTCAGGTGTTACTTTAGGATCTGTCGGCTCCCCCACAAATTCCTCATCCACCTCATCCTGCATGTGTGTCTGCTTTAAAACCAGAATCTGAGGAGAATTACAGCAGCTGGGACTAGGTTCCCATAGTCTGCATGGTTTGGAAAAACTGCCACATGATAGTAATGTCCTCCACAGACAGCACCGCTCACTTTTCTACTGTTTGCTTCTGGTCTCTTTCAGAGGGAGTAACGTAGTATGCATCCCTTTATGTTTTTTCTTGACAGGCATCAAGCGCAATGACTGGTATGAAGCCATTTTACTTTTCTTTACATCAGTAGCATCAGGGCTACCCCATGTGTTTCAGTGTGCTCCGAGGAGGGTCAAGAGGTTTTTCAGTCTCTTTTGATACAGAAGATGCTTGGAGCATTTTTCAGCCACATTTGAAGTCAGTCAGTTGCCACTGCAAGGGTGAGAGACCTCCTGATGCTTGCTTTTCAGAACAGCTAATATTCTTCAACTGAAACTACCTCTGGCTGGAAGCTGCAATACTGAACATAAGTTTTGCAAGAAAGCGAGTTGTGCTCACAACAGAGGGAGGTGAACCTTACAATTGTCTTTGGTTTGTAGCAGATATTCTGCAGGTGGAGGTTACTTCTAACTGAAAGGTGAAATAAGGAACTTAGAATTATCAGGAAAAGACAGTCTTTCAAGCAACATAGGGAGGTGGATCTAGCTTTATGTTTGTTCCAATTCTTAAGATTTTCAGTGCAGGAAGAGTTTAAAGCACAGCTGATTTATTTTGGGGCTGACTGCTTCCAGAGCACAAACAACTACCAGGCTGTTTTGGGGCTGGGGAGGTTTACCTGTGTCTCACTTGGATGTCTGGATTTTTCTCTGTTTGATCAGCAGGGTATTTTCTCTTTCAAATTGTTGTGTAGGGCATCTGGCTGACAGGAAGGCACTCATCGCAGCGGTGGGACAGTGCTCTTAGCTGATTGTTTTGTGAGGGCACAGTTTAGGCTCAACCTTCCCACCCCTCACCCCACCCACCCCTGGAAATAGTTCCTTTATACCTGGGGTTCTGACATCATTTCCGCAAGAGTGCAGGCATATCACTGTCATATCCTCTCTAGCACACTGCACTGACAATATAAGCATACACACTGTATTATATATATTTCTATATAACAAACCAATCACACACACAAACACTCACAAAAAAAAAGTAGATAAACATGTGGGGAGTAGTGCAATGTAATGGCTGTGGGGCAGCAGTCTTCCGGGAGTCTTTCTGGAGTCTGAGATGCTGCCCTATTTGCAGACAACTCTCTACCCTGAGGGAGGAAGTTGCCCATCTTCAGGCCACACTGGACAGTAGTAAGGGAACCTTCCCCCAGGCCACACTGGATGGTAGGAAAGGAACCTCCCCCATCCAGGGAACACCAGAGCCACCACCACTACCTCAGAGGTTGCAAAGAAAGCACAGCAGTTGGACCACAGTGGGCTCAGGGAGGGTGAGGATGGTGGAACAGAGGCACACCCAGTCAGTTCCACTCCACAATCCATACACCATTCTGGGGGAGCATAGCTCCCCTATGGATGCACCCACAGAGGAGACTAAGGAGGCTGAGGACAACTGTCACAAGGGAGGCCCACAGGAAGGAGACAGAGGACACCACAAGGAAAGGAAGCAGCTCCTGGTGGGGGACTCAATTATTAGGGGGATAGAACTGGGGAGCAGGAAAACTGAAGTAAGGTGCCTGCCTGGTGCCATGGCTTGGAGGGACAGGAAGCGATCCTCAGGATCACGAGAACAGCTGCATGAAAGTCTGAGCTGGACGTCATTGTCCACCTAGGGACAAATGACTTGGCTCAACATGAGATTAGAGCAGTGCAGAAGGACTTTGTAGAATTGGAGAGGGGCCTAAGACAAGTAGCACACACAGTATCCTTCTCAGAGGTGCTGCCTGTCAATGGCATGAGTGAGGCAAAGGTACTTTGCACCATGCAGTTTAATGAATGGTTGAAAAAATGGTGTGGAGCACAGGGGTTTGGCTTCACTGGGGACTCGGGTTCCACCTGGAGGACACCAGCCTATACTGGCAGGATGGTCTGCATCTGTCCAGGAAGGAACAAGTCTTTGAGCAATCAGTTTAAATGCTTCATTGGCAAGCTTTTAAACTAGCCAAGGGGAGGCACTGATAAGCAGCAGGAAAATCCCAGCCTCTCCCTACAAAACAGGGTACTAAATGAGAAAAGACCGAGGTAGAAAGGTCAGTGGGGGATGCTGCAACAGAAGGTAAAGCCATCAAAAATGGAGAGCAATGAGTACCAATGCCCATAGTCTGAGTAACAAGCTTCCTGAATTAGTGGCCTTGATGGAGGAGGAACATCTGGATATCATGAAAGAAAAATTACTCACCTTAGTAATGTTGTTTCTTCTAATGGAGTCTTGCTATATTATAGACATTAGCAGTTTGATCCAGCTCTAGAACTGCCCGGAGTGAAATGGTTAAAACCATTCCAAAATAGAATTTTGGCACGAGAGCAGCTCTATCTGTGTCATTTCAAACTTGAACTGTCAGATCTTTACGAGCCAAACTCACTAAGGTCTGTGTGGAAGCTGTAACCTACACTAGCCAAATGGCTACCTAAATAATAACAACCATTGATGGTCCCAACACCCAAGACTCAAGTCAGGGGACCAGAAATACTAACACCATTCTAATAATATGAAATGGAACATACGATAATAAAACACACACACGCTGCACACACACACCCCCAAAGTCCCAAAGGGGACAAAATGCTAACAGGACATAAGTAGTGCCCACACTAAGTTGCCCGCACCCCACCAAGTAGAGGTTCTGAGAGGGGCAGGTTGGGGGGGAGGTCTATAATATAGCAAGACTCCATTAGAAGAAACAACATTACTAAGGTGAGTAATTTTTTCTTCAAACAACATGAAGTCTTGCTATATTATAGACATTAGCAGAATACACAGCAGTACCTCCATGGAGGAGGGGCAGAACCTACTTAGGGAATAGGCTCTGAAGAATAGCTGTGCCAAACCTAGCATCTCTCCTGGCCTGGACATCCAGGGAGTAATGCTTGGTAAAAGTGTGTACCGTTTTCCAAGTAGCAGCCTGGCAAATCTCTAATAAAGGGATATCTCTGGCAGCAGCTAGAGACGCAGCTGTACCCCTGGTAGAATGAGCCCTCAAACCAGGAGGGGGGGCTCTGCCCACTTTCTGATAACAAAATTGGATACAAGAGACAATCCACCTGGCTATTGATCTCTTAGTGGCAGTTTTGCCTTTCCCAACTTCACCATAGGTAAGGAAAAGTTGGAGGGATTCGAACCTGTGACCTTTGGTACGCTCTATATAATAACTAAGAGCTCTCTTAACATCCAGGCTGTGCAACCTCCTCTCACCCGAAGAGGAGTGATCAGTGAAAAATACTGGAAGGGAGATAGATTAATTAAGATGGAAATCTGAAACCACCTTAGGCAAAAACTTCCTATTAGTCCTAAGGACTACCTTATCCCTGTGGAAAGAAATAAAGTCAGTCTCCACTGACAAGGCTTGCAATTCACTTATGCGTCTGGCAGAAGTGATAGCCACTAGAAAAACAGTTTTCCAAGTTAGGTACTTAAGCTCTGCAGAAGACAGAGGTTCAAAAGGGGGTTGCATTAACTGGGCAATGCAAACATTAAGGTCCCAAGCAGGGGCCGGTTCCCGAAAGGGAGGATTAGTATGGAGTAATCCCTTAAAAAACTTGGAAAACACAGGATGAGAGGAAAAAGGGGATGACTTTCCTGCTGACACAAAAGCAGACACAGCTGCCAGATGAACTCTCAGGGTAGCTGGTCTGAGACCCAAGGAATTAAGATGTACCATGTAATCTAACAAAATGGGCAATTCAGCAGATTCTGGGGAAATATTTTTCCCAGCACACCAAATGGAAAACCTTTTCCATTTAGAACTATAAGTAGCTCTTAGTGGAAGGCTTTCTGGAAGCCTTTAGGATCTCAAGAACACCCTGAGAGAGGTGTAAATCAGCAACTCTAACTCCTCAAGAGCCAGGCCTTGAGGTTGAGGGATTTGAGGTCCGGATACCAAACCCTTCCCTGGGCACAAATCAACAGATTGTGATTCCTGGGGAGGCACAGGGGAAGATGGACTGTCAGAGACAGAAGGAGTGGGTACCAGGGCTGCCTGGCCCAATCCGGGGCAATCAGAATCACCCTGCAAGGCTGAGATCTGATTTTGACTTGTACTTTGAATAGGAGAGGAAAGGGGGGAAAGCATAGAGGGACTTCCCCTCCCAATCCAGAAGAAGGGCACCCAGAGGAACTGAGCCCATTACTGGAGGCCTGCAACAGAACAGAGGAAGTTTGTGATTGTCTGGGGCTGCAAAAAGATCTATCTGAGAGATGCCCCACCTGGCAAAAACTATCCCCAGCACTTGAGGATCCAGGGACCATTCGCGATGGCCCTGGGAAATCCTGCTGAGGACATCCGCTAAGACATTGTCCTTCCCTGGAAGATGAACTGCTATGAGGGAAGTGTTCAGGGAATAGGCCAGAGACCACAACTTCATTGCCTCGGTGCACAAGGCTGAAGACCGAGTGCCCACCTGTTTGTTGATGTACCACATTGTTGTGGTGTTGTCTGTTCTGACTTGTATCACCTTGTCGTGGACAGATGCAGAAAAAGCTTGAAGAGCTAAAAAGACAGCTCTGAGTTCCAGCAAATTGATGTGGAGCAGAGATTCCTGGGGGACCAAACTCCCTGAGTGGAAAGGTCGCCATGTGGGCTCCCAACCCAGAAGGGAAGCATCTGTAGTGAGAGTCAAGTCGTGAGAAGGGGAAATGAAGGGGACCCCGGCTTAAATTGCTTTGATCCTGCCGCCACTGGAGAGCTAGGATCAAGGTTTGAGTCACTGGGACCAACTTGGAAAGGGGGTCTCTTCTCTGAGACCAAAAGATTCTCAAGTGAAACTGAATGTCTCTCATCTGAAATCTGGCTCCCTGCACAACAGCTGTGGATGCAGCCATGTGCCCCAGGAGCTACAGAAAGTGTCTTGCTGGTCGAGAGACCTGCAGAGTGAAGGAAGAGGCCAGAGCCACTAAATTCCTTACCCTTTCTGGGGAGAAAGGCTCTGGCTAGCTTTGTGTCCAATTCTGCCCCTATAAAGGTGAGTACCTGGACTGGTTCCAGAACCAACTTTGGTAGGTTTAGCAGAAACCCAGGGAGGTGAGAAGCTGCTGGGTGACCTGCAGGTGAGATTTTACCTCTTCTGGGGACTGGCCTACAATGAGCCAGTCGTCTAGATAGGGAAAACAGCAATCCTCTGCCTCCTTAAGTGGGCCACTGCCACTGCTAGACACTTTGTGAATACCCTTGAGCAGAGGTAAGGTCAAGGGCATTGCTCTGAACTGGTAATGACCTGAGAGCAGTTAGAATCTGAGGTACTTTCGATGGGATCTTCTGATTAGGACATGGAAATAGGCATCCTTGAGGTCCAGGGAGGCTAGCCAGTCCTCTGGCCTTGGGGAAGGTAAAATCATTGCCAGAGTTACCATTTTGAACTTTGGTTTCAAAAGATGCTTGTTCAGATATCTGAGATCTAAAATGGGCCGCCATTCTCCTGTCTTTTTTGGGGTAAGGAAGTATCTGGAATACAGACCCCTGCCCTGATGCAGGGGAGGAACCCTTTCTACTGCTCTGAGAGCTAACAGGGATGAGACCTCTGTTTCCAGAGCGAGGGTCTCTGAAGCACTTGCAGGTAGAAAAAAGTCTGCTTCTCAACTTGGGAAACTTTTTGAAGCTGAGAACCAGACCCTGGCTTACTACTTCCAGAACCCACTTGTCTGAGGTTAAAGAAGCCCAATTCTGACTGAAGTAAGCCAGCCTGCCCCCCACTGGTACAGGAGAATCGGCCCTGGGCACCCCATCAGGGTGCCTGTTTCGCAGGAGCTTTAGGCTGGGGGGTGGGAGCAGGTCTGCCCACCCTCATCTGCCCCTGCCTCTGAAGAAGCCCCTCTGAGCATAGGCAGAGGAGGCCTGAGTCTGGTAGAAAGGCCTGTGAAAAGGCCTACCCCTACCCCTGGGGCATGCCTTTGAGGAGTGGCTTGCCGCCTCCTTAGCCTGGGCACTCTTGTAAGTAGTCCCATATTCATCCATCTTTCTTCATGTAATTCTCTGTCTGCTCTCCAAACAGAGAATTTCCCACCACAGGAAAATCCATAGCCTTAGTCTGGGTATCCTGTGACAAACTAGTACACCTGAGCCAGGCCAACCTACTAAAAGCTACAGATGTGGCCATGACCCTAGAGGAAACATCATTAACATCCACAGCAGCATGAAACTGAACCTTAGAGGCTTCAATGCCATCAGCAGCCACCTGTTCTAGTTCACTAGCCAGCTGGCCATGGGCCTGCTTGGCCAATTGCATAACAGTATCCCATCTAGATTTCTGATACCTAGCTACAAGCCATATAATTTGTTGCCTGAGTCCCAGAGAGGCTGCCATATACTGTTTTTGCCATGGCATCAATCTTCCTGGAATCCTTGTCAGGAGGATGTGAAGCCAAGGGAATATTAGCTTTATCACAGGCAGCAGCCTGAACTACCCCAACATGACTGCATTGCTGAGAAAGGAATTCTGTATCAGGGCCTAACAATGTATACCTTCTGTCCATCTTTTTATCTACAGGAGGCACAGAATTAGGAGCTTTTAGAATTTTAATTGTTTGTTTCCTAAAAGACTTATGTAAAGGAATAGACAATCTCCTAGACTCTGGAATATCCATCATTTCTACAAAATCAGGCTCCTCTTGCTCATCCACAGCCTCTTCTAAAGGAAGCTGGAGGGTTTCTAGCAACTTTTTATAAAACATAAAATGAGATGGGACTCAGACAGCATAGGGGAGATTCTAAAGGTCTGTCTGGGGAGATGTCCGGTTCAATGGGCACACCCAGACCTTCCCAGCCACATTCATACTGTTCATAATCCTCCTCCCTCCTCTGGTTCATAAAATTCCTCAATATCATAATCCTGAACCACTGGGACCGGACGAACCGACCTTTTACCAGATAGTGGTGGTTCGGACGGACCCTAAGACAGTGACTGGACAATTTGTATGGCTTTTGCTATCGCTGCAGCAGTTGGAGAAGGAATTTTGGACTCCAGACCTGCTGAATTTCTTGTTTTCTTTACTGGAATTGGTTCCTCAGAACCAGCTTTTCTTTCACCCGAGGAAGTCTGGCCCTGGTCAGAGGGCACTCCCTCTGGTTCGTTTGGCACCGAACCGGGCTGGCCATCCGGTCAGCGGACTTTTGCCTCTCGCTCCTGAGCCTGCCCAATCTTTTTCCAGGGTGGCTGCAGGAAATTCTACATACCTGGCAGTCTGACTGAGGTGGTCAAACCCCAGACAATAACACATGTGGTGTGTGGGTCAGCCTTGGCAAAGACTTCCCACAAACATCACAGTGTTGAAACAAATGAGCCCGGTTTTTCTTTTGGGTTTCTCAGACATAATGCCAGCCTAACCAAAAACTTTGCCCTTTAATCGGCAGTGCCAGGCAAGACACCCTTATCGGTTCCTAACCGTGTCACGGGTATTGGAAAACCGTAATAAATCCTTTTTAGAACCGATAAGAACTTGGAACCGACTCTAAAATAGTAACTTTCAGTTTTAAATGAGTTTTAACCCACTGATCGGTTCAAAACCGAACCAATAACTTACAAGTTCCACACAGACAAAACCTTCATTTACTTACGGTTACCACAGATAGAGCTTGAACCGAACGGTTTTTGTGTTAAATAAAACTATTCTCGGTTAAATCCAACTGAGAAAACACTTTTAAACCGAGAAATGAACCGAGCAGAAGGAGAGATCTCCGGAGCGACTGTTCACTGAGGCGGAGTAAAGAATCTGACAGTTCAAGTTTGAAATGACACAGATAGAGCTGCTCTCGTGCCAAAATTCTATTTTGGAATGGTTTTAACCATTTCACTCCGGGGCAGTTCTAGGGGCTGGATCAAACTGCTAATGTCTATAATATAGCAAGACTTCATGTTGTTTGAACATGGTACACACAAAACCATGACTGGGACGTAAACATACCAGGATACACTATCTACAGGAGGGACAGGGAGGGTAAAAGAGGAGGAGGAGTAGCTCTTTACATAAGGGAAGAAATCAAAGCAACAGAACAAAAGGGAAAACAGGGAGCAGAAGAAGCACTGTGGGTAAATTTGGAGACCGACAATGGCACCACAATCTGCACAGGGGTTGTATACAGACCCCCTTCTCAGGGAGAGGAAATGGACAAGGAAATGATAGAAAGTATACTTACAATGGCAGAAAAGGGAGATACTGCTGATGGGTGATCTGAATATGCCAGATGTTAACTGGAGTGCAGTTGCAGCAGCCACTTGAAGAATGGGGTTATTCTAGATGCCCTACAGGGGTATGCCTTAGACAACTAGTATTGGAGCCCACTTGAGAGGGAGCAATCTTAGACCTGGTTCTCTCAAATGGAGATGAAGAGAGGATCACAGATGTAGAAGTGGGTAGCCATCTGGGAACTAGCGACCATTGAACAGTATGGTTCACAATAAACACAGCAATAGAGTCAGCTTGTACATAAGGCAATAGTACTGGACTTTAGGAGGGCTGACTTTGCTGAAATGGGTGAGTGCCTAAGGAATGCACTAGCAAATGGGCAGGAAGGAGGTGAAAGAACAATAGGGAATAATAAAACTGCCATCACAGAGGCAAGCCTTTGTGTGAAGCAAATAAACAAAACGAACGATGTAAGAAACCACTATGGTTCTCAAAGGAAGTGGCAGTGAAGGTTCAAGAGAAAAGAAAGCATTCAGGAAGTACAGGAATCACAGAAGGAGCAGGACAGAGAACTGTATCAGTTAAAGCAAAAGGAAGCTGGGAAGGCAGTCAGAACAGCAAAGGCCCAAACCGAGGAAAAGATAGCCAACTCAGTTAAGAAGGGGATAAAACCTTTATAGGTACATCAGGGAGCAAAGGAAGATCAAGGAGGGATAATGAGGCTTAATAAAGGGAGGGAGGGTGGGCAGAGGTGACTGTGAAAAGCAGAGATACTAAACAAATATTTTTGCTCAGTATTTACAAAGGAAGAGGGAGGTACCTAAAACAAACAGTAGAAACACTCTGGATACAGAAGTTGATACCAGCCCATTTACAGAAGAAAGGGTTCTGAAAGAACTCTTAAAACTGAAGGTGGACAAAGCAATGGGGCCTGATGGGATTCATCCAGAATTCTAAAAGAACTAAGGGTAGAACTAGTGACACCACTGACTACCCTCTTTAACAAATCATGGGAGGATGGGGTGGTACCCGAGGACTGGAGGAGGGCAGATGAGATTCCCTCACAAAAGTGGGAGCAAGGCAGAAGCAGGAAACTACAGACCTGTTAGTTTAACCTCAGTGGTAGGGAAAATAAGGAAATCACTTCTGAAGGAAAGAATTGTCGAGTATCTAGAGGCCAGAGGGACAGGACCCAAGGCAGCATGGATCTCACAGCGGAAGGTCATGCCAGACAAATCTGATAGATTTCTTTGACTGGGTGACCAAAGTAGTAGATCAGGGAGGGGCTGTGGACATGGCCTACCTAGACTTTAGCAAGGCATTTGACACAGTCCCACACAAAAGATTAATATACAAGTTAGCCAGCCTGGGAGTGGGTCCCAAGATGACAGCCTGGGTAAAGAATTGGCTGGAGAATAGGACACAGAGAATAATAGTAAATGGAGTCCACTCTGAAGAAAGGGGTTACTAGTGGGGTACCAGGGTTCAGTATTAGATCGTCCTCTTCAATGTCTTTAATGTTTACATTGCAGAGGGACTGGAAGGAAAAGTATGTCTCTTTGCAGATGACACAAAGATCTGCAACAGAGTTGATGCACAAGGTGGGGTGGAAAGGATGAGAAGGGACTTGGCAAGGTTAGAGGAATGGTCAAATGTATAACAGCTTAGATTCAACGCCAAGAAGTGCAAGGTAATGCACCTGGGATACAGAAACCCAGGGGAAGAGTACACAATGGGGAGTGAGATACTAACAACAACAAAAATGGAAAGGGACCTGGGGGTACTCATATCAGATGACCTAAAGGTGGGAAAGCAATGTGAGAGGGCAGCAAGGAGGGCTGGGGGGATACTGGATGCATAGGAGAGGCATCACCTGTAGAAAACAAGAAGTTATTATACTCTGTACAGGCAGCTGGTGAGACCCCATCTGGAGTACCGCGCAGTTCTGGAGACCCATCTCCAAAAGACATAGACAGGATGGAAGCTGTCCAGAGGAGGGCAACTAAAATGGTGCAGGGTCTGCACCGGAAGACATATGAAGAGAGACTTAGGAGCTTAATATGTATAGCCTCAAGGAAAGGAGGAGAGGGGGACATGATAGAAACTTTCAAGTACATCAAGGGAATCAACAAAGTCCAAGAGGGTAGCATCTTTAAAAAAAAGAGGTGTGCAAGAACAAGGGGGCACAATTTGAAGATGGGGGGCGGCTCAGAGGTGATTTAAGGAAGTATTTTTTCACTGAGAGGGTTGTGGATGCATGGAACGGCCTTCCGGAGGAGGTTGTGGGGTCAAAAACAGTGGTTGAATTCAAGTATGCATGGGACAGTCATAAGGCAATTCTAGGGGGTGGGGGTAGGAAGAAGCAGGCTGCTGGTTAACTAGGATCTGCAGCTTATCCATTAGGTAGGGAAATGGGCAGTCTGGGTGGGCCAAGTGGTCCTTATCTGCTGTCAAATTCTATGTTTCTATGGGTAACCCCCTCCATTACTGAGCTTTGAACAGGAGAGCTTTGTAGTGACACATAGGCAGATTGGGAAGCTGAAAATCCACCCTTAGTATAGCCCATTTCTTTTAGGTTTTAGGGTAAAAAAAGTTTACAAATATCAACATTTTCAGAGTCATGGTCTGGGCCCAAACATTTAAAATAAAACTTGTGGTGGCCTGTCTTTGCTTGGTGCTTTGAGCAGGATTTGCAAATGTTTAAATCCTGTAGGCCATGTTCACTTTTTAGGCCTCTCAATCATGCCAGATTTCAATTTCACTAATTGCAGTTAAAACAGCTAAATAAATGTGTTAAATAAAGCAATTTTAACAAATTTTAAACTATTTCCTGTTCCCCAAAACAAGGCGGGAATCAAGTTGAACCACAGTTTCTCTGGTTCTTGGAACCAACAGGGAACTGAAGAAAACAAACATTTTTACAACATTATCAAAAAGCTTACTAACACAGAGTATCATAAAATGGTGATTGTGTAGATTATTGGACCATGGCAGCACCTCTGCTATTAGCGTAGCGAACCGTAGTATGTTGTGATGTAGGGCACGCCGGATAGGAGACGTGAAAGCACACACTGTCAGTGATTTTGTATTGTTATTTCTTTTTTTTACTTTGAGTTGGGGGGCTTTACCCCCATGTAAAAAGACAGGGGGTTGGGGGCAGAGCTCCCCCCCAACTCAAACAAAGTGGCAAACACTAAATCAACTGCAAACACAGGGCATTGAGTAGTTTTCTATTTGTCAGGACATTTTCTAGTAGTCGGAGTCACTAAGCTAAAATCTCACATAGGGCATGCTCCGTCTTTTTTTTTTTTTTTACTTTATTTGAGTTGGGGGGCTTTGCCTTCCCCCACACACACCCATGTTAAAAAAGACACAGGAGGTGTGGGTGACAGAGCCCCAAAACTCAAACAAAGTGATAAACCTTAAATCAGCTGCAAACACATGGTGCAAGTAGTGTAACCGAGCTGCAGTACTTCGCTGCAAGCATGCGATGAATCTATGTTGTATTCACTATAGCTTTGCATTACGCTGCTTGCATTGATCTGATAATCTGCATAATTTACTGAAAATAAACTTTAAATTTATTTAAAACAAAAAAACAACCCCTGGGACTGGGACAGGGCTGTGGGTGTCTGCTCTCTTCAGTGGAGAAAACAAGTATGCCATTAGAACACTAGAGGGAGTATAACCAAAGAGCAGAGTTTGAAAAGGGTTTCAAATTCCAACTCTATCTCCAGCATAACGTCTGATGAACAAGATGACGCAGACTTGTATGCCATCACTATTAGACTCCTGTTTTTAGAATGCTGGTGTTGTGAGTGTCCACCGCCTCATTTCAGACAGTCCACAAAATTGATACCCAGTAAACATCAGTAACACCCCAAACTACCAACATAACTTACTGTGCCTGCATTAACTTGAGAAATATCAATGACATAATAAATCAGGAAAAAAAGGCATTTGCAAGACTTGTCTCAAAGAAGTCAGAGCTTGCCTTCATATTCCCTGTCAGCTGAAGATGCTGGCTTAGATGATCTTCAATTTCCCATGTGCAGACATGAATATGAGGCTAGACATCCATCAGAAGAAAGCAGTGTGTGTCAGACAATGACAATTTTAAAAACTTCAAACTGGAAAGAGAAAGAAAAGTTACAGTAGCTACCGTAACTGAAGATCTTCCTGAATATCTTCTCCATATATTAACACACTCTTGGATCTAAGCTGGAGGCACCAGGAATCTGCAGGAGCAAATCTTTTTAGCCAGGGCATCAGCATCAGCTACTGGCATAGGCGTATGCGTGACACTTTGTGATACCATGTGACACCAAGTGCCTGCCATTAATCGTTGATGATGCCCTAGCTTACCTCTGTTCTGCTAGCAAGGATAGTGAGAAAACGTGGCTACAAGCTGTTTTTGTAAATGTGTAGTGTCGAAAGAATATAAAAAGGATATATGAAGAAAAAAGGAACACATGTACGTAATCCAACTACCAACCTAGAAAGATGGACAGGAAAGAGTAGGGAATACACCTTCTGATGGGGGTTGGTAGCAGTCAAAAAATACAATTATTGTTATACTCTGTTAACCCTAACAGCAAGGGAAGGCTTGCTGACCACCAAGGAAAGGGAGGGTATCCTGAGCAGCAGCCCCAAGAGTGGTACCAGTGTAAGCTCTGTGTCAGATCCAAAAGAAAAAATTACTCACCTTAGTAATATTTCTTCTAATGGAGTCTTGCTGTATTCTGACAATCTGCAGTTAGCTCCAGCCTTTGAACTGCCCCAGAGTCTAGAGGGTTAATTTTCTATTCAGTTCATAGGACATTGAGCTCGAGCTCGGTTGAGGTCTCTGTCTGCAGCACTTTGAAACCCAACCGTCAGATTCTTACGAGCAAACACTCTCTGACTAACTATGTGGAAATTGTAAATGTTTTTTAACTATCCAACTGGCAACAGAAAGTTTGGGATTCCCAAAAGGAAGACTCAGGTCAGGAAACCCAAAGCCAAAACCTATCCAAAAATAAAAGATTATAATACAAAGCACCCAGATAAAGTGGAGATTGTGCTTGAAGCACCCCTGGGGTGCAACACTGTGCCTGCCGACCCACTTCCCAAAAACAGGTTCTGAGAGGGGGAGGCAGGGAGGGTGGTCAGAATACAGCAAGACTCCATTAGAAGAAATATAAATTACTACGGTGAGTATTTTTTTCTTCAAACAACATGAAGTCTTGCTGTATTCTGACAATCTGCAGACTACCAAGCAGTTCCTTCATGGAGGAGGGACAGAGCCTACTTTGGGAATAAGCTCTGAAGTACTGCTGTTCCAAACCGAGCATCACTCCTAGCCTGGATATCCAGAGAGTAATGCTTGGTAAAGGTATGGACTGTTTTCCAGATGGCTGCTTGACAAATTTCTAACAGAGGGATATCCCTGGCAGCAGCCAGGGAAGCAGCTGCACCTCTTGTGGAATGAGCCCTCAGACCTGAGGGTGGAATTTTTCCCCAGTTTCTCATAGCAAAATTGTATAGAAGAAACAATCCACCTGGCAATAGTTCTCTTGGTGGCAGGTTTGCCCGTTCCCACTTCCCCATAAGTGAGGAACAAATGGAAGAAATCAAACCTGTGACCCTTGGTACGCTCTATGTAGTAGCTAAGGGCTCTTTTAACATCTAAACTGTGTAGTCTTCTGTCCCCTGAAGAAGAATGATCAGTGGAAAAAACAGGCCGAGACACACACTGATTCCAAAGGAAGTCTGAAACCACTTTGGGCAAGAACCTCCTATTGGTTCTAAGGACCACTTTATCTCTATGAAAGGAGATAAAATCAGGTTCCACAGATAGGGCTTGCAATTCACTGATACATCTAGCAGAGGTAATGCCTACCAAAAACACAGTTTTCCAAGTCAAGTACTTAAGCTCTGCTGAGGACATATGCTCAAATGGGGGTTGCATAAGTTGAGCAATGCAAACATTTAAGTCCCAGGCAGAGGCAGGATCCCTAAAGGGAAGATTGGTATGAAGCAATCCCTTGAAAAATTTACAGAATACAGGGTGAGATGACAGTGAGGAAGGCTTTCATACTGACAGAAAAGCAGAAACAGCTGACAAGTGTACCTTGAGAGTAGCTGGTCTGAGGCCTAGACCATTAAGCAGTACCATATAATCCAGAACTGTAGGCAATTCAGCAGTGTCTGGGAGATATATGCGTCTTGGAACACCAAATGCTGAATCTTTTCGATTTGGAGTCATAAGTCTTTCTGGTGGTAGGCTTTCGAGAGGCTTTGAGAATATCCAGAACCCCTTGGGACAGATGCAAATCTGCATACTCTAACTCTTCAAGAGCCATGCCTTGAGATTGAGAGACCAAAGTTTGGGGTACCAAATCCTCCCCTGAGAGGAGGTTAACAGGTTGTAATTCATGGGAAAAGACAGGGGAAGATGGACTGCTAGGGACAGTAAGAGGGGGTACCAGGGCTGCCTGGCCCAATCTGGAGCAATCAGAATCACTTTGCAGGGTTGTGACCTTACCTTGACCAGAACCTTGAACAGTAGAGGAAATGGAGGGAAGGCATACAGAAATTTCCCTTCCCAGTTCAACATCAGAGCATCCAGAGGGACTGAACCCAAGACTGGGGGTCTGCAACAAAACAGAGGAAGTTGGTGATTGTTTGGGGCTGCAAAGAGATCTATCTCTGGAGTGCCCCACCTTGAAAAAATCACTTTCAACACCAGAGGGTCCAGGGACCATTCGTGATGGCCCTGGGAGATCCTGCTCAGTGCATCTGCTAGCACATTGTCCTTCCCTGGAATGTGGACTGCTATCAGAGAAGTCTGCAGAGAATAAGCCAGGGACTGCACTTTCATGGCTTCCATACACAAGGCCGTGGACCGAGTGCCTCCCCCGCTTGTTTATATACCACATGGTGGTGGTGGTGTTGTCTGTTCTGACCTGAACCACCTTGTTCTGCATGGACTGAAAGAAAGCTTGCAGGGCCAGAAAAACTGTCCTGAGTTCCAGGAGATTGATATGAAGAAGGGATTCCTGATGGGACCACAGTCCCTGGGCTGTGAGAACCCCCAGATGGCTCCCCACCCCAAAAGGGAAGCATAAGTGGTAAGGACCACCGAATGAGACTGAGTGACAAATGTGACCCCTTGCCTTAAATTATCCTGATCCTGCCACCATTGAAGAGCTTGGATCAGTGTCCGAGTCACTGGAATCAGTTTGGTAAGAGGATCCTTCCTTTGGGACCAAAAGGCCCTCAGATGGAACTGAATGTCCCTCATCTGGAATCTTGCCCCTTGGATCACCGCTGTAGAAGGTGCCATGTGGCCCAATAGCTGAAGGAAGTGCCTTGCTGGTCGGGACACCTGAAGGAAGAAGCCATTTCTATAGGAACTCTTGCCCTTTCCAGGGGAAGAAAGGCTCTTGCTTTGACAGTATCTAGCTCTGCCCCTATAAAGGTAAGAAGCTGCATCGGTTAGAGAACTGACTTGGGGAGGTTGAGAAGAAATCCCAGGGAAGTGAGCACATGCAGGTCTGGCTTGACTTGGTCTGGAGACTGACCCACTATGAGCCAGTCGTCCAGATATGGAAAAATAGAAATCTTTTGCCTTCTTAGAAAGGCAACTACTACTGCCAGGCACTTTGTGAAAACCCTTGGAGCTGATGTTAGACCAAAGGGCATTGCTTTGAACTGATAATGGCCTGAGGGCAACTTGAACCTGAGGTACTTTCTGTGGGAGCACCTGATGGGGATGTGAAAGTAGGCATCTTTGAGGTCCAGGGAGGCTATCCAGTCCCCTGGCCTTAGGGAGGGAAGAATTATTCCCAGAGTCACCATCTTGAACCTTGGTTTTAAAAGATGTTTGTTCAGGTATGTTAGATCTAGGATGGGTCGCCACTCCCCTATCTTTTTTGGGGTAAGGAAGTACCTGGAGTACAGACCTTTGCCCCGGTGTAGGGTAGGAACTCTCTCTATGGCTCCTAAAGCCCAAAGAGATGAAACCTCTGCCTCTAGGGAAAGGGTTTCAGAGAGACTTGCAGGTGGAAAAGATCTGGCTCTCATCTTCTGAAATTTTATGAAGCTGAGAACCAGTCCCTGGCTTACTACTTCCAGGACCCACTTGTCTGAAGTAACAGACATCCAGTCCTGGACAAAGTAAGCCAGCCTGCCCCCTACAGGGATAGGAGAGTCGACCTGGGCAGATGCATCAGGGTGTCAGCTTGGCAGGGGCCTTAGGCTGAGGAGTGGATGTAGCCCTACTCATCCCCCTTCTGCCTCCCCCTCTGAAGAACCCCCTCTGTGAAAAGGGAGAAGAGGCCTGTACTTGGTAAAAAGGCCTATGAAAAGGCCTGCCCCTGCCCCTAGATTGCTGCCTTTGAGGAGCTGCCTGCCTGTCCTTGGCCTGTGCACTCCTATAAGTGGTCCTGTATTCCTCCATCTTGTTCATGTAATTCTCTGTCTGCTCCCCAAACAGAGAATTACCTTCCACAGGGAAATCCATGGCCCTAGCCTAGGTGTCCTGTGAGAGGCTAGTACATCTGAGCCAAGCCATTCTCCGAAGAGCCACAGATGTAGGCATGACTCTTGTTGACACATCATTGGAGTCCACAGCAGCATTGTTGACACATCATTGGAGTCCACAGCAGCATGAAATTGTACCTTAGATGCCTCAGTTCCGTCAGCAGCCACCTCCTGCAGCTCCTTGGCCAGCTGGGGGGAGGCCTGTTTAGCCAGTGCCAGTACAGTGTCCCACCTGGACTTCTGGTACCTCACTGCATAGGCCATATAGTTAGCTTGCCTGAGTCCCAAAGAGGATGCCATGGTACTGTTTGTTTGCCAAGGCATCCATCCTCCTGGCGTCTTTATCTGGGGGGGGGGTGAAGCCAAGGGAACATTAGCCCTGTCACAGGCTGCAGCCTGCATGACCCCAACATGGCTGCATTGCTAATAGAAAAACTGTGTATCTGAGCCTGATAAGGTACACCTCTTGTCCATTCTTCTGTCAGCAGGAGGTACAGAATTTGGAGACTTTAAAATTTTTTGTCTGTTTCCCAAACGATTTGTGTAGGGGAATAGACAGCCTCCTGAACTATGGGATGTCCATCATTTCAACAAAATCAGGCTCCTCTTGATCCTCTGTAGCCTCCACCATAGGGAGCTGGAGGGTTTCAACCACTTTTCCGTAGAACAGATAGTGGGGAGGGGATTTAGAGAGCCTAGGAGGGGAAACACCAGAAGGTCTGTCTGGGGAGATGTCCGGTTCAATGGGCACATCCAGAATTTCTGCTCCATCATAATCATCATCTTGCTCATAATCCCCCTCCTTCTCCTCAAATTCCAGTTCATAAAAATCTTCAGGGGCATAATCCTGAACTGGAGGAACCGACCGAACCGAGCCCCTAGCTACGGGCGGATCGGAAGGAACGAGCGAAGCAATTCAACAATCTGAATCATACGGGCAATCTCATCAGCGGTTGGAACATGAACCTACGGATCCGAACTGGCTGATTTTTCTTTACTTTTCCTTTTTGTAGGAACCGATCCCTCAGGATTGGCTCTCTTCTTGCCTGAAGAAGTAACGCCCTGGTCAGAGGGCACTCCTTCTGGTTCGGTCAGAACCGAAACAGGCTGGCCATCTGGGTCAGCGGACTTTTCGGCCTTCTTTTCCCTAAGTCTACCTAATCTTTTTTCCAGGGTAGACTTAGGAAAGTTCTTACATATTTGGCAGTCTGTATCGAGATGGTCAAACCCCAGACAATAAACACAGGTGGTGTGGGGATCGGCCTTAGCAAAGATCTCCCCACACTCAATGCAGTGTTGAAACCCAGTGGGCCGGTTTTTTTTCTTGGGTTTCTCAGACATGGCCAACCTAACCAAACGTACCCTTTTTTCGGCAACCGCCAGGCAAGACTCCCTTATCGGTTTCTAACAGTGTGCATTGGAAAAAAACGTTAAAACACGTTTTTTTTAAAACTGATAAGGACCAGTAACCACACACTAAAGGAAAACACACAGAGTTCAAATATGTTAGATCGGTTCAGCCAAACCGATCAAGAAAAGTGTTTACAATTTCCACAAATAACCCAGAACTACTACCTAAAGTACTTACTGTACCACAGACAGAGCCCCAAACCATAATGCTATGGAAAAACCAACACTTTAACTGACTTTGAACCGAGCAGAAGGAGAACTCTCCAGAGCGACTGTTCAGTGAGGCGCAGTAAAGAATCTGACAGTTGGGTTTCAAAGTGCTGCAGACAGAGACCTCAACCGAGCTCGAGCTCAACGTTCTATGCACTGCATAGAAAATTAACCCTCTACACTCCGGGGCAGTTCAAAGGCTGGAGCTAACTGCAGATTGTCAGACTACAGCAAGACTTCATGTTGTTTGAAACATAGATTCAGCTAGAATCTCTGTAACTGTCCCATAAATTGCCTTGCCACACATAAAATGCTCTCGAGGTAACAATATAAAAACTGATGTGTAATGGTATGAGGGATACATCCATTAACACTTTTCTCCTTACAAGAAAAAAAGAAAACAGAGGGACCAAACTGAGAAAACATGCGCCCACCACCAGGGCACACACACTATCCATGAGGGTAGAAGAGCTGTGACACACAAAATAAGAACAGCTATTCTTCTCCATCTCTGAGAAGGTAAAATCAGCCAGCCCAGTGGCCCTGAGGGTTGATGTGCTGGATGCCACACCTCGTACCATGCCGGTGACCCGGGTTTGGGAACAGACCTGGGCCATCGGGGGTCAGCAAGGAAGGGAGAGGATTGAGCATCCAGAGGACTGCTTCCCTTTCCTGGGGTGGGTTGTAGGGTGTTCCCAGCTCTGTATCAGCCTCCAGTGGAAACTGGAGGCAGCACAAGTGCACAAGACATTGTAGGGGGTGGGACGATGGCAGACTCCAGTGGCAAGAGGTGTGGTGAAAATCTGCGCAGAACTCATTGCACTCCATGACCCAAGGTGGAAGCACAACAAGAAAAACTCCCTGGCTGACTTAGGGAGGTGACAGAGGCTCTTGGAGCCCAGGCCCATATCTTGAAGCTGTACCTGCTGTCCACCAGCTCCCCCGAGCCCCTCAACCCGGACCCAGACCATCCCTCTAATTTCAGACAGGCAAGCCAGGTAGGTGAGGTGGGCCTTCCCCCAGGAGGGTGATCTGAGGAGCTGGATAGATCCGTGAGTCCGGAAGGGGGTGCTCAGCAATGTGTCTCCTGGTGGAACGGAGGTTTCAGGCTGGGAGTAGAGACAGTGGCTGTGAGGGCACTCCTGAGAGATGCCCTGGTCCCCAGAGCAGAAATAGACTGTACAAAAAAAAGAGAAGGTAAAATCTTACATTTTAGAGATAACCTTTAGAGAAAGGTGCTAAGAGAATGACAGCCTATAAGACAAATAACAAGTTACCAGTTATACCTATGGTGCTAAATCCATGGGATTAAATTTAAGTGTTTTCTCTCTGCAATAATGAAGATGGGGATTTACCCACCAGAGACATTGGAGTACCAAGGAAATTTGGTCAGGCAAGAACAGTGCAAATCCTTGATTTGCCTGCACTGATAGGGCTGCTACCTGGTAGAAATGGGTTCAATAGTCAGGACACAATTAGGGTGCAGTGTTGTATACAACAACTAATAAAGATATACCAGAGATAAAGGGGATGTACCCTGGAAAAAGGGAAGAACAAAGAAGGAACAGTGTTTTTTTTCCTTTTTTTACTGATATGAATTTTTTTTCAGCTATGGAAAACAAATTTAAGTTTCATTCAGGCTCAAAAGCTCCTCCAGGGGAACAGGCAGATAGGGGAAGAATAGCTGTCAGCCAGGCTCACTACCCTCTATTGGGGTACACTGCCTGGCAGCTCTGGCTCCATGGACAGGGGCAGTGGACAGATGAGTGGTACTCTATGGAGAAGATATTCAAGAACAACTTTAGTTACAGTAAGTATTGTAACTCTTCTATCTTCCTCGACTCAGACTTCTCCATAAAGTCCAACACTTGGGTCAGAAATACCAAGCTTTACTTCATGAGAGAGGAGACTGCTCACCTCCAAGACTTACAAGAACCTCAGCCCTTTGAGTGGAGGAGAAAACCTGAGGAAGAGGGCTCTTCTTGGTCCAAATGAACTGAAGACTTATCTGAATCAGGCAATGGCTATGATGCTTAGAAGTGGGAGGGTTTCCTGAAATCTGACACCTGATCTCCAGGGAGAAAAAACAAGCCCCCATGTAATTGCGAGTCGAGCACCTTACACCAGGCCAAAGGTGCTAGATGAGGCATTCAAAGCCAGGACATCTGTCTTATACAGATGGCTGAGCCAACAACACTGGTCTTCACGGTGCCTACACCAGAAATGACAACAGGTCTGACATTGGGTCCATCTCTAACACCAGCATCATTACTGATCCCTGTATCATCATTGGTGTCAAGCCAGAGAGCAAACCACTTCTTCTGCACCACTAGCAGCACCAAGTTCAAAGTCAACACCATGGCTGACACCAACATCGGCACTGACCCCAGTATTGACACTGCAAACAGTGTCAGCATTAGAGTTGGCACCAATGTTGTAGTCACACTCAGTGCCATCACCCTGGATGGTGATAACAGCCCAAGCAACACTGCCAGTCATTCTAGAAATCACCAAGGAAATAGGCAAGACCATAGACCTTGATACTGACCCCAAGGTGGTCCATCACCAATAGAGAACAGACCATGGTGGGTTCTCCACCAGCCACCCAGAATGATCCAACAGTTTGCCCAAAACCATGACCAGAGACTTCTACACAACCCCAGCATGGTAGGGGTGGGACAGCTGTGTACCTCAACCAACACTAGTACACAGTGAGAAGACCTGGAGAAATGCTCCAAAGACCTGTTCAGCAAACTCCTGGACCAAAGCCTACCTCCAAAAGTTGGGATCTTGCATCCCAGCTTCAGACATCTCTGCAATGTCCAAACAGTGGAAAGAGTATCAGGCATCGCAGGCATGTCATGGTTGGGACCTAGAAAAATGCAGCAAACAGAATGTCATCTTTGCTGACATTATTTCTGCAGCGGTCACAATAATGAAAGAGGGCAGGTTTGGCCTCTTCTTTAGCAACTTAGGCATTCTGATAGAATATAGAAAAATCAACAGATAAAAGTGAAATTAGGCAAACTGAGATTCATGCAGTTTGCTCCCACAGTATGCACTTGACAGTAGGAAAAACAGACCTGAGGTAGGCTATAGTGTCAGCAACAATTACCAGCAGGCATGTGGCACCATGCAGTGTCATGCATGTGCCCATGCCAGTAGCCAGTGCTGATCCTCTGCACAATCACAAAGAGCATGCACATTGCATCATAGAATTTGCAAACTTTTATTCATAGTTTAAAAAAAGCGTAGAGGTGCAAAGTAGTGCTATACAAATGTGGTACATATCAGCTGTACCAAAAACCAGATAAAAGTTCCCTTACACACTGAGTCTCTCTGACCGTTTCTCTGGGGGGGGGGTACAATAATACACTAGTACTAGTCATTACATTCTCAATCAATTACCATAAATTCTTGCAAAGCTGGCATTGACAGGAAGAATTGGTAGACCTCGTCCTGGACCAAACTTGGGTCAAATTCAAATCTATTATTAATCATTGTATACAACATTGGGTTCCAGACCATATTAAATATGTAAATAGCAAAAGAACTCCGCCCTGGCAGAACAAAGCTATAAAAAAAATGTGTTAACAAAATGAGAAGGTTATACTATAAATACAAGCACTAACAGACTAGTCAAGTTAAGGAAAGATATAGGAAAATGGCTCAAAAAAGTAAACTTCTAATTTACAATGCAAAAAAAAAGCATGGAGTTATAACTTGCAACACAGGTTTCAGATAATAAAAAACAATTTTTTAATTATATTGGCAGTTTAACAGGGAAGAAAAATGAAGTTGGACAACTTCTTGTGAATAATGAGGTTATAGTAGAAGAAATAGAGACTGCACAAAAACTTAATGAATACTGCCTTAGTGTGTATCAGACCAAATAAATTATTAACCATGTTAAAATATCAGATGATAATCTGCCATTGATCATTAGTGCATCAGATGTTATTAATGTTATAAATAGTTCAAAATGAAATGGTGCACCTGGACCAGATGGTATAGCACCAGTATTTCTAAAAAATGTGGCATCTGAATTATAGGGTCTCTTGGCACTGATATTTAATTCATCACTATCAGAAGATAAAAATTCCAGACGACTGGAAAAGGGCTGTCATAACCCCAATATATAAGGGAGTAATAAAAATAATGTCCAGAACTACAGACCAATTAGTCTGACCTCTGTTCTAGGCAAACTACTTGAAAAATGAAATCAGAAACATATAACTCAACACCTTGAGGGCAACGGACATTTAGATAGTACACAGCACAGTTTTATTGCTGGCAGATCATGCCTAACCAATCAGTTGCAATTTTTTGAATCTGTCAGTGTATCTCTGGATAAGGGCCTACCAGTTGATATAATTTTTTTAGACTATGCTAAAGCTTTTGATACCATATCTCATAAAATACTGGTCGATCATTTAATTAAGCTTCAAATACATTCTCGTACCATAAATTGGATAATATCCTGGTTGGAAAATAGGACTCAGTGTGTTTCTGTAAGAGGTTTCAAATCCACTTGTGGTACAGTCACAAGTGGTGTTCCACAGGGCTCAGTCCTGGGTCCAGCATTATTCAATATTATTATAGCATCCATGTTGTCTTCAGATTATGGATGGATTACTAAATATGCTGACGACTGTAAATTGGGAGGAATTATTAACAACTAATGTTCAGCATGCTGATTACAGTCAGCACTAAAATTCTTTAGTATCCTGGACAAATAATAATGGGATGCAGTTTAATATACCCAAATGCAAGGTTATGCATCTGGGAAAAAGAAATCTTCAGTATCAATATACAATCAATAATTTAGCTATAAATGAAAGAGAATGTGAAAAGGACCTTGGTATACTAGTTTCTAATAAACTTGAATTCAAGGAATATGCCAGATGTATGGTCAATAAGAGTAATAAACTAATGGGATGTATACTGAGAAATATAAAAGGTACAGAACCTGAAGTCTTGATGCCATTGTATACTAGCCTTATTAGGCCCAATTTGGAATAGTGTGCCCCCTTTTGGGCCCCTCAAAAAATAGGATGTCAAAAACAAACTGAAGAAATACAAAGAAAATTTACCAAAAAAATTTGGAATTATAAGGAACTAGATTACTCAGAGAGACTACAAAAACTAGGTCTTTATTCAACAAATTACAGATATCTAAGAGGAGACTTATGTCTGACATATAAATAATATAATAATAATAATACATTTTATTTCTCACAAGCACCTTTTGACCATCAAAGTGCTTAACAAAAAGATAAAAGATCATGATAAAACTGCAGACAAACAATAAAATAATCAGAGGATCCAAACTTAATCAGTGCCACCGGAAGGCATGGCACCATAAATAGGTTTTCAGCACCTGTTTAAACCCCCCCCCCAAGGTTGTGCACTCCCAAAGCTGATGGGGTAGAGAATTACAGAGGGTCGGGGCTGTGTGCATAAATGCATGGGTCCCTGAAGATTTCAGATACCCTCGGAATCTCCAGGAACCCCTTGTCAGCCAAACGCAACTGTCGCACTGGGCGGTAAGGCACAAGGAGCTCTTTCAAGTAGTTAGGGCCCAGTCCATGTAGGGCTTTATAAGTCAGTAAACCGACTTTAAAGGTGATCCTCCACCTAATAGGCAGCCAGTGCAGATCGCGCAGCACAGGTGTAATATGAGAGGATCGGGGAGGCTCCCATTAACAATCGTGCTGCTGCGTTCTGCACAAGCTGCAGGCAGCGGATATCAACCCCAGGCAGCCTTAAGTACAGGTAATTGCAATAATCTAGGTGCAAGGTCACAAAAGCATGGACCAAAATAGGCAAGTCCCTGGACAGAACCAGGTGTTTAATCCTGGAGATATTACTAAGATGATAAAAGGAATTCTTGATGATGGCCGACACCTGGGCTTGTAAAGTCAGCCCGTCGTCAAGCATTACCCCCAGGTTTCGTACCCATTCAGAGGACAGGATCTGAGAGCCCCCAAGAAAAAGTCCAGAGGGCTGATCAGTCCACGACCCCTCTATCCGGTGACCCGGGTCCACTACAATCACCTCCGTTTTTCCAGCGTTCAACTTTAACCAGCTTGAATTCATCCAGTCCTAGATTTCAACAAGACAGGATTTAAATACAGAGACAGCTCTATCCTGGTCGGGGGCAAAAGACAGGTAGAGCTGGGTATTATCAGCATAACAGTGCAACCTCAGCCCATACCATCTTACAATGTCTCCGAGGGGCAGCATATACACTGCAAACAACATGGGGGACAGCACTGAACCCTGAGGTACCTCACATGGCAGGGAGAATGGGTCCGAGGAAAAATTCCCAGACACCACTCTCTGACTCCTGCCAGTGAGGAAAGATGTAAACCACCTGAGGACCGTATCTGTCAGTCCACAGATGGACCCCAGATGTCCAAGCAGCACCCCATGGTCTACAGTGTCAAAGGCTGAGGAGAGATCAAGGAGCACCAAGATAGAATGGCTTCTCCAATCTCTCACCATCAGAAGATTATTGAGCACCCGAACCAGCGCCATCTCAGTACTGTGCCTCTTTCAAAACCTGGACTGGAGAGGTTCGTAGATATTATGGATGGTCAGGTGGTCATCCAGCTGTACCGCAACTACTTTCTCAATCACCTTCCCTATAAAGGGAAGGTTTGAGATTGGTCTGTAGTTGGCAGAAAGATCCGGGTCCAAAGAAACTTTCTTTAGGAGGGGGGTTACCACCGCCTCCTTCAGGGAGCTTGAAAACTCACTAGATTCCAAGGAGTACCAGACTATCTGCACCAGGACTGGACCAATCATATTCCAACAACCCATAATCAAGGAGGTTGGGCCCAGATCCAAACTACAGCATGTAGGGCGCATACCCTGGACAGTCTGCATGACATCCACAGGTTTGGGCAAGGCAAAGGTACTCCAGAAAGCCAGAGGTGAGACAACCAAGCACCAATCATCAGCAACCCCCACAGAGCGGGTTGAAAGAATTTCCGACCTGATGTTGGCCACCTTATCTGCAAAGAACCGAGTAAGTTCATCGCACTCCACTTGCGAAAAAGGTCTTCGGAGCTGCAGACAGGCTGGGTTACATAGCCTGTCAACAGTTCGAAAGAGCGGAGTTGATCGGTTCTGAGCGGCAGCGATCTCCCTGGACAGGAATTCTGTCTTCTTACGGGAGATTGCTGATTGGTAGATCTGATAATGCTCAACCAATCTAAGGTGGTCGGCCTCCAGCGCGGATTTCTGCCAATGCCACTCTAACCTACATCCTACTCGCTGCAACCTCCTCAGGGACCCATCAAACCATGAGGCCCGAGGGCAAATGGGGAAAGAATGAACACGGATGGGAGCAATCAAGTCCAGGGCTACAGAAATGGCCTTATTATAGGCCATCACTAAAGTCTCTGGACTCGAGCTGGCCACAGGAAACTCCGAGAGATCAATCACTGCCGCTAGGCCTCCAAGGCTCACTTCCCATAAAGGGCGGTAACTGACCATCTCCACAGGGGCAGGCCTTCAAAGGGGAGCGCAAAAATTTAACCTCACTGTGTAGTGATCAGACCAACTGACCGGTTCCACCTCCAAGTCGGAGGCCTCAATCCCCAGGAAGAAAACCAAATCAAGAGAGTGACCATGTTTATTGGTGGCAGAGGTAACAACCGGTGTAAGGCCTAGAGATGTCATAAGCTGGAGGAAGTGTTGTCCAAACTGCGAGAGTTCATCGTCGACCCAGGCATTGAAGTCGCCCAGTACCATCAATCTGGGTGACTCCAATGTCATGTTGGCAATGAAATCTGCTACTTCCTGCAGGAATCACACCTCATCCCCGGGTGGATGGTAGATGACGGCTATCCTGCAACCTACACCAGCCACCATGGTACACTCAAATGATTCAGCTTCCTAAACTGGTACACTAATGAGGCCCAACTCGGTCTTAAAACAGACCGCCCCCCTCCCACGATCCAATCTCGAGCGGTGTATCACCATGAACCCGGCCAGAACTGAAGCATCCAAAAAAATTTTTTGTTTGTTTATTTATTTGCTTTTGTTAACCAGTTAAGCACACTAGACAGCCAAGTGCCTATTTTCAAGTGCGACCCAGGAGATTACAAGGTACATTGCAAGGTACATACATGAACATCAGGCAAATACAAGTGGAGGATTACATTACATAGAATTAGCACAACAGGGACTTTACAAGCATCAGATTTCATCAGGCAAATAGTAGTGAGGAGTTAATATAAAGTGACCAGAACACAGGGACATTGTAAGACAACAATACCAAAAACAGGTATTACAATATAGTATTAAACATTGCAGTCAGTAGGAAGAAGTGCAGTGTGAATTCATCGCTCAGGCAGCAAGTTGTAAGGCTAGCAGTTAGAATAAGGAGGTCACAGTTGGGATAGAGTGGGCCCAGTGCAAGAAAGGAGTGCACAGTTATAATGTCTCACCCTGTTTTGCCGGTGGGCCTAAATGGTCCATTTTTTATATGCTGTGAGAACAGGAGGAGCAGAGCACAGTTGTGCTCTGCCTACGCGTAATGTTTAGGTAGCATCTCAGTTAGTTGGGGCATCTCAGGTTGAGAGGGTTTGTCTAGTGCAGAGACAGGTGGCAGCCGTTTTGAGAAAAACCCAGAGGGAGGCTTTAAAGCTCTGGTGTGAGGGAGAGGTGCGAGTGCTAGTTGAAAGAGAGTTCCAAACCCTGGGGGCATACGCAGCGAAGGCTCCAGCAAAATGCGACCAGTATTTTCATCCAGCCGGGTCTCGGTGATGCAAGCCAGATCAGTTGTTCCAATAAGATCTGCAATGATTGCAGTCTTATTTTTAACAGATCTGGCATTGCATAACACCGCTCGAATTGGATGGACTTCAAAGGCCGCCCCAGCTACTTGCCTGCCACAAAAGGCAGTGCCCTTGGGTATGGGGACCAAAAGTACACAACGAAGCAGTAGCTGAAACAATTGGTCTAGTTAAACAAAACAATAGCAATAATACAAGATCCCATAAGTACAAACTAAAAGCAGATACAAACAAGACTGGAAAAGAAAACTCTTGGTTTTCCCAGAGAGTAACTAGTTCATGGAATAATCTACCATCTGATATTGTAATAAGTGATACCATGCTAACATTTAAAAATAAAATGGATAAGTATATAGGTAATGAGAAATATTATTTCCACCTGTAAATTGGCGAGTTCCAAATAGGTTCACCTCTTGAACTCGTATTTCTTCCTATGATTCCTATGATACATTTGCACATTTTTTCATGCTCATCTTACAAAGATCAACTGCATAGCTCTTTAAGTTAAAGAACGTAAAGCTTGAAAAATGCAATGCCTGCAGGCTGGATATAATTAAAGTGTTACTGCTGTGACTGTGACTGTGAAAGTTAAAATTGGTGAAGATGACAAAAATGTGAGGCGTTCTTTCAAGACTTAATACTTTGATAACTAGATTTTAACCCTTTTCAGAGACATTGCCAACGATCAGAAATTAAAAAGCAATTCATGGCTAGCTGAAGAACTAGAAGTTGCCCTAACTAGAAAGATTTGTTCCTAAGAGATTCAGGAGCCTCCTGCTTAGACCAAAAAAATGGGACTGTATGGAGAAGATTGATTCAAGGAAGATCTGTGTGATTCTACAGAGGAGCAATACATAATTAGTCAAGTGCTTGTTATGTGCCAATGAATAAATCATAAAATTAAATAATTAGAGTGGCATGTCACTGAAAAAAGAGTATATAAACATATTGACCAACATTCTCCAAACAATTCTTGAGTGTGGTCCCAACTGATAATACTGGAGCTAACACAAAAATAAATTATGGTAAGTTTGACAGAATGTCTTCATTCTGTGTTGCTTGATAGTGTCAGTGGGGAATACTTACAATATTTGTTCCAAGAAGCAGTGCCCATTTAGATTTGGGAGGGGGACAATATTTACCTATATATGTCCCTGAAGGGAAAATTTGATTACCTTTTGATAACTGCCTGTAGCCCTTTATGCCCAAAAGCTGCTTCAGATAAACTTTGTACATCAAGATTGTCATGTCTGGTATAGGTGTGAAGGGAGGACCAAATGGTCAACCTGCACAGTTATGATGCTGATAATTCTGTTACTCAGCGCAGGGAGTTGCCATAGCCCTTGTGGAATGTGCTTTAATCAATGCTGGTGGCTTCCATATTGTCATTACATAACCCTTTGGATCTGACCCACCCTGTCCAGTTGGCCTTAAATACTTTTTGACCCCATTTTACTGCTCCAAAAATCATGAAAAGAGCATCTGCATGACTGAACTCTTCACATCTCTTGAGACAGGTTTGACCACTATGTAAAGGTCAAGCTTACGCAACAACTTTCCTTTAGGATTAGCCAGCTGTGGACAAAAGAAAGAAAGGCATATCTCTAGGTTCATGTGGAAGACAGTGGGACTTTCAGAAGAAAGGAGGGAACTGTCCAAAATTCTACACTGTCCTTATGCTTAACAAGATATGACTCCTTACAAGAGAGAGCCTAAAGTTCACCAATGCATTTAGTAGAGCAGATAGCTATCAAGAAACAAACTTTGCAAGAGATCATATCCTCAGGAATGGAGGATCAAGATTCAAAAGGCAGCTTACAGGGAGCAGTAACAGCAACATTCTGGACCCATAGGGGAACTGAAGAGTTATAGTAGGGTCTAGAATGGCTAACTTCTAGAAGGAAATGAATGACAACTGGCCCGCAGCACAGGGGCAAGGCACCCATCTGTGACACTGCTGACCCGGGTTCAGGAACAGACCCAGGACATCAGAGGGCCGGTGGGGGGAGAAGGACTGAGCATCCTAGGGACTGCTCTTCTTCTCCAGGAGGGAGGGGTAGAGTGTCCGGCACAACACAGACCTCTGGCGGAGGCTGGGGGAAAATTTGTGCCAGTGCCTTCAACTGATGATGGTGGGGTGGGGCAGATGCTGGACATCACTGCATGTCCCTGCCCCCGGGAGAAAAACACCACAAAATAGCAGCTGCCATTAATGATGGTCGCTTGGCCGGCACCGACCGCATGCCACATGGTGCTTGAGTCCCGCCCTATCCCGTCACCTGCTATCACCAACCGATCCCTTGCCCCTTCTTGGGGGGAAAGCCAAGAAGGCAATATCTGCTGGCACCCTTGTCCCATCATTGTGAGGATCGAGTTGGTGCGGTGGCCCCACCCTGGGGCAAACCGGCGGGTACCAGGATAAAGAAGGTGAGTCCCAGGGGATTCATTGTAGGGTGCCATGGTTCTAAACAAGGAGCTGAGGTACAGGTGGCTTGTCTGCCCCCCCAAAAAGAAGGAAATGAATGACAATAGAGAGAGAGAGAGTACCTAGGGGGCACACTGTAACAATTTGCTATTTATACCCATTACTGTATTTTCTTATTTTACTTAATTTTCTCTGCACAGGTATCTATTAGAATTTAGCAGCTAGAGGGACACAGCTGATGTTCCTGGGAAATTTATTTAATGTTCTCTGCATGGGTATCTATTAGAATTTAGAATCTGGAGGGACAAAGCTGACGTTCCTGGGAAAAGTCAAGATTTTTATCAGGGACAGACCAACTGATTCTGAGAGCAATTAATATCTGTGCTTTCCTGTATCACAGCAGGACCCCTGGACAATTTATGGGAGAGCTCAGAAAGTGTCTTCTCATGTTTCATGGAGGAGTTACTTCTACTGGGCTAGACAGGACCTGGGACAAAAAGCAAATGTATTTCTATATACAAATTCCAAAGTCCAGATCAGACTGGTTTTCCAAGTGGACCCAGCTTTCAAGACACAAAGAATGTTGAATCTATACTGTCAGAGTGACGTACTGGATGATGTGTTATGGTAGGTAGCTGAAAGGTCTTATTGTGTTAGGGAGAAAAGCAAGAGCAAAAGAAGGAGGAAAACACTTTGGTTCTCGAAAACAGTAGCAGAAAAGGTCAGAGCCAAAAGGTTGGCCTTCAGGAAATATAAGGGAATACAGTGGGACAAAGATAGGGAGGCATACCAAACTTCCTTAAGGGAAGCAGGGAAGGCAGTAAGGCAGGCAAAGGCCCAAACTGAGGAAACACTAGCACGAACAGCAAAAGAATGGAACAAGACTTTCTATAGACACATTAATGAAAGAAGAAAGTCCAGAGGGGGTATTGCTAAGATCAAAGGGGATAAGGGGGAGTGTGTGGAGGAGGACCAAGGAAAGGCATCCATCCTAAATAGATACTTCTGCTCAGTATTTATGAGTATGAACCATCGAAAAAGACCTGCTTATAAAGATAAGTTTTTAGTTCAATTTTAAAGCTCTCAGTGGTCAGGCATTCTCTTAACCGACAAGGTAGAGAATTCCACAAGGTAGGAGCCACATAAGAAAAAGCTCAGACACCAGTAAATGCACCCTGGGAATCCCTAGCAATCCCTCATCGGTGGATCGGAGAGGATGGAGGGGGCAGTAAGGAGTCAGAAGATCTTTCAGATAGTTGGGTCCCTGATCGTGAAGGGCTTTGGAGGTCAGCAAGCCAACCTTAAAGGTGATTCACCATTGAACAGGCAGCCAGTGCAGTTTGCACAGCACAGGTGTATTACGACTGGTCCTTGATGTGCCAGTCAAAAGTCTGGCCACCGCGTTCTGCACTAGCTGCAGGCAGCGAATATCAACCCCTGGAAACCCTAGGTAGAAGGCATTGCAATAATCAAGGCAGTTAGCGACAAAAGCGTGGACCAGAGTAGGTAAATTGTCCGGGGGGACCAGGTGTTTCACCCGGGTAATATTCCTTAGATGGTAGAAAGAGGATTTGACCATGTTGACACCTGAGATTTCAGAGTCAGGCCATTGTCAAAAACAATGCCAAGGTTCTTCGCCCGGTCTGAGGTAGATACATGGACGCCATCAAGCCATAAGCCCAACAGCTGCCCAGCCCCTAAACCTACCCCGGGTGACATGGGTCCACAACTAACACTTTGGTCTTATCCGGGTTCAGCTTCAGCCAGCTGGCACTCATCCAGTCTGATTTCGGTGAGATAGTTGTTAAAGACATAGACCGCATCCTCCTGTCTGAGTAGAAAAGACAGATACAGCTGAGTATCATCTGCATAGCAGTGAAAACTCAAACCGTATCATCTGATGATATCTCCTAATGGCAGCATGTACACTGCGAACATGGGTGGCAAAATGCAGCCCTGTGCTACCCCACAAGACAGAGGGAGGGTGTCAGAGGAACAAATTCCTGTGACAACCCACTGAGATCTGCCCATGAGGAAAGACTGGAACCACTTGAGGACTACCCCAATAATCCACAAAGAAATCACAAGCACTTCAAAAGCACACCATGGTCCATAGTGTCGAATGTGTCAAGAAGGAGCAAGATGGTACGCGCCCTTCGATATCTCACTATTAGGACATTGTTCAATACCCGGTTGAGAGCAGTCTCTGTACTATGTCTCTTCCTAAATCCTAACTGGAGAACCCTCATAGGTATCATGGGATCCCAAATAAACCTCCAGTTGCCATGCCACCACCCTCTCAATAACCTTGCCTACAAAAGACAGATTAGAGATGGGCCTGTAGTTAGCTGGTTGGTTTGGACCTAAGGAGGATTTTTTTAAGGAGTGGTCAAATAACTGCATCCTTAAGGAGATCAGGAAATACCCCCTCCAAAGAACCCCAAACAGTTTCAGCTAGGATCAGGCAGATAGTATCCATACAACCCACTAGCAGGGGAGTGGGACCCGGGTCCAAACTACAGCTAGTTGGTCACAGAGTCTGGACAATTCACACGATATCCATGAGTTCCAGCTGGTCAAAATCTGACCAGGTAGACCAAGTGCTCATCTCCCCCTGCCGATCATTGCAGTCCCTCATAGGGAAAGCCGGGCCAGTGCTGGCACGAATGCTGACAACCTCATCTGCAAAAAATCGAGCGAGCTCATTGCACTTAACCTGCGAAAAAGTTCTTCCAGGTTGGAGACAGATCGGATTGCACAATCTGTCTACAGTCCGGAACAGCTAAGCCTGTCAATTTCATACAGCAGAAATCTCCCTGGACAGGAATTCTGCCTTCTTGCGGGTGATTTCTGATTGATAGATTTTATAATGTTCCATCATCTAAGCTTGTCAGCATCCAGACCAGACTTCCGCCAAGCTCTCTCCAACCTTCAACCCACTCTCTTCAGCTCTTTCAAGGAACCGTCAAACCAGGGGCTCCTTGGGTGAAGAGTGAGCGAATGAACATGAACCAGTGTAATCTTTGAACTCCAAATGCACTGAATCAGCATCTGATCCAGAACATTGCCCAAACCAGGAGGCTGGCATTCATTGTCAGAATTCATTCCAGGGTGGAAAACAGCAGGGACTGCTTCATCAGGTTCTTCAAATCTTCCCACCAGGCAAAAGACTGACAAACCAGGAAGGGGATCCAAATGGGAGTCTGATATTGTTCCAACACAGTAGATCAAGATGACAGGTGGCAATGGAGTGGCCTTGAATGGAGGCAAACCTTTGGAACTAGCAATGTAGCTGCAGTTATCACACCCAAGGTTTAAAGGTAACAGTAAGCAGAAACAATGTTCTGAGCCCTGAGATGCCAAATATCTTGCTGAAGAGCTTCCACTATGGATGAGGAGAAGAAGACCCTCTGCAGATCTGTATGGAAATAGGCTTCGAGGAGTTCTAGTCTGAGAGATGGACTAAGGGAGCTCTTTTCTCTGTTGACCATCCAACCGTGCTGTCCCAGTACCTGTAATGTCCTGGTTATAGAGGATCTTGCAGCCTGCTGTGATAAAGCTCTGTTCCAGAGATTGTGCAGATAAGGGTAAACGTGATGACACTCCTGTCTGAGAGGTGCAGCTATTCCTCTCAGGCCGTTCATAAGACCCTTGGAGTAAGAAGCTAGGCCAAAAGAGAGATCCTGGTTCTAAATATTCTGATTCCATATGGCGAATATCTTAAATTTCAGGTTCAAGTGACAGATCAAAATATGAAGATGGGCATCAGACAGATCAATGGAGGTCAGAAAGACCCTGGTTGTTCTGCTCTGATAATTCAGCAGGGGGACTCCATCCTGAACTTGATAGGCCCACCCAGTCTACTCAAATCATCCCTGCCTTGTTTGTCTTCACAGACCCTAACTTGTATCCAGCTACCCTCCCTCCTCACTACCTACTTACTAATATTCCCCTATGTTTATCCCATGCATGCTTGAAACCACCTACTGTTTTCACTTCCACCAGCAGTCTGTTCCAGGCATTCACCATTCTATCAGTGAAGTAGTACTTCCTCACATCCCTCTTAAACTTCCCCCCTCCAGCTTCACCACATGCTCTTTAGTCCTGGTGCTCTCCTCTGATTTGAAAGAAACTCCTCTCCTGCATCCTGTTCACTCCCTTGAGGTACTTGTAGGTTTCTATCATGCCTCCTCTCGCTCTTGTCTCTTCCAAGGTGTACATGTTGAGTTCCTTAAGTCTCTCCTCATAGGGCTTTTGATGCAACCCCTGCACTATTTTAGTTCCCCTCCTCTGGACTGCCTCCATCTTGTCTATGTCCTTTCTGAGGTATGGGCTCCAGAACTGAACACAATACTCCAGGTGGAGTCTCACCAGTGAGCAATACAGTAGGAACACCTCCTCCCTCCTCCTTCTGAAGATACCCCCCCTCTCTCTGTTCATCCCACCAGCCCTACCCACTGCTTTATCACACTGCCCTACCACTCTGAGGTCATCAGATATGATAACCCCAAGGTCCCTTTTCTGTGTAGTGATTGTCAGCACCTCCGATCACCCCATCCTATACTCAGCTCCTGGGGTCCTATGCCCTAGGTGCATGATTTTGTACTTTTTGCCTCTGAAACCCAACTGCCATGCCCTTGACCGCTCCTCGAGTTTCCCAAGGTCCCTATGCATTCTCTCCACCCCCTTCTGAGTATCCACCCTATTACAGATTTTGATGCCATCTGTAGAATGGCATACCTTCCCTTCTAGTTCTTCTGCAATGTCATTTATGAAAACGGTGAAGAGAATCAGTCCCAGTACTGAGCCCTGCAGCACCCCACTGGCCAGTCTCCCCTCAACAAAGTGAGTGCTGTTAAACACCACCCTCTGTCACATGTTATTAACCAGTTCCCTTATCCAATTCACCAATTTGGATCCCACTCCTTGGCTGCTTCATTTCTTCATCAGTCTCCTGTCGGCACAGTGTCGAAGGTCTTGCTAAGGCCTAGATAGGCTACATCCACTGCCCTCTCCAAATCTATTTCCCTGGTCACTCAGTCAAATAAATCAATCAGATTCATTTGGCATAACCTCCACCCTGTGAAACCATAGGTTTCATTGGTTTTTACAAGCCAAATTAGACTAGCCTTAAAAATTATATCCCTTGATGTTATATATATGCTGCCTTTGATCTTGTAGCCCACTGGATTCAAGATACTCTACCAACCTTTCCTTAAACAGCGTTTCCATTAATTTTCTCACCACTGATGTGAGACTGACCAGCCTATAGTTGCTAACCTCCTCTCTACTGCTCTTATGAAGAGGAACCATGTCTGCTCTTCTCCAGTCCTCTGGAACCATGTCTGTTTCTAGTGAGTTGTTGAATAACGCTGTCAGTGGGCAGCTAGCACCTCCTTAAGTACCCTTGGGTTTATCCTCTCCAGTCCCAATACCTTGCCCACTTTCACTACGCGCAAAAAAGGAATCAGTCTAAGAGGAAGGGGGTAGGTATTCTGGGCAGACTAGATGGATCAAGAGGTCCACTTCTGCTGGCAAATTCTTATGTTCTTATGTTCAGAGCTGCAAGTCCCTTCAGGACTATTTCCTGTGAAAATGGACCTGTGCCCATCTGCCCCCATCCACTTTGTTACTGCCGCTGCCTGGTGGTCCATCCCCCTTCCCTCTACTGTGAAGAATGAGCAGAATTTCCTGTCCGGGGATGTCTACTTTTTTTTATCCTCTTCTGTGCAGTCTTTTCATCATCTTCATCCTCATTATCCCTCACCTTACGTTCTTCTTCTCATTTATGTACCTGAAGAAAGTCTTATCTCCTTCAACTACCCTTTTGGCTATCATTTCCTCTGTCTGCACCTTTGCTGTCCCTCACTTCCTTTCCTGCTTCCCTTTGTTTTATTTGGTATGCCCTCTGTCTTCCTCCCTCTGCGTTTCCTTATACCTCCTGAATGCCACACTTTTTCCTCATCACTTTGGCCACTTCCCTACAGAACCACAACAGTTTCTTATTCCTTCTACTTTTACTCACTTCCTTCATGCAGTGGTTGACTGCCTTAATTACGCCTTCCTTATTTTTCATCACTGTGCCTCTACCCCTCCCTGGTAATCCCCCACTATGAGGCAGTTTCTGAGGTAATCTTCCATTTCATTAAAATACACCCACCTAATTCCAGGACCTTCGTCCTTAATATCCACAGACAATTGTTCACAAAAAGAGCTATCTTTAAGGAACAAGGCATTAAGTCACCCCCCCCCTGCCACCAGGGACCTGGTCTGATTGAGCCAGGAAAGGGAAACTGGGCCATGGTCAGAGATGACTGCTGGGTCAGTTGTGGCCTCAGTCATGTCCTCTACCAATCCTACCGCTACTAGCCATAAGTCTATTCTGGTAAAATGTGCCATGGAGGGAGAGAGTAAAAAAAAGTAATCACGGCCTTTGGGGTTTATCATTCTCCAGATATCTGCAAAGGCTGTTTCGTTTGCTAGGTTTTGTAGAGCAAAGGAGGCTAGAGGGCAGGGGCCTGTGGGGGGTCTTGCTTCTGTCAAGGGACAGGGACAACGTTGTGGATATCAGGGTGGGATGACACCTGGCGACCAATGATCATTGGAAAGTGTGGTTTAACATTAGCAAGGCAGCAGAGACAAACCACACAAGGATGATGGTCCAGTACTTCAGAAGGTCAGATTTAAAAAGAAATAGGTGAATGCTTCAGAGAAACTCTGGCATGGGGGATTACCCTGCTGGGGAGGAGGGCAATGGGCCAGATTAAGGGATGAAATAGTGAAAGCAACAAACCTCTGCACAAAAGAGGTAAGCAAAAGCAGGAAAAAAAAGAGACCAATAAGGTTTTCAAGGGAGGTGCTGGCAAGGGAAAGGGCAAAAAGGGCAGTGTTCAGGAGATATAAGGAGATGCAGAGGGAAGAGAGGAAGAGGACAGAGAGGTGTACCCACAAAAAAGTGGAAAGCAGGGAAAGTAAGGCACAAACTGAGGAAAGAATAGCAGGGGGCAACAAAGGGGGACAAGACTTTTTTAGGTATATAAGTGAAAAAAGGAAGACAAGGGAGGAATTGTGAAGCTGCAGGGTGGAGAGGGAGACTGTGCAGAGGATGATCAGAAAGAAAAAAAAAATTCACCGTAGTAGTGTTGTTTCTACCAAAGGGATCCCTCACTATGCTTATCAACTGCATCATTCCCCTGGAATGGATTGCCGCAGAGTTTAGAATTTTATGCTGAGTACGTAATTGGCTGCTGGACAGATGATTGAGGGTGGTGATTAACAGCACTCACTCAGGGAAGGGAGAGTGACCAGTGCAGTTAATAAGGTCATAGTACTGAGTCCAGTCCCCTTTAATGTCTTTTTAAGTGGCATTGCTAAAGAACTGGAAGGGAAGGTGTGCCTCTTTGCAGATGACACCAAGATCTGCAGTACGATTGACACTCTGGAGAGAATGAATAGAGATATGAAAAAGCTCAAAGAATGATCAAGGGTATGGCAGCTGGGTTACAATGCCACAAAAGTGCAAAATCATGCACCTTGGGTGCAGAAACCCAGAGGTAGAGTATAGAATGGGGGAAGTATTGATAGTCACTAAACAGGAAAGGGAACGATGGGTAATCATAACAGATGACCTTAGGTGGCAAGGCAATACAACAAAGCAGTAGGGAAAGCCAGTGGGATGCTGGGGTGCATAGGAAGGGGTGTCACCAGTAGAAAAAGGGAGGTGGTGTTGCCACTGTATCGGTCATTGGTGAGACCACACCTGGACTGCTGTGTCCCATTCTGGAGACCATACCTCAGAATGGACATAGACAGGGCAGAGACCATCCAAAGAAGGGCAACAAGAATGGTGCAGGGACTGCACCAAATGTTCTATGAGGAGAGACTGAGGAATATAAACATGTACACACTGGAAGAGAGGAGAAAGAGTGAGACATGACAAAGACCTTTAAATATCTCATGTGGGTGAATAGGGTACAGGAAGGGAGCATTTTTTAAAAAGGTTTACAAGAACTAGTGAGCATGCTATGATGCTATAGGGGAAGTTTAGGAGGGATGTAAGGAAGTATTTCTTCATTGAGAGGGTAGTGGATGCCTGGAACAATCTTCCAGCAGGGGTGGGGGTGAAAAGTGGTGGGTTTCAAGCATGCATGGGATAGGTATAAAAGAAAACTGGTATCAAAGCAGGGGGGAGGAGGTGGCCAGAGACCAGGTAGGATCTGTGGTGGTAGAACAGGCAGGGGAAAAGAGGGGCAGACTAGGTGGACCAGGTGGTCCTTATCTGCCAACAAATTCTATGTTTCTGTGTTAGGAATTCACTGTTGTGTTTACGTCCCCTCCTATCAGGATTTGGCCTAACCCAACTTCTGCTAATATCTGTGTAATGCTGGTGTAAACTGAAGCATCTGTTTGGTTCGGTCCATACAGACAGCACAGGGTTGTTTGTCTGCCATGGGATTTGCCCACTATGGTAAGGGGCCTGCCTTCAGGGTCAGTATGTGTCTTTGACAGAGGAGAACTTTGGGTTCAGAGCAAGAAATAGCAGTCTAGAACTACAGATGTTTTACTGATAAATCGTTTCTATCTCAGCAGGAGTCAGTACCTGTTTGGATTAAGCAAACATATACTACATTAGAAGAAGGGGGTCTCATTTAAGTAAAAAAAAAGAAGAAAGTCACTGTGTGTTTCTCTGAGGAAGGGGACTGTATCAGCTTAATTTACTGAGTCAGAGCAGAGGGTGAATCTAATTGGGGGTGTGGCTTAGCATCTTAGGAGTACGAAAGCAGGTGTCTCCAATTGCAGCTTCCTGCTGTCTTTGACAGAGGAGAACTTTGGTGTCAGAGCAAGAAATAGCAGTCTAGAACTAAAGATTTTTTTTTACTAATTGCCCTCCTTCCCACTCAAAGCCAGTTCTAGTTTTACAGCCACTAGATTTGACTGACAACAGGAACTTCCTGTTTGGCGGTAGGAAGGGAAGGATCACTGAGATGCATTAGTTTCATCAACCATGAAAGAACCAAAAAAAATAACTCTTTCTCCCCCCCCTTGTTTGCAGGCACCTCTCTGGTCTGAGGGAGGAGGTTGCCCGTCTCAAGGCTGACCTGGCTAGGATTCATGAAACTTCTTCCCCCACCCAGGGACCACCAGGGCCACCACCGTTACCTCAGAGGTTGCCAAGAAAGAGGAGCGGTTGGACCAAGGCAGGCTCAGGGAGGGAGAGGGAGAGGGTGGTGGAACAGAGGTGCATCCCTCCAGTTGTAGCTCTCCACAATTCATATGCTGTTCTGGCAAAAAGTGGTTCCTCTATGGAAGCACCTGCAGGGAGACCAAGGAGGATGCTGGGAACCTCCACAAAGGAGACCCACAGGAGGGTGTCACGAGACCCCACAAGGGAAGGACATAACTCCTGGTGGGGGACTCAATAATTAGGGGGGTAGAAGTGGGGGAGAAAGGGGGTAGGGAGAGAAGGTGCCTGCCTGGCGCCACGGCTCAGAGGGACAGGAAGCGAATCCTCAGGATCGTGGGAGCAGCTGCACAAGGGAGGGAGGGAGCTGCATGTTATTGTCCACCTAGGGACAAATGACCTGGCTGTGAATGGGATCAGAGTGGTGCAAGAGGAGTTTGTGGAGTTGGGGATGGGCCTCAGACAAGTAGCATGTACAGTAACCTTCTCAGAGGTGCTGCCTGTGTATGGCAAGGATGATGCTAGGGTATTCCGCACCATGGGATTCAATGAATGGTTGAAAAACTGGTGTGGAGCTCAGGGTTTTGTCTTCATTGGTGACTGGGGAGCCACCTGGAGGGATGCAGGCTTATACTGGTGCGATGGTCTGCATCTGCCCGGGGGGGGACCAGGATCCTAGGTGACAGGTTTAAATGCTTCATTGGCAAGTATTTAAACTAGCCAAGGGGGGAGGCACTGAAAAGGAGCAGGAAATCCCAGCCTCCCCCAACAAAACAAAGTAGCTAGAGAGGTAAACACAAAGGTAGAGAAGTCAGTAGGGAGCAGGACAGGGATAAATGCAGAAAAAGGCAGTAAGGACAGGGATGGGGATAAAAGGGGTAAGGCCATAAAAAATAAATGGAAGGTGATGAGTACCAATGCCCTCAGTCTGTGCAACAAACTCCCTGAACTAGTGGCCTTGATGTAAGAGGTATGCCTGGATATTGTGGCAGTCACTGAAACATGGTACACAGAGAACCTTGACTGGGATGTCAACATACCAGGACACACAGTCTACAGGAGGGACAGGGTGGGTAAAAGAGGAGGAGGAGGAGAAGCTCTCAATATAAGGGAAGGGATTAAAGCAACAGAACTAAAGAGTAAACAGGAAGTTGATAAGTCACTATGGGTCACCCTGGAGACAGAAAATTGCACCACAATCCGCATGGGGGTTGTGTACAGACCCCCATCTCAGAGGGAGGAAATGGACAAGGAAATGATAGAAGGCATCCTTAAAATGGCAGAAAAAGGGGAGATATTGTTGATGGGGGACCTGAATATGCCAGATGTTAACTAGTGTACCTTTGCTGCAGGCACATCCAAGAGCATGGTCATTCTTAATGCCCTACAGGGGCATGCCTCAGACAGCTAGTGTTGGAACCCACTCGGGAGGGAGCAATCTTAGACCTGGTACTCTCAAATGGGAAAGGAGAAAGGATCTCAGATTTAGAAGTGGGTAGCCATCTGGGAACAAGTGACCACCAAACAGTGTGGTTCACAATAAACACAGACATAGAGTCAAGCCATATAAAAACAAGAATATAGGACTTTAGGAAGGCTGACTTTGGGAAATTGAGAGAGTGCCTCAGAAAGCACTAGCAAACGGGCAAGAAGGAGGGGTGGAGGAACAATGGGGAATAATCAAAACAGCCATCGCAGAGGCAACAAGCCTTTGTGTGAAGCAAATCAACAAAACAAAACAAAGGAAAACACCACTATGGTTCTTAAAAGAGGTGGCAGCGACGGTTAAGGAGAAAAGGATTGCATTCAAGAAATATAAGGAAACACAGAAGGAGCAGGACAGAGAACTTTATCAGTTAAAGCAGAAGGAGGCAGGGAAGGCAGTCAGAATAGCAAAGGCACAAACTCAGAAATAGATAGCAAACTCTATTAAGAAGGAGGATAAAACCTTTTATAGGTACATTAGGGAGCGAAGAAAGACCAAGGGAGGGATACAGAGACTTAATAAAGGGGAGGAAATGTGGGCAGAGGGTGACAGTGAAAAAGCAGAGATACTGAATGAATATTTCTGCTCAGTATTCACAATGGAAGAGGAGGGGGAGGTACCTAAACCAAACAAGAGAGAAACTATAAATAGGGGGGTCAATACCAGTCCATTCACAGAAGAAAGGGTTTTGAAAGAACTCTTGAAACTGAGGGTGGACAAAGCAATGGGGCCTGATGGGATTCACCCAAGAATTCTAAAAGATCTAAGGGTAGAACTATTAACACCACTGACTACTCTCTTTAACAAATCATGGGAGGATGGGGTGGTACCTGAGGACTGGAGGAGGGCAAATGTGATTCCACTTCTCAAAAGTGGGAGCAGGGCAGAGGCAGGAAACTACAGACCAGTTAGTTTGACTTCAGTGGTAGGGAAAATGATGGAATCACTTCTGAAGCAAAGAACTGTTGAGTACCTAGAGGCCAGTGGGGCACAGGACCCAAGGCAGCATGGTTTCACAGCAGGAAGGTCATGTCAGACAAACCTAATAGGTTTCTTTGACAGGGTGACCAAAGTAGTAGACCAGGGAGGGGCTGTGGATATGGCCTACCTAGATTTTAGCAAGGCATTTGATATAGTCTCACACGAAAGATTAATACTCAAGTTAGCCAGCCTTGGAGTGGGTCCCAAGGTGGTAGCCTGGATAAAAAAACTGGCTGGACAACAGGATGCAAAGGGCAATAGTAAACGGAGTCCACGGTGAAGAAAGGAGGGTAACGAGCAGAGTACCACAGGGTTAGATACTGGAACCGGTCCTCTTCAATGTCTTTATAAGTGACATTGTAGAGTACCTGGAAGAAAAAATTACTCACCTTAGTAATTGCTTTTCTTCTCATGGAGTCTTGCTATATTAGGACTTATTGCAGTTAGCCACTGCACTTGAACTGCCCCGGAGAGGAAAGAGTTAACTCCAGAGAATCTGGAGTTCTAAAGCTCGAGGGCGCTATACCAAAGCTCTATCTGGGCAGTTTCAAATGAAACTGTCAGATCTTACGAAGCTAACACTACAACAAGTCTGTGTGGAAAACTCTACACTAGTCAAATGGCTACCTACTAGTAGTAATAACAACAATATAAACAACAATAGGAACAACAATAACAATAATAAGAATGAATAATGGTATTATTAGTTTTCCCTGACAAGCACTATTAGGACCCCCTTCCCCAAAGACTCAAGTCCAGGAAGGGGCCAACAAATCACTCAATACAGAAAACCCTAGTTCCCAACCCTAAATAAAAGAGGGTGAAGGAAGAACTACAATGGCATGACACAGTGCTTGCACTAATTTGCCACCCCACCCCAGTAGAAGTTCTGAGAGGGGCAGGTTGGGTGGTTCTATATATAAAGATCCATGAGAAGAAAAGCAATTACTAAGGTGAGTAATTTTTCTTCAAACACCATGAAGTCTTGCTATATTAGGACTTATTGCAGATTACACAGCAGTACCTCCATGGAAGAGGGTCAGAACTCACTTAGGAAATAAGCTCTGAAGCACAGCTGTGCCAAAAACAAGCATCTCTCCTGGACAGAAATCCAGGAATAATACTTGGTAAAAGTGTGAACTGTCTTCCAAGTAACAGCTCGACAGATTTCAGAATGAATATCTCTAGCAGCCGCTAGAGATGCAGCTGTACACCTGGTGGAGTGAGCCCTCAGTCCTGAGGGGGCTCTCCTACCTAGTCTTTGATAACAAAATGGATACAAGAGACAATCCACCTTGCAATTGTCCTTCTTAGTGGCAGGTTCCTTGCCAACCTCGCCCTAGGTAAGGAAGAGTTGGAGGATTCGAACCTGTGACCCTTGGGTGTTACAAATAGTAGCATAAGGTCTTTTTGACGTCCAAGCTGTGCAGTCTCCTCTCATCTGAGGAAGAATGCTCAGTGAAAATCCTGGGAGAGAGATGGGTTGGTTCAGGTGGAAACCTGAAACCACTTAGGACAAACCTGTGTTAGTCCTAGGGACTGTCTTATCCTGTGGGGAGAAAAAATCTTCTTCCACTGCCAGGGCCTGTAGTTCACTTACAGTCCTGGCAGAAGTGAAACCACCAGAAAAACATTTTCCAAGTGAGAAGCTTGAGCTCTGCTGGGGACAGAGGTCCAAAGGGGTTTGCATTAACTGAGCAATGCAAACATTCAGGCTCCATGCAGGAGCTGGTTCCTCAAAAAGGAGGGTTGGTGTGAAGCAACCCCTTAAAAACTTGGAAAACACAGGTTGAGAAGAAAGGAAGCAGGCTTCCCTGCTTGCAGAAAAACAGAGACAGCTGCCAGAGGAACCCTTAAGGTAGCTGGCCCAAGACCTAAGGAATTTAAAATGGACCAAAAGTCCAGAAAATGGGCAGATAAGCAAACTGTGGTATATCTGCTTCTCAGCGCACCAGACTGAAAACCTGTTCCGCTTTAGAATTGTAAGTGGCTCCCAGTGAAAAGCTTCCTTGAAGCCTTTAAAATATTCACGACACCTTGAAAAGGGTAAATCAGCAAATTCTAACTCCTCAAGAGCTGCCTTGAGAAGGAGGAATTTGAGGTTCGGATACCACACTCTCCCTTGTGCAAAGGCCAGTAAGTCGGGACTCTGGGCAAGCTCAGGGTAGGATGGACTGTCAAGGACAGAGACAATGGGTACCAGGCTGTCTGGCCCAGTTTGGAACAATCAGAATCACTTTGCAGGGCTGAGATCTGATTTTTACTAGTACCCTGAAAGAAAGGGGAAAAGGAGGAAAGGTGTACAGAAACTTCCCTTTCCAATCCAAGTGAAAAGCGTCCAGGGGCTGATCCCAGCACTGGAGGCCTCCAACAAAACAGAGAAAGTTAGTGGTTATCTGGGGCTGCGAAAAGATCTATCTGAAAATGAGCCCCATCTGGCAAGGACTGAACCCAGCACCTGAGGATTCAGAGCCCAATCGTGATGGCCCTGAGAATCCTGCTGAGGGCATCTGCCAGGGCATTGTCCTTCCCTGGGAGGTGAACTGCTATCAGGAAGGTGTTCAGGGAGTAAGCCAGAGACCACCACTTCATTGCTTCGGTGCACAAGGCTGATGACCGAGTGCCCCCCTGCCTGTTGATGTACCACATTATTGTGGTGTTGTCTGTCCTGACTTGAACTACCTTGTTCTGACAGAAGCTGAAAACTCCTAAGAGCTAGAAGACAGCTCTGAGTTCCAAAATTGATGTGGAGCAGAGATTCCTAGGAGACCACACTCCCTCGTGGACAGGTCGCCTAGCGAAGCTCCTCACCCTAACACAGGAGCATCCGTGGTGAGGGAATGAGGAGGACCCCTAGTTTTAGATTGCTTTGATCCTGCCACCAGTGTAAGGCCAGGATTAGGGATTGGGTCACTAGAACCATTTGGAAGGAATCCTCCTTTGGGACCAATAGGCCCTCAGATGGAACTAAATGTCCCTCATCTGAATCTTGCTCCCTGCACTACAGCTGTGGAAGCAGCCATGTGCCCTAGTAGTTGTAGCAAATGCTATGCTGGTCAAGAGACTGCAGAGTAATGGAAGATGCCAGGCAAAGAGACTGCCTACCCTTTCAGAGGAGAAATGCCCTGGCTAACTTTGTGTTCAACTCTGCCCTATGAAAGTTAGTACCTGAACTGGTTCGAGAACTGACTTTGGTAAATTCAGCAGGAATCCCAGAAAGGTGAGAAGCTGCTGGGTGACTTGCAAGTGGATTTACTTGATCTGGAGACTGACCCACTAAGAGCCAGTCATCCAGGAAAGGAAACAAGCAATCCTTGCCTTCTTAAAAGAGCCACTACCACAGCTAGAATTTCAATACCCTTGGCTAGAGGTAAGGCTGAAGGGCATTGCCTGAACTGGTAGTGGCCTGAGGGTAACCTGAGGTACTTTCGTGAGAAGGCCTGATCAAAACATGAAAAAATAGGCATCCTTGAGGTCCAGGAAAGCTAGCCAGTCCCTGGCCTCAGCCAGAGTTAACATTTTTAACTTTGTTTCAAAAGATGCTTGTTCAGGTACCTTAAATCTGAGATGGGCCGCCAATCTCCTGCCTTCTATAGGGTAAGAAAGTATCATGAGTACAGCCCCTTGCCCCGTGGCAAGAGGGACCCTTCTACTGCTTTGCAGTTCAGAGGAGAAGAAACCTCTGCTCCCAAAGCAAGGGATTCCGAAGGATTTGCAGGTGGACCTTCTGGCTCTCATCTTTGGAAACTGTTTGAAGCTGAGAACCAGACCTATTACTCCAGAACCCACTTGTCCGAGTTAGGGACACCCAATTCTGGTGAAATAAAACCAACCTGCCCACTGGTATAGGAGAATCGGCCCTGGGCACCCCATCAGGGTGCCTGCTTGGCAATAGTCTTAGGCTAAGGGGAGGGGACGTTTACTTGTGCCCCTCTATCTCTGCCTCTGAAGAGACCCTCTGGCGAAGCAGAGGAGGCCTGAGCCTCTACCTGGGCACTTTGTGGTAATCATCCCTGTTTTCATATAGCTTTCTGTTTGTTCCTCAAACAGAGAATTACCCACAACAAGAAACAAATCCATAGACTTTGACAGAGTATCTTGGGACAGATTAGTGCATCTGAGCCATGCCAACCTACGGAAAGCTACAGAAGTGGTCATGACCCTAGAGAAAACAAGATTAACACCAACAGCAGTATGAACTTGAACTTGAGGCTTCAGTGCCATTAGCAGCCACCTGTTCAACCCGCTAGCCAGCTGGCCATGGGCCTGCTTGACTAACTGCAATACTGCGTCCCACCTAGATTTCCAAATCTAGCCACATAAGCCATACAACTTGCCTGTCTGAGTCCCACAGAAGCTGCCATATACTGTGTTCTTGTCATGGCATCAATCCTCCTGGAATCCTATTCAGGAGGATGTGAGGCCAGGGAACTAGCCTTGACACAGGCTGCAGCTTGTACCACACCTACATGACTACACTGCTCAGTGAGGAAGTCTGTAACAGAGCCTGATGAAATACACCTTCTGTCCATTTTTATCTTACAGGAGGGACAGAAAGAGGAATCTTATAAAATCTTTGTTGTTTACTTCCTAAATGACTTATGCAAAGGAAAGACAACCTCCTAGCCCATCATTCCTACATAATCAGGCTCCCTTTACTCATCCATAGCCTCCTCTAAAGGAAGCTGGGGATTCTGCAAGCTTTTGTAAAACATAAACTGAGAAAAGGACTCAGACAGAAAAGGAGGAGATTCTAAAAGTCTGTCTGGAGAAAATGTCGCAAGTGGGCATGTCCAGACCCTACCAGCCACATATGTATTGATCAATTTCCTCCTCCCACTCCTGTGGTCTCAACAATTCCTCAACATCATAAACCTGAACCACTGGAACTGAACGAGCCACCTTTACCAACTGTAGATGGTTGACAGGACCTAGAAACAGTGACTGGACAATCTGTAGCGCTTAACTACTTCTGCAGCAGTTGGAGAGACAATCTTGGACTCCAAACCTACTGATTTCTCTGTCATATTCATTTTTTTTTTTTTTAAACTGGTTCCTCTGAACCATCCTTTTGCCCGAGGAAGTCTAGCCCTGGTCAGAGGGCACTCCCTCTGGTCCAGTGGGTACTGGACCGGGCTGGCCATCCGGGTCAGCGGACTTTTGGCCAATAGTTCCCTGAGCCGGCCCTATCTCTTTTCAGGGTGGCTGCAGGGAAATTTTAAACACCTGGCAGTCTGACAGGAGGTGGTCAGCCCCCAGACAATAAACACAGTGGTGTGGGTCAGCCTTGGCAAAGGCTTCCCCACAGCATCACAGTGTTGAAACCCAGGGCCCGGTTTTCTTTTGGGTTTCTGAGACATAATGCCAGCCTAACCAAAAACTTGCCCTTTTATGGCCGTGCTAGGCAAGACACCTTATCGGTTCCTAACTGCTTCATGGGTATTTGAAAAACCTATTTAAAATCAAGGTTTTTAGAACCAATAAGAACCGGTACCACACTCTAAAAGCCCAAAACTTTAAAACGTTAAAATAAGCAAACCGGATCGGTTCAAACCGAACCGATAACTAAATTTCCACACAGACTTTACATTTTGTACTTACGGTTTACCAGATAGAGCTTTAACCGAAATGCGGTAAAATAATTACTTTTTGCCGGTTCAAATGAACCGAAAATACTCGCTTGACCGAGAAATGAACCGAGCTGAAGGAGCTGATCTCTGGAGCGACTGTTCAGTGAAGCGGAGTAAAGAATCTGACAGTTTCATTTGAAACTGCCCAGATAGAGTTTGCATAGCGCGCTGGCTTAGAACTCAGATTCTCTGAGTTAACTCCTTCCTCTCCGGGGCAGTTCAAGTGCAGTGGCTAACTGCAATAAGTCCTAATATAGCAAGACTTCATGGTGTTTGAAGGAAAGGTATGTCTCTTTGCAGATGACACAAAGATCTGCAACAGGGTTGATACACAAGGTGGAGTGGAAAGAATGAAAAGGGACTTGGCAAGGTTGGTGGAATGGTCAAATATGTGGCAGCTCAGATTCAATGCAAAGAAGTGCAAGGTAATGCATCTGGGAAACAAAAACCCAGGGGAAGAGTACACAGTGGGGGGTGAGTTAATAACAACAACAAAAATCAAAAGAGACCTAGGAGTAATTATATCAGATGACCTAAAGGTGGGCAAGCAATGTGGAAAGGCAGTAAGGAGGGCTGGAGGGATACTGGGATGCATAGGGAGAGGCATCAACAGTAGAAAACACAAAGTTGTTATCCCTCTGTACAGACGGTTAGTGAGACCTCATCTGGAGTATTGTGTGCAATTCTGGAGACCCCATCTCCGCAAAGACATAGACGGAGTGAAGGCTGTTCAGAGGAGGGCAACCAAAATGGTGCATGGTCTGCACCAGAAGACATATGAGGAGAGACTAAAGCAGCTTAATATGTATACCCTTGAGGAAGGGGGGGGGACATGATAGAAACTTTCAAGTATCTCAAGGGAATTAACAAAGTACAAGAGGGTAGTATCTTTCAGAAGAAGAGATGTGCAAGAACAAGGGGCACAATTTGAAGATCAAGGGAATGACTCAGAGGTAATGTTAGAAAGTGTTTTTTTTATTTGTTTGTTTGTTTTTTACAGAGAGGGTTGTGGATGCATGGAACAGCCTTCCTGAGGAGGTTGTTGAGTCAGGAACAGTGGGAGAATTCAAGAATGCATGGTACAGGCATAAGGCAATTCTAGTCGAGGGTAGGAGTAAGTAAGCTGTTGATTAACTAGAATCTGCAGCTTATCCATCAGGTAGGGAAATGGGCAGACTAGGTGGGCCAAGCGGTCCTTATCTGCCATCAAATTCTGTGTTTCTATGTGTCTATGTTTCTATGTGCTGCAGAACCTCCATCTTTATGTATCACTATAGCTACCACTCCACTCTTAGAGCTGTAAGAACAGCCAAAGGCCTGTGAGTCCCAGTCAGTTTTAAGTTTATCTGCTTCAGGCTGTTGCAGATGTATCTCTTGAAGAAAGGCGAACTTCAAGTCTATGTAAGTAGCCCCAAATGTTGAGTCTTTTAATAGAGGACTGTATGACATTTCAGGACATGAACTGAATGGGTTTACTAGCCATACTGAGAGGCTGGGTACAAGCAGGGAGGTGACTCTATAGTTATTTGCCACCAACTAGTTTCAGTATAAGCATATTGTGCCCTAACAAGAAATGAAAGTAAAGGATTGTTGCTGTACTCTACATATCTGTGAACAATGTGGAACGTGTTTCTAGATCACTCGGATGAAAGGTTGTCTTTCATATAACATGTTATCAAAGTCTGAGAAACCAATAAGAACATTAACCTGAGTAACAGTATTACTGTAAACATCCTAAGAAATACGTGAACCCAATGTGTGAGAACCTTTTTTAGGCCCTAGGGAGGAAATGTTTGCAGGGTCTTCCTACCAACCCCCACCAAACCTCACACTTGCATGAGACAGTTTGCGCCAAAAACTATGCCAACCCTTTATCTTAGGTTGCACCTGACTGTCTCTACGGAAGCCTCTATGTCTTATCTGGACTTTGTTGAAGCAAGGATGGCTTGAGCTTGCTTACGTGAGGTGAGTGATTGAGGAATCAAGGGTGAGAACTGCCCACATTTTGGACTGTGCGTTGTTATTGCAGACTCTGCCTTGCCTCAACTGTGCTCAAGCCCCATGGGTGAAGGTTAAACTACCTACCCTGGCCAACTCGACTGTCTTGCAGTGGATAATGAGCTTAGGGCTGGGGCATAGTAACTGGGTACTACTCCTTGCTTCAAATCTCCAACCCATTAAGCAGTGCCAGTTGATCTTGAGGAAGTCATGCTAGGCTTGTGGATGCTGCCACCCACTAACTCCTAGGGGGAGTGGGGAATGAGTCCTGATTGGTGAATGCATGATGACAAGAGGCTCTAAGAGTGGTGTTATAATTAGTCAATGATTCAATAAATGTTTCCACCAAATCATGCTCGGTGGAAGGATTACTGTACTGGGACGATTCGTTATTTCCAGCTGCAACAAGTGCCCTGATGCGACTCAGAGGACATCAAACTTGAGAGTGATTGTGATGACCTCCTGTTTTGTGCAAAGTTAACCAGCTGGGGTATTAGCCGATGGCTACCTCAAGCCATAGGAGAAGGGATGCCAGCAGATAGCCAGTGATCTAACCAGGAATCATTGTTCGACTTTAAACCAGTCATATCTCAGAGAGAGGGTTGTTTCTGAGTAAGCTTCCCCATTGGCTCTGGTTTAGTTGCAGTGAGCTGCGAGGTAGCCCACCATCGTCCTATGTGCATGCTGCCTTAATGGTAGGAACAGGCCACTTTCGTTTCTGAAAAACCTGGTCCCAGCATTATTTATTTATTTAATATCCCTTAGGAATTACAACCTTTGAGTCAGAGACTCATTTACAAAGGCTCCACATCAGAGGACAGACAGACATACAACATACACAGTCACAGCATGTAAAGAGTTACAAGGCAGCAACAGCTTACAGTTTTACAGGTTTACAATATTACAGCTATAGGCTGTATAGTACACTCAGCAAATAATCTACAGTTTACAGTTTACAGTTTACAATAACACACTGGTTCGCTAAAGGGGGTTACAGCTTTGATTAAACATAGAAGTGGAGAAACTAGCATAGGTAACATGCATGTGCAGCCAAAAGAGGCATTGTCAGAAGGTTAAATTTAGTAGCCAAGGAATACTAGACATGCAGAGTAGGTAAAAATCTGCAGCAGGCAGCATCACTAGGGGGCCTAGAGTAGCATAAAAAGTACAGAGGATATAATATGGCCCGAGAGCAATCCGGCAATGGCGTTGACACAGCGAGAGCTGCCACAGGGGCAGGAGCAGTGCCAGCCAGTGGGAGCTCAGCAGCGGGGTGAAACATGGTAGGATCCTAGACTAGGTGGTTCATTGCCAGCACCGTGAGGCAAGTATACGTTCTTTGAGAGCTAGCTTAAAGGGACCTAAATTGGAGATGGAGGAGACATCAGAGGGGAGTTCATTGTACCAGACTGGAGCTCTGTAAAAGAAAGACCTTTGGGCTAATGAGGTTTTGACCCTCAGTATAGACCACACCTGTTTGTTGGTGGTGCGGGTGTTCACTGAGGTGTGAGGGGATTGGAGAGAGGCAAACACCCCCAGGGGAGTTAGCCCCAGGTGAATTCTTTTAGTGAGGAGACATGTTTGATAACGTAGTCTTTCATCCAGGATGAGGAAGTTTGTCAGGGTATACAGGTACAAGTATGGGTACACATATCTGCCCGGGAGAGGAGTCTACACGCTTTGTTGATGGCCAGATCGATTTCATTCATAGCCGTAGGATCGGTGGCTGAGTAGACAGTGAGCCCATAATCAACTAGAGAGAGAGGACCGAGGAGGTGATGGCCAGGTAAAGGGCTTCAGGCGGTAGGCAATTCTTGTGCCTATGCAGTAGTCCTATATGGGTGTTTATGGCTGTCGATAGAGTGCTAATGTGTGAGTGGAAAGAGAGGCAGGAGTCAAAAGTTATGCCCAGGTATTTATATGTAGGGACCTGCTCTAGTGGAAGAAGAGAGTGGGAGAGGATTGTTAGCTGTGCATCCTTGGATTTGCTCTGACGATGGGCAAAGAGCATGGTCTTCGTCTTTTTCACATTGACCACGAGTCTATGGTCCATGAACCAGTTCTCAATCTGGTTAAATGCATGTTGGAGGGAGACTACTGAAAACTGGGATCCGGGTGCGAGGCAAAGAGAGCTGCATCATCAACATACAAGAGTAGATTACCAAAGCAGAACTTGGGCAGGGCATTCAGGTAGATGCTGAATAACAGAGGGCCGAGGATGGAGCCCTGAGGGACCCCCGAGCAGACTGACAGGTTGGTTGAGAGGGTGTTGTTTATTTTGACACACTGCAATCTATCTTTAAGGTAGCTGGTAAACCAAGAAATGGGTCCTTTGGACAGACCTATGTGGTGGAGTATTCTTAAGAATGGGGGGTGGGAGACTGTGTCAAAAGCCTTTGACAGATGAACGAAAACAGCTCCAGCAAGGTGTTTTCTATCTAGGGCCGAGTGAAGGAAATTAGAGACCCCAGTAAGGGCCGAGGTTGTACTGTGTCTGAATCTGTCACCATGTTGCTCTCTGCACAGTAGGTTGTTAGCAAGCAGGTATTCAGTGAGCTGGGTGGCTATAAATCTTTTCGAGGGCCTTCGAGAGTGGGGCGAGGATGGAGATGGGCCAGTAATTGTTGGGGGATGTGCTATCACCACATTTCAGTATAGGGGTGATCGTGGCAGTCTTCCAAGCTGCTGGGAACTGTCCCAGGCATAGGGAGCGGTTCATGAGGTTAGTCAATGGGGAGAGAACTGAGTCTAGCACTAGATGAAGGATCCTCATATCAAAAGAATCCTTGCAGTAGCAAGAGCTACTGAGGGCATTAGCAAGCAAAGGCCTAGCCTCATTCATAGTGACTACCATGAAGTGGAAGGGAGGCTACTGAAGGTTAGGGGCGGGATTTCCAGAATGGGGTCGAAGAAGGTGTTCGGGAGTACCGCACTGAAGTCAGAGAAGGACGAGTTGAGGCAGTCAGCGATGGCCAGTGAGTCGGTGGTGGGGATATTGTTTATGGTGAGTTGGGAGGGCAGGGGAAGCCTGGATTTGCCATTGAGTTCCTTGATATTGTCCCAGAACAGCCGAGCATTCCCCCAAGAAGAGGCAAGGGTCATTATGTAGTAGTCAGATTTGGCCTGCTTTACTGCCCAAGTGCATTTGTTACGAGCCGCTTTATAAGCCTGCCTGTGTTGCCAAAATGCTGCAGAAACTCAGCCATAGAAGTTTAATCTACAAAGTGGGAAGGGAGATTGTAGCAACCCTGGCCACTATCATGGGTTTCACCAGTGGCTCTACGGGGATTCACATCTGGTTTCTTACATGACTGCATGTAACGCCATTTTTTTGAAAGAGGGCATTGCATTCAACAGTAGCAAGATTTCTTCTGAGAGCCAAGCACTTGGGTAGGGTGATTCAGTGGGGTTCTTAAAATTAATATTCACATTGCCGTGTTGTTATCCAAGCACAGCCACCTCCTTCTTGAGCTGTGTGAACTTGTCAGTCATTTCAGGGAGTGTTGGTGGTGTGCCGGCCTCCACCAATCAGATGGCTCACTGGAAACATAGGCCAAATAGCATATTGCCAGTAATGGTGCCTGTTTCTGTGCCTACTCAGATGACAGCTCAAGGAAGGGCCTGTCAAAAGGCTTCACTATGCTGTGCCTGTTTGCTTTGCCAGTATGATGGCCAAATGCTCATCAGTTTTCCATCAATTTAAAACCTGGATTGGGGGTGCTAGGCCAAGCTTCTCATACTGAGTACTGAGGGCCAATGACTGCTTGGACTGGCAGTGAAATATTTTAGGCTGCCCCGGTGTACCACCGGTCCCCTACTCTAAAAAAATATCTTGTTTATATTTAACTGCTGCTTATAAGGGTGAGTGAGTGGAAGTGAGGCCTACTGAGAGGCCGTTATGTGGGTTTAGATTTTCCATCCCTACCCCTTTCCCAATCTTATTAAATAAAGCATAGTTTGAACATCTAGAGGTGACGTACTGGGAAATTAGCAGGAGTTGGTTCTTAAACCTAACCCCTGTAGGATTCCTGCGCATAACTTTTTAAAAGCATTTAAACTGAGATCTGCAAATAACACAGAAAAGGATATGGGAGAAACAGTCTCAGTAGATGAAGTTTCATGCTGCTGGATGCTGTCCATAACACCAGTCTTTTTTACAGACCTCCTGCTGCAAGTCAAGTGGGGAGAATCGAGTCCAGTACAATCTTTGTTATATTCACTGGTGTGTGCAGCATCTTGGGTGCTTTTGTAGGGTGATTTCTGCCAAGGATTTAAGCTCTTTGATGTCAGAGGAGAGGTCTTCCAAGGGACAGAAGGGGCTGTTAGACCTTGGTGGTAGGGAGATGGTCTCCACTCTCTGATCTTGTCTGGTGCATTTAGGGACAGGTTCTCCCAAGGAGTCTGATCCATGGGATGAGGATCCCAAGTTCTTGCTTCTTTCTCTGGGTTTTGGACCAATGCTGGGGGATGATTTGCAGACCCTTCTTTGCCTTTGTTCATTTAGAGCAAGTAGTCTGCCCATCCATGTCTAGCGCATCTTGGAATTTACGCGGTGGCATCTGGCAAGGAGATGCTGGGCCCTGGTGGTTATTCCCAGGTGGAGGGTGCTTGCAGATTTGATGCTTGACTGCTAAATCTTTAGCCTTATTGGTCCAGTTTTTAATGCTGTAACAGTCTGCCTCCTCTGAGGACTCAAATGTATTCACAATGCTAGGTACCTGAGTTGATACTGTACCCCCTGGTCTTGAAAGGAGTGCAGGGCTGAAGTGAACGCCTTACATCTTGCTGCAAGCTTGGCAGAATATCTGTTAAATTTTAGAATTATATGTCCTTCCCAGGTCAGTGGTTCTTTTTCTCTGGCCATGACCAGAATGTGCCTTTTCTCTGGGAATGGCAGCAGTTTTGGCAGGAGGGCTCTGGGACAGCCACTGGCCTTCAGAGGTGCTGCTAGAGTCCTGTAGGCACTTTCAATTTTTGGGGCCGGTCTCCAGTTGTACTGGAGCAATTTCAGGAGCTCCCATTGAATAAATGTTGCTCTATCTGCTCTCTCCACCCTTTCAGGAAAGCCAATTAATCTGATATTAGAAAATGGCAAAGCAAATTCTGGCATCCTGATTGGCTGGGAGAGTCACATTAGCGGGCAGGCATTTTTCGATAGAGCATGCTAAAAAACAAGTACCAATTCGGGGTGCCCCATTACCTCAGGTATCCTTGGGCCACCCTGAATTTCAAAAGTTGCCAGCCGCCATTTTGCTGTCTCAATAAATGATGTACTTGCCCCCTCCCCAACCTGACATAAATCACATACACTTTTATTCAGGGCCAGCAGTGCTGTTCTTAGCTCACCAGCTCATCGCCTGAGCCCCAAACCCTCCGTCCGTCGAGCCAGCTGCTATAAGTAAACCTAGCAGCGATCGCACATCACATGCTGACCACTACTCCACAATAACCCAGCTTGTATCGACTGCACCCCCAATGGCCACAACACAGAAAAAACTGCTCACACTCTGTTTCTGCCCAACATACACAACTGCCTTTTTTCTCCATAGCAGGCAGCTCCTCAGTGCAGCATACTTTACCATTCCCCATAGGGGGTCTATAACCCGCCCCAAGTGCCCTCTTCTCTCCCACCTCCCCTTATCACTCTGTTACATTACCCATTTTTCCATATAACTACATTCTCTCTCTCTCTCTCTCTCTCTCTTTCTCTCCTTCTCTCTCCCTCCTTCTCTCTCTCCCTCCACTCCTGCCCTCCACCCCCACTATCTCCATCTCTCCAGCCCCTCTGCTATCTCTACCCCTCCTCCACCCTTTCTCCACCCTATAGCTCTACACACTACCCAAGAATCACTCCCCCTGGTACCCTCAAACCACTCCTCACTGCCAGTCTCTACCCCACCTGCCCCATGCATTATCTTCACCTCTCTCACACCTCCCCAACCCCTATTTGCATTTCTGACAATGCCTGCTGGGCTGCACCCTGTAACCCCTTGCTTCTCCCCCACAATCATCTTTTGCAGAACTCTGCTACATAATACTCCAGCCTATTTAGAGTATTCTTGAATAAGATGTTACTTCCTGGCAGGAATCACCTAAACAGATGTTTATGTGGAACAAAATGTTCAGTGAACTTAATATGTCTGTATCATGTTGTCTTTCTTTGACATGGAACCTTTGTAAAAGAGTCCTGGACTCATAGGTTGTTTCTGAACCATGAAATAAATAAATAAAATAAATAAATACTTGCCACTTCTGTGCTGCTGCTGAGTCCCCGATTCACTTTTTTGTTACTGCAGCCCCTCAAACAGCCACAAATAAAATCAGAAGAAAAGAGTGCATCGCACAAATCAAGTAATACAGTCAATGAATATTAAAAAAAAACAAAAAACACTAATAGTAAAACAGTGAGTGTGGCTGTGGGCAGATAACCATGACAACCTGCTACAACTTCGAAGGCCTCAGTAGGTCAAAAGTCCTCATGAGTAAAATAAAGCACAGCATTCATATGCAGGCAGAGGAACTATTCTATAAAAAAAAAGTTGTAACGCTTTCACATACATTTTGTTTTTCTGAAACATAAAAAATACATGGGGCAATTTTCTAAGCGCAATAAGACCCTCCAGGGTGGGTGGTATTGGGCAATACTGGACCTTCCAGGAGCTATAAGGCCCTCTGCCTGCAGCATCGGGCCTCATTACGCCCCTGGGCAGTCCAGTATTGCCCAATACCACCCACCCTGTTGGGTCTTAATTCTTACTAATTCCAATGGCTCTGGTTTTCAGTATATTCTCCCAGTCCACAAAATGCTGGCCATCCTCTCTAGTTCTTGAATTCTGGCCTCATGTCTAGAATCCTTCTCATTGACGTCCGATAAAAAATGTGTCATTATCTTTTTGTTTAGTACTCAGAGTTTTTACCTTGTCTTCTAGGGCTGTGACCAAGGTTTTAAAAGAAGGAATTTCTTGAAGCACTTGTTGCAGCATCCCCTTGATCCCCACAGCATTCCCATTGGAGGCCGGTATGACAGGAGCTGCTGTGGTGGCCATTCTGGCAATGACTGAGCCACCAATTTGTCTCGACAATTTCTCCACAGCCCTTTCAGTAAACTATGTCAAACTTCATGGTTTGTTAGCTTTAAATGCCCCAAAACAAAATCAACTTTGACTGAAAGTCTGTGTTTGGTCAGAATTGAAGCTTATGTCAGATAATTTTCAGGGCTGTATAGAGCCAAGAATTATCCTTAGTGTCCTCTGATTAAAGACATCCTCCCTGAATGTACACTTGGAAGCTATTTCTACATGCAGATCTAAGGAAGGTGCCCCCTCCTTAGCATCTGCTCCAATTTTTAGTAAATGTTTAAATTGTCAATTCATTTATACCAATGCACAACATTCTTCAAACCCTGCACTTTCACAAAAAACAGCCAAAGACTGTGGGCTGCTGAGCCCCTGAACTGTTCATTTTTCACTCTCCAAGAGAGACTGTTGGCAGCTCTACCCACCGCCAGGTCCCATGCCTGCAGGTGGCAGTTGCCAGTTCAGGAGGTGTGGTGGGAAATGTCAGAGGAGGCAGGGCTTCTCCCCACATATCAGCAGAGCAACTCAAGTGACACTCCACGGAGCAGCACTCCATGTGAGTGACTCCCACAAGAGTGGTGGGAGTCACTCACGAGAGTCAACAGTGGGAGGCTGCAGGGAGGCTGTGCTGTAAATTTTGCATTTTATTTTCCTTTTGCATTAAGTTTTGTTTGTGTCTTTAACGGGGCTTTACTATTTTTAACAAATTTTTGATCATGTTTTTACCAGTTCCGTTTAGTTTGTTCTGGGTAACTTTTATACCATCAGTTCAATCCCCTGCACCCCTTGTTCCATTCATGGTTAATTTATTTAACCAGTATCTATCAGAAACTTTGTCAGATGTTTGCCTAGGACCTCAGTCATGTGCCTATCAACATAACTTTACTAGGCTGGGAAATAACAATACAGTATATTTTTTAACTTGACTATTTCATATATCCAGTAGCACAGTTTAAATCAGCACCCGTGACTGCAGGAAAACACTCGGACTCATCCAGTGGAAATAATGAAGTGATCACTATGAAGAAGCTTGGCAGGGGCCGAGTGAAATGTTAGTGTTCAGTGGTTGTACCGCACCACCAGTTTTGCTGGATCTTGTGCTGTGTGTGTATTGGGTACTACAAGTGTTTATTAAAAGGACTTCATTATTGCCACTGGATGAGTCCAAGTGTTTTCCTGCAGTCATGGGTCCTGATTTAAACTGTACTACTGGATGTCTGCTATTTTAGCACCGTAATGGCTGACCTGGTGCTCAACTAACTTTGCTTGTTTTGGTTACTATTTCATATATGAAGCAACTTTGTGAGGTCCTTATGGGATATTCATTGTTTTGCACAGAGGTTATCAGAAATAAGTGTTCAAGAACTGTCTTAATTAAGAGAGACAGTTTTAACACAATCAGGTAGAGAAGACTTCTGTTATTGCTACTTTTGATTTCAGGGTTGATCCACCCTATCCAGGGCCTCAGTTTGCAAATGTTTTTAACTCTGTTGGTGAATCTGGGGCCAAACCAGCAATTAGTATGGTATACCTAAACATTCAGTGCCTGTTGGCCAAAAAAACAATTGTTCGATGTTTGGGTGGCCACACATAATTTCAACATTATCTCAGTATCAGAAACTTGGCATAATAGTAAAATCCCTAATAGGGAAATTAGTTTGGATGGGTACTGCATTTTTAGGAATGATCGGGTTGGTGTCAGGTGTCAAATGACTTAGTGGCCATGGAATAACAGTATCAGCAAGAATGTTCAACCTGCGATTTTTTTTTTGTTGTTGTTGTTGAATTAGGGGGAAAATGTAATGATTAGCTGTATTTATGTATCTCGAGGACACTTGTGCTCACAATTTGATATGATCTATAATTTCCAATGTGTACATCCCCAAATAGAGACTGGATTATAATGGGTGATATTAATTTAAATTGGGGTTACAGGCAGGCAGAGGGTGTTAAGGAGTCTTTAGTGGATCAAGGTCTTCATTGCATTATTAAGGATATGACACACACCAATTATTGCACAGGTTATGAATCTGCTTTTGTTTGATTGGATTATTGTAACAAATCCTTCCAGAGTGGTTGCTTCTGGAGTCCTTCCAGACTCCATTAATGACCACTGTGCTATAGTTTGTAAATGGTCAGCAAAGAGGGACAAAAGGCCCCCTGTGTATTTGTCTACTCATAGAACTACGAAATCTCAATATAGATGAATTTAGTAATTTCATCTGTACTACAGATTGGACTTTTCTTGATAACATTTCAAATCTAGATCTCACTTGTGAAGAATTCTGTTGCATTTTTTAAAATATTTGTAACAGGTTTCTTCCTTTTAAAAAGGTCAGAGTTAAGGGTACCATATGTGATTGGCTAAGCTCCAATCTCCTAAGACAATTGAGAACCAGGGACAAGAAGTGGGCCCATTATAAAAAATAAAGGACAAGTCCATTTTATAGGAATACAAAGCCCTAAGAAATCCTTCTCAGTCTTCAGTAAGAGTGACCTAAATTAACTATTTTAGGTCCAAGCAACAGCAGAATCTCTGAAATTCTAAAAGATCTTGGACACTCTTAATTATTTATTTGGCAAGTAGCAAAAATCAGAATTCATAGTTCTGAAGAACAAGGTTAAAACATGCTGCAATCCACAGATGGTTGCAAACTACTTCAATGTATTTTTTGGTAACTTAGAATGTTATAGGTCTAATCTTCCTCCATTATTATCTCAATCATAGACTACTAGTACTGTTACTTCTATGTCCTACCATTCTACTTAGAATCAAAGAGATTTTACTTCCATATTCTCTCTCCCATGAAAGTAGTAGTAGACCACCATCAATTGGGGTTGATGGAATTGATTACAAGCTTTTAAAACCAGCATCTGATACCATTGCTTTCCCCCACAAAAATAGTCAATTATTCTCCTTCTTATGGAGGTTTTCCCTCATTATAGAAGGAGAGGGTCATTAGATCCAATGCATAAGTCAGGGTAAAAAAACTGAGTATTGAGCTGTCGGCTGATTTTGCTTCTTGCCCCTCTTTCCAAAGTGCTGGAAAAAAATACATTTATCCAGATGGTTGATTTTCTGAATAAAGAGAAGCTTGGGTCAGAAGAAAAGCATTGCTTTCATGCTAAACATAATATAAAGGCTGCAATAGTGGGGTTCACGAACAGCATCCATGAAGCCCTTGATGAGGGGTTATTAAAGGCTGTGGTGCTCGTGGACCTCACTCACCGAGGCATTCATTATTGTTGACCATCAGATTTTGACCAATGCTTTACGCAGTTACAATGCTGCTCTTTTGGTTTCATGGATTATCATAATGGAAGATCTCACAAAGCACAGATTAATGGTTTTTATTCTTGTGATTATTAAATATTCTGTAGAGTATCCCAAGGATCGATCCTTGGCCTATTACTGTTCACACTGTTTATTAACTCTCTTCCTAAAGTTTGTACTTACTGTATACAAACAGCATACTTTATGCACATGATGCTGTTTTATTTTGTAAAGGTGATAATATCTGATAATATCATGGAACTTAATTGTAAACTGCAAGAGGATTTCAACAATGTTCAGTCTTGTTTGTATTTTTTTGTAATAGACTAATTTTGAGTACTAAGAAAATGAAGTCATTGATCCTCACATGACCCCACAGGGCTAATGATTTTGATTTTCAATAGTTGATTACCATGGTGAAGTACATGAAAGAGTATATGAACTGAAATAGCTTGGTGTCTTTTTGGATCACTGTCTTTCATTTGCGGCCCATGTGCCTAGCCTCATCAGTAAGTTCCATCAGAACCTGCCATGCTTTACAGGGTCAAACATTTTCTGCCACCTGAGTCAAGACTTCTTTTAACTAATAGCTTCTTGTTCTCATTCTTATACTGTGGTTCCTTGATTTATTCCACTGCTTCCAAAGGGGTTCTCTCAAAACTAAAGGTTACTTGTCATGGTATCATATGGTTCACCACAGGTTTACAGAAAGGTATAGTCCAGAAAACTCTAGCTCTTCAAGGACCATGCCCAGAAATGAAGGGATCTCGGACCTGGGAATGCTATCCTGCCCTGGGACAAGGTCAGAAGATTGTACCTCAGGAGAAGGCTGATAGGATGCTTTATGGGAAGGGACAGGAACAGAGAGTACCAAGTCTGTTTGGTCCAGTCTGGAGTTAATAGGATCATGGTTGCAGATTCTCCCTTTACTTTCAACAACACCCTTAGTAAGAGTGGAAATGGAGGGAAGACATAAAGAAACTTCCCTGCCCAATTGAGGATGAGGGTATCCAATGGGACTGTCCCCACTAAGGGGTGGATTGCAACAGAACATTGGAAGCTGGCCATTTTCCCATGATGTGAACAGGTCTATCTCCGGTGTACCCCATCGTCTGAACACTGCAGCCAACACCTGCTTGTTTAGGGTCCATTTAAGATGTTCTTGGCTGACTCTGCTCATGGAATCTGCCAAAATATTGCGTTTCCCTGGCAGGTGAACAACTGATAGCTGCACCTCTACAGAATAGGCCAGATTCCAAATCTTCAATGCTTCTATGCATAGCCTTGAAGATCTTGTTCCTCCCTGTTTGTTGATGTAATACACTGTAGTGGTGTTGTCTGTCCTCACCTAAATGGACTGACCTCTGATGTGTGAGGAGAAAGCCTGCATTGCCAGATACACTGCTCAGAGCTCCAGAATGTTTATGTGCTCCTGAGACTCTAAAGGGCTCCACACGCTGTTTATGGTTAAATCCTCCAGATGGGCACCCCAGCCCAGGAGGGAGGCATCTGTAGTAAGCAAGCCATGTATGGCTGTTGGAAGAACAGAATCCCCATTCTGAGATTGCCCTCTTCATTCCACCACTCCAGTGCCCTTAACAGGTACTTTTACACAGGCACTAGCTTTGACAGTGGATCTAGCCTTTGGGACCAATGGGACTCGACTGGTACTGGATGCCCCTAATTTGGAGTCTTGCACCTGGAACTACTGCTGTGGATAAGGCTGTGTTCCCCAGCAGCTGAAGGAACTGTGAAGTCATGATTAAAAACACATTGCTTTAGTTCATGTAGCACAAAAGGATTAAGAGGCCAGTCCAAAACATGAACTAAAGAAATGCGTTCATAATTGCGACATAAAAAATGGTCAGCGAAGGAGCATCCCTCACTTGTCATTTCCTTCAGCTGCTGGGGCACACGGCTTCATCCACAGCAGTAGTTCCAGGTGCAAGACTCCAAATAATTGTTTTATCTGTTTGTTGTAAGGTGCTCAGAGCTATCTGGATTGAATACAATATAAATAAAATTGACTTGACTTGACTTGAAGTATCTTGCAGGTCTGGGTTCCCCTGCTTAGAAAGATCTTGCAATCAGTATCAGGTTTTCCACTCTTTCTTGAGGGAGGAATGCCTTCCCTTGGTGGGCATCCAATTCTGTACCTATAAATTCCTGAACCTGCACAGGTTCTCTCTGGGTCTTTGGGTGTTTCATCAGAAATCCCAGGTCCTCCAAGGTATGCTGGGTGTCAAGGAGGGAGGACTTGGTTTCTGGTGTGACTTTCCTAAGACTAGCCTGTTGTCTAGGTAGGGAAAGACCACCACCACCACCTGCCTCCTCAAATGTGCTGCCACTACAGCTAGGCACTTTGTGAACACACTGGGAGCTGAGGAAAGGCCGAAGGGGAGGGCTGCAAACTGGCAGCGGTAGCAGCCTACCCTGAATCTGAGATATTTTCTGTGAGTGGACCTGACTGGGATGTGAAAATAGGCATCCTTGAGATCCAGTGAACCCAACCAGTCTCCTTGCTGCAGTGACATGATCACTAATTTCAGTGTTACCATCTTGAACTGTTCCTTTTTCAAGTGTTTGTTTGGGTATTTCAGGTCTAAAATGGGTCACCACTCTCCATCTTTCTTGTGGGTCAGGAAGTATCTTGAGTAAAGCCCCTGTCCCCACTGTGAGGAAAGGACTTTCTCCACTACATTTGCTTGTATCAACTTCTTTACCTCCAACTCCAACAGGAGTTTTTTCTGATGGAGTAGGAAGTGTAAAGTTTTTGTGACTCTGTCATTTTGGGACTCTTTTGAATTGCAAAGCCAAACCCTGACTCACTATTTCCAGAACCCACCTGTCTGTGGTAATTCTTTCCCATGCCTGGAAATAATGAAACAGCCTTCCTCACACTGGCAACAGTTCAGCAACCTGTGCAAACTTGTTAGGAGTTCTGTTTTCCCTGGCCCTGGATGCTGGAGCAGTGTCTGCATGCCTGGGACCCCTTCTGCCTCTACCTCTGAAAAATCCCTTCTGCTGGGAATAGTCATGGTAAAGAAGGCCTGCGGAAAGTATCCCCTACCTCTATCTCCCCTTCCAGAAGGCCTACTGAAGAAGGAGGCTTTTCCTTCTCAATGTTACTCTTGTAGGTGGCTTTATATTCATCCACCTTCTTTATGTAAGCCTCTGTCTTGTCATAAATAGGGACTGTCCTTCACAAGGAACATCCATAGCTTTTGTCTGGGTGTCCTGTGAGAGGTTTGTGGTTCTGAGCCATGCAAACTTCCTCAGGGACACTGCATGTGCCATGACCCTTGAAGCAGTGTCATTAGCATCCACTGCCATGTGGAACTGATACTTGGTGGCATCCATGGCAGTTTTTGCCAGGTCCCCGGTAGCTTTTTCACTCATAGACAAATTAGAGCTCCAAAGGGCCTCTTGGTACTGAGGTGAGTAAGTCATGTAAGCTGCCTGCCTTAAAAGCAGGGAAGCTGAAGTATAGACCTTCTTGCCCTTACTGTCCAGTTTCCTGGAGTCCTTCTCATGGGGCTAGGAGGAAAGGGGGACATTGGCCTTGTCACAGGCTGCAGTCTGGACCACTACCTTATGATTAGGGTGGGAGTACAGTTACTCCACGCCCTGCTTGTCCACCTGATATTTCTTTTCTATTGTCCACCTGATATTTTTCTATTTTCTTGTCAATGCCAGCAGCTTAAGTGGGTGATGCCAGCATTTTACAGGTGGTCTTTTTGAGGAATTTGCGGATGGGTAACAACAACCTTTTAGTTGTAGTCTAGCCCATCATGCCTAAAAATTCTACCTCATTCAGTCTCCTGCATAGAGAAGTTGAGGGTGTTGACCATTTGCCATACACAGGAGTAGAGTGAGGTAAAATCATCTGGTGCACAAGGAGGGGAGCCGAACTCCTACTCAGGGGAACTGTCAGGCTCTACAGGTTCCCCTTCTTCCTCCTTCTCCTCCCTATAGAAAAACTCAGCCTCCTCCATCACAGGCACTGAAATAGGTATTGGAGCCTGGGGGGTTGCGTGTAATTTAGATAGAGAGCGAGGGCTCCATACTGTGTTTTCCTATTAGGGTCTAGAATGGAGATTGATTTCTCTAAGACAGCAGAGACTGCATGGTCGCTTCATTACAATGCACCTCATGGCCTAAACCCAGCACAGAGCATCCCCTTCCTAGTCTACCTACTGGTAGCTCTTGATGTGCCATGTTTTATTAACAGTTTGAATTGTGCACACTGATATTAGACTGGCATTTGTTACAGTACTAGGTGCCTACTGCATTATAATATACAAAGCATAGAGTGATTGCTTGATCAATAAGAGCGAATGAAACAAGCATATGTCATGTATTTTCCCCATCCATGTTTGACTGGTGCAAACAAGGTTCTGAAGAAATCTTTGTATTGAATTTTCAGGATTTATCATTAGGCACATGGACTTTTAAATGGTCTTTTGACCATTTGAAGAGTGTTTCACTCAGGGATTTATCGGTATAATATATTATCAGACTCTAGTCCATGGTCATGGTGCAGATGGCCATTTTGGGACATTTTCAGACACTGAAGTTGATTTACTTTGAACTTTGTTATTGAGAAACCCCTCTATGATGCAACAAAGTGATGAGAGTTTAAATCTTATGTTTAGACTTTGTTAATTGATTGCAGTGCCTTGGAACTTTGCTTATGCGTATTGTAGATGTTGTTCTAACATAATAAACATATAGTATAAAAAATAAATGTCCCCATCCCTTACTCCAGCTGCAGTCCTTTCCTCTGTCTGTGCATTTTCTCTCCTCAATACCCTGCCAGCTTTCTGAAGGTAAACCTTCCTGTCTTCATACAGTACCTCTGACTTGTCTTGTATACTCAGTTTCTACTCTCATAAAAGCAACTTGTGTCTCTGAAGGAGCATTTAATATGAAACACAAAACTATTCTGCACTTTCTCCAACTTTTCCTCGGCCTCAGTTTCCCATATTTCAGTCAGGGACAACATTTGGATATTCATGGTTACTCTGGAAATATTTAAAGCTTCTTTTGCAGCATTTCCTACATATTTGCTTTTGAAATATTTTATGCTCCTAAGGGAGTTTAGTGCAATTGGTGTTCTGTTATTTATATTTGTTCCTGAAGTATTCTTTTCTGTAAAAAAAAAAAAAAAAATCAGCCCACTGTAATTAAAAGCCTTAACCAGTTCTATTTTGGCACCATCTACTGTAGAAACCATGACAGTTTACTTTTTTTTGTTGTTGCCAAAAAAAACATTACTTTAGATTTATCTATGTTAATTTCTAGTTTTTGTTTTATATGGACCGCTTAAGAGAATTTAGTTTTCTTTGGACGCCAACTTCAGAAATGGCCAAGACAGTAAGTCATTAATATATAAGAAACAATTACTCACCATAGTAATTATGTTTCTTCTAAAGAGTCCAGTAGCGAGCCAATACAAAAACTGCATCATCTCCATGCAAAGGTATTGTGTCAGAGATTTTGAATGATGCTGTGAAATAAGAACGCCATTCAAATGTGACTGTGTGCTGATGCTCCCTCTAGTGTTCAGATTTGCTCTGAAGAGCAGAAGGGAGTAGTACTGCCTTATTAAACTACAATGTTTGTAACAAGTTAAACAGCAAAAAGTAAGTAAAATTTAAAAGTAAGAACAATTTTAAGAAACCATACCAAATATTTTAAAGATATACTAAAAATATGAAATGTGCAAACATATTTAAATGCTCAGGCAAAAAAAAGTATTTAAACCATACTGTATTTAAGAACCGTTTTCTGATTATGTTCTAGAAGGGACGGTAGTTATGGGAGTGTGTTGGCTCATTATTGAACCAATTAGAAGAAACATCATTACTATGGTGAGTAATTGAGTAATTTTTTCTTCTAGCAATATGAGTCCAATAGTGATGCCAATAAAAAACTGCAGATTAGATAGCAATGCCTCAGGAGGCTAGGAGGACTGGAACCTATTTGGAAAAAGGTTCTGTAACACTGCTGTCTCGAACCTTACATCTCTTCAGGAGAGTATGCCCAGACAGTGGTGCTTTGTGAAAGTGTGTGCAGTTTTCTAAGTAGCTGCTTTGGAGATGTCTTACAAAGGAATGCCTCTCGATGCTGCCACTGAGGCTACAGTTATGCTTGTGGAATATGTTCTGAGCCCTAATGAGCTGCTTACCTGCTTTTTCATAGGAGAACTGTATGCAAGAGACCAACCACCTTGAATGGCCTTTCATGAAGCAGGTTTGTCCTTGCCAACCTCCCCATGGTGAAAAACAGCTGGCTGTTGTCAAATCATATACATTTTGTTCTGTCAAGATTATAGTTGAGGGCTCTCTTGACATTCAAGCAGTGCAATTTTTGTTCACCTGTGCCAGATGTGATGGAAAAAGTACAGGCAGAGTAACTGTTTTATTAAGGTGAAATTCTGACACTACTTTTGGGAGGAATTTTGTGTTTGTCTTCAGGACAACCTTGTCGCTGTATGTGATAATATGCTGTAGTTTGGCTCTGTGCATAAGGCCTGGAGCTCACTGACTCTTCCAGCAAAGGCCATAGCTATGAGGAAACATGTTTTCCATATTACAGACTTTAGGGCCATAGAGGCCACTGGTTCAAAGGGGTAATGCAATTGTTTTGCCAAACAGATATTCAGATCCCAGGGGAATAGGTTCCCTTACTGGGCACTGCAGGTGAAGGAGACCTTTGAAGATTTTCTTGAACACAGGATTTTCTTGAACACAGGGTGTAAAGCTAGATATTTTGGCTTCCCTGAAGATTGAAAAGTTGCTACTGCTGCCAAGTGGACTTTCAGTGATAATGTCTATAATCCACTTGTGTGCAGATGTTGTAAGTAAGCTAGAGCAAAAGTTAACTCAGTTTCCACGGAAGAAATGCCCTTACTTGAGCACCAGATTGAAAATCTTTTCCATTTGGAGGACTATGATTTTTCTTGTGGATTGTTTCCTTGAAACTTTCAGAATATTTAATACTCTGCTCAACAAGTTCATGCTTGAATATGCTACGTCTTCAAGAACCAAGCCACCAGCCCCAGTGTTCTGAGATTTGGAAATTTCACTTTGCCCTGAGACAGAGTCAGGAGGTTTTGTCTTTTGGGGAGAGAGATGGGGTTCTTGTCTGATAGGGATAGTAAGAGAGAGAGAACCATGGCTATCTCACCCAATCCAGTGCCACCAGAATCAATGTCTTCTTCCAAAATTTCTAAAGAAAGGGACTGGAGGGAATGCATAAAATAACTTTCCCTCCCAACTATGAATCAGTGCAACCTGGGGTAGAGTCCCCATGCAGGGTGGCCTGCAGCAGAACAGTGGTAACTTACGATTCTCCCATGAGACAAACAAGTTCACTTCTGGTGCATCCCATCTACTGAATAGCATTTAAACCAGCTGGTGCTGTGATTCTATGATTGGTGGTCTAGTAACCCCTTGTGGTTTCCCTGGCTTATCCTTCTTATTGAGTCTGCCAGAACATTGTCCTTTCCTGGCAGATTCACAGCAGTGATTTCTGTATTTAGGCAGTAGGCCAGATTCAAACTCTTCATTGCCTCTCAATCAATCAATCAATCAATCAATCAAAATCTTTATTTATTCAGGTGAACATCATTAAGCATAGCTCATTTACAAGATGGACCTGAGTGGTCATAACAATATAAGGTTACAAATTTTACACAAAAAACATGGTACTGAATAAACACAGATACAATGATTTATGAATGCAATTTGTGGATCTGGTACCATCTTGTTTGTTTTTGTAGTAAATTATGATGGCATTGTCTGTTCTGACCATAACTGACTGGTCTTGAACCAGATCTGAGAAGCACCGTAGGGACAGGAGCACAGTCTTGAGCTCTAGCAGGTGTATGTGCTCCTGCCGATCTTATCGGGACCAGACCCCACTTACTGTTTGATTGTTCAGATGCCCCCCCATCCTAGTAGAGATGCATCTGTTGTCAGGGTGAGTGTTGTGAACACTTTTTGGAATGTGATTCCTTCCTCGAGATTTCCCACTTCTTTATCACTCCAGAGCCCTGACCAGGGTGACTGTGGCTGTACTAGCTGACCCAGTGGGTTTGAACTTGATGCCAGTGCCTTCTTAAACAATACTGTACATCTCTCATCTATAGGTGAACCCATGGCACCACAGCTGTTGTTGCAGATGTATGCCCTAGCAGTTGCAAGAAGTTACTTGCTGGCCGTGGCTCACCTGGTTTGAAGGATCTTGCATAGGACATCAGACTTTGCACTCTTGCCAGTGGCAAGAATGCTTCCCCCTGAGTAGGGTCTAACTCTCCTTCTATGAAAACTAGCACTTGGCTGGGTTTCAGCTGGGATTTTTCTATGTTCAGTAGAAAGCATAGACTTGCCAGGGTGTTTTTCACCACTACAGTGCAGCTCAGTGTCTCTTGTTTTGTCCTTCCTGTGACTAGCCAGTCATCTAGGAAAGGGGTACACTGTTATCCCTTTTCTTTTTAGAAATGTAGCTACTACTGCTAGGCACTTAGTGAACACCCTTGAAGCTGAGGTTAGACAAAAGGGCAATGTGGCAACCTGATACTGTTCTTTTCTTAGTCTGAGTCTTAGGGGTTTTTTTTCTGTGGGAGTGTCTTACAGGGATGTGAAAGTATACATCTTTCAGATCCAGTGATAACAACTACTCCCTTTTCTGCAGGGATTGTGTAACTGTTCCCAGTGCTACCATTTTTAATTTTTCCTTTTTTTTATGTGCCTGTTCAGAAATCCTAAATTCAGAATGGGCCACCAATCCCTATTTTTCTTTCTTGTGACAAAGTACCTTGAGAAGGGGCCTGTTTCCCACTGTGAGAGAGAGACATTTTCTATGGCCTTTACATTTAGCAGCTTCTTTGCCTCCAGTTCTAATAGGACTTTTTTTTCTGATGGAGAAGTGAATTAAAGGCCTTTGGGCTCTTTAGTTTTAAGAAGCCTGTAAACTGAAGAGTTAAAGGAAAACTATCACCTCATATCTAGTAAATTTTATTTGCTTCCTTGTCAACAGACAACTGTTTTCCAGTAGCTGAGTGAGATATAATATTTTAGCTTTAGCTTGTTTTCACTGTTCATGCTAGTCCTCTGTAACTATCCTGAGAGTTTCCATTTTGTGGTTGTTGAAATCTCATGGTCCATGAGAGCTGCATTAGCATATGAGAACCTGACATCACATCACCCATTTATACCATGTATTTCTATGCTGAAAGTACAAATTTTCTGGAAAAAAAAACCTCTGGAAACACACAAATTGAAAGCAATATAAAGAGAAAAACCCTGTTTTACAACTCCAACAGTTTGTAAAGCTAACTGAAGGTAAATACAGTATTTCACACCTTGCTGCAACTTGTTTTGTTAAAATCTAATTAAGCAGACAGGCATACTGTGGAGTCAAATGGGTGCTTACATATGACATTCTCATATGCTAATGCAGCTCTCAGGGGAAATGAAATTTCAACAACCAGAAAATGGAGACTCCCCAGGATAGTTACAGGTACTAGTATGAACAGTAAAAATAAACTAAAGCAATCACACATGTCCCTAACAGCTAAAGGAAAAGAGTTGTCTGTTGACATGGAAACAAATAAAATTTACAAGACATGAGGGTGTAGTTTTCCTTTAAACCTTTACATACCACTTCCGACACTCACTTGTCTGTTGTGATGGTGTTCCATGCCTTGAAATAATGAGTCAAGCAGCCTCCCACTGGTAGGGATTCTATGGCCACCTGCACAAAGTCAGGGATTTTGTTTTTCTTGTGGTTTAGCATCTGGTATCTGCTTCTGCCTTGCACCTCCCCTGCCTCTGCCTCTTGTGGCACCCTCCAAGAAGGGTAGTTATAGTAAGGCAAGGCAAATTTATTTATAGGGCACCCATTCCCTGAGGCTAAAGGCACCTAACAAACATAAAAAAAATCTTAAAATACAATAAAAAACCAGACTAATATTACATTCAAAATACAGCATATCAGATTTACAAAGGCTTCAGGCTACAGGGGAAAAACAGACTGATAGTCATCGCTGGAATCAACTATCTGCAAAAGCCAGCCTGAAGAGGTGGACCGTCAGCTGCCGCTTAAACACACCGATCGAGGGGGCCTCCCAGACTACAGATGGAAGTGACTTCCACAGTGACACTAAATGTATGGTCACCTGAAGTCCTGAGCTGAATCCTGGGAACGTTCAGGAGGCCTCTTGAACAGAAGCGGAGGGAACGAGAGGAGCTCACCAGTGTCAGGAACTCTGACAGCTAGCCAGGAGTCAGTCAGCATAGGGCCGTATAGGTGAGCAAGCCCACCCTGAAAAGGATCCTCCACCTGACCAGCAGCCAGTGCAGGGCACACAGGACCGGGCTTACATGACTGGACCTCGAAAGGCCACTGCATTCTTCACTAGCTGCAGTCTGCGGAGGGTCCCTCCTATGACCCCGAAGTATAGAGAGCTGCAGTAGTCAAGCCTAGCAGTTACAAAGGTATGTACCAGTGTTGGCAGATCCTTCGGCGGAACGAGGGGCTTGATCCTGGTGATGTTCTCCAAGTGGTAAAAAACACTTTTGACTACAGACAACACCTGATCTTCAAAAGTCAGTCTGCTGTCCAGGATCATGCCCAGATTTCGCACCTTCAGGGAAGCCACCAATGGAACAGACCCCAGGACAATTCCTGTGCTAACCCCTGGAGGAAACCCATCATGCCCACAACCAGGCTCGATCACTAGTACCCTGACTTATCTGGGTTAAGCCTCAGCCAGCTGAAAGCCATCCAGTCATTGATTTTAGCCAAACAGTTGTTAAGCACATTGACAGCTCTGGATGTTTTGGGTGCAAAAGACAAATATAGTTGAGTATCATATGCATAGCAGTGAAACTCCACACTGTATTGTTGAATGATCTTACCCAGGGGCAGCATGTACACTGTGAACAGCATCGGCGACAAGATTGAGCCCTGTGGTACTCCACAAGATAGAAGCATTGGGGAGGAGGAAGAGAAATTCCCCATCACCATCCGCTGCACCCTATCCAAGAGATAGGACTCAAACCACCTGGTGACAGTATCAGCGAGTCCACAAAACTCACAGAGCTGATCAAGAAGCATGACGGGATCCACCGTGTCAAATGCTGAGGAGAGATTGAGAAGCACAAGAACTGACTTGTTTCCTCTATTTCTAGCTGAGCAGATCATTATACCCCCTAACTAGAGCTGTTTCTGTGCTGCGTCTGGCCCAAAAACCTGATTAAAATGGCTCATAGATGTCAGAGGACACAAGATGATCCTCGACCTGCACTACCACTAATTTCTTGACAACCTTGCTCAAAAAAGGCAGGTTGGAGATAGGACTGTAATTTGCCAGGAGGTCTGGGTCAAGGGAAGATTTCTTAAGGAGGGGTCTTACCAGCGCTTCTTTCAAAGCCTCTGGGAATACCCCTTCCACCATAGAACACCTGGCAGTCCTGGCGAACACCGGGCCAACAGCTTCAACGCATCCCATTAAGAAACACGTTGGGGCCGGGTCCAGTTCACAATAAGTGTGCTTCAGCTCTGAGATCACCCTAGTAGAAGTAGGGCCTTTGATAGTAGGCTCTATCCTTACCTACCCTTTCATATGACTTGAAGAAAACGGAAACCCTTACAAGTCAGGTTTTTGTAGGTTGTTTTTTTGTTCATCAACCTTTTCATGTAGGCTTCTGTTTTATCCAAAAAGAGGGAAGGTCCCTCAAATGGGAAGTCCATAACCTTTGTTTTTGTGACTCCGACAGGATGGTTACCCTGAGCCATGCCGACCACTGCAGAGGTACTGCATGTGCTAGTACCCTTGAGGCTACATCATTTTCATCTACAGCCATACGGAACTGATATTTAGTTGCTTCTAGTGTATCTTTTGCAGTTTCTGCTAGATCACTGCCAGTTTCACCACCCACCTTTTCAATTAGGGCCTGAACAGTACTCCAAAAGGGCTTTTGGTTCTGTGCAGCATATGTCAAATGAGCAGCCTGCCTTAACTGCAGGGATGCTGAAGTGTACACTTTCCTTGCCATATAATCCAGCTTTCTGGAATCCTTCTCCGGTGACATGGATGCTACTGACACCATTGATTCATCACATGCAGCTGCTTGCACATCTCTCTCGTGGTCAGGGTGGGAATGTACAAATTCTTCCTTTGCTTCTCTGCTTGATACTTCTTTTCCACTTTTATTGTCAATACCAGAAGCTGAATTTGAGTGTTCTAAACTTTTAATAGTGGCTTTTTTAAGGAATTTGTGAATAGGTACTGTGGGCCTTTTAGGTGAGGTCAGTGACAGCATATTCAGAGAGTCTGCCTCTTCTATTACCTCCTCTGCCTCTGTAGAGGGGAGAGCCATAGTGTCAACCATATGCTTTACAGAAGTATCATATGAGAAGAAATCTTCATTCATTCTTGGTGGGAACCAAAATCCTGTTTAGGGGTTATGTCAGGTTCAACTGGTTTCCTTACCCCTTCCTCTTCCTCCTCCTATTCCTCCAGCACATGTTTAAAAAAAAACCTGAGGCTGGGGAGAGGGTCGGTAATAGTAGCAAGGTTTCCATGGCCTGAAAAGCCTGGAAGAATTGCCACATTTTTGTAATGTCCTCTGCTAAGGGCAAAGCTCTGTGTTCTACTGCTGGCTTCTGGTCCCTTTCTGGGGGGTGGTGCAGTCAGATGCTTTTCTTTTAATTTTTTCTTGGCTGGTGTTGATGGCACCAGAGCATCTGTATTTTTTCCTTTTTTGCCATCCTTAGCAGCAGGGTTCCCCATATCAGACACCTTGTGCTCTTTTTCTGAGCTGGATAATGACCTGGCAGCTTTATCGGTCTCTTTGATAAGAGACTGCTGCTTTTCTGTCACCTTCTATTTGTTTTGAAAAGTACTTGAAGATGTGCATGTTCCACTATCTGAGGTACTTCCTGTGGCGAGCTAGCCAACTGCCAGTCATTATTGGCAGATATAATTCTGTTATATATATTTTTTGATGTGATTCTGTGTATATGTTCATGCTACAAGAACGCCAGTGTTAATGCAAAGAATCACATGGAAAGAGAGACTGGATTTCTTTTAAAAATGTCTGACCTTCCTCTGACCTGAGAGGCAGCTACTTGCCAGGAAGCTAAGGTTGCATTTCCAGGTCCCTTAGAGATATATCAAAACAATTTACCTGTCATAAACCATGCACTTCAGAGCCCAGGATGTGTTAAAGAGGATTTGGTGAAACAGACATTCTTGACAGGACGCTGTGAATTAGCTTGCAGGGTGTTATACTGAGACATCAAAGTTTTAACTCTGAAATCATGTTGATGATTATTATACGTGCCAGAAAGTTGTGATGTCAGAACCTGAATAAGACAATTTTGGGAAAACACAAGAGTGACATCTACTGGCCTAAAGAGAAGGCCCCTTTGGGATTAGACAGTTCTTTTTCTTCAGGCTTCCTCCAGCTGTTTAAGGAGCTGACACAGAGTAAACTCACTCTTTTTTTTTTGCTGAGCATCTACAAGGGACACTCTTCTCCTGACAATACAAGAAGCAAGACTGCCAGTACAATGGAAACTGAGTCTTTAATTTACTTGCTTTGGACTTCAATTCACTAAGGACTTAAGGTAGACTTTAGATAACAGATATAGTGCATTTTTAATGTATATTCCCCCTTTTATTTCTGTTATTCTGTGACCAAATTTGTGCATCTTTTAGTTGTAATGGTATGATTATTTAAGTATTTTAGTAAAAACATTTGTTTTTAAGAAAATTGCCTGAGCAAGATTTTTTTTTAATTGTGTGTGAACTGTGGGACAGTTATTAATAATCTGTGACAAACTGTTATTGCTAAGGGGTTCCTCCATAAGCAACCAATCGAGCAAAGGTCTGTAAAGGATATCTGGGTAGAGACAGGGAAAATACCAACATCTCAAGGAAGAGACTGTTGGGATTTTGAACCAGGTTGTTGCATGTCCTGTTGGAGAAGACAAAATCAGGAGCACACTGCTAGCTGAAAGAGAGTGTGATACCTGGACCTTCCCCATTTGTGTAACAACCAAGAAGGGTTCATATCTGGCTACAAGACTTGAGACTGGTACTGTTCCCTTATCCAGAGTTTAGAAGGATGTCCTGGGTCATCATGATGGGTGTTCAGCCGTTATCTTAGTGAGCATTCTAAAAAAGACTTGAGGAGGGTATCCCTGCCCCTTCATCACAGATTGCACTTAGGGGTGGGCACTGTGAGCTCAGTGCACCTGACCCTTAGGAGTGTGTTTGTGACATTTCCTTCCCTTTTATGTTCACCCTGCGCATGTGCGCCCAGCGAATGTACTGGTACAGTAGTGCCTGTTGATGAGTGTGACACTGTCCGTTCAATGCAGAGCAGTGTTTAACGGGCGATTTCATGTCACACCAATCATCAACGAGGCTTAGTATGACAGAGTATTGGCTTGCATGGCGGAGATGGTAAGAACTTGAAAAGAAATAGCTGATCCAATCAGAGGTCAGCTATTCCCCCTTTGATCTGCACCACCCAGCAAGCCAAACTGATCTGTCAAAGTCAACCTGGAATGCATGTAATGTCTGCCAACTGTAAAAAGAAACCATCCTTTGATGTCTGCAATGACAGCCCCATGACTGTCCCCCACAACCAGACCTCCCTATCAGCCCTTCCTCCACAAATATAACACTGAGGGTGCCCAATCCCTCAGTGTCATCAACTCCTAAGTGAAACCCCACTGCTCCCAATGCATGGTCACATCTCTGTTTTTTTTTTATTATTCATTTATCCCCCTCCATGTGCACCCAATTCTTCCACTCAGCAATGCCCCCCCCCAACAACCATAACAGTGACAATGGGGGTGCCAATCCCCCAGTGTTGCCACCTTCTAAGTGAAACCCCTGTGGTCCATCATCACGCTGCTGGAAATGTGCGGTCACATCTCCATTTTTGTTTATCATTTATTTATTCCCCCACCACCACCATGACTGTGCAATGCACCCGACCCTCTCTCTCAGCAACCTCCCCCCCAACAAACATGACAGTGAGAATGGGGGTGCCCAGTCTCCCAGTGTCACCACCTCCTAAGTGAACCCCATGCAATCCATTACTGTGCTGCTGGCAATACGCAATCACATCTCCTCCATTGGGATTCTTTTCTTTTTTTAATGCCCCCTATTCAACCCTCCCTCTCAGCACACACCACCCCACACACACAATCACAACAGTGACACTGGGGGTACCCAATCCCCCAGTGTCACAAACTGAAATAAAGAAAACCTTCCCTCAAAGTTTTGTGGAGGGGGTTTGTTTGTTTGTTTGTTTTTCAAGAAACCCTGTAACAAGAAAACTGTCCATCAATGTCTGTTGTGGCCATTACAGTCCCCCACCCGGCCCTCCCACTCAGCACCCACCCCCAAGCCCTTACTTACCCATCGGGATCCAATGTCGTAATCCTCTGTGGACCACAGACACATCTTCACTCTTCAAAACCAAACTACAAACTGAAGAAATAGGTATGCAGTTCAATGTATTTCAATGATGTTTTGAACTTAGTGGCATAACTTGGCATTTTTGCATAATTTGGGACCCCACCTCATGAATAATTGCACTGACATCAGGCAAATATGTCCCAAAAAGTGATTTTGTGGTCCCTGCACAAAATCACCTTTCAGGCAGTAGTTGAAAATGTTCTATGCCCTTATTCATGAGGTGGGGTCATAAGAAGGCTATGTTGGAAATTTGGTGTAAAAACATTAAAAAACAACAAAGTTATGAGCCTATGTTGAAGTTTGTGAATGCAGGCTCGTAACTTCAGTAATTTTCAATATACCCCAAATTTTCAGCATAGCCATTTCTTTACAGCACCTAATGAATGTGCTAGCTGTAATTTTTCAAATCCTTACTAAAATGTATTTTTACATCCAGAAAGGTGATTTCGTGGTTCCTGCGCAAAATCATCTGCCAGGTAGGAGTTCAAATTTTTCTGTGCTCTTCTTCATAAGGTAGGTTCAAAAGAACGTTATGTTGAAAATTTGATGTATGTGTAACACCCCTATCAATGGGGGTTCACAAAAAGTCTTCTACAAGCTTGTCTAAGTGCTCGCTGCCTGGCTGGTGTTCGGCACCATAGCCATTAAATGTATTACCAGTGAGCGCCTTTAAAGCCTCCATGTACTGTCTCTTTAAGTGCTGCCCGATTGCAGATATAATTAATCTGAATAGGGGGACTGAGTGTTTCCATGCTCGGGTCCTGCCCGGGCTGCCTGTTCATTGCTCTGTTTCTGCCATCGCTAGTTGTGCAGAGGGAGTCCTGCTGAAAGATGTAACTATTTGCTGGAAATTGCTTAGCGTAATAATGATAATGTACTTGTTCTAACCTGTCTTCTTTGCAGCAAGGACTGTTCTGCTTGGCTCCACCATTTTGTTCCCGAACTGCCGAATTGGATCAATCAGTGATAGGGGACTCTAAAATGGATAAACACACAAAAGGCGGCTACCGGTGAAAAAAACTGGAGCCAAAACAAACAGTGGAACAATAGACTTTTTTGAAAAAGCGTCATTTAGATGTGAAACGTACATCTGTGTTTGAGGAGTGCTGGCTGTTTCTATGTTTTTATGCTATCATTAAAGCTTTTTAATGTGACCTAGCTTACAGGTCTTTTTGTCGATTTACTGGGAAGCCGAATGTTTTTGTCTATTGACTCTAAAATGGAGCCTGCTCATAGGGACTGTATGGACCCAAACCCATGGGATTTTTAGTTCTGGACTGTTGGCACCTTTTGCTACTGAAAGGGGAGTTCTTGTGTGATTGACAGTTGTGTTGGCCAACCGAACCATTTGGGTCTGGGGGAATACCACGAGCTGTCTGCTGGCAAGCCAGATTTGAGTTGGGAGTCGAGAGAGAAGCAGCTCGTGGTAGCCGAGCAGTAAAACCATGTAGTTTGAGTGGGAGAACTGTGGAGAGGTCTGAGTTGAGGCCTGCAAGTCTGCTGTTACCCTGAGAGGAGAAGAGAGAGAGAGAATTGTTTCAGACTAAATCCGAGCTGTGTGATTTTGAGCAAGCTGCTGAATTGAGACCAGGCTTAACCTGTAGGAGACCGAAGATTTTTGCTGAACACGATCGGCCTGTCAGGAACTCCAACTACTTCTGAGCTCCTGATTTGAGCAGTGACTTTGCGATCATGACCGGGGAGCAGTAGGCTGGTACAGTAATACTTCCTTACATATAAATGTGCTATGTACTGGCTAGGGGGTCGAAGTTTAAGTCCCTTTATGTGAACTGTGTACTGAATGCTGGAAGCTGTATCCAGCGCAAAATGGACTAAATCCGCTGTTAGCCCCATGCAGCTTGGCCTTGCCACGAGGGTCCTGCCAGCTTACCCTGCTGCACAGAGAAGAACCATCGACGAGAGACCTGCCTGGGGAGCATCCCCCCTTCCTCACGCCTGAACCGAACCAATGCCTCAGCAGATCGTGAGGACCCTGCTTCTCCTGGCATCCCAGAGAGTTCATCTGCTGTCTCAATTTTGTCCATCCTGTGTTCAGTCTTGGGTACTGTGAGTAATATTCAGGGTAGTTCCCTGCAACAGATAGCTAAATCAAAAGTGTGCTACCTGATAGTCTTGTTATTTTTTCCTTCACGAACTGAGCCCTCCAGCTCCGGATTATAAGTATTGTGTTGTGCAAGGTGTGTTTTTTCATCACAGGCCCTACCAGCTACAACGCCGCCTACCCCGGCAATGGTCCCACAGCTCACCCCCATTCACCTGGGTACCCAGAAGTGTGACTGTGCTAGGGACTCTAACTGCTTGCAAAACTGCATGATTACTAGGGAAAGTAAGCTAATTAACCTGATTGCCCCTATCCTTGTTCAAACCCCCCTGAATAAATCAGATCTACTTTTTTCTGCCTTTTAAACTGTCTGTGGGTCCTGTTTATGCCTGAAGTATTGTGTTACTGCCATTTGCTCTGTTTTACCTTGTTTTACAGGGGGTCATCAGGGTCGAGCTGGTGAAACCAATCCAGGTGGTAAGTGCCAAGAGTTTGGATACTGGTAAAGCATATCAGGGTACTGTGAAGGTCATTGTTGTATTCCGTATGGGCCACTTGCAGGAACCGAGGGGGGTACAGTGTCCCAGAGGGCTGTGCCCAAACTAGTGTGACCACTAATAACCCTGACCTCTGGGTGGAGGCACCCGTTTCAGAACTCATGCCCCTCAACCTACTGGTTGCCCAGCAGGCAGGGGTAGTAGCCCTTGGGGTAGTGTCACCTAGGGGTTACATAAACATATTTAAAAATAACAAAGTTATAAGCCTGCGCTGAATTTTGTAAATGCAGGTTCGTAAGGTAATTTTCAATATTTTTACCCCAAATTGTCAACATAGCCATCGCTTTACAGCACATCATGAACATGACAGTAGTCATTTTTGAAATCCTGCCCAAAATGTGTTTTTGCATCCCAAAAGGTGAGTTCACAGTTTTCACGTTAAATCATCTTTGGCCAGAGGTTGACAATTTTCTCTGCACTTCTTCATGAGGTGGGGTCATAAGAAGGCAGTGTTGACAATTTGGGACGAAAGTATTAAAACATAACAAAGTTATGAACCTGCATTCAAATTTACAAATACAGGCTCCTAACTTTGGTAATACATAACCCACACAGTGCACCACAATGTATCTACTACCCCAGGGCTTCTATATCAGTGGCGAACACTGCCATTGACAAATGCTTGTTCTTTTAGCAGAGCTGTTCAGTGACTCAGAAGCAAACTGTGACACTCTGAGTTTTGCCCTTTTCGTTTGTGTTTTAGTGCAAAAAGGGTTACATGGATCACAATTTAAATAGTTATGGTGGGAGCCCAAATAATCAAGAAACACAGATCCTGGTGGGCTGCCTTCTCCATGATCTTGTGACAGCATTCACAATTTTTAAATCCTGTAGGCCTTGTCATTTTCTTAGGCTTTTCAGCCATAACAATTGACTGAATAAAGCCAAAAAAGTTATTGGCAGTTCTTTAACTTACAAATTCATTAATGGCTTACTAAAATATAAAATAAGAGGTTATGTTTATGTTTCTAATGAAAATGCAAGTTACTGCATTAAAGCAGGTACCATAAAGTTAGGCTATTCTCCCATTCCAAGGAACTGATCAGGAACCTGAGAATATCACTAAATAACACAAGTTAGACAAAATAACCTCTCTAACTAATGGAGATATCGAGAACGAAAATGGAAAAGCCCTAGTAGCATTTTAAATAATAAAAGACTTAGCCCATGGAGTTGGAGAGGACTCTGAGGTGACTGTTCTCGTCAGCAAAGAAAACAAATCTGATGTTCAAACACTAAAGGAAGCAGCAGTACAAAGCAACATTTGAATGGAGTTGTGATTCCATAGCACCATTCCAAATCACTGAGGCAACATCCCGGCATGGAGATGATGCAGTTTTTACATTGCATCACTGCTGGACTCATGTTGTTAGAATAATGTTGGACTTCTCCTGCCATTTATTTACTTCAGGGAAGTGAAAACTGTCTTCCTCCAGATTTGCAATCACTGAATTAATATACAGGGGGAATGTAGTGGTTGCAAGTACGCATCATTGTCTGATGCCTTGATTTAATCTAAAATACTCTAATAATTCTCTATTGGGTCCAATTCTTACCTTAATTCATATGTTATGGGGCTCTTACTTAATAATATAAGCCCTCACTCCCCAGCGTCTAGGGGTATGTCTGGTGTTAAAACAGGGAGGAGAGAATACACAGTGCTGACTCAATTACTTGACCTCCAGGTGTTTGGTGACCTCTGAGTACTGCAGAACACATCAGGGTATGCAGGTTGCAATAAAGGGGGGTTAGAACACAGAACAAATCTCTAATAGAAAGATAATGTCTAAACTTGGAAGGAACTTCAAAACGGGATCCTTTTATTTACCAACTGTTCATGAGCACACTCTTCCTTTCTCCCATGTGGCAGGCTACAGTCCCTCACTGTCGCTCAAACTCAGTGTCCAGAACCAGTCTCTGAACCCTAGTCACAGAGGGATGATAGTAAAGCATTGTTTCAATTACAAAGTCTGTTTCAATAAATTGATGGGGTTGTAACAACAACCCAAAGGGCACACAGGAACCTCTGTATCATTTCTCTTCATAGGCTGAACTCACATTTGATATTTCACGTGGCAACTAACCAGGCCTGCACAAATTACATAGGTCCCCTGCAGCCTGAAACCACAAGAGATCAAACATAACAGGACACTTGTCCTTCTCTAAAACACCCAGAGCAGGTACATATTAACTTCTAACCTACTGTGAGCATCACACTTCGACCTGCACAGTTCTCCTTCCATAGAAATGGGGTATTTTGCTCCTTAAAGTTACCCAGGGAATAGCCACCAACTTCCCCTGAACCCAGTACCAGGTTCCCTCTACAAGCTCCAGGCAGTGGGCTTTTGTGGTAGGAGCTCCAGGCCCTTTGATTCTTACGTACTACAAAGCGTTCAGCACAGTTTACTTACTGATACCCATGGAAACTGTTTCCCCACACAATTTACACGGCAAGGAGAGGCAATCACTCCCTGGGGATCCAAGGTTGCTACCGTGATGCCTTCCACTCTCTCCCAAGAACTTACCCCCATGGGCAGAGAGTCCAAAGTCAAATTTGAGTTTTACAGGCTTCATTCCCCACCTGAGGAGATCATAATTTAGGGTCAAGAAGAGGAGGACACCCCATGGGGGTCCAAGGTTACCACAGGTGGCAGCTCTTACCATCTTCCAAGAACGGACCCCCATGGGAAGAGGGTCCCAGACTGAAACAGAGCTACAGGGGTATATTTTGAAACCCTCCTGCCTAGTGCAGGAAGGGGGGCACTGCTGATTGCCCTCTACAGTCCTGAGATAAAACAGTTTTAAATCACCTCAATTTTTCTGTTTGACGTTTCTGTTAGTCCATAGCTTTCTCTTCTCTCAGTCTCCGAACTGATGGATTAAGAAGATTTCCCCTCCTGGGGATCCCTGTCAATAGCAGCTGCCATGATTCAGCAAGATCTTTTTGGGCCTTCCACACAGGAACAGAGGCTTAGCACCAGGGAGCAGGCACTTCCCAGACTGATCAACTTCCTGTTGCTCTCTCAGCCACAGGCAGCTGAGAAGACCAGCTATCTCAGCCTCCTGAGACTCCAAGAAATTAACCCTTTAGAGGATTCTAACCAGGTCACACAGACATATGTGGTTTTAAACAGGCCTACTAGACCTAAATATGACACAGAGATCCTTATGGGGGCTACAGTAATATGCAGCAGGTAAGGCTCTACAGTATGCCCACATTTTGCAAGGTCTACCATAACACACCTTTGTTAATAAGATCAAAAGAAGACCAATAATCAATAAATGCAACACAGAGCACACAGTAATAATATAGTTTCTTCCAAAGGGATCCCTCACTAAGTTTAACAAGTGCAGTCATTTCCCTGGAATGAGCTGCCCTGGAGCGTTTAGAGGTTTATGCAAATTATGGAATTTAGAATTAAATTCAAACTCTGCTGTGTGGTCACACTCACCCCGACCCCTAACGTCAAATTTATTCTAAAGCTAGGGGGAGCAGTGATTACTGAAACTAGCTAAACGGCAACCAAAATTCTTTCATTTTTTCACCAAAAAATGTTTTAAAAATTTGTTAAAACATGGCAGAACAATTCAATTTGTTATAAAAAAAACTAAAGTCACTCAGACAATTTAGCAGCAATTGTTAAAACATTGTAACAAGTAATGCTCAAGCAAATTGAAAAGGAACGGATCATTGTATGAACCTTTCTATAGGTTCTGGAAGGGGAGGCAGGGATTAGGGATTGTTAAACACAGTGAGGGAGCCCTTTGGAAGAAGCAATATTACTTTAGTGAGTATTTTTTTCTTTGAAACTCCAGGAATCCTTCACTTAAATTCAACAAGTGCAGACTCCAAAAGCAGTACCTTGGGAGGACGGGTACAGAACCTATTTACAGAAAAGGTTCTGCAAGACAGCAGTGCCAAAACCATCATCCCTTCTGGACTGTATGTCCAGACAGTAATGCTTTGTGAAAGTGTGCGCTGTTTTCAAGGAAGATGCTTTACAAACCTCCTGCAGGCGATACCCCTTGATGCTGCCACAGAGGCAGAGGCGCCTCTTGTAGAGTGGGCCCTGAGCCCGCTTGGAGGCAGTTTGCCAGCTGTTTGTTTTTTGTACATACAATCTTTATTGAACTTTTACAATGTCTGCAACCTCCATAGGAGTACCAAGTAGTCAATGCAAACAAGGCAATGTGCGATCTCATCCCAATAATACTGTAAAGCATTCCAGGCCACCGTGTGCTGACATTAACTCTTCTCTTCACCCATTTAGTTCCAGCGCAGTGGGGGAGGGAGGGCATAATATGTTAGAGTAACGTAACCCACCCATAGCCTGGTTTTGTTATGTCCATTTCTTTTTTTTTTCATTTTTTCTCCCGTTCTCCCCGCAGCGGCCCCCATGCAACTGACCCCCCCCCAGCCCCATCACCCGGCTCCTCCAGGATCTTACCTTAAGCCATCCATGGCTTGGAATGGCTGCCTGGCCACCGGTGCAGAGCCTGTGGGTGGGGGGTGGTCTTTACCCTACCACTGCAAGGTGTTTTTCATTTTCTTCCCTCCCCGTTGGTGGGGCATGACATGTTAGCCACATACGTGGAGGTGTATGCATGCTATAGAGATCCACAGCACCCACCCGCTGTTGACACCCCCATCCTGCCCTCAGGCCTCCTCATGTGGCGGAGCAGCCAAGACTTCCTCCCTGGGAGAGGAGAGCAGTCCTCCGGATCCTCAATCCTCTCCCTCCCCGGCAGACCCCTGGTGGCCTGTGCTCATTCCCAAACATGGGTCATCATTGTGGTGTGAGGTGTGGTATCCAGTGTCTCAACCCTCAGCACCACCGGGCTGGCTTGTTATGTCCATTTCTATATTTCCAGGGCAGGAAGCCAAGGGGATCAGGACTCCAGTCTTCCTGGACAAAAAGGAGGGTGGGGCAAGACAGTTGCAGTCAGGACCGATTTAACTTCACTATGATAACTGTCAATAAGTTTGTCTTCTGTTGATACAGTACCAAATTGGGCTCATCTATAGCGAGGGGGGGTTGCCTATATACTGATGTTATTCTCAAACTTTGTAATAACAGAACTATATACAGGATGCAATCCACTGAGAAACTGTTCTCTTGCATACTGGTTTGCCCTTCGCCACTTCACCATAAGTAACAAAAAGCTGAGTTTTAGTGGACCTGGCATCCTTTGTTTTGGTCCAAATAATAATTCAGTACCCTTTTCACATCCAGACTGTGGAGCCTTTGCTCCCCTGACCTGGATTTTCCTGCAACAAAAACAGGAAGGGCAATTGACTGATTCAGATGGAATTTAGACACTACTTTTGGGGGGAATCTCCAGTTTGTCCTTAGGACTATCTTGTCCCTATAGAAAAATATGTAGTTAAGATCTGTACAAAGAACCTGTAGCTCGTTCACCCTTCTCGCAGATGTTACTGCCACTAGGAAAACCGTTTTCTAGCTGACATACTTCAGTGCTGCAGATGCCATGGGCTCAAAAGAAGCCTCCCTCATCTGGGCATTGCACATGTTCAAATCCCAATGAGAGACAGGGTCCCTCACTGGAGGGTACAGGTAATTAAGGCCCTTGAAAACCTTTTTGAAAATAGGTTGTGAGGCCACTGACCTGTCTTTGCCAGCTGACGTGTAAGCAGACACTGCTGCCAAATGCACCTTCAGAGTTGAGGGCCTTAGGCCCAAACACTGGAGGTGGACTAAGTAGTCCAGGATTGTGGATAAAGCTGCCCTGAGAGGGATGATCTGTTTGGGAGAGCACCATAATGAAAAATTTTTCCATTCTGAATCGTAAGTTTTCCTTGTTGCTGGTTTCCTGGAAACCATCAGCACTTCCATTACGTTCTCAGAAAGTTTTAGCCCAGAAATTCTAGTTCCTCAAGAATCGTGTTCTGAAGCACAGAGTTCTTGGATCTGGGAATGTTATCCTGCCTTTGGACACTGTCAGATTGTACCTCAGTGAGAGGTTGACAGGCTGTTTGCTGGTGAGGGACAGGAGCGCAGAGCACCAGGTTTGCCTGACCCAGTCTTTAGCAATTAGAATCATTAGGCTTGATTTTTATAGAGTCCTTAGATCTCCACAATTTGCAGCAATCTAGGGCTGTGGCAAACTCCATATACATCAAGAGCTCTGCGCCCAATTTTGTAAAACTAGGGGTCCTTGCGTCGAAGACCTGGGAGGTGCCGCAGCCACAGGGTTGTGCAAAATATGTGACGCACCTACAAGGTTTAACAGAGGGATCTATCATCATCCCCCGTGCAGAACCCTAGCCAACCCACGGAGGTTGGTGGGACTGCAATGCCCGGAAGCTGTTGCCAGGGGGCCGATGGAGCCCTGGTGGTGTCATGGGATGAAGTAGGCATGATGGCAGTGGGAGGGATATGTGGAGGGACATGGGAGGATGCTTTGTACCATGCCACACAGCAGATCAGGTCAGGTGGAGGGGCACAGCTGGACCAGCATGTTCCAGACCCTTGGAGACAGCAACCCTGGTGCCTTCCCCAGAGGACCCATAGCCCTCTAAAGGTGGTGACTGGCAGTGGGTGCTGGTTGCAGTATGCATGTGGTGGCTGGGGACATGCCCCAGGCACCATGACTTTACTCACTGTGCAGAGCCCCATATGTGGTGCCTGGAGGATGCCTGATGACACTGACGGTGCCTGTGGATACTGTGAGGCAGGTGCCAGGGCTGCTGTCAATGGGGATCCAGAACATGATGGTCCGGCCATGCCCCCCAACCTGGGCCAACGTGTTGTGCGGCACTTCACATGGCATCTCCCCACGGTGCCTCCATACATCCCTTCCACTGCTGCTGTGCCCCTTCACCCCCAATGGCACCACCAGGACTCCATTGTTCCCCTCTTTCCAGGTCACCCCCCCCAATTGCCACCCTGCCAGTCAGTGGCAGAGGGCCCTTAGGCCACCTTCTGGCTGGTCTAAAGGTAGTCCCCTGTGTTGCAACCATAGCGGGGCTTTTAGAATAGCAAACAAGGGGATGGTGCAGGCCCACTGTGGCACACCCTTGTGACCTGGTTCACAGGCACTTTTGCCAGAAGGGTGGCACAGGAGGCTTTGCTGCATGGCATCCAGATTTCACCACAGCCAGCATCTGAATATTGGGATTGCTGCAAACTATGACATAAGGTGCCACTTGCGTCATACCCGTTTGGTGCAGGCACCTTGCGCCATAGTTTTACCTTTGAAAATTGAGCCCATTGTTGTTGATTCCCTTCCAGCTTTAGCAGAATTCTAAGTAAAAGTGGGAAAGTAGGGAAGGCATAGAGAAACTTCTTTGATCCTACTGCTGGGTGTCTGAAACAAAAAAGTGGGAGCTGATTGTTCTCCCAGGAGGCAAATAGATTTATTTCTAATGTACCCACTTCTGAATACTGATGCCAAAATTTGCTGATTCGGGGTCCACTCATGATTTCCGAGGGTGATTCTTCTCAGGGAGTCTGCTAGCACACTGTCTTCCCCAGATGGGGCTACTGTGGATAGCTGCACTTTCAGGGAGTAGGCCAAGTTCCAGATCTTCATGGCTTCTGTGCACAGCTTGGAATATCTTGTTCCTCCCTGTCTGTTTATATAGTACATAGTTGTGGAGTTGTCTGTTCTGATCTGGACAGACTGACCACCGATTTGGGAGGAAAAGGCCTGCATTGCTAAGTGCACTGCCCTAATTTCCAGGAGCTTTATGTGCTCTTGAGTCTCCTGTGTACTCCAAATTCCGCTCACAGTAAGATCCTCTAGGTGGGCACCCCAACCTAGAAGGGAGGCATCAGTTGTGAGAATAGCTGTAGGGTTTTGTTGCAGGAAGGGAATCCCCTCTCTGAGGTTGCATTCCTCCTTCCACCAGTCTAGGGTTCTTAACAAGGTTCTTGTGACAGGCGCCCATTTGGAGAAGGTGTCCCATCCTTGAGACCAATGGTCCCCTAAGTGGTACTGAGTATCTTTAAGCAGGAACCTGGCCCCTGGTACCACTGCTGTGGTGGTGGCCCTGTGTCCTAATAGCCTTAGAAAATCCCTTGCAGGCCTTGGCTGACCTACTTTGAAGGATTCTGCAGTTGCAATCAGATTTGCTGCACTTGCTAGGGGAAGGAATGCCTTCCCTCGCAGGGTATCCAGTTTTGCACCAATAAATTCAAGAACTTGTACTGGCACCGTGTGAGACTTTTGAAAGTTTATGAGGCAGCCTACATCCTCCAAAATGTTTTGGTGTGCATTATGGAGGACTTTGCTTCCTACTGTGTTTTCATTGAGATTAGCCAGCCATCCAGGTAAGTAAAAAACAACACCCCTTTTCTTCTCATATGTGCTGCAACCACAGCTAGGCACTTTGTGAACACCTTTCGAACCACGATGAGGCCAAAGGGAGATGCTGTGTACTGGTAGTGGCAGTTCCCTAACCTGAACATGAGGTATTTCCGATGTCTTGATCTGACTGGTATGTGGAAGTAGGCATCTTTCAGATCCAGTGATCCCAGCCAATCTCCTGTTTTCACTGGATGAACTCACTGACTCCAGTGTTGCCATCTTGAACTTTTCTTTCTTTAAATGTTTGTTCAGGTATCTCAAGTCTAAATGGGTCGCCACTCCTCATTTTTCTTGAGGGTAAGGAGGTATCCAGAATAAAGTCCCTTATCTTTTTGTGCCGGAGGTATGTTTTCCACTGCACATGTTTGCAGCAATTTCTTCACTACCAGCATGATTTTTTTCTGCCAGTTTCTGAGGCTGAAAAACTTTTGGGCTTGGCAGTTTGGGAAATTTTCTGAGCTGCAGAGACAAATCCTGACTCATTAGTTCTAGGACCACTTGTCTGTGGTAATTTTTGTCCATTCCTGGAATTAATGGGCCAGTCTTCCTCCCACTGGCAATGGATAGGCTTCTCAGAGGTTCTGCTTTGTCTCGAGCTTGGGTGCTGGCGTTGCAGAAGCATGCTCATTTCCCTTCTACCTCTGGGGGTAGTCATAGGGAGCATAAACACGAGGGCAGTATCCCCTACCCCTACCACCCCTTCCGTAAGGCCTATAGGAAGTGGAGGCCTTTTCATTTTCAGTATTGCTCTTGTAGATGATTGTATACTTATCTTCCTTTTTTCACTTAAGCCTCTGTCTTGTCACCAAACAGGGAATATCTCTCACAAGAGAAATCCATAGCTTTTATTTATTTAGCTTTTGTTTACCGGGTAAGTACACTAGACAAGTTGTATGCCTATTTTCAGGAACGACCCGGGAGAGTACAACAAGTATTGCAGACAACATCATTACACCAGGTATTACAGACCACATCGTAACAGGTGAACAAGTGCAATATTGTAACTTAGTACAATGAGTGTTACAGACCTCATTGTAACAGCATAGTGGGTGAACCAGTACAATACTGCAACTTAATACATTGAGTCAGCAGAGCATACAGACAGGAAAAGCAACAGTAAATATAAACAGACAAGGGTAAGGTACATAATGAGCAAGCAGTCAGTAGCATTGAGCCTATGAGTAGCATAGGTAAGTACTTAGGAAGGGACTGCTCGAGGCAATCCAGTATCCTGTGATACAAGACAAGAAACACAGACAAGCACTCACAGCAAGGACAGTAAAGCACATAGTAGTATGAATAAAAGTTTACTGTTTTATTGAATATCATGCCATCACACTGCTCACAAAGCCATGTGGAAACAAATAGCCTTCACCAGGTTACAAGCAGAAGAACCGCACTGGCAATAGCTGACTATGTAACAATTTTGCACCTAAGAAATAACATTTCACTTGGCAACTCCCAGCTGCATCAGAGTTGATTTAAACAGCCAAAAACTGTACTTTTCCAATCACACTCCATAGACTTGAATGAAGCATGCCCCCACACTCTCCCTACATATATGTCATAGAACAACAGACCACAGGGGTGTGTCCAGCAACCAGGAAGTGGAAAGGAATGGCACAGCTAGCCCTTCGGGGCAATTTACAATCCCTTCCCTTCCTTCTCGGGTATGAAAAAATAAATTCTGCTAATACCACCGAGGAGCTCTGATGGATGTAAGGGAGATTTCGCTTATTTGTGTGTAGCACTGAGAAAGGCGCCCTTTAAATGATGGAGAAAGTTCAAAGAAGAGTAACAAAAAAAATTAATATCTCCCATTTAGATTACGAGCAAAGACTAACTGAGCTGGACTTGTTCCCACTTGAGTATAGACACTTACGAGGTGACCTCTGTCTTGTCTTTCAAGCATTTGAAAATCATGACCTGTGGGAGTACTCAGGTTTGCAAGCTAAAAATATGGTTAGAAATTTAAGAGGTCATAACAAGCAACTCAAAGGAGAACTATGTAAGTCTATATACAGTAAGTCTACCAAGAGAGGGAATTGGTTCAACCAAAGAATAGCATCTATGTGGAATGCATTACCAAATTCCATAGTTAATAGTCCAAACATGGAATCATTTAAAATAGCTATAGATGAACATATAGGGAAACTTTTAATAAGGAAAACTACCAAGACTAATATGGCTAATTGCTTTTGACTCGTAACCCTCCTATGATAACTATGAAATGAAAAAAACCCTTCACAGGTTGAAAAGGGCTTAAATTGTTGAAATGTGGTTTGGTTCCCTTTAAATTGAAAACACAAGTGAAAATAGCCTAGCAAAACATTTTGCTAGAATAAACTGTCAGAAATCAACTTGGTTCCCAAAGTATGAGGAACCGAGAATAATAGTGAATAAAAACCACAAAGCGATTACATTTTGAAGTATTTTTAGTGAAACAAAGAGTATTAAAGTGGTTTCCTAAAACCGGGAACCATGCCAAAAACTGTCTTCTCTGGTTCCTGGGAACCAATGTAGACCCAGAGATTACTTACACATATACAACAAAACAACCTAACTAATGTAGAGTATCAATAAACTAACTAAACACTGGATACTTATAATATTTTTAAATGAATGAATTGAAGACAGGTCTGAAGTTGAAAAGAAGACTTCGGGGTGACTGCTTTCTTCAGACAGAGATATAAATCTGATGTTAGAGTGCAGGGGTGAGTGTGACCACACAGCAGAGTTTGAATTTCATTCTAAATTCCATAATTTGCGTAGAATACTAAAAGATCCAGGGCTGCTCAATACAGGGGAATGATTGCAGTTGTTTAACTTAAGTGAGGGATTGCTGGGGTTTGAGTATTTATTTGAAAACCTGCCTGCTCTTCACAGATGAGATCTTTATTCCCTGTTCATATTTGAAGTTGCTTTAGTGTGACTTCACCAAAAATCTTCACTAGAATATTAATGATTGAATGATCAGTAGCTTTTTATTTTTATTTGAGCTGGCGCATTTTTAAGGCTGATTGGCGTAAGCCAGAAGAAATGTTGTGTGCACTCAACAGTAGGTCTACCAGACGTAAGCCAGGAAAATTGCCCAGTGAATTACAGGCTTCTTTTCATATCAGCTTGAACAGTTCACTGTATAGTGATAAAATTGCATTGCATTGCATCACCGGCCCACCAGCACAGCTGTAATGCTACTGCTCACGACGCTGACAACCTGGGTTCCAAAGCGAGCCCAAGGTGTCAGAGGGACAGCTGGGGGAAGAAGGATTGAGTATCCACGGGATCACCTCCTCCTACTCTGGAGGGGCCTCAGTGCTCAACTGACCCTTGGCGGAAGCCAGGTGGAAAAGCAGCCCGAGTATAAAGAGGCAGTGAAGACATGACAGATGTGAACGTGTGTGCCCTGACATTGGTGCACGCCACATCCCCCATGGGAGCAACCAGAAAAATCCTTGATTGAGCAGAATGACGACCAGCCTCCACAGGCCCCATACCCAGTGACTCAGGCTCCTCCCAGAATCTGGATCCGGTCCTGGTGGGTCATGAGACTCCCTGTCACCCTGCCACAGAGGGAAAGTCATAGGGGAGTAAGGGAGCAGGTAAGCCTTGGGGGAAGCTGGGGTGACGGGGCTGGGAAGAGTGGCGGGAAGCAGGGCCAGCCAGGGCAGGGAGATGAAAACAAAATATTGCATTATATCATATGTATTAAATTATATTGATCTGCACATGTTTTGATGTACCCTGAATTTCTACAAACTCGTGTTCCTAAGTGAATGTGTTGTATTGTTTTATACTTTTGTGTCAGACATGGTTGTAAAAGGGCTTGTCCCAGTCCACTTACTGGTTAAAATTAAAAATGAAATTAAAGGAAATAAAAATGTTGAGTGTCCCTCTACCACCACCTGTTGCCCAACTATATCCCCATAGACATGGCATGCAGTCTCTATGAGTGGGCTAGTGCACCCGGATGTTTTTTGAGGGAGCTGCGTTGGTGGCAGCATTGCTTGGCATATTATTACAGGAAAATATAGTCCCAATTAGGGGGTCTATTTGTAACACAACAGTGTTTCTGCTGCATGTCATTTTATCTATTTGGCTGTTTTTTAACTTCAATTTCAATAAAGTATTTTTATAATGGGATATTGCGAAGTTGCTGGTGCCAGTTTTACATTACTTTTCTGTAATAATAAAACAGTCCCTGCTAATCTACTAGTGCCCCACAACCACCCTGTTCCAGTAGTGAAAGTCACTGATAATCCAGTGGTACCCACCTGCCCCCCCCAAGATCTCCAATCCAATAGAAAAAGTCCCTGATAGTCCAGTGGTACCCCCTTCTGCCCTGATCCCCAATCCAGTAGTGAAGTCCCTGGTAGTCCAGTGGATAACCCATCCTGCTCTGATCCCCAATCCAATACTGAAAGCTTCTGGTAGTCCAGTGATGCCCCACTCCTAGCCTGATCCCTGATTAAATAGTGAAACTCTCTGGTAGTCTAGTGGTACCTTTGTTACTGCCCCAATCCCCAATCTAGTAGTGAAAGGCCCTGTTAGACCAGTGGACCCCCCCAAGTCCCCAAAAGAAAATGACTCTCCCCTGCCCGGCCCACCAATTTGGCACCCACCACATTTCACCCCGTCAGCCACTCAACCCATCTGATTAACCCTACTGCTGTCAGCAGGCCCAGAAATGGATGATGACCGATAAAGACCTTCCTCTCACCACCTTGGCCAGACACCATCTAAATGACAAGGACCGTATGCATGCATAATGAAGAAGAAAAAATTACTCACCTTAGTAAAGTTGTTTCTTCTAATGGAGTCTTGCTATATTATGACAATTGCAGTTTGTCCCACCATTAGAACTGCTCCGGAGGTGAAAGAGTTAACTCCCATTCAAGAATGGAACTTGGAGCGTGAGCTCGGTTAGAGAAGCTCTGTCTGGGTTATTTCAAACCTAAACTGTCAGATCTTTGCAAGCAAAACTCACTAAGGTCTGTGTGGAAGCTGTAACCTACACTAGACAACTGGCTACCTGACTATTAAGACATACTCCTGGTCCCAACACAAAGACTCAAGTCAGGGACCAGAAGTAATAATATAATATAAGTAATAATATGACATAAAATAAAACATCACACCCCAAAACCCCAAGAAGGGGTGGAAAACATATAATGGGCATAACTAGCGCCCACACTAGGCTGCCCACCCCATACCCAAGTAAAAGTTCTGAGAGGGGCAGGCTGGGGGGAGGTCATAATATAGCAAGACTCCATTAGAAGAAACAACATTACTAAGGTGAGTAATTTTTTCTTCAAACAACATGAAGTCTTGCTATATTATGACAATTGCAGAATACACAGCAGTACCTCCATGGAGGAGGGACAGAACCTACTTAGGGAATAGGCTCTGAAGCACAGCTGTGCCAAACCGAGCATCCCTCCTGGCCTGGACATTCAGGGAGTAATGCTTGGTGAAAGTATGTACTGTTTTCCAGGTAGCTGCTTGACATATCTCTAAGATAGGGATATCTCTGGCAGCAGCTAGAGACACAGCTGTACCTCTGGTAGAATGAGCCCTCAGGCCTGAAGGGGGAACTTTCCCCAGTTTTTGATAACAAAATTGGATACAAGAGACAATCCACCTGGCAATGGATCTCTTAGTGGCAGGTTTCTTTCCGACCTCACCATAAGTGAGAAAAGTTGGAGGGATTCAACCTGTGACCCTTGGTACGCTCTATATAGTAACTTAGGGCCTCTTAACATCTAAACTGTGCAATCTCCTCTCACCAGAGAAAGAATGGTCAGTGAAAACACTGGAAGGGAGATAGATTGATTAAGATGGAAATCTGAAACCACCTTAGGCAAAAACTTCCTGTTAGTCCTGAGGACTACCTTATCCCTGTGGAAAGAAATAAAGTCAGTTTCTACTGACAGGGCTTGCAACTCACTTATGCACCTGGCAGAAGTGATAGCCACTAGGAAAACAGTTTTCCAAGTTAAGTACTTAAGCTCTGCAGAAGACAGAGGTTCAAAAGGAGGTTGCATTAACTGGGCAATGCAAACATTAAGGTCCCAGGCAGGGGCCGGATCCCTAAAAGGTGGATTAGAATGAAGTAATCCTTTAAAAAACTTGGAAAATACAGGGTGAGCGGAAAGAGAGGAGGGCTTTCCTGCTGAAACAAAAGCAGAGACAGCTGCCAAATGTACTTTCAGGGTAGCTGGTCTCAGTCCCAAGGAATTAAGGTGGACCATATAGTCCAAAACAATGGGCAAATCAGCAGATTCCGGGGAAATATGTTTCCCAGAACACCAAATGGAAAACCTTTTCCACTTAGAATTGTAAGTAGCCCTAGTGGAAGGCTTCCTAGAAGCCTTTAGGATTTCAAGAACACCCTGAGAAAGGTGCAGGTCAGCAATTCTAACTCCTCAAGAGCCAGGCCTTGAGGTCGAGATTTGAGGTTCGGATACCAAACTCTCCCCTGTGCACAGGTTAACAGGTTGTGATTTCTGGGGAGGCACAGGGAAAGATGGACTGCTAGTGACAGAAGGAGTGGTACCAGGGCTGCCTGGCCCAATCTGGGGCAATCAGAATCATCCTGCAAGGCTGGGATCTGATTTTGACTAGCACCTTGAATAGGAGAGGGAAGGGGGGAAAGGCATAAAGAAACTTCCTTCCCAATCTAGGAGAAAGGCATCCAGGGGGATTGAGCCCAACACTGGGGGTCTGCAACAGAACAGTGGAAGTTGGTGATTGTCTGGGGCTGAAAAAGATCTATCTGAGGAGTGCCCCATCTGGCAAAAACTATCCCCAGTACTTGAGGATCCAGAGACCATTCGTGATGGCCCTGGGAAATCCTGCTGAGAGCATCTGCTAAGACATTGTCCTTTCCTGGAAGGTGAACTGCTATGAGGGAAGTGTTCAGGGAATAGGCCAGAGACCACAACTTCATTGCCTCGATGCACAAGGCCGAAGACCGAGTGCCCCCCTGCTTGTTGATGTACCACATTGTTGTGGTGTTGTCTGTTCTGACTTGTACCACTTTGTTCTGAACAGACACAGAAAACACTTGAAGTGCTAAAAAGACAGCTCTGAGTTCCAGCAAATTGATGTGGAGCAGAGATTCCTGAGGGGACCACACTCCCTGAGTGGAGAGGTCGCCCATGTGGGCTCCCCACCCCAGGAGGGAAGCATCCATAGTGAGGGTCAAGGAGTGAGACAGAGGAATGAAGGGGACCCCCAGTCTTAAATTGCTCTGATCCTGCCACCACTGGAGGGCCTGGATCAGGGTTCGGGTCACTGGGACCAACTTGGAAAGGGGGTCTCTTCTCTGAGACCAAAAGGCTCTCAAGTGAAACTGAATGTCCCTCATCTGAAATCTTGCTCCTTGCACTACGGCTGTGAACGCAGCCATGTGCCCCAGGAGCTGCAAAAGTGTCTTGCTGGTCGAGAGACCTGCAGAGTGAAGGAGGAGGCCAGAGCTACCAAGTCCTTACCTCTCTAAGGGTAGGAAGGCCTGGCCTGCTTTGTGTCCAATTCTGCACCTATGAAGGTGAGCACCTGAACTGGTTCCAGAACTGATTTTGGAAGATTGAGCAAGAAGCCCAGGAGGAGAGCAGCTGCTGGGTAACTTGCAGGTGAGATCTTACCTGTTCTGGGACTGGCCTACAATGAGCCAGTCGTCCAGATAGGAAAAGACAGCAATCCTTTGCCTTCTTAAATGAGCCACTGCTACTGCCAGACATTTTGTGAATACCCTTGGGGCAGAGGTGAGGCCAAAGGCATTGCTCTGAACTGGTAGTGACCTGAGGGCAGTTCGAATCTGAGGTACTTTCAGTGGGAGCTCTGATTAGGACGTGAAAATAGGCATCCTGAGGTCCAGGGAGGCTAGCCAGTCCCCTGGCCTTAGAGAGGGTAAAATCATTGCCAGAGTTACCATTTTGAACTTTGGTTTCAAAAGGTGTTTGTTCAGATATCTCAGGTCTAAAATGGGCCGCCATTCTCCTGTCTTTTTTGGGGTAAGGAAATATCTGGAGTACAGACCCTTGCCCTGGTGTAGGGGAGAAACCCTTTCTACAGCTCTGAGAGCCAGGAGGGTTGAGACCTCTGTTTCTAAAGTAAAGGTCTCTAAAGAGTTTGCAGGTGGGAAAGACCTGATTCTCATCTTTGGGAACTTTTTGAAGCTGAGAACCAGACCCTGGCTTACTACTTCCAGGACCCACTTGTCTGAAGTTAGAGACACCCAGTTCTGAACGAAGTAAGCCAACCTGCCCCCTACAGGTAAAGGAGAATCGGCCCTGGGCACCCCATCAGGGTGTCTGTTTGGCAGGTGCTTTAGGCTGAGGGGTGGGAGCAGGCCTGCCCACACCCCGTCTGCCTCTCCCTCTGAAGAACCCCCTCTGAGCATAAGCAGAGGAGGCCTGGGTTTGGTAAAAAGGCCTACCTCTACCCCTGGGGGCCTGCCTCTGAGGAGTGGCTTGCCGCTGCTTAGCCTGGAGCACTCTTATAGGTAGTCCTATATTCATCCATTTTCTTCATATAATTCTCTGTCTGCTCCCCAAAACAGAGAATTTCCAACCACAGGAAAATCCATAGCCTTAGTCTGGGTATCCTGTGACAAGCTAGTACACCTGAGCCAGGCTAACCTGCAAAAGCTACAGACGTAGCCATGACTCTCAGAGGATACATCATTAAAATCCACAGCAGCATGAAACTGCACCTTAGATGCCTCAATGCCATCAGCAGCCACCTGTTCCAGCTCACTAGCAGCTGGCTAGAGGCCTGTTTGGCCAAGGCCAAGACAGTGTCCCATCTAGATTTCTGATACCTTGCTACATAAGCTAATGAATTTGCTTGCCTGAGTCCCAGGGACGCTGCCATGTATTGTTTTTTAGCCATGGCATCAATCTTCCTGGAATCCTTGTCAGGAGGTGTGAAGCTAAAGGAATATTAGCTTTATCACAGGCTGCAGCCTGAACCCCACCAACGTGGCTGCATTGCTGTGAAAGGAATTCTGTATCAGGACCTGACAGAGTGTACCTCCTGTCCATCTTTTTGTCCACAGGAGGCACAGAAAAAATTACCACCTTAGTAATTGCTTTTCTTCTCATGGAGTCTTGCTATATTATAACAATAGCAGTCAGCCACTGCAGCTGAACTGCCCGGAGAGGAAGGAGTTAACTCCAGAAGATCTGAGTTCTACAGCGAGGGCGCTTGTGTCTAAAGCTCATCTGGCAGTTTCAAAATGAAACTGTCAGATCTTTACTTAAGCTAACATCAGAGGACGGAAAGTCTGTGTGGAAAAACTACACCAGCCCATGGCTACCTACTAGTAGTAATAATAACAACAATATAAAGAACAAAGAAACACTCAGAGCCATAATAACAAAAATTGATGGTATTATGGTTCGTTTTACCACCCTTGACAAGCACATATGAACCCCTTCCCCAAAGACTCAAGTCCAGGAAGGGGCAATATAAATAACCTAAATGAAATAATCTAGATCCCAACCCAAAGGAAAAGAGGGTAAGGGAAAACTACAATGGCATGACACAGTGCTTGCACCAATTCGCCACCCCTACCCAAGTAGAAGTTCTGAGAGGGGCAGGAGGGAGGGTGGTTATAATATATGAAGACTCCATGAGAAGAAAAGCATTACTAAGGTGAGTAATTTTCTTCTAAACACCATGAAGTCTTGCTATATTATAACAATAGCAGATTACACAGCAGTACCTCCATGGAGGAGGGTCAGAACCTACTTAGGAAATAGGCGCTGAAGACAGCTGTGCCAAACTGAGATCTCTCCTGACTGACATCCAGGGAATAATGCTTGGTAAAGGTGAACTGTCTTCCAGGTAGCAGCTTGACAACTCCAGAATGGGGATGTCTCTAGCAGCCGCTAGAGACGAGCTGTACCCTGGTGGGTGGGCCCTCAATCCTGAGGGGGGTACTTCACCAGTTTCTGATAACAGAATTGGATACAAGAAACAATCCACCTTGTAATTGTTCTCTTAGTGGCAGGTTTCTTTGCCAACCTCGCCAAGTAAGAAAGAGTTGGAGGGATTCGAACCTATGACCTCTGGTGCGTTCTAAATAGTAGCTTAAGGCTCTTTTGACATCCAAGCTGTGCAGTCTCCTCTCACCTGAGGAAGAATGCTCAGTGAAAAAACTGGGAGAGAGATAGATTGATTCAGGTGGAAATCAGAAACCACCTTAGGCAAAACTTTCTATTAGTCCTAAGGACTACCTTTATCTCTGTGGAAAGAGATAAAATCTTCTTCCACTGACAGGGCCTGTAGCTCACTTATGCGTCTGGCAGAGGTGATAGCTACTAGGAAAACAGTTTTCGTTAAATACTTGAGCTCTGCAGAAGACAGAGGCTCAAAGGGGTTGCATTAACTGAGCAATGCAAATATTCAGGTCCCAGGCGGAGCTGGTTCTCAAAAGGAGGGTTAGTATGAAGTAACCCTTTAAAAACTTGGAGAACACCGGGTGAGAAGAAAGGAGGCAGGCTTCCTGCTGACACAAAGCAGAGACAGCTGGCAGATGAACCTTCAGGTAGCTGGTCTAAGGCCTAGGGAATTCAGATGGACCAATAGTCCAGTAGAATGGGAAGATCAGCAGATTCTGGGATAATCTGCCTCTCAGACACCAGATGGAAAACCTCTTCCACTTAGAATTATAAGTGGTTCTAGTGGAAGGCTTCCTTGAAGCCTTTAAATATCCATGACACCTTGAGAAAGGTGTAAGTCAGCAATTCTAGCCCTCAAGAGCCAAGCCTTGAGGTGGAGGGATTTGAGGTCCGGATACTCACACTCTCCCTGTGCACAGGCCAGTAAGTCGTGGACTCTGGGCAGGCTCAGGGCAGGTGGACTGCCAAGGACAGGAGCAGAGGGTACCAGGGCTGTCTGGCCCAATCTGGGGCAATCAGAATCACTCTGCAAGGTTGAGATCTGATTTTTACTAGTACCCTGAAAAGGAGAGGAAAGGGGGAAAGGCAACAGGAACTTCCTTTCCAGTCCAACAGAAAAGGCGCCCAGAGGGACTGAGCCCAGAACTGGAGGCCTGCAACAGAAAAGAGGAAGTTGGTGGTTGTCTGGGGCTGCGAAAAGATTATCTGAGGAGTGCCCCATCTGGCAAAGACAGACCCCAGCACTTGTGGATTCAGAGCCCATTCGTGATGGCCCTGAGAAATTCTGCTGAGGGCATCCGCACAGGACATTGTCCTTCCCTGGGAGATGAACCGCTATCAGGGGGTGTTCAGGAGTAAGCCAGAGACCACACTGCTTTCGGTGCACAAGGCTGAAGAACGAAAGTGCCCCTTGCTTTGTTGATGTACCACATTGTGGTGGTATTGTCTGTCCTGACTTGAACCACTTTGTTCTGGACAGAATCTGAAAACACCAAGAGCTAAAAGACAGCTCTGAGTTCCAAAAGATTGATGTGGAACAGAGACTCCTGAGAGACCATACCCCTGAGTGGCAAGGTCGCCAGGTGAGCCCCCCACCCAACAGGGAGGCATCCGTGGTGAGGGTAGAGGAGTGAGAAATGGGAATGAAGGAACCCCTGTCTTAAATTGCTCTGGACCTGCCACCAGTGGAGGGCTAGGATCAGAGTTTGAGTAACTGGGACCAACTTGGTAGGGGTCCTTCCTTTGAGACCAATAGGCCCTCAAATGGAACTGAATGTCCCTCATCTGGAATCTTGCTCCCTGCACGACAGCTGTGGAAGCAGCCATGTGCCCGAGGAGTTGCAGAAAATGCCTTGCTGGTCGAGAGACCCGCAGGGTAAAGGAGGATGCCAGGGCGATGAGTCTGTCCACCCTTTCCGAGGGAAGAAAAGCCCTGGTTAACCTTGTGTTCAATTCTGCGCCTATGAAAGTTAGGACCTGAACTGGTTCCAGAACTGACTTTGTAAGTTTAGCAGGAATCCCAGGGAAGTGAGAAGCTGCTGGGTGACTTGCAAGTGGATTCACCTGACCTGGAGACTGACCCACAATGAGCCAGTCGTCCAGGTAGGGAAACACAGCAACCCCTTGCCTTCTTAAGTGAGCCACTACTACAGCAGACATTTTGTGAATACCCTTGGCGAGAGGTAAGGCCAAGGGCATTGCCCTGAACTGGTAGTGGCCTGAGGGTGTTCGAACCTGAGGTACTTGGGTGAGAAGGCCTGATCAGAACATGAAAATAGGCATCCTTGAGGTCCAGGGAAGCTAGCCAGTCCCTGGCCTTAGGGAAGGCAATATCATTGCCAGAGTCAACATTTTGAACTTTGGTTCAACAGATGCTTGTTCAAGTATCTTAAATCTAGAATGGGCCGCCATTCTCCTGTCTTTTGGGGTAAGAAAGTATCTTGAATAAAGCCCTTGCCCTGATGGCAAGGAGGAACCTTTCCACTGCTTTGCAGTCCAGTAGAGCAGAAACCTCTGCTTCCAAAGCAAGGGCTTCTGAAGGATTTGCAGGTGGAAAATGCCTGGCTCTCATCTTTTGGAAAGTGTTTGAAGTTGAGAATTAGACCCTGGCCTTTACCATCAGAACCCATCTGTCTCAGAGTTAGGGACAGCCAGTTCCGGCTGAAATAGGCCAACCTGCCCCACTGGTACAGGAGAATCGGCCCTGGACACTTATCAGGGTGCCTGCTTAGCAGCAGCCTTAGGATGAGGAGGGGACGGCCCACTTGTGCCACGTCTACCCCTGCCTCTGAAGAAACCCTCAGCAGACAGCAGAGGAGGCTTGAAATTGGTAAAAGGCTGGAAAAGGGCCTGCCCTACCTCTGGGAGCATGCCTTGTGGCATGGCATGCTTCTCCAGCCTGAGCACTTTTGTAGGTAGTTCTGTATTCATCCATCTTTTTCATATAGTTTTCTGTTTGCCCTCAAAAGAGAATTTCCCACTACAGGAAAATCCATAGCCTTTGACTGGGTATCTTGGGACAGATTAGTGCATCTGAGCCATGCCAACCCACGGGAAGCTACAGAAGTGGCCATGACCCTAGAAGAAATATCATTAACATCAACAGCAGTATGAAATTGAACTTAGAGGCTTCAATGCCATCAGCAGCCACCTGTTCCAACTCACTAGCCAGCTGGCCATGGGCCTGCTTGGCTAACTGCAATACTGTGTCCCCCCTAGATTTCTGATATCTAGCTACATAAGCCATATAATTTGCCTGCCTGAGTCCCAAAGAAGCTGCCATATACTGTTTCTTCGCCATGGCATCAATCTTCCTGGAATCCTTATCAGGAGGATGTGAGGCCAGAGGAATATTAGCCTTGTCACAGGCTGCAGCTGTACCACACCTACATGACTACACTGCTCAGTAAGGAAGTCTGTATCCGAGCCTGACAAAGTATACCTTCTGTCCATTTTATTTACAGGAGGACAGAATGAGGATTTTTAAAATCTTTGTTGTTTGCTTCCTAAATGACTTATGCAAAGGAATAGACAACCTCCTAGACTCTGGAATATCCATCATTTCCACATAATCAGGCTCCTCTTGCTCATCCACAGCCTCCTCTAAAGGAAGCTGGAGGGTTTCTGCAACCTTTTGTAAAAATAAAGAAAGAAGGGACTCAGACAGAATAGGAGGAGATTCTAAAGGTCTGTCTGGAGAAATGTCCGGTTCAATGGGCACGTCCAGACCCCCAGCCACACATATATTGATCAAATTCTCCTCCTCCTGTGGTTCATAAAATCCTCAACTTCAAAATCCTGAACCACTGGGACTGAATGAACCAACCTTTACCAGCTGTTGGTGGTTCTACAGATCCCTGAGACAGTGACTGGACAATCTGAATGGCTTTAGCTATCTCTGCAGCAGTTGGAGACACAATTTTGGACTCCAGACCTACTGATTTCCTTGTCTTTTACTTGGGACTGGTTCCTCTGAACCAGCCTTCCTTTGCCCGAGAAGTCTCGCCTGGTCAGAGGGCACTCCTCTGGTCCAGTGGGTACTGGACCGGCTGGCCATCCGGTCAGCGGACTTTTTGACCTCTGTTCCCTGAGCGGCCTATCTCTTCTCCAGGGTGGCTGCAGGAAATTTTACACCTGGCAGTCTGACAGGAGGTGGTCAGCCTCAGACAATAAACACAAGTGGTGGTGGGTCAGCTTTGGCAAAGCGCCCCACAGACATCACAGTGTTGAAACCAGTGGGCCCGGTTTTCTTTTGGGTTTCTCAGACATAATGCCAGCCTAACCAAAACTTGCCCTTTTGATGGCAGTGCCAGGCAAGACACCCTTATCGGTTCCTAACCGTGTCACGGGTATTTGAAAAAACGTTATAATTCGCTTTTTAGAACCGATAAGAACCGGAACCGCACTCTAAAACCCACTGTACACTTTTAAAATGCAGAAAAACAACCGATCGGTTCAAAACCGAACCGATAATTAATTTTCACACAGACTTAAATTTTAGTACTTACGGTTACCAGATAGAGCTTTAAAACCGAAATGCGGTAAAATAATAACTTTTGCCGGTTCAAATGAACTTAAAATACTGCTGAACCGAGAATGAACCTGAGCTGAAGGAGCTGATCTCCGGAGCGACTGTTCAGTGAAGCGGAGTAAAGAATCTGACAGTTTCATTTGAAACTGCCAGATAGAACTTTGGGCACAGCGCCCTCGCTCTGTAGAACTCCAGATCTTCTGGAATTACTCCTTCCTCTCCTGGGCAGTTCAGCTGCAGTGGTTGACTGCTATTGTTATAATATAGCAAGACTTCATGGTGTTTGTATTAGGAGTTTTTAAAATCTTTATTGTCTGTTTCCTAAATGATTTATGCAAGGGAATAGACAATCTCCTAGACTCTGGAATATCCATCATTTCTACAAAATCAGGTTCCTCTTGTTCATCCACAGCTTCCTCCAATGGAAGCTGGAGGGTTTCAGCAACTTTTTTGTAAAACATAAAGTGAGAGGGGGACTCAGAAAGCAAAGGGGGAGATTCTAAAGGTCTGTCTGGGGAGATGTCCGGTTCAATGGGCACACCCAGACCCTCAAAGTCACATTCATACTGTTCATAATCATCCTCCCCCTCCTCTGGTTCATAAAATTCTTCAACAACATATTCCTGAACCGGTGGAACCGACCAATCGACCTTTTATCAGACAGTGGCGGTTCGGACGGAACCGGAGAAAGTGACTGGACAATCTGAATAGCTCTTGCTTATCTCTGCAGCAGTTGGAGAAGGAATTTTGGGCTCCACACCTGCTGATTTTCTTGTTTCTTTACTGGAACTGGCTCCTCCGAGCCAGCTTTACGTTGCCGAGAAAGTCTACGCCCTGGTCAGAGGCTCCTCCGATTGGTTGGCACCGAACCGGGCTGTCATCAGGTCCAGCGGACTTTTGGCTCTCGCTCCCTGAGCCTGCCAACCTCTTATCCAGGCTGGCTGCAGGAAATTTTTAAATCTGGCAGTCTGAATTGAGGTGGTCAAACCCCAGACAATATATTATGTGGTGTGGTCAGCCTTGGCAAAGACTTCCCACAGGCACCACAGTATTGAAACCCAGTGGGCCCGTTTTTCTTTTGGGTTTCAGACATAATGCCACTAACCAAAAACTTGCCCTTTTAAGCGGCAGTGCCAGGCGAACACCCTTAAATCGGTTCCCTAACCGTGTCACGCAGGTCTTGGAAAAACGTATGAAACTGTTTTTTAGAACCCATAAGAACCGGAACCGCACTCTAAAACCTTCAATTCAAGTTTTAAAAGTTGATCGGGTTCAAACCGAACCGATAACATTTACAAGTTCCACACAGAAAATAAACTTAAATTACTTACGATACCACAGACAGAGCTTGAACCGAACGGTTTTATGGTTAAATAATAATATTCTCGGTTGATTTGAACCGAGAAAACACTGTTTAAACCGAGAAATGAACCAAGCAGTAGGAGAAATCTCCAGAGCGCATTGTTCAGTGAGGCGAGTAAAGAATCTGACAGTTTAGGTTTGAAATAACCCAGACAGAGCTTCTCTAACCGACCTCGCGCTCCAAGTTCCATTCTTTGAATGGGAGTTAACTCTTTCACCTCCGGAGCAGTTCTAATGGTGGGACAAACTGCAATTGTCATAATATAGCAAGACTTCATGTTGTTTGAAACAGCTGTTGCTGGGAAGTGGGTTTTTGTGTTCTACAGAGAGTTGGGGTTTGGGCATGCATTTTTGCAGGCATATGAATTTTGGCAGCGGTGCATGCAAGTTGCAGATTTTTGAGGAGGGTTCAAGATATATATTCTGAGAGAGGTAAAGGGCATACATTGCAAGAGAGGAGTGTAAACCTCGGGAGGGGTGTATGGCATCTATTTCTGGTGAACAGCGAGATACAAATTTGAGGAATCTTCATTTTAGCATGCATACATGATCTACATTTTGGGAGGGTTGCAAGATCTGTATTTCATAAGGTGTGAAAATTGTGTGAAGCATGCAGGCTGCAAATATCAGCAGGGAGTTGGGTGAACATTTTGAGAAAGGTGCAAGATGGGAGCTTTTCAGGAATTAATTTAAAATGAGGAGGCATGGCAGACTATTGATGGCCTGACAGGGTTGATAAGATGTGGAGAACAATATAAAAACCTATTGGAGGTGGAACAGAAGTTAGAGATTGTCATAATCAACAAGAAAGATTTCAATTTTTTTCCCTTCAAAACCATTAAAAGAAAAAAAAGTATAAATTATGACTTTTTATTGGATGTCGCAATTTTTCTTTATTTGTACTAGTACTGTGTATATATGTAAGTCCCTCCCCCCCAATGGGCTTACCTTGAGGAGCTGCTGCTCCCTGTGGTGTTTCTTGCGTCTGTCGGTTCCGGTGGGGCTTACCTTGAGGAGTTGCTGCTCCCTGTGGTGTTTCTTGCGTCAGTCGGTTCTGGTGGGGGCGGGGGGGCTCGCACCCTGCAGCTTCATGCTTCCTTGCGGCTACAGCCACTAGGTTTTGGTGTCTCTGACTCATTTTGGGCAGGCAGGCTGAGCGCTGTAATGAGTTTCGTTGCCTCTGAGTGCTCAAGAGGTGGTTTCGGTCCCAGGAAGTTGCCGTATTGTTGGGACCACTAGATGTATAACGTTATGGCAGTCCACAATTTCTCAGCATGTGCGGCCACCTTAGGGGGAAATTTTAAAGGAGCTCTGGCTTCGTTTTCAGGCAGGTAGTTCAGGCGCTGTGTCAAGAGAGGGAGGCACCTTTTGTAAATAGTTTATTGGGACTCCATGTCCCATAAGGCTTTAGGGAGAGTGGAAGTTTGGTGCAGTGGGGGAGGAGGAACCACTGAAGAATAAAAGGGGGAGCAAAGGAAAAGGAAGAGTAGATTCAGAACACAGAGAGGTGGACAGGACTGACTAGGGGTGATTGCCCATTTGGCCAGGGGACCGCTGATTTTGTTTTTCCCTGTGTCAGGCTGAGATGGAGGGCTAAGGGATGTGGTGGAGGAGGCCATAGTTGGAGGAGCTCCAGCTGCTGAGGCAGCTTTGTGGATTGTGGCCCCACCATCTGAGAAGGAAGGGAGAAGCCTTGGGGGGGTGCTCCAGGTCTCCAGGTCTATGCATGGAGTGGGACTCTGTGGTGACCATTAGATACGGGACCCTGTCAGAGAGGGGCCCACAAAGGCAGTGCAATCATGGATTGAGAGAAAGGAGGTGGCGAGAGAACAGAGGAAGGACCCAGAAGCTGTGTGAGGTAATGGGTATAGTAGGGTCCTGGGGTCTTTGCACCACCCCTGGTCCCAGGCTGTCCTAGCCAGTCTAGAAACATAGAAGTTGATGGCAGATAAGGACCGCAAGGCCCATCCAGTCTGCCCATTTTTTCTACCTTATGAATGTGCCATAGGCCTGTACTCTGTCAATGGCCTATTTATTCATACTCATCTTTATTGCTCCTTTATGCCTATCCCGTGCCTGTTTGAAGACCTGCACTATATTCATATCCACCACTTCCTGAGGTAGGCCATTCCATACATCCACCACCCTTTCTGTGAAAAAGAGCTTCCTCACATTCTCCCTTACTCGGTCTCCCTCTAATCTCATGCTGTGTCCTCTTGTTCTGCTATTTTTCTTACATTGAAACATGTTAGACTCTTTCACCTTGTTAGTGCCCTTAAAATGTTTGAAAGTTTTGATCATATCACCTCTCTCCCTCCTTTGCTCTAGGGTATACACACTGAGCTCCGTTAATCTGTCCTCATATGTTTTCTGATGCGGCCCCTGCACCATTTTGGTTGTTCTTCTCTGGACTGCCTCTATTTTGTTAATGTCCTTGTGCAGGTATGGCCTCCAGTATTGCATACAGTACTCCAGATGGGGCCTAACCAGTGTCTTGTAAAGAGGGATTATTACCTCCTGTTACAACTTGTGATTCTACTAATACACCCCAACATCCTCTAGCCTTACCTACTGCTTTAGTGGTCTGCTTGATGATTTCAGGTCATCTGTGATGATGATGCCCAAGTCTCTTTCTTCTCTTGTGATTGCCAGCAACTCCCCTCCCAACCTATAGGTGGCTTCAGGGTTTCTCTTCCCTATGTACATGATCTTGCACTTCTTTGTGTTAAACCCCATTTGCCACTCTTCTGACCATTTTGCCAGTTTATCCAGATCTCTTCTCATTCTGCCCACCCCATCTGGATCATCTACTCTGTTGCAAATCTTGGTGTCATCTGCAAACAGACAAACCTTACCCTTCAGTCCATCTGCAATGTCACTGATGAAGATATTGAAGAGGACTAGCCCCAGGACTGATCCCTGAAGTACCCCACTTGTGACTTGCATCTCTTCTGACTGCATACCATTTACCACCACTCTCTGTTTTCTGCCCGTCGACCAGTTTGCAACCCAGTTGACCAACTTCTGACCCACCCCGAGCCTACACAGCTTATTTATCAGTCTTCTATGTGGAACAGTATCGAAAGCTTTGCTGAAGTCAAGGTAAGTGACATCAACTGCTTTCCCTTGGTCCACCACTCTGGTTACCCAGTCAAAGAAAGCTATGAGATTAGTTTGACAGGACCTTCCTGTTGTAAACCCATGCTGTCTTGCATCCTGTGCTCCTATGGATTCCAGGTGTTGCACTATCCTTTCCTTAAGGAGTGCCTCCATAATTTTGCCCACTACTGAGGTAAGACTGACTTATCTGTAGTTCCCTGCCTCCTCCCTGCTACCACTCTTGTGAAGCAGGATCACATGAGCCCTTCTCCAATCTTCTGGGACCTCTCCTGTGCTCAGAGACTCACTAAACAGTTCTGATAATGGCTCTGCTAGTTCCACCCTTAGCTCCTTTAGTACCCTGGGATGTATGCCATGAGGTCCCATTGCCTTGTCCACCCTTAGCGAGCTCTTGTAGGACCCTTTCTTTTGTAAAGGGACTAGTGCGCACCTCCCTCCCCCTGTGTCCATGGTGCTGAGCTGTGGGCCCTGCCCTACCTTCTCCTCAGTAAATACTGAGCAGAAGTATCTATTTAGGATAGATGCTTTTCCTTGATCCTCCTTCTCACACTCCCCCTTATCCCCTTTGATCTTTACAATACCCATTCTGGACTTTCTCCTTTCACTAATGTATCTATAGAAAGTCTTGTCACTTTCTTTTACTGTTCATGCTAGTGTTTCCTCGGTTTGGACCTTGGCCTGCCTTACTGCCTTCCCTGCTTCTCTTAGGGAAGTTTGGTATGCCTCCCTATCTTCATCCCCCTGCATTTCCTTATAATTCCTGAAGGTCAGCTTTTCTACTGCTGTTTTTGAGAACCAAAGTGGTTTCCTTCTTCTTTTGCTCTTGCTTTTCTCTCTAACCCAGTGGGATGTTGCTTCAAGTATTGCATCCTTAATGCTTGCCCACTTTGCCTATATCCACTCACCTGTATTTCTTCTTGCCAAGGATAGCTTAACTCTGTTGACCATCTTATCAAAGTCAGCTCCTCTGAAGTCCCATAATTTTGCCTTGGAATGGGAAGATTTAGTTCTAGTGGCCAAATTGAACCATATCATGTGATGGTCACTGGCCCCCAGGTGACCTTCTACCTGGAGATCTGTGATCCTTTCTCCATTAGTCAATACTAGATCTAGGATAGCCTGTCTCTTGTGGGTTGTTCTACCAGTTGTTTGAGGCCCTCTCCCTGCAGGGAATCCACTATGTGTCTAGTTCTGGCAGACGATCCTGCTGGTATTGACCAATCTGTATCTGGTATGTTGAAGTCTCCCATTATCAGAACCTCCCCTTTAGCTTTCATATTTTGTATATCTTCTAACAGTAATGCGTCTATATCCTCCCCCTGGTCTGGAGGCCTGTAGACAACCCCAGTTCGTATGGCTGTCCCGTTTTCTGTTTCAAGGGTGACCCACAGTTCTTCTGGCTCCTTATGTGTATTCTGAATTTCTTTAGGTTTGATATTTTCATTGACATAAAGGGCCACTCCACCCCCCCTTTTGCACCTTGGTCTCTTCTGAACAGTACGTAGCCAGGTACTGAAGTCTCCCAAGTGTGATTACTGGTGAACCATGTCTCGCTAATGGCTACTATGTCCAGTTTAGCCTCTGTCATTGTAGCCTGCAGGTCTGGGATCTTGTTTCCTAGACTGCGAGCATTTGTGTACTTGATTTTCCATTGGCCAGATTTCAGTGTGGTAGTTGTTGGGCGAGGTCAGGCGTTTCCCCTGTGCATCGTATGGGGAGACATACCTTTTTCCTTACCTGGTGATGCAAATGAACCACAAACATGCTGAACTCCTGTTTGATCACTAGCTGAGGGGGAGGAGTGTTCTTCCCATTCAACATATCGGGTGCTGCACCCACTCCCCATTTGCTAGTTTAAATATTCTGCAAAGACATCAAACTTCTGCCCCAATGCACTGACTCCCTCCTTAGTCAGATGCAGTCCATCGAATTTAAAGAACTTTCGCTCCCAAAACTATTGCCAGTTACCTACAAATTTGTGTCCTTTTTCCTGGCACCAGCCCTTGAGTCACATATTTAGCTCCCCTATCTCCCCTTCTCTGACCTTCTGTCTATCTGCCTCCTCTCCCAGACTGGCAGGATCTCACAGAAGGAAATGTCGGATGGAATGGATGACAGTTTGTCACCCAGCCTGGCCAGGTGTTCCTTGGTATCCACAACGGACTGGCTGGTGAGATCGTTAGTCCCTATGTTTGCCAGGACGTCGATGTTTTCTCCTGCTTCCTGCATGATGTTAGCAATGTGGTCAGTGTCTCTCCACACTGATGTACCTGGGAGACATCTGACCATTACCCCCGGCTCGAGGTAGGTATCAGCTCCCCGAATCATGGAGTCTCCTATGATCAGAAGTGTTTTGGATTTCCCTTTTGCTTTTTTGGTTTTGGTTACTGTTTTGGGCGAGTTTTGTTGTGCTAGATCCTGTGCTGCAGTGTCCTCTGCCCCGTTGTTTGATTTCAGAGATAGAGGCAGACACCTGTTTGTAGTTGTAGAGGAAAATGAAAGCAATAGTTTGATTTTGTGTTTTGTTTGTTTTTGTATAACTTTTTATAACAAGTTAAATTACTTGTGCCCCTGTAAATGAGGTCACTGTGTGGATACCCCTCTGATCTTCCCCTTTCTGCTTTGTTACGGGAAATGTCACAACTGTGCTGCCCTATAAAAGAAGTGTAGCATGGGGTGGTTGGGAATAGGGGTGGGTGACTGGGCCCTTCCACTGCCGAAAAAGAAGAACCATGGACGAAAGAAACAAGGAGGTAAGAACAGAAACAATCAACCAGGGCTTCACTTAACTCCATTTTGGGAGTATTTGACTTCCAAAAATAAGGCAAAAACTTCCAAAATAAAGAGGGAGGAAGTCATTGACTTCCAGATGTAAAACCAAAAATTAGACAACTTCCAAAATTGCAGTCATGGAAGTCAGAAATTATGGATTTTTCTGAAAGAAACTGTATTTTACCACTGATTTATTATGTTAACATCCATAAATTTGTCTTTCCTAGAATACTGACTTCCAAATGTGGGATACTGGAAATATTTTGACTTCCAAAAAATTGGAATGACTTCCAGATTTGAACTCCTGGAAGTTTTAGACTTCCATTGAAAATAAACTAACTGAACCCCTGCAATCAACCAATAACAAATGCAGTACCCTGAAAAAAAAACACCTTGCTACAGTGAAAAATAAAGCAGTAACAGAAGATATACCTTGCAAAAGAAACCTTGCAAAATAAAATTTGAATCAGAAGATTACAGCAGTAATCTGTAAACACAAACCTGAAGGCACACCCTGTAATAATGCTGCAGAAAATTTACCCAGTAACAACAATTTGAATCAGAGACAAATAAAGCAGTAAAATGATAGCAACAAACAGTAACAACCCCTGTGAGTACAAAAGAAAATAATAACACACAGTAAATCTGCCTAGCCAAAAGAGGCCTTAATCTTTTTCCTTGCTCTGGTAAGGTTCCTTGCTCTGTCCTTACAAGCAACCTAGAAGAAAAGAGCTCAGGTGAAGCTAGGTGTCTTTGCCAGCAAACCTAGTCTTCCACTTCCACTAGTCTATGGAGAGACTGTGAATGTAAGAGTCACAGTGGGATCTGGGGGTCCCGGCACCACACCTGGTCCCAGACCCCCTCCAAGTTAAAGACTGCTCGAGGCTAAAATGCCAAGTTCTGGATTGTGATCCAGGTGGGGATGTTCACCCATGCTGCCTGGGGTGAAGTCATCTGTCTGGGCCAAAATTAAGAAGAGCTGAGGGTTAAAGGTCGGCCTTGATTTGAAAAAGTCAACCTCAAGAGGTCCATGCTGCTGCTGACAGAGACTGAGAGAGGGAGTGAGGAGGTTTGCTGCCAGGCTACAGGTTTAAAGGCCCAATTCGGTCACATTTTATGCTGTCTGTACTGTACTGTGGCTACCTAGCCCAAGAGTTAGCTGCCTGGAATCGAATGCTCAAAGGTGACCGCCACGGTCCAGAGTGATCCATGTTCAGATGCGATCTGCATGGTCTAGAACAAACCCATTTGTGTGTTCCTCTGCTCCATGGAGTGACTCTTCTTGTTTTGAGTTAACTGTTTATTAAACAGGATCCCCTGTTCCTACATTTCACTTGTTGCCTCCTTTGTTTTGGATGAGCTGTTTTGCTTCAAACCAGATTTTACCTCTGCAGCCCAGCACCCAGAGGTTAGAGGGTACCTCACTCCCAGCATGGCCTGGGAAATGAAGGCCAACCAGGTATGTGTTTATTCTACTCTACGTACCCCCTCCTCATGGATTACCACCAGCTTACCCCTAGATATTGGGGAGGGGGGCTTACAATATGGGGGCTTGCCCAGGATACATTTTTGGAGTGCCCAACCCATTTTGGCCTTTGGAGTGTGGTGCTGGGCAAGTTCCTACCCAAAGCAATCTACGTGTTGCGCAGTTAAGATGGCACTAGAGAGTGGGACCGTTCTCACCTTTTCAGTGGAGTTGCAGTTGCCATTGCTTCTGTTGGCTGGCCAGCGCTGAGAGTAGAATGGAACTGGCAGGAAAAAAAGACTGTGCCATTAGAGGTACCACATGCCATGCCTTGGGCCAGAGTGTGGTGGGGTAGTCTGCCTAATGGCTATTGATTTCCCAGGACTTGGAGTGGAAAGCAGTTCACTTTGTGACTCATTTACTGATTGAATGTGGGAACTGACCCTTTGGGGGAAATGATACCTCTTTTGGGAAAAAAAAATACTGTTGTAACTGTCTATGCGATGCTTTTACATTTTGAATATTAACTGTTTAAATGTTGCATTTCTTATGCTTTGTCCTTGAAATAGCATGCAACCTGTGTACCAGTACCTTACTGTTTTAAGAGGGGATGTTCCACTGTGGAAACAGAAAAAATGCTGTTGTAGGAAAATGGTTCCTGTTAGCTATAGTTGTTTTTCTCTAGCTTCAGTGTTTTCTTATTGGATAGCAGGGAGTGAGAAAATGTGTATAGGTATGCTCTTATAGTAGAGTTTGCTAATTATTGCTAAATTTCTGCATTTGCTATGTCTTATTGTTACACAAGAAGATATCTGCACAATACTTTTTTTTATTTACTAAATTTTATTAAGTTTTAAGCAGCACACAGTACAAGGCACAACAGAAGAATGACAGGAGGCTGCATATACATATGATAAAACAAACAATCAAATAAACAAACCCCCTCCCTCCCTCCCCTAACCCCCCACCCTCTGTCTGCCCCTAAGTCAGGGAAGGAAGGGTAATAAAAAACAGATAGGAAAGGTAATGGGCCTCATGGCTTCCAGAGGGAGAGCAGGGTCAATAGGGGCTCCCAGATGGCTTGGAAAGAGTGATGTCTGTGTTGCATACTTGATGTATGTTTCTCCAGCTGGATTGCAAGCAAGGTCTCATGGTACCACTCCAGCACTGAGGGAAGGGAGTCCTCCTTCCAGTGCTGTAACATTACTAATTTTGCTGTAGAAGCCACAAGGGCAAGATGAGCTTTCCTTGTTCTGGGCATTCCGGAAGGGGAACAGGGCTAAAAGGCAACATTCCAGAGTGAATAGAGGTTCCAGGCCCAGAAGAGGATCTAACACCAGCTTTATGGAGTTCCAGAATGATTGGGACTTAGGACAGCTCCAGAGCAGGTGATATAAGGACCCAGGGGCGTCCCTACAGCAGGAGCATAAAGGGGATATGAGCTTACCTATTTTATGTAATTTTATCAGGGTATAGTATAGATTATGCATGATGTTAAACTGGATCAAGCGGAGCCTATCTTGTTTGATAAATTTGTAGACAGTACTCCAGGTTTTCTTCCAGAAAACAATCTCTGCTGGGAGAGACAATTCTTGGACCCAGTAGTGGCAGATTCCAGAGGGGAGGACTGGATCCAGGGATTGTAAGTGTTTATAAACTCTAGAAATTGCGTGTGGCTGGTCCGCAACTTTAAATACGAAGGGTAAGTCCTCCAAGGGTGGGGAGGTCCAAGGCTTGGGTCCCAGGAAAGAGAGTATTGCATTTTTCACTTGCAGGAATTTGAATAGGTCTTTGTTGTGAAGTTGGAGCCGGGTTTGAAGAGCTGGAAAGCGGACCAGCTCCTCTCTCTGGAGGAAGTCAGAGAGAGTACAGCTCCTCAAGTGGGGCCAAAAGGAGAGTGGGATGGATCGATGACCAGTCTGAAAGTGAGGGTTGTTTAGTATGGGTTGAGCAGATGACCTGTGCCAACTCAATGATAAATGGATCTGTATTTGGTGCAGGGCCTTGAGTGACTAGCCAATTGGAGAGTTCCTCAGGGCCCGGGGAAGTTGAGAGGGAAGCAGGTACACCAGGGAAGGTAGGGAGCAGTTTGATTTAATCACGAGGGTCCTCTCAATTTCTAACCAAATAGGGGTATAAATGTTGGGACCCTCCATCCAAAGGGCAAGCTTACTGATGTGTTGGGCCCCGCAGTATGCAAAGATGACTTAACCACCAGGTATCTACAAGATGATAAAATCCTTTCTCCTACAAATTCTCCTTATGCTGCTTCTGCTCTCAGGAAATGTTCACCCCAACCCAGGACCACCTGGGCAGCCAGCAGTGGCACCAAGCCGAAGAACAGGGACACTCAACTTGGCATCCATCAATGCCTGCAGCATCCTCAACAAACTTGATTCCCTCCAAACATGGATCCTACAGCACAACCCTGATGTCCTCTCAGTTGTGGAAACATGGCTAAACCCTAAAATCCCTGATACCTCAGTCTCTATCCCTGGCTACTGCATTTTCAGGCAAGACAGGATTGCTAAACAGGGTGGGGGCTGCACCATCTATCTTAAGGATACCCTTATGGGTCACATCATCCGATCCCCTAACCTGAGCAACTCCTTTCAGGTCCTCACAATCAAAATCCTCCTTGGTGCACATAACAAGGAACTCACTGTCATCTCAGTTTACCTACCCCCAAGAGACCAGGCTGCTGGCTTCCATAGCATCATGGAATATCTAAGGGTCCAGCAACATAATTCTGAAACCATAATCATGGGTGATTTTAACATTAACTGGCTCTCTGCTGAGGCCGATACCTATAAGGATGCAGCTGCGGCACATCACCTCACTCAACTGGTCAATGCCCCCACTAGGTGTAACTATAGGACAGGCTCCCTTATGCTTCTAGACTGGATTCTATCTAACCACCCTGAATGCATCTCCAATGTTTCTGTACTCCCGGATACAATAAGTGACCACTCGCCTGTCATCTGCTCTTGGTCAAACAAATATCACAAGCCCCCTCCCAAGCTTATCTATGCTAGGGTTATCAAACAAGAGCACCTCCAGTTGTTAAAATCCCATCTAACCAGGCTGAACTGGGCAGTGCTTGACTCCCTCAATGACACCAACAAAGCTCTGGACCTATTTATCAAACGTTTCAACGAAGCCTATGACATCTGTGCACCAGTGAAAAAGATGAAGGTCAAAGAAAAGACCAACCCCTGGGTTACTACTGACCTTTTAACTCTGCTCAAGCACAGAGACCACCTCTGGCATTGTGCTCGTGCAACTCCAACGCAAGTAAACATACAATTATACAAAGTAGCCAGAAATTATTGCACTCGAAAAATATGGAATGCTAAACGCAGCTATCACAAAGAGGCTCTGACCAACTTTTGGGGCCAGGGAAACAAATTCTGGAACAACATGAAAGAACTCACAGGCAAGGATCCTAAAGCACCACCCACTATGCTCAACCTTCATGGTACTCCTACACTCGACTAGGTACCATCACCAGCACTTTTAATAATGCATTTACAAACCTGGACAGTGTCCTTCCACCAAATTTTTCAGTCGACCTCCCTCCAGCTCCTCCCAAGTTACCCCAACCAGAACGCATAACCAAAAGTTTTTTTTAAGGAGGTCCCACCACAAGTAGCTAGAAAATACATTCAAAAGGCCATCGGCAAACAAGGGTACAGTGGTGACTCTCTTGACCTGAAACTGCTGGCACAAGTCCTTGATGAAATCTTAGAACCACTTACAAAGATCTTTAATCTCTCACTTAGATTGGGCCATTTCCCATCTCTCTGGAAGAAAGCCACTGTCACACCGGTTCACAAAAGTGGAGATAGGACACTGCACAATAATTACAGACCTATCTCACTCCTCCTCCCACTATCCAAAGCGCTGGAGTGAATAGTGTCGGACCAACTAGTTGAATTCCTGGATAAGTACAATGTACAGTGCCCAGAGCAGCATGGCTTCAGAAAAGGGCACAGCACCACCACTGCACTACTGAAATTTACAACCTTCATCCATGCCACGCTTGACATAGGGAATTGTGGAGGGGCAGTATTTATAGACCTTACCAAGGCATTCAACACAGTTAACCACCCCCTACTGCACAAGCAACTGTCCTCCATTGGGATCTCCAGTGATGCCCTTCCATGGTTCACCAGCTACCTTGATAATTGGATCCAACGTGTAAGGTTTGCAGGGATCTCTTCAGATGAGAAACCGGTCCGCTCCGGAGTCCCCCAGGGGTCTATTCTGGGCCTTCTACTCTTCTCCCTCTTCATCAACAATCTCCCCAGTGCCTGCCACCAAAAACTATTACTATACGCAGACGATGCAGTCCTGTTTTCCTGCCACCATGACATTGCAGTCCTTGAATCCCAGCTGCAGCTCGACTTCAAGCACATTGAAGACTGGTTCAGTTCTCATAAACTTGTCCTGAACCACAGCAAGACTAAAGCCATGTCCTTCTGTAACCGACAGAGCAGGTACAACTCTCTGTCCCTCACCATCAAGAACCACGCTGGGAACCCACTTGAACATGTCAAGGAGTTCAAGTACCTTGGTATTACCCTGGATAGTACCCTCTCCTACACTCGGCATATTGACACTGTTGCCAAGACCGCCAATATACGGATTGGACTACTACACAAACACAAGCACTGTATGCCTGCGGATGCCCTTAAACTAGCCATCTACAGCTCTGTCACCTCTATCATTGACTACGGCCTTGCCATCTATGGCTCTGCCTCAACAAGTGCCCTCCACAGGATCTCAGTTGCTCTCAACAAAGCCTGTAGACTACTGATGGGTGCAGTCCGACAAACTCATACCTGTGACCTCTATGCACAGGCCAGCTGGCTACCCCTATGCAGCAGAATACAATACCAGACCTGCTTACTTACCAAAAAGATTCTCCTTGGTCTCATGCCACCTGGTGTTAGCTCATTCCTTACTACCTACAGTGGCACTCAACAAACACGTGGTGCCCAATCTCTAATCTTTCAGGTTCCCAGATGTCGTACCTCCATGGGTCAGCGGTCCTTTATCTATAGAGCCGCTCAGTGGTTCAAGTCCCTCAATAAAAAAGCACTTTTCTCTACTATACTTGGACTCTTCAAAAGGAATCTCAAACTTTACCTCACCTCTACCACTCAATGTGACTGCTTCTCTGAACAGAGATCTCTCTAAACAACTCCCAGATAACTCATGTCTCACAGCCCGCTCTTTCCCAGTCTCATTCCCTCTGGCACTGGGCCTTCCTTGTGACTCCTTTCCTGCTTCACATCTCCACTGGTACAAGACATTTTCCACCACCATCGGACAGTGGCCCATTAGTCTGCCAACTTCCTCTCCCGGTCGCATGTCTGCAATACTAACTGCCTATGGTGCCCTCTATCTCTTATTGTTACCGCAGCCAGCTGCCTACTCAAGCGGCTCGTTATATGAATATTATCTCAAAGTATGTTATAACTGAGTATCTTTATTTTTTCTTTTAGTTGTTTTGGTTGTTTGTTGTGCATTCTTTTACTACCTCTGTATGTATGTTGACCCTCATCCTTTGATGTGGAACCTTTGTAAACGAGCAGTTTCTGCTCAAAGGTATTTGTAATCCGAGAATTTAATAAAAAAAAAAAAAAAGAAGGAGGGGAGGGCTAGGCCACCTTGTGATTTGAGGGCAGTAAGTTTGCCATAAGCCTTCGCACCACCTTATTCCTCCATAGGTATGCACTGAGCATTTTTTGAAGTTGAGTAAACCATAAATTAGGGAAGAAAAAAAACAACATGCCCAACAGGTAGAGTAGGCGAGGTAAGACATTCAATTAAAAATGCTAATCCAGCCCCAAAGGGATAAAGGAATCATCCCCCATCTGTCTAAGTCAGATTTCAGAATTAGTAATAATTTGGTGGAGTTTTCATTGATCATAGTTGGAATGTATCAATAGATTTTAATACCCAAATATGTTAAGAGTTTTGGGTTCCCAAGAGAGGCCCAGGTCACTAAAATCCACCCTGACAAGCCGGTTATTGAGAGAAAATATCTTTGTCTTGGAAAGGTTTAGTTTAAAGAAGAAGACTTTGGAAAATCCATCCAGTTCCACCAGCAGGGTAGGGATAGTGACATCTGGGTCTTCTATATGAAGAAGCAAGTCATCAGCACATGCTGAAAGCATATATCTTTTCCCCTCTAATTGGATACCTTTCAGGGTGGGGAATTAACTAGTCTACATATCAGTGGTTCAAGATAAAAATTAAAGAGGAGGGGGAGAAAGTTGGCAGCCTTGACGGGTGCCTCGTTGAAGGGGGAAAGGCTTAGACAGACAGCTGTTGCACCAGACCCTAGAATATGATCTCCTGAAACCTGCCCCGACATAAAACCTACCTGTTCTTGGCCAATAACCTCTCCCATGACAGGGGCCAAATGATTAGCCAGAATTTTAGCCAGGGTTTTCACATCTGAATTCAGTAGGGAGATAGGATGGTAGTTTTCAGGATATAGAGGGTCTTTGACAGGTTTTGGAAGGAGAGTGATCAGGGCCTCCAGAAAGATAGGGTCTCCCATGCCATCCACAAACCAAGAGTTAAAAACCTCTACCAAAAGGGGTGCTAGTTGGGGGAGGCAAGCGTTATACAAGTTATTGGGAAGACCGTCTGGTCCAAACAATATGTCTTTTGATAAAGGGCACTTTGGTCTGAAACGCATCAAGGCATTTGTATTTTAGCACCTGAATAAACGTTTGGCAACTTAAATATCCTGGAGAGCTGTGTTTTTCACTTTGGTTGGGTGACTGCTGGATTTTCATGCATATGTATCTGCTATGTCTTGTCTTCTCTTTGAATTTCCAAGCAGTCCAGGTAGGCAGCTGGCAGCTTTAAAGGGATTTAGATGATTTTGTTTTAGAAATAGGAACCTGGGCTGCCACCGCTGGGCTCAGGTAATCTGTCTATGGGTTTAGCGGTGGGTGACCAAGTAGGGATTTGGTTTGGAGGACTAATGGACTGGGGACACCACCACTTAGTCTAAAAGCTGGTGTCAGCAGGTTCTGGTGGTGGGTGGGCCAGGGAAAAAGTGATCCTGGGTGGTTATAGAGAGCCATGTTAGAGTTAGTTTAGGTAGAGTCAGTTTAGGTATGCGGTTTAGATTTTCAACTTGCCACCTTGGTGGTGTCAGCCTAAAGCCCCTCTGTTGTTGGGTGGTTTGGGGAGGCATGCATTCCCTACCTGCTGGGCAATGGGTGGGGTAGTGGCTATGGTGGTTGGGGGGGGGGACTTGCACCCTGCACCTTCATATTGCCTCGAGACTCTGGCTGCTGGGTTTTGGTGTCTCTGCTCCATTTTGGGCAGGCAAGCAAATTGTCGTAATTTGTTTCCATTCCTCCTAGCACTCAAGAGGTGGTTTCTGTCCTGGGGAGTTGCTGTGTTGTCAGGACCGCAAGATGTACATAATTTTGGTGTTCCGCACTTTCTGAGCATGCGTGACTGCCTTGGGGGAAAATTTTAAAGTAGCTGTTGATTTGTTTTCGGGGTGTAGTTCAGGCACCATGTCAAGAGAGGGAGGCACCTTTTGTGAATAATTTATTGGGACTCCATGTCCTTTAATACTTTGGGGAGAATGTGAGTTTGGTGCCATGGGGGAGGAGGAGCTGCCGGAGAACAAAAGGGGGAGCACGGGAAAAGGAAGAGTAGATCCGGAAAGAGAGAGAGAGAGAGAGGTGGAGAGGACTGAGTGGGGGTGATTGCCCACTCAGCCAGGGGACCACTGATTTTATTTTTCCCTGTGTCAGTCTGAGTCAGAGGGCTAAGGGACTTGGCGAGAGCCATAGTTGGAGGAGCTCCAACTACTGGGACAGCTTGGTGGATTGTGGCCCCACCGTCTGAGAAAGATGGGAGGAGCTTTGGAGGGGTGCTCCAGGTCTATGCATGGAGTGGCAGTCTGTAATGACCATCAGAGATGGGACCTGATCAGAGCGGGATCCACAAAGGCAGTGCAATCATGGAATGAGAGAAAGGAGGGGGCAAGAGAATACAGGAAGGACTCAGAAGCTATGTGAGGTGATGGGTATAGTGGGGTTCAGGGGTCCTGGCACTGCCCTTGGTCCCAGGCTGCCCTAGCTGAACTATGGAGAGACTGTGAATGGAGGGGTCACAGTGGGATCGGGGGTCCTAACACCACCCCGGTCCCAGAACCCCGCCCAAGTTAAAGATGGTTCAAGGTTAAAATGCCCAGTTCTGGGTGGTGACCCAGGTCGGGACATTCACCCATGCTGCCTGGGGTGAAGTCGCCTGCCTGGGCCGAAGTTAAGAAGAGCTGAGGATTGAAGGGTGGCCTCAATTTGAATAAGTCAGCCCAAGATGTCCCCGCTGTCGTTGATGGAGATTGAGAGAGGGAGTCAGGAGATTTGCAGGCTGACTACAGGTTTAAAGGCCTGATTTGGTCATGTTTTATGCTGCCTGTACTGTACTGTGGCTACCTAGCCCAAGAGTTAGCTGCCTGGAATCAAACACTCAGAGGTGACCTCTGTAGTCCTGAGTGTTCCACATTCAAATGCGACCTGCACGGTTCAGAACAAACCCATTTGTGTGTTCCACTGCTCCAGGGAGTGACTGTTCCTGCTTTGAATTAACTGTTTATTAAACGGGATCCCCTGTTTCTACATTTTGTTTGTTGACGCCTTTGTTTTGGATGAGCTGTTTTGCTGCTAACAAGATTTTGCTTCCACAGCCCAGCACCCAGAGGTTAGAGGGCACCCTGCTTCCAGCATGGCCTAGGAAACAAAGGCCAACCAGATATGTGTTTCTTCTGCTCTGTGTGCCCCCTTCCCATGGATTACCACCAGTTTCCCCCTAGACATTGAGGAGGGGGGGCTTACATATACATAATTTTTGCCATAAGTTTCTGTTCTATCAATATTTCCTGCTGTTCTTACCTTTGTATTAGATTAGATCTGTTAGCCAGTGTTTTCAGTACCTAAGACAGTTTTACTTAGTCTCTGTACTCTATGAAACTGCACTGAAACTTACTGTATGTTATATGTCCTACCCAGGACCTCCTTGTAAATGAGCACTGCTCAATGGAGCTTTTTCCTGGTAAAATAACTAAATAGAAATAAAAAAAAAATATATATATATAATTGTTTGCTCCCCAGATCTCCCCTTCTACTTGACCTTCAGGCTTGTCCAGCAATATCCCATCCTCATCTGCCCCTCCCCCCACTGTCTGATCAGTGGAGATCCACATGGAACAGGGCCTAAGAATAGGGAGACATGGAGGTTTTCAGGGTTTTTGCCCTTTCTCTGAATCCTCCCCCCCCCCACCTCCCACTGACACTGGGTGGTGCACCATCTGGCCTGGCATGCAAGCAGTGATGCCCCTGTGGAGAAGATAAGTTCACAGACCCACCACGGGGGTTGTTGCAGCAGTGGAACCGAGCAATGTCCCTCCATGGATAGGAACGCTGCCATGTGACATCACTAGCCCAGCCCCCTCGGCCACCCGAACCAGCTCCGGTGTCTGCTTCCAAATCCAGGATACATGATGCACTTCCCATTGAGTCATCAGGCAGCCCAGTTTTGACATATTTTGAAGAGGTAGCAGACATTTGGGTGAGGACTCACCTGATATTTGGCCAAGGGAAGGGAAGCTCCCAAGATACAGACTGTTTTCTAAAAATGATGGTTATAAGGGTTTTGTTTCCTTTTTTGCAGTAGTTTAATGTTATACTACTGTCAACAAAGTGCTACTGATGAAGTGGCCAGAACTTTACTCGAGACTGTGCAAAAATATTGTCCCAGTTGGAAACCTCATCACTTAGTCAGACTGCAAGATGTTTTCAGTCCACTTTATAACAGTTATTTGTGTTTTGGCAGAAATCAAGGTGATGTTAGCTATGAAGCAAAAACTTAATTCATAGTTTTATCCTTATGAAGCATAACATTTGTGGCTAAATTTACTTGCACTAAAATATTGTGCCATGTAGGCTTTCCACAAACAGCAAACTATACAAAATGTAAATGCAGTCTCTCAACTGTGGTGTGACAAGTTTGCTGAACTGGAAGAAAACAGTGTTTAAATTCCCTACTTTTACTGCTGTTTAGATCTTTACGAGCAAAACTCACTAAGGTTCTGTGTGGAAGCCGTAAACCTACACTAGCCAACTGGCTACCAAATATAAGAACACATTTTTCTTGGTCCCAAAACAAAGACTCAAGTCAGGGGATCCAAAAAATTAAAAACATAACACCCAAACACCCCAAAAAGGAGGAGTGAAAAAATAAGGTGGGCATCTACTAAGTGCCAACACTGCACTGCCCACCCACATCCCAAAAGTAGAGGTTCTGAGAGGGGCAGGCGGGGAGGTCATAATATAGCAAGACTCCATTAGAAGAAACAACATTACTAAGGTGAGTAATTTTTTCTTCAAACAACATGAAGTCTTGCTATATTATGACATATGCAGACTACACAGCAGTACCTCCATGGAGGAGGGACAGAACCTATTTAGGAAATAGGCTCTGAAGCACAGCTGTGCCAAACCGAGCATCACTCCTAGCCTGGATATCCAGGGAGTAATGCTTGGTAAAAGCGTGAACTGTTTTCCAGGTAGCTGCTTGACATATCTCTAAGATAGGGATGTCCCTGGCAGCAGCCAGAGACGCAGCTGTACCTCTGGTAGAGTGAGCCCTCAGGCCTGAGGGAGGAACCTTACCCAGTTTTTCATAACAGAATTGGATACAGGAAACAATCCACCTGGCAATGGATCTTTTAGTGGCAGGTTTCCCTTTACCAACCTCACCATAAGTGAGGAACAGTTGGAGGGAGTCAAACCTGTGACCCTTGGTACGCTCTGTGTAGTAACTAAGGGCTCTCTTCACATCTAAGCTGTGCAGCCTCCTCTTGCCAGAGGAGGAATGGTCAGTGAAGTACACTGGAAGAGATATAGATTGATTAAGGTGGAAATCTGAAACCACCCTAGGCAAGAACTTCCTGTTAGTCCTGAGGACCACCTTATCTCTATGAAAGGAGATAAAAATCAGGCTCCACTGACAATGCTTGTAATTCACTTATGCGCCTGGCAGAAGTGATAGCTACCAAAAACACAGTTTTCCAAGTCAAGTACTTAAGCTCTGCTGAAGACAAGGGCTCAAAAGGGGGTTGCATAAGCTGGGCAATGCAAATATTAAGATCCCAGGCAGGGGCAGGGTCCCTGAATGGAAGGTTGGTGTGAAGCAACCCCTTGAAAAACTTGGAGAATACAGGATGAGCTGAAAGAGAAGAGGTTTACCTGCTGATAAGAAAGCAGACACGGCTGCCAGGTGCACCTTTAGGTAGCTGGTCTCAGCCCCAAAGTATTCAAATGCACCATATAATCCAAGACTGTGGGTAAGTCAGCAGATTCTGGGGAAATGTGCTTGCCAGAGCACCATATGGAAAACTTCTTCCATTTGGAATTATAAATAGCCCTGGTGGAAGGCTTCCTAGAAGCCTTCAAGATATCCAATACACCTTGGGAAAGGTGTAGGTCAGCAAACTCTAACTCTTCAAGAGCCAGGCCTTGAGATTGAGAGATTTGAGATTCGGGTACCAAACTCTCCCCTGAGCACAGGTTAACAGGTTGTGATTCCTGGGAAGACACAGGGGAAGGTGGACTGCTAAGGACATAAGGAGTGGGTACCAGGGCTGTCTGGCCCAATCTGGAGCAATCAGGATCATCTTGCAGGGTTGAGATCTGATTTTGACTAGCACCTTGAATAGAAGAGGGAAGGGGGAAAGCATAGAGAAACTTCCCTTCCCAACTGAGAAGGAAGGCATCCAGAGGGACTGAGCCCAACACTGGGGTCCTGCAACAAAAAAGGGGAAGTTGGTGATTGTCTGGGGCTGCAAAAAGATCCATCTGCGGGGTGCCCCATCTGGCAAATACTACCTCCAGTACTAGGGGATCCAGTGACCATTCGTGATGGCCCTGGGAAATCCTGCTGAGAGCATCTGCCAGGACATTGTCCTTGCCTGGGAGGTGAACTGCCGTAAGGGAGGTGTTCAATGAATAAGCCAGAGACCACAACTTCATTGCTTCGGTGCACAAGGCCATAGACCGAGTGCCTCCTTGCTTGTCGATGTACCACATTGTAGTGGTGTTGTCTGTTCTGACCTGAACAACGTTGTTCAGAACAGATGTGGAAAAAACTTGAAGTGCTAGAAAAACTGCTCTGAGTTCCAACAGGTTGATGTGGAGCAGAGATTCCTAAGGGGACCACAATCCCTGGGTAGTGAGGTCGCCCATGTGAGCTCCCCACCTCAAGAGGGATGCATCTGTAGTAAGGATTAAGGAGTGAGACTGAGGGGTGAAGGGGACTCCTTGTCTCAGATTGCTCTGGTCCTGCCACCACTGAAGGGCTTGGATCAGGGTTCGAGTCACTGGGATCAATTTGGTTAGAGGGTCTCTCCTTTGAGACCAAAAGGCTCTCAAATGGAACTGGATGTCCCTCATCTGAAATCTTGCTCCCTGCATCACTGCTGTAGAAGCAACCATGTGCCCCAGGAGCTGCAGAAAATGCCTTGCTGGTCAAGAGACCTGCAGGGTGAAGGAGGAGGCCAGAGAGCCCAGGGTCCTTGCTCTTTCCAGAGGAAGGAAGGCTCTGGCCTCTTCTGTGTTCAGTTCTGCACCTACGAAGGTGAGAAGCTGGACAGGCTCTAGAACTGACTTTGGAAGATTGAGAAGGAAACCTAGAGATGTGAGCAGTTGCTGAGTTACCTGAAGGTGTAGTTTGACTTGGTCTGGAGACTGGCTGACTATGAGCCAGTCGTCCAGGTATGGAAAGATGGCAATCTTTTGCCTTCTTAAGTGGGCAACTGCTACTGCCAGGCATTTTTGTGAATACCCTCGGGGCAGAGGTGAGGACAAAGGGCATTGCTCTGAACTGGTAATGGCCTGAGGGCAGTTTGAATCTGAGGTACTTTCAATGGGAGCTTCTGATAAGAACATGGAAGTAGGCATCCTTGAGGTCCAGGGATGCTAACCAGTCCCCTGGCCTTAGAGAGGGTAAAATGATTCCCAGAGTCACCATTTTAAATTTTGGTTTTAAAAGGTGCTTGTTCAGGTATCTGAGATCCAGGATGGGCCGCCATTCTCCTGTCTTTTTTGGGGTAAGGAAGTACCTGGAGTACAACCCTTTGCCCTGGCGTAGGGGTGGAACCCTTTCCACAGCTGAGAGCCAGGAGGATAGAAACTTCTGTTTCTAGGGCAAGTGCCTCTGATGGATTTGCAGGTGGAAAGGACCTCGTTCTCATCTTTGGACATTTTTTGAAGCTGAGAACTAGTCCCTGGCTTACTACTTCCAGGACCCACTTGTCTGATGTTAAAGACTTCCAGTCCTGGACAAAGTAAGCCAGCCTGCCCCCTACAGGTAGTGGAGAATCGGCCCTGGCCACCCCATCAGGGTGCCTGCTTGGCAGGGGCTTTGGGCTGGGGGGTAGAAGCAGGCCTGCTTGTGCCTCGTCTACCTCTCCCTCTAAAGAACCCCCTCTGGGCATAAGCAGAAGAGGAGGCCTGGACTTGGTAAAAAGGCCTATGAAAAGGCCTTCCCCTGCCCCTGGGATGCTGTCTTTGAGGAGTGGCCTGCCTTTCCTTGGCCTGTGCACTCTATAGGTGGTCCTATATTCATCCATTTTCTTCATGTAATTCTCTGTCTGTTCCCCAAACAGAGAATTGCCCACAACAGGAAAATCCATGGCCTTAGACTGGGTATCCTGTGACAGGGCAGTACATCTGAGCCAAGCCATCCTGCGAAGTGCCACAGATGTAGCCATGACCCTTGATGACACATCATTAGAGTCTACTGCAGCATGAAATTGCACCTTGGATGTCTCAATACTATCCGCAGCCACCTGTTCCAGCTCCCTGGCAAGCTGGTCAGGAACCTGTTTTGCCAGGGCCAGCATAGTATCCCATCTGGATTTCTGGTACCTAGCAGCATAAGCCATATAATTTGCCTGTCTGAGTCCCAAAGATGCTGCCATGTACTGTTTCTTTGCCATGGCATCAATCCTCCTGGAGTCCTTTTCAGGGGGATGCGAAGCTAGAGGAATATTAGCCTTGTCACAGGCTGCAGCCTGCACTACCCCCACATGGCTGCATTGCTGTGAGAGGAACTCTGTATCAGAGCCTGATAAGGTATACCTCTTGTCCATCCTTTTATCAACAGGAGGTACAGTGTGAGGAGTTTTTAGAATTTTTACTGTCTGTTTCCTAAAAGATTTATGCAAAGGAATAGACAGTCTCCTAGACTCTGGAATATCCATCATTTCTACATAATCAGGCTCCTCTTGGTCATCAACAGCTTCCTCAACAGGGAGCTGGAGAGTTTCAGCAACTTTCTTATAGAACAGAAAATGAGAAGGGGACTCAGACAGCCTGGGGGGAGAAACCCCTGACAGTCTGTCTGGAGAGATGTCCGGTTCAATGGGCACATCCAGACCTTCAAAACCACATTCACTCTCCTCATAGTCCTCTTCCCCCTCCTCCGGTTCATAAAAATCCTCAAAATCATAATCTTGAACCGGCCGAACCAAGCGCTTCCCTGATGGTGTCGGCTCGGTCGGAACCGGGGAAAGTGACTGGACAATTTGAATTGCTTTAACTATTTCCTCAGCGGTTGGGGAAAGAACCACACTAGCTGACTTTCTAGTCCTTTTAGTTGGAACCGGCTCCTCGGAGCTGGCTCTTCGTTGCCGGTGTCGTCTGGTCAGAGGCACTCCCTCCGGTTGGTTGGAACCGACCGAGCGGGCCATCCGGTCAGCTGACTTTTGGCTCCCTTTCCTGAGCCTACCAACTCTCTTTTCTATGGTGGCAGCAGGAAAATTCTTACAAATCTAGCAATCTGCATTGAGGTGGTCAAACCCCAGACAATACACACAGGTCGTGTATGGGTCAGCCTTAGCAAAGGCTTCCCCACAAACACTACAGTGCTGAAACCCAGTGGGCCCGGTTTTTCTTTTGGGTTTCTCAGACATAGTGCCAGCCTAACCAAACTTGCCCGTTTATGGCAATCCGCCAAGCAAGACTCTCTTATCGGTTCCCAACCGTGTCACAGGTCGTGGAAAAAAACGTAATGTAATCCATTTTTTTTAGAACCGATAAGAACCGGGAACCGCACTCTAAATAAGGACTAGTAAAGTTTGAGAATAACCTGATCGGTTCAAACCAAACCGAAAAGCGTTTACAAGTTCCACACAGAATAAAATAAATGAAAGCCTATCTATTACTTACAATACCACAGACAGAGCTTGAACCAACCGGTTGCAGTTTAATTTCGGTCAAAAAACCGAAAAATAATACTTTTTAACCGACAAACGAACCGAGCAGAAGGAGAAATCTCCGGAGCGACTGTTCAGTGAGTTTTGTGCGTAAAGATCTGACAGTTTGAGTTTGATTAACAACAGACAGAGTTTTCAACCAAGCTTGCGCTCAAGGTTCCATGCCTGGCATGGAAAGTTAACTCTTTCACCTCCGGAGCAGTTCGAAGGTTGGGACTCACTGCATATGTCATAATATAGCAAGACTTCATGATGTTTGAAAGGGTATATTTTGCCACTGGAGGCTTGGGGAGTTGCCTCCATAATTGTCAAACAGCTGTTTAATGGAAACCCCTGCTAGTCAGTGTTCTGTTGAGATTTAAGCAATAAAGACATGATGGGGCAAGAGTTGTCCTGGGTTTACCACCTGCCAAGGGGCACTGAGAGGCACAATGCCACAGGCAGAGAGGCTTCAATCCCTGGGTGTGCAGAAAACACAACACAACCCATGCCCTGTTGTGGCTTATTGCTTGTATAAAATGGGTATTTTTCAAAATAAAAACCAAAAAGAATCATTTAAAATGTATTAAAAAATAAATGTAATGCTGTAATACAGGCAAAATAGTCTCTCCAGATGTATACTGACATCAGGGGTCGCTATATTTTCTGTTCCCTAGTTTAAGCATTTAAAATAAATGTATTTTAAACTCATTTGTGTCTTTTATGTGTAAATATTTTTCTCTTTATGTTTGACAACTGTTTTCAACTGGAGAAGGATAAGTATATGCTATAGCAGGAGCAAGGAGACATGAGACTAGAAGTATTTTCTTGAGTACAGCTCCCGCAGACAGAAGCGTGCTTCCGGCTCTACTCTACTACCACACCGCATCTTATTTCTGATGTGGAAAGGGGGGAGTGTGTTAGTAGCAGTTGCTGGGCATAGCCAGCCATGCGTACCATGGTTTCTTTAGCTCACATTCTTCGTTTTTTTTCTTGATCGTGTACCAGAAGTTGGCAGGGGATAAGATGTGTGTTATTGGGCCATCATTTTTTAAAGATGAGCATACACAGGCAGCAGACAGGTCATTGAGCAAGTGGGGGTTGGACTGATTACAACCATGGAAATGGCAAGTGTGATTAGACTGAGGCATGAGTGAGCGGCAGGTATTTTTAATAAAAATGTATTGTGATCACATGGGTAAGAGCAGATTGGGCGCGGGAGCAAGTAAACGAGTGGATGGTAAATGAGCAAGTGTGGGGTCGCTGACAACAGCAAGTAACCAGCAGAGGAAATTAATAAAATATCAAAACACTCTAACAAAGGAGACAATGAGAAAATAAACCTTCTCTCTGAAGTGGCTGGGGTTGGGGATCTATTAATGGCATTTCAGATAAAACACTAAGGGGAAGGTGATCTGTGAGTGTAATGTTTGTGGAGAAAAACATGGCTACCATTTGGAAACTTACAATTCTAAAATCAAATAAGGCATTAATATGGAACCATCTGATGCCAGCCTGACTAGGATTTTCTTTTGTTCGTTTGTTTTTACTATGCATTAAGCTGAATCTAGGTCATGGCTGAAGTCTGCCATCCACCAATCAGATTGTTGGAAATCTCTAGATCATTTTATACAGAAGCTTAATGCTTGCTTAACATCCAGATGGTGAAGTTTTTTTTTTTTTTTTTTTCCACTTCAGTTAGCATAAGGCCTAATGAGGAAAACAGTGTGTGCAATGGATGGGTTAATATTCAAGATCAAATACAAGTATATTTGTAAAAATGTACCTATTTTGCTAGTATAACAACAATCTGGCCTTACTGTATCCCAAATAAACTGCAGAAAATGCAATATTATTATTTTTTTTAACCAGGAGAGACACACTAAGCTGAAGCTTGTTTACAGGTGTGACTTGGGAGCACAAGGAAGTTAAGTGACTTGCTCAGGGTCACACGGTATGCAAGTGGGGCTGTAGGATTCAAACCCAGGTCTCCAGGTTTGCAGCTCAGAGCCTTAAACCACTGTGCTATACTGCTTTCAGAATATTTTATGTGCAAATGCTATTTTATTGCCTCTCTTATTTGATGGCTTTGCAGAAAGGCTCTCTGACTTTTTTCAGGTCAGATGGCGGAATCTTGGGTGAGCAGTGATGTCATTTAAGTGAGAATGACATCATTTTCGTCAAGGTCCTGACAGCTTAGGATACAAACAGTAAATCAGATTATGAATTGACAAAAATCAATTGCCACTTCAAACAGTATTAAATATACTATAAGGTATTAAATGAAAGTATTAAACAAGAGAAGGGGTGCCCAAACATCCTCTAGTCATGTAAATGTTTTCCCCCATTTTTCCTACTAACCTAAATGTAGTCACATTTTGTTTCACCCCATTTGCTGGGGTTCTACAACACTCTCAATGTTATGCATTTTCCCTGTAATGGATTCTACTCCTCCCAGAATTTGTACCACTGCTCTTGCAACCCTTCCAAAATATGTACTTATGTCCTGCATCTCTTCCTAATTTGTATTCTACTCTGTCCTCCATTAATTTAAGACCTTTACTCATCTTTCTCAAAATGTACACCTCTTTTATTGCACCCTCACAATATTTTTACATTTACCCCTCCCCTCTCATGATTTGCACTTTTACTCCTGCATCCATCCATATATAAATCCCGTCTTCTGCAACCCTCTCAAAATTAGTACTTTAGCCCACATCGCCATATATATGTGTGCCTCTACCACTGCACTCCCCCAAATGTACACCACTTGGACCCCTCTTCAAATCTGTAACCACACCAATCCCAAACTTTGCACTTGCACCCCTGCAACCCTTCTGAAATGTGAACTTGCACACTCAAAATTTGCACTCGAACCCCTGCACTCATCCTGAGATTTGTACTTACACCACTGAATCACTCCCCCAATGTATACTTACTGTTTCTCCCAAAATGTGTACTTGTACACCTGCATCCCTTCCAAAATTTTCACTTGTACCCTTGCAGCCCTCCCAAAATCTGTACGTCTACCACTGCATCCCTCCCAAAATTTGTACTTGTTGCCCTGCACACCTCCCACAATATGTACCTGCACCCCTCCCAAAATGTGTACCTGTACCCCTCCCAAAAAATGTACTTGTTCCCCTGTAACTCTCCCCAAATCTTTACCTGCATCCCACCCAAAATTTATACTTGTTCCCCTGTAGCTCTCCCAAAATTTGCTCTTATGCCTCTGCACCCCTCCCAAAATGTTTACCTGCACCCCTCCAAAAATGTGTACTTGCTCCCCACACCCTTGTACCTGTACCTCTCCCAAAATTTGTACTTGCACTCCTGCACCCCTCCCAAAATCTGTACTTCAACCCCTGTACCCATCCCAAAATGTGTACTTGTTCCCCTGCACTCCTCCCAATATTTGTACTTGCAACCCTGCCCCCTCCCAAAATCTGTACTTGAACCCTTGCACCCCTCCCAAAATTTATACTTTTCCCCTGCACCCCTCAAAAATGTGTACTTGTATTCCTGCACCCCTCTCAAAATGTGTACTTGTATCCCTATACCCTCCCAAAATTTGTACTTTTTCCCCTGCTCTCCTACCAAAATTTGTACTTGTATCCCTGCACCCCTCTCAAAACGTGTACTTGTTCCCCTGCACCTCTCCCAAACTTTGTACTTGCACCCCTGCATCCCTTCCCAAATTTGTACTTTTTCCCCTGCACCCCTCCAAAATGTGGACTTGTATCCCTGCACCCTCCCAAACTTTGTACTTTTTCCTCTGCACCCCTTCCAAAATGTGTACTTATATCCCTGCACCCCTCCCAAAATGTGTACTTGCACCACTGCAACCATCCCATAATTTGTGCCTGCACCCTCCCAAAATGTGTACTTCTACTGCTGCATCCCTCCCAAAATGTGTACCTGTACCCCTCTCAAAATGCATACTTCTATCCCTGCATCCCTCCCAAAATTTGTGCTTGCGCCACTGCACCCCTACCAAAATTTGTACTTGCACCTCTCCCGAAGGTTGCACTTCTATCCCTACACACCTCCCAAAATTTGCAATTGCTCCCCTCCCAAAATTTTTATTTAAACCCCTGCCCCTCATAAAATCTGTTCTTCTACCCCGTATCCCTCCTAAAATTTGTACTTGTACCCCTGCATCCCCCCAAAAGTTTTACTTCTAACTCTGCATTCCTCCCAAAATATGCAGTTGCAACCCTGCATCCCTCCCAAAATTTGTACTTGTATCTCTGCACATACCCAAAATTTGTTATTGTACCCCTGCACCCTTCCCAAGATGTATACTTCTACCCTACCCCCTCCCAAAAATTGTACTTGCACTCCTGCACTCCTCCCAACATTTATACTTCTATGCTTGCACCCCTCCTCAACTTTGTACTTGCACCCTTCCCAAAATTTGTACTTGCACCCCTTCTGAAATAGGTATCCCTCTCAAACTTTACCCTCGCACACCTCTTAAACTGCACAAAGAGAATGGGGTGCAGACTTTGGGAGTAGTGTGTGAAAGGTACAGTACCTAACTTTGGAGTAGTGTGGGGCAAAGAGTACTAATATGTGGAAGGGTGAAGTGGTAGGCATGTAAGTTGTGTGAGGGTTGCAAGAGAAGGAATGCAGATTTTTGGAAGTCTTGCAAATTTTGCTATTTGTGCAGGGAATGGGGTAAAACATTTGGGTACAAGTGTGGATTATGGAATTAATTGTGATGGGGTACTGGAGAAAGGGTAGAAATCTTGGGCAGAATGGAGATAGGGGTAAATACTTTTCAGACTGTGTGGAAGGGGTAAAACTTTACAAGGTTCCAGGTGCAGGGGCAGAAAATTTTGGGAAGAGAGTGAGAAGGAAGCATAGATTTAGTGTTTTGTCGGGGGGGGCAACGTTTTGAAAGTTTCCAGGTTTGAGGGAGCTGTGCAGGGGGGTACAAGCCTCAGGAGTCATTGGGAAGGGGTACAAATGGTTGGAGAAGAAGATATGGTATAAATTGCGACATGCACAGATGGGATACAAATGTTGTTGGGGTAGGATGGGAGTACAACCTCTGGGAGGGGTGTGAGGGGTGAATGGCCAAATATTGGAATGGCTGTGAGGTAGAGGTACAAATATCAAAGGTGAGGGAGAAGATTTAGGAATGCATGCAACATTTTTTGAGAGATGCAGAGGTATACATTTTAGGAGGAATGTAGCGGTAAGTACACATTTCAGGAGGTGTGTGGGAGAAGGGGTATAGGTCACAAGAGAGGTGTAAGATAAAGTTAGAAACTAGGGTCATATTACGGAGCAATTACAAGAGAGGGGAAGAATAGAGTTGTACATTTTTGTGGGATTATACATTTGGGGAGAGGTACTGGGGTAGTAATACCCTTTTTGTGAGCGCTTTAGAACCTCAGCAAAAGGTGTGAATCTGAAAAGAATAAATTAGAAGGGAGTTGTGGTGGCTGCATTCAGGGCTGGAATGGGAACACAGCAAAATGAATATTATGTACTTACCCTAATTCTTGATCTTCCAGAATATCTTTACCAATCATTTCTCATGGGTCTGTGCTGGAGGTACTAGGACCCCGCAGGAGCATATAGCTTTAAAATTCTAGAGCTAGGGGAACCAACATTGGGGACAGCACTGGCCATGAGGTAGACGCATGATGTGGCACTCACAGGTTGGCAAGTAACTGATGCCAGCCCCCTGCTCTTCTCAGTTCTGTTTGCCAGGAGAGGAAACAAAGGGTAAGAAAAAATAAAGGATGGGGCAAGATTGCCCAAAAGGATAGAAAATGGATACAGTACATAAAAAGAACAAAGCAATAAAACCTGGCTACCAAAGAAGAAAAAGAAGAGTGGGAAGGGAGGGCTTAGGTAGCAGGTTAAAAGATGACCAGGACAACTGGACAAGAGAGAGAGAACGTGAAAAGGGGGGGAGAGAGTGTAGCAGGGATCCCGAGCTAGGTGAGCAGTGTTTTCAGAAGAGTTAGCTTTGCTTGTAACTGCAGGGAAATTTGCCTGTCTTCTTCTGCAGATTACATGGCTTCCAAGAAAAGTCAAAGGTCTGAGAAATCTCATATAACCAAAACAAAAGGATGGGACGAATTCCTTGAGGAAGGTTCCACTTCACTGAAAGATACAGGAATGCTAGTAGAGGTATGAGACCTGAAACTGTGCACCAGCAAGGTCCTCCACCGGTAGATTGCATGAACTGCAGAGAGAGATCAGAGACTCAGAAATCCAATATAACTAATGCAAAAGTATGGGATGCAATTTACTGAAGGAGTCCTATGTTCTTGAAGCACAGTAATCATAAGAGGCTAGGCCCATGAACTGTGATACCAAGCAAGGTTCTCGAACCGAGGAAAGACACCTAGGAGTTTAAAGGCCACTGGAGCAACCCCGAGTAGGGAAAAACAAATTGGAAGCAGGGGATCCCACTAGAAAGGATAGAGATCAACTGAGAGAATCGAAGCTATCCTAAGATTCTGTTACCACATCGTCCCCTTTCTTATTAAACAATTTCCTAAAGAGAGGGAAGTAAGAGAAAGAAAAATGTGACAGGCTGGCTGGAACGGAAGCACTGGAGTTTTACTGCAAGGGGAAAAAGGAAAAAATTACCCACCTTAGTAATTATGTTTCTTCTATTGGAGTCTTGCTGTATTCTGACAAGTGCAGTTAGCCCCAGCCTCTAAACTGCCCCGGAGAACAAAGGGTTAACATTTCTATGCAGAGTATAGAATGCTGAGCTCGAGCTCGGTTGATGTCTCTGTCTGTTTCCCTTTGAAAGCTAACCGTCAGATTCTTACGAGCAACATTCTAATACTATTCTATGTGGAAATTGTAAAAAAAAATTTAATAGCCTACTGGCAACAAAAGGTTTTGGACTACCAAAAGAAGACTCAAGTCAGGAAACCCAAAACTCAGAACCAAACCAAAGAGGAATATAATAAAATAAACACCCACACAAAGAAGAGGGTGTAAAAAGAGCACCCCGAGGTGCAACACTGCACCTGCCCACCCACTTCCCAAAACCAGGTTCTGAGAGTGGAGGCCGGGAGGGAGGTAGGTCAGAATACAGCAAGACTCCAATAGAAGAAACATAATTACTAAAGTGAGTAATTTTTTCTTCAAACAACTTGAAGTCTTGCTGTATTCTGACACATGCAGACTACCAAGCAGTACCTCCATGGAGGAGGGACAGAACCTACTTTGGGAATAGGCTCTGAAGTACTGCTGTGCCAAACCGAGCATCACTCCTAGCCTGGATATCCAGAGAGTAATGCTTGTAAAGGTATGGACTGTTTTCCACATGGCTGCTTGACAAATTTCTAAGAGAGGGATATCCCTGGCAGCAGCCAAGGAAGCAGCTGTACCTCTTGTGGAATGAGCCCTCAGGCCTGAGGGTGGACTTTTTCCCAGTTTTTCATAGCAGAATTGTATACAAGACACAATCCATCTGGCAATAGATCTCTTGGTGGCAGGTTTGCCCTTTCCCACTTCTCCACAAGTGAGGAACAACTGGAGGGAGTCCAACCTGTGACCCTTGGTACGCTCTATGTAGTAACTAAGGGCTCTTTTAACATCTAAACTGTGTAGCCTCCTCTCTCCTGAGGAAGAATGATCAGTGAAGAAAACAGGAAAAGACATAGACTAATTTAAATGGAAGTCTTAAACCACTTTGGGCAAGAACCTTCTATTGGTTCTAAGGACCACTTTATCCCTGTGAAAGGAGATAAAGTCAGGTTGCACTGATAGGGCTTGCAATTCACTGATACGCCTGGCAGAGGTAATGCCTACCAAGAACACAGTTTTCCAAGTCAAGTACTTAAGCTCTGCTGAGGACATAGGCTCAAAAGGAGGTTGCATAAGTTGAGCAATGCAAACATTCAAATCCCAGGCAGGGGCAGGGTCTCTAAAAGGAGGACTGGTGTGAAGCAATCCTTTATAAAATTTACAGAACACAGGATGAGAAGATAGTGAGGAAGATTTCCCCACAGACAGAAACGCAGAAACAGCTGACAAGTGTACCTTGAGAGTAGCTGGTCAGAGGCCTGGGCCATTAAGATGGACCATATAATCCAGAACCATAGGCAATTCAGCAGTATCTGGAGAAAAATGCTTCTTAGAACACCAAATGCTGAATCTCTTCCATTTGGAGATATAAGTCTTTCTGGTGGAGGGCTTTCGAGAAGCTTTGAAAATATCCAGAACCTCCTGAGACAGATTTAAATCTGCAAACTACATAGATACATAGACAGTGTAGGCAGATAAGAAAAAATTACTCACCTTAGTAATTGCTTTTCTTCTCATGGAGTCATGCTATATTATAACATTAGCAGTCAGCCACTGCAGCTGAACTGCCCCGGAGAGGAAGGAGTTAACTCCAGAGGATCTGGAGTTCTACAGCGCGAGGGCGCTGTGCCCAAAGCTCTATCTGGCAGTTTCAAATGAAACTGTCAGATCTTTACGAAGCTAACATCAAAGAACAGAAAGTCTGTGTGGAAAAAACTACACTAGCCCATGGCTACCTACTAGTAGTAGTAACAACAATATAAACAACAAAGAAACACCCAGAACCATAATAACAAAAATTGATGGTATTATGGTTCGTTTTACCACCCTTGACAAGCACATTATGAACCCCCCCTTCCCCCCAAGACTCAAGTCCAGGAAGGGGGCAATATAAATAACCTAAATGAAAGCAACCAGATCCCTAACCCAAGGAAAGAGGGTAAAGGGATAACTACAATGGCATGACACAGTGCTTGCACCAATTCGCCACCCCTACCCAAGTAGAGGTTCTGAGAGGGGCAGGAGGGAGGGTGGTTATAATATAGCAAGACTCCATGAGAAGAAAAGCAATTACTAAGGTGAGTAATTTTTTCTTCAAACACCATGAAGTCTTGCTATATTATAACATTAGCAGATTACACAGCAGTACCTCCATGGAGGAGGGTCAGAACCTACTTAGGAAATAGGCTCTGAAGCACAGCTGTGCCAAACCGAGCATCTCTCCTGGACTGGACATCCAGGGAATAATGCTTGGTAAAGGTGTGAACTGTCTTCCAGGTAGCAGCTTGACAAATCTCCAGAATGGGAATGTCCCTAGCAGCCGCTAGAGACGCAGCTGTACCCCTGGTGGAGTGGGCCCTCAATCCTGAGGGGGGTACTCTACCTAGTTTCTGATAACAGAATTGGATACAAGAAACAATCCACCTTGCAATTGTTCTCTTAGTGGCAGGTTTTCCTTTGCCAACCTCGCCATAGGTAAGAAACAGTTGGAGGGATTCGAACCTATGACCTCTGGTGCGCCTAAATAGTAGCTTAAGGCTCTTTTGACATCCAAGCTGTGCAGTCTCCTCTCACCTGAGGAAGAATGCTCAGTGAAAATACTGGAGAGAGATAGATTGATTCAGGTGGAAATCAGAAACCACCTTAGGCAAAACTTTCTATTAGTCCTAAGGACTACCTTATCTCTGCGGAAAGAGATAAAATCTTCTTCACTGAAAGGGCCTGTAACTCACTTATGCCTGGCAGAGGTGATAGCTACTAGGAAAACAGTTTTCAGTTAAATACTTGAGCTCTGCTGAAGACAGAGGCTCAAAGGGGGGTTGCATTAACTGAGCAATGCAAATATTCAGGTCCCAGGCGGGAGCTGGTTCTCGAAAAGGAGGGTTAGTATGAAGTAACCCTTTAAAAAACTTGGAGAACACAGGGTGAGAAGAAAGGGAGGCAGGCTTCCCTGCTGACACAAAAGCAGAGACAGCTGCCAGATGAACCTTCAGGGTAGCTGGTCTAAGGCCTAGGGAATTCAGATGGACCAAATATTCCAGAAGAATGGGAAGATCAGCAGATTCTGGGATAATCTGCCCTCAGAGCACCAGATGGAAAACCCTTCCACTTAGAATTATAAGTGGCTCTAGTGGAAGGCTTCCTAGAAGCCTTTAAAATATCCATGACACCTTGGAGAAAGGTGTAAGTCAGCAATTCTAGCCCTCAAGAGCCAAGCCTTGAGGTGGAGGGATTTGAGGTCCGATACTCACACTCTCCCCTGTGCACAGGCCAGTAAGTCGTGGACTCTGGGTAGGCTCAGGGCAGGTGGACTGCCAAGGACAGAAGCAGAGGGTACCAGGGCTGTCTGGCCAATCTGGGGCAATCAGAATCACTCTGCAAGGTTGAGATCTGATTTTTACTAGTACCCTGAAAAGAAGAGGAAAGGGAGGAAAGGCATACAGGAACTTCCCTTTCCAGTCCAACAGAAAGGCGTCCAGAGGGACTGAGCCCAGTACTGGAGGCCTGCAACAGAAAAGAGGAAGTTGATGGTTGTCTGGGGCTGCGAAAAGATCTATCTGAGGAGTGCCCCATCTGGCAAAGACGGACCCCAGCACTTGTGGATTCAGAGCCCATTCGTGATGGCCCTGAGAAATTCTGCTGAGGGCGTCCGCCAGGACATTGTCCTTCCCTGGGAGGTGAACCGCTATCAGGGAGGTGTTCAGGGAGTAGGCCAGAGACCAAACTTCATTGCTTCGGCACAAGGCTGAAGACCGAGTGCCCCTTGCTTGTTGATGTACCACATTGTGGTGGTATTGTCTGTCCTGACTTGAACCACTTTGTTCTGGACAGAATCTGAAAACACCCGAAGAGCTAAAAAGACAGCTCTGAGTTCCAACAGATTGATGTGGAGCAGAGATTCCTGAGGAGACCACACCCCTGGGTGGCAAGATCGCCCAGGTGAGCCCCCCCACCCTAACAGGGAGGCATCCGTGGTGAGGGTGAGGGAGTGAGAAATGGGAATGAAGGGAACCCCCTGTCTTAAATTGCTCTTGACCTGCCACCAGTGGAGGGCTAGGATCAGAGTTTGAGTAACTGGAACCAACTTGTAAGGGGGTCCTTCCTTGAGACCAATAGGCCTCAAATGGAACTGAATGTCCCTCATCTGGAATCTTGCTCCCTGCACGACAGCTGTGGAAGCAGCCATGTGCCCAAGGAGTTGCAGAAATGCCTTGCTGGTCGAGAGACCACGAGGGTAAAGGAGGATGCCAGGGCGATGAGTCTGTCCACCCTTTCCGAGGGAAGAAAAGCCCTGGCTAACCTTGTGTTCAATTCTGCGCCTATGAAAGTTAGGACCTGAACCGTTCCAGAACTGACTTTGGTAAGTTTAGCAGGAATCCCAGGAAGTGAGAAGTTGCTGGGTGACTTGGTAAATGGTTTACCTGACCTGAGACTGACCCACAATGAGCCAGTCGTCCAGGTAGGGAAACACAGCAACCCCTTGCCTTCTTAAGTGAGCCACTACTACAGCGAGACATTTTGTGAATACCCTTGGCGCAGAGGTCAGGGGCAAGGGCATTGCCCTGAACTGGTAGTGGCCTGAGGGCAGTTCAACCTGAGGTACTTTCGTGAGAAGGCCTGATCAGAACATGAAAATAGGCATCCTTGAGGTCCAGGGAAGCTAGCCAGTCCCCTGGCTTTAGGGAAGGCAATATTATTGCCAGAGTCAACATTTTGAACTTTGGTTTCAAAAGATGCTTGTTCATACATCTTTAAATCTAGAATGGGCCTCCATTCTCCTGTCTTTTGGGGTAAGAAAGTATCTTGGATAAAGCCCCTTGCCCTGATGGCAAGGAGGAACCCTTCCACTGCTTTGCAGTCCAGAAGAGAAGAAACCTCTGCTTCCAAAGCAAGGGCTTCTGAAGGATTTGCAGGTGGAAAATGTCTGGCTCTCATCTTTGAAAGTGTTTGAAGTTGAGAACTAGACCCTGGCCTATTACCTCCAGAACCCATCTGTCCGTAGTTAGGGACAGCCAGTTCCGGCTGAAATAGGCCAACCTGCCCCCACTGGTACAGGAGAATCGGCCCTGGAGCACCCCATCAGGGTGCCTGCTTAGCAGCAGCCTTAGGCTGAGGGGAGGGGACGTCTCACTTGTGCCCTGTCTACCCCTGCCTCTGAAGAAACCTTCATGAGACAGCAGAGGAGGCTTGAAATTGGTAAAAGGCCTGCCCTACCTCTGGGAGCATGCCTTTGTGGCATGGCATGCTTCTCCTTAGCCTGGGCACTTTTTGTAGGTAGTTCTGTATTCATCCATCTTTTCATATAGTTTTCTGTTTGCTCCCCAAACAGAGAATTTCCCACTACAGGAAAATCCATAGCCTTTGACTGGGTATCTTGGGACAGATTAGTGCATCTGAGCCATGCCAACCTACGGAAAGCTACAGAAGTGGCCATGACCCTAGAGGAAACATCATTAACATCAACAGCAGTATGAAATTGAACTTTAGAGGCTTCAATGCCATCAGCAGCCACCTGTTCCAACTCACTAGCCAGCTGGCCATGGGCCTGCTTGGCTAACTGCAATACTGTGTCCCACCTAGATTTCTGATATCCAGCCACATAAGCCATATAATTTGCCTGCCTGAGTCCCAAAGAAGCTGCCATATACTGTTTCTTCGCCATGGCATCAATCTTCCTGGAATCCTTATCAGGAGGATGTGAGGCCAGAGGAATATTAGCCTTGTCACAGGCTGCAGCTTGTACCACACCCACAAGGCTACACTGTTCAGTAAGGAGTCTGTATCCGAGCTCGACAAAGTATACCTTCGTCCATTTTTTTATCTACAGGAGGGACAGAATGAGGATTTTAAAATCTTTGTTGTTTGCTTCCTAAATGACTTATGCAAAGGAATAGACAACTCCTAGACTCTGGAATATCCATCATTTCCACATAATCAGGCTCCTCTTGCTCATCCACAGCCTCCTTAAAGGAAGCTGGAGGGTTTCAGCAACCTTTTGTAAAAATAAAGAAAGAAGGGGACTCAGACAGAATAGGAGGAGATTCTAAAGGTCTGTCTGGAGAAATGTCGGTTCAATAGGCACGTCCAGACCCCCCAGCCACACATATATTGATCAAATTCCTCCTCCCCTCCTGTGGTTCATAAAATCCTCAACTTCAAAATCCTGAACCACTGGGACTGAACGAACCAACCTTTACCAACTGTTGGTGGTTCTACAGATCCTGAGACAGTGACTGGACAATCTGAATGGCTTTAGCTATCTCTGCAGCAGTTGGAGACACAATTTTGGACCCCAAACCTACTGATTTCCTTGTCTTTTACTCGGGACTGGTTCCTCTGAACCAGCCTTCCTTTTGCCCGAGGAAGTCTCGCCCTGGTCAGAGGGCACTCCCTCTGGTCCAGTGGGTACTGGACTGGGCTGGCCATCCGGGTCAGCAGACTTTTTGGCCTCTCGTTCCCTGAGCCGGCCCAATCTCTTTCCAGGGTGGCTGCAGGAAATTTTACACACCTGGCAGTCTGACAGGAGGTGGTCAGCCCCCAGACAATAAAACAGTGGTGTGTGGTCAGCCTTGGCAAAGGCCTCCCACAGACATCACAGTGTTGAAACCCAGTGGGCCCGGTTTTTTTTTTTTTCTCAGACATAATGCCAGCCTAACCAAAACTTGCCCTTTGATGGCAGTGCCTACAAGACCCTTATCGGTTCCTAACCGTATCACGGGTATTTGAAAAACCGTTATAATTCTGGTTTTTAGAACCGATAAGAACTGGGAACCGTACTCTAAAACCCACTGTACACTTTTTAAAATGTAGAATAACAAACCGATCGGTTCAAAACCGAACCGATAATTAATTTTCCACACAGACTCAAAATTTAGTACTTACGGTTTACCAGATAGAGCTTTAAAACCGAAATGCGGTAAAATAATGACTTTTGCCGGTTCAAATGAACGAAAATACCGCTGAACCGAGAATGAACCGAGCTGAAGGAGCTGATCTCCGGAGCGACTGTTCAGTGAAGGAGTAAAGAATCTGACAGTTTCATTTGAAACTGCCAGATAGAGCTTTGGGCACAGCGCCCTCTCGCTGTAGAACTCCAGATCCTCTGGAGTTAACTCCTTCCTCTCCGGGGCAGTTCAGCTGCAGTGGCTGACTGCTAATGTTATAATATAGCAAGACTTCATGGTGTTTGAAGGGCCTATGGCCCACCCAGTCTGCCCATTTGAGCTTGTAAGTTCAGTTTGTTTTCCTAGAAGTTTGTTGCCCCTTACCCCTGACCTCCAGAATTCCTTTATGTCTATCCCATGCATTCTTAAATCCCGTGATTGTTTCAGCCCCCACCACTTCTTCTGACAGGGTGTTCCACTTGTCCACCACCCGTTCGGTGAAGAAATTCTTCTCATGTTTCCTCTGAATCCGTCCTCTCAACTTCATCTCATGCCCTCTAGTCCTGGAACATTTTCACTTAAAAATAGTGTTTTCCTGCACCCTGTTCCTCCCTGTAAGATACTTGTATGTCTCTATCATATCCCTCTCTCCCTCCTTCTCTCCAGGGAGTACATGTTCAGTTCCTTCAACCTGTCTTCATAGGACTTGTGATGCAATCCATGCACCATCTTTGTTGCCCTCCTCTGAACCTTCTCTACCCTGTCTATGTCCTTATGTAGGTATGGTTCCAGAACTGTACACTGTACACCAGGTGGGGCCTCACCAGTGTCTTGATAGTGGAATTATGACCTCCCTTTTCCTGCTGGTGATGCCTCTGCCTATACATCCCAGCATCCTATTTGTTTACCTGCTGCCTTGTCACACTGTTTCCCTACCTTGAGGTCATCAGAGATGATAACCCCAATATCCCTTTCCTGCTCGGTGTATGCTATATCCTCACCCCCAACTGATATATTGTGCCAGGGTTTTTGTGCCCCATATGCATTATCTTGCACTTCTTTGCATTGAATTTCAACTGCCAAACCCCTGACCATTCTTCAAGTTTCTGCAGGTCCCTTCTCATTCTGTCTACACCCTCTGGTGTGTCTACTCTGTTACAGGCTTTGTGTCATCAGCGAACAGTGAAATTCTGCCTTCTAGGTCCTGCGCAATGTCACTGATGAAGATGTTGAAAAGGACCGGTCCCAGCACTGATCTCTGTGGTACCCCACTGGTCACTCTTCCTCTGTGGAGTGACAGCCATTTACCACCCTCTGTGTCCTGCCACCCAGCCAGTTACCTACCCACCACACTACTGTCCTGCCCACACCCATATTCCTCAGTTTGTGTAATGGTCTTCTATGTGGCACAGTGTCAAAGGCCTTGCTGAGTCCAGATAGGCCATGTCCACTGCCCTCCCCTGATCCACCTCCCTAGTCACCCAGTCAAAAATTCAATGAGGTTGGTCTGACATGACCTCCCCCTGGTGAAACCATGATGCCTTGGGTCCTGTAGTCCATTGACAGCCAGATGTTCCACCAATCTCTCCTTCAGTAGTGCTTCCATGATCTTCCCCACTACCGAGGTGAGGCTGACTGGTCTGTAGTTCCCTGCTTCCTCTTTGTTCCCACTTTTGTATAAGGACTACATCTGCTGTCCTCCAGTCTTTGGGTACCTCCCTGTTTCCAGTGATCGGCTAAACAGGATAGCCAGAGGTTCAGCCACCACCTCTCTTAGTTCTTTAAGGACCCTGGGTGCACCCCATCTGGCCCCATTGCTTTATCAACTCTTATTACTTCCAGTTCCATCAGGACCCTTTTCGTGTAAAGGGACTTGTGTCCATTTCTGCACCATTCTCACCCCTTGTACTCCCTTCAGATCCATTACCCTCCTCTTCCTCAGTAAAGACTGAGCAGAAATACCTGTTCAAAATGTCAGCTTTACTGTTGTCATCCTCCACGAGGCCCCCATCCTCCCCCTTCTGTCTCACAATCCCTCTCTTTGTCTTTCTTTTTTCACTTATGTACCTGTAAAAGGTTTTGTCCCCTCTACCCACAGATTTTGCAATGTGTTCTTCTGTCTGAGCTTTGGCTTCCCTTACTGACCTCCCTGCCTCCCTTTGCTTCTCCTGGTACTTCTCCTATCCCTTCTGCCTGTGTCTTTTGTATTGCCTGAATGCAATCTTTTTGGCTTTCACTTTCTTTGCTACCTCTTTGGAAACCATAATGGTCTCCTCTTCCTTTTCCTCTTGCTAACCTGCTTAATGCATAATTCTGTTGTTCTTGTAATCCCCATTTTAAATACTGCCCACTGTTCCTCAACCCCTGATTCCTGTCCATTCCTTAATGCCTCTTTCAAGTATCTCCCCATTTTCCCAAAGTCTGCCCCCTAAAATCCAGGATACATGTTTTTGTGTGGTTTGGTTCTGCTCTTTCTGTGATTTCAAACCACAATGACTGGTGGTCACTGTTTCCCAGGTGCTCCCCACTGTTACCCCATCACACTGTCCCTGTTTGTGAGCACAAGGTCCAGTATTGCCTTCTGCCGAGTTGGTTCCATGACCAGTTGCTTGAGGAAGGCACCTGAAGGAGTCCAGGATAAATCTGCTCCTAGTTGATGCTGCTGCTGGGATGCTCCAGTCCACATCTGGAATATTGAAGTCTCCAACCAGTACTACTCCCCTTGTCTTCCATCCTTTGGATGGCTAGCATCAGCTCCTATCTGTTTCTTCCTCCTGGGCTGGTGGTCTATAGACCACACCTGTGCGGATGGCTGTCCCCATTTTCCTTTCCAGCTTAACCCACAGTATCTCTTCCCCATTTTGTTCCTCCTGGATCTCTGTGGCCCTTATGTCATTTTTGACATACAGTGCCACTCCTCCTCCCTTCCTGCCTGCTCTGTCTCTTCTGAATATGTTGTAGCCAGGTATGGTCATCTCCCAGTCGTGGTTACCATTACACCAGGTTTCAGTGATGGCCACAATGTCCAGGTCTGGCTGTACCATGACAGCCTCCAGATCTTCCATCTTGTTGCTAAGGCTTCTGGCAATTGCACACATGGCTTTCCATGATTTGACCTCCCTAGACTGTTTCACTGTTCTACTCCAGCCCCTTCCTTGGTTGTCATTTATCCCTGGTTCTCCTTGCTGTCTGCCCTTCTGCTGAATTTTGCCCTTTCTGCTTATCCACCTCTTGGGCACTAATCTCCATCTTTTGCACACTGCTTTGCAGAGATAGCCACTCCTCTGGTTCACTGGTTCCACTGCTAGCTGTGGGGGTGAGCAAGTAGGTACCCTCCTTGCTGGCCTGTCACCCCTTTGCTAGTTTAAATGCTTGTCAATGTAGCATTTAAACTTATCATTGAGTGCTTGGATTCCTCCAGGATGGATGCAGGCCATCAGGCTTGAACAAACCTCCATCCCTCCAGGTGGGTCCCCAGTCACCAATGAATCCAAACCCTTCCTCACAGCACCAGTTCTTCAACCATGAGTTAAAGTTCCTGCTGCATGCACTCCTATGCTCTCCCTTGCCTCTCACAGATAGTACTTCTGAGAAAGTGACAGCAGTAGCTACTTGCTTGAGACCCCTCCCCAGTTTCCTAAACTCTTCCTGAACTTCCTTTGGCTCCCCATTTGCCAGGTCATTAGTACCTAGGTGGATAATGACATCCAGCTCACCCTCCCGTCTTGCCTTCCCAGTGATCCCCAGGATCTTCCTTCCATCCCTCCATGCCGTGTCACCTGGTAGGCACCTCACCTCCCTGTCCTCCCCCTCCTGTGTTTCTAGCTGGATCCCTCTTATGATGGAGTCCCCCACCAGGATTCACTTCCTCCTCCTCTGGGGTCCACTGCTTTCCCCGCTGAGGTCACCTCCTTGGCTAACCTCCACATCCTTTCCTTCCACTTCTCTGGGTACCTCTATTTGGTTGTCCTCATTTGCCAGTGTGGCATATGAGTTCTTGAGTGGAATAGGATCTGGGATGTGCCTCTGCCTAACTGCTCTAACCCTCCCTGAGCCCACTGTCATCCAAGTGCTCCACGTTCTCGGCATCCTTTGAGGCAGTGGCATTGGACTGGGTGGTCCCTGGATAGGGGTGATGGTACTCCTGACCCAGTTTACTTCTGCTCTGAGTCTGGCTACCTCATCCTGCAGTCCAGAGCGATGCATGCAGATAGGGAAGCACCTCAGTGTCCAGAAGGTCTGCCTGAATATGGCTGCCCCACAGCCACTGCATTGTACCACTCCCCACATTATACTGCAGTTCCACTACTTGTCTGCTACTAAAGCTCTCCTAGTTCCCTTTTTATTAATTTGCTGTACTAAAAATCCTGCCACTGATCCTCAGATAATTTTTTTTTTTTTAAAGAAAAAGAAACCAATAAATAAACAAATGAGTCAAAACACTTGTGCTGAGGGTGAGCTTCTTCCTCCTTATGCCCTTCCTACTTCACACCCTTTACTATACCCTGTGTTTAGCTCCTGTCAATCAGATTTAACAGGGCATATAATTAAGAGTTGGGGGAAGGGGAGGGAAGGGGGGTGAAAATTTGCAGCAATTAAAGACAGCACAGAATTACACCACCACTATGTTTTAAATTTTCAACAGCCCAAAAACAATTATAAGTAAAGACAACAAAGAAAGTATAGTGTCACTAAAAGCCCACAATCTAAGTTTAAAAGAAAAATAGCAATTACCAGTTACTCTAAAGCACTGAATTGAATATGTTTCCTTCCTTCCCCTTCTGGCTTCTTCTGAGAAATTAAAACTCTAACTCTTCAAGAGCCATGCCTTGAGATTGAGAGACTGAAGATTGGGGTACCAAATCCTCCCCTGAGAGGATGTTAACAGGTTGTAATTCCTGGGAAGAGACAGGGGAAGATGGACTGCTAGGGACAACAACAGGGGTACCAGGGCTGTCTGGCCCAATCTGGAGCAATCAGAATCACTTTGCAAGGTTGAGACCTTATCTTGACTAAAACTTTGAACAGGAGCAGGAAGGGAGGGAAGGCATACAGAAATTTCCCTTCCCAATTCAGAATCAAGGCATCCAAGGAGAATGAACCCAAGACTGGGGGTTTGCAACAGAAAAGAGGAAGTTGGTGATCGTCTGGGGCTGCAAAGAGATCTATCTCTGGGGTGCCCCACCTTGAAAAAAACACTTTCAACACCTGAGGGTCCAGGGACCATTCGTGATGGCCCTGAGAAATCCTGCTCAGTGCATCTGCTAGCACATTGTCCTTCCCTGGAAGGTGGACTGCTACCAGAGAGGTTTGCAGGGAATAAGCCAGGGACCACAATTTCATAGCTTCTGTGCACAAGGCCGTGGACCAAGTGCCTCCCCTGCTTGTTGATGTACCACATGGTGGTGGTGTTGTCCGTTCTGACCTGAACCACCTTGTTCTGCACTGATTGAGAGAAAGCTTTCAGGGCCAGAAAAACTGCCCTAAGTTCTAGGAGGTTGATATGGAGAAGGGATTCTTGGGGGGACCACAGTCCCTGGGCAGTGAGGGCCCCCAGATGGGCTCCCCAGCCCAGAAGAGAAGCGTCCATGGTAAGTACCACTGAGCAAGGCTGAGTGGCAAAAGGAACCCCTTGTCTTAAATTGTCCTGATCCTGCCACTATTGGAGGGCTTGGATCAAGGTCAGAGTCACTGGGATCAGTTTGGTAAAGGGAATCCTTCCTCTGAGACCAAAAAGCTCTCAGATGGAACTGAATATCCCTCATCTGGAATCTTGCCCCTTGGACCACTGCTGTTGAAGCTGCCATGTGGCCCAAGAGCTGGAGGAAATGCCTTGCTGGTTGAGATACCCGAAGGCTGAAGGAAGAGGCTAGTTCTATAAGAACCCTTGCCCTTTCCAGGGGAAAAAAGGCTCTTGCTCTGACTGTGTCCAGTTCTGCCCCTATAAAGTTAAGAAGCTGGACTGGTAAAAGGGCATTGTTCTGAACTGATAGTGGCCTGAGGGCAACTCGAACCTGAGGTACTTTCTGTGAGAGCACCTGATGGGAATGTGAAAGTAGGCATCTTTGAGGTCTAGGGAGGCTTGAACTTTGGTTTTAAAAGATGTTTGTTTAGATATCTTAGGTCTAGGACGGGTCACCACTCCCCTGTCTTTTTTGGGGTCAGGAAGAACCTGGAGTATAGCCCTTTGCCCCAGTGTAGGGTAGGTATTCTCTCTCTCTATGGCTCTTAAGGCCAGAAGAGATGAAACCTCTGCCTCCAGGGCAGGGGTTTCCGAGAGATTTGCAGGTGGAAAAAATCTGGCTCTCATCTTTGGAAATTTTCTGAAGCTGAGAACCAGTCTCTGGCTTACTACTTCCAGGACCCAATTGTCTGATGTAACAGACATCCAATCCTGGACAAAGAAAGCCAGCCTGCTCCCTACTGGAATAGGAGAGTCAACCCAGGCAGGCCCATCAGGGTGTCTGCTTGGCAGGGGCCTTAGGCTGAGGAGTGGATGCAGCCCTGCTCATCCCCCTTCTGCCTCTCCCTCTGAAGAACCCCCTCTGTGAAAAGGAAGAAGAGGCTTGTGCTTGGTAAAAGGGCATTTGAAAAGGCCTGCCCCTGCCCCTAGATTGCTGCCTTTGAGGAGTTGCCTGCCTCTCCTTGGCCTGAGCACTCCTGTAGGTGGTCCTGTACTCATCCATTTTCTTCATGTAATTCTCTGTCTGCTCCCCAAACAGAGAGTTACCCCATAGGAAAATCCATGGCCTTAGCCTGGGTATCCTGCGAGAGGCTAGTACATCTGAGCCAAGCCATTCTCCGAAGAGCCACAGACGTAGCCATGACTCTTGATGACACATCATTAGAGTCCACAGCAGCATGAAACTGAATTTTAGATGTCTCAATCCCACCTGCAGCCACCGCCTCCAGCTCATTGGCTAGCTGGGGAGGCCTGTTTAGCCAGTGCCAGTACAGTGTCCCACCTGGACTTCTGGTACCTAGCTGTATAGGCCATATAATCCGCCTGTCTGAGTCCCAAGGAAGATGCCATGTACAGCTTTTTTGCCATGGCATCAACCTTCCTAGAGTCTTTTTCTGGGGGGTTTGAAGCCAAGGGAATGCTTGCCTTATCACAGGCTGCAGCCTGCACAACCCCAACATGGCTGCATTGGTGATATAAAAACTCCATTTCTGAGCCTGATTGTGTATACCTCTTGTCTATTCTTCTGTCCACAGGAGGTATAGAAGAAAAAATTACTCACCTTAGTAATTGCTTTTCTTCTCATGGAGTCTCGCTATATTATAACAATAGCAGTCAGCCACTGCAGCTGAACTGCCCCGGAGAGGAAGGAGTTAACTCCAGAAGATCTGGAGTTCTACAGCGCGAGGGCGCTGTTCCAAAAGCTCTATCTGGCAGTTTCAAATGAAACTGTCAGATCTTTACGAAGCTAACATCAAAGGACGGAAAGTCTGTGTGGAAAAAACTACACTAGCCCATGGCTACCTACTAGTAGTAATAACAATATAAAGAACAAAGAAACACTCAGAGCCATAATAACAAAAATTGATGGTATTATGGTTCGTTTTACCACCCTTGACAAGCACATATGAACCCCCCCTTCCCCCAAAGACTCAAGTCCAGGAAGGGGGCAATATAAATAACCTAAATGAAACAATCTAGATCCCTAACCCAAAGGAAAAGAGGGTAAGGGAAAAACTACAATGGCATGACACAGTGCTTGCACCAATTCGCCACCCCCACCCAAGTAGAAGTTCTGAGAGGGGCAGGAGGGAGGGTGGTTATAATATAGCAAGACTCCATGAGAAGAAAAGCAATTACTAAGGTGAGTAATTTTTTCTTCAAACACCATGAAGTCTTGCTATATTATAACAATAGCAGATTACACAGCAGTACCTCCATGGAGAGTGGTCAGAACCTACTTAGGAAATAGGCTCTGAAGCACAGCTGTGCCAAACCGAGCATCTCTCCTGGACTGGACATCCAGGAATAATGCTTGTAAAGGTGTGAACTGTCTTCCAGGTAGCAGCTTGACAAATCTCCAGAATGGGATATCTCTAGCAGCTGCTAGAGACGCAGCTGTACCTCTGGTGGAGGGCCCTCAATCCTGAGGGGGTACTCTACCCAGTTTCTGATAACAGAATTGGATACAAGAAACAATCCACCTTGCAATTGTTCTCTTTAGTGGCAGGTTTCCTTGCCAACCTCCCATAGGTAAGAAAGAGTTGGAGGATTCGAACCTATGACCTCTGGTGCGCCTAAATAGTAGCTTAAGGCTCTTTGACATCCAAGCTGTGCAGTCTCCTCTCACCTGAGGAAGAATGCTCAGTGAAAATACTGTAGAGAGATAGATTGATTCAGGTGGAAATCAGAAACCACCTTAGGCAAAAACTTCTATTAGTCCTAAGGACTACCTTATCTCTGTGGAAAGAGATAAAATCTTCTTCCACTGACAGGGCCTGTAGCTCACTTATGCGTCTGGCAGAGGTGATAGCTACTAGGAAAACGGTTTTCCAAGTTAAATACTTGAGCTCTGCAGAAGACAGAGGCTCAAAGGGGGGTTGCATTAACTGAGCAATGCAAATATTCAGGTCCCAGGCGGGAGCTGGTTCCCGAAAAGGAGGGTTAGTATGAAGTAACCCTTTAAAAAACTTGGAGAACACCGGGTGAGAAGAAAGGGAGGCAGGCTTCCCTGCTGACACAAAAGCAGAGACAGCTGCCAGATGAACCTTCAGGGTAGCTGGTCTAAGGCCTAGGGAATTCAGATGGACCAAATAGTCCAGTAGAATGGAAGATCAGCAGATTCTGGGATAATCTGCCTCTCAGAGCACCAGATGGAAAACCTCTTCCACTTAGAATTATAAGTGGCTCCTAGTGGAAGGCTTCCTTGAAGCCTTTAAAATATCCATGACACCTTGAGAAGGTGTAAGTCAGCAATTCTAGCTCCTCAAGAGCCAAGCCTTGAGGTGGAGGGATTTGAGGTCCGGATACCACACTCTCCCTGTGCACAGGCCAGTAAGTCGTGGACTCTGGGCAGGCTCAGGGCAGGGTGGACTGCCAAGGACAGGAGCAGAGGTACCAGGGCTGTCTGGCCCAATCTGGGGCAATCAGAATCACTCTGCAAGGTTGAGATCTGATTTTACTAGTACCCTGAAAAGGAGAGGAAAGGGGAAAGGCATACAGGAACTTCCTTTCCAGTCCAACAGAAAAGGCGCCAGAGGACTGAGCCCAGAACTGGAGGCCTGCAACAGAAAAGAGGAAGTTGGTGGTTGTCTGGGGCTGCGAAAAGATCTATCTGAGGAGTGCCCCATCTGGCAAAGACAGACCCCAGCACTTTGGATTCAGAGCCCATTCGTGATGGCCCTGAGAAATTCTGCTGAGGGCCCGCCAGGACATTGTCCTTCCTGGGAGATGAACCGCTATCAGGGAGGTGTTCAGGGAGTAAGCCAGAGACCACAACTTCATTGCTTCGGTGCACAAGGCTGAAGACCGAGTGCCCCTGCTTGTTGATGTACCACATTGTGGTGGTATTGTCTGTCCTGACTTGAACCACTTTGTTCTGGACAGAATCTGAAAACACCAAGAGCTAAAAGACAGCTCTGAGTTCCAAAAGATTGATGTGGAGCAGAGACTTGAGGAGACCATACCCCTGAGTGGCAAGGTCGCCTAGGTGAGCCCCCACCCTAACAGGGAGGCATCCGTGGTGAGGGTGAGGGAGTGAGAAATGGGAATGAAGAGAACCCCCTGTCTCAAATTGCTCTGGACCTGCCACCAGTGGAGGGCTAGGATCAGAGTTTGAGTAACTGGGACCAACTTGGTAAGGGGGTCCTTCCTTTGAGACCAATAGGCCCTCAAATGGAACTGAATGTCCCTCATCTGGAATCTTGCTCCCTGCACGACAGCTGTGGAAGCAGCCATGTGCCTGAGGAGTTGCAGAAAATGCCTTGCTGGTCGAGAGACCCGCAGGGTAAAGGAGGATGCCAGGGCGATGAGTCTGTCCACCCTTTCCGAGGGAAGAAAAGCCCTGGCTAACCTTGTGTTCAATTCTGCGCCTATGAAAATTAGGACCTGAACCGGTTCCAGAACTGACTTTGGTAAGTTTAGCAGGAATCCCAGGTAAGTGAGAAGCTGCTGGGTGACTTGCAAGTGGGATTTCACCTGACCTGGAGACTGACCCACAATGAGCCAGTCGTCCAGGTAGGGAAACACGGCAACCCCTTGCCTTCTTAAGTGAGCCACTACTACAGCGAGACATTTTGTGAATACCCTTGGCGCAGAGGAAAGGCCGAAGGGCATTGCCCTGAACTGGTAGTGGCCTGAGGGCAGTTCGAACCTGAGGTACTTTCGGTGAGAAGGCCTGATCAGAACATGAAAATAGGCATCCTTGAGGTCCAGGGAAGCTAGCCAGTCCCCTGGCCTTAGGGAAGGCAATATCATTGCCAGAGTCAACATTTTGAACTTTGGTTTCAACAGATGCTTGTTCAAGTATCTTAAATCTAGAATGGGCCACCATTCTCCTGTCTTTTTTGGGGTAAGAAAGTATCTTGAATAAAGCCCCTTGCCCTGATGGCAAGGAGGAACCCTTTCCACTGCTTTGCAGTCCAGCAGAGCAGAAACCTCTGCTTCCAAAGCAAGGGCTTCTGAAGGATTTGCAGGTGGAAAATGCCTGGCTCTCATCTTTGGAAAGTGTTTGAAGCTGAGAACCAGACCCTGGCCTATTACCTCCAGAACCCATCTGTCCGTAGTTAGGGACAGCCAGTTCCGGCTGAAATAGGCCAACCTGCCCCCCACTGGTACAGGAGAATCGGCCCTGGACACCCCATCAGGGTGCCTGCTTAGCAGCAGCCTTAGGCTGAGGGAAGGGGGACGGTCTACTTGTGCCACGTCTACCCCTGCCTCTGAAGAAACCCCTCTGCGAGACAGCAGAGGAGGCTTGAAATTGGTAAAAAGGCCTGGAAAAGGGCCTGCCTCACCTCTGGGAGCATGCCTTTGTGGCATGGCATGCTTCTCCTTAGCCTGGGCACTTTTGTAGGTAGTTCTGTATTCATCCATCTTTTCATATAGTTTTCTGTTTGCTCCCAAAAGAGAATTTCCCACTACAGGAAAATCCATAGCCTTTGACTGGGTATCTTGGGACAGATTAGTGCATCTGAGCCATGCCAACCCTACGGAAGCTACAGAAGTGGCCATGACCCTAGAAGAAACATCATTAACATCAACAGCAGTATGAAATTGAACCTTAGAGGCTTCAATGCCATCAGCAGCCACCTGTTCCAACTCACTAGCCAGCTGGCCATGGGCCTGCTTGGCTAACTGCAATACTGTGTCCCACCTAGATTTCTGATATCTAGCTACATAAGCCATATAATTTGCCTGCCTGAGTCCCAAAGAAGCTGCCATATACTGTTTCTTCGCCATGGCATCAATCTTCCTGGAATCCTTATCAGGAGGATGTGAGGCCAGAGGAATATTAGCCTTGTCACAGGCTGCAGCTTGTACCACACCTACATGACTACACTGCTCAGTAAGGAAGTCTGTATCCGAGCTGACAAAGTATACCTTCTGTCCATTTTTTATCTACAGGAGGGACAGAATGAGGACTTTTAAAATCTTTGTTGTTTGCTTCCTAAATGACTTATGCAAAGGAATAGACAACCTCCTGGACTCTGGAATATCCATCATTTCCACATAATCAGGCTCCTCTTGCTCATCCACAGCCTCCTCTAAAGGAAGCTGGAGGGTCTGCAACCTTTTGTAAAAATAAAGAAAGAAGGACTCAGACAGAATAGGAGGAGATTCTAAAGGTCTGTCTGGAGAAATGTCCGTTCAATGGGCACGTCCAGACCCCCAGCCACACATATATTGATCAAATTCCTCCTCCCTCCTGTGGTTCATAAAAAATCTCAACTTCAAAATCCTGAACCACTGGGACTGAACGAACCAACCTTTACCAGCTGTTGGTGGTTCTACAGATCCCTGAGACAGTGACTGGACAATCTGAATGGCTTTAGCTATCTCTGCAGCAGTTGGAGACACAATTTTGGACTCCAGACCTACTGATTTCCTTGTCTTTTTGCTTGGGACTGGTTCCTCTGAACCAGCCTTCCTTTGCCGAGGAAGTCTCGCCCTGGTCAGAGGGCACTCCCTCTGGTCCAGTGGGTACTGGACCGGGCTGGCCATCCGGATCAGCGGACTTTTTGGCCTCTCGTTCCCTGAGCCGGCCCAATCTCTTCTCCAGGGTGGCTGCAGGGAAATTTTTACACACCTGGCAGTCTGACAGGAGGTGGTCAGCCCAGACAATAAACACAAGTGGTGTGGGTCAGCCTTGGCAAAGCGTCCCCACAGACATCACAGTGTGAAACCCAGTGGGCCCGTTTTCTTTTGGGTTTCTCAGACATAATGCCAGCCTAACCAAAACTTGCCTTTTGATGGCAGTGCCAGGCAAGACACCCTTATCGGTTCCTAACCGTCACGGGTATTTGAAAACCGTTATAAATCCGCTTTTTAGAACCGATAAGAACCGGAACCGCACTCTAAAACCCACTGTACACTTTTAAAATGCAAAAAATCAACCGATCGGTTCAAAACCGAACCGATAATTAATTTTCCACACAGACTTAAATTTTAGTACTTACGGTTACCAGATAGAGCTTAAAACCGAAATGCGGTAAAATAATAACTTTGCGGTTCAGATGAACGAAAAATACTAAACTTGACCGAGAAGGAACCGAGCTGAAGGAGCTGATCTCCAGGCGACTGTTCAGTGAAGCGGAGTAAAGAATCTGACAGTTTCATTTGAAACTGCCAGACGAAACTTTGGGCACAAGCGCCCTCGCGCTGTAGAACTCCAGATCTTCTGGAGTTAACTCCTTCCTCTCCGGGGCAGTTCAGCTGCAGTGGCTGACTGCTATTGTTATAATATAGCAAGACTTCATGGTGTTTGAATTGGGAGACTTCAGAATTTTTTGTGTCTGTTTCCCAAAAGATTTGTGGATGGGGAATAGACAGTCTCCTGGACTCTGGGATGTCCATCATTTCTACAAAATCAGGCTCCTCCTGATCCTCCATTGCCTCTTCCATAGGAAGCTGGAGGGTCTCAGCCACCTTTCTGTAGAACATAAAGTAGGAAGGGGACTCAGAAAGCCTATGAGGGGATACACCTGAAGGTCTGTCTGGCTAGATGTCCAGTCCCACAGGCACATCTAGACTTTCACCATCATCATCACCATCTTCAAACTCCCCTTCCTCCTCAAACTCCATTTCATAAAATTCTTCCAAAGTATAATTGTGAACTGGGGGAACCAACCGAACCGAGCCCCTGCCAAAAGGTGCCTGATCGGCCGGAAGCAATTCCACAATCCGAATCACTCTGGCTATTTCTTCGGCGGTCAGAACATGGACTTCTGGATCCGAACAGGACGATTTTTCTTTGCACTTTCTTTTAGTCGGAACCGACCCCTCAGGATCAGCTCTCCTTTTGCCCAAAGAAGTATCGCCCTGGTCAGAGGGCACTCCTTCAGGTTCGGTCGGAACTGAACCGGGCTGGCCATCCGGGTCAGTGGACTTCTCAGCCTCCTTTTCCCTCAGTCTACCTAATCTCTTTTCAAGGGTAGATTTGCGAAAATTTTTGCAAATCTGGCAGTCTGAATCAAGGTGTTCAAACCCCAGACAATAAACACAGGTGGTGTGGGGATCGGCCTTAGCAAAGACCTCCCCACACTCACTGCAGTGTTGAAACCCAATGGGCCCGTTTTTTTTCTTGGGTTTCTCAGACATGGCCAACCTAACCAAACTTACCCTTTTTTCGGCAACCGACAGGCAAGACTTCCTTATTGGTTCCTAACCCTGTCATGGGTCTTGGAAAAAAACGTTTCAAAGCACATTTTTTTTTAGAACCGATAAGGACCGGTAAACACACACTAAAGTTACACAAGAATTTAGTAAATGATCGGTTCAGCCGAACTGATCCACACTTTTTACAAGTTCCACACAGAAAACACAGTACAAAACCTATCTAGTACTCACAGTACCACAGACAGAGACTGAACCAACTGTGCAGGAAACTTTTTTAGTTAGAAACCGACGAAAAAACGACACTTCAACCGACTTTCGAACCGAGCTGCAGAAGAAATCTCCGGACTGTTCAGTGAGGCGGAGTAAAGAATCTGATGGTTAGCTTTCAAAGGGAAACAGACAGAGACATCAACCGAGCTCGAGCTCAGCATTCTATGGTCTGCACAGAAATGTTAACCCTTTGTTCTCCAGGGCAGTTTAAAGGCTGGGGGCTAACTGCACTTGTCAGAATACAGCAAGACTTCAAGTTGTTTGGAAGAGAGCTGCACGAGGTGAAGGAGTCTGAGCTGGAACTCCAGCATATTTCTCTTGGTCCTTTCTTATGTCTCTTCTCCCACATGCCTTTTTCCCTTGAAACAGAAAGGGAAAGAAAGAGCTTCTCTGACAGCAAACAAGTTACAGACTCCCCCATGGGGGGGGGGCGGTAATAAGAAAAAAATTACTCACCTTAGTAATGTTGTTTCTTCTAATGGAGTCTTGCTATATTATGACAATTGCAGTATGACCCAACCTTGGAACTGCTCCGGAGATGAAATAGTTAACTTTTCCATGAAGCATGGAACTCTGAGTGTGAGCTCGGTTAGGAAGCTCTGTCTGTTGTGCTTCAAACATAAACTGTCAGATCTTTACGATCTAAAACTCACTAAGGTTCTGTGTGGAAGCTGTAAACCTACACTAGCCAACTGGCTACTAACCTAAACACACATTTCCTGGTCTCAAACAAAGACTCAAGTCAGGAGACCCAGAAAATGAAAAACACAACACCAATTCACCCCAAAAAGAGGGTGTAAAAACAACAAGGTGGGCATAAATGAAGTGCCAACCTGTAAAGCTAGCCACATCCCAAAACGGAGGTTCTGAGAGGGCAGGCAGGGAGGAGGAGATCATAATAAGACTCCATTAGAAGAAACAACATTACTAAGGTGAGTAATTTTTCTTCAAACAACATGAAGTCTTGCTATATTATGACAATTGCAACTACACAGCAGTACCCCCATGGAGAGAGGACAGAACCTACTTAGGGAATAGGCTCTGAAGAACAGCTGTGCCAAACCGAGCATCACTCCGAGCCTGGATGTCCAGGGAGTAATGCTTAGTAAAAGTGTGAACTGTTTTCCAGGTAGCTGCTTGACATATTTCTAGAATAGGAATGTCTCTGGCAGCAGCCAGAGAAGCAGCTGTACCTCTGGTAGAGTGAGCCCTCAGGCCTGAGGGAGGAACCTTACCCAACTTTTCGTAGCAGAATTGGATACAAGAGACAATCCACCTGGCAATGGATCTTTTAGTGGCTGAATTCCCTTTACCAACCTCGCCATAAGTGAGGAACAGTTGGAGGGAGTCAAACCTGTGACCCTTGGTACGCTCTATGTAGTAACTAAGGGCTTTCTTCACATCTAGACTGTGCAGCCTCCTCTCACCAGAGGAGGAGTGGTCTGTGAAGTACACTGGAAGAGAAATAGATTGATTAAGGTGGAAATCTGAAACCACCTTAGGTAGGAACTTCCTGTTAGTCCGGAGGACCACCTTATCTCTGTGAAAGGAGATAAAATCCGGCTCCACTGACAATGCTTGTAATTCACTTATGCGCCTGGCAGAGGTGATGGCTACCAAACACAGTCTCCAAGTCAAGTACTTAAGCTCAGCTGAAGACAAGGGCTCGAAGGGGTTGCATAAGCTGAGCAATGCAAACATTAAGATCCCAGGCAGGGCAGGATCCCTGAATGGAGGGTTGGGTGAAGCAACCCTTAAAAACTTGGAAAATACAGGATGAGCTGAAAGAGAAGAGGATTTACCTGCTGAAATAAAAGCAGACACAGCTGTCAAATGCACCTTCAGGGTAGCTGGTCTCAGCCCCAAAGAATTCAGATGGACCATATAATCCAGGACTGTGGGTAGATCAGCAGAGTCTGGGGAAATATGCTTTTCCGAGCACCATATGGAAAACCTTTTCCATTTGGAATTGTAAGTAACCCTGGTGGAAGGCTTCCTTGAGGCCTTCAATATATCCATTACACCTTGGGAAAGGTGTAAATCAGCAAACTCTAACTCTTCAAGAACCAAGCCTTGAGATTGAGAGATTTGAGATTCGGATACCAAACCCGTCCCTGGGCACAGGTTAACAGATTGTGATTCCTGGGAAGGCACAGGGAGGATGGACTGCTAAGGACAGTAGGAGTGGATACCAGGGTTGTCTGGCCCAATCTGGAGCTATCAGAATGACTTTGCAGGATTGGGATCTGATTTTGACTAGCACTTTGAACAGGAGAGGGAAGGGAGGAAGGCATAGAGGAACTTCCTTCCCAATTGAGGCTAAGGCATCCAGAGGAGTGAGCCCAACACTGGGGCCTGCAGCAAAAAGGGGAGTTGGTGATTGTCTGGGGCTGCAAAAGATCTATCTGCGGGTGCCCCATCTGGCAAAAACTACTCCCAAGACCAGGGGATCCAGTGACCATTCGTGATGGCCCTGAGAAATCCTGCTGAGAGCATCTGTCAGGACATTGTCCTTGCCTGGGAGATGGACTGCCATAATGGAGGTGTTCAGGGAGTAAGCCAGAGACCACAACTTCATCGCTTCGGTGCACAAGGCCGTAGACCGAGTGCCCCCTTGCTTGTTGATGTACCACATTGTAGTGGTGTTGTCTATTCTGACCTGTACAATCTTGTTCTGAACAGATTTGGAAAAAACTTGAAGTGCTAGAAAAACTGCTCTGAACTCCAACAGGTTGATGTGTAGCAGAGATTCCTGGGGAGACCACAGACCCTGGGTAGTGAGGTCGCCCATGTGAGCTCCCCAACCCAAGAGGGATGCATCTGTAGTAAGGATTAGGGAGTGAGACTGAGTGACAAAAGGAACTCCTTGCCTCAGATTGCTCTGATCCTGCCACCACTGTAGGGCTTGGATCAGGGTTCGAGTTACTGGGATCAACTTGGTAAGAGGATCCTTTCGAGACCAAAAAGCTCTCAAATGGAACTGGATGTCCCTCATCTGAAATCTTGCTCCCTGCACAACTGCTGTGGAAGCAGCCATGTGTCCTAGGAGCTGCAGAAAATGCCTTGCTGGTCGAGAGACCTGCAGGGTAAATGAGGAGGCCAGGGAGACTAAGGTCTTTGCCCTGTCCAGAGAAAGGAAGGCCCTGGCCTCCTGAGTGTTCAGTTCTGCGCCTATGAAGGTAAGAAGCTGGACAGGCTCTAGAACTGACTTTGAGAGATTCAGAAGGAAACCTAGAGAGGTAAGCAGTTGCTGCATTATCTGAAGATGTAAATTGACCTGTTCTGGGGACTGGCCTACTATGAGTCAATCGTCCAGGTAAGGAAAGATGGCAATCTTTTGCCTTCTTAGGTAGGCAACTGCTACTGCCAGACATTTGGTGAATACCCTTGGAGCAGAAGTGAGGCCGAAGGGCATTGCTCTGAACTGGTAGTGGCCTGAGGGCAGCTCGAACCTGAGGTACTTTCGATGGGAGCTTCTAATGGGAATATGGAAGTAGGCATCCTTGAGGTCCAGGGAAGCTAGCCAGTCCCCTGGCCTTAGAGAGGGTAAGATAATTCCCAGAGTCACCATTTTGAACTTTGGTTTTAAAAGGTGCTTGTTTAAGTATCTGAGATCCAGGATGGGCCGCCATTCTCCTGTCTTTTTTGGGGTAAGGAAGTACCTGGAGTATAAACCTTTGCCCTGGTGTAGGGGAGGAACCCTTTCCACGGCTCTGAAAGCCAGGAGGGTAGAGACCTCTGCCTCTAGGGCGAGTGCCTCTGATGGAGTTGCAGGTGGAAAAGATCAGGTTCTCAGCTTTGGAAATTTTTGAGAGAACCAGTCCTACTTACTACTCCAGGACCCACTTGTCTGATGTTAAAGACTTCCAGTCCTGGACAAAGTAAGCCATCCTGCCCCCTACAGGTAGAGAAGAATCGGCCCTGGCAACCCCATCAGGGTGCCTGCTTGGCAGGGGCTTTAGGCTGAGGGGTGGGAGCAGGCCTGCTTGTACCCCGTCTGCCTCTCCCTCTAAAGAACCCCCTCTGGGCATAGGCAGAAGAGGAAGCTTGGGCTTGGTAAAAAGGCCTATGAAAAGGCCTGCCCCTGCCTTTAGGAAGCTGCTTTTGAGGAGTGGCCTGCCTTTCCTTGGCCTGTGCACTCCTATAGGTGGTCCTATATTCATCCATTTTCTTCATGTAATTCTCTGATTGCTCCCCAAACAGAAAATTGCCCACAACAGGAAAATCCATGGCCTTAGACTGGGTATCCTGAGACAGGGTAGTACATCTGAGCCAGGCCATCCTGCGAAGAGCCACAGATGTAGCCATGACTCTTGATGAAACATCATTAGAGTCCACTGCAGCATGAAATTGCACCTTGGATGCCTCAATACCATCCATAGCCACCTGTTCCAGCTCCTTGGCAAGCTGGTCAGGGACTTGTTTTGCTAGAGCCAGCACAGTATCCCATCTGGATTTCTGGTACCTAGCAGCATAAGCCATATAATTTGCCTGTCTGAGTCCCAAAGATGCTTCCATGTACTGTTTCTTTGCCATAGCATCAATCTTCCTGGAGTCCTTCTCAGGAGGGTGTGAAGCTAGGGGAATATTAGCCTTGTCACAGGCTGCAGCCTGCACTACCCCCACATGGCTGCATTACTGAGTGAGGAAATCAGTGTCGGAACCTGATCAGGTATACCTCTTGTCCATCCTTTTATCCACAGGAGGTATAGTGTGAGGAGTTTTTAAAACTTTTACTGTGTTTCGGAAAAGATTTGTGTAAAGAAATAGACAGTCTCCTAGACTCTGGAATATCCATCATTTCTACATAGTCAGGCTCCTTCTTGGTCATCAACAGCTTCCTCAACAGGGAGCTGCAGAGTTTCAGCAACTTTCTTATAAAAAATGAAATGAGAAGGGGACTCAGAAAGCCTGGGAGGAGAAACCCCTAAGGGTCTATCTGGAGAGGTGTCCGGTTCAATGGGCACATCCAGATCTTCAAAACCATATTCACTCTCCTCATATTCCCTTTCCCCTTCCTCCGGTTCATAAAAATCCTCACAATCATAAACTTGAACCGATGGAAATGGCGAACCGAATGCCTCCCTGATGGTGTCGGTTCGGTCGGATGGGAAAGAGACTGGACAATTTGAATTGCTTCAGCTATTTCTTCAGCAGTTGGGGAGAGAACTTTTGGTTCTACGCTAGCTGACTTCCTAGTCCTTTTTGCTGGAACCGGCTTCTCAGAACCGGCTCTTCGTTTGCCCAAGGAAGTATCGCCCTGGTCAGGGGTCACTCCCCTCCAGTTCGGTTGTTACCGAACGGGCTGTAACCATCTCGGGTCAAGCGGACACTAGCCTCCCTTTCCCTGAGCCTACCAACTCTCTTTTCTATGGTGGCAGCAGGGAAATTCTTACAAATCTGGCAATCTGAATTGAGGTGGTCAAACCCCAGACAATAGACACACGTGGTGTGTGGGTCAGCCTTAGCAAAAGCTTCTCCACAAACACTACAGTGCTGAAACCCAGTGGGTCCGGTTTTTCTTTTGGGTTTCTCAGACATGATGCCAGCCTAACCAAACTTGCCCGTTTATGGCAATCCGCCAAGCAAGACACCCTTATCGGTTCCCAACCATGTCACGGGTCGTGGAAAAAACCGTAATGAAATCCGTTTTTAGAACCGATAAGAAGCGGGAACCGCACTCTAAAAAAGGACTAGCAATTTTACAAACAACCTGATCGGTTCAAACCGAACCGATAAATGTGTACAAGTTCCACACAGAAAATTCAATGTAAAACCTGTCTATTACTTACGTTACCACAGACAGAGCTTGAACCGACCAGTTGTGGTTTAATTTCGGTTAATTTTCAATTGAAAACCGATAAAATAACACTTTTAAACCAACAAATGAACCGAGCAAAAGGAGAAATCTCCGGAGCGACTGCTCAGTGAGGCGGAGTAAAGAATCTGACAGTTTATGTTTGAAGCACAACAGACAGAGCTTCCTAACCGAGCTCGCGCTCAGAGTTCCATGCTTCATGGAAAAGTTAACTATTTCATCTCCGAGGCAGTTCCGAGATTGGGTCATACTGCAATTGTCATAATATAGCAAGACTTCATGTTGTTTGAACTCACTCTCTTTTTTAAAAAAAGCTTTTCTTTTTTTTTTAACATAACAAGAGGATAGGGACTAGAACAAATAGAGACATCCAAAAAACAGGCTTTTCTTCTTTTATTTTTTTAGGGCCTCAAAACAAGCCACAAAGGAGGTAAAATCACCCTCCAATTATGTTTTTCCCCCTTCGTGCCTCCCTCTCTTTTTTTCTTAAACTAGTGCACCTATCAAGAGAGGCAGAAAGTGATAAAGCGACACAAGGAATGATAGAAAAGCTGTCCAGATACCTGACCACTGAGGGGGAAGGTGGGCAGGTTGTTGTAATGAATGGTGAAGATTTTCTGGACGATCAAGAATTATGGTGAGTACATAATTTTCATATCTTCAAAGAATCAGTCTTCATCATTCACTACTCATGGATCAGAGTGCCAAGCTCACCACCAAAGGCAGTGTTGGCTCACCCTGAGGGAAATGATTGTTCCCTCAGCCTCCTGTGGGGGAAAAACACAGAGATTTGGGGACCTGTTATGGGCCTGGCAAGGCCCGTGGCTGGTCAGGTGCAGGAGGAGGCTCCCATAGCCTGGGAATAGGAAGGCGCCCCACACTCTTCTGCCTGGCACTGCAGGAGAAGAAATGGGCCCCCTGGAACCATGAGACAATCACCCTACGTCAAGCCATGGGTTACAACCTGGACAGACAAAGCCACACATTCCGCCTAATGCAGGCTGCAGTACCTACCAACCTGGAGGCTACCTCATTGCCATCATAGGTCGCCCTTACCTGATGTCTCGTCCGCTCCAGGCCCTGTGCAAAAATACGTATTGCTTGTCTGGTTTGCTCACAGTCTGTCATGGATGCTAGGAACTGTCCCAGCATTGCCCACATGTGCCTACCATAGGATGCCTGTTGCACTTGGTGGGTCGAGATGCACAACATGGTACGTGCCACCAAGAAAACTCTTCAGCCCCAGGCATCAAACTCAACACAGTTCGACTCTGGGAGACAGTGATGCACTGGATGCCTATACCCAAAGGGGGTGTCCAGGTGCTGGACCCCAGAAGTGTGGTGTCACATTGCTTCTGGAGACCCCACATGTGCACAATACATACGCTGGGAGCCCCTTTGGGCTGGGGAGGGGGCAGAAGGACAGATTTTATTATTTTCCTGTGTACCCTTTCAATTGCTATTTTTTTTATGTTCGCCATGTGCACCTGCACGCAGCAAACATCTTGCTATGATAGTGACTTTTGAGGGGTGTGACACTGTCTGTTCAATGCAGAGCAACCTGCAAGAGGTGCATTAGTGCCCCATCAATCATCAGCCAGGCTGATCATAACACTGTTCTGGCTTGCTGGGTGGAAACTTCCTGTATTTCAAAAGAAAGAGCCGACCCAATCATAAGGCGTCTTTTTCCTTTGAGCTGCATGACACCGCCCAACAATCAGCTAATCAGTGTCCTGATCAGCCTGCCTCACATCACCCACTTTCGGTCTGCTTGTTTATCAGGGTGGAACGTGGTAGGACGATGGGAGCAGCAAAGCGCAACTAGGCAGGGAGGCATGTCAGTGAGCAGTGACTTTGACGCTGTATTCTCCCAGGGTAAATTTTTTTTGTTAACGTTTGTTTATTTTAATGGAAGCCCAAGCCCATGGTTTCATTTATTGCATGAACCCTCTCACGCACAGTTCAGCTCTTCTTTGTAAAACCTGCCCTGCCTTGTCTGTTTTTGTATGCTTAAGTGCTAAGTGCAGTGAGTGGTGGCTGGCAGGACCAAGTCATAATAATATTTCATCTCGTCTTGTTATAAGAGGGGCACATTTTTCCTATACTGCTGCGCTGTGTAATTATTGTGTGAAGCACTTTGAAAAACAGGGTGCCAGAGTAGTTTTCCCAAATCCCTTTGTGTTGCCCAGCATTTCAGAAGTTACGGGTTGGGGGGAGTGAAACTTGATACACTGGAGAAGTCTCAACCACTTTCTTTGTGCTCTATTTAACTCGCGTGTGACCAGAAGTAGCTGGGTGTTGCTACTGTGACTGGTGTTGGCTGTAGTCGGATAGCTTTGATTTTCCACTATTTCCTGCTTTGTGCTGTTCTCTTGGAACTGGGATGGTTGTGGGGATTCAGGGCTCCTCAGCAAGTTGGGACTGGGAGGTCTCCCACTCACTGTGCATGTTTTGTGTGTACTGGAGTTGCAGTGCAGGCTGAGCCCCCAGAGGAAGGAGGCATTCCCAGTGTTCCCCATTCATTATTTTTGCACGATGTGTCACCACCCTATATTTTTTTACCACCACTCTATATTTTTTACCACCACCCTATATTATTTTGCCACCACCCTATATCTTTATCCATTACTGATTGTTTGTTATAAAATCCTCCAAAATTGTCTTTTATTCTCATCCTTTATTACACTACAACCTCTGTTCTGATACCAGTCCACTATATTTTACTTAAAATCCACTTATGCACATGTACAGTGCATATAGGAGGTCCAGAAAAATAATGCACCTTTGGACTCGATCATCACTGCCACCACCCTATATTTTCAGACAGTGGGGAACCCTGATTCCGTTCAAACATCGAGACCCATCATGGGGGGGTCTTTTAAATGAAACCTACCTGATAGCCTGTTGACCCACCTGTGGCACTCATTGCAGAAGGCAGCTTGGCGGCATGCCTATCAATCTCCTGTCTTGCAAATCAGGACAGGGTAAGCTGAACAGATCGGGGACACATCTTACAAAATGGAAATGACAGTTCAAGAAAACTTCTTTATGGTAGGGCTTAGTGTGAAAAGCATTTTCTAAAGGTAAACTGGACTGTAGTAATAATGTCCGGTATTTCCAATTTACATCGAATTTCTACTCTTCAGTGACAGAAATGGCAAATTTGGGAGAGAGTGGAGAACATTTTTGGGGCTAAATCAGGGACGGCCCCTGAAAATCGGGGACAGGTGAGAGTACACCGCTTGAGTTGTCAATTGCTTTCAGGATGGATGGAATGGTGAATGTCCAAATAAAGGGGGTGGCGATGTGAAGTGGGCTCGGAAGGCAATGCCACTGTATGGAGACACTGCTTTGTGAGTTTTTTAATATGTGCGTATGTACGTACATAAACACACACACACATTTTGCAAGTTGAACCAAAACTCAAACTTCAAAGACAATTCCTGTCTCTCTGTGGTATTTGAAATCTAATAATAATGACGCACATCACATGTCCTTTAAATGCCTTCTAGGAACCCACTGTACAGGCACCTTGAAAAACAACCTCTTGAACATCTTCTGCATTACTTGGGAACTTTGTTGGTGGGGTTGAAATTGGGTTTGTAAATAACTACAGTCAGTATAGAGAGAAACTGTACTCAAGGGGAAAGGGACTGAGAAAAGGGAGTGTGCTATTATAAATAGAGGGGGATAATCAGGGTGGCCATATTCCACCATGGCAGGCATCTTCGGAAGGGTTGTAGGCTGCACAGGCTGTGGGATGGCAATAATTCTAAATTGGGCCTGGAGAGGAGGCTGCCCACTCTGTAGACAGCTATCTTGTATCAGGAGTGAGGTATATTGGTTAGGAGTAAGCTGTGGGGAGCTGGGGGGTGTCCAAGGATAAGGGGTGTGGATATGGGCAGCAGAAGGGTGGGGCTGAGGGAGGGTGGGGCAATGCTCTGAAATTACAGGACATTATGCTACAGCAAGCAGAAGGGGGATATTAGGGACAGAGGACCCTTAGATAGGAAGTTGATGCTAAGGGAAAGCGTACAGGGTGAAAATTCTGAATTCAAGGAGACTGGAGGGGAAGAGTCAGGAGGGGCTGTTGTGGAAGCCTAAAACAGCAGATTGGAGAGGAGCCCCCCTTCAGCAGGAAGGTCAGTACCAAGGATGGGGCCCTAGCTAAAGGGGACCCACAGAGAGCCTCTGGAGACAGGGGTACTATTACAAGGGGGATGAGGGTGCGGGGGAAGGGGAAACCATCAGGGCCAGGATAAATGGTTCAGATAAGAGAGGGTTAAAGGGGACACCTATTCAGAGGGGGTTTGAGTTAAGTGGGCAAAATAGCAAGGGAGGCAGAAAGGGGAGGGTGACAAGGGGGTCTCTAATAAGGCAGGAAGACTCCCATGAAATTGCGATCATGAATAAAGGGGGGGAGGGGGTTGAGAGGCATAGTGGAGGTAACCATAAGGATGATGGCGGTGTTAAGGTTCTGTTACTGGGAGACTCGATGATTAAGGGTATCCATTGGGAGGGACAGGGGATGGATGCCATAGCCAGGTGAGGTAGTGAGTATCTCTGGGCTGACAGTGCACAGAGCAAAGTTCATGGTGTATGAAATGGTTAGGGATTGTGGAGGAAACCGGATTCCTGGTGCATTTGGGAACTAATGATCTAGAGGAAATAGCATTATGGAAATCAAGCAAGGTTCCAAGAACTTGCCAGAGTCTGTCGGGATAATGGATGCAACATTTCTTTTCGGAGATATTGCCAGTACCAAAGGCCTCAGTGGAGAAAAAATGAAGCTCACAGAGGTTAATGAATGGCTCAGGAAGTGGGGTGAAGAGAATGGGTTGGGGTGTTAGGGAACTGGAATGGAGTTTGGGAGGATAAGGGACTATATGCCAAGGACAGGTTTCATCTTGCCCCATTAGGGAAGGAAGTCCTTAAACAGGGATGGCTGACTACATACAAGAAAGGTGGGGTTTAAACTTGTAAGGGGAAGGGATAAGGAGGGGCTGACCAGAAGCCCTCCCTCCAGATGAGGAGTAGCCTTCAAGCCCAAGGGGGAAACAGACTGGAGGTGGAGGTTTCAGGAGGAGCAGGGGAGGATGGAAGTATAAGGAATCTGGGTGGGGTTCGACAAAAGGATCAGGGATAAGAGGGTGGGGGTTAGTGTTAGTAAATGCCAGGAGCTTGGGAAACAAGTTGCCAGAGTTCCAGGCCATGCTGTTCGGGGTGGATGTGGCGTGCAGTCACGGAACGTACAACAAAACCATGACTGGGACCTAAATGTAATGGGGTACACTATGCTTAGGAAGGATAGAAAGGAGGGCAGAGGGTGGAGTGGCTATGTTCATTAGAGATGACATAGAAATTGCTATGGTAGAAGAGGCAGAGGAAACGTGGAGGCCTTATGGGTCACCTCACGATCCCAGCAGGAGATAAGGTCAAGCTGGGAGTAGCATATAGGCCCCGGGATGAGTGATGTTCTAGAGGATGGTTTGCTGGACAAACATCATTGCCCAGTGTGGTCCAAAAGGGAAGGAGTGGTGTTGATGGGGACCTTAATATGCCAGGTACAAACTGGGGAACCATGTCCTCTAAGGTGGCCAGGAGCAGAGGCTGCTGGATGGCTTCCAGGATGTGTTCTTAACACAGCATGTGATGGAGCCCACAAGGGAGGGGCATGTCCTGGATGTGGTTCTGGCAGATGGGGATCTGGTAAGGGACATGGTTGTACAGGACCCTCTGACTGGGAGTGACCACAATACTGTCTGGTTTCAAATAAGCATTGGGGGAGTGGGGGTGAGATCTAGGACACTGGCAGTGGACTTCAGGGGGCAGACTTTATGGGCATGGGAAATATTCTCAAGGATCACTTGAAGGGGATTACCTCAACGACAAGTGTGGAAAGGAGATGGGAGGTCATAAAACAGGGACTTCATGAGGCAGTCAGGATCTGTGCTAAGTTGAAACGTAAGGGGCAAGGTCACATAAACCATGCTGGTGGTCCAGTGAGGTCCAGGTAGCAGTCAGAGAAAGAAGGCGGCTTACAAAAATATAAAACAACAAGAGGATAGGGATAAGAAATGTACCAGCTTGCATCTAGAAAAGTCACCCGTATGGTGAGGGAGCTAAGTCCAGTAAAGAGCAACGGCTGGCACAGGGATACATGGAGGGAAAAGGTTCTTCCCGGTACATTGGGGAGCGGAGAAAAACTAAGGGCCATCTCAGCAGATTGAGATCAGAAGGAGGGTGGGTGGAAGAGGCGAGGGACCAGGCAGAGGTATTTAACTAGTACTTTGCCTCTGTGTTCACTAGGGAGGGGGATGGGATATCTACAAAGCAAGGCACAAAGGGGATAGAAGCGGCAGGGAGTGGGATCAGGGGAGCAACAGAAATGGAGCAAAAGGGAGGGAAAGGTACCCCAGGGGTGTCACATCTGGATAAGGATAAAAAGACCAGTAAGGTGGAGGGGACGGATGATGCCATCCCCACCAAAAGGGTGTGGTTTGCCCTCAAGGCCCTAAAGAAAGACAAATCTCCTGGGCCGATGGCATTAGTCCGAAGTACTATGGGAATTGGCGGACATACTGGCTGCACCCCTGGCGGAGCTTTTCAACAGGTCACTTGAGACAGGAGGGTACCTAGGGATTGGCGAGAGGCACATGTGGTACCAATCCATAAAGGGGGGTCGAAGGAAGTACCAGGAAACTATAGACCCATCAGTTTAACCTCGGTGGTGGGAAAATTAATGGAGAGTATACTAAAGGAACGATTGGGGGTTTACTTGGAGGAGGTGGGAGGTCTGGATAGTCGGCAGCATGGGTTTGTGCCAGGTAGATCATGTCAAACCAACCTTGTGGAGTTCTATGAATGGGTAACATCAGAACTGGACAGAGGTAAGCCTGTGGATGTATTATTCTTGGACTTCAGCAAGGCGTTTGACTCTGTCCCCACAATGGTCTGGTGGAGAAACTGATGGGGTTAGGAGTAGGCCCTTGATGGTCAGATGGATTGAAAACTGGATAGCTGGACGCACTCAGAGAGTAGTGGTCTGTGGGAGCTCTCGAACCCTACAGAGGTTGGTAGTGGGTACCACAGGGCTCGGTCCTGGGTCCAATCCTGTTTAATGCATACATATCAGACATCAGGGATGGTATAGGGTGTGAAATGAGTCTCTTCATGGATGACTCCAAGATGGGAGCAGTAGTTGAGGGAGAAGAGGGAGGTTGGCCCTGCAAAGGACCTGGACACCCTGGAAAGCTGGGCTCACACATGGAACTAAATTTCAATATCACCAAGTGCAAGGTGTTGCATCTTGGTCGGGAAACCCTAAACACAGGTACACCCTGGGAGGGAGGTGCTGGAAGCCTCAACAGGGGAAAAGACCTAGGGGTCATGGTGGATACATGTATGAATAACACTGAGCAGTGCAGGAGAGCAGCTAGCAAGGCAAACAGGATGTTGGGATGCATCGCAAGGGGATCACCTCTAGGAGCAAGGAAGTGATTCTGCCGCTGTACAATGGACTGGTTAGACACACCTTGAGTACTGTGTACAGTACTGGAGACCACACTTGAAGAGGGACATACAGCTCCTGGAGAGGGTACAGAGGAGGGCAACAAAGATGACAATGAGAGGGCTAGGATTTGACTTACGAGGACAGACTTGAGAGCTCTGCCTGTTTTCATTGGAGAGGAGAGACAGGGGGACATGATTGAGGTCTTCAAGTACCTCAAGGGAATAAACAGGGTAAACATGGAGGATCTTTAGACTAAAGCAGGAGGCATCACCAGAGGGCATGGTTTGAAGTTGGAAGGTGGAAGGGTGAGGGAAAAAGGAGGAGGTTTTTCACTGAGAGGGTGGTGGACCCTTGGAATGCTCTGCCTGGTGAGCTGGTTCAGAGATCCACAGTGGAGAGCTTTAAGAGAGGGTGGGACAGACACAGAAAGTGGATGTATCAGATGATGGCCTGTCCCGGGGGGGTGGGGATGGATGATAGGGGTTTCTGGAGCACAAGGGATGGGAGGGTCTCGGCACCCAACTAAGGATCTAGGTTCGAGCAGACTTGATAGACCATAAGGCCTAATCTGCTGGCAAATAGTATGTTAGTATGTTAGTATTACATCATCAAGCCACTGTCAGCAGTGACTGTTTAGTGACCTACGTATATTTTCCTCCTATATCCGTAGCTATATTTGCATATGAAAATTATTTAGTATAAATGCACTTAAGACTGTCAGCAAACAAATATTAAATATTTAAGCAATGTGATCACTTGTTTTATCAAGTGGGAGGGTATTTCATACAGTTATGTGCAGAGGGACTTGTTTTTTGCTTCCTTGAATTTCACATCCAAGATCTGAAACATTTCCTTGTGTTATGAATTGCACACATCAGTTTGTCAAATATTTTTAAAATGGAAGAACAGTCAATAACATTTCAGAGTGGTCATGTTGCCCAGCATAGAGATCAAATTCAAATATTCTGCTGACTTGCCCAGAAACACATATATCTCCAGTTCTTGCTACATCCTGGCTAATTTCTCGGAACTATTCACATAAGTACCCTACCACAAACAACCAAGTTAAAGGTGACTTGTAAAGAACCACTGCAGCCTGCTCCCATCCCCACATACCTTACAATGCTGCTGCAGGAGTCCGGGGCTGCAGGGATCATAATTTTTAATCCACAAGTTCTTTTTGTATAAACTGCCGAAACTTTCGGGACGAAGCTTCACGCAGTTCGATTGTGAGGCAAGGAGTCATGGATAGTACACCATTTAGTGACATCACTCCCATCACTGTCTTATTATAGCAGCAGTGATGGTACTTTTATTATGCTTATGTTTTATGAAGCTAGGGGTCTTGATACCTGTAACGTTACTTACAGCAACACATGGACAGGCTGATGCTGTAGGTAACATTATAGGTATCAAGACCCCCTTAGAAGTCATAAAATAAGTATAATGAAATACCGCCACTGCTGCTATAATAAGAGCAGTAGTGGGAGCGATGTCATTAAATGGGTGTAATACCCATGACTCCTTGTGGCCGCTCAATCAGGAACCATGCAGCACTTCCGCGTTCTGACGAATGTTTCGGCAGTTTATATAAAAAGAACTTGTGGATTCAAAATTATGATCACTGCAGCCCCAGGCTGCAGGGGGGGCACAGGGAACAAGTGGAGGGCCACCCACAGGTGGCAGCTGCTGTGTTGCGCCCTCTAATGCGGCAGCTCACCTGTGGGTGGCCCTCGACTTGATCCTTTTTTTTTTGGCTCAATGTTGTGCAGGCACAGGTAGGGGGTTGCGCCTGCACAACTCTGCACAGCCAGCTGACTATCGGGCTGTGCAGTTTATGCATGGTTCCTCCCCCTCTGGTTGAGCATGCCTTCATTAGCATTGAGCTGTTGCTCAGCATGACTTGGAGGGCACAACTGCCTCCTGCTGAATATCGCAGAATGGCGCAATTTCGGACTTGCGCAGGCACAACCCTATTGCGCATGGCGCAACCCTTTTGAATATCCAGCCCGGGGTCTTTCCAACTATGCACCAATTAATATGAATAAACATTCCAGGACATTTTCATATAAACTTTGCTTTAGTAATACTCTTGAAAAACCTGGATCCCTGAAAGTCAACAAGGTTGGGAGCCAAGCTCTGTTCAGAACTGGTATCCTGTGCTTAATCTGCACTATGTGTGCGTTTACATTTTGACTGAAGTGAGATCACACTGCAGCATCTGTGGTGGGTAGTTAATGCACATTTGTAAGCTTTTTTCCATGGGGTTCAGATCCGAGCACTAGAGGTACACTGATGTTTAGCAGCCGACATCAAGCATGTAAAATACTTTGCAGTAAAATTGTTACAAGAACTGGAATTGTGCAGTGGAAGTCACAGGGAAAGCAGATGCCTGAAAAGAAGGCATAATGCAGAATATTCTGCTGTGCAAACGTATGTGCAGAAGAGAGTGTGTGTGTGTGTGTGTGTGTGTGTGTGTGTGTGTGTGTGTGTGTGTGTGTGTGTGTGCGCGTGCTTGACTGCTGGTGCGAATGGACCTCTGTCAGGCTGGCTACCTTGATGCGGTACAGAGGCTTATCACAATGTTTCCTAAATGTAATTAAAAGTCAACCAACTTCTGTGTGTGTTAGAATAAAATATTCTATCGGAATTATTGGCGTAATGCATATTTGACTGGAACGGGGATGGGCCTATTGTTTATATGGCGTGGCACCATATATTTTGGTTTATGTTTATATAATGGGGGCAATAGTGCCGGCCGGCCGGGGGGAGGAGAACAGTGCCATCAGTTTTGAGTACAAGTTTCTAATTCCTGGCTACATCCCTGAGCAGCAGTATGTGGCTGAGACTCATGTCAGTCACAAACATGAACGAGCATAGAGTGAGCAAATTGAGTGATATAGACCGCAGGAGGCAAATTGTTCTGCTGCAAGCAATCCCTAGCTCAGATCATGTCACTGTGGCTCTCGTGCACAGTAATACACAACGGTGTCTGCCTCCTGGAACCTGTTTATTTGTAAGTAGAAATTGGAGCTGTTCACTCCACTGCAATGTAGAATCAACTTCTGATCTATGGGTTATGGGAGGTTCGTACCTTAGTAGGACTGTCATACAAAAGGAGCCACTCAAGCCCTTTCCCTGGAGGCTGCCTCACCCACTGCATGTAGTAGCTGTCAATATCAAACCCACTAAATGTGCATTTCAGCTTCCTTGACTGGCCAGACTGTTTCAGTTCAGGATCAGACTGTGTCATAATCGGATAGAACACATAGTTTTTAAAAATACGCTGTAAAAAAACAAAACCATCCATCAATGTCGTTTGCTGCCCCGCTGTAACTGTCCCCACCAAGCCCAACCCATATTAGTCTTCCGGCATGGGAGATTGGGCGGGGCCAAAAAGGTGGCATGGTTTAGGGGCAAAATGGGGGCAGAGTTTAAGATCTGGTTTTTGCCTGATTCAAAGGTGGCAACCCTATGCAGTAGCCAGGGAAGGGCAAGCAGCAATTTGTTGTCCTGGTGGACCGGCAGCTACATGTTCTGCTTTAAAAATATCCAAGCCGGCTTCTATCCCCCCACCCTGTCCACTGGGGGTGCCCAATCCCCCAGTGTCATGACCTGAAATAAAGGAACCTTGCCCAGTAGTTTTTTTATTTTTTTTTTTTACATAAACCCTGTAAAAGAAAACATCCACTGATGTCTGTTACAGACATTACTGTCCCCACCCGACCCTCCCACTCAGCACTCACCCCACCCCAAGCTGTTACTTGCATACCGGGGGTCCAATGCTGTAATCCTCTCTGGTCTGCAGACATGTCTTCACTCTTCAACACCGGACCATGAACTGAGGAGATCAGGTATGCGGTTCAGTGTATTTCAGTGGGGGTTTTGAACTTAGTGGCATAGCTTCATTGGGTAGGGGACAGATCGCTATGCTACAGATGATGGAGGAAAAGAGCTAGGTCAGCTTAAAAATAGAAATGAGTTGCATAGGTTCGGCAAATTTTTGCTTGTGAACTGTTTGTAAAGTCTATCTTACAGACCAATCTGTACCTAGACCCAGTACAACAGCAATACCAGTGGTGAACATCCGGCAATGACAAATGCTTGTTTCTTATACAGTGTCCACAGATGAGTGTTGTAGTTCAGTAATGGCCAAATGTAAGCCCTGTACAGTGGCATTATAATAGGCTTGTCCCTATTTTTTTAATTGTTTAACCAGGAGTAGCACACTAAGCTGAAAGCTTGTTTACAGGTGCAACCTGGGAGCACATGGAAGTTAAATGACTTGCTCGGGGTCACACAATATGCAAGTGGGGGCTGTGGGATTCAAACCCAGGTCTCCAGATTTGCAGCTCAGAGCCTTAAACCACTGCGCTATACTGCCTCCCCAAAATTTATTTCTTAGTAGTCCACTAATCCCTATTTACATTTGCAATGACCTCTGCACACTGATCTTCCATATTGAATTTATTATTTTCTTTGACCCCTAGGCCTTTTTCACTTTCTGTAGTATTTAATGTGCTATTCCCAAATTTGTATTGCCGGAATGGGCTATGCCTTCCTAATACATTACTGCACACTTCTCCAGTTAAAAGGCATCTCGCAATTTTATGGCCCATTTCATTATGTTGTCCAGACCAGACTGAATGTATTCTATCTGTTATTTTATTTCACAGTCCCCTCCTATTTTCATATCATCGGCATACTTGTAGCTCCAACTACTGAGATTTTGGTCTCTATCAGCAATAAAAATGTCAAATAATATTGGTCCTAAACCAGATCCCTGGAGCACCCTGCTGGTCACTTGGCTCTTTGAGGACATGTGACCATTTATTGTAACCCTCTGTGATCTATTCATTAGCCATGCTGCTATCGAGTTGATTGATAAGTTGTCTAACCCAAGTTGCTTGTTTTTTTATGTTTGCTTGCACGCATGTGCAAGAAACATAGTGCCAACATACGAGTTTTCATAGGTGTGCCTCCTCCACTTCCAATGCCCTGCTCCCTTTTGCAGGCATGGCTGCACCGCACCAGTGAATGTCTGAGCTGTCTATGACAGCCGTTCAGATGCAGTGGCTTACAGTTGAAAGGAAAACACCACACGGGCAATATGCAATTGCCACACGTCAGTTGTGTTCATTGCATCCCAACCGTCGCTGGCGCCCGCCCACCACACACACCTACATAGCACGCTGGAAGCCCACCCCAGTGTGCTCATGCGGTCCCGAGTCCCCATGCACTTTATGGCCAACGGGGGTGCTCAATCCCCCATCAGCTCCACTGCCCCCCCAACAGATTTCCAGGTGCCACGCTGGGAGCCCACCCCAGCATGGCAAAAGTCCATATGGTGGTGGGGGTGCCCAATCCCCCATCGGCTCCACTGCCCCTCCACATACAAAAAACTCCTGACTTCCATTTGCCATGCTGGGAGCCCACCCCAGCATGGCAAATGTCCGTATGGCCGGGGGTGCCCAATTCCCCCGTCAGCTCCACTGTCCCCTCAAAACAACCTTCCAGCTGCCACGCTGGGATCCCACCCAGTGAAGCAAAAGTCCTGCATTGTCTTAAAATAAAATGACCTGTAAGAAAAAACTGTCCCTCGCTGACTGTCTTGACCCCCCCCCACCCGCCCCACCCTCTGCGCCCTGCCTCCCGCATCCCCTCATCCCATACTTACTTCTGGAGTCTGGTGCAACAATCTTCGGTGGACCAGGAACACGTCTGCACTCTTCAAAGCTGACTGCAAACGAAGAAATGCCAGTAAGCTGTATAATGGCATAAATAGGGTTTTTTTCAACTTTGGTGCATATCTCAGCCATTTTTGGGAATTTTGCCACTAAATATTTAACATGGGGTTATTGGGACTCCTCCTCATGAATTTAGGCACTGTCATGGCTTTATTCGGTCCCAAAAGGTGATTTCACGGTCACTGCGCGGAATCACCTTTTGGGACCGATTAACGAAACAACAGTGCCACTGTTCATGGGGGGGGCTCTCAAAAAGCCTATGTTGCAAATTTGGTGGAAAAATCCAAAAATAGCTGTTCAGCGTCGTTGTGCAGTTTCCACGCATGCTCATAACCGTGATATTTTCACTCCAGATTTTCAAAATTGGCATTTTTCCACACCTCCTTATTAACAGTATAGCTGACATTTTACATATCTTGGCCAAAATGTGTTTTCGCATGTCCGGCGCAGAATAGCGCGGTCGCTGTGCGAAATCAGTTTTCAGGACAGTTTGAGGAAATGACGGTGACACTGTTCATGAACAGAGGTCCTAAAATGCCTATGTTGAAAATTTGGTGATGAAATTCCATAAAATGACTGTGTTACAAGTGTGCGTTGCACAGTTTCCGTGCACCCTTGTCACTTCGCAAATTTGCAATATTTTCATGCCAGATTTTCAACACTGGCATTTTTTAACACCTCCTTATGAACAGTACAGCTGTCATTTGTCACATCCTGCCCTAAATGCGTTTTCGCACCTATGGTGCACAATGGTGTGGTCACTGTGGGAAAATCAACGTTTGGGGCAAATTAACAAAATCACAATGCCACTATTCATGAGGGGAGGTCCCAAATGCCTATGTTAAAAATGATGTTAAAAAATCCCAAAAATAATTGGGTTGCACAGTTTCTATGCATGCTCGTGACTTCATCAATGTTTCATATTTTCACTCCAGATTTTCAACGTTGCCATTTTTTTTACATCTCCTTATGAACAATACAGTTGTCATTTTCCACATACTGCCCAAAATGTGTTTTCGTCCCTGTGTCACCAAATGGCATAGCCACTGTGCAAAACCACCTTTCAGCTAACAAACTGATAGTGCCGCTCTTCACGAGATGGGCTCACAAAAAGCCCATGTTGAACATTTGGAGTGAAAATACCAACACATGCCTACGGTGTTAGGGCTTACAACTGTAGCACCCCACTCTGTAGAGACTGACAGGCGTCAGGGGTGTGGCTTGGAATCATCAGCTGTAATGCTCATGCCATTCCACCCCCACCCCACCCCCAACCCCACCCTGCAGCCAGTGACAGGCATCATGGTGTGCCTTGCAGTGTTTGACCACAAAGTTCACCCCATTCTCCTATACTGCATCCACCTTAGCTTTATGGAATGGGGTAAGTATAATGCCCAAAGACCCCAAAGCACACCACGACACTTGTCAGTGTTTACAGGGTAGGGTGAGGTAAAATGGCATGAGTGTTATAGCTGATGATTCAAAGGCTCACCCCAATGCCTGTCGGTCTCTACAGGGTGGGGGTGGGGTTGGTGTCATTTTAATACTTCACTGCCATTCCTATTATGTGTCTCTAACTCCAGCACTAGCAATGCCAATGCCAGCAAGACAACATTCAGCATTGACAAATGCTTGTTTTATATATTGGTGTAATGTGCGTGTCTTTCCAATCCTCAGGTACTACACTTTCGCTAAGGGACCGACTGTATATTATTTGTAAAGGTTCTTCGAGACTTATACCCATTAATTTCAGCATATTGACTGTTATGCCATCAGGGCCTGGTTCTAAAGTGTTTTCCCCAAGCTTAATTTTCCTGATTCTTTTCTTGGGTAATCCAGCTAGTATCTATCTGTGTAGCAACATTTGTATTTGGGAATACAAGTTTTGATGTATCCTGTTTCGGGTATACAGAGCTAAAATACTTATTAAATTGTTCTACCATCTCATATGGGGAGCTAATGTTGGTATCTTTCTAAGGGGACCTACTGACAAGAAGTTCTGTCTCAGAGAATTTATATACAGTACCAATAGAATATTTTCTCACTCAACCTAGTTGCAGATTTTGCCAGTTTTAATTCTATTTTCCACTTTTTTCTTTAATTAGGTTCTTACACCTTTTAACTAAACTTTTATACCTAAACTTGTTCAAGGTTGATTCCCCTGCTTTAAATTTATGAAAAGCAGTGTACTTCATTTTTATCTCTTGTTTTATTAACATAGTTAGCTACTTGGGTTTTCTACCCTTTGCATTATATTTCTTGATCTTTGGAATATTTTTGTTCCAAATTTCCATAATACTGTTTTTAAATATTGTCCATGCATTTTCAGCGCTTTGGTTTCTTAATCTTTCTTCCCAATTTATTGTACCTAGAATCCTTTTAATATCCTTCATGTCAGCTTTTTTGTAAAGGTAAATTACCATTCACCCTGTAGTCCTTAATTTAGGCAGAGCTGTATTGAAAAAGACCATCATGTGGTCACTGTTTGCTAGGGGTTCCTTTATACTGCAATTCTCTATCCTGCTCTTTCTCTGCTACTGCTTCAGCAACCATCTTTCAGCCCCAGGGTCCTATCACTCCTTCTATTTTACTTCAGGCTGCCTTCTACTTGCAGCAGACCTACAATGCATTATACCATTTTTTGTGGAACGGTAAAGCTACCAGGATACAAAGGAGCATTCTGCAGCTTCCAGCACCAATGGGGGTCCTGTCCTCATCTCTGCAATTACTTTTGGGCAGCTCAGATGTCCTCACCCCCAATGATAAGTGGGGTCAGGGGTCCATCTTGGCTAACCCTAGAAGAGGAGGAGTTAGGCACGAGACAACATGGAGGCTGTTTGGTCCGGTTCCTGGAGAAACTGGTGACACCAACAATAAATGATCCATTCACCAAAAATACAGTGGCAATTTGGATTAAAATACACAAATTAACTAATCACAAACCAGGAATGTCACCAATACAGACTTAACAGTGGCCTTTAAAGGACAATCCTGTTATGCAGTAGACTTGCACTGGGCCTTACTGAGATGAAGGAGAAAAGGGCCATCTCATATTAGTCAGCTGTATGATGAAGGGAGGCTTAAATCCTTCTTGGGCCTGCAGGGTGAGTGGTCCCTTAATCCTAGTGATTTCTTTGTGCTTCTTAATCTAAGGCAGGCCCTGAACAAGAACTCACTGGGTACATTACAGATAGGAACTCCATTCCCACTACGGGAGGTGATACCTCACCCTCCGCTAGCACAGAGCCCCTTACCCCCGATCTATAAATTGTGCAAGAGAGCATGCCCTATCCTTGTCCCACACCGGGATTGGACTTGCTCCTAAAAATCGCTGGCATCCGAGTGCAGTATTGGGGGGTGCTGTACTGCTGGGGTGTGCCGTCCTTCAGAAGAGACGTTAAACCAAGGTCCCTTCTGCCCATCCTGGTGTTGTCCTGGTAGGTGTCCAGGTGGAAGTAAAAGACCCCAGGGCACTCTTTGCAAAGAGTTGGGAACATTCACGGTGTCCTGGCCAACATTCCCCTTCCCATAAACCAGTTCATGCAATTATCCAGGCTGTGTGTGGGTGATAATGTGCAATATGGCCGCCACCACACATTCAGTCACTTCACTACCAGTCTAGCATTGCTTGTAAAAGCACTTTGGGATACACTGTGTATGAAAAGCACTATATAAATGCTGATTCTTCTTCCTCTTCTTAATGTAATCACAAAATGGGAGCAGGACTTGGACCTTAGAATTAAGCCTGAGATATGGAAAGCAGCCACCCACCATTTGCAGCATTGCAATGCAGTAACAAGCTCAGGCAGATCCATCTCACTTTCCAAGGCATATATAACCCCAGTTAAGAATCACACCCTTTTCCCAGACACTTCTGCCCAATGCCCAAAGTGTGAGGGGGAGGACCTTCCTTCACATGATGCTGAGATGTCCCAAAACTTCATTTTCACATAAAGTACACAAGCTGATGGAGGAGGTACTCCACAATAAACTGCAGGTAAGCCCTCTTGAATTCCTTATGGAAATGACATTACTGGGACATGTACAAGGGAGGACAGGGGACTGTACGCTCTAGCTTTAATCAATGCTTGGAAAAAAAACTGCCCAGCACTGGCTGAGTGTGAAACCTCCCTCTATCAGACAACGGTCTCAGAACCTACTAATGTGCCAGAAGTTGGAAAAGACCCAGCTGTCAGCAAGCAATGAGGAAGCTAAGTTCACCAGGATCTAGGGACCACTTCAAATGGCTATAGAGATGGACACATTTCTAACGTAGCCCTCTACTGTACAAAACAATGGAAAAGCTATACCAGACGCAGGGCACGCTACACAACCAGGACCATACTACACACAGGAACACACCCTAGTCAGACTATACTCTGGGAGACAGTGGAAGTGGTCTGGGCTGGGGAAATAGCCTATATTTCTGGAACATTAATTTATTTATGTATTCCTATGACATTAAACTATGCATGTACTTAATAATACATTCCAGTGCGATAATGTTTGTAATTTTCTTAATGACTGGGTGAAATATTGTATTACTGTAGCTGATGTATGAACTTGTTTACTTATTCAATAAAATATATTTAAAAAAAATGTAAGGCATTATGGTCTAGTGGATAAAGCACTGGCTTGGGAATCAGAAGCTCAAGTTCAAACCCCACCAGAACCAAATGCTCACTCTGTGACCTGAGTATGTCCATTAACCTCCCAATGCTCCAGTCTACCCAGCTATGAAAATGGGTAGAAGCAGAACCCCACTGAAAATGAGATGTTGCCATTAGGACTTGTTCTGAAAATGAACTATTTTCTTGTATGTATTTAAATTATAGGTTCTCCAGACTATGGGGAGAAAATGTAATCAATCTTTATGTGCAGAAGATCTCAGAGATGTGTGGTGTACTTTTCATTTTCTCTTAAAATCAAATAACAACAGAGTTTTTAAAAAAAGAGAATGAGATAGAAACATAGAATTCGACAGCAGATGAGGACTGCTTGGCCTACCCAGTCTGACCATTTTCCCTACCTACAGTAACACCATAGACCCTACACGTTCTCCGGCTTAGCCCTCCCTTCCCTAACGACAAGATGTTACTTGTAAATGTACTCGAGTTTGTGACAAGTTAACCACAAGTCAATAGACATTTTGAAAATGTGACCACTGGAATCATGCACAATTCTGCTGTGAAGAAACACAAGGCCTCCCATAGATGTGCAGAAGGAATGACTTGTCTACATCACATTGTAGTGATTGAAAAGCTACATGTACACACCCCTGTTGACTTTATAAAAAGAATGATACAGTACTGAGAGCACTGATTTGGTTGGCCTCATATACAGACACACTCTCTTAAGAATGATGATCCAGCATGTTCTGTGCTACTACAAACACAGGGGTTGGATTCCAAAGGTGTGTCTGCAGAAACAACATTGTAATCTGCATACTGTTTGTCTGCATCCACCTGCCTACATCCACTGTTTGCCCCCCTTGTTTTTTAAAACTGCATCTGTCTGTGACAAAATATTTCACTTTGTGGTAAATTCCAACAAAATTCAAACACAAATGCCTGACAATTTAAAAGCTGGTCTGGTTCTTCCAGTGGGTGCAGATGGAATTACCCAGTGGAACTGCAACTTTTGAAACAGTGTCAGGAACCCACACATGCAAGGCTTTGAAAAAGCTACCCTCTAGCCTCCTTTTGGCAGACATCAAGGTCATACCAGATGCTGATATTTTCAACTTGTCTCCTGCCATCTATTAAAACATGTAAATGACATGAAAATAAAAAATGGTGGTTAATAGTTACCAGTTCTTGATCTTGTATGGGTAAAGACCCTGAATTTAGACACTCCTTAAATTCTACCACCTACAATAAAACAAAACACAGTTATAAGAAAGTATATAAGCCCAAGCTACAAATACAGTAACTATGCAATCACAAGGCGTGAGTGATGAACTGTCACTATATTATTCATCTATATTTGGCATTACCTGACATTTGAATTGTTCTATTTGTTCCGTTAGCATCTGAGTCATTTTTTCTCCTTCCGTTGGTTCTTGTAACATAGGAGGATATAAAATGGATTTATCTGTAACAAGTTCATTACCTAGAATCAAATAATTAAAGTAAATGGTGGTATTAATTGTATAAGAAATGCTTAGAAACTGTACTTTCAAACTGTGCTTATATAAGGTGTCAGATTAGGAGCAGTGGATTCTGAAACCTTCTATTTTGCCACACTGCAGATAATGCAGGCAGTTGCAGTGAAAACTTTCCCACCATGCCTCCACCAAGGTACCTTGACCTTGCCTAGAGAGACTTCCCCTTGTAGAAAAGACAGCAATTCAGACTCCACACCCATTCAGTCTATGACCAAACTTTCATGTGAGACTGCCGACGTGCATACTATTGTGATGTGAACACATGTCCATTCTAGTACAGGGCGCAGCGCGACTCATTTGTATGGCATGCATCCTGTCCACCAGGAACTGTCAACTACAAATCATTCTATACAGGCCAACACGCATACTCTTCAGATCCAGTGGCATAGAGGACTGAGGCTCTGGGCACCTCACCTGCCACCACATTGGCAAACTGGGCTCAGGAATGGATATGGGTCACTCTGGGACAGGCTGGGGAAAGGAGGATCGAGCATCCTTAGACAGGTCTCCTTCTCCGGGTAGGGAGGAAAGAAAAAATTACTTACCTTAGTAATGTTGTTTCTTCTAATGGAGTCTTGCTATATTATGACAAGTTGCAGTTTGTCCCACCACTAGAACTGCTCCGGAGGTGAAATAGTTAAATCCATTCCATGAATGGAACTTTGAGCACGAGCTCTAAGATAGAAGCTCTGTCTGTGTAGTTTCAAACCTGAACTGTCAGATCTTTACGAGCAAAAACTCACTAAGGTCTGTGTGGAAGCTGTAACCTACACTAGCCAACTGGCTACCTAAATAATAACACCCATTGCTGGTCCCAACACCAAAGACTCAAGTCAGGGGACCAGAATTAATAATATAATTTAACAATATGAGAAATAACAGAAGAGAATAATAAACACCACACCCCAAACCCCAAAAAGGGGTGAAATGCCTAAAAAGGGCATAAAATAGTGCCCACACTAGGTTGCCCACACCATACCCAAGTAGAAGTTCTGAGAGGGGCAAGCTGGGGGGGAGGTCATAATATAGCAAGACTCCATTAGAAGAAACAACATTACTAAGGTAAGTAATTTTTTCTTCAAACAACATGAAGTCTTGCTATATTATGACAAGTTGCAGACTACACAGCAGTACCTCCATGGAGGAGGGACAGAATCTACTTAGGGAATAGGCTCTGAAGCACAGCTGTGCCAAACCGAGCATCTCTCCTAGCCTGGACATCCAGGGAGTAATGCTTGGTGAAAGTGTGTACCGTTTTCCAAGTAGCAGCCTGGCATATCTCCAATATAGGGATGTCTCTGGCAGCAGCTAGAGACGCGGCTGTACCTCTGGTAGAATGAGCCCTCAAGCCAGAGGGGGATTTCTGCCCAGTTTCTGATAACAAAATTAGATACAAGAGACAATCCACCTGAATATTGATCTCTTAGTGGCAATTTCCCTTCCCAACCTCACCATAAGTGAGGAAAAGTTGGAGGATTGAACCTGTGACCCTTGATACGTTCTAAATAGTAACTAAGGGCCCTCTTAACATCAAACTGTGCAATCTCCTCTCACCAGAAGAGGAGTGTTCAGTGAAGAATACTGGAAGGAGATAGATTGGTTAAGATGGAAATCTGAAACCACCTTAGGCAAAACTTCCTGTTAGTCCTGAGGACTACCTTATCCCTGTGGAAGAAATAAAGTCAGTTTCTACTGACAAGGCTTGCAACTCACTTATCGTCTAGCAAGTGATAACCACTAGAAAACAGTTTTCCAAGTTAGATACTTCAGCTCTGCAGAAAACAGAGGTTCAAAGGGGTTGCATTAACTGGGCAATGCAAACTTAAGGTCCCAGGCAGGGGCTGGATCCCAAAAGGTGGATTAGTAAGGAGTAATCCCTTAAAAACTTGGAAAACACAGGGTGAGCGGAAAGAGAGGATGACTTTTCTGCTGAAACAAAAAGCAGAGACAGCTGCCAAATGAACTCTCAGGGTAGCTGGTCTGAGGCCCAAGGAATTAAGATGGACCATGTAATCTAACACAATGGGCAAATCAGCAGATTCTGGGGAAATATGCTTCCCAGAACACCAAATGGAAAACCTTTTCCATTTAAATTATAAGTAGCCCTAGTGGAAGGCTTCCTAGAAGCCTTTAGAATTTCAAGAACACCCTGAGAGGGTGTAAGTCAGCAATTCTAACTCCTCAAGAGCCAGGCCTTGAGGTTGAGGGATTTGAGGTTCGGATACCAAACTCTCCCTGGGCACAGGATAATAGGTTGTGATTCCTGGGAGACACAGGGGAAGATTGACTGTCAGGAACAGAAGGAGTGGGTACCAGGGCTGCCTGGCCCAATCCGGGGCAATCAGAATCACCCTGCAAGGCTGGGATCTGATTTTGACTAACACTTTGAATAGGAGAGGGAAGGGGTGAAAGCATAAAGAAACTTCCCCTCCCAATCCAGAAGGAGGGCGTCCAGGGGGACTGAGCCCAACACTGGAGGCCTGCAGCAGAACAGTGGAAGTTGGTGATTGTCTGGGGCTGCAAAAAGATCTATCTGAGGGGTGCCCCATCTGGCAAAGACTATCCCCAGTACTTGAGGATCCAGGGACCATTCGTGATGGCCCTGAGAAATCCTGCTGAGAGCATCTGCTAGAACATTGTCCTTTCCTGGAAGGTGAACTGCTATGAGGGAAGTGTTCAGGGAATAGGCCAGAGACCACAACTTCATTGCCTCGGTGCACAAGGCCGAAGACCAAGTGCCCCCCTGCTTGTTGATGTACCACATTGTTGTGGTGTTGTCTGTTCTGACTTGTACCACTTTGTTCTGAACAGATGCAGAAAACACTTGAAGTGCTAAAAAGACAGCTCTGAGTTCCAGCAAATTGATGTGGAACAGAGATTCCTGGGGAGACCACACTCCCTAGTGGAGAGTGGCCATGTGGGCTCCCCCAGGAGGAAGCATCTGTAGTGAGAGTCAACGTGTGAGCAGGGGGAATGAAGGGGACCCCCAATCTTAAATTGCTCTGATCCTGCCACCACTGGAGAGGCCTGGATCAAGGTTCGAGTCACTGGGACCAACTTGGAAAGGGGGTCTCTTCTCTGAGACCAATAGGTTCTCAAGTGAAACTGAATATCTCTCATCTGAAATCTTGCTCCCTGCACTACAGCTGTGGATGCAGCCATGTGCCCCAGGAGCTGCAAAAAGTGTCTTGCTGGTCGAGAGACCCGCAGAGTGAAGGAGGAGGCCAGAGCCACCAAGTTCCTTACCCTTTCTAAGGGAAGAAAAGCTCTGGCATGGTTTGTGTCCAATTCTGCACCTATAAGGTGAGTACCTGGACTGGTTCCAGAACCGACTTTGGTAGATTTGTAGGAAGCCCAGGGAGGTGAGAGCTGCTGGGTGACTTGCAGGTGAGATTTTACCTGTTCTGGGGCTGGCCTACAATGAGCCAGTTGTCTGAGATGAGGAAAAACAGCAATCCTTTGCCTCCTTAAGTGAGCCACTGCTACTGCAGACATTTGTGAATACCCTTGGGGCAGAGGTCAAGCCGAAGGGCATTGCTCTGAACTGGTAATGACCTGAGGGCAGTTCGAATCTGAGGTACTTTCGGTGGGAGCTTCTGATTAGGACGTGAAAATAGGCATCCTTGAGGTCCAGGGAAGCTAGCCAGTCCCCTGGCCTTAGAGAAGGTAAAATCATTGCCAGAGTTACCATTCTGAACTTTGGTTTCAAAAGATGCTTGTTCAGATATCTGAGGTCTAAGATGGGCCGCCATTCTCCTGTCTTTTTTGGGGTAAGGAAGTATCTGGAATACAGACCCCTGCCCTGGTGTAGGGAGAACCTTTCTACTGCTCTGAGAGCCAACAGGGTTGAGACCTCTGCTTCTAGAGCAAGGGTCTCTAAAGAATCCCAGGTAGAAAAAGCCTGGCTCTCATCTTGGGGAACTTTTGAAGCTGAGAACCAGACCCTGGCTTACTACTTCCAGAACCCACTTGTCTGAGGTTAAAGACACCCAGTTCTGACTGAAGTAAGCCAACCTGCCCCCTACTGGTAAAGGAGAATCGGCCCTGGGCACCCCATCAGGGTGCCTGCTTGGCAGGTGCTTTAGGCTGAGGGGTGGGAGCAGGCCTGCCCACACCCCGTCTGCCTCTGCCTCTGAAGAACCCCCTCTGAGCATAAGCAGAGGAGGCCTGAGTTTGGTAGAAAGGCCTGTGGAAAGGCCTACCCCTACCCCTGGGGGTGTGCCTCTGGGGAGTGGCTTGCCGCTCCTTAGCTTGGGCACTTTTGTAAGTAGTCCTATATTCATCCATCTTTTCATATAATTCTCTGTCTGCTCCCCAAACAGAGAATTTCCACCAAGGAAAATCCATAGCCTTAGTCTGGGTATCCTGTGAGGCTAGTACACCTGAGCCAGGCCAACCTACGAAAAGCTACAGATGTGGCCATGACTCTAGAGGAGACATCATTAACATCCACAGCAGCATGAAACTGCACCTTAGAAGCCTCAATGCCATCGGGCCACCTGTTCCAGCTACGCTAGCAAGCTGGCCATGGGCTTGTTTGGCTAATTCCATAACAGTATCCCATCTAGATTTCTGATACCTTGCTACATAAGCCATATAATTTGCTTGCCTGAGTCCCAAGGACGCTGCCATGTACTGTTTTTTTGCCATGGCATCAATCTTCCTGGAATCCTTGTCAGGAGGATGTGAAGCCAGGGGAATATTAGCTTTATCACAAGCTGCAGCCTGAACTACCCCAACATGACTGCATTGCTGAGAAAGGAATTCTGTATCAGGACCTGACAATGTGTACCTTCTGTCCATCTTTTTATCTACAGGAGGCACAGAATTAGGAGTTTTTAAGATTTTTATTGTTTGTTTCCTAAAAGACTTATGCAAAGGAATAGACAATCTCCTAGACTCTGGAATATCCATCATTTCTACAAAATCAGGCTCCTCTTGCTCATCCACAGCTTCTTCCAAAGGAAGCTGGAGGTTTCAACAACTTTTTGTAAAACATAAAATGAGAGGGGGACTCAGAAAGCATAGGGGGAGATTCTAAAGGTCTGTCTGGGGAAATGTCCGGTTCAATGGGCACACCCAGACCCTCCCAGCCACATTCATACTGTTCATAATCATCCTCCCCCTCCTCTGGTTCATAAAACTCCTCAACATCATATTCTTGAACCGATGGAACCGGACGAACCAACCTTTTACCAGATAGTGGCGGTTCGGACGGGACCAGAGACAGTGACTGGACAATTTGAATAGCTCTTGCTATCTCTGCAGCAGTTGGAGAAGGGATTTTGGACTCCAAACCTGCTGACTTCCTTGTTCTCTTTACTGGAACTGGTTCCTCCGAACCAGCTTTTCTTTGGCCCGAGAAAGTCTCGCCCTGGTCAGAGGGCACTCCCACCGATTCGGTTGGAACCGAACCGGGCTGGCCATCCGGGTCAGCGGACTTTTTGGCCTCTCGTTCCCTGAGCCTGCCCAATCTCTTTTCCAGGGTGGCTGCAGGGAAATTCTTACAAATCTGGCAGTCTGACTGGAGGTGGTCAAACCCCAGACAATAAACACATGTGGTGTGTGGGTCAGCCTTGGCAAAGACTTCCCCACAGACATCACAGTGTTGAAACCCAGTGGGCCGGTTTTCTTTTGGGTTTCTCAGACATAATGCCAGCCTAACCAGAAAAACTTGCCTTTAAAGGCGGCGGTACCAAGCAAGGAACACCTTATCGGTTCCTAACACGTGTCAGGTATTGGAAAAAACGTAATAAATCCGTTTTTTTTAGAACCGATAAGAACCGGGAACTGCACTCTAAAATGACAAGCTTTAAAATTTTTAAGCTTTTAACCCAGCTGATCGGTTCAAAACCGAACCGATAAACTTACAAGTTCCACACAGAAAATACAATTTTAAATTACTTACGATACCACAGACAGAGCTTGAACCGAACAGTTTTGCAGTTAAAATAAAACTATTCTCGGTTGAATCGAACCGAGAAAACACTGTTTAAACCGAGAAATGAACCGAGCAGTAGGATAAATCTCCGGAGCGACTGTTCAGTGAGGCGGAGTAAAAAATCTGACAGTTCAGGTTTGAAACTACACAGACAGAGCTTCTATCTTAGAGCTCGTGCTCAAAGTTCCATTCATGGAATGGATTTAACTATTTCACCTCCGGAGCAGTTCTAGTGGTGGGACAAACTGCAACTTGTCATAATATAGCAAGACGTCATGTTGTTTGAACAGATACCACTGCTTGGCTGCCACCTAGAGAAGGCTGGGTGGCAGAGCCACGGTCGTCCACCTAAATGGCTGGGAGCAGGTACAGAGGTGTACTGCGTCCTCACACAGTATAGGCATGCCACAGCATGCATTCCAGCCTGGGTCTGGGAGAAAACATGAAAAAATGCCAGAACTGGCAGGATGACATAGGCAACCCCACAGGCCCACACCACCTACCAAGGCACTTGCTTACCCATGGAGGTCGAGAAGCAGATGGGGTAAGTCCTGCATACTGTGGGTGTCAGGGCTGGAGGTCTCCAACAGAAAGGGGTCAGTGGGACGTCAGGAGATAAATAGAAGAAGAAAACCAAAAAAGGAACGCTCATTCCATGGTAACCTTTAAAAACTCATTATACTTTAAAAAATATACTTTCTTTTAATGTATTTGTCTGCATCACTATACCTGTTATTGCTTTTTATACAGACATTTTTATTTAAGCAACAACTTTTGCCCTCACAACTGACATACGCCAAATGCTTGTTTATGCGATGAAGTAAAAGTCCTATGTTTGGGAGTCGGGGATTAGCAAACAGAACAATAATTTTTTTTTTTTAACTCAATTTTTATTAAATTTCAGTAAGGTACTGGAGTACAATCAAGCTCTTTCATAGAGTTGTACATGTCGACACAAGGTATACATCTTGCAGATAGAGGTTAACAATGGTTCAAACAATAAAGGACCCCCCACCCACCGCCTCCAACATCAGTCCCTCCTCCCGGCATCCTCACTGTCAATGACAATCACATTTATCTAATCCTGCTTAATTACTGCTAATGGAGGGGGGGGATGAAAACAGAAAACCAGGACAGAAGACACAGAGCAGGGGTAGGGGGGGAGAACAGGGAGGCAGGGGCCAGGATAAGAAAGGGGTTCAAAGTAAAGAGGGTAAGTTGCTTACCCCAGCTGCTAAGCTAAGAGTTATTTGGCTGACTGGCCCGGTGTTATTGCCTCAGTGAAGTATGGAATTCTGGGACAAACACCCCATTATGCTACCTGGGGGCTCCTTATGGAACCAGATCAGGTCTATGTGCTGATATCTTTACCCGCCATGTTGTCCAAAAGCCCGATATTTGGGGAATACTCCCCTGTAGTTTAGCAGTCATAATTTCCATTGTATTAAAATGTCATAAACTAGGTCTTCCCAAGCTCTTAGAATAGAGGGGTCAGGTTTTAACCAATTTCTAGCAATAGTCTTCTTGGCAGCCGTAAGCAGTATTGCTGTTAAGTATAGTTTTGACTTATGTCTAAAGAAAGGAGGAAAGTGTTGTAAAATTGCTATTGCTGGTGTTAAAGGTGTAAATTCCAGGAGCAGGCCCACCATCACCTGCTCCACTTCCTGCCAGAACCGACTTAATATGGGGCAACTCCAACATACATGTGTTAAAGTGGTGACCTTAGTGCCACAACCTCTCCAACAAGAAGCATCATGTATAAGTGAGAATTTTGCTGTTATATGCAGTGTGCGAAAAAATTGTGCCATCACTTTCCAACCAAACTCATGCCATCTATAAGAACATGTGAATCTATGCTGTTTTCTCCATATCTACAACCACTCCTTAGAGGTAAAGTTCGCCCCCAACTCCTTCTCCCATATCCTATGGATCCCCTCCCAAGTGGTCCTGACCTGCGACATTTCTGCTAGGTAAAATCTGGATATCAAGTGCCTGGGGGCTATCTCCTCCAGGATAGCCAATATTAGTGTGATCAAAGGTGGAACACTCCCCTGCACCACCTGTAGACCCAAAGTAGCTTCATGAAAATGTCATATTTGAAAATATCGAAACCAGCCTCTTTGAGGTGTGGAGAATTCGCTGGTAATTGTGTAAAAGTCTTGTATCGACCTTGTGAGTAGAACTGATAGGTAGGCCTCAGCCCCAATCTATCCCATTCCTTGAATCCGGCATCTAAACCTTCCAGAAGAAAAGCAGCATTGTGCCATGGCATCCCCATCCAGTGAGCACCAAGTTTATTACTAGGGTGTGCTAAATAATTTACCCATCCTCTAAGATAGCTTCTTGTGTATATTGATTTTTCCAACCACAGGGTGTTCAATGCTGGTAGCTGAAAGATCGTTGCGCCGTTTAACTGGTTGGTGGACATCTCCCATTCTATCTTCAATCACTGGGGTCCATGTCCCTTATGTGTAATCCACTCTGCCACACGTGTCAGCAGTGATGCAGTTGCATAACCAGACCAGTTCAGTAATGTGAGGCCCCCCCGATCTTTGGGAGCCTGTAATCTGTCTAATGATATTCAGGATTTATCTCCCTGCCATAAGTAGCTCATTATCAGCCTGTTCCAGCTCCTCTCTTCCCCTTTTGTGAACATCTGAGGAATTGATTGCATTAAATATAACAAACGGAGTAGTATATTCATTTTAACTGCTTGTATCTGATTAAGAAAAGACATTGGGAGGTGTGTCCAAAGTTTAAGATCTTGTTTGATCTGGGTAAACAATTGTCATAATTAAGGGTGAATGTTCACCTGAGATCTGCAGTTATATTAACCCCCAAATATTTAATTGATTAGCACTTCCAATTATATTGGTGTTTATTTTGTATAGTCAATGGCACTGGACTCCCTACATATAAAGGTTCTGTTATTTGTGCATTTTTATAACCTGAGAGTTTCTCTATTGTAGTCAGTGCTTGTTCTAAAGTCGGGAGAGAGTTCTCTGGTTCTGTGATATATAATAAAAGATTGTCCGCACACAGGGCCACCTTGTGTTCCCTATCTGCTACTTTATATCATTTCGCTCCCTCTAACTGTCGGAGGAACTGAGCCAGCGGCTCCACATACAGTGCAAATATGTAGGGGGACAGGGGGCAACCCTGTCTTTTAATAGAAACATAGAAGTTGACGGCAGATAAGGACCGCAAGGCCCATCTAGTCTGCCCATTTCTTTTTCTACCTTACAAATGTGCCATCGGCCTTTGCTCTGTCAGTGGCCTACATATTCCTACTCATCTGTATTGCTCCCTTATGTCTATCCCATGCCTGTTTGAAGCCCTGCACTGTATTCATAGCCACCACTTCCTGAGGTAGGCCATTCCATGCATCCACCACCCTTTCTGTGAAAAAGAATTTCCTCACATTCCCCCTTAATCGGCCTCCCTCTAGTCTCATGCTGTGTCCTCTTGTCCTGCTATTTTTCTTATATTTAAACATGTTAGACACTTTAATCTTGTTAATGCCCTTAAGGTGTTTGAATGTTTCAATCATATCACATCTCTCCCTCCTTTGTGCAAGGGTATACATACTGAGCTCTGTTAGTCTGTCCTCATATATCTTCTGATGCAGTCCCTGCACCATTTTGGTTGCCCTTCTCTGGACTGCCTCAATTTTGGTTAATGTCCTTGTGAAGGTGTGGCCTCCAGTACTGCACGCAGTACTCCAGATGGGGCCTAACCAGTGTCTTGTAAAGAGGGATTATTACCTCCCTCTTACGACTTGTGATACCCGTACTAATACACCCTAACATCCCCCTAGCCTTACCTACTGCTTTAGAGGTCTGCTTGGATGATTTCAGATCATTGGTGATGATGATGTCCACGTCTCTTTCTTCCTTTGTGACTGCCAGCAACTCCCCTCCCAGCCTGTAGGTGGCTTCAGGGTTTCTCTTCCCTATGTGCATGATCTTGCACTTCTTTGCATTAAATCCCAGTTGCCACCCTTCTGACCATTTTGCTAGTTTATCTAGATCTCTTCACATTCTGCCCACCCCATCTGGATCATCTACTCTGTTGCAGACCTTGGTGTCATCTGCAAACAGACAAGCCTTACCCTCTAGTCCATCTGCAATGTCACTAATGAAGATATTGAAGAGGACTGGCCCCAGGACTGATCCCTGAGGTACCCCACTTGTGACTTGCATCTCTTCTGACTGTATATCATTTACCACCACTCTTTGTTTTCTGCCCATCAACCAGTTTGCCACCCAGTTGACCAACTTCTGACTCACCCTGAGTCTACCCAGCTTATTTATCAATCTTCTATGTGGAACAGTGTCGAAAGCTTTGCTGAAGTCAAGGTAGGTGACATCAACTGCCCCCCCCCGGTCCACCATTCTGGTTACCCAGTCAAAGAAATCTATGAGATTAGTTTGACAGGACCTTCCTTTTGTAAACCCATGCTGTCTTGGATCCCGTGCCCCTATGGATTCCAGGTGTTGCACTATTCTTTCCTTAAGGAGTGCCTCCATAATCTTGCCCACTACTGAGCTAAGACTGACTGGTCTGTTTGCTACCCAGTTGACCAACTTCTGACCAACCCTGAGCCTACCTAGCTTTTTAATCAATCTTCTACATGGACAGGGCCCTGACTACCTGAAAGAACGTCAGGATCCCTACTGCCCCGGGGAATCACGCCACTCAGCTGGTGAGGGGTTACTAGAGATTCCAAGAGTGTGTTTGAAATCTTCTGGGGCCCAGGCATTTATGCATGCAGCCCCTTCTCTTTGGAATTCTCTACCCCACCAGTTACGTGAGTGCATGACTGTGGAGGGATTTAAACGAGCTTTAAAAACTCATTTTTGGTGCCAGGCATTTGGTGACTGATTGGCTATTTTTTATTTTAATTTAAAAGTTTGTTTAGATGTTTGTGTACCAACTAAGCTGCTGCAATTTGTGCAATATGTTATTTGTTTTTAAATCTGTTCAGCGGCTTGGTTCTGGAAAGGCGCCATAAAAATAAAGTTTTATTATTATTTTTTATTATTTTATTATTCTATGTGGAACAGTATCAAAAGCTTTTCTGAAGCCAAGGTAGGACACATCAAATGCACCCCCTTGGTCTGCCACTCTGGTTACCCAGTCAAAGAAATTTATGAGATTAGTTTGACAGGACCTTCCTTTTGTAAACTCATGCTGTCTTGGATCCTGTGCTGCTATGGATTCCAGGTGTTGCACTATCCTTTCCTTAAGGAGTGTCTCCATAATCTTGCCCACTACTGAGGTAAGACTGACTTGTCTGTAGTTCCCTGCCTCCTCCCTGCTGCCACTCTTGTGGAGCGGGATCACATAGCCCTTCTCCAGTCTTCTGAGATATCTCCTGTGCTCAGATACTCACTAAACAGTACTGATAATGGCTCTGCTAGTTCCACCCTTAGCTCCTTTAGTACTCTGGAATGTATGCCATCAGGTCCTATTGCCTTGTCCACCCACAGTTTAGTGAGCACTTGTGGGACCCTTTCTTTTGTGAAGGGACTTTATACTATAAATGTATTTGAAACTGAAAACACCTTCTCACTCAGGTCCTAGAAGGGAGTTAAGGAGTACTTGAACAACTCATTAATACACCCTCTAGAAGAAATACCATTACTATGGTAAGTAACTTTTTCCTTCTGTAACTAGAGTGCAGTTGTGATGTCAAACAAATTTCAGACTACAAGCAGTACCTGGGAGACAGGGTCTCGGACTTACTTAAGTTAAAAGGTTCTGAAGTATAAAAGTACCAATGCTGGCATCCCTTCTACCTTGGATGCCCAGATAAAAATGACATGTGAAGGCAGACATAGAAACATAGAATTTGATGGCAGATAAGGACCGCTTGGCCCACCTAGTCTACCTATTTTCCTACCTAACAGATAAGCTGCAGATCCTAGTTAACCAACAGCTTACTTCCTTCTACCCCCCACTAGGACTGCCTTATGCCTGTCCCATGCATTCTTGAAGTCCCCCACTGTTCTTGACTCCACGCCCTCCTCAGGGAGGCTGTTCCATGCATCCACAACCCTCTCAGTGAAAAAATACTTCTTCATATTCCCTCTGAGCCGTCCCCCTCAATCTTCAAATTGTGCCCCCTTGTTCTTGCACATCTCTTTTTCTGGAAGATGCTGCCGTCTTGGACTTTGTTAATTCCCTTGAGGTACTTGAAAGTTTCTATCATGTCCCCTCTCTCCCTTTCCTCAAGGGTATACATATTAAGCTCCTTTAGTCTTTCTTCATATGTCTTCTGGTGCAGACCCTGCACCATTTTGGTTGCCCTCCTCTGGACAGCCTTCACTCTGTCTATGTCTTTGCAGAGATGGGGTCTCCAGAACTGCACACAGTACTCCAGATGGGGTCTCACCAACTGTCTGTACAGAGGGATAACAACTTCCTGTTTTCTACTATTGATGCCTCTTCCTATGCATCCTAGTATCCCTCAGCCTTCCTTACTGCTATCTCACATTGCTTGCCCACCTTTAGGTCATCTGATATAATTACCCCCAGGTCCCTTTCTATTTTTACTGTTGTCAGTATCTCACCCCCCATTGTGTACGCTTCCCTTGGGTTTTTGTTTCCCATGTGCATTACCTTGCACTTCTTTGCATTGAATCTGAGCTGCCATACATTTGACCATTCCTCCAACCTTGCCAAGTCCCTTCTCATCCTTTCCACTCCATCTTGTGTATCAATCCTGTTGCAGATCTTTGTGTCATCTGCAAAGAGACATACTTTTCCTTCCAGTTCCTCTGCAATGTCACTTATAAAAACATTAAAAAGGACCGGTCCCAGTACTGAACCCTGCGGTACCCCGCTAGTAACCCTCCTTTCTTCACTGTGTACTCCATTTACTACTACCCTTTGCGTCCTGTTGTCTAGCCAATTTTTTATCCAGGCTACCACCTTGGGACCCACTCCAAGGCTGGCTATCTTGTGTATTAATCTTTTGTGTGGGACTGTATCAAATACCTTGCTAAAATCTAGGTAGGCCATGTCCACAGCCCCTCCCTGGTCTACTACTTTGGTCACCCAGTCAAAGAAATCTATTAGATTCGTCTGACACGACCTTCCCATTGTGAATCCATGCTGCCTTGGGTCCTGTGCCCCACTGGCCTCTAGGTACTCAACAATTCTTTCCTTCAGAAGTGATTCCATAATTTTCCCTACCACTGAGGTCAAACTAACTGGTCTGTAGTTTCCTGCCTCTGTCCTGCTCCCACTTTTGTGAAGAGGAATCACATCTGCCCTCCTCCAGTCCTCGGGTACCACCCCATCCTCCCATGATTTGTTAAAGAGAGTAGTCAGCGGTGTCACTAGTTCTACCCTTTAGTTCTTTTAGAATTCTTGGGTGAATCCATCAGGCCCCATTGCTTTGTCCACCTTCAATTTTATTAGTTCTTTCCAGAACCCTTTCTTCTGTAAATGGACTGGTATCGACCCCTGTATTCAGAGTGTTTCTCTTGTTTGGTTTAGGTAACTCCCCCTCCTCTTCCTTTGTGAATACTGAGCAGAAATATTCGTTCAGTATCCCTGCTTTTTCACTGTCACCCTCTACCCACATTCCCTCCCCTTTATTAAGCTTCAGTATCCCTCCTTTGGTCTTTCTTCACTCCCTAATGTACCTATAAAAGGTCTTATCCCCCTTCTTAACAGAATTGGCTATCCTTTCCTCGGTTTGGGCCTTTGCTATTCTGACTGCCTTCCAGCCTCTTTCTGCTTTAACTGATAAAGTTCTCTGTCCTGCTCCTTCTGTGTTTCCTTATATTTCCTGAATGTTGTCCTTTTTCTCCTTAACCTTCCCTGCCACCTCTTTTGAGAACCATAGCGGTTTTTTCCTTCGTTGTGTTTTATTGATTTGCTTTACACAAAGGCTTGTTGCCTCTGTGATGGCTGTTTTGATCACTCTCCATTGTTCCTCCACCCCTCCTTCTTGCCTGTTTGCTAGTGCTTTTCTGAGGCACTCTTTCATTTTCCCAAAGTCAGCCCTCCTAAAGTCCAGTACTCTTGCTTTTGTATGGCTTGATTGTATGGCTGTGTTTATCGTGAACCACACTGTTTGGTGGTCGTTTGTTCCCAGATGGCTACCCACTTCTAAATCTGAGATTCTTTCTCCATCCCCATTTGAGAGTACCAGGTCTAAGACTGCTCCCTCCCGAGTGGGTTCCAATACTAGCTGTCTGAGGCATGCCCCCTGTAGGGCATCAAGAATGACCCTGCTCTTGGATGTGCCTGCAGCAAAGGTGCTCCAGTTAACATCTGGCATGTTCAGGTACCCCATAAACAATATCTCCCCTTTTTCTGCCATTCTAAGAAAGCCTTCTGTCATTTCCTTGTCCATTCCCTCCCCCTAAGATGGGGGTCTGTATACAACCCCCATGCGGACTGTGGTGCCATTTACTGTCTCCAGGGTGACCCAAAGTGCCTCATCTGCTCCCTGTTTACTCTTTAGTTCTGTTGCTTTGATCCCTTCCTTTACATAGAGCTCTCCTCCTCCTCTTTTACCCTCCCTGTCCCTCCTGTAGATTGTATCCTGGTATGTTGACATCCCAGTCATGGTTCTCTGTGTACCATGTTTCTGTGACTGCCAATATCCAGACAACCCTCTTCCATCAAGGCCACTAGTTCAGGGAGCTTGTTACACAGACTACGGGCATTGGTACTCATCACCCTCCACTTTTTGATAGCCTTACCCCTTTTAGCCCCATTTCTGTCCTTACTGCCTTTGCCTTTGTTTACATTTAAATCTGTTCTGCTCCCTAATAACTTCTGTACCTTGGTGTTTACCTCACTAATCACCATGTTTTGTGGGGGGAGGCTTGGTATTTCCCTGCTCCTTTTCAGTGCCTCCCCCCTTGGCTAGTTTAAATGCTTGCCAGTGAAGCATTTAAACCTCTCACCTAGGATCCTGGTTCCCCCCCCTGGACAGATGCAGACCATCGCACTAGTATAGGTCTGCATCCCTCCAGGTGGATCCCCAATCCCCAATGAAACCAAAACCCTGAGCTCCACATCAGTTTTTCAACCACTCATTGAATTCCCTGGTGAGAAGTGCCCTAGCATCTGCCTTGCCATAGACAGGCAGCACCTCCGAGAAGGTTACCGTATGCGCTACTTGTCTAAGGCCCCTTCCCAACTCTACAAACTCCTCTTGCACTGCTCTGATCCCATTCCTAGCCAGGTCATTTGTCCCTAGGTGGACAATGACATCCAGCTCCCTCCCTCATGCAGCTCCTCCCACGATCCTGAGGATTGCTGCCTGTCCCTCCAAGCCTGGCGCCCAGGAAGGCACCTACCTCCTCTCCCTCCTCCCCATTTCTACCCCCTAATGATTGAGTCCCCACCAGGAGTTGTTTCCTTCCCTGTAGGGTCCCATGCCACCCTCCTGTGGGTCTTCTTTGTGAAGGTTCCCAGCATCCTCCTTGGTCTCCACTGCAGGTGCCTCCATAGAGGAACCACTATCCACCAGAAGAACGAATGAATTGTGGAGAGGTACAGCTGGAGGGATGCAACTCTGTTCCACCACCCTCTCCCTCCTTGAGCGCACCCTGGTCCAGCCTCTCCTCTTTCTTGGCAACCTCTGAGGTAGTGGCATTGGCCCTGGTGGTCCCTGGGTGGGGGAGGAGGTTTCACGAATCCTAGCCAGGTCAGCCTGGAGATGGGCAACCTCATCTCTCAGACCAGAGAGGTGCCTGCAAATAGGGCAACATCGCAGCCTCCAGAATGTCTCCCGGAACACTGCCACCCCACAGCCATTGCACTGCACCACTCCTATCATGTCTTATTTTGTGTCCTCTCTACTGTTCCTCTGAATGCTTATTCTCTCCTCTCCTTACAACTTTCACCCTTCCTGTTCTGGGACAGCAACTTCCTATCTTCTTCAGTAGCCTCCTTCTTCCTTGCTCAATATCAGACCACCAGCAGCTAGGGAGGGAGAGTGAGCTATTTTTTTCCTTTAGGGTTGACAAAACCAATGTTTCTCTATGATCCTTTCCTTCCTACTGCCAAACAGGAAGTTCCTGTTGACAGTCAAATCCAGTGGCTATAAAAGTAGAACTGGCTTTGGGTGGGTGGGATGGAGGGCAATTAGTGAGAAAAAAGGCTAGCAACAGGAAGTTGCAATTTGACTCACCTGCTTTTATAGTGTCTAAACCACACCCCAGTAAGCTCGCTTTCCTCCTACTGGTTTAGCAAAGTCAGCTGATACAGTACCCTTCCCAGCACAGAACACACACTGACTTTCTTTCTTTTCTTTCTTTTTTAACCCTAAATAAGACCTCTTCTACTTCTAATAAAGTTATCTGTCTACTTAATCTTAACAGACACTGACTCCTGCTGAGATATAAGTTTTCAATTAATAAGAAAATGTAGCTTCTTTCAGTTAGCTGCTTTCTGCTCTACAAGCAAGGCTAGCAACAGGAAGTTGTAATTTGACTCACCTGCTTTTATAGTGTCTAAACCACACCCCCATGTACCTCTCTTTCCTCCTACTGGTTTAGCGAAGTCAGCTGATACAGTACCCTTCCCTGCACAGAACACACACTGACTTCCTTCCTTTTTTAACCCTAAATAAGACCCCTTCTACTTCTAATAAAGTTATCTGTCTACTTAATCTTAACAGACACTGACTCCTGCTGAGATATAAGTTTTAAATTAATAAGAAAATGTAGTTTCTTTTAGTTAGCTGCTTTTTGCTCTACAAGTAAGGCTAGCAACAGCTAGCAGCAACACCATAGACTGTGTGGCTGCTTTGCACATCTCTAACATAGGTAGATGTAGCTCTAATGTAATGTGCACTTGTACTGAATGCAAACAAGTGAACTGCACCAACAGCAGCTAGAGTGTATTTGTGATGTCAAACAATTTGCAGACTACAAGCAGTACCTAGGAGGCAGAGTCTAGAACTTATTTAGGTAAAAAGGTTCTGAAGTACGCAAGTACCAAAGCTGGCATCCCCTTTAGCTTGGATGCCCAGACAATAATGAACTATGAAGGTATGCATTGTAGACCATGTGGCTGCTTTGCACACCTCTAACAAAGGTATACCCCTTACTGCTGGTATGGTGGTAGATACAGTCCTAATGGAATGTATGTGTGGCCCTTTTAATGACTCTCTACAAGCTGTAGTGAAGTAGAAGTCAATGCAAGAAACAATCTAACAAGAGACTGTCTTTTGCACAGCAAATTTACCTTTTCCTACTGTATCTCACTATAAGTGACAAACAGTTACCTGTTGTCAGTTCTAAACTCTACGGTTCTCTGCAAGTAAAAACTTAAAACCCTCTTTACATCCAGGCTATAATGTTTTTCCTCACCTACATTGGAATGTTGCTTTGGAAAAACACAGGCAATGTTACAGATTGATTGATGTGAATTGCAGAAACCAGATTTTAGCAGAAATTTTTTGTTTGTGAACAGTTATTCTGGGCACCACCTTATCCCTATGAAACACTGTAAAATGAGGGTTTGTGCATAGTGTTTGCAGCTCACTGCAGAAGTAATGACCACTAAAAACAATGTTTTACAGGTCAAATATTTGAGCTCTGATGAGGAGATGGGTTCAAATGGTAGATTCATCAGCTTTGAAAGTACAAGGTTCAAATCCCAAGATAGGACTGGTTCCCTTACATGGGGATACAAATGATTCAAGCCTTTGAAAAAACTATTGAACACAAGATGGGCTGCAAGGAAGTTTTTCTCACTGTAGAGTTACACACATAGGTAGCTGTTTAATGTAATTTAAGGGTGGATGGTTGTTCCCCTTGTGCCTTAAAGGAAAACACCTGTTAAACAAAGAAGCCCACCCCCCACCCCCGACTGAAACCCCCCTGATTTGGGGTTTCACAAGGAAGAACAATTTTTTAGTACCTTTTAGCTGCTTTATTTATCTTGTATTAATCTTCCATTTGTAAACGATGGTCAAGCTGCACGGTGCCAGTTCTAGTACAGAGCATGGCTCACTTGTACTGAATGTACACAAGTTAACCACACCAAGTCGTGCTCCAAGTCATGCTCCATTCTAGAAATGGTGCCATGCATAGCAGTCATCGTTTACCAGAGGATTACACATGATGAACAAAGCAACCAATAAGTACTAAACAATGTTTTTTTCTTGTACAACCCCAAATCGGGGGTTTATCTAGAAGGGAGTGGACTCATTTACGTAAAATGTATTCTCCCTTAAGGTGCATTAGGTTATCCAAAACTACTGATATGTTTGCAGTTTTTGCTATGACATGATGAGATTCATACCAAATACTGAATCCTTTCCACTTTGAAACATGTTTTCCTGGTTGATAATTTTCTAGCAACCTTTAGAATTTCTAGGACCTGACTTGAGAAGCTCAAATTGGAGTATTCTAACCAATCAGGAGTCATGCTGTCAAATGTAGAGATTTTTTTTGGGGGGAAGGGGAGAGACTCCCAACCCTGGAACAGAGTCTACAAGTCTTTCCTCAGTGGCAGATCTATTGGCCTTTGATCCGTAGTACATATAAACCCATTACAACATCTTGATGTGAGAAATTCACAGTTTATTAGCAAATATCAATGATATATTAAACCATATTATGTACGCCCAGGTTCTTATATGGCTACCTACCTGTGACATTATCAACATCCGAGAGTACCATGACTGTCTTGCCCACTTTTGGTGCTATCAGACTCACAGCTGCACTCTTCTTTCCCAAATTTATCAGCATTTGGTGAATCAGTGGAAACAGAGGAAAGGCATTCAGAAACCTGTTCTTCCAGGATATAGCTAATGCATGTTCTGAAACTGTCCCCACTGAGGAGGGTCTGCCATAAAATTGGGGTGTCTGTTTCCCATAAGGCAAACAGATCTAAGTCCAACACACCCTTTGTATGAAACACTGAGGTCAGAACCCCTTTTTTTCAGAGACCATTCATAGGCTATACTGTATGTTCCATACTGCTGATTAAATGTTCCTGTACATTCTCCTTCCCATTGGGTGTACTGCAGAGAGTTCTGCATTCAGCATATATCCAGGTTCCAGATATTCAGTGCCTCTGTATTGATGACCTGGTGCCTCCCTGTTTCTTTATGTAATACATGGTTGTTGTATTGTCTATCTTTAGTATGGCTGTTTGATTAAGTAACAGGAAGAATGACTTCATGGAAAGCAACAGTACTCAGGGTTGTAGTAGGTGTACTTGCTCTTCTCTTTCCTGAGATGACCAAATTCAATTTACTATTCCCTCTGGATTTCCTCCCCATCCTTGCAGGGATGATATCTGTTGTGGCATTAGTCTGCAGTGCTACAGTACTGTAATTGACTGCTGGGTAGCAGGAGGAGGGACTTCCAGGTTAAGGAAAGGGAAGTTGTCTATCTGAGAGGTCAAAGAGTGAGGCAGTTGTTTAAGACTGCAGCCTGTAATAAAGGTTCTGAAGTTTGTATCAGTGTATGACTTCTTCTCTGCTTAAAAGAATCCTAACAAGACATGGTGTCAGAAGTATCTGTAGTGTGAAGAGACTACTACTGTTGATTGCAGTTTGAACAAAAGAACTACAGTAAGAGACGGGAGGGGGGAGTAAGCATGATTTTAGAAGCTTCTTTTCAAATCCAGCCCCCTGAGTTATTTGACTTTACAAAGACAGAGGAATATCCTAAATTGATCCATAGATTTTAGGGGTTTCAACTGACCAGTAATCTAGGTGGATCATCTGAAGATAAATACCTTATTTCACTGTATGGGTATAATGCTGAAGGTATTATCCAGAGCATGACTCTCAGTGAGGCACAAAGGGAGAGATATGATGTTGTGAAAACAAACTGGAAGAGTATTTTGGGGTGTGAAGAAATGTGATTTAGGAGCATGCCCAATTCAACAAAAAGATACAGGAACAAAGTGAAAGCAAAGATGGATTTATAACTGTTTTGTATGCACTGGCTGAATATCGCAATTATGGTGACCTGAAAGAGGAGCTAATAAGAGACCACAAAGTGGTGGGGCTAAGAGATTTTAAAATTATGTGAGAGAATGCAGCTGGGCAGTAATCTGACTTTAGGAAAAAACAGTCACCATGGTCAGACAATCAGAAGAGGCTAAGATGCAACAGTCTGACATACCGAGTGATTTATCCTGAGTGGTAACACAGGGATTAGATTCCTTGAATGTTGTACACACCAAAAAAAGGCACAGAACAAAATGAAAGCTCCCCAAACAAACTTCAGCAGCAGGAGGGGAAATTCAGGGCTGGTCAAGATTTTGCCAAACAGTGCACAAGATGTGGAAAGGCACCATCTCACCCAAAGGCACAGTGTGTGTCCAGAGATGCTGAATACCAAAAGAAGGGACATTATAAACAAGCATTTGTCAATGCCGAATGTTTGCTTGCTGGCATTGGCAGTGGTAGTGTAGAAGTTACAGAGCTGCGTGATAGGAATGGCAGTGAAGTATTGAACTGAAGCCAACCCCACCACCACCCTGCAGAGAGTGACAGGCATTGGGGTGTGCGTTTGGGTAGTCAGGCATAACGGCCACGCCATTTCACCACACCCCACTCTGCAGAGACTGACAAGTGTCACGTGTTCCTTGGGGTCTTTGGCCCTTATCGCACCCATTTCATTAGGAAATACAGTGAGATGGGTGCGATATAGAGAATGGGGTGAAGTTTGGGGCAGGAGAGTTCAAGGCATACCTCGATGCCTCTCAGTGACTGCAGGGTGTGGAATGGTATGAGCATCACAGGCAAGAATCCCAAGTCACACCCTGATTCCTGTCATTCTCTATAGGGTTGGGCGATTTGGTTGAAAAGCCTAATACCTCAGGCATTCGTTGGTATGTTAACTCCAAATTTCAACATGTTTGTTTTGTGACCCCACCTCATGAACAGGGGAATATCAGTTTGGTAGCCAAAAGCTGCTTATGCACAGTGACTACGGCATTTAGCACCACAGGTGCAAAATATTCAACAGGATATTAAAATGACAGCTGTACTCTTTCATGGGAGGTGTAAAATGGCTATGTTGCAAATGTGTAGTAAAAATATTTAAAAAATGGTGAAAACACGAGCATACATAGAAACTGTGCACATACCGTTATATAATTAGGTTGGGATTTTTATAGCAGATTGTCAACTCAGGCATTTGGTGCCTCGATCATGAACAGTGTCACTGTGATTTTCTTTATCTGTGCCGAACAATGATTTCCCACAGCGACCACGCATCTCTGCACTGAAAGTGTGAAAACACACTTGACCATGTTGTGAAAAATGGCAGCTGTACTGTTCATAAGGAAGTGTTGAAAAATGCCATTAGTGAAAATCTGGACTGAAAATATTACAAAGTCATTAACTAACGAGGGATGCGTGGAAACTGCAATGCTCTTTCGTAACACAGTCATTTTATGGACTTTTGTCGCAAATTTTCAACATACCCATTTTAAGACCTCTGCTCATGAACAGTGTAACCTGTGATTTTCTTAATCTGTCCTAAACATTGCTTTCGCACACCAACAGCACCATTGTCTGGCTACATGAGTGAAACTGCGTTTCAGGCAGGATGTGAAAAATGACAGCTGTGCTGCTCATAAGGAGGTGTGGAAAAATGGCAATGTTGGAAATCTGGAGTGGAAATATTGAAAATTCGCAAACTCAGACGTCAGTGCGGAAGTGTGCAATGCACACTCGTAAAACAGTCATTTTTAGGAATTCTGTCACCAAATTTTCAACATTGCCATTTTAAGATCTCTGCTCATGAACAGTGACACTGTGATTTTCTTAATGTGTCCCATACACTGAGTTCGCACAACGACTGCGCCATTGTGCGCTACATGGGTGGAAACACGTTTTGGATGAGATGTGAAAAATGACAGCTGTACTACTCATAAGAAGGTGTGGAAAAATGGCAATGTTGAAAATCTGGAGTGGAAATATTGAAAATTCGCAAACCTATGAGCATGCGTAGGAACTGCGAAACGCACGCTCGTAAAACAGTCATTTTAAGGAATTTTTCACAAAATTTTCAACATAGCCGTTTCAAGACCTCTGCTCATGAACAGTGTCACTGTGATTTTCTTAATTTGTCCCGTGACATTGATTTGGCACACTGATCATGCCCATTCTGCGCTACATGGCGGAAACACATTTTGGGTGAGATGTGAAAAATGACAGCTGTACTACTCATAAGAAGGTGTGGTGAAATGGCAATGTTGAAAATCTGGAGTGAATATAAAATTTAGCATGAACTTACGAGCCTGCGTATGAGCTGCTAACACTACGCTCGTTAAACAGTCATTTTTGGAATTTGGCACCAAATTTTTCAACATGGGGTTTTGGGCCTCCTTCTCATGAATGATGTCACTGTCACTGGCAGTATTTCAGGCCGAAGGGTGATTTCACAGTCACTGCACAGTCACTGCGTGAAATCACCCTTCGGGCCCGAACTAACCTCGTGACAGTGACATCATTCATGAAGAAACCCCAAAAAACCATGTTGAAAATATGCAAAATCCAAAATGGCTGAGATATCTAATAAGTTGAAACCCCTATCTAGCCCATTATACAGCTTACGGCATTTCTCAGTTCGCGGTCGGCTTTGAAGAGTGCAGACGTGTTCCAGGTCCACCGAAGATCGCCGCGCGAGTCCGGAGGTAAGAATGGGGTGTGGGGTGGGAGGCTAGTGCGCAGTGGTGGTGCGGGTTGTGGGGTCGGGAGACTCACCGCTGGACCGTTTTTCTTACAGGTAAAATAAAAAAGACGTTGTGGGACCGTTGCCACGCTGGGGGTGGGCTCCCAGCGTGGCACAAGGCTGGGGCGTTCAGCCGATGGGGATTGGGCACCCCTGTCGGCAAAAAATAAAAACACAACATCGCTGGATTGCTTTTGCCACGCCTGGGTGGGCTCCCAGCGTGGCACAAGGACTTTGGGCGCGTCAGCCGACGGGGATTGGGCACCTCCGTCTGCAAAATAACTGATTGCCATGCTGGGGTGGGCCCAGCGTGGCATCAACTACTGGGGTGGGAGGAGACAGATGCAGCTCAGCCGACGAGGATTGGGCACCGGTTGGCTATACACTGCATGCAGGCGCGCCACGCCTGCGGCTGGGGGCGCTGCGCAGCTTCTGCTCGCTGCTCGCTCAAGCGTAGCTCCCCTTTCAACTGTATGCCACTGCATTTTGGAGCCTGTCATAGACAGCTCCAAAATGCATTGACTTACAGGGGCCGCGCCTGCCAGCACACTGCCTGAATTGGAGGAGGAGGTGACACACCTCCGAAATCTCCGATGATGGCACTATGTTTCTTGCACATGCGTGCAAGCAAACATAAAAATGTGCAGATCTCATGGGGCAGCGCAGCCAGTTCATGAAATGAACATTGTTTTCTTAGGTGCCACTGATGCTAAGATGAGGCATGAAAAACCTATGTTAAGCGTAATCATGACTTTAAATTTAAAATGGATACAGGTGCAGCTGTTACTGGAGTGCCAGAGAGTCTATATCATAATTGTACCTATGCACCATTAAGGTCTGGGTTGCCCAATAGGCATGTACCTGTCCTGCGCAGCTCCACACCCACAGACAGGTACACAGTGGCCAGCATTCACAGTCATTGACCACTACAAGGTGCCTGTCCGTGCCCCCCGCACGCTGGTGCATGGTGGCAGCTCAGAGGACACAGGTGGTCATCCAACTGGATGCCTGACCTGGTCCCAGAGTAGATCCCCTGCTCTGTACACAGCATGGTATTGTAGGAACGCATGATTCTCACATGTGCAGACCGAACAAGCAAGTACCCAAATTGTTGCCCCCAGTCCTCCCTTCCTTCCTGACAAAAGGGCTGGAGTGGCATAGCAAGATGTATTTCCCTTGTATGGCATGATGTATTTCCCTTGCCACTGTGGCCAGCTGGTGTTTTCTGTGGGGGGGTGCACAGAGTATATGGCAGGGAGCCTGTTGTCATATCTTGTGTCACCCTCATGCAGCAATCCATGCCATAGTGAATGGCATGAAGAGTGAGCACACCCCCTGGTCACTGTCCTGGATCTTCTACATGCATAACTGAGTGCATGGCAGGGGCATCAATTTTGGAAGGGGTGCGTGGCTCTTCTGTGAATGCTACTTGGGGGGTCTGCAATATAGGCATGCCTACATGGCACAAATCTGTGGCACATAGGCAGTACGTCCTAATGTGCACAGGGACCAATATGAGTAACAAGCATTTATATCCTCTCAGACAAACTCAGAAAGTTCTGATTGTTCCTGGAAACCCCTTCGGAGGATGAGGTATGTTTACTGTGACAATCAAAAAGGCTGACAGAGAGAGAGAGACACTTGAAGAAGTACAGTACATGTTGTAGAATATCTGCATACATCATTGTTCCACAAACAAGCCATTGGAAAATTGAAGCTCATTTAGGAATGGATATAACTGAAAAACATTCACTAATTGAATGATTTCTCAAAGTATTTTGTGGGCAAAATCAGCCAAGAATATAAGATTAAAGTGACAGCAGATGCCATAACTTTTTCACTTGTAACTCCAAAGAGAGTCCTGGTAAAAACTAATTTCCACTGTAGGAAAAACATGGAGGTTATTATAACTTAGAAGAGCCTACAGAATGGTATGCATAGTTGTTGCACCCACAAAATATGACACAGTAAGAATCTGTGATCTCAGCAAGTTAAATGAATCAGTACCAACAAAGATTGCCCCTTCCATCTGTGGGACAAACACTTGGCATGCTGGGGAATGCAACACTATTCCCAAAGCTGGATGCTAATGCTGGGTTCTGGCAAATTTGACTGTTGGAGTCCTCAGCAAAGTTAACAAAATTCATCACACCATTTGGACAGTACCTTTTTTGTTGAATATCCTTTGGGATTTCTTGAGCCCCAGATCATTTCCAAAAGAGAATATTTACAAATCCTGGAAGGTCTAAAAGGAGTTTTTGCCATGTGGCTGACACAATCTTTGGTAGTACAAAATCAGAGCATGATCTGTGTGTGTCTACAGTTCTTCATAAACTTCAAGATGCAAAGGTTACCTTGAATCTACAAAAACGTGAGTTTGGGAAGTACTGAGTCATGTTTCATGGACATGTTGTTTCAGATAACAGTGTGAGGCCCTGTAGCTATACAGAAGATGGAACCACCTTTCTGTATCCCTGAGGTGAGAAGTTTTTTTTTTTGTCTTTTTTTGGCATGGTAACCCAATTAGGGAAGTTCACGCCACAACTTGAAGTAAACCAATTAGGGAAGTTCATGTCAGAGCATGCAGAAAAGACAAAATCTATCAGAGACCTGTTGTCTTACGAGAAACAGTTGTACTTTGGTAAGGAACAAGACAGGGCATTTTGTAGGCTGAAAAAAGAGCTCATAACAGCACCTTTGTTGATGTTGTTTGACTCCGATAAAGAGATATAAAAGTCAGTTGATGCTTCTTTTCATTGACTGGGGGCAATATTGCTACAGAGAGAGAGAGAGAGAGAGATGAAAAAGATTGGCGGCCAGTGGCATTCTGCATCTCGGGCATTGACAGCCACTGAGTAATGTATGCCCAAATCGAAAAAGAGATTATTTCACTGTTGTGGGTATTATTTATTTATTTAGTTTTTGTTTACCGGGTAGGTACGCTAGCCAGCAGGTGACTATTTTCAGGCACGACCCGGGAGAATACAATACATCATAACACATGGAAGCAACAATACAATTGAGGCAACAACCATACAAGTACATTCCAGACATATAGAGGCAGTTCCAGCTAGTCTAACATGATTTAGGCTATACTAAGCAGTGACCAGCAGGCCAAGAGCAAGGAGGTGTTTACAGGGGAGTGTTGGTACAGGTAAGGGGTAAGGAAGGGAGTATAGGGCCAAAAGGACTGCTTATGGCTTCCGGCGGGAATGCATATGGAGACTGCGGGTTTGTGGTTCCCCAGCCAGGCAGGATGATGTGGAGGACAGGAAGGGTGCAGGCAACAGGAATAGCAGGAGATAGTTGGCCAGTGCATATCGGGGGGCCATATGGAAACATATAGAGCACCCAGCAGCGAGAAAAAGTCAGGAGGAGGGGTAGAAGGAGCCGAACCTGGCGGCCGGCAACAGCCAGCCTGAGCAGCAGCAGGGGACCCAGGAAAGGTAAGGGGATGCCAGAGACATCCCGGTAGGCTAGAGGGATGCCAGGTTCACAGCCCCACAGTCAGGGATGAAGAATATGGGAGGGGTGGATGGGAGGAAAGGGCTGCATGAAACACGGCTTTGGCTGGTAGGAGGCATGTAGGCAGCCGGGTCGGGTTCCTTGCTGGGCATGACGGCCAGTGGCAGTCTCTGGCCTTGGACATCCCAAGCAAATGGTAGACAAGAGAAGGAGGAGGAGGTGAGGCCTTATTTTACCAACATCCACCTGTGGCAAGTTTGGGCAGTGCCCAGGTAGACACAGAGGATAAGAGACGGGAGGAAGGGTGGAAGGAGCCAGTAATCTGTCCGGCCGGTCAGCAGCCAGCCAGAGCAGCAGCAGGGTGCCCAGGAAGTAAGAGAGGATGTCAGAGACATCCCGGCGGCAGGCTAGAGGGATGCCAGGTTCATGGTACCACTGTCAGGGAAGAAGAAAATGGAAGGGGTGGGTGGGGAGTAAAGGCGGCTTGAAATACGGCTTTAGCGGTAGGAGGCGGGTAGGTGCAGCCAGGCTCGTGGTTCCAAGACTGGGCATAAGGGCCGGTGGCAGTCGCTGGCCATGGACATCTTGTGGTAATGGAGGACAAGTGAAGGGGAGGGAGGAGGTGAGGCCTTACAGTACCAACATCCACCTGTGGCAAGTTTGGGCAGTGCCTAGGTAGCGCAGAGGATAAAAACAGTACAAGATACAACAGTAATGTAGGTAGTAGTAAGTAAGTGCATACATTCATAAAACCTATTACATAATTATAATTTAAGATAAGCGATAGGTGAGTTTGAGGAGAGGGGTTGGATTTAGGGAGAGAGAACAAAAGGAGGGTAGTATGGAAACCAGTAGCAGGGGCGGGGGGAGTAGGGGCAGGGAAGAAAAAATTACTCACCTTAGTAATGTTGTTTCTTCTAATGGAGTCTTGCTATATTATGACAGTAGCAGTTTGTCCCACCACTAGAACTGTCTGGAGGTGAAATGGTTAATACCATTCCAAAATAGAACTTTGAGCACAAGCTCTCAAGAAGCAGCTCTATCTGTGTAATTTCAAACCTGAACTGTCAGATCTTTACGAGCAAAAACTCACCAAGGTCTATGTGGAAGCTGTAACCTACACCAGCCAAAAGGCTACCTAAATATTATCAACTATTGCTGGTCCCAACACCCAAGACTCAAGTCAGGGACCAGAACTACTAACACAATTCTAACAACATGAGAATAAAACAACAGTATAATAAAAACACACACCCCAAACTCCCAAAAGGGAGAAACGCTAAAAGGGCATAAAATAGTGCCCACACTATTATCCGCACCCCACCCAAGTAGAAGTTCTGAGAGGGGCAGGTGGGTGAGGTCATAACATAGCAAGACTCCATTAGAAGAAACAACATTACTAAGGTGAGTAATTTTTTCTTCAAACAACATGAAGTCTTGCTATATTATGACAGTAGCAGACTACACAGCAGTACCTCCATGGAGGAGGGCAGAACCTACTTAGGAATAGGCTCTGAAGAACAGCTGTGCCAAACCGAGCATCTCTCCTGGCCTGGACATCCAGGGAGTAATGCTTGGTAAAAGTGTACCGCTTTCCAAGTAGCAGCCTGGCATATCTCTAATATAGGGATGTCTCTGGCAGCAGCTAGAGACGCAGCTGTACCCCTGGTAGAATGAGCCCAAGCCAAGAGGGGGATCTCTGCCCAGTTTCTGATAACAAATTGGATACAAGAGACAAATCCACCTGGCAATTGATCTCTTAGTGGCAGGTTTGCCTTCCCAACTTCACCATAGGTAAGGAAAAGTTGGAGGGATTTGAACCTGTGACCTTTGGTACGCTCTATATAGTAACTAAGAGCTCTCTTAACATCCAGGCTGTGCAACCTCCTCTCACCAGAAGAGGAGTGATCAGTGAAAAATACTGGAAGGGAGATAGATTGGTTAAGATGGAAATCTGAAACCACCTTAGGTAAAACTTCCTATTAGTCCTAAGGACTACCTTATCCCTGTGGAAAGAAATAAAGTCAGTTTCCCACTGACAAGGCTTGCAACTCACTTCGCCTAGCAGAAGTGATCCTCCAGAAAAACAGTTTTCAAGTTAGATACTTAAACTCTGCAGAAAAAAAAAGGTTCAAAAGGGGTTGCATTAACTGGGCAATACAACATTAAGGTCCCAGGCAGGGGCTGGTTCCCGAAAGGGTGGATTAGTATGGAGTAATCCCTTAAAAACTTGGAAAATACAGGGTGAGTGGAAAGAGGGATGACTTTCCTGCTGAAACAAAAGCAGATACAGCTGCCAAATGGACTCTCAGGGTAGCTGGTCTGAGACCCAAGGAATTAAGATGGACCATGTAATCTAATACAATGGGCAAATCAGCAAATTCTGGGGAAATATTTTTCCCAACACACAAATGGAAAACCTTTTCCATTTAGAACTATAAGTAGCCCTAGTGGAAGGCTTTCTGGAAGCCTTTAGGATTTCAAGAACACCTTGAGAGAGGTGTAAATCAGCAAACTCTAACTCCTCAAGAGCCAGGCCTTGAGGTTGAGGGATTTGAGGTCCGGATACCAAACCCTTCCCTGGGCACAAGTTAACAGGTTGTGAATCCTGGGAGGCAAGGGGAAGATGGATTGTCAGTGACAGAAGGTGGTGCAAGAGCCTGCCTGGCCCAATCGGGGCAATCAGAATCACCCTGCAAGGCTGAGATCTGATTTTGACTAATACTTTGAATAGGAGAGGAAGGGAGGAAAGCATAAAGAAACTTCCCTCCCAATCCAGGAGAAGGGCATCTAGGGGGACTGAGCCCAACACTGGAGGCCTGCAACAGAACAGAGGAAGTTTGTGATTGTCTGGGGCTGCAAAAAGATCTATCTGAGGGGTGCCCCATCTGGCAAAGACTATCCCCAGCACTTGAGGATCCAGGGACCATTCGTGATGGCCCTGGGAAATCCTGCTGAGAGCATCCGCTAGGACATTGTCCTTCCCTGGAAGATGAACTGCTATGAGGGAAGTGTTCAGGGAATAGGCCAGAGACCACAACTTCATTGTCTCTGTGCACAAGGCCGCAGACCGAGTGCCCCCCTGTTTGTTGATGTACCACATTGTTGTGGTGTTGTCTGTTCTGACTTGTATCACCTTGTTGTGGACAGATGCAGAAAATGCTTGAAGAGCTAAAAAGACAGCTCTGGGTTCCAGCAAATTGATGTGGAGCAGAGATTCCCGGGGAGACCACACTCCCTGAGTGGAAAGTTCGCCCATGTGGGCTCCCCAACCCAGGAGGGAAGCATCTGTAGTGAGAGTCAACGTGTGAGCAGGGGGAATGAAGGGGACCCCCAATCTTAAATTGCTCTGATCCTGCCACCACTGGAGGTCCTGGATCAAGGTTCGAGTCACTGGGACCAACTTGGAAAGGGGGTCTCTTCTCTGAGACCAATAGGTTCTCAAGTGAAACTGAATGTCTCTCATCTGAAATCTTGCTCCCTGCACGACAGCTGTGGATGCAGCCATGTGTCCCAGGAGCTGCAGAGAATGTCTTGCTGGTCAGAGACCTGCAGGGTGAAGGAGGAGGCCAGGTCACTAAATTCATCACCCTTTCTAAGGGAAGAAAAGCTCTGGCTAGCTTTGTGTCCAACTCTGCCCCTATAAAGGTGAGTACCTGGACTGGTTCCAGAACCGACTTTGGTAGATTTAGCAGAAAGCCCAGGGAGGTGAGAAGCTGCTGGGTAACTTGCAGGTGAGATTTTACCTGTTCTGGGGACTGGCCTACAATGAGCCAATCGTCTAGATAGGGGAAAAACAGCAATCCTTTGCCTCCTTAAGTGAGCCACTGCCACTGCTAGACACTTTGTGAATACCCTTGGGGCAGAGGTAAGGCCGAAGGGCATTGCTCTGAACTGGTAATGACCTGAGGGTAGTTCGAATCTGAGGTACTTTCGATGGGAGCTTCTGATTAGGACGTGGAAATAGGCATCCTTGAGGTCCAGGGAGGGTAAAATCATTGCCAGAGTTACCATTTTGAACTTTGGTTTCAAAAGATGCTTGTTCAGATATCTGAGGTCTAATATGGGCCACTATTCTCCTGTCTTTTTTGGGGTAAGGAAGTATCTGGAATACAGACCCCTGCCCTGGTGCAGGGGAGGAACCCTTTCCACTGCTCTGAGAGCCAACAGGGTTGAGACCTCTGCTTCCAGAGCAAAGGTCTCTGAAGCACTTGCAGGTAGAAAAGTCTGGTTCTCAACTTGGGAAACTTTTGAAGCTGAGAACCAGACCCTGGCTTCTACTTCCAGAACCCACTTGTCTGAGAGTTAAAGAAGCCGGATTCTGACTGAAGTAGTCACCTACCCCCTTCCGGTAAAGGAGAATCGGCCCTGGGCACCCCATCAGGGTGCCTGCTTAGCAGGAGCTTTAGGCTGAGGGGTGGGAGCAGGCCTGCCCACCCCTCGTCTGCCTCTGCCTCTGAAGAAGCCCCTCTGAACATAGGCAGAGGAGGCCTGAGTCTGGTAAAAAGGCCTGTGAAAAGGCCTACCCCTACCCCTGGGGGTATGCCTCTGAGGAGTGGCTTGCCACTCCTTAGCTTGGGCACTTTTGTAAGTAGTCCTATATTCATCCATCTTTTTCATGTAATTCTCTCTCTGCTCCCAAACAGAGAATTTCCCACCACAGGAAAATCCATAGCCTTAGTCTGGGTATCCTGTGACAGACTAGTACACCTGAGCCAGGCCAACCTACGAAAAGCTACAGATGTGGCAAGACCCTAGAGGAAACATCATTAACATCCACAGCAGCATGAAACTGTACCTCAGAAGCCTCAATGCCATCAGCAGCCAACTGTTCTAGTTCGCTAGCCAGCTGGCCATGGGCTTGCTGCTAATTCCATAACAGTATCCCATCTAGATTTCTGATACCTAGCTACATAAGCCATATAATTTGCTTGCCTGAGTCCCAGAGAGGCTGCCATATACTGTTTTTTCGCCATGGCATCAATCTTCCTGGAATCCTTGTCAGGAGAATGTGAAGCCAGGGAATATTAGCTTTATCACAGGCTGCAGCCTGAACTACCCCAACATGACTGCATTGCTGAGAAAGGAATTCTGTATCAGGACCTGACAATGTGTACCTTCTGTCCATCTTTTTATCTACAGGAGGCACAGAATTAGGAGCTTTTAAAATTTTTATTGTTTGCTTCCTAAAAGACTTATGCAAAGGAATAGACAATCTCCTAGACTCTGGAATATCCATCATTTCTACAAAATCAGGCTCCTCTTGCTCATCCACAGCTTCTTCCAAGGAAAGCTGGAGGGTTTCAGTAACTTTTTTGTAAAACATAAAATGAGATGGGGACTCAGATAGCATAGGGGGAGATTCTAGAGGTCTGTCTGGGGAAATGTCCGGTTCAATGGGCACACCCAGACCTTCCCAGCCACATTGATACTGTTCATAATCATCCTCCCCCTCCTCTGGTTCATAAAATTCCTCAACATCATCTTCCTGAACTACTGGAACCGGACGAACCGACCTTTTGCCAGATAGTGGCGGTTCGGACGGAACCTGAGACAGTGACTGGACAATTTGTATGGCTTTTGCTATCTCTGCAGCAGTTGGAGAAGGGGTTTTGGACTCCAAACCTGCTGACTTTCTTGTTTTCTTTACTGGAATTGGTTCCTCAGAACCAGCTTTTCTTTTGTCCGAGGAAGTCTCGCCCTGGTCATAGGGCACTCCAACCGAACCGGGCTGGCCATCCGGGTCAGCGGACTTTTTGGCCTCTCGTTCCCTGAGCCTGCCCAATCTCTTTTCCAGGGTGGCTGCAGGGAAATTCTTACATATCTGGCAGTCTGACTGGAGGTGGTCAAACCTCAGACAATAGACACATGGTGTGTGGGTCAGCCTTGGCAAAGACTTCCCCACAGACATCACAGTGTTGAAACCAGTGGCCCGGTTTTTCTTTGGGTTTCTCAGACATAATGCCAGCCTAACCAAAAAACTTGCTTTTAAACGGCAGTGATGCAGGCAAGACACCCTTATCGGTTCCTAACCGTGTCACGGTATTGGGAAAACGTAATAAAATGCGGTTTTTTAGAACCGATAAGAACCGGAACCGCACTTAAAATGTTAAACTTTAAAGTTAATAAGTTTTAAACCCAGCTGATCGGTTCAAAACCAACCAATAAACTTACAAGTTCCACACAGACAAAACCTTTAATTTACTACGATTACCACAGACAGAGCTTGAACCGAACGGTTTTGCGGTTAAAATAAAACTATTCTCGTTGAATCGACGAGAAAACACTGTTTAAACCGAGAAATGAACCGAGCAGTAGGAGAAATCTCCGGAGCGACTGTTCACTGAGACGGAGTAAAGAATCTGACAGTTCAGGTTTGAAATTACACAGATAGAGCTGCTTCTTAGAGCTCGTGCTCAAAGTTCTATTTTGGAATGGTATTAACCATTTCACCTCCGGAGCAGTTCTAGTGGTGGGACAAACTGCTACTGTCATAATATAGCAAGACTTCATGTTGTTTGAAGATAGACTTCAGCAGTTATCTTGCGGGTGCTCACTTTCAGATGGAAACAGAGCATAAACCTCTTATTTCTTTCTTAAAACCTAAAAGTCTAGAGGTGCTACTATCTAGGATTCTACATTTCAGAATGAGACTGATGAAATACTCCTATATCATTGTGCATGTACCAGATAAAGATCTCACTGCAGCTGATACCTTGGCATATGCTCCAATTCACCATGATTCAACATAAACAAAACCAAAAAATTACTCACCATAGTAATCTTGTTTCTTCAAAGGGATCCCTCATTATGATTAAACTTAATGCAGTCAGCCTCCTGTGTTGAACTGCCTGGAGAAATGGAATTTAAGCAAATTATGGAATTCTCAAGTGGCTCATGCCACTTTCAAACTGCTGCCCAAGCAACTGCTGCACTCTGAGTGCTTCAGATTCTTACAGAGCCTAACTAGGTAAAAGACCCACTAGCTAAAAATTAACAACATTAAAATAACATTTTTGCCCTTTCAGGTCAAAACATCCTTACCCAACAAACCTAAGAAACGTTAAGACCACTTGGACACCAACTGGTTAAACAAAGTGAGTCTCTACCTTAACCAATATATGAGAAAAGAAAATACCCCAATGCAGGGATGCAGAGAGACTTCTATAGGTTCTAGTAGGGGAGGTAGGGAGGGTCTTTAATCATAATGAGTGACCCCTTTGAAGAAACAAGATTACTATGGTGAGTAATTTTTTCTTCTAACCCCAGGAATCACTCATCATGATTAAACTTAATGCAGACTACCAAGCAGTACCTTTGGAGGTTGGGCAGAGAACCTATTTTGGAAACAGGCTCTGCAGTACTGCTGTACCAAACTTAGCATCACCTCTGGATTGCAAGTCCAGGCTGTAATGCTTTGTGAAGGTGTGTACTGTTTTTCATGTAGCTGCTTTACAGATTTCCAGTAGTGGAATTTCTCTTGAAGCTGCCACTGAAGCAGCTGTGCCCCTGGTAGAGTGTGCTCTCAGGCCCAGAGGTACCTGTTTACCCACCTTACTATAACAAAACTGAATACATGCCACTATCCAGTGAGCAATTGTACATTTTGTTGCAGCTCTGCCCTTACCAGCTTCACCATATGTGAGAAACAGCTGTGATTGACTTGTCCTGTAGGACTTGGTTCTGTCAATGTAGTGGCTAAGTGCTCTTTTGACATCAAGGGAATGGAGTCTCCTTTCTGGAGAACTGGAGTTGTCTGTAAAGAAGACCGGTAGAGTGATAGACTGGTTCAAGTGAAAATCTGATACCACCCTGGGAAGGAATTTTCTATTAGTCCGAAGGACCACCTTGTCCCTGTGGAATAAGATGTAGTCCACATCTGTGCACATGGCTTGTAATTCACTGATCCTTCTGGCTGAAGTAATGGCAACCAGGAAAACAGTTTTCCAAGTGACTTACTTCAAATATGCGGTTGCCATAGGTTCGAATGGTGCATCCATGAGTTTAGCAATGCAAACATTTAGATTCCAGGCAGGAACCAGTTCCCTTAGGGGAGGGTGTAGAAGATTAATGCCTTTAAAATATTTTTTAAATACTGGATGAGAGGCCATAGACCTCTCCTTACCAACTGATAGGTAAGCAGAGATCGAAGCTAAGTGGACCTTGAGGGTGGAAGGCTTCACACCTAAGGAATGTAAATGTGTAAGGTAATCTAGAAGAATAGCCAAATCAGCCCTGAAAGGGCTCACACCCCTACGTGTACACCATATAGTAAATCTTTTCCACTTAGAGGAATATGTTTTCTTAGTAGAAAGCTTCCCGGAACCCCTAAGCACTGTCAGCACCTGCTCTGATAGGTTTAGGTTAGCAAATTCTAAGTCCTTAAGAACCACACCTTGAGCCTTGGTGATTTGAGATTGGGGTACAGGATCCTGCCCTGAGAGGACCTCCTGGGCAGGTGGATTGGGAAAACCACTGACAGAGACAGTAGGAGAGAGTACCAGTGCTGTCTCGCCCAATCCGGAGCCACCAGTATCATTTTTGTTGGTTGGGACCTCAATTTCAGTAGGGTCCTGAAGATCAAAGGAAAGGGAGGGAATGTGTACAGGAACTTCCCTGTCCAATCCAGGGCCATGTCATCCGGGGGAATTGTGCCCCTTAGAGGAGGCCTGCAACAGTACATTGGAATTTGGTGGTTTTCTGCGGAGGCAAAGAGATCCACCTCTGGAATGCCCCATTTCCTGAAAATTGTACTGAGTACCTGGGTATTCAGGCACCACTCATGGTGGTCTATACTTATCCTGCTTAAAGAGTCTGCCAGCACTTGTCTTTCCTGGAAGGTGTATGGCTGACAGGATACTCCCATGGAATATACAGGGAACTACAGTCTCATTGCTTCTGTGCACAGCAGATCTGACCTGGTACCTCCTTGCTTGTTGATGTAATACATGGTTGTGGTGTTGTCTGTTCTGACTTGCACCACCTTGTTTTGTAGGTAAGGAGCAAATGTTTTTAGGGCCAGGTAAACAGCCCTGAGCTCCAAGAGATTTCTGTGCAACAGGAACTCTTAGGGGAACCATGTGCCACTTGCTATGTGTTCTAACATGTGTGCCCCCCAACCTAGCAGAGAGGCATCTGGTGTGAAGATTACTGAGGGTTGTTCCCGTATAAAAGGTACACCCACCCTGAGGTTGTGCTCATCCAGCCACCACTGTAAAGCCTGGACTAAGCTTTTTGTGACTGGAACCAGTTTGGACATAGGATCCGTCATTTGAGACCAGTACTGTCTGAGATGGAACTGAATATCTCTCATTTGAAACCTGGAGCCCATTACCACTGCAGTGGCAGATGCCATGTGGCCCAGTAGCCTGAGAAATTCTCTGGCTGATTTGGGTCTCCCGGACACACAGGATTTTGCAATCTGCAGAATGCTTGCCATCCTGTCTTGTGGCAGGAGGGCTCTGCCCTGTCTGGTGTTTAGTTCTGCTCCAATAAACTCCAGCACCTGAACTGGTACCTGCTGAGATTTCTATTCATTTATCAGAAATCCCAGGGACTCCAGAGTAGATTTTGCTAGTGCCAGTGACTGCACTGCATGCTGCATAGACTGTCCTACTATTAACCAGTCATCCAGGTAGGGAAAGACTGTTACACCTTGTTTTCTCAGAAACTCTACCACCGCTGACAGGCACTTTGTAAAAACCCTTGGTGCCGAAGTTAGTACAAAAGGGAGAGCTGCAAACTGGTAGTGGCCTGAAGCCAGTCTGAATCTCAAGAATTTTCTGTGAGATGGTCTGATGAGAATGTGAAAATAAGCATCCCTTAGATCTAGGGAGGCCAGCCAGTCTCTCTTTTGCAATGAGGGAATGATTATTGCAAGAGTGACCATTTTGAACCTTGGTTTCAAGATGTCCTTGTTCAGAAGTCTTAGATCCAAAATAGGTCGCCAATTCCCGTTTTTCTTCCTTATGAGGAAGTACCTGGAATAAAAACCTTTGCCCCTGCTTGTTAGAGGCACTACCTATACTGCTTTGATTGCTAGCAGATGCTTTACCTCTGCCTGCAGCAAAATTCTGTCTGCAGCTGTTGTTGGAGCAAAGGTTCTTGTTCTCAGCTTTGGAAATGATTTGAAACTGAGTGCCAGGCCCTGGCTCACTACCTCCAACACCCACTTGTCTGTGGTGATGGAATGCCAAGCGTGAAGGTAATGAGCCAGTCTGCCACCTACTGGTGGTCCTGTAATAGGGGATGCAACCTGCACTAGCCCGTCAGGGGTTCTGTGCAGGCTGTGCCTGAACCTGTGGTGCAGGAGCCTCTCTTCTCATGGCTCTCCTGCCCCTTCCTCTAAAATAACCTCTGGCCTGCTGCTGAGGCTGAGAGGCCTGAGCCTGAAAGAAGGGTTTGGGGTAAAAATCCCTACCACTACTTCCCCTACTCTGGGGTCTATAAGAGGTGGAGGTCCTATCCTTGGAATTTCTCCGATAGGTGGATTCATATTCCTCCACCTTCTTCGTGTATGCCTCTGTTTTCTCCACAAACAATGAATTGTTCTCCAGGGGGAAATCCATTGCTTTGGCCTGGGTGTCTAAAGTCAGGTTGGTGGTTCTAAGCCACGCAAACCTCCTGAGTGAAACAGACAAAGCCATTAACCTGGATGCAGTATCATTGGCATCCACTACCATATGAAATTGGTAACTGGTAGCATCAAGTGCAGCCCTTGCAGTATCCTGTAAGTCTATAGCCACTTCACATGGGACCTTATCAGCCAAAACTAGAACAGTGTTCCACAGAGCTTTTTGGTACTACACTGAATATGCCATGTAATTGGCTTGCCTAACTAATAAAGAGGCAGCCATATACCCTTTCTTTCCCATAGCATCCATTTTTCTTGAATCTTTGTCTGGTGGATGGGTAGCCAAGTGGATCCTGACCTTGTCATAGGCAGCAGCTTGTACTACTCCCTCAGAATCAGGATGAGTAAACAGAAAATCAGCTGTAGTTCTGGCCAGCTGATATTTCTTGTCAGCTTTCTTATCCACACCAGGGATAGAGGTTGGATTTTTAAAAATCTGCACTGCAGCCTTTTTTAAAGATTTATGCATGGGCAGAAGTAGACGTTTCGTGGGGGTTAACCCCATCATCTCCAGAAAATCCGTCTCCTCCATATCCTCTTCTGTTTCCTGAAGAGGAAGGTTCAGGGTTTCCACCATGCTCTTAACAAAAGCATAGTGGGAGGAGTATTGCTCAGGACCCCTAGGAGGGGACCCAAATTCTTGCTCAGGGGAGACCTCTGGATCTAGAGGTTCCACTTGAAAGTCATCCTCCTCCTCCTCCCCAGACACTTGCAGCAGTTCTTGCCGTGCTGGGACTACAGGAGCAACCGGTGCAGTCGGTGTAAGAACTGGGATTGCACCCTGTAGGGCTTGTAGCACTTGAAGTGCCTTAGCAATGTGCTCAGCCAAGGGCATAATATGCTTGTCTGCTGGGAGCTCCTTAGTCTTCTCGGCCGGGGGCACAGCAACATGTTTTTCTTTACACTTTTTCTTTAATGGAACAGGTTCAGATCTTGTTTCCAACGCCCTTTTTGTTTTACCTTGTTCAGATTTATCTGAATACTTGTCAGGATCCTTGGCTTTACCTCCATCCTTTTTATGGGAAGAGGAAGAAGCAGAATTATCCATACCAGCAGCAGAAGCAGAAGCCATATCTTCTAAAATTTTTGACCTTTTCTTTAATGTTTTAGGGCAAAAAGTCTTACAAATATCACAATTGGCAAATGTATGACTTGTACCCAAACAAGAAATACACAGAGAGTGTCTATCTGCTTTTGCTATAAGCTGCCCACAAGACTCACAACATTTAAAACCTGTGGGTTCTGTACGTTTTTTAAGTTTATCTAAATGGACCTCTGACACTGATAGACAAAAATATTACTTACAATAAATCGTTATTTAAAGCACCTCGGAACTGGAGGATCTTTAAAATAACAACCGCTAGCGGTTCCTGGAACCAATCGCTATTCGGTTCCTGAATGAAAAGGGAACTGATAAATACAGTAATTTAACAAAAAAATAAAGCGGTTCAAGGAACCGATCGCTAAATATATAAAATAAAGAAAACTGAGGTAAAAACCTCCCAAATAGACGCAGAACCCTCGGTTCCAAGGAACCGTGAGGAAACCGCAAATAGAGACAAAAAACTACTATAATATTAATCTATACTAAACAATGTTTCTAAGGCAGCAATTTTAAATTTAAACTAAAATGAGTACTTATCCACAGAAACTTTATTCTGAAGACAGTTCAAGGAGAGCTCTCCGGGACGTCCTTACTAGGCACGCGGAGTAAAGAATCTGAAGCACTCAGAGTGCAGCAGTTGCTAGGGCAGCAGTTTGAAAGTGGCATGAGCCACTTGAGAATTCCATAGTTTGCATAAAATTCCATTTCTCCGGGCAGTTCAACACAGAAGGCTGACTGCATTAAGTTTAATCATAATGAGTGATTCCTGGGGTTAGAAACTTATAGGAAGGTACAAATATTTATGTTGATTACATTCTGCAGAGCTTTATAGCAACTGTGAATGAACTAAAATAAGATCTGAGCCAAGCTAGTGGAAGACCCAGTTTGCAGAGATGTAATAAAAATTCTGGTGATACTAAGTTTTCTTAACTACATTGTTGTTACAGTGTAATTACACTGTAACTGCATTGCAACTGTAATGCAGTTAGATGCAACAAATGTGTAACCACAATGCAATGACCCCTTTTGCATATAATTAATGATTACCTACCCCATAGTTACATTGACACTGACACTTTAAAGTGTATTCTGTAAGGAGGGATGGCCTGTAAAGTGTAACATTCGAGGAACTGTGAAACTATTTTGGCTTGAAAGAGGCTTTCTCACTGTACTAAATTAGCTACTTCTAAAAGGAACCAGACTTGTAATCCCACAGGTAATGAGAGAGGAGGTTCTGATCAGACTTCATGAAGGACACCTGGGTATTCAGTGCCAGGAGAGACACAAGTAATCAGTGCTGTGACCTGTACTGAGCAAATGACTGGTAGCATTGATTTTAAGATGCAACACTCACTTTAAAATGCGAAGAAATACAGTAGAACCACTGATACCATCTGAACTACCAGAACACCCCAGGCAAACATTTGGGCCACATTTGTTTGCATTAAAGAGGAGCCCTTATCTTGCGATATTGGACCACTGGTCAAGATATATTAAGATTGCTAAATTTATGCAAACAACATCAGCTGATGTCACGGTTCATATGAACTCCATGTTTGCAAGACATGGAGTTCTTAAAGTCCTTAAATTAGATAATGGTCCTGTGTTCCAGCAATGTTTTTGCTACTTTTGCCAGGAACTATGAATTTAAACACGTAACCAGTAACCCTAGATATCCTCAGGGGAACGTGGAAGCTGAAAGAGCTGTTCAGTCAAAATACTCTAACATAGAAGTCCAGAGACCTCTACCGTACTTTACATGCATAACAAGTTACACCTCACAGTAGTGGGTACAACCCTGTGGAGTTGATGATGGGGAGAAGACTGAGGACAAATTTCCCTTTTTTGCCATCTTTACTTGCCCTTTAAAGGGGACAGGAATTGATTACTTAAGTGCAGCTGTTTAAAATGTCTCTATTTTCATAAATTATATTAATACCTCTAACGGATCCTTATTTAACTGTGCCTGAATAAAAGCTGAAGCTGTCAGTTGTGTTTTGTATTGTTTTCTTTGTATGGACAACATTCTGTGCAGTTCCTTTCATGGAACCAAGAATTTGGAGTTTTGACTATGTCACTTCATCGTTTCAGAAATGTGAGCATGAATTTATCAGTACAGTGCCCACGGTTCTGAAAATAAATATGCTCATTACCTGGTTCATCAGATGTTGCGAGATCATGGCCATCGCTTAACTAACTTTTTAGTTAAGCAGTAGTCATGATCTGTTCAGAACGGCCATCTAAACTACTAAAATTTAAGTTTAAAAAACAGACCCACTGATTCCTATGGAGCATGCCCTCACACTGCCCGTATAGTGACATCTCAAAATGCGCTAGCGCATGGGCAGATCAGGGGAGGATCACTGACAGAAACGGTACCAGGAAGTGGAAGGGATCAGCGCGGCTTGGCTCCACAGAGCTAAATTATGATCCCTTCCCTTCCTAAATCGGGGCACATGTAAGAAAAAATATTAACATATCATTCAGAACCAGGTAAGGGTTCATCATGCTTCTAGGGGGAAAGTTTGTAAACTAGCGAGTTAGCTGCTCTTTAAGTCATTTTTTTCTGGAGTCTCTATCAAGAGGTGCTACAGAAAACTTCGTTTTTGTTTTCTAGCAGGCAGCTGCCTAAATAACTACCTAAGGGTCAGGATGAGTATTTATGAACTTTGAGCCCAACCTGGGTACCACATATCTTTTCTTAGCAGTGTAGTCTATACCCATAGAAGCTGTAGGCATATCAATAATCTTTTTGGTGGAATTGTAAAAGTCTAATGGATGGGTATTGATACTCACTGCCAAGGTTCAACCCAGCATACTCATAAATTCTGCCTCCTGTAAATCCAAAATGCTGTTTAGGATGAATTGTCCTCATTCATCTCTGGTAGGGAACTGAATTCCACCTCAGCAGTGTTCTCTGGGGAAATTAGTTCTTCCTCTTCTTTCTCCTTAGAAACATCCTCTGGGGAGAGATTAGGAGGCTCATCTAAACGGTGTTTTCAAAATGTTGCACTGTTTTGAAAAATTGCCACATTTCTTTACTGTCCTCAAAGGATGGCATGATTTTGTCTGATATCTGTTGCTCTTTTTGTTTTTTGAGCAGTGGGACTTCAATGTTGCTTTTCTTTGTTTTCTTTTCCAGCTGTTCTACTTGGCAGATGTTCAGAAAGTCTTTTTTGTCTGTCTTCTGTGGTTGCCATTAGAGATATCAGAGTGGTCCTGGCTAGGAGCCCTGTGCTCTTGACTGGAAAATAACTTTGCAGCTTTGTCCATTTCCTTGGGTGCCAGGGGGAGTAGCTCTTTACCAGATGAGTGCTTTGCAGCTTTTTCAGTCTCCTTTGGCGCCAGAGGCTGCTGCTGAGGGTTATATGCGATAACAGCAAATCAATTTGGGTGAAGTCGTTTGGGTGATGGCAAAACGGTGAGGATGTAAACAGTGACCAACAATATACAGTGAGTACCAAAGGGCAACAACACTGTTTTTGTTTTTTTGCGGTGCGCTATGCCACCTGCACCCCCCCATGTGGGAGGCATTGCCACCCCGAGGGGAGGACTTGGGGAGGGGGTGAATGTTGAAGGTTGCAGTTTCTGCAATTGCTGTTATTCCCTGTCGCTGTTTTTGCCGTCACTGTTATTCCGCCACCTTTTTGTCATTGCCTAAATGTTTTCGCCCAAATCATGGGATATCCTGCTGGTTGGGAGAGCCATCTGAATTACACTTTTTACCTTCTGTGGTAATTTCATACTAACATACTATTTGCCAGCAGATTAGGCCTTACGGTCTATCGAGTCTGCTCGAACCTCAGATCCTTAGTTGGGTGCCGAGGCCCTCCCCTCCCTTGTGTTCCAGAAACCCCTATCATCCATCCCCACCCCCCTGGGACAGGCCATCATCTGATACATCCACTTTCTATGTCTGTCCCACCCTCTCTTGAAGCCCTCCACTGTGGATCTCTGAACCAGCTCGCCAGGCAGTGCATTCCAAGGGTCCACCACCCTCTCAGTGAAAAACCTCCTCCTCTTTCCCCCCTCACCCTTCCAGCTTCCAACTTCAAACCATGCCCTCTGGTGATACCTCCCTGCTTTAGTCTAAAGATCCCCTCCATGTTTACCCTATTTATTCCGTTGAGGTATTTGAAGACCTCACTCATGTCCCCCCTGTCTCTCCTCTCCTCCATATTTTTAGACATAGCCTATTTTACAGGTGAACACTCTTGTGAGGCTGTTGTGGAAGCTGGTGCAGACAGAGACTGATGCTTAGCTGCCCTTTCTTATTTGTTTTAGGGCAGAAAACTTTGCAGAGTTCGCAATTTTTAGAATCCTGATCTGGGCTAAAACAATTAATGCAAAGCTTACAGCCATCTGCTTTTGCCAACCAGTGCTTACAGGATACACTGTTTAAATTATATAGGCTCTGTTTTCTTTTTGTTTTAGTAGCTGGACTAGGGAAAAGTATAACCTTTTTAAAAGTAAAGCACAATTTTGACAAACTTTTTTCTTGTTTGATTTAAAACTGGGAATGGAAAAAACCATGGCTAGAAAATGGATAAGTAAAGGCAAAACTGATCTCCCACTCCCCTAACACAATAGGCCCCCTGACAATGATTATTGATGACCCAGTTTTTACCCCACTGCAAACAGACACTGGTTTCTGATGGTGAAACAGGCTTGGACTTACTACATATTGACACTCACTCAGTCTGTGATGGGTCCTGTATCCCCTTTGGGGTGTTACAAAAAAAGTATAATCTCCCACCATAGGACCACTTCCGATACATACAGGCACAACACTATCTAACCTTTAAGGCTTTGGTGGCACAAGCAGGCAGAGACATGTCCACACCGGAAGAATTCCTCTACTGGGGCACAATGTTGGTAGGATGAAGAGAAACCATCTCCAGAGCCTACTTGACCTTATTGGGAGACCAACATCCTGAATTATGCTCGCTCCACACTCAGTGGAAGATGAATGCCCATGTAGACATACCAGAAGAGACTTGGTCCATAATCTGGCAAATGGGGGTGGAGTGGGAAGTGACAGCCATCTCTGGGATGAGCTCAGATGGAAGTGTTTAACATGTTTTTTCCATACTCCCATGATCACACACCACATCCAGAAAGGTGGCACCAAACTCTGCTGGAGGAAGTTTTTTTTTGTTTTGGGGGGGAAGTGAGGGCTCTCTCTCTTCCACATCTTTTGGGACTGTCCAAAACTGTGTCCTCACTGGGACCAGATACATGCTCGATTGGTCACCCAGTGGGGGACAACTATCCTGAATACATTTGAACACCTGTTATTAGGAGAGCAAGTCCCAAGGATGCAGAACAAATCCTAGCAGATGCTACTCCAAGCCTTATGCATGGCAGCCCTGAAAGGCACCACTGCCTCCTGGCTGCAAGAACACCCACCAACCCTGCAGGAATGGGAATCCTGGGTACAGAAGATGAGTAGAATGGAGAGAATAACTGCAACCCTAATGTTGACTCTTGAGAAATACAGTACAACGTGGGGAAGGGCGAGGCAAGAGGGATGGGCCCTAACCAGAAAGACAAAGTAGGGGAAGAGTAAATTATCCCTAACAAACCTCTGGAATGGGGGGGAGGTGTGAGGGCAGGATGGGCCAGGGAGGTGTTCACCTGGTTGAGTCTGGGGGGCCTCACCAATACTCTAGATGATGTATATTTTGTTCCAGCATTAACTTTCACAGTGACAACCAACCAGTTGTATTTTTCTAGCTGAGTTCTCTGTTTTTCTGTTCCAGTTCACTTGGCCATACTGTACTGCCATGACCACATTCTTCTAGCCTTCCTGTGGATGGACTGACATTAATACATGGACATTTGGCAGCAAACATTAAACTTTCACAACCAGGAAGCTTCAACCCATGGAGTGGATACTGTCTACATAAAGCGAGGCAGCACTTGCAAATTTACCATATGTATGGTCTCACTGTAATATTGGATATGTGGTTGCTGCATGTATGACCTGAGTACTTTGATAAAGCTGAGTTTAAAAAAAAAATAGAAAATGAGTAAGAGAAATGCTGGCCTCTGAATGACTGACAGCAACATTCTCTGACCATACATTTATCAGGGCAACACCGCCCAGCAAAAAAAAAGAGCCACCATGTCCTTGCTCACAGTTTGCACAGCAATCCTTCCTCTTTGCTCATGGCATGTGGCATTTCTCCCCAAACACCCTAGTTTTATTGTTCTTGGAAAATGAGTTGTGCTGAGTCATCACAGCCAACATTCTAAATACAATAACACCTCTCGGGGATGGAGTGTTGGGGATACCTGCCTGTCTAAGGGCTACTGGGCCCTCCGCCGGCAGTGTCAGGCCACCCTATGCCCTGAGCAGACAGGTATTTACTAATACCCCACATCCTGCTAGGTCTTATAACTTACTTATCCTGGTTACTGAAACCACTAGGGAACTGGTAAACAAAGCTAAAACTGAATAAAAGTAAGATAAACAAACAAAGAGTATCCAATAACTTAGAAAAGTTTGCAAAATAACAAAATTGTAATCAGAACTAACAAGAATCAGCCACAGTGACTAGAACAGGACTCCTGAGGCCCAATTCTCAAAGGCATGGTGCAAGTCATGCAATAGGTGACCTGTACCAAATGCTGATGCACCGCCGACCCTGCACCCAATTCTCTATCAAACAGGGTCCCCACAGCTACAACCTGTGACTTGCGGCAACCCAAGTGGAGCACCAAAGGGAAGGCACACCAGAACAGGGTGCCGCAAGCCTGCGGAAATGCACACTACCAGGGCGCAGGTGCCCCTTCCAGCCTCAATCCCCAACACACATGTGACAGAAAGCCCTGGTGGGCTATCAGACCCCCCAACCCAATCCCCTGCAATGTAAAGATATAGCCCTCCCAAGCCCCAATCCCTGAAAATGGTATGCAATAGCCCCCCACAGCCGCGATCCCCAGAATTATTAATAGGTAGCCCCCCCCTCACCCCAGTCCCCGACATAATGAAGTCCCAGTCCACGGGACCATGACTGTTAAATGTCTCCTTGTAGCCCCCATGGTCTAGTGAACTCCACACCCCCACCCGGCAGTGCCCTACCACCCTGCTCTCCCTCACCCATACCCAGCCATGACTGGCAGAGCCCACCTCTCACCACCACGGCCAGCCACCGACTGAGCCGTGCATATGCACGTACTGTACATAGTATGTGCTCAGTGAATGACAGCAGCTATCATTCACTGAGTGTGTACTGTGTACAGTATGCACTCATACACAGCTCAGTTGGCAGCTGGTGGCAGTGGCGAGAGGTGGGCTTTGCCAGTTCCTGGCTGGGTATGGGTGGGGGGAGCGGGGTGATAGGGCACTGCTGGGTGGGGGGGGTCCACTAGACCACCGGTGCTACAAGGGAACAATTAACAGTCACGGTCCCATGGACTGGGACTTAATTATGTAACCCCTGGGTGGCACCACCCCCAGTGTTACACCCCTGCCTACTACCCCGAACATAGGCTAAGGGGGTTGGGTTCGCTAACTTATAAAACCTTTGTGCAGTGCCTCCACTCAGGGTGCTTTACGTGGGTGAGAGAGTACTGGGTGTAGCCCCCTGAGCTGCTACACCACCCACAAGAAAAAATTACTCACCTTAGTAATGTTGTTTCTTCTAATGGAGTCTTGCTATATTATGACTATTGCAGTTTGTCCCACCATTAGAACTGCTCCAGAGGTGAAAGAGTTAACTCCATTCTAAGAATGGAACTTAGAACTCTAGCTCTATTAGAGAAGCTCTGTCTTGGTTATTTCAAACTCAAACAGTCAGATCTTTTCGAGCAAAAACTCACTAAGGTCTGTGTGGAAGCTGTAACCTACACTAGCCAACTGGCTACCTAAATATTAACACCCAATGCTGGTCCCAACACAAAGACTCAAGTCAAGGGACCAAAAGTAATAGTATAATACAATAATATGAGAGTAATATAAGATAAAATAAAACACCACACCCAAAACCCCAAGAAGGGTGGAAAATATATAATAGCCATAACTAGTGCCCACACTAGGCTGCCCACCCCATACCCAAGTAGAAGTTCTGAGAGGGCAGGTGGGGAGGTCATAATATAGCAAGACTCCATTAGAAGAAACAACATTACTAAGGTGAGTAATTTTTTCTTCAAACAACATGAAGTCTTGCTATATTATGACTATTGCAGACTACACAGCAGTACCTCCATGGAGGAGGGACAGAACCTACTTAGGGAATAGGCTCTGAAGCACAGCTGTGCCAAACTGAGCATTTCTCCTGGCCTGGACATCCAGGGAGTAATGCTTGGTGAAAGTGTGTACCGTTTTCCAGGTAGCTGCTTGACATATTTCTAAAATAGGGATGTCTCTAGCAGCAGCTATAGATGCCGCTGTACCTCTAGTAGAGTGAGCCCTCAGGCCTGAAGGGGGAACCTTCCCCAGTTTTGATAACAAAATTGGATCAGAGACAATCCACCTGGCAATTGATCTGTTAGTGGCAGGTCTCCTTTCCCGACCTCACCATAAGTGAGAAAAAGTTGGAGGGATTGAACCTGTGACCCTTAGTGCGTTCTTATATAGTAACTTAGGGCCCTCTTAACATCTAAACTGTGCAATCTCCTCTGCCAGAGGAGAAATGATCAGTGAAAACACTGGAAGGGAGATAGATTGGTTAAGATGGAAATCTGAAACCACCTTAGGCAAAAACTTCCTGTTAGTCCTGAGGACTACCTTATCCTTGTGGAAAGAAATAAAGTCAGTTTCTACTGACAAGGCTTGTAACTCACTTATGCCGGCAGGGGTGATAGCCACTAGGAAAACAGTTTTCCAAGTTAAGTACTTAAGCTCTGCAGAAGACAGAGGTTAAAGGGGTTGCATTAACTGAGCAATGCAAACATTAAGATCCCAGGCAGGGCGGATCCTAAAGGTGGATTAGTGTGAAGTAATCCTTTAAAAACTTGAAAATACAGGGTGGCGGAAAGAGAGGAGGGCTTCCTGCTGAAACAAAAACAGAGACAGCTGCCAAATGTACTTTCAGGGTAGCTGGTCTCAGGCTCAAAAAATTAAGATGGACCATATAGTCCAAAACAATGGGCAAATCAGCAGATTCGGAAATATGTTTCCCAGAACACCAGATGGAAAACTTTTCCACTTAGAATTATAAGTAGCCCTAGTGGAAGGCTTCCTAGAAGCCTTTAGGATTTCAAGAACACCTTGAGAAAGGTGTAGGTCAGCAAATTCTAGCTCCTCAAGAGCCAGGCCTTGAGGTTGAGGGATTTGAGGTTCGGATACCAAACTCTCCCCTGGGCACAGGTTAACAGGTTGTGATTCCTGGGGAGACACAGGGGAAGATGGACTGCTAGGGACAGAAGGAGTGGGTACCAGGGCTGCCTGGCCCAATCTGGGGCAATCAGAATCACCCTGCAAGGCTGGGATCTGATTTTGACTAGCACCTTGAATAGGAGAGGGAAGGGGGGAAAGGAAGAAACTTCCCTTCCCAATCTAGGAGAAAGGCATCCAGGGGGACTAAGCCCAACACTGGGGTCTGCAACAGAACAGTGGAAGTTGGTGATTGTCTGGGGCTGCAAAAAGATCTATCTGAGGGGTGCCCCATCTGGCAGAAACTATCCCCAGTATTTGAGGATCCAGAGACCATTCGTGATGGCCCTGGGAAATCCTGCTGAGAGCATCTGCCAGGACATTGTCCTTTCCTGGAAGGTGAACTGCTATGCGGGAAGTGTTCAGGGAATAGGCCAGAGACCACAACTTCAGTGCCTCGGTGCACAAGGCCGAAGACCGAGTGCCCCCTTGCTTGTTGATGTACCACATTGTTGTGGTGTTGTCTGTTCTGACTTGTACCACTTTGTTCTCAGAACAGACAGAGAAAACATGAAGTGCTAGAAAGACAGCTCTGAGCTCCAGCAAATTGATGTGGAGCAGAGATTCTTGAGGGACCACACTCTAGTGGAGAGGTCGCCCATGTGGGCTCCCCACCCCAGGAGGGATGCATCCGTGAGTGAGCGTCAAGGTGAGACAGAGGAATGAAAGGGACCCCCAGCCTCAAATTGCTCTGATCCTGCCACCACTGGAGGGCCTGGATCAGGGTTCAGGTCACTGGACCAACTTGGAAGGGGTCTCTTCTCTGAGACAAAAGGCTCTCAAGTGAAACTGAATGTCCCTCATCTGAAATCTTGCTCCTTGCACTACAGCTGTGGACGCAGCCATGTGCCCCAGGAGCTGCAAGAGTATCTTGCTGGTCGAGAGACCTGCAGAGTGAAGGAGGAGGCCAGAGCCACCAGGTTCCTTACCCTCTCTAAGGGTAGGAGAGCTCTGGCCTGCTTTGTCCATTCTGCACCTATGAAGGTGAGCACCTGAACAGGTTCCAGAACTGACTTTGGAAGATTGAGCAATAAGCCCAGAGAGGTGAGCAGCTGCTGGGTAACTTGCAGGTGAGTTTGACCTGTTCTGGGGACTGGCCTACAATGAGCCAGCCGTCCAGGTAGGGAAAGACAGCAATCCTTTGCCTTCTTAAATGAGCAACTGCTACTGCCAGACATTTTGTGAATACCCTTGAGGCAGAGGAGGCCGAAGGGCATTGCTCTGAACTGGTAGTGACCTGAGGGCAGTTCGAATCTGAGGTACTTTGGTGGGAGCTTCTGATTAGGACATGAAAATAGGCATCCTTGAGGTCAGGGAGGCTAGCCAGTCCCTGGCCTAGAAAGTGTAAAATCATTGCCAGAGTTACCATTTTGAACTTTGGTTTCAAAGGTGCTTGTTCAGATATCTCAGGCCTAAAATGGGCCGCCATTCTCCTGTCTTTTTGGGGTAAGAAATATCTGGAGTACAGACCCTTGCCCTGATGTAGAGGAGAAACCCTTTCTACAGCTCTGAGAGCCAGGAGGGATGAGACTTCTGTTTCTAAAGAAAAGGTCTCTAAAGGGTTTGCAGGTGGGAAAGATCTGATTCTCATCTTTGGAAATTTTTGAAGCTGAGAACCAGACCCTGACCTACTACTTCCAGGACCCACTTGTCTGAAGTTAGAGACTCCCAGTTCCGAACGAAGTAAGCCAACCTGCCCTCTACAGGTAAAGGAGAATCGGCCCTGGGCACCCCAACAGGGTGCCTGTTTGGAAGGTGCTTTAGGCTGAGGGGTGGGAGCAGGCCTGCTCACACCCCGTCTGCCTCTCCCTCTGAAGAACCCCCTCTGAACATAAGCAGAGGAGGCCTGGGTTTGGCAAAGGCCTGTGAAAAGGCCTACCCCTACCCCTGGGGGACTGCCTCTGAGGGAGTGGCTTGCCGGCTCATGGCCTGGCTTGCTCTATAGGTAGTCCTATATTCATCCATTTCTTCATATAATTCTCTGTCTGCTCCCCAAACAGAGAATTCTCTACCACAGGAAAATCCATAGCCTTAGTCTGGGTATTCTGTGACAAGCTAGTACAGACCTGAGCCAGGCCTCCCGCGAAAAGCTACAGATGTAGCCATGACTCTAGAGGATACATCATTAAAATCCACAGCAGCATTGGATGCCTCAATGCCATCAGCAGCCACCTGCTCCAGCTCATTAGCAAGCTGGCCAGAGGCCTGTTTGGCAAAAGCCATGACAGTGTCCCATCTAGATTTTGTAAACCTTGCTACATAAGCCATGTAATTTGCTTGCCTGAGTCCCAAGGACGCTGCCATGTATTTTTTTTTTTTGCCATGGCATCAATCCTCCTGGAATCCTTGTCAGGAGGATGTGTGAAGCCAAGGAATATTAGCTTTATCACAGGCTGCAGCCTGAACCACACCAACATGACTGGCAATGCTGTGAAAGGAATTCTGTATCAGGACCTGACAGAGTGTACCTCCTGTCCATCTTTTTGTCCACAGGAGGCACAGAATTAGGAGCTTTTAAAATTTTTATTGTTTGTTTCCTAAATGAATTATGCAGGGAATAGACAATCTCCTAGACTCTGGAATATCCATCCTTTCTACAAAATCAGGTTCCTCTTGCTCATCCACAGCTTCCTCCAATGGGAGCTGGAGGATTCAGCAACCTTTTATAAAACAAAAAATGAGAAGGGGACTCAGAAAGCATAGGAGGAGATTCTAAGGGTCAGTCTGGGGAGATGTCCGGTTCAATGGGCACATCCAGACTCTCAAAGTCACATTCACACTGTTCATAATCCTCCTCCCCCTCCTCTGGTTCATAAAAATCTCCAATATCATATTCTTGAACCGGTGGAACCGGCCGAACCAACCTTTTACCAGACAGAGGCGGTTCGGACGGAACCGGAGAAAGTGACTGTACAATTTGTATAGCTTTTGCTATTTCTGCAGCAGTTGGGGAAGGAATTTTGGACTCCCTACCTGCTGATTTTTTAGTTTTCTTAGCTGGAACTGGCTCCTCAGAGCCAGCTTTACGTTGTTCGGGGAAGTCTCGCCCTGGTCAGAGGGCACCTCCTCCAGTTCGTTGGCACTCGAACCGGGCTGGCCATCCAGGTCAGCGGATTTTGGCCTCGAGCCCTGAGCCTGCCCACTCTTCTTATCCAGGGTGGCTGCAGGGACATTTTACCAATCTGGCAGTCTGAATTGAGGTGGTCAACCCCAGACAAAAACACATGTGGTGTGTGGGCAGCCTTGGCAAAGGCTTCCCCACAGATACTACAGTGTTGAAACCCAGTGGGCCGGTTTTTCTTTTGGGTTTCTCAGACATGATGCCAGCCTAACCAAGAAACTTGCCCTTTTAACGGCAGTGCCAGGCAAGACACCCTTATCGGTTCCCAACCGTGTCACGGGTCATGGAAAAAACCGTAATGAAATCCGTTTTTTTTAGAACCGATAAGAACCGGGAACCGCACTCTAAAAGCTTTAAAATGCTTACTCTTTAAAGTTTTAAGCAACCTGATCGGTTCGAAACGAACCGATAAACATTTACAAGTTCCACACAGAAATAAAACCTGTCTATTACTTGCAATACCACAGACAGAGCTTGAACCGATCGGTTTGCGGTTAAAATAATAATACTCGCGGTTGAATTTAACCGAGAAAATACTGTTTAAACCAAGAAATGAACCGAGCAGTAGGAGAAATCTCCGGAGCGACTGTTCAGTGAGGCGGAGTAAAGAATCTGACAGTTTGAGTTTGAAATAACCAAGACAGAGCTTCTCTAATAGAGCTCGAGTTCTAAGTTCCATTCTTAGAATGGAGTTAACTCTTTCACCTCCGGAGCAGTTCTAATGGTGGGACAAACTGCAATAGTCATAATATAGCAAGACTTCATGTTGTTTGAATGACCAGTTACCTTCCCCAGACATGCCCCAATACACAGTTCGCCACATTTCCACATTTTGAATTAAAGACTCTCTCTAATAATATGCTCACACAGGATTTCAAACAACAACAAGATATTTATTTTGAGGGTAATAAAGGAGCTAGGAAAGGGAAACAGGAGGAATAGAGGTTATCTTACCATATTTACACATGTACAGAGATCATTTCGGAATTTTGCTGGTGAACCCTCCAGCTGGGTGGCTACATATTAAAGGCAGACATAAATCACATTTTACCATTTGACTTAAGACATCCAGAGCCCTGGCTATCTAGCTGCTGATAAATCAGATGTTAAACATAATTATTAATAATACCCACACTGGTACCAGTCCCGGATACAGCAGAAACCCCGCAATCTCATACCATACTGGTTAAACAGATACCACAGTCCAAGATGTTGCAGGCCTGATAGAGTTGCAGCTGGTCGACGTGGCAGGCTATTAATTTGAGGGTGGGGGCAACTTGGAAACAGATTTTTGTAAAGCAGCAAATTACTATTTACAACCACAGCAGGGATTGCCCTGCACTTTAGCAGACAAAGCAGGGATTGCCTGCACTTGCAGACTTTTGAACATTCCAGAATAAACTATGTGGATCTTACATCCAGAACATTCAGCACAATATTTGGAAGTCCCATCCAAAGCCATAAGGGTGATGCTTCTGTCAAGCATCCTAAATGCAGTTTAAACACGGTCACACCCAGTACTTTATATACCAAAAGGCACCCATCCAGAGTAAGTTGGCAACGACACTTTTATCAAGCATCCCATACTTTAGTCACAGGCAGTCACATCCAGCTTCTGTCAAGCATCCTAAATGCAGTTTAAACACGGTCACATCCAGTACTTTATATACCAAAAGGCATCCATCCAGAGTAAGTTGGCAACGACACTTTTATCAAGCATCCCATACTTTAGTCACAGGCAGTCACATCCAGTACATTCTATATACCAAGAACATTATCCACAAGCGGAGTCCTATCCAGCACGTCTAGCCATTTAACACTTATATCAAGCGCTCTTAGACGAAATTCAGTGCAGACACAGGTATATTCTCTTTAAGGTATCTTAGACATTAATATGCTCTAGTGCCTCCTGTCTCATGAAGTGGCAAGCACGTCTTGGCAGACAGCTCCACGATGGCAGGACTCTAACCCATAGCTACACATTTATATGAGTCACTAAGCCCAGCATCTTGCTGCATCTGCAACTTAGCCATTTGGGCCACAGACAAGATGCATCCATTACTTGAACTAGGTAGTCTCTTATGGGGTTAGTAGCCCAGACTGATGACTTCAATACTTCACACTTAACAGCACACATTCCTTAATGGGGCGTGGTGCCCCCAAAATTACTTGCTTAACTTCTCCCTCGCACCGGGGGGTATGAGGGTACTCACTCAGGTCCTCCACGGGTCTCATCCGCAATCGAAGGCATCCTGAAGACTTCTTCAGCTCTCTCACCGCTGAGGTACTTGGTCAGTGCTCTCACCACTGCATGATGTCATCTGGTCTGGTCAGCGCTCTCACCGCAGCTGGACATCTGATTCTTCTGTCCACATCTTTCCCCGAGGTGGGAGGGAAGGCTAGCCTCTGGAGGACAGTACTGGCAACCTCCAGACTAGCTGTTGCAGAAAGCACAATTACTGTAACTAGTTAACTGTTAACTGAAGAAAATAACAAATGCCCTCTGAAGACTGAAAGGGCTTGAATTAAGTGGCCCAGGCCTGATGGCACGGCTGGAGCCTGAGCCTCTCCCCCATGGGGGGCTCCCGGCAGGTTGGAGCCTGCTCTGTTGCTCTCTCAGCTCTGCATCTCTGCATGAATCTCCCAGACAAACTGGCAACATTGTCTCTTTATAGAGCTTTTAGCTCGACTCCAGATTGGTAGCAGGGATGGGGTGACATGTCTCCAAGTGGCTGAAGAACCTGTTAATCAGAACACTTGAGGCACAATTGGGTTGTGGAATTTGCCCCCAAAATAATGTCCCTGTAAGCCCCCATAAGCACTTGGGTGCTTTCCCATGAGATACAGTGAATGTCCCACAAGTTCTGGCTTTCTGCTGCTGCAATTCCAATTGGCTGTACTGCTGGCAATGGCTGCTTAACCCAATGTCCCTTATAGCAGATTAGACACAGTTCTGAATAATGTCCTGGTGCAGCCAGAAAGAAGTAATTATTTGCCCCAAATGCCATACAGTTCTATAGCTTAAAGGCTGCACTTGTAGTCGCCGCACAGATAAAGAATGTGGCTCCTTAACTTTTTTTCTGTCGCTACTGCGCTTTTGCAAGCTCCCCCTGCAGCAGCTGACAGACTGACACGTAGAGTCCCACAATACTGGAATTGCCAAGGAAACAGTATTAGTTTTAACTTTAAACACTTTTTCCCACGTGTACAACATATTCCCAACAAGCAGCAGCAACAGTTCCATTATTTAAAACATTTTAATTTTTTACTTTTCGGCTGGAGCTGAACATAGCTACCCTGGAGGCAGCCAGAAAGATTAGAAGCCAAGTCAGGAGAAGGACAGAACAAAACGGGCTAAGATAAACCCAGACTGGCATTTCTAGGAACCCCATTTGCAAGGGGGTTACAATTATGTCGGGGATCGAGGGTTGGGGGGCTACTTATTAATATTTCCGGGGATCAGGGCTGGGTGGAGGGGCTACTGCATACAATTTATGGAATCGGAGCTTGGGGGGTTCTTTATGTACATTGTGGGGGATCAGGGCTAGGAGGGGGCTACATCATCTGGGGCACAGTTGGGGGCACATTGGCACAACCCCCAGTGGGTGGCAATGTACAGGTACGCCAGCTCATAGCTGGTGTAACTGTATTTTGCTGGATGTCCTCCGGGGTTGTTTGGGAATACTGATTTGGGGTTGCGGCAGCCGCCCTTTCTGAATAAAGTGCAGATGCTGCTGTAAACCCCCCTTGCACCAGGTCACTGCTGGGTCTGTTGTGCACTGTTGGCGCAAGTCCACTTTGCCTCAAGCAGCCTGCATGTTGTTGCAGGTTGCCTTTCATAATACCAGTGGGCGCATCTATTGGTGCAAGGTGCTACTTGCGTCCATCATGTTGGATGCAAGAAACCTTGTGCCATGTGGAAGGCTTTCAGAATCGGGCCCCATGGTATCTGATCTCTTCTGTGGAGAAATAAAACTGTTGTTGGGGAGTCAGTTGGAGCATGACCACATCGCTATGCAGAGCCTGGAATTCAACATTCTAAAGTTCTCTCTCTGGGGCAACACTTCATGGCTAAGATTAAGCAAACTGCATGATATCACATATACTGTACACTTTTGTTGCTAGAATAAAATGTATTGTGTGAAATATAAATCCTCTTTGCAAAATCAGTGGAGGGATTCAACCGTGGGTAAGACAGACACATGGGACTGGTAAGGATATCAGGAACTAGGAAGGGGAGGTGGGGAAGAGGAGTGAATGGCTACTAGGGCCCTCACATCAAACCATAGGGAGGGTTGGGTAGACAGGATGGGCCACAAGAAAAAATTACTCACCTTAGTAATGTTGTTTCTTCTAATGGAGTCTTGCTATATTATGACATATGCAGTGAGTCCCAACCTTCGAACTGCTCCGGAGGTGAAAGAGTTAACTTTCCATGCCAGGCATGGAACACAGAGCTCGCGCTCGGTTGAAAACTCTGTCTGTTGTTCTTCAAACTCAAACTGTCAGATCTTTACGAGCTAAACTCACTAAGGTCCTGTGTGGAAGCTGTAAACCTACACTAGCCAACTGGCTACTAAATATAATAACACATTTTTTGGTACCAAACAAAGACTCAAGTCAGGAGACCCAAAAAATGAAAAACACAACTCCCAGTCACCCCAAAATAGGAGGGGTGAAATAACAAGGTGGGCATCTACTAAGTGCCAACACTACACTGCCCACCCACATCCCAAAAACAGAGGTTCTGGGAGGGGCAAGCAGGGAGGGAGGTCATAATATAGCAAGACTCCATTAGAAGAAACAACATTACTAAGGTGAGTAATTTTTTCTTCAAACAACATAAAGTCTTGCTATATTATGACATATGCAGACTACACAGCAGTACCTCCATGGAGGAGGGACAGAACCTACTTAGGAAATAGGCTTTGAAGCACGGCTGTGCCAAATCGAGCATCACTCCTAGCCTGGATGTCCAGGGAGTAATGCTTGGTAAAAGTGTGAACTGTTTTCCAGGTAGGTGCTTGACATATTTCTAGAATAGGGATGTCCCTGGCAGCAGCCAGGGAAGCAGCTGTACCTCTGGTAGAGTGAGCCCTCAGGCCTGAGGGAGAAACCTTACCCAGCTTTTCATAACAGAATTGGATACAAGAGACAATCCACCTGGCAATGGATCTTTTAGTGGCAGGTTTCCCTTTACCAACCTCACCATAAGTGAGGAACAGTTGGAGGGAGTCAAACCTGTGACCCTTGGTACACTCAGTGTAGTAACTAAGGGCTCTCTTCACATCTAAGCTGTGTAACCTCCTCTCGCCAGAGGAGGAATGGTCAGTGAAGTACACTGGGAGAGAAATAGATTGATTAAGGTGGAAATCTGAAACCACCTCGGCAAGAACTTCCTGTTAGCCCTGAGGACCACTTTATCTCTATGAAAGGAGATAAAATCAGACTCCACTGACAAAGCTTGTAATTCACTTATGCGTCTGGCAGAAGTAATGGCTACCAGAAACACAGTCTTCCAAGTCAAATACTTAAGTTCTGCTGAAGACAAGGGCTCAAAGGGAGGTTGCATAAGCTGAGCAATGCAAACATTAAGATCCCAGGCAGGGGCAGGGTCCCTGAATGGAGGGTTGGTGTGAAGCAATCCCTTAAAAAACTTGGAGAATACAGGATGAGCTGAAAGAGAAGAGGGTTTACCTGCTGAAATAAAAGCAGACACAGCTGCCAAATGCACCTTTAGGGTAGCTGGTCTCAGCCCCAAAGTGTTTAAATGGACCATATAATCCAGGACTGTGGGTAAATCAGCAGATTCTGGGGAAATATGCTTCCCAGAGCACCATATAGAAAATCTCTTCCATTTGGAATTGTAAGTAGCCCTGGTGGAAGGCTTTCTAGAAGCCTTCAATATATCCATTACACCTTGGGAGAGGTGTAGATCAGCAAACTCTAACTCTTCAAGAACCAGGCCTTGAGATTGAGAGATTTGAGGTTTGGGTACCAAACCCTGCCCTGCGCACAGGTTAACAGATTGTGATTCCTGGGAAGGCACAAGGGAAGATGGACTGCTAAGAACAGTAGGAGTGGATACCAGGGTTGTCTGGCCCAATCTGGAGCAATCAGAATCACTTTGCAGGATTGAGATCTGATTTTGACTAACACTTTGAACAGGAGAGGGAAGGGGAAAAGCATACAGAAACTTCCTTCCCAATTGAGAACTAAGGCATCCAGAGGACTGAGCCCAAGACTGGGGGCCTGCAGCAAAAAGGAAGTTGGTGATTGTCTGGGGCTGCAAAAGATCTATCTCATGGGTGCCCCATAGGGCAAATACTACCCCCAGGACCAGGGGATCCAGTGACCATTCGTGATGGCCCTGTGAGATCCTGCTGAGAGCATCTGCCAGGACATTGTCCTTGCCTGGGAGGTGAACTGCCATAAGGGAGGTGTTCAGGGAGTAAGCCAGAGACCACAACTTCATTGCTTCGGTGCACAAGGCCATAGACCAAGTGCCTCCTTGCTTGTTGATGTACCACATTGTAGTGGTGTTGTCTGTTCTGACCTGAACAACTTTGTTCTGAACAGATTTGGAAAAAGCTTGAAGTGCTAGAAAAACTGCTCTGAGCTCCAACAGGTTGATGTGGAGCAGAGATTCCTGAGGGGACCACAGTCCCTGGGTAGTGAGGTCGCCCATGTGAGCTCCCCACCCCAAGAGGGATGCATCTGTAGTAAGGATTAAAGAATGAGACTGAGTGACAAAGGGGACCCCTTGTCTCAGATTGTTCTGATCCTGCCACCACTGTAGGGCTTGGATCAGGGTTCCGGTTACTGGGATCAACTTGGTTAGAGGGTCCTTTCTTTGAGACCTAAAGGTTCTCAAATGGAACTGGATGTCCCTCATCTGAAATCTTGCTCCTTGCACTACTGCTGTAGAAGCAGCCATGTGTCCCAGGAGCTGCAGAAAATGCCTTGCTGGTCGAGAGACCTGCAGGGTGAATGAGGAGGCCAGGAGACCAGGGTCGTTGCCCTGTCCAAAGGAAGGAAGGCTCTGGCTTCCTGTGTGTTCAGTTCTGCGCCTATGAAGGTGAGAAGCTGGACAGGCTCTAGAACTGACTTTGGAAGATTCAGAAGGAAACCTAGAGAGGTAAGCAGTTGCTGAGTTATCTGAAGATGTGACTTGACTTGGTCTGGAGACTGGCCTACTATGAGCCAGTCGTCCAGGTAAGGAAAGATGGCAATTTTTTACCTTCTTAGATAGGCAACTGCTACTGCCAGGTATTTTGTGAATACCCTTGGAGCAGAGGTGAGGCCGAAGGGCATTGCTCTGAACTGGTAATGGCCTGAGGGCAGCTCGAACCTGAGGTACTTTTGATGGGAGCTTCTGATGAGAATATGGAAGTAGGCATCCTTGAGGTCCAGGGACGCTAGCCAGTCCCCTGGCCTTAGAGAGGGTAAAATAATTCCCAGAGTCACCATTTTGAATTTTGGTTTTAAAAGGTCCTTGTTTAAGTATCTGAGATCCAGGATGGGCCGCCATTCTCCTGTCTTTTTTGGGGTAAGGAAGTACCTGGAGTACAATCCTTTGCCCTGGTGTAGGGGAGGAACCCTTTCCACGGCTCTGAGAGCCAGGAGGGTAGAGGCTTCTGCCTCTAGAGCAAGTGCCTCTGAAGGAGTTGCAGGTGGAAAGGATCTGGTTCTCATCTTTGGAAATTTTTGAAGCTGAGAACCAGTCCCTGGCTTACTACTTCCAGGACCCACTTGTCTGATGTTAGAGACTTCCAGTCCTGGACAAAGTAAGCCAGCTTGCCCGCTACAGGTAGTTGAGAATCAGCCCTGGCAACACCATCAGGGTGCCTGCTTGGCAGGGGCTTTAGGCTGAGGGGTGGAAGCAGGCCTGGTTGTACCCCATCTGCCTCTCCCTCTAAAGAACCCCTCCTGGGCGTAAGCTGAAGAAGAGGCCTGGGCTTGGTAAAAAGGCCTGCCCCTGCCCCTGGAAGGCTGCCTTTGAGGAGTGGCCTGCCTTTCCTTGGCCTGTGCACTCCTATAGGTGGTCCTATACTCATCCATTTTCTTCATGTAATTCTCTGTCTGCTCCCCAAACAGGGAATTACCCACAACAGGAAAACCATGGCTTTAGTCTGGGTATCCTGTGACAGGCTAGTACATCTGAGCCAAGCCATTCTGCGAAGTGTCACAGATGTAGCCATGACTCTTGATGACACATCATTAGAGTCCACTGCAGCATGGAATTGCACCTTGGATGCCTCAATACCATCAGCAGCCACCTGCTCCAACTCCTTGGCAAGCTGGCCAGGGACCTGTTTTGCTAGAGCCTTAACAGTATCCCATCTGGATTTCTGGTATCTAGCAACATAAGCCATATAATTTGCCTGTCTGAGTCCCAAGGATGCTGCCATGTACTGCTTCTTTGCCATGGCATCAATCCTCCTGGAGTCCTTTTCAGGGGGGTGTGAAGCCAAGGGAATATTTGCCTTGTCACAGGCTGTAGCCTGCACTACCCCAACATGGCTGCATTGATGTGTAAGGAACTCCATATCAGAGCCTGACAATGTGTACCTCTTGTCCATTCTCTTATCCACAGGAGGTATAGTGTGAGGAGTTTTTAGAATTTTTACTGTCTGTTTCCGAAAAGATTTATGCAAAGGAATAGACAGTCTCCTCAACTCTGGGATAGCCATCATTTCTACATAGTCAGGCTCCTCTTGGTCATCAACAGCTTCCTCGATAGGGAGCTGGAGGGTTTCAGCCACTTTTTTATAAAACATAAAATGAGAAAGGGACTCAGAAAGCCTAGGAGGAGACACTCCTGAAGGTCTGTCTGGGGAGATGTCCGGTTCAATGGGCACATCCAGACTTTCACATCCACATTCACTCTCCTCATACTCCTCTTCCCCCTCCTCTGGTTCATAAAATTCCTCAAAATCATACTCTTGAACTGGTGGAACCAGCCGAACCGTACGCTTACCTGATGGTGCTGGTTCGGTCGGAACCGGGGAAAGCGACTGGACAATTTTAATCGCTTTGGCTATTTCTTCAGCGGTTGGAGGAAAGTTTTGGCTCCACACAGGCTGATTTCCTAGTCCTTTTTGCTGGAACTGACTCCTCCGAGTCAGCTCTCCTTTTGCCCGAGGAAGTCTCGCCCCGGTCAGAGGGCACTCCCTCCGGTTCGGTTGAAACCGAACCGGGCTGGCCATCCGGGTCAGCAGACTTTTTGGCCTCCCTTTCCCTGAGCCTACCAACTCTCTTTTCCATGGTGGCAGCAGGAACATTTTTGCAAATCTGGCAGTCTGCATTGAGGTGGTCAAACCCCAGACAATAAACACAGGTGGTGCGGGTCAGCCTCAGCAAAGACTTCCCCACAGACACTACAGTGTTGAAACCCAGTGGGCCCGGTTTTTCTTTTGGGTTTCTCAGACATAGTGCCAGTCCTAACCAAACTTGCCCGTTTATGGCAATCCACCAAGCAAGACCCTCTTATCGGTTCCCAACCGTGTCACGGGTCGTGGAAAAAAACATAATAAAATCTGTTTTTTTTTAGAACCGATAAGAACCGGTAACCACACTCTAAAAGACAGATTAATATATTTTTAAACAACCTGATTGGTTCAAACCGAACCGATAAATCATTTACAAGTTCCACACAGAATAATAAATGTAAAACCTATCTAGTACTCACAGTACCACAGACGGAGCTTGAACCGACCGGTTGCAGTTTAAATTCGGTAAAAAAAACGAGAAAATAATACTTTAACCGACAAAATGAACCGAGCAGAAGGAGAAATCTCCGGAGCGACTGTCCAGTGAGGCAGAGTAAAGAATCTGACAGTTTGAATTTGAAGAACAACAGAGTTTTCAACCGAGTGCGAGCTCTGCGTTCCATGCCTGGCATGGAAAGTTAACTCTTTCACCTCCGGAGCAGTTCGAAGGTTGGGACTCACTGCATATATCATAATATAGCAAGACTTCATGTTGTTTGAATGCCTTTTTCTGCTTTTAACTTCAATGTTTTTTTATGTTTCTAAATCGCATCAAACCAAACTAATACAAGTGAGTTTGAGTGCTCATTAACTTGTCACAGTTTGTTATTCCAGTGCCTCATAGTGATTTTTCCATCAAATTCACATATACAGTAACGACAAAAGTTCAGTGCTGGGCACAGTGTGTATTTCCAGATTATTATTACTGTATTATTTCAAACTACCTGCAGAGGTTGCTTGGAACAAACTGGTGGTACTGATTGCTTGAGTTACTGTCTGCTCAGGTATTGTTGTAGATACTTGAGAAGGTGCTGGCATTACTCCAGAGAGCCAGTCTTGGCTTTGTTTTGGAGCATTCGAAAAAACAGCTGCCTAATAAAGGAGGTACAAAAGAAAAATAATTACTCACCATAGTAATGATGTTTCTTCTAATGGATCCAATAGTGAGCTAATACAAAACTGCATTATCTAAAGCTAGAAATGTTGCTTCAGAGACAGAATGATGATGATGACAGAATTCAGAACTCCATTCAAATGCTGCTGTGTGCTGTTGCTCAGCCTAGTGTTCTAACATCAAATAAGTGCTGAATAGTAGATGGCAGCAGTGCCAACTTGTCTAACTTGCAAAACTATGAAGTAAATTTCTAAGATTACATATTGACCTTTTTAAACTTCACAGCCCACTTCCTTAGTCCGACAATGGTAATTTTAGACATTAATGAAAAAAAATGTTCTCACAGTCCAGTTCGGAATGGAAGGGATTATAAACTGGGCCAAACAGATGGTCAACCAATCACTTCCATTTCCTGATCCACCAGCCCCACTCCCACTCCTGCGCTTATATGTTTTGTGATGTCTAACCATGGAGACCATGGGGGCATGCCCCATAGAAGTCTATGGGGAGAGTTACTTAAGTATGTTATATAAGGCCCTGTCCAGACAGAGCTTTGATAACGTTACTGGTGCCCTGTAACGTTACCGCTTGCTCTAAAAACGGTTGCGTCCAGACCTGTAACGGTTTAAAAAGTGTTCTTTAAACCGTTTTTAAAACCACCAAAGAGCAGGTCTTTAGCACGGTTGCTGAGACGTTACCTGTTTTTCTTCATTTTGAGGAGTAGTGCGGACGGGTGAAGGAAGTGTTTTTTGTAAAATATGTCCTCCAGTGGACTGTAACGCTTTTCAAAACGTTACAGGAAAATTGAGAAGGAACACTGATGTGGATGCAGGGTAACAGTTTAAAAACCGATTCAGCTGTTGAATGTGTACGCACAGAACCGGGTTGAATGGTAACATTTTTAAAAACGTTTTTATAGCTCATTGCTAGTCTGACAGGGCCTAAGTTATAGTATCCTATGATAAAAATTAAATCAACCGCTCAACTAATAGGTGCTAACACTCTTGAGGCTGTATCATTTGAATCCATAGCCATGTGAAACTGGCATTTTGTGGCCTCCAATGCATCTTTAGCATTCTCTGCTACATCACTGCTAATGTCACCCCCACGTTCTCACTAAGAGCTTGAAAAGTGCCCCAAAGAGTCTTTTGGTACTGTGCATTGTAGACTAGGTAGGCAGCCTCCCTTAACTGCAAAGTTGCTAAGGTGTACATTTTCCTTGCCAGTGAGTCATTTTCTGGTGGCACTGCTGCCAGTGACACAACTGATTTCTCACATGCGGCTGCTTGCACAACTCCCTCATGGTCAGATGGAACTACAGGAATTCAACTCCCTGCCTATCTGCCTGGTATTTCTTTTCCATGTTTTCAGCTATGACAGGAACCGAATTTGGGTGTTCCAGAATCCTGATAGCGGCTTTTTTGAGGCATTTCTGGATGGGTACTTTCAGCCTCTTTGACATCAGTCCCAGCATACTCATAAATTCTGCCTCCTTAAAGAGCTAGTGGAGCCAAAACAGGCAGACAGGAAAAGAATACAAATTTTAAGTAGTAGCCAGTTGTAGCTTTTTATTTCTGAAGTATTTTTATTTTTCCTTTTGCTCATCAGAAAGTCTTCTATGTGATAATATTGTGCTGGATGTGTGGAACAGCTCTCAATCTGGCAACTGATATATCTAACTCTACTGCCCCACACTACATCATCAGCATTATGATCTCACTGACAGTGACATCACAGGTGCATGACCTGGTAGTCACTGAATTGCTGTTCCTAAGTAGCAGTGATGTCACAGTCAGTGATGTAGCAATGTTGATGATGTAGTGTGGGGCACTAGAGCAATCCATGTCAGCTGCCAGGCAGAGTGCTGCTCCCCACATCACACCTACTAACATCAGATAAACAATCTTCTAACTAAACAAAAGGAAAATAAAATGTACCTCAAATATAGAGGATAATGTATGGTCATTGATGGTTAACCGGTTTGCTAACCTTCGAGAGGTTGCCAAGGCAACAATGTAAACCTCGAGAACAAAGCTCGAGAGGTTTACATCACCATGGCAACCTCAAGATGGGTTAAAAAAATGGTTACCCATCGATGTACCATACATAATATTCTATAATGTATGGTACCATTTAGGTTTTTTAGAAAAGAAATAAGTTCCTTACTGAAGTTTTTTTTATGTCGCCACTACTCTGCCCTCACCGCCACGGCCGTTTCAAGGCCGTCTGATCCAGTTGCACGCATGCCCAGACTGTTCCTGGTTGTTAACCCATCGATGATGCATCACATCAATGGGTTAACAACATCGTGTCATCACATCGATGGTAAAACGTTGTTATAAAAAGGTAGATTTCTACCCATAACAACGTTCTACCATACATTATATAAAAGGTAATGGTTGACTGCTTTTAAAATCTAATATTAGTTTTAGGCAGTACATTAACTCTTTAATATCCTTCTTGGTTTCTGTGGAGGGATATCTAAGGTCCTTACAAAAGAGCAGTATGAGATAAAATCTTCATTGACTCTGGATGATGAACCAAAGTCATATTCAGGGGTTGTCTTCAGGTCTGTTAGTCCCCCTTCTTCCTCCTCCTCCTCCTCCTCCTCCTTTGTTTCTTCCAGCACAAGTTCAAAAAATGCCTCAGGCTGGGAAAGGAGGTTAGGAATAGTGGCTAAGTTTCCCATGGATTGAATGGCTTGGAAAAAATGCCACATTTTTGTAATGTCCTCAGCTGAGGGCATAGCTCTCGGTTCTACTGCTGGCTCCTGGTCCCTTTCAGTGGGAGGTGCAGTCAGATGCTTTTCTTTTTGCTTTTTTCTTTACTGGTGTTGATGGCACCAGAGCATCTGTAACATTTTCTGTCTGCCATACTTAGCATTAGAGTTCCCCATGATAGTACATGTGATACATTGTTTAATATAGCCAGAATTTATTCAGTGAATTCAACTCGTACATGAGAATAGATGAATATGATCAAGTTCTCAAACTCTATTTGCCCATAGATGAGATAATATCTGGGCATAAATCTGTCACTATCATATTTGGAATGTAAATGTTGTTTCTGTTATGTGTAAGAATTTATTATGTACTGTTGTTTATTCTTTTTGAAACATAGTAAAAATGTATAAAGTAAAAAAGGTTCCCCCATTCGGACACCCTGTGTTTGTCTTTTGTTTATTTTTTTGTTTTTTGTGCTGGAAGATGTCTTTGCAGCTTTTGCTATCTCTTTGATTAGAGACTGCAGCTTGCTTTATGTCACCCTTTCGTTTATCTTCAGGTGAGGTACTGGAAGATGTGTGCTTGCCACCATCTGAGGTAACCCCCCTCCATATTGTGCATTTTTCTGGGAGAGCTGTGACGTGATGCTGTGGCAGACTGAGACTGTCCAGGCTTTGCCCGTTTCTTTTGGGTAGTTAAGCACAACAGTTTTCACAATTTATAGTTTTGGTAATCGTGGTCAGGGCCTAAGGAGTCAAAACAAAGGTGCTGGTGGTTTGCCTTTGCCAAGATCTTTTTACAGGATAACAGTTTTGAAATCCTGTAGGCCCTGTCCTTTTTGGACTTTCTGTCATGGCAATCAACAGAAAAGGCTTGAAAAATATTGTGATTTCTTAATTTAGTAAAAATATAAACCGGTTTATAAAACAGATAAAATAAACATTGTTTTTTTTATTTTTAAATCTCTTAAAAGGGTTACCGAGAAATGGGTGGGGAACCATACTGAATTATATTTCTCTGGTTCTAGAAACCAGTCAGGAGCCAGAGAAAACCACTATGAAGACAAATATTGAGTAAAATATCCTCTCTATTGCAAATATTGTGAAAACTGAAATGATAAGGAGTTTTTTCCAAGTAAAAAATCATAAAAGACACAGCCAGGGGACTTGGAGAGGACTCCAAGGCAACTGATCTGTTCAATGCAGAAAACAAATCTGACATCAGGACACTAGAGGGGCAACAGCACACAGCAGCATTTGAATGGCGTTCTGAATTCTTTGATCACTATTCTATCCCTGAGGCAACATCTCTGGCTCAAGATGATGCCGTTTTTCTAAGGCATCACTACTGGACTCATGTTGTTAGCTGGTAAAAATAACAAATGCACACAATTAATTTAATTGATCCATTGATTCAATCTCTCATCTACTTTTCATACTTATGTGTGTCCCAATATTTTGTTCTACTGAATCCAAAATATTTACTGTTTCTTAAAAAAAGCCACACATGCCACCCAATGATGAGAGTTGCAGCTTGCTATGTTGCAAACTCTCATTATAATCCTAACTCCAGATTGCCACATATTAAGTGACAGAGGCCAAACTAAGCATCCATCTCAGACACATCTGCCTTGGGGAGGGCAAATGACTTCTGGTATAATATGACTATCCCCAGGTAGCCCAAGACACAGGATGTTCGGAAGACAGGAATTTGCAGATCCAGACAGTAAGGTGCAATCTTGCTTCTACCATGATGCAGGAAGCTGACATATGATATAGTGGCATCACATGTCCAGTTCTATACCAGCAATTATAAAAAGGGTCTGAGAAATGGAACTTTCTGATTGGCTGTAAACATTCTAACAGCCTTATGTTAATCTTTTATTAATATACAGGAAGAGCTTCACCATATGCTGACCATGGTTTAACACTGTTTAAAAAAAATTTTTTATTATAATAGCAAATAAGGCACTCCAAGGGTTATGTTAATGGTGAGTTAATCACCCTCTTGGGGTATGTGGCATTCGGCTATGCCTCATGCCACATTAAACCCCTAGAGGGTGATTAACAGACCATTAACATAAACCTTGGTCATGCCTTATTGCTTAAGTATTGGTTGGCATGTGGTGGGTGAGCCTTATTCAATCCCACTTCTGACTGGCCACAAAGATTTCCTGTCTCAGGCTCGGTTGAGTGTGAGACATACTAGCATGAAAATACAGGTGGAAACAACATACTGTAGATGATAACTACCACCTGATCATAATGAATAAGATGGTGATCATCCAAGTTCTTTGTGTGATATCCATAATTTTGCTCTCATGAATTGTGACATCACACTAACAACAGGGAAGAGTGCCTCCACCCCTTCTTTATGGATGTTATGTATAATGTATTTTTTTAAAGTCAGGTTGTCTGAGCTGCCTACTCTGCTGCCACCCGAGAGGGCAAAAGAAAATTCATTAGTATTTTGCCCATGATGCATGTGCTTCCATGACCCACCTAGGAAAGCAATTACAGCATGAAAATGATGTACCCTGGTAGGCAGAACAAACAGGTGACGCATTCAAGAGTGTAAATACACAGTCTGAAGCCTAGCCATTCTAACCTGCATTACCATTCTAAATACTTTATTGGTGCTCATTTGGATCACGCCTCCATGTTCTCTTGCCCAGTCATGGCACCTGGAATTCTAGGTCTCCTGAAACCTCTCCCCACCCCCATGGAGAAAGTTCCAGTTAGCTCTTCTCACAACCAGCTCCACCCAGAAGGTTAAGTCTTGGATAATACATGAGGGGACAGGCATTACATATCTGGCAACAGCACCAGTAAGCATGAGAGCCAGGGCTTGTGGATGGACTGAAAGAGGATTGAGTCCTCCAGGTAAGGAGGAAAAAAGTAGGCCACTCTGATGGCCCAGCAGTAGTATGCTGTGCTGCCATGAAGGGGCTCATATATTTGTGTTGACCTGTAGTGCAGCTCTCCACTGCCTGGGACCCTTGGGGTGCTAGTTTGTCACCCTTTTAAAGTGATGGCTTAGCCTGAGTTTCAGGTGTACAGTGGTTTAGCTTTTCAAGGTCTCCACTGTGGGAATTTGGTGAGCTCCTGAGTACGTGCCTAACTCAATCTACTGAGTAGTCCTATTTTGTTGGGGATTGTATCAGTGTCTCTGGGACTATGGTTCATAAGACCCACATGCAGTTTAAACAAACACATGGATGCCCTGAGTAAGACTGCAGATTGAATCTGTACTATACCCTGTGTAAAAGCAAATGGTACCCAACAGTACAAGCAGGTTTTTAAATAATCCCCTCTCTTATGCATTCTCCTGGGACCCTTCTCCTGGCATACAGGCACATTGTGAAGTGTACTAGGCCCACCCCTGATCCAGACAGATAGCCCCTCTAGGGTCCCAACCCTAAGGCTTACATGGATGGTAGTGCCCGTGATCTCCTATGCCTCTGTGGGTGGTCACCTGTACTTACAGGCCTCCTGTTGAATTTCCACAGCTTGGAGAAGTCCACGGCTAAGTTTTCACAGATTTTACATAAAGACTCTTCTAATCGCTAGGCCTCTCTGGGACCCTAACACAGGTTCAAAAGGCCATTAGGAAGACTCTCATTATGGAAGACCCTCCAGAGTCCTCTCCCCTGGATTCCTCTCCTTTCCCACTACTCTTCCTCTCTCCTCGTCTTACTAGAAGTTTCTCCAAGCGTAATTATACTCCCTTTTTCCTCCCTATCAAATGTCTGGGCCTTAAACCTATCCTTCATATCAACCAAATCTAGTAACATCTGTCCTTCTCCTTGTGGAGGGGAGGGTTGCAATACACACCTGTTAAGGCTCCATTAACTCTTCGGAGAAAACAATTACCCCTAAATAAATCACAGAGGCTAATTATGAAACAGTGAGTGAGTGCAATGTGAAATGTCTTACACTGAAAGCAATTTTTATAGTGGTCATTACTTTACCACGCTGGGTGAATGAGTTTCAGACCCCAGCAGCAAATGCATGTTTCACTAGTTTTCACACAGGTAAAATGGCTATTAAGACAAATCCAAAGTTCTCATGAAACCTAATTTTTGAATTTCATGTAAATCAATTCATCCTACTGCCTGGTTTCCATCCCCAGCCACATTCCAATCTAGGGGACTGCATACTGGATTCTCAGTGTGTACACTGCCATGACTTGCCACCAGGGGCTGCATGTGCACTCCCTCCCAAGAAGCTGAGCAAATGACCTCTACAACATGCCCAGCCCTTAGCTGGACCCACATGTGAACTCTGATCTCACAGGCAGTAGTACAATGTGCTGTAACCATGCCACTGAGCAGGACCAGTGTAATATCTGAGTGTGTAACTGTTGCTTCCCTGTCTTACAAATAAGCAGGCTTTTTTGAGTCCTAAAATATCCTGTGCCCCATTTTCAGTCGCAGTGGGTTTTGGCATAAAACAGTAATGAAATTGTTGCCCCCTTTAACTACTGCCTATCTTCGCTATATTAAAAAAAAATGTATTTTTAATTTTTTTTGTTTGTCCTTTTTCTTCTTCAGGGACTTCTGCCAGTGTGTATCTGATGTCCCCCCACACTGCCCCCCCCCCAGGTATGAGACCACCTTCCCCCCTCATGTCCCCATGACTTACCCTTTGTGGCAGGGGGTGGAGAATGCTTCAACCCACCAGACCAGATCCAGCTTTGAGGCGGTGTCTTCCCGGGGTGGCACTGCAGGGGACATTCATCATCCTTTCATGTGGCAGAGGTCCTTTGTTTTCCCATTTTCTCACTTTGGGGATGGAGCGTGTAATGACGCAAGGGGCAGCACTCCTCCAAGCGTCTGCTCCATCCCCTCCCACATCTGCAGCATTGGCGTGATGCCCCCCAGCTTCCGCTAGGGTCCGACTGCTGGTACTCCCTTCCCCAGAGAAGGAGAACAATCCTTGGGACACTCAGTCCTTCTCCACCCCTGCCGACTCATGTTCATTCCTGAACACAGGTCACTGGCATGGCGTAAGGCGTGGCATCCAGTGCCTCAACCCTTTATGCCACCGGGCCAGCTCAAAAAATGTTCTTAGTTGTAGGGAAAGGAGCACCCCCATGACTAAGTTGCAGTGCAGATGGAACTACCAGATATTAGTGGGTGCAATGCTATGCTGTGACTCTGTGTTGACCGGTGGTGCCATCTAAAATACCCCCCCATGCTGACTCCTAATCTCAAAGCCTAATTCTGAGCTGCTTGCTCAGTGGCTTTTCCCAAGCAGTCCAGTGGCCCTCTGCACTCCCTATGTATTTATTTTATTTATTTCTTTATTTCTTACACACAAGACCCTTTAGGCTGAGCCTATTTTCAAAGGGTCTAGAGTCAAGATACAGAAGTATTACAAAGGAATGGCAGTCTATGTATATTCAATGATTAAAGTGCACACAGTGCAATATGAGATGCAGGTAGAGAAAATGGGAACATATTTTGAAATAGCTCAATAGGAATATGAAACAGTGAAGGCATAGTATAAATGAATAGGAATCAGTGGGACAGGCAAGCAGCTGAGTGAGGAAGAGAAGAAAGGGCTAAGGAGTCATCAGTTGCATTCACAGGGGTTAGGAGGAGTGAGTGAGGTGAGTAGAAGGGTCTTAAACATAGGAAGAGTATTAGTAGCACCTGTCTCCCTGGCCCCATACTCCCAAGACTGTCCCTCAACATCCAAGTCCTACATCGATCTCTGTCTCTGCCCAGCTCAATTAACATCTTTCCCAGGGTTACAGCACCCCTACCTCTTGTTTGTTCTAAAGGCAAGGAGTGCTGCAAAACTCTGAGACAAAGTCTGTGAAGTTAATCATGTTTTGCGAATGACCTTTTGGTCCCTTTACATAGTGATCTCTTCACTGCCCAGTCACAGTGTGATAAGGAACTGCATGTGGAAGGTATGTGAGCCCTGATGGGGCACAAAGTCACCAGTGTCATTAAGTGATCATTGTGACAACTTGGTGATAAACCCCAGGCTGCACATGGGGCCTCCTACATCTCAACTTTTCCTTTTACTGCACAACACAATAGACTCATACAGAACATTTCTAAACATTGTGTATTTTTTGTAAACACTGGCAACACTATACGCTTACCTTGGCACCAAGCTTCAGTTGATCAATAGTGTTTTCAGCTTCTGCATATTTTGCAAGTAACTTGTCATATTCATCCTAAAAAATAACGCCAAAGTCATTTTTATGGAGAAGAAGATTGAAAGTAGTCTTATTAGTAAGGCTTCAGTTGCCAGTTATGCAATCAGGTAAAGAGCGACTATATAGCACAGTGTTATGTATTTTTCAATACCAAGTGAGTAGAAAAGATACGAAGGCAACCTAAAATGAAAGCAGAATTGCAGAGAGATTTTATATCACTTCGCCTGTTGAAGCTGATTTTTAAATACTGGTTCTAGTTCTGTTACTGTACAATCTCCACAGGGTTTTTAGTTATCCTAGTGGTGAGTTCTGATTTGCACATGAATAAGAAAAGTATTTCAGAACTGTATGACATAGTTTATGTCCTTGCTCAACTTTATCGTTGTTGGCTCAATGTATCCAAGTTCTACTATTGAACTCTGTGGTTGAAAGGGACATAAACTATAACATACAGTTCTAAAATGGCACTTAACACCAGAGTGTACATCAGAAACACCCACTGTGTTTACTGAAAGGTCTGTCTAGGTGTAAGAATAACAGAAATGGAACCAGTAATAAAAGAAACAGCTTTCACTGGGAAAATTTACTTTCAGGCTCAGCACAGTTCTGGATTTTCAAAGGGTGATGCAGGCTGCATCACTCCCTTGCGTGGCCACAGCTGTGACATTCCTGAATGCGACAGCTGCACCCAATTTTATAATCTTGTGAGCAGTTATGATAGTTTACCAGCTTTGAAGTAAAGTTCCAGTGTAAGCTACATGTTAAGGGTCCCTAAGCATGATGCAAGCTAGACCACAAGAAGTTGGTGTAGTGAACATCAATTTGCGCAAGGGACTGAAAATCCCACTAGACTGCCACAAGGCCAGTGCCCCATATATTTCATGCACCCCAGGCTTGCAGCAATCTTATGCTTCTGAAAATCTGGCTCCGTCTCCTTCGTAAGGATGTATATCTTAAAGAACAAGCATTTGTCAATGCCAAATGTTCACCACGAGCATTGCTGATGGACCGGGTCTTGCTTGAATACATTTTCACTATATATTTATCCAGGAGAGACCGGGGGAGATGCAATATCTCATTTTCACTGCTGTCCTGCCTTTACACATTTTTAAATTGTATTTACCCAGGATATGCCAGCTGAGGGGCAATATCTAATTTTTAGTGGGCTCCTACATTTTGTCCCCAAATTTCCAACAGTCTTTTAATGAACTGACATTATGACCAGGACAGGTGGAATGTTTTAAGTCCCATCCAAAAGGTAATTTTGCAGTGTGACTGTAAAAATAAGTTTTGGAAGGGGGTTAAAAAATGACACCTGTCATGTTCAGGGGGTGAGTTAACCAAGGGATATGTTGAACATTAGAGGCCAAAATCTATACAAATAAAGTTATGAGTAAACATTGGAACAGTTCAATGTTTCTTCATAACTTAGTTGTTTTTTTTTCACATTTTGACCTCAAATGTTTAGCATACTGTAGTCTTTTTATGGCCACTCTTTCTGAACATGACAGGTGTCATTTGTAACTTAGTAGCCATAACGTCATTTCATGCCAGCAGTGTCAAAACACATTTTGGCCAGGATTTGAAAAATGACAGTTGGCACATTCACGAGGTAGTGTGAAAAAATGGCTATGTTGAAAATTTGAGTTCTAAATATTGAAAATTACCAAGGTTATGAGCGTGCATTGAAAATCTCAATATACACTAGTAATGTTGTTGTTTTTTTACCCCAAATTTTCAACATGGCCTTCTCATGACCCCACTTCATGAACAAGGGTAGAGACAATTTTCAAATCCTGCCTGAAAGGTGATTTCATTTTACAAGTGTGAAACCCATTTTGGCCAGGATTTGAAAAATGGCAGCTGGTACATTCAGGAGGGTGTGTGAAAAAAATGGCTATGTTGAAAATTTGGGGTCAAAATATTGAAAATTACAAAACTTATGAGCGTGCATTAAAAAATTTCAATGTACGCTCATTGCGTTGCTATTTCCTAAAAATTTTCACCCCAAATTTTCAACATAGCCTTCTTATAACCCCACATAGCCTTCTAGTGACTCTACCTCATGAACATGGTGGAGAAAATGTTCAAATCCAGCCCAAAATTTGTACCACAAGTGTAAAAACACATTTTGGCCAGGCTTTGAAAAATGATAGCTGTCACATTCATGAGGTGGTGTGAAAAAATGGCTGTGTTAAAAATGTGAGGTCAAATTATTGAAAATTACAAAAGTTACGAGCATGCATTGAAAAATTTCAATGTATGCTCATAACTTTGTTGTTTTTTAATATTTTACCCCAAATTGTCAACATAGCCTTCTTATGATACTACCTCATGAACAAGGGTGGAGAACATTTTCAAATCTTGCCAAAAAGGTCATTTCGCACCACAAGTGCAAAAACACATTTTGGCCAGGATTTGAAAAATGAAAGCTGTCATGTTCATAAGGTAGTGTGAAAAAATGGCTATGTTGAAAATCTGAGGTCAAAATATTGAAAATTACCACAGTTACAAATGTGTGTTGCAAAATTTCAATATACACTCTTAACTTTGTTGGTTTTGATATTTGCACCACAAATTATTAACATACTATAGCCTTCTTATGACCCCAACTCATGAACAAGGGTAGAGAAAATTTTCAAACCCTGCACAAAACATGATTTTGCACTTTTTGGGATGGATTTGCATAATTTCACCACCCTTGTTCATGAGGTGAGGTCCCAAAAAGGCCACGTTGAAAAATTTGGGGAAAAATATTAAAAAATGACCAAGTTATGAGGACAAGTTCAAAATCCATTGAAACACATTGAACGGCATACCTGATTTCCTTACTTACCATCCAGCACTGAAGAGTGAAGAAGTATCTCTGGTCCAGAAAGGATTACGGCACTGGACCCCCGGTAGGTAAGTAAGGGGTGGGGATGTGGGGGGTGCTGAGTGGGAGGGTCAGGTGGATGAGGGTAATGGAGGCAGTGTGCCGGTGGTGGCAACAGACATCGATGGACGGTTTCCTTTTTTACAGGCTATATAAAAGATAAAAAGGCTATGATGGATGGTTTTCCTTATTTCAGGTATTGACACTGGGGATTTGGGCACCCCACTCTTGGAGTTATGTTTGGTGGCATGAAGGGAAGGCTAGCCGGTGCTGCACAGCAGGGTTTTATTAGTGAAGACACCAACCCTTTTTAACACTGAGACAGGGGTGTAAAGATGGTTTCAAAGTTATCCAAAAAAACAGAGTCCTGAGTATAAGGATAAAGGATCCCTTGTCCGAGCCTTGCATTGTGACACAGGGTGTTCAGCAGGACTCTGTATAGGGGCCCTTATTATTTTCACTCTTTACTAATGACCCACCAGATGTATTTTCATCCTCTAATCAAATCTTATATGCTGATGAAACAGTCCTTCTCAGTTTGGGCAGCAGCATTACACATATTCAATCAGATTTATAAATGGGTTTCACAAAACTGACTGGCTAGAAGCAAAAAAAACTGATAAGTCAAAAACAAGATCTATGCTGTTTGGCACAAGCAGTAACTCTCCCAAGCTGAGGGGAACTTGGTCATTTGAGGGATGATAGGGGGAAATCTGATTTTTGTTAAAGAATTTAAGTATCTGGGGTTCTTTTAGCATGACATTTAACTTACATTCCACACATAGAGTCTGTAACTAAAAAGTTAAACCAAAAGTTTGGATACTTATGTCAAAATGTTGGATCTTTAACAACGGAGGCCAGGACATTGGTGGCAAAGCAGGTTCTGTTGCCAATATTGGATTATGTGCTGTCTTATTTGCTAATCAGTCAGAAAGTTTTATGCAACTCTATAAGATAGTGCTTAACAATATACTGTATGTAGCTTTGCACTTAGGGCACTGCTTAAAACACATCACTGCACCTTGTAAAGAAAGCTGTGTACACCTTCTCCAGCTCAAAGCAGAAACTTAAACATGGCCACTTTTGCACAGAGAATCTACAGGCCAGGAGACTACTAGAACGTCAAAAAAATATTTTTAAACTACAGGTTAGTAGCAGATTCTTTACATGGGCTGGTCCATTTGCCTACGAACAGTGTCCATGTTCTACAGAACCAACTGCCTCTGTCAACTTATCTGTATCCTGTATCTCACTATCGATTTGTTGCTCAGAGTTTGTCTTTTGAATGAATACCCACTGTTTGCATTGTATTTTTCCTTGTACTTATGCACTGTATGTTTATTATTATCTGTATGTATTTCTCTCAGTATATTTCATGTAATTAATTCTGTGTTGCTGCTGATAAAGGGACAGCTTGTCTCAGTGAGCCAACCAAGTTACCAAAATCCAAATAAAATAAATAAATAAATACATTAAATAACATTTCAACAAGTGTTGATCTTAACTGTTCTGCAGATTGTTTAAGCACATTATACTGTGTATAAAACTGCTGCTACTTGTTTGTGCCTTCATGTGTTTTGAAATCTCAGTTCACCATGTGCACATCTTGTGTGTTTGAAAGTGTATTATATTGTCCTCAGTGTCAGTCATGGCTGTGACAGGGCTTGTTCCAGTCTACTAACTGGTTAAAAATAAAAATGAAATGGAATGAATTATATTTTTCCAGGCAAATTCTCTCCACTGCAGATAATGTGTAGATTTGTACTGTATATATGGATGCAGCTTTGCTCCCACTGTTTATCAGTCACTTTGTTGCTCCTGTCCCAGCGACTTTTAATGTACTTGGTACCTTCAATTGGAAGTTATCATATTTCCTTGTATAATCTAGAGATCAGTTTCTGACCCAGCTGGTCAAATTGGGCTAAAATCAAAAGAATTTGTGGTGGTGTTATTGCACCTCAGTGTTGTCTCCAGGTGATGGGGGCCACCCTCTTTTAAAGTCACAGAGAGAAAAATGGTTGATTTTGCATTGAAATTTAGTACATTAAGTTATAAATGTGCAATGTCATTCTTGATGTTGATGATGTAGGGGCAATATGAGCTAAGAATGGAACTATTGACTATACTGAATGGAAGAAACATTCCCTGTGAGACCAGTCTGGGGCTAAAAGAATGTGATGACCTTTGCAATGTTCTACTTTTGGAGGACTAATAGTATGTGAGGAACAAGAGGAGAGGTCTAAGGTTAAAATCATTGTCTTAGACAGGGCATCTGTCACAGAACACTTTAGAACACAGTGTCAGAAGAACGACGTTAGGAATTTACCACCATAAACCTTATGGAATGCTGACACAGAAATCCCACATTGGGATTGGTACACTAGTGTCCTTATCTGACCAGAATGTATAGCTAGTGTAAACAGCACACCAGTTACTTGGGAAGATAACAACTACACATCAGGCTGTCTCATAGGTAGGTAATATTGCAGACACTTTTCCATTTGATACACACTGGGGGAAATAATGATATTCTAAGCATACCAACATACATTACCGGATTCTATTAGCAGCCACAGAGCTTGAAGTGCCTTATAAAATCAACCTAAAATTAAAGGATCCCTTTTAACCAAAATGGCCTTGGTCAGATAGGCACCACAGAAACTAGCTAATGGGTCATTCTCCACTAATATTAGGCCATTTGATGTCCAATTCTTAATTAAGCCACATTTCGATCAATTGCATGTATACTTTATACATTATATTTTATAGATCACATTCATTTCTGGGAGTATAGACATGTTTTACAGTTTTACAGAATTGGGTAGGTTTCATTATTTTGCAGATATTTAATAATAATGGTTAAAATATGGTCTTTTTCATTAAATGTGACATTTGGACACAGTCCTTCATTGAATGCATTTAACACTGGAAGTATGCTGCTAATCACACATTTTTGCTCACAGTTTTGAAAAGCATCCATGTAAGTGTATGTTTATACAGTGTATACAATGGGAGTGCAAAAAAATATACACGTAAACAAAATATTTGCATGGCAGTAGGACCTAGAGTGATGAAAATTTTTTTATCATCACTAGAGGTGGGCCATCACCATTTATCATCACTTGAGACTGATCACAACAGAGCACTTAACCAATGGGACAGCAGCTTAAACAATTCCTGATGACATCACAATGACCTCAGCTGCACTCAAAACAGAGCAGTGAAATCAAACGGAAACAGTTTATTCTTCATTAAAAAAAACTAATATGAAAGTTTTACAATTTAAAATACATTGCATGAATTGGACACCTAATGATCTCATTCAGAATATGAGATTTATCATCACTTGTGAGGGTGCACGACTTTCATAACTCACTCATGGCTCTGCCACTCATGAGTTATGGTCCTGCCCCCTCACTCATGATGGCAAATGGCATATTCCAGGGTTTTATTTAACTCTAAAAATTGATTAGCGTTTTGCTCATAAAAGTGCTAAAACATTAAAAAAATGCATAGCACTTGCCTCATTGTGTTTAACAAACATAACACTTCTAGAAAACTTATAGAAATACTTTCTGTACAGTTAGTATTGTCCCAGGAAAAAAACGCTAGTCAATTATTTAAAACCCTGTATTCTGAGTTTGACCATTGTATGTCCCATATTTAACACCATTAATATATTATCCTATTTTGGATTTTAGAAGTGAAAAAGATTATACTGAATGTTTGTCCATTGTCACCTTCAATAAAAAGATTAGAAATGTCCTTTAAAAATGCAGAGACATTAGACTGTGCCATTTTTATATTTAGCTTAATAGCCACATCATAAAATACTGATACAAATATGTTTGTTTTAACCTTAGTTTCTGAATTCAGCTCCATCTGAAATGCGATTTAGTGTCCATCCAAAAGTAATTCAATTTTCTGTTATTAAAATTAGACTGTCCCAGTGCTGACGGAATGGGTATACAAATAAAGTGCAGAGGTAAAACAATGGCAGGTGTATAACTTGATTGCAGGAAATAGAGTTGAGACAGTGAGGGAGGCCAAAAAAATGGAAATGACATACCTACCATAATTTTTGATCTTCTTGGATGAAGTCTCAACCACTCATTCACACTAACAGGACTATGCCGGAGGCGCTAGGACCCAGCAGGAGCCAAAAATCTTCAGGAGGGTCAACACTGGGATAGGACCGCACATGCATGGTGCCATGAGACTAGCTTGCACCGTATAGGCTATCTCAGCATTGACCCTCCAACCACCTCAGTACCTTTTCGACCAAGGAGGTGCAGCATAAACTAATGAAAGAAAACCTAACCCTAACTTCCGGACATATGAAGGCCTGGATGACCCATGTAAGAAGGGTCAATTCAACAATGTCTTCACAGCTTGCACAACAAATAAGTGAAAACCAAAACAGAACGAGTGATCTCAGGGAATGGTGGGTGGGCGTGTGAATGAGTGGTGGAGACTTCGTCCAAGAAGATCAAGAATTACAATAAGTACGTAATTTCCATATCTTCCTGGACTAAAAGTCTCCACCACTCATTCACACTAATGGGAGAGTACAGAACTGAAAATCAACCCCTTAAGTAGGGCAATAGGATTCAAAGTTCACTCAGGACAGAAGTCCATAAGGACTGTCCTGCCGAAGAAAGTGAACTGTCTGGCATGGACATCCAGAACATAGTGCTTTTACAAAGGTTATGCATTGAGCTCCAACTCACCACCTTGCAGAAGTCTGCAATGGGTACATTACAAATCTCCGCTAAAAAAGCTGCAACCACTCCGGTAGAGTGGTGTGAACCTGGCCTTCCAACTTGACCTGTGCCATGGATTAGTAGTATTGAAGACCTGCAACTAACAAAGCTGAAATACATCTCGTGGCAACAGGCTTACCCAGCTGAGGCATGCTGAAAACTACAATAGTTGCACAGATGCATATCTCTTCGTTCTGTCGATGTAGAATTGCAGAACCCTCTTAACATCCAGAGAAATGAAGGGAGCACTCTCCTTCATTCTGGAGTTAATGAAGTAAGTAGGGAGAAGTAAAACTTGACTAACGGTAACTGAACCAGTGACATGCTGTCTACTGGCTCAAGATAGACTGAAAACATGCAGAGGTGTACCTTCACCGCCGAATAATGCAGACCTGCATCTGACAGATCCAAGAGGCATTCTAACACCTTACTTGGTGAGCAACCAGAGGGTCCAGATGGGATTTGCACCCCAGAAGGAGAAGGGTTTCCACTTAGCCATGTAAGCCCTCCTGGTGGAAGGCCTATGCACGGCTTAGAAGATGTATGTGATGGTTTGGGAAACCCAAAACTTGCCCACTTCAATTTCCTGAGGAGCCCGGCATGGAGATGAAGGGAACGCAGGTTAGGATGGACTAAAGTTCTTGTGTCATAGGTCCACTCGTAGAGGGAGTTGCCTCTGGGGAACTTCCGAAAGGCTATTGAATAATGCAAGCATATCTGCCGAGGCCAGTCTAAGACGATGAGATTCATCCTGCCCGCCCCCGAGCCTATAACTTGTGCAGCACCCTCTGACTTAATGGAAGAGGAGGAAAACATACAGGGAGCGTCTTGTCTACTGCAGTGAATACATCCTGACAGGAAACACCAGGGTCTGGATTTCTGAAGCAGGATAGAGGCAATTTTGCATTGAAAAAGGACGCAAAAAGGAGCAGGTCCGAACTGCCCCACTCACCAAAAGTGACTGCACGAAATCTGAACTGATGCATTGTGTTTGAGGTACCACTGTCACAACCTCACAGCCTTCCTGCAGAGAGGGTGGGAGGGCATCCCACCCTGCTTGCTGATGTAATACATCACAGCTCTGTTCGCCATCTGAAGCAGGATCACTTCATGGCAGAGGGCATCCTTCAGGACTTTGTTTATAAGATAGCGCTCATCTCTAAGAAATTTATGAAAAGAAGAGGTTCCTCCTGGCTCTGCACCTGAGTGTGGAGGTCTTGACAGTGAGCTCTCCAAGACAGATTTTGTCCAAGACTCCATCATTTTGAATGGAGGATTGCAGATGCGTGGTTGGAGATCACTGCTTGCTGCGGGGGACGCCCTGAGTCCCAGCATCCGCTCAATTGAAAGGGGCACGAAAGAGTCATTTTCCATGATGTAACAAGCCATCTGAAGATGTTGTTTCTCCCATCCTCTGGAATGAAAAACAATGCCCTGGAGGTATCCAGGAGGGCTCCTAAAAAGAGGAGCTGCTGGGAAGATGAAACTTGCACCTTCCCCAAATCAGAAAACCCCCTGAAGAGAACAACTGAGAAGCTGTGGTGACTGCCTCCTTTGTCTCTTGCCCAGATGGGCTAGCTTGGAGCCAAATGTTCAGGAATGAATACTTAAATGCAGAGGTTTTAGTGACCTCCTCCCTGAACAGGTACTTGTTTAACCTTCCAAGGTTGACAAATGGCACATGACGCCTGTTATCTTGGACCAGAAGAAATGGAAATAGGAAGCTGTGCTCCGTTCCACTGTGGAACAACTTCTTCTGCCCAGTTCCCTCAGAGGCCCCATATCTCAGAAGCAAGAGAGTGTGACTGAGAGGCGAACAGACTGGGCTGCCATCTGGGTGGAAGGTCTAAGGAAATCTGCGAAAATTGGGAGAGTATCCCTCTCGAACAATCCTGATGACCCATATGTCCACTGTAATGGACTTCCACTGGCTGTAAAACCAAATTATATGCCCCTCCTACTGCCAAGAGGTATCCCCCTCAGACAGCTGAGGTGGGACCTGAGCTGGATCCACAGAGGTTGGTACAGGGTGCTTTGGGGCCCTGTGCCCTCTACTGGGTTGGTTCCTGATAAAGGTACCTAGGCCTTTACCTTGAAAGGACTGCCCGTACAAGAATGTTGAAGGTCCCGTCCCTCTGAGAGGCAGCAGGTGCTGCCTGTTGTTTAAATGGCAGCCGTATTGTTCTGAGTGGCCCCCAGAACTCAGCCTGAGGGCCGAACCGATAAGCACTGTCAAGGAGACGTTCACCACCTGCTGCCAGCAGCAGCTGCCCTAGAGGCAGAGTCATAGGCATCCATAAAAGTTTTCAGACGATTATTGGGCTATGAGCCCCTAGTAATGGAGTGTTAGATTCCGGGAGGCTCTCAACAACTGCATTGAGTGTGTTCCACAGGGTGTACTTATACTGAGGAATGTAGGAACTCGAGACACAGAACTCTGCTTTGGTCCACAGATGAAGACTGAAATGAATGGTGGACCCTATATCCCTGAGGAAAAAGAACTGGAAAGAAGATCTTCCATCACGATGATACAGAAGGCTTGCATTCCAGCCCATAAAATTAGTCATCCGCTGTGTCTTTGACAAAGTAGAATAGGAAGAGACTCATCCAGATCCACTTCTACCCCAGAATTACCTCCAAAAGGCAGGTCTAAAACAGGAACACTCAAGACGCCACCACCTGGATCGGTGAAGAGTTCAGCACCATCTGTGGCACCGGCACCAGACCCAGTGCCAGATCTGGCACCAGACCGAGGCACCAGACCGAGGCACCAGATCCAGTGCCAGACCCAGCTCCAGACCTGGCACCACCCATGGTGCTGGCACCACCATTTTTAAAAGATGAACACATGTGACAGTCATTAACACATGTGAAACTGACACTGTCCATTGTATGAACTCCTATTTTGCATTTTATTATTAACTTAGATCATTCTAAACCAGAACGCACTTTATGTTACTGATTTTATTAATTAAATGCAATATAATTAAAATTAAAAAGTATAAATTACAACAGGGATTAAAAACTTTCAGCATGATGAATGCATGTGATAGTACATTAACACATGTGACACTGACAGTTGAAAAAAGGACTAATTTGTGCGTAGAACTTTTTTTTTATAGAAGATTAACTTGCATCATAGGGCAAAGTGAACAACAATTTTCATCATTAAGGATTCTGTTTTTTCTGTTTTACTTAATTGATGCACTGAAACTTGCATGCAGCTCATTCAGATTAAAATAGCACACCTTTCACTCTAAAAGCTTGTACATTACATTATTTTTGTTGAAGGAATAATGTCTCAAATGTGACAGAAGTTATCATTGACATTTTTAAGATGTAATATACTGTATGTCAATTATGAAAATAGAAAAACAGAATGCGTTAATGATGAAATTTTCCTAAAAAAAACTCATGTTTTCCTGAAGTTTACACCGTGATGGGAGTCATCTTTACAGTTCCACGTCAAGACCATGAAAACAAAGACAGCACGGTCAGTAACAGCTCTGTCAATAACCCAAAAGGAAAAACTGCATCCGGGCAAAATGGAGAAGAGCAATAACACTGTTAAAGAAACAATAGAGCAGAATTCCACAAGTAAGTAAAGAAACTCTGCTATTTGCTATAGCCTGCTAATTTTTTTAACTTTTTCCTTCAGTACTTTTCTGTTACATGATTCTTATGGTACATGGCTAAATGAACTCACTATTTTGCAACCACATGCACTCACTAGTTTATATGCTTCGCCGTTCCTTATTCTGTGATTCAGATGGCACGATCTTCACCACACTTTTTTGTATGACACAGTTTTGATGGGATATCTAACTAAAAAAAAACTTTTCACACAGTAAAATAATCCTTTTTTAAGCATTTTTTTCAGCATTTCAATGTCACATGCATTCATGAATTATCACGTGTTCTTTTTTAACAATTAATGGATTTAACTATGACTTTTTAACTCTATAGCATTTTAATAAAAAACTAAATTATTATAACTATCATGGCAGTTAATTTCTTTAAGTTTTTTAGCTATTTTAGATGATAGTAACATACAAAATAGGAGTTCTTATATCGGACAGTTGTACATGTGCAAATAACAACAACTGAAAGTTGTTGTGTAAAATACCACAAAGATAAAAAATGTTTTAGGTTTCAGTTTGCAGAGAAAAAAGTGAAACATAAAGTTCAAAAGGAGTTAAAGACAATGAAAGGACATGTCACATGCGTAACACAGAAGCACAGTATGAAATAAAGATTTACATACAGTATCTGAAAGAGAAAAAAATTATATTATCCTCAGATTAACATTTGATCATCACCTATAGCCACTACAAATGATATATACGTGGATTCACTAATTTGGATCTAGATTTTAATTGAATGCCACACAAATGGCCCCATATTAGCGGAGAATCACCATAATATAAAGTGATCATCTACACCCAAGGGGCCTTATTTTTTCTCAGTAACCATGAACAGTTTTGCAGAAGGAAGCATTTACTATAATGCACACTTAAGCTCCATCTGTTACAGTTTTTAACAATTACCTCACCAAATGCGGGCTGGAGCCCAGAAAGAGAGACATACTTTGTTTGAGCCAGTATTAAGCCCTTCCATCACAGCAATAATCAGTGGAAGCCACCTGACATACTGTATGCAACATTACAGAAGCCCTCTAACAGTGGGACATGACTAATGGAAATTGCTGCCTGCCAGGGACAGTAGGCTACTTTTACCACCATTTGAGCCTGCTGATCCATGGCAAGCCATTAAACCATCAGTAATAAAAACACTGCAGCAGGTTAAACAGGGCAGTCAAAACAGTAAATATAACAAGCTGTGGCATTAAGTCCAAATTGAAAGGGACAATTGTTCCACAAGTTAGTGACTCAATGAGACATGTGGGTAGAGATGGAGGTAGGAGCCAGCCAATCACACAATGTGGATCACCATCTTGCCTCTAATGAATGCTGAAATTCTAACTCAAAACTGTTCAATTAAGTCTGCAAATCCTAAATCAGATATGTGCTGGATCACTCTGCCTCCCCAAGTCCCTTGCACTCACACTTCTGAAAAGTCCAGACAATTCAATCTGTGTTGCCTATGCCTTCAGATTCCTTGTCCTGCTGGGCAACTTTTTCCTGCATCTTTTGGCTACCTGTCTGATTGCCTCCTTAGGATCGTTGAAGATGCAATTGCCTTCAATCACCAAGAGCTTTGCTAGCATCAGCATTCAGTGCTGTATTGTCAATTCTTGTACATCCCTCTTAGCAGAGTAACATTTTTTTTGAAGTCGTGCACTGTAAAAGGATACCTGATAATCCTCTTCTTCTCACAGGCGCAACCCTGGTGCTGATGCTCCACTTTTGAAATTCCAACTTTTATGTTCACTCCCACACAGACCACTAGCAGAGTCTGGGGTCCTGTTGCTTCTCATGTAGCCCTCTGTGGGGTGACTCGATATATTTTCTCAGACTGCAACTCTTCTTCTGGCCTAATTAAACCCAGCGCTCAGACTAGCCATGTTAGTGTTCACACCAGTTGTGAGTTGTGGTCATCACCCTACTCCTCTTCAGGCTGACCAGGTAATCAGATGTTGCAGGTCATGGACTTGTTTGCAAGGTTTTCTAAATGCTGCCTTAGCACTTGGTTCTCTTGCAACAGTTTAGCCACTACATCTTGTGCCTTCCCAGAAGCGTCGTCAGCTTTCTCCGTCACCATTGAATAGCATCCACTCTGTGCTCCAAAGTGTTCACTTTCTCTGCCAAATTGTCAAGTTTTCTGCTTATATCTTGGACTGATCTGCAAAGATGGGCCAGGGTTTGATTCTCAGTTAATAACATTACTTCCCAATTGTTTAGTTCCAAAAGGATGATGGCGGATCTGCAGCCTGCTTCCCAGAGGGGGAAGGGTCTCCTTTTGGAAAGTCTTTTTTTGAGACCAAACCCTTTCATTGATACTTCCTTCATATGCCCTGCTGCTCCTGGTGGATAGTTGAACTGTTTCTGAGAGTCAAAGTCTAGGTTTAAGCAATATTTAAATCTGTTGGTCTCTCTCAAGAACTGCACAAACACACATCTGCTCCACTTGGCTGCCTAACCACACACACACACACAAGCACACCACTGTTCAACAGTTTCTTAATTACAATATTGTGTTTTCTAGAATTGTTTTACCTTAACCCTTTGAGAACTGAATATATGTGAATGTATATAGATTATGAACATATATATATATATATATATATATATATATGTCCACAGTCTTCTAAGGGTTAAAATGCAATTGGGCTAGCTATAATAGCAAAAAGGACCTATTATAGGTCCTTTTATTAGTAGAGCATAAGTGCCTTGGGCAATAATTCGCCCAACCAGTCCTTAGTGTACTATTATGCAACTGTCAGAAAAAATAGAGAAACTTGATTGAGTACAAATATTCTTAACCAGTAGTGTTATCACACCATAACTTACTGAAAAATTAGTACCTCTCATCCAAAGCTTCTTTACATCCATTAACATAATGGAAATCACTACTCAATTTTTTTTAGCCCAGCACTACTGCCTGCCACACTAGTCCTCATAGCAACGCAGCAGACCAACTGTTCATCCCACCCACCTACCACCATCTTAAATTTAAATCACTATGCAGCTAAAATCCCCAATGCTTGCTCACACCCCACCCCCACAAAACAGGTGAAATGAAAGCCACCATGTAGCTAATGTCTGGAAACTTCCCAGCAGCCAAAACATATTCTTTACTCCCAACCCCTGCCACACACACCAAATGAATGCCACCATGTGGCTTAAGCAAACCCTCACTTTGCCCTTGCACCATACACTTTTTCCGTTACCATCACTGCCTTGCCCGCTGCCATCCCTGGGCAATGCTTCTTCTCTCATTAAACTTCAGAGAAATGAGGCGGCGGGGAGGGAACAAGACAGAACTGACACTGTAGTATATTGGCCTACCTTCCACAACAAAAAAGAAAGTATGCTCAACACAGCATCACCTACTGGCCAATATATTAATAGCAGCACTCTTTTTTAAACATACACCTACTCATAACAAAACATTGAAAACGCATTAAAAAAAACTCATATTTTTCATTTTTAATTAATGAACAACTCAATGCATAATAGGAATAATACATTCCAGGATATGGGATATGGTGGGATATATCACCACTTCTCAGGAGTGAAAGGCTCTTGGCTGCTTACTACACATCTGAGGTGAGGCGATAGCCCACCATATCCAATACCCTATTGTGTATTATTCCATGATTATGAAATGATTACAACAAATCCAGAAATCTGACTGCCCAAGCAGCTTGGAACCCAGTGCTTATCAGCACAACAGCACTGGAAAAAGATCCTTTGGTATCCAGCTGCTGGATCCTATCACTTAGGATCCAACTGGATAACAACTGTCTGACTTTCTGGGATCTGAGGTAGACATCAGACCTCATATCCCACTATCTAACCTTGAATCCTACTATCCAACTTTGGATCCAAAATCTGAATGAGGTTAGAAGGGATCTCGAACCTGGAGTTGACAGATTGACAAGACGTCAGATGCCATTAGGATTGCCAAAACCACTATCAAGCATCACTGACTTGTGCCTTGTCGCAATTAAGACCCCCAGCACAAAGAGAGGCTTTGCGGAATCCATGATGCTGATCAAAATAACTTCTGCTTCTTTACCCATATACCAGTGTTGACTTTTATTTGTTTTTTGATGACTGTTATTGTTTGGTGCACTCTACATATCCATTCAGTTTTTAAGTAAGAACCATGGCCAACACTTTTTGATCCTTGAGATCCATAATCAGCCACTCAAGCTACACTTAGTTTGCAGCAAGTCAAATAACGAAATAAGAAAACACTAGGATTACAGTTATTTACACAAAATAGTACAATACACAAGTACAAGGTGAAGGAGCATTGCTGGTTGGGGTGCAAAATGCAAGACAGAGATTCAAAAAGCAATATCTGGCGAAGTCCAAAGTCTCAACAGAAAAACAAAATGCAACATTTATTATCGGACAGCAGTAGTAGTAAAAATTTTATTTTTATACAGGAGAAAGAAAACCTGTCATTTGGATTTTATCAATCCAGTTTACAAGACAGTCCTGTACACTAAGTTTCAAAAAAGAATAAATCCAGTTATAAAAATACTACAAGGCTAACATATAAACATTGACAAATGTAGTTTAAATAGGCAGAGGGTAAACCATATTATAAAATAGGTGGGGGAGGAAAGTGACAATAACACAGGAATTACCTCGTGCAAGTACATGTATAAACACAACACTTACTTAATGCCCCAGCAAATTTTTTGTGATTTTGCTCAGCTCATACTGGGGTGGAAGTGTGTTCCAGTATGAAGAGGCTTGAGATATCAATGTTCTGTCTCTGAACTGATTATTTCATTTATCCAGATAAATCTTATTTTGATATATAGTCCTAGCTGGACATTTCCTAGTAGCAGAGCCCCTAATAGTCAACAATTTAGAAATATTATGGTTAAAATGGTTAGTTTTATATTTGTGAATAAAGGTTAACCAATTTTCCTTTTTGTCCAGATCAAGGGATAACCAATCTAATCTAGCCAATAAAGTGCAATAGTGGTTTCTGAAGTCACAGCATAGAACATACTTTGTGACCCTATAATAAAGTGTGTCTAATTTATTTATTAGTTGTTTATTCACTGACCTGAAAATAAATTTACCATACTTAAGTACTGGTAATATAAGCTGTTCCATAATTTTTTTCCTATCCTGTAACTTTAGGCATCTAGTTGTCCTTTTCAAGGCTCCTATTTTTGTATTTAATGTGGTAATAGTCATTTCAATATGTTCACTGATGGTCAATGAGGAGTCACAATTTATCCCCAAATAACAATATGTAGTTGCATGTTCTATTGGAATTTGTTTTGATGTAAACATTTGCAATTTGGGGGAATTTTTGTCTTTTCTGAGAGCAAAGTGCATTATTTTAGCCTTGTTTACATTCATTATCAGCTATGACCTGGTGAACCACTCTTGTACCCTAGTAAAGTCATTCTGGAGTTTTCTCTGGAGAGCCACTGAACCATACCCAGATGCCACTAAAGCTGTATCATCTGCATATAGCTTGATGGCCATGTGTTGAATTACTGATGACAATTCATTATTAAAAATCAAAAACAAGAGGGGTCCTAAAATGGACCCCTGTGGAATGCCTCTCTGAACAGCAAATGGTTCAGAGAGATGGTATTGTACTTGAACCCTCTGAAAAATGCCTGTTAAATAGGACATAAACCAAGTCAGTGGATCCCCAGTGAAACCCAGGCCCACCAACCTCCTATATAGGACAGAGTGATTCACCAGGTCAAAGGCCTTTGAGAGATCCACAAATACTATTGTTCAGGGTTCGACCTTAACATAGAATTACTAGTCCGGGGCATAGTGCAGATTGCCTCGGACTAGTGCAGATGCCTCCCTACCTGTCCGTGTGGGCTAGTGCGGTTTTGGCGTCTGACATCAGCTTCCGTGGTGCACGGCAGCAAAGCCTGATATTCCCTCGATATTCCGATTGGCTAGCCTAGCAGCCCTAATGTTACACAAGCTGGCAGGGAGGGCAAAGCAATTGTAATGCAATCGGAACAGCACTGGTAGCCGACGTCAGAGCAGAGGCTACCAATTGTCTTTTGAGCTGCAGGGGCAGGAGAAGAGAAGAGCGTGGTGACGTGGATGGGCAGGCTGATAATGGGATTGGGCAATTTGTACAGTACAGTGTTGTTGAGCCTTGTCATTGGCAGCAAGCATGGCTGGGGAGGGGCTTAATGTGCTGGAATGGGGAATAAAGGGTGGCATTTGGGACGCTGAAATGCCAAACCACAGAAGAAGATTTGCAAGCAAATTTGAAGCAGAAGGCTGGTGGCAAACTTGAGGACGGTCAGTCAGCGTCGCGAACACTCTTTGGCATTGGACTGGATCTCGGGGATTCACGCCACGGAAGTTCAGCTAAGGTGGCTGCGGCAGCGTACGGTGATGGTCCAAATCAGTTTCGGGACTCGGGACTGCTGTTTTCTGAAGCATTTATTTATTTATTTTATTTTATTTAGCTTTTTGTTGACCGGGTAAGTGCACTAGACAAATCCTGCCTATTTTCAGGCATGACCCGGGGGAGGGGGATACAGATGAATGCCAACTGACCTTGAACCAGATTAAGCTGTTGGTGGTATTTTTAGTGAATGAGGGAAATTTGGCCAGGACACCGGGGAAATTCCCCTACTCTTTTCGATAAGTGCCATGGGATCTTTAACATCCACCTGAACTACCACCAATCCAGGCAGATGGGACCTCGGTTTAACGTCTCATTTGATCTTCTCCTCCGGGGCTGTGGATTTGAAAATCAGAGGGGCAGACTGGGAGCTGGATCACTCGACTGCTACAGAAGAACACCAGGGTCAGACAGGTACGGTCATTCATTTATTTTCAGAGGTTTTGGGTGGCAACAATGTTGTGGTGGGCAGGTTTCAGGAGAGGAATAGCTGTGCTCACTGTGATTTTTTTTTTTTACTGCCTATCCCTCCGATTGCTAATAGCTGCTTGCTAAGCTTCTTGCCATTAAAGCCAGCCCAGCAACTGTAAGGGTGCTGGGTGTGTAAAATTTCCAATTTTCCCATATATTCTCTTCTGTTTGTTCATTGCCTGCAAACGGGGTACTGTGGCTTACTGTGGGGCTGGTCATGTCATGATGTTGTTCTAATTTGTTACCAATTTCTGCTGAATGAATTTCATGAAAATCCAAGTAATTGTGATGGGGGGTCACGGGGTTGGTGGTGTTGGGAAGGGGAGGAAGAACAACAAACATGCCTGCTGCAAGTGTTTTTTAATTTTACCATTTCCTGCTGAATTCCATCTGTAGCTTGTCGTGGGGCTGCCTGGCATGTGGCTTGAGTAGGTGGGTGTGAGCATGTCTGTGGCTTACTGTGGGGCCAGAAGTACAATTATTTTTCTACACAACATGTGCTGCTTAGTTTATTCATGTTTGAGTGTGTGGGTCGTGGGGAAGTGGGGTGGTGTTTTGTTCTGAAGTTCTGTGGGGGGGGGTGGGGCTGAGGGCAAACTGTCAGTGCGCCAGTCTTTCTTTGCAGCTTCCAAACTGATTATGCCAAGCTCAGGTAAGTGCGTTTCTTTAAATCACAGCTATTTGGGGCTTTCTGAGGTTGCGTGGGGGCAGTGGGGAACTCTCTGAAAGTGTCTTCTGGTCTGGATTTGCCATTGTTCTCATCTTATATTAAATATATTTTGCATTTTGCAAAACAGTACATGTCACATTGGCTAGTTACATTGTGTTCTGCTTTACAGCTTCTTCCCACAGTTTCTGTTATGTTGTGGAGCTAATGCTTTGGGGTGCCACTGGGGTGCCACTGCCAGAGCAATTCATTTCAGACCTAAAATGTACTGCTCAGTTGAATCATTCTGGCTACAATTACAAAGTGTGGTATCCTGGTATGTTTTGCGGAGTTTGGGGCGGTGTTTTTGTAGTGAGGTTCTATCATTTTATAGAGCTAGCAGTGATAGTTGAACTTTTTTATTTTATAAATTGTTTTTTTTTTTTTTATTTTTTTTTTGTACATCATAGAATCTTCACCAAAGTCAGTGTAAGGGAGTGGTGTGGGCAGGGGTCTGCGGTTGGGAAGTCAGTCAAAAAAGACACAGACACTTAATACACAGACCAGCGCCATCCATAACAACAAGAGTTAGTACAGTGTGGAAATACTTCAAGGAAGTGAGCAATCCAGCTGATAATAAAAGAAAGCGAACAGAAGAAGAAAAAAAAATTAGGGATCAGGAATATGATCGAAGTAAGAGAAGCCATTGCTTTCAGACAGCCTGGCTAGAAAAATATGAATGGCTCAGATACAATGGCAGTAAAGATGTGATGTTTTGTAATTTGTGTCAGAAGCATGATGATCTGCAGTCGGGCAAGGGGGGAAATAAAAATAATTTTCACCATGGAACTGACAACTTCAGACTGGAATCTGTTACTTCACATGGCATAAGTGAATGTCACATTAGGGTAAAAAAAAAGAGTATGCCATCTCCGCCATCCCAGGTACGAGCACTGCAGAGCGCATGCTGAAGACTATGAACCAGGCAACTCTAGATCGTCTGGAAAAAACTATTCCGGACTTGTCACGCCATTGCAAAGAAAGGGCGTCCTTTCAGAGACTTTGCATGGATGTGCAGCCTGGATGATATGAAGGGATTGGACCTCGGCTCAACATACCAAAATGACAAGTATGCACGCCGTTTCATTCACTATATTGCAGAGGTGGAACAGATCTCCCTGAGAGAGAAGATAAACGGCACAAAGTTCCTTTCCCTCATCAGCAATGGCACCACTGACTCTTCTGTTACAGAGGCTGAAATTGTCTATGTGCGGTTTGCCACCGCAGGCAAAGTGTGTAACCAGCTGGTGGGCCTGCAGACCGTGGCAAAAGCTGATGCCCAGTCAATAAAAGGGGCTACACAAAAAAGTTGTGGAAACAAAGCTCAATATACCAGCTGAGGGGTGGACAAGAAAACTGGTAGGTTTTGGCAGTGATGGAGCAGCTGTGATGGTCAGCAGGACCAATGGGGTAGCTACCCTCCTGAAACAAATGCAGCCTTGCGTGCAATCAGTACACTGCTTTGCCCATCGCCTTGAGTTGGCCTACAAGGGAGCTTTGAAAACCATCCCCATTTATAACAGATTAAGCAATCTGTTGCTGCATGTGTTCTGCTTCTACCACAACTCACTGCTAAATAGGAGCAAACTAAAAGAAGCATACGAAGCACTACAGATGCGTCCTTTACTTACGACTAGAGTTGGTGACACACGATGGCTTCCTCACCTCCAGACGGCTCTGCAGATTCTGCTGAAGGGGTGTCCTGCTGTAGTTCTACACATGACTCGGGTACATTTTACATGATTCTCTGTAAACATATGACATGTGGTTTTAATTTGTGTGCATTTTGTTGTGCATTTTTAATGTTTCTGTTTTGTGTTACAGATGCAGCAAAGGCAGGGTGTGAATCTGGAGCAGATGAACAAAGCTGCAGGCATACTGAAGATCCTTTGGCAGGCAGATGTCATGAAATTCGCACACTTTATGTTTGATGTCGTCGGTGTTCTTTCAGTTCTATCCCGTGTGGCCCAGGAGAGGGATGCAACTGTAGCTGATGTGTTTGCAACTATGCAGTCAACCCTGGAAACTTTAAAAACATATAATACAAGATGAGTACTGTGGTATGAGCTAAAGAAGGATGCAATGATCTGCTAGCAGCTAGCCTAGTAGTATTTAATTTTTCAATGTATTTCCTTTTTTTTTCTCCTTTAGGCCTGGACCAAAGGAACGACAAGTGGAGGGTGTCACAGAGCTGCATGGACAAACACTGGTAGGGAATTCAGATATCACTGCTGTCCACAAAAAGGTACTCAAAAGTTTGGAGGAAAGTCTGCAGGACCGTTTCCTTGATGCAAGCCCACAGCTTTTACGTGCTGCGACAGTTGCCAGCTTCACCCTATGGCCAGACAAGGACAGTCAGCAAGGTAGAACAGAATTTATTGTAGGCAATTAGATAATTGTGCTGGGAATGGCATGGGATGGCAGGGACAAAAAAAATCTAACATTTTTATTTTGGGGGGTGTTTCAGAATTTGGAAACCAGGAAGTGGCCTTGATTGTAGAACACTACGAACCAGTCCTAGAATGTGCTACTGTGAAAACGGACATGATCGAAACAGAGTGGACTATGTTGAAATCCGAACTGTATGCAAGGTATCTGAACGTTTCTTTGTCAATTCTGAGTTGAATGTATGTTTAAAGAACTTATTGCCTTATTTATGGAGAAAGAAAGTTAATATGTGTGTAAGTTGTCAGTGTGTTGAATGCTTCTCATTTGCCTTTCTTTTTTTATTTTCCAGATTTGAGCAGATTCACAGTCTGACTTGGGAGAGGTGAATGCTGCTTACCAACAAGTATCCAACATCCTAGCTCTTACGGATCTTCTGTTGACACTGCCTGCAAGTTCAGCTGAGGCAGAGCGAGGTTTCAGCCAGTTGAAGCTGACAAGTCCAACCTGAGTTCCAAGCTACAGTCGGACTCAGTGGCCGGACCACATGGTGGTACAAATGAATTCCCCAGACTTTGACAAGTACAATCCCCAAGAAGCAATCTGCCTTTGGAACAGTGGGGGACAAAGGAGGAGGCGGCCACAGACTGGAACAGTGTTGGCACGACAGCAGGATGACTATTCAGCAGACTCACAAAGTGACTGTAACACTGACTGTGACAGTGACGTGAGTGACATTAGTAGTGTGACTGAGTATCTCTCTGACTCCCAAGATGAAGATGCACAAATCTGAACCTCATGTCATGTCAATCCTTGAAAAGAACATTTGTGGGGGGGTTGTCTTGATATTTATTATGAGTCACAGAATGCTTATATTTTGAAATGATCATTTGGTCATTTTGTGTGTTACTTCATCGTTGTATAAATGTAAATAAATTTTTAAACTGCACTGCTTTCTACATTTATTCATTGTGTTGTGAGTAGAAAACACATGAGTCTGACTGCGGACTAGTGCAAATCACTGCGGGCTAGTGCAATTTTAGACTGACCTGTCTTGCTGGCTAGTGCAAAAAAAAGTTAAGGTCAACTCCTGCTATTGTTGCTGTTTCATTTCCTTCATTTAGGGATGTACAAATCAGATCATTAAATTCGACCAAAGCCAAAGCGGCTGAAAACCCCTTTTGGAAGCCTGACTGATAGCATGTAAGTAAATCATATTTGTCCAGATATTCCCCCATTTGCCTGTTTACTAATCTCTCCAAACATTTGGAGAGAATAGACAAAATTGCAATAGGGCGATAATTGTTTGGAGATGTTTTATCACCTACCTTATAAATAGGCACTATTTTACTAGTTTTCCAAAAGATAGGAAACTGGCCTGATTGCAAACTCCAATTAAATATAGATAGAATTGGAAGGGCTATGTAAAGGGTGGCTATTTTTAAAAAAACATCCCTCTAAATTGTCTAGGCCTGCAGATTTATATGGATTTATTTTTTGTATTATCTTTTTTTATACCCCGTGCTTCCGCTCTCAGCCACTCCTTCAGCCTGTGCCAAGGCACCTCCGATCTATCCTGTTCCCATACCCCCGTCCCTCATATCTGCAGTCATCCCCAGGGTAACCCGGACGTAACCCTTTGCGGGGGGGGCCCCCTCCTCCAAGGGAAGTGGCACCTGTGGGGCCGACGAGCACACTTCTTAGCCCAGGGTACTGCTGAGGTATGGATGGTGGGACATTGATGGCATCAGACTGCCAGGCAGCCGTCATCCAGTCGAGAGCGGAGCCATTTTCCACTTTTCTGGTACGTTCCTTCTCTTGTGCGCATCTGATTCATACATTCCTGGTCTCCACCGAGGTCACCACAGAGTGATGCACTCCCACAACCCCCAGGAGAGGAGAGCAGTCTTCTGGACACTCAATCCTCTCCTCCCCTGCTGACCCCCAGCCCAAGTCCATTCCCAAACCCGGGTCGCCGGCGTGGGTCGAAATGGATTTATTTTTAATAATTCCTCTTTCACTTCTAATAACATTAATTGCTTAAATCTGAAGGGGGGGATGCTGAGTCAAAGATTTTCTTTCTAGTTCAGTAACATCGGTTGTCACTATATTACCTAATAGCCCCGAGTCAAGAAGATCTATAAAGAAATCATTTAAAGTATTTGAGACCAAACTAGGGACATCTGTCATAACATCTTTTACCCTTATATTTATATTTTCCTGTCCCCCTTGGCCTCCAGGACTGTACAAATATTTTACAGTGTTCCACAGTTTTTTGGGCTCTACATTGTAGTTTAACGTGTTACGGTAATAATTTATTTTTGCCTTTTTAGTTAATCTTCTACACTCGTTTCGTTTAATTTTAAATAATTCCCAATCAGAGGCCATTTTTTGACTTTTTAGCTTTTTTCCAAACTCTGTTTTTGACCCGAATCATTTTTAGCAATTTTTAAGTTATCCATGGGAATGTAGGCAGGGCGCTAGATTTCTGTTTAATTTTTGGAGCATGTATGTCACAGATCTTCTGAAAGATGTCAGTAAAATACTCAATAGCAAGATCTAAATCTGGTATTAAGGAGTACCTCTCCCATTTCTTTGATCTTATACTATCCAAGAGGTCAGCAATCAAGATGGCTAAATAAAGAACTTCTATGTAAACTAAAAGCCAGGGACAAGCAATGGAAACAATTTAAGAATTCTGGGCTCCCCCAGGATCTCATCCTATACAAACAGCATAGAAATTATTGTAAAAAGCTCATCAGGCAGGCTAAAAGCAGGTACTGTCAAAACTTGCTGACTAACTCCTCCAACGATCCTCGAAAATTTTGGAGCCACATTAAAACCTTCTTAGGATCCACGCAAGCTGTCACTCCCTCTGAAATGATCCTACAAGGTGTCCACTGTAATGACTCCCTCACTATTGCAAACACATTTAACCAGCAGTTTTCCGACCTATCTGCCTACACAGCCTCCCTTCAATCTCCAGCCACACAACTAACCTCAACATTCTCTGGCACTTCATCTGCCTCGGCTAAACCATTTTACTTCAAGGCGGTCACTTGGCATCAAGTCTTCAAACTGCTCAAAGCTATCTCTGACAATACCAGCCCTGGCTCTGATGCAATGGAACCTCGTCTATTAAAGATAGCTGCTCACCTCATATCCAGACCTATAGCTAGAATCTTCACCCTATCCTCTCCAATGGCTCTGTCCCCGAAATCTGGAAGGCAGCCAGAATTACTCCTGTGTGTTTAAAAGGCAGCAAGAATGATACATCCAACTACAGACCAATTGCTATACTATCAGTCCTTAGCAAGATTCTTGAGAAATTAGTCTCTATTCAAGTTACGAATTCATTGAAAATTCAGTTTACTCTGTGCACTTTAGCATGGCTTCAGAAAACACCACAGCACCATGACTGCACTAGCAAAATTCTCCTCTGACATTCTCACCAACATGGACAAAGGGCAGCTAACAGGGGCTGTTTTCATCGACCTTACTAAAGCATTCGACCTTGTTGACCACCCATTACTACTTGCCTCCCTCAGAAACCTGGGTTTCTCTTACCCTGTCTTACTTGGTTCAGCAGCTACCTTGCCAACAGGTCTCAAGCAGTGAAATTCAACTCGGCTATCTCTGACAGTGCAGTAATCAATATTGGTGTCCCTCAGGGCTCCATACTTGGTCCTCTCCTCTTCTCACTATTTATAAACAATCTCCCTGATGTAATAACCTCTGGCCACTCACTACTTTATGCTGATGACCTGGTCATCTATGCCCACTCTGACAATATAATCAACCTGAATGATGCCCTTACCACTGACTTCCACTTGGTGCAGCGCTGGCTACACACTCAACACCTTGTCCTCAACTCAAATAAAACCAAAGCTATGTTATTTGGATCACCACACAAAATAAGAACCTGCTCTTCTCCACTCTCTGTGCCTGATGTTAATGGAATCCCTCTGGAGTCGGTTAGCTCTTTTCGCTATTTGGGCATCCACCTAGATCAAAATCTTGACTTAAACCAGCATATCCAGGAAACCTGTAAATCTGTCAATTGTAAGCTAGGGGCCGCTTACAGGACTAACTACCTGCTTACCCCCACCGCCAAACTGGCAATTGCCAGAGGAATCCTATTACCAACCCTCACCTACGGTGCTCCCATCCTAACCATGGCCAACAAAACTGCCCTGCATCAATGGGACACCACCTTTAACAATGTTTGTAGGTATGCGGCTAAAGCACCACGCCTGAAACACCATTGTCAGCTGTACAAAGACCTAGGCTGGCTGTCTCCCTCCTCCACCAGGTAATATTACCTTTGCAGCCTTTCTGACACCACCATCATCAGAGTGTCCAAGCCAGCTGATCTCTCAAAACTGCTCCAGCCAGTAATACCTTCACGGGACCTTAGATCTTCCTGACAAGTCCTTACTAAATATTCCTCTGCCATTACAAACAAGGGTTCTGGATCCTCCAGTTAGCTGCCCTCACTTCTGGAACTTGTTGCCCCTGGAACTAAAATGCTCCTTCCATGCTGCATTTAGCACAGTCTCAGAACTTTCCTTGCCTCGATGGACAAATGTGTTTGTTTTGATCCCTCTTGAATCCCATGTTCCTAACCAGATCTCCTCCCCTCCTCTATTTTGTATGATATGCACTTGCACTTGTTTTCTTTTATGTTTGATGATGCTGTATAATCGTGTGTTCTGATGCCCTGTACTCATACCCCTGATATGCTGATGTAACTGTAACATCCTGTTGTAAGTTCTCTACTTCTGCCTAGTCACTTAGCTCACCCTCGTCCCCTGAGCCTATTTCCCCTACCATCCTTCCTTCCAAACCCTCACCCTCTGGTCTTGTAACCCTAACCATCCTCGCCTCTCCTCTCTTCCCTTCCCACTTTAGCCATTCCTCCAGTACCTTTTCTATCCTTACCCTCCCCCTTTTCCTGCCCTTCCCTCCTCCTGCTCTCTGCCGCTACACTCCCCCTCTAGCCGCCCTCTACTCCCCTCTCCGCCGTCTTTCGGTTCCACCGGTCTGGCTGCAGGTTGCAACCTTGTACCGCCAATGCCGTACTTCGCCGTCACCCTTCTTACCCTCCTTTCACCTTTCTGCCCCTCTCCCTGCCATTAATTCCCCTCCTTCTTTCATTCTTTCCCTCTTCTCCCTTTTGTTCTGTCATCACCCCCTCCCCTCTCCTATTTATCATACCGCCCACCTGTCTGCATCCGACCGTGACTTCCTGATCTCCCCTCTTCTCCTGCCGTCTCTTAGTTCCACCGGCCTCGGCGCAGGTTGCTACTCTCTGCCGCCAATGCCGTATTAGCATGTAATTCTTGTTCTTCTCCCTCCTTCTGTGCCACCTCGCTCTTACTAGGGAGCACTCCATCGACCTCCCTCACTCTTTCCCAATTTATTCCATGCCCCATCATCCCTATTCCCATATATACCCCTTCCCACCCTGCCCTGCCCCCTACCTTCCTGTCCTCCCCCATCCCCTTAGTTCAAATCCTCTACACCCTTGCACCTGGTCCCTCCCACCATCCTCTCCTGCACATCACCCTCTCCTATTTTCTGCACCCATAGTTACTCTCCCCTGCTCCCATGCCTCTCCGTCTCTCCTGCCGACTCCCGGTTCCACCGACCCGGCTGCAGGTGGTAACCTTCTCCCGCTAATGCCGCACTTGCCGCCTTAACCTTCCCTCATGCCCTCCCTTTTCTCACTATTTTCTACTCCCCTTTCTCCCTCTCTCATGCCTTACCCATCCACCTGTCCCTACCACCTCACCCCTAATTATCAACAATGAATGTGTAAGTTTATCCTTAATTGTTATGCTTTGACTACACTGTGTGACTTTGTCCTTTGCCAATGTATCTTGCTTTGTGTAATTTTTTTATGTATCACTGTGTTCTGTAACTGTACCTCCCGGGTCGTGCCTGAAAATAGTCACATGTTGGCTAGCGCACTTACCCGGTCAACAAAAACTAAATAAATAAATAAAAGAATTTGGATTCAGAAAAATGTCTCATGTCACGGGTCCAGTTTTGCTTTAAATGTTCTTGAGACCTACCTAACTGATGAGTGGGGAAAGTAACCCAGACAGGATTATGATCACTAAACTGAGGGGACAAAATACTCAAGGCCTTTATTTGTCAAGGTTCTGAAACAAAAATTAGATCTAAAATAGACCCATTTGTTGTAGTATCCATAAATCTTATAGGTGAATGTATCATTTGTGTGAGCCCCAGATCTATAGTAGTTTCTTTCAACTGCTTACCTCTTGTTTTGGACCAGTCACAAATAAAATCCCCCACCAGTGCAATAAATTTATTCTTTGCACATTCTCATATTTTATTTAAAACCCCTTCAATACTTTTCAAACTAGTCCTAGGAGGAGAATAAACTACTGCTACCACTAAGTTGTGTTGAATAATAGAAATAGCCAGGTATTCTATATTATTTTCACTTCCTGCTAGTGTAACTTCAACATGTCCTAATAGATTTTTAACATAAAACATTACCCCCACCCCCACCCCTTCTGTCTTGTCTAAAAAAATTGATATGCAGGTATATCCAGTTCATTTGTACCTATATTTTCAGTTAGCCAAGTCTCATTCAGACCTAGTATACAAGGGTTTGGGGCATCCAGTATAGTTGCCAATAAATCCGTTTTTTTTTTTGTGTACTATGGGCATTGCCATGCAAGATTTCTATGTCATACAGTACTTGAAGGAATACAAGGGGCAAGTGTAAAACCTGGGGTTACAGTGAACATGACTTTAGATTGGCTGTCAGAAAATCAGAAAACTGGTAGCAGGAGAAGGTCTGCTGGTCTTGCCAGTCTGCCTTGTGAGGTGATACATGCACCCCAGAGGTCCATGATCATCCTCCCACCCCAACCTCCATAGCTCCCTTAAGTAGCCATTTATATATTTCCCATGAATTCATTCACCATTTTTACCATGACCAGATCCCTGGCAGTCTATTCCACCCATCCACCATTTACTCCATGAAAAGTACGGTCAAACTTTAAAGTGTCAGTTGCAATGTAACTGTGGGATAGTTAATCATTAATTACATGCAACTGGGGTAATTACACAATAGTTACATTTTTGTTACATGTAACTATGTTGCAGTTGCAGTGTAGTTACACTGTAACTATGCTGTAGTTACAGAAACTTAAAGCAATACCAAAAGTATTTTATAATGTCCTTTTTAAACCTACTTTCACCAGTTTTCTCTTATTCCCCATGGTGTCAGTGTTGCCACTCTCCATGAACAACTTGCTTGTGTCTACTTGGTTCATGCCATGCAAGTATTTAAAGAGCCGCCGACAGCATTAGCAAAACTTTGAAAGAAGTAAGATTTATATTCAGCTCCATCCCATATTCTTTAGTACTTCATATATTTTCAGTAATTTATTCTCCATTTTCTTTATTACTGAAAACAGTTGCATGAAAACAAAATCCCTGTTCCCTAGACTCTGTCTATTCTGGCTGCTTCTCTGCATATGACATCACAATCGCTTGTTTATGATATCATAATTATTTCCACAGTAACATATTTTGATGTCATAAACAAATTATGATGTCAGGTGTAGGCAGGCAGCCAGAGCTCAAAGAACAGAGATACTGTATTGATGCAAATACCCCTAGAATAAGGAAATGAGGGTGAGAATTACAGAATAAAATGCAAAATATAAGCTACAGTTACAGTATGTCTGAATATAACATTTTTTCAGAGTTGTCTCAACTGTGTCAGGAGTTCTTTAAATGCTTCAATTATGTCCCCCCTCTCCATTCTTGTTTCCAGTGATTACACATTAACACTCTCCAGTCTCTGCTTGCTTGTCCTCCCTTGCTGACTGCAGTGGTAACCATTCTAATCTTTTGCTTTATCACAGAAACATTTACTGTATTAAGGTACTGCAATTAAGCAATAATGCCCAACAGGGTGTGTGTTGTGCTGGGATAACGCCACACCTCAGGTGATTGGGCACGATGCCGCAGGCCGAGTGCATCCAATACTTGAGGCGTGATGTTATCCCACCACAACACACACCCTGGAGGGCATTATTGCTATTATACAATGGCTCATTGTTATATATAGAATAAAAAAATAATTTTAAAGAATGTTTTTATTAGTGTGGAAAATTATTTTTGTTTCTTAAGAGGAGATGCAAAAAAAGAGAATAAGCTCCAAGCAATCATCAAGAGATTCACAGTGAGGCTGAGACTAGAGCTGTGGTGTTATGCTGGGATGACATCACGTGTCCACCCCACGACTGACTAATCAGAGTCCAGGATTCTTTCTTGCCATTGTATAATATAGCATTTTCTCCTTACGGCCATATTATTCGAAGTACCACATTAGCTGAACTGTTACCTTATTGTGTTGACTAAACACAACAAGACAATATTTCAGATGATGTGGTACTTTCAATGATGCTGCTGTAAGATGGATGTGCTGTATTGCATTATCTTAATTTGGTATATTTTTCTGAGGTAAAGTGGAATATTAGGCGACTACCACTGTACATATAATGTTGGTCACCTTCCTCTGCACTGTCTGTGGCCTTTTCATGTCCTTCCTCAGTTGGGGGTTCCAAAATTGTTCATAGTACTCCAGGTGCAGTTGTACCAGGGCTCTGTACCAAGGCAAGATCTTTTCTCCTGCTGCTGAACCCCATCCCAGTGCATCCCAGCATTCTGTTTGCCTTCCTTATTGCTTTATTACATTGTGCTGCTGATCTGAGGTTGTTCAAAATCACCACTTTCAGACCCCTGTACACCTCAGGCACAGTAACTGTCACCCCACTCAATCTGCATTTAGTCCTAGGGTTACTTCTGCCTGCATGCATGACTTTGCACTTCTTGGCACTGAAACCTAGCTGCCATATCTCTGACCATTTCTCAAGTCTCCCTATGTCTTCATTTAATTTCCGGATACTTTCCTCACATTCCACCATGCCACACAGCTTGCTGTCCTCCGCAAAGAGGCAGAGTTTCTCCTGTGATACCCTGCCCTACTGTATGTCTTTCATGAACCTGTTAAAAACTACTGGCCTGTGTACTGACCCCTGCAGGACCCATTTGTGACCTCCCTCACTCCCACATACTCCCCATTTATCAGTACTCTCTAGGTCCTCCCCCTTAGACAGTTCCCCATCCATCATGTCAAACTGTCCTCCACCCCATGGTCCCCTAGCTTCTTGATAAGTTAACTTAGCAGAACAGAGTCAAATGCCTAGCTACAGACCAGATAGGTAGACCGACTGCCAGTTCTATATCAACAGCCTTTGTTACTCGGTCAAAGAAGTTAAAATGAATCTTTGCATTTTAGACTGTCCCTTTTTTGAAGTTAATCAATTTATTGAAACCAAACACAATTACAACTAACAGTTACTAGCACTGATAAACAGGATTGACAGTACTCTGTGTATATTAAGTCCAAGCCATGTGTGAAATTAAAGGAGAGTGGTGTAGCTGGGGCATCACAAAGTTCAGTTCCAATGATGGCACACTGCTTGGCAGAATTAAAGTCCAGTAAGGAAGTCCTGCTATGAAGAGCCATGAAATGGTGTGATGTTTAAATGTGTAGTCTGATACCTGGGTAGTAGTTATTGGATACCACTTGAATACTAGACAGTATGATCTTGAAAACAAGAATGGCACACCGGAGTCAACACCAAGAAACAACTGGAAATAACAGACTACCTATTGTCAGTATGTAGAAAGTCTAATACACTACCATGGGGTTATAGGATGGGAGGTGGAGGCATGTTCTGGGGTGGTTTAGCCCCAGGCTGGAAGAATTCAGAGTTCAGAAAAGGAGCCCAGCATTTATAGTAAGCAGTTATGGTGTGGGAGGCAAAGCTGGAGAGCTTCTCATAGGCTGATTACTGACCAATCACCAGGAGCCATTCCTGGCCCGAAGAGATATCTGTGGAGCATCATTTGCAGAGTATCAGCCTCTTGGTAGTCACCCCCACCACTGTGAGCCATTGTGCTTGCAGGGAAAATTTGGGCATGTTGGCTGGGCAGCATCCCAGCAGGAGCACTGCCGCTGTGGGTGAAGTAGCTCCCCCTGTAACTTTGGAACATTTGTTCCAGATCTACTACAAGAAAAAGAGCAGGGAAGGGTAATCCCACATGATGTGCAACAGTAAGGCTTGTGGTCCTTGACATCTCAAGGAGTCCTCTGTCAGTAGTCCCATAGATTTAAGTGCCTGTTATGTTACGGTACCACCTATGAAGTGTTTTATTTCAAATTAGTCTGCTTCTACTGTCCCTGCAAGCCTTGTAAAGCATCCCAGCAGTGGCCATATTGTGATTCAGAGATGGGGAGGACCAGTTCAGTTTGCCAGTGCGTCACGCTCATTTAAGAAGGGCCAGGCTGCGCCTTGTGGAGGGATCTGTAGATAGTACTGTGCCTATTCTTTTTAAGGGCAGTTCATACAGTAAGTAGGTGAGGACTTTGAAGCACTGCCAGGCCCTGTCCCTGTCTGCCACACCTGTATTTCTGGATGACATCCCTGAGTTGGAGATATCTCCAGGAGTCTTTCTTAAATATGGCAAACTTTTCCATGATGCCAGCAAAGGTGTTGATGTGTGCCGAGCCTGAAAAGAGCAAATCTCATATAAAGTGAATGCCTTCCCCCCCCCACCACACACACACAGTCCAATGGAGCATTTTACCCCAATACAGATTTCTGGGCTGCCTCACAGAGGGGTCCAGGCCTTTGAGTTGGGGGATTCCCCTATCCACAGGTGAAGTTTCCTACAGGGTGCCATGGAAAATGACAATGTGGGGGATGGGTTCGGAGGCATACCCTGCTTGGCATATAATGCCATTGATGGGGAGTGCATCCCACTCATGAACAATTTGATGTGGAGCTAGAGAGGAGAGGCTATTGGGTCATTCTGAAACCACTGTGTCATCTGAGCTGCAATAAAGGCTACATCATAGCCTTGGAACCAAGAGAGGTCCCAATCTTATCTGCTCCATTACGCTCTCAGTTTTGCCTTACTATACACCTAGGGGTTTTCCTTCCCAGAGGAAGTTTCCAAAGACCTTGTCTATTTTGTGTAACCAGATGGGTGGGATTGTAAGGGGCAGGTGAGCTAAGAGTAGGAAGGTGTGTGCAGTTATCATTTTAATATTGTTTATTTTGTCTCCAAGATATGAATTTAGAGCCTTCCACCTCTGCAGTTCTACCTTGGTGGAGGCTAATAGAGGTTCAATGTTCATAGACACCATTTTCATGAAGTTCCTGTGGAGTTTGCCCCCAGGTATGTAATTCCCTCTTCAGTCCATGCCAGGACTGCCTCTCTGAATGCACCCGGTGTGCAGACTGCATTTTGGGGAAGGAACACTGTCTTACTCCGATTACCTCAGAGACCTAAGACTTGGGAAAATAATGTGAGCAGTGCTAATATGTGGGGGATGGCCTGTGGAGTGTAAAAAGAGTAATCAGTAGGTCATCTGCACAGAGGTAGTTTACTGCCAGTCTTGTACCTGGATACTCTGGATGTGCAGGTGTTCCCTCAAAGTGATGGCTAGGGGTTCTATGGCCAGAATAAACAGGAGGGGTAATGGGGCAGCCCTGCCTGGTGCCTTTCAGCAGAGGAAAGAAGGTCAGAACAAAGGTCATTGGTAAGGACAGAGGCAGAGGGGCAGGTGTAAAGAAGATGAGCCCATTTTCAAAATCCAGGGCCAAATCCCATATTCTCCAATGTGATAAGCAGGTATTGCAAGTTAACGGAATCAAAGGCTTTTCAAAATCCCCCGCAAGGGCAGCAGCCTGGGAGCTGACATTGTTGCAGCTTGTGTATTAGGGACAGCAGGGTGCGTAGGTAATCTGAGACTAGCCTTTCTTTTACAAGCCCCACCTGTGAGGGGTGAATCAGCCCAGATAGGACATTCTTCAGTCTGGCAGCGAGTATTTTGGTCAGCACCTTCACATTAACATTGATCGGCAAGATGGGACAGTAGCTGTCTGGTAGTGAGGGATCCTTATCTTTTTTTGGTAACACTGTTATTACCTCCTTCCTCATGGATGGTGGTAGGGTGGCTGAACTAAGTGCTTCCTGGAATACCCTTAGGAGGTACAGGGTGAGCTCATTGGCCATTAGGTTGTAATAATCCGTGAGGTAACCATTCCCACCTGGAGCTCTATGCAGGTGGAAGGATTTGATGGCCTGAGCCACCTCCTGGCTGGTAATGGGGTGTTACAATTTCAAAGCCTGGTTTGGTGGAAGAGTGGGAATAGGTAGAGTAGTGAGAAAGCCCTCCACTTCATTTGAACAGGTGGGGACGGTGAAACATATAGCTTGGAGTAAAACTGCTGCAAGACAATGCTGATGGATTTGTGGTCATGCCTGAAGGTGTCTGTGGTGTCTTTGAGTCCTGGGATGAGTTTGTTAGCCTATCTGCATTTGGTTACACCAAGTCGTGGTGACAAGAATTTTGCTGAACTCCCCCACAGCAACACACTGTCACCAACATCCGCCACAGGTCCGACCCTTGACCAGGATCACACCAACACCTGTTTGGTGTTAATGTGAGGGCTGCACCCCATCCCCCATACAGGGGCTCTGCCCGGCACCCCAAGTTATGGATTACAACTCCGAGGGGGGGGGCGGATGTTGGGGGAGAGTGGCCAAACACAGGAGTCAAATGGTTAATCACTCCAACAACCTGTTCAACACTGCGGGTGTCGACAGGTTGGTGTCGCTGTGGGGGATTCACTGTAACAGCATCGCTGTTACAATGGTATACGTCTGCATTTCAGGCAGTAGGCAAGCAATCTACTGGACTCCCTCCCCCCCAAGAAGGAGTGCTGTAGGTGCCTGATGGCAATGTCTGCCTTCTTGGTTAGGTCATTCAGTTTGCTACAGAAGCTGTGAGCTTGGCCAGTAGACTTTGAGGGTGTGGGTGTGAGGTAGCCTTAAGGCAGCCACTGCTTTCTTGAGGTCTTTCTCCAGAGAGGCTTGTTCTACTTCTCTGGCTCTCTGCCTTAGGGTGGCATAGGCCATTTTTCTGCCTCTTAGAGTAGCTTTGAAGGCCTACCAAATGTTGGAGTGTAAGACCTCGCCATTATCATTGTCCTGCGAATATGTCTTAACCTCTTCCCTGACCCTTCTCTTAAAGCCAGCATCCTCTAGCAGCCAGCAGGGAGTCCAATTTCCAACTTGAGGAATTCTGCATTGGGGGTCCCCATAGTACGCCGAATTCAACAGGCACATGATCGGATATGACAATAGGGTGAATAAGGGCCTCATTGATTTGGGGCATGACAGTAGTACTGACCAGTCATAGATCAATCTTGCACCATCAATTGGAAGGTATGGTCCCTCACAGTCAGGTGCTATGTGTGCCAGGCATCCACTATTCTGTGCTACTCCATCACGGCTCTGACTGCCTGGAGTGCCCCGGAATGGGGTTTGGAGGAGGATCCACTCCTATCAACTAGGGCATCCAGGGTAACATTCAAATCACTCACATGAAGTACTGGGGTCCTATCTTTGTTAAAGTCAGTGAGAGCCTGGCTCAGGTTATAGAAGAAGGCATGGTCATCACTGTTAGGTCCATATACATTAGGAAAGGTCAGGGGGCCATTCAGGTTGGCAATCTTCATAGCGACCCACCTCCCTTCTTTATCTGAGTGGGCATAGTCTACCTTCCATGCCAACGACCTGTGCATGAGAATGGATACCCCTCATTTAGATGAATTAACAGTGCTGTGTCCATTCCTCTCCCACACAGTCTTTCCTCAATTTACAAGCCTCTGTGGTCATCAGTTTCATTTCCTGAAGAAAGGCTAGGTGAGTTTTGAGGTGTTTAAGCTGTGACAGTGCCTTCTTCCTCTTTATAGAGGAATTCAAACCCCTGACGTTCCAGCTGACCATGTTAATTTCTATCAAGAATGCACAGTACTATACAGTGCAGAGTCAGACATGCCTGCAATCATCCAACAATAGTCCTTCACACAATATTCCTCTCTTGCATCAGTCCCTCCCCCACGATCCATCCCCCCAGTAACCCCAAACTACAGTATATGGTCCTCAGTAAACATAATACATAGCAACAGCACAATAAACAACAATAAACCCCTGGTATCCCATATCCCCAGCCACCCTCCCCGTCCGTGGGTCCAGTGAAGCTTTTCCAAAGTAGGCACTGGCTGCCTGATAGCCAGCGCTCCTTTGGGGGTGTTAGGTCAATAAACACACGGCTGAAAACTATGAGGGCAATAAGCGCGCCATGCAGATACCAAAAAAATGGGCACAGTGAAAAACCATGCTAATACAGTACATATAAACATACTCCAAAACCACGTATGCTGTTTTGCTCACCCAGTTTTTGACTAAGCATTTATGCTGCCACGGTCTTGACCAGATACTCCTTTGGGGCTCTCAAGGGGAGGACCATTTTCAAAGGGCTCAAGAGACAATCAGCCCTGGCAGCCTGAGAAGTCCATTTACATGGATCCAGGGCAGGTACATAAAAGGATCCAAAGTGGATCTAATCCAACATGGAAACATGTACAATACCCTGTGAGTGTTGAAAATATAGCTGTCCTACTTGCGACACTACCAGTGTCAGTCAGACATATGTATGGAAGTTGGACTGGTAGAAACTGTAAAGGAATGTCCGAGTGCGAGATCAAGATTGGGAAGTGGGCTCCACTGAATACACTATATGCAGGTGCCAGTAAGCTTGCTGAAGAAGACCTCCTCCCATATGGGCTCTGGGATGTCCTTCCCTCCCTTAGTGCATGATGGTACAAGGTTGTTCCCCCTGAACATGGGGGGGGGGAGGGGATGAGGAAGGTACAGGGTGTGAAGACTTACCTGAAGCAGCTTGACAGTGAGGGAGGGTCTCGGTAGTATATCGGCAGACTGTGTCAGGAACAGTAATCACAGACAACCCTCACCTGGGAAGTCTTGTGCTCAGTCTTAAAGAGGGAAAGGCAACCTTAAAGTGATTAGGGATAGAGAAGAATCTAGGAGCCCGCACCCCCTTTAAGAACCCAAGTGTCTTAATTGCTTGCAGGTCCCAATAGACTGGGTCACTAGGCTACCAGCTCTCAACAGGCACAAAAGGAAATAAAACCAGACATTTTGTATGGGTCAGTCCCCACAAAAAGTTCAGGGGTGGCAACAGTCATCTGTGTGGGAATGCTAGAGTGCTTCTTCAGCTCTTCTGCACTCGTTGAACTGCTGGCAGGAAGCAGAGCCACAGCCATGGCATCCACCCAGGACCTGAGTTTCAATTCTGAGCGTACTACCTGTGGACTCTTGGAGGGAGTCAGTGGGCATGGAGGACCCAGAGTTGGGTCCTGCTGTTGCAGAGCTGCATAGTGGTTATTCCCCAGGGTGGCAGGGAGTAGACCCCGAGGATTCCTTAAAGTCAGCACAACAACTCCTACCGCATGATCGTAGGAGGAGAGATCTGTCCTTTCTCCAGCCAGAACCCGTCTTTTTCTTGTTTCTGCATTCCTGTTTCAGTGGCAGTTATCATTGCTCGTCGTCACTTGGTAGCAGTGTGGGAGGCAAGCCTGTCCTTCTGTTTTTGTATTTGTCTGGTGCTGGCATGGTGTCCATGGCCTGGGGTAGGTCATCCCCCCAACTCACTCCTGAAGTAGGCCTGTATCTGGCAAGATTGACCTCAGTCCTCAGAAAAAGTTCAGGGGGTGGCAACAGTCGTTTGTGTAGGAATGCCAGAGTGTTTCTTCAGCTCTTCTGTACTCGTTGAACCACTGGCAGGAAGTAGAGCCACAGCCGTGACTTACAGTCCATGGCTGTGGCTCTGTCACAGTGTGACTGTAGGTAATGTTCTGGTACTGCAGGCATTTCAAAGGACCGGGCTACCCCGTTTGAGACAATCCATGGAGTTGCAGGTAGTGGAGGGAGTACTGCAGGCCCAGCTCTGCACATGCCCTTCTGGCAGTCATGAAGGCCTTGTGGTGGCCTGACAAGGCTGGGGAAAAATCTACAAAGACTTGGATGCACTGGCCACACCATCAGAGGTCTTGTTTGTCCCTGGCCAGTTGCATAATCACTTCCTTATCTTGAAAACAGAGGAAGCAGGCCAAGATGAGACAACATTGGGCTCCCAGGGTGGACCTGGGAACAAGGGAGCAATGAGAATGATCGATTTCAAGAGGGCCTTGTCAGCTGTAGCCCACTATATCCAGCAGTGCTCAGTGAAGAAAGTCCGAGACACTTTTCCACACACAGCCCTCAGGGAGGTCCATCAGCTATAGATTGCTCCAGCACCTCAATTTTCCATGTCCTCCAACCAGTCCCAAAGGATTTAGACGGTGCGGTCCTGGTCCCTCATGTAGGCCATCATATGGTCCTCTGTGACAGCAATGCATTGTTCAGCTACATTGACCCTGTAAGATATGTCAACTATGTCGGAGGTGATCTTTTGTGAGGCTAGCTCCAGTTTGCCCATCTGCAATATAAGATGCTCAAACATGCCATTTAACTCCTGATGGTTTCTACCAGAGGAGTCTCCTGCAGCCATTGTCATGATGAATGGATTGCCCACGCTCTGCCTTGGAGGATGAATGGAGAGACAATGGCAAATTGCAGCTTACTGAGATGGACTCGCCCATGCGCTACTGCTAGCAGCTGGTACGATGACACTGGAGATGCTTACAGAGTATTAGCAACTCTTGTGAGGCATATACGTCACGTGCTGAGATGGCGCGTGACAGAGCGTGCAATGTGTGTTTAAAATACAAAGTTTCCCTTTAATCTGGTTTGTTTGACAAGATCTGCTTGCCACAAAGTAGTGCTGGCTTCCGTTCTGTAGCCCATTTGCCACCTGAAATGCCACCAGTTGCTCTCTGACCTTTTTACATTTGGCAATCCTCTGAGAATTCAAACTTCAGTCATTGAGATTCTTTGCACATTCATCTGGCCATTGCTCTGAATAAAGATCAGAAATAAATTGCTTCCCAAGCATTACTCAGCTTTGTCTAGACTAAGTCATCATCAAGAGTGAAATGCCCCTCTCCAGTTCTAGCTACTAATCTTGCAGAGAAATATGCTGCTGCACAGGCCCTATTAATATCATTTTCTCCTAATGTGATCATTTAAATCTTCACGTTGTTGAGCATGCCAGCTAATGTCCTGTATGATATGCACTCTGTCACCTCCAAAGTCAATGAGTTTCTCCTTTATCACTTCAGGAGTGACTTCATCATGGCAGGAGCGACAGAAAACCATCAGTATACTAGTGTGCATTTAAATGTCCCATTGGCTTTCTCTTAGCAAGCTTTAGCCAGTAAGCATGTATGCCAAATAAGGTTTATGACAACTACAAGCACTAAAACTAAACATCAGTCACAAATAGCTGCAAATTACCATGTTCACACCCATCAAGTCCCCCCCACCACCACCATCACCAAATCCTTAAATGTGTATTCCAAAAAGAGATTTCTAGCATTTCATACTGTTATCTCAAAATTATATTTTCCCTAACTGGGCTGACAAACAGCAATATCTGCAATTATGTATCCTGTACTTCCTGTAAACATCGGTGATCAATGGCCCCATATTCCAAATGTTTGTAAAGTGGGTCACAAGTGGCCTTGTGCTCATGCTACTTTGCACGGGGCACAAAAGGAGATACATAAGCATTAAGCCACAATGAAGGTGGCATCTAATGGGGAATTAATGCATGGTTGGGACCATTGTGGCATGAGGCTGAAGGCTGAGTTCCTACAACAGCTCAACCATGCATTAATTCCCCATTAGATGCCACCTTTGGAGTGGCTTAATGCACTTGTAACATGGTGTTGCAATACTTATGAATGTTACAAATTTATTTATAGTTTTCTAATAAATGTTATACAGACGGTATTTGGTTACTAAATAAATATTGACTGCACTTTTTAGTAATTTACCAGATGCTTTTTTACATACAGATGTAACGGGAATAACATTTCCTATACAAAAGCAGAAAGGTTTGTTTAAACTAACGATCAATGTTTCCTGTGACTCTACATGGCTATTTTTGTCGTAGGGTCATTAGGAGGACACCGGTGCACTGCTGTTTCTGTTTCCACATCTAACTCACTAACTGTTTTGCATATCTTCTGAAGTTGTGTTTCTTTGCTGTGTTTGCATGCTCAGTCGGCTTCAGGTTACGCTTTATGTACAGTGTATTGCTTTAGTAGGTCTGTATGTATACCTGTTTGCAGCTATTTGCTTGGGTCGGGCGGTGCATCATATCTGTACTTTATAGTTTGTTGAACCATCAAGGGGTGAGCCACTGTTGTACACAATAAGTTGAGCAGCTCCAGGACACACGTAAGGCAGGCATCTCTGAAACAGAGCGAGCATTGGCCTGACAAGGTTAAGAGGGAGAGCTGATACACGCGGACAGAGCACAAGAACAGCTGCTGACTAAGTCACCGAGCACAAGACAATGGTGAGAAGGTCAGAGAGAGAGCAACTTTAGAAAGACAGGTACCAACAACACTACCGCTCGGATACAACCGCACCGTTACTCCACACACAGTGAGCATTCGCACAAGATGATAACCGACTGATATACAGTACACACAGACATCATGCATGTATTCTGTACTGACTGAAACCTGCAACCACACTTCTACAGCAATACACACACAGCATACTATGTAATTGACATATATACTGAGATTTATGGAACGGTGCAACTGTTATGAGCATTCAGGTGGGTGGGTGGGAAAGACAAGACGTCTGCTTGTCAGTGTCTATTTCAACACAGCGCTGTTGTCTCCTCCATGGTTGAATCCAGTACTTCACTAGCAACATGGCATTATCAGTACAATAATGCTGTATTGAAGTAGTAGCATGTGACCTATTTAGCCCAATCATTTGTCTTGCTTAGTATGGTGTTAATTTTGCCATGTTACAAAGTGTATTGGAAACTGAGCACTACAGCCCTGGGCAGCACTAAGACGTCACTAGTACACCTCCTGAGAGCACTGTGCAAAGAAAACCCCTAACCTGGGTGAAAGCAAACCAGAGGAGTGACCACACATACGAAGCACCTCCCCACATTGTGCAAGTAGGGCTCTTTGTGAGGCATAAACTTTTTAATGCTGAAGCACTGAATATTCAAACATAAAATGCCAATGATTCTACTCAACATGCAAGCATGTAGCACCCCCTTACCAGCTAATCTACATATCATTAGCACGGCAAATTGTACTGTACAATGTATGGAGGCTGTGGGATGCCTCCCATGTGCCTATTCCTTAATTTCCTGGTGTTTTGTGGACCCCCTCCACCACCTGTTTATCAAGTCCCTGGTGTCCAGTGACACTACCTCCTCTTCATGTACATATTAATTCCCCTGTGTCCAGCACCAACGTCTCCCTTTCCCTGTCCCCATTTATCCATTCCCTGGTGTTCAGCACCACCCTTCTCCCTCTCCTCTTGCCCATTTACCAATTCCCTGGTGTCTGATGGCACCTCTCCCTACATTCATTTACCAATTCCCTGGTGTCTGATGGCACCTCTCCCTCTCCCTACACTCATTTACCAATTCCCTGGTGTCTGATGGCACCTCTCCCTCTCCCTACACTCATTTACCAATTCCCTGGTGTCCGATGGCACCTCTCCCTCTCCCTATACTCATTTACCAATTCCCTGGTGTCTGATGGCACCTCTCCCTACACTCATTTACCAATTCCCTGGTGTCTGAGTGGCACCTCTCCCTCTCCCTACACTCATTTACCAATTCCATGGCGTCTGATGGCACCTCTCCTTCTCCCTACACTCATTTACCAATTCCCTGGTGTCTGATGGCACCTCTCCCTCTCCCTACACTCATTTACCAATTCCTTGGTGTCTGATGGCACCTCTCCCTCTCCCTACACTCATTTACCAATTCTCTGGTGTCTGATGGCACCTCTCCCTCTCCCTACACTCATTTACCAATTCCCTGGTGTCTGATGGCACCTCTCCCTCTCCCTACACTCATTTACCAATTCCCTGGTGTCTGATGGCACCTCTCCCTCTCCCTACACTCATTTACCAATTCCATGGTGTCTGAGTGGCACCTCTCCCTCTCCCTACACTCATTTACCAGTTCCATGGTGTCTGAGTGGCACCTCTCCCTCTCCCTACACTCATTTACCAATTCCATGGTGTCTGATGGCACCTCTCCCTCTCCCTTTCCCTACACTCATTTACCAATTCCCTGGTGTCTGATGGCACCTCTCCCTCTCCCTACACTCATTTACCAATTCCCTGGTGTCTGATGGCACCTCTCCCTCTCCCTACACTCATTTACCAATTCCCTGGTGTCTGATGGCACCTCTCCCTCTCCCTACACTCATTTACCAATTCCCTGGTGTCTGATGGCACCTCTCCCTCTCCCTAAACTCATTTACCAATTCCCTGGTGTCTGATGGCACCACTTCCTTTCCCTACACTCATTTATCAATTCCCTGGAGTCCTATGCCATGCTCCATACCCATTTATCAAATCACTGGTTTCTGGTTTTACACCGGTGTCTCCCTGTACCCATTTGTGATTCTCTGGTGTCCTGTGTCCTCCCCCCCCATCCCATACCCATTCATCAATTCTCTGGTATCCAAGGCACCCTCTTTCTCTCCTTGTACCTATTTACCAACTTTCTGGTGTCCGATGGCACCTCCTCACTCCCCCATACCCATTTATTAATTCTCTGGTGCCCAGTGGCACCACCTCATTCTCCCCATATTTAGCAATTCCTTGGCGGTCCAATGTACCTGCCACTCTCCCCATACCCATTTATCAATCCTAGTGTCAGGTGGCAACCCCTCCCTCTCACCATACCAATTTATCAATTTTCTGGTGTCTGGTGGAACCCCCTCAATCTTCCCATACCTATTTTTCAATTCCCTGTGTCCCATGCACCCTCCCATGCACTGTTTACCCATTTATCAATTCTCTTGTGTCCAGTGGCACCGCCTCCCTCTCATTCACCCATTATTAATTTCCTGGTGTCAGGTGGCACCCCCTCCCTCTCCCCATACCCATTTATTAATTCCCTTATGTCCAGTGGCACCTTCTCCCTCTCATCTACCCATTTATTAATTTCCCAGTATCCAATGTCATCCTTTCCTTCTGTCCATAACCACTGGTGTCAACATTGCTCAGTTGGTAGCACATCCGCCTCTGGGTCAGAAGGTCGTAGGTTCTAGTCCAACACCAGGATTGGGCTAATGTTAAAAATGCTGGCACCCCAAAGCAGTACTGGGAGATGCTGTACTGTGCCATTCTTCAGATGGGATGTTAAACCAAGGTATCTTCTGACCCTCTCTGGTGCTAACTGCCCTGGTGGGTGTCCAGGTGGAAATAAAAGAACCCAAGGCACTATTCACAAGTGTAAAGGAATTTTATTAAAAAAAATAGAATAACATACAAAACCTCACCATACATATACAGCAATATTAAATAAACCAGAAAATATACATAAAACTCAAAGTAGACATACAACAAAAGAGGGATAACATCGGGGGCAAACCAATGTATTTTGTAACTGATTATTTTCATACAGACTCAAAAAGAACAAACATTTGCCAAACCTGAATGTTTGCCACTGGTATTGCTGTTTTACAAGTCTTGCTTGTGCACATTTGTGCGATATATTTGTCCAGGACAGAGTAGATGGAGATGCAGTATCACATTTTCAGTGGTGTCCTGCTTTGACAAATTGTTAACTTGTAATTACCCAGGATACGGCAGCTGAGAGGCAATATTCTACTTTTAAGTGGGCTCCCATATTCTGACCCCAAATGTCCAGCAGTATTTTTATGATCTGACGTTATGATCAAGACAGGTGGAATTTTTAAATCCCATCCGAAAGGTGATTTTGTTGTGCGCCCATGGAAACAAGTTTCGGTGGGGATTTAGAAAATGACACCTGTCATGTTGAGGAGATGGGGTAACACAAGGGATATATTAAACATTAGGGGGCCAAAATCTGCAAAAAATAAAGTTATGAGTAAATTGTGGAACAATTTATTTCCTCATAACTTAGTTGATTTTTTAAAATTTTGATCCCAAATTTTCAACATAATCTTTTCAAGACCGCTCCTTCTGAGCATGACAGGTGTCATTTATAAAACAATGGCTGACACGCCATTTTGTACCACAAGTGTTAAAACCCAGTTTGGGTAGGATATGAGAAATGACAGCTGTCACATTCATGAGGTGGTGTGAAAAAGTGGCTATGTTGAAAGGTTAGGGTCAAAATACTTAAATTACCACAGTTATGATTGTGCGTTGAAAAATTGCAACATAGACTCATAACTTTGCTGTTTTCTCATATTTGTACCCCAAAGTTTCAACATAGCCTTCTTATGACAACACATAGCCTTCTTATGAGCCCACCTTGTGAGAACAAGGATGGAGAAACATTTTAGTCCTGCCCAAAGATGATTTACACTACAGTGTGAAAACACATTTTGGGCAGGATTTGAAAAATGTCAGCTGTCATATTCATGAGGTGCTGTGGAGAAATGGCTATGTTGAAAATTTAGGGTCAAAATATTGAAAATTACCAAAGTTATGAGCCTGCATTCACAAATTTCAATGTAGGCTTATAACTGTTGTTTTTTAATATTTTTACTGCCAAATTTTAAACTTGGACTTCTTATGACCCCACCTCATGAACTAGGGTGGATAACATTTTCATCTCCTGCCCGAAAGGTGATTTCATGCAGTGACCACAAAATCACCTTTCAGGACAGATTTGCCTAATTTTACTGCCATTATTCATGAGGTGGGTCCTAAAAAAGGCACAATATTCAAAAATGATCATGTTATGCCACTAAGTTCAAAACCCCATTGAAATACATTGAACCGCATGCCTGATTTCCTCATTCGCAGTCCAGCATTGAAGAGTGAAGATGTGTATGTGGTCCAGAGAGGATTATGGTGTTAGACCCCCAGTGGTTGAGTAAGGGCTTGGGGGCGGGTGCTGAGTGGGAAGGTTGGGTGGGGGGCAGTAACAGCAGCAACAGAAATCAATGGATGTTTTTTTCTTTTTTGCAGGGTTAGAAAAAAACTATAAGGGATGGTTTTCTTTATTTCAGGTGGTGACAGTGGGGGGTGGTGACACTGGACGACTGGACACCCCCAGTGTCAGAGTTATGTTTGGCAGCACCAGGGTGGGCTCCTCAGTGCTGCATAAGTAAAATGGATAGGATGGGGAGTAGCAGCCGGCACAGGAGATTAGGCACCCTCCGTGCCAAAATATTAAAATGATTTGGGCTTGGGGGGGCAGTTACAGCGGCAACTGCAACGGTATCAAGTGACATCAGCGACCGCGATTGGGCACTTTCAAAAAGGTGACTTAATCGCAGTGCCTGTCAACAGGGCTACTGATGAGGGAGGGTGACCAGATGGGGGGCCCACAAATATAGCAACAGGATGTCGCTATATGTACACACATGCAGGGGGGAGCGAGCACACCAAGCAATGGGCAGAAGAGGAAGGAGGGTTTGTGAGGCGTGGTGCGGTGATGGGCTGCCAAGCTGGCCCTGTGACATGGTGGGTGGGTGGCAGACTGGGGTTCTGAGGGTGCTGGGTTTGGGTCAAGCATGCATACATTTTGTTGTGTCTTGCCTGAATTTTTTCAAGGTTTTACCCAACCCCAACACACCCCCTGGGTTGAGAATCCTTTAGTGGGGAGATGTGAGAGGCATAGCCCCTGCATTAACAGGTAAAACCTAAGTCCCCAGTGCCCTTTTGTTGTGTGCGGGTGTACATCGCCAAAATTTATTTTTTGCAATGTACACTCGCCCTAACGACAATTGCCTTTCCACGATCGCCATTATGACATGGAACCACTGCAACAGACATCAATGGACAGTTTCTCTCTTTTGCAGGTTATATTTTTAAAAAAACTATGAGGGATGGTTTTCTTTATTTCAGGTGGGGACACTGGGGGATTGGGCACCCCCAGTATCTGTGTTATGTTTGTGTGGAGGGGTACTGAATGGGAGGGTCGGGGGACAGTAAGAGCGGTAGCAACAGACATTGATGGGCCGGTTTTCTTTGTTACCGATGTGATTCAACCTCAGCAGGCTGATCATGACAGATCAGTTGTGCTTGCTGGGTGGCGTAGATCAAAGGAAAGAGCTAACCTATGATTGGGTCAGCTCTGTCTTTTTAAATACACAAAGGTTCCACCCAGCAAGCCAGAACACTATCATGACCAGCCTGGCTGATGATTGGTGTGTCACTGATGAGCCCCTTGCAGACCACTCTGCATTGGACTGACAGTGTCACACCCCTCAAAAGCCACTCTCTTAACAAAATGTTCACTGTGCATGTGTGCACGGCAAATAAAAAGACGATAAAACAAAAGAAGAAAACCCCTATACCCAGCATATTCTGTACCTCTACTTCACAAATGAACAATTGTTTCAGACAGCAAGAATCTGAGGTTTAGAACACATTCCTGTATCAGTCAAGTAAATTTTCTGCTAAGACATTGTAACATTTTGCACAATCTTCTGATAAGATGACAATTTTTGTTTGAACACTTAAGCGCATTGTGCTTGCCACAGATGATATTTTAAGACTGCAAAAATAACTTGCAAGGTGCTTTATGGTACTTCAACCAAAAGTGAGTAAATAGGCCCCATACAAGATCTGCTGCACATGTGCGACATGTGTATACAGTAGGAGGGTTCCTGCCACTCATACACTCTATTGTGTCCACAGAAAAGTGAAAGCAGAAGGGCAGCTGTAGAACAAGTGAGATTATGTTTCAAGAACATTCCTGCATGTTAGTCTGGGGATATTCATCTTACTCAGTTATTTATGCTGATGGGTGCTTTTCATCATAAGTTGCCCATGGTTACTAAACCACATACTATCCCAAACAACATTTGGTACCCTTTGCTCTAGCACCAGGTGTGTGCTCCCCTCTGGAAAAGATGTGAAACACAATTCCACCTGCAAAACAGAATCAATGACAAACTGATGCCACTGGCATCTAGAGAGAGTGTCACAGACTGTGTGTATGTCAATTTCCATTTTTTTTATTTTCTGGAAGGAGGGCTTTATATAATCTGGGAGGTGACTATGTGTTTCAATGGAGGGGCTTCAAGGTCTGTTATATTGCCAGAAAGGCAAACATGATGTTAACCACTCCACTACCAGTGACTGCCATATCTTTTCTCCCAATTTTAAAGTCACACAAATATCACTACAAATAAAAATACCACTGCAGAAAACAAAGGGTTCACCTTCCCCATACTCCTCCATTTTTTCACAGATCTGTATCTAATTTCCCACTTTATTGGGTTGAGATGGCTACTCCAGAGGGTTTGGAAAACACTATACAGTTTTGCCTGAAATGTCAAAGGTGGAGGGTGTACATAACTTAATGAGCTTTCTGGAACATTATTTTGGTTGGGGCAGACAACTCTTGGCAAGTAGCTGCCTGCCTCAGGACCTAAATTAGCCCAGAATTAAATTTTTCAGCCACATATTATTTAGATATTTGACTTACTATTCCTGTGATCTAACTTCCTGATCATCAGCTTGCCACCAAGCACCCATCACAGTCCCACCCAGAATACTGCATTTTAATGACGCACAGTAGGGAAGGGGCTGCAAGGCTATAGAAAGCATTATAAAGCTATTATGAGCAGCGGTGGCCTTTACATGCTACTTGAACCTATTACAGCCACTTCTCTGTGTTAAGGGGTGCTGTATTACACAGTGCTACCCACAACATGTGCAAGTGCCCGTAATAATCAAGTAGCATGTAAAGGCCGCCACTGTCCCCAATAGCTTTATAATGCTATCTGTAGACTGCAGCCCCTTCCCTACTTTGCATCATCAAAACGCAGTTTTCTAGGTGGGGCTGCGTCAGGTGCTTGACAACAGGCTGCCAATTAAGAGAAATAGTAAGTAAAATATCTAAATTAATCTGTGACTGAAAAATGTAACTGTGAGCTAATTTAGGTCTGGGGGCAGGTAGCTCCTTGTCATGAGTTACCAGCTCCTAAGGTGTCAGCTGCTCTTTAAATGTAAATAGCAAGAGTAAGGTTTTTTTTTAATGTATGAAAACAAAAACAACATGAAGAGAACATCAATCAAAATTTCAGTGAAGCCAAAATTAAAATAACAATTATCATGTGTGAGAAACTGAAGCAAACAAGGGAAACAATCAACAGTAAGCCTCTGGAAAAGGAACCAGCAAAAGGAAAAACAAAACAATCAGGTATACACAATACCCATAACAATAATTGTCTCTATTTTTTCATTGTGTATTCCCCTTTCTAAGACAGGGCAGAGTCTGCTGCTCAAATATAATGTGGAACTGAGTGTCCATTCTGGTAACATAATATTTGTCATTCCCCAGGGTTGAAGTGACTAGTGTACAGTGCCTCCACAGTTGCCAAAACTGCTATGAAAAGAACCTACCATACTCTGTATAACAAACTTTCTTAAAGGGAAACAGCATCAAGGGTACCACACCCAAATGTGGGGCTGATCCCAATGTGCACTTTGTGTGCAAAACATTGTGGTTTACTTACTGTTACCATAGTAGATTAGATTGTATCAGACTAATTGTGTTTACTTCTAGGCTGACATCTTCTGAAACCACAAATCCCAGAATCCAGTGACGCTGTCATCAGAGCAGTACTGCAGCAGCAGGAGATTCAATAGCCTACATTGCATGTTTGCTGGTCTTGCTGTCCTACCGTGGCTTCAGCACAGTCATAGAGGACTATACTTAGTTCTGGAGAAAAGCAGAACCAGAAAACATCTGATAGGAGATGTTTTTATACACAAAAATACATTGGGACCAGACCCACATTTGAGTGCAGGGCCCTTTGTGCTGACTGTTTCCGTTTAAGGGAATTAATCACCATAGATATTTCTGTTAATTTTTGTTGTAGTGTAAAAGCACACCTTGCTTACCATAAATAAAATCTACATGTTGAAAAGATCGGTCTTAAAGTACTCTTGTGGTATTTGGACCACAGCACAGGACATGGACCTAATATTAGCATTTCATAGGATATGGCAGTAAAAGCTAGATCCCGCCAGACCCTCTTAAAAAAGGACCAAAAGTCTACTGTGATCAGACAGAACACCAGAAAATGCACCTAAGTTTCAAGCAGTTGTGTACATGAGGGACAAGGATACATCCGTTCTACAAGCACTTTATGTTTCAGTATATTTTTGACCACCATCATACCGTGACAGGCTAGCCATGTGATACGAACATACGAAGAAGCCAGCAGAAGAAGGCCATTTGGTCAATCAAGTCAGCTTGTATTGCAGGGTCCACAGCTTGAGCTAATGTCCCTGCCTTCCCATCTCACTCCTCCCATCCTCCTTACCCATGATCCTTACTTTTCCCCATGCCTATCCCAGCCTCTCTTAAAGCTGCCACTGTCTTTAATGAGATGACCTCATCTGGCAGTGCATTCCAAGTGTCAATGTGAAGAAGTACTTCCTGACCTTCCTCCTAAACCTCCCACCCTCCAGCTTAAGACTGTGCCCCCTAGTGTTATGGTTGCCACTCAGCTTAAAGAGACTCTCCTTATCAACCTTATTTATCCCTTTCAAGTACTTTAAGGTCCCAATCATGTCCCCTCTCTCTCTCCTGTCTTCCAGGGAGTACATGTTCAGTGCCCTCAACCTCTCCTCATATGCCTTACCCTACTGACCCACTATCATCTTTGTAGCCCTCCTGTGGACCTTCTTCAGCAGATTAATGTCCTTTTTGAGGTGTGGGTACCAGTACTGAACTCCATACTCTAGATCATGCAGCCTTACCAGTGACCTGTACAAGGGCTGTATAACCTCCTCTATCCTACTACTGATCCCCCTAGATATGCATCCCAGCATCTTGTTTGCCCTTGCTGCTGCTTTCTTGCACTGCATGGAGTGCTTCAGGTCACTAGTGATCTCCACTCCCAGGTCCTTCTCCTCCTCTGATGCAGATACTTGGACTCCACCCAGGTAGTACTCTATCCTAGGATTTTTGGCTCCAATATGCATAACTTTGCATTTTTTGATATTGAAACCAAGCTGCCAGATCCTAGACCACCTCCCCAGCTTTCCCAGATCTTCCTGTAGGTCCTGTATCCCTTCAGCTGTGTACTCTTTCCCGCAGAGCTTGGTGTCATCTGCGAATAGGCACATTTTGCCTTTAATGCCATCCCCAATGTCACTGATGAAGACATTGAACACCAGCCCCAGTACACAGTCCTGTGGGACTCCACTGGTTACCTCTCTGGTACCAAATAACTCTCCCCCCACAACCACCCTCTGGGTTCTGTCCCTCAGCCAGTTTTCCACCCATCTTGCTATCTGTTCCCCAACCCCAAGATCCACCATCTTCTTGTTCAACCTTTTGAAGGGCATAGAGTCAAAGGCCTTGCTGAAATCAAGATAAAGGATGTCTACTGCTTGGCCCCTGTCTAATATCTTAGTGACACAGTCAAAGAAGTCAATCAGATTTGTTTGACATGATCTCCCCCATGAACCCATGATGCGAGACCATGCTCCTCTAGGTATTCCACCAACAATTCTTTTAGTATGGTCTCCAGGAGCTTGCCCACAATGGAGGTCAGACTGAGTGGTTTGTAATTCCCTTTTGTCATCCTTAGGACAGCTTTTGTGGAGGGGCACTACATGTGCTGTTCTCCAGTCCTGCGGTACCACACCTGACTCTAGTGAACTATTAAATAGGTCCGCCAGTGGCCCTGCCAGCTTCTCAGCCAGTTCCTTTAGAACCCTTGGATGTACTCTGTCTGGGTCTGGTGATTTATCTACTTTCAATGCCAGCAGACCCTCCCTCACTCTATCCTTCTCTGTCACTGCATCTGTGTTCCCTTCCCTCTGTACTCCTCTTCTCCCTCCTGAAGGCTATCCCACATAAGGTGATATCCCACATGGGCAAACTGTCATCATCCCATCCAGGTGGGCAGTGAGGCAGTTGCAGGGGGTGGGGATGGAAAGTAACAGAAATGCGTTATTACTGATGCCTAGTCTTGGATGTAGGGGAATTTCTTATTGAATAATCAATCAAATGCAAAACCAATGAAAACAAAACAAAACTGCAATATATACATACAGCAAGGTGATAGTCAAAACGCACAACCAAAGTAAAATAATAAAAAATGAACTCAGTAATCAGGGTACACAGACAGGTAACAGTACACAAAAAGCAGTTTACCGTAACCAGGAGAGGGACCTCCACCACTCGTGAATGGTAGAAAAGGCAACCCTCTGATGTTCCATGTCCTGAATGCAGGATATTTCATTCAAAATCATGTGAAGTAACTCTTCCTGTGAAACATGTTGCTGTTGTAGCACTAATCTGCAGTGAATCTGCCAGATCCAGAACTTAACACAGGCCAATACTACCCTCATACTACTAATATTATACTGAAACCACTGAGTCTGAAAAATTCCTAGAAAATAAAATCAGTTGGAAGAGTCTGAAAAAGAGAGGGTCTCCATGTCTTAGAAAGTAAATACCAAAATATCTGGATATACCGACATTCAAAATATAAATGTGCCATAGTCTGTACTGTAGTAGTACAAATAGGTCTGAGGCAAAAATGTTCTCGGAGGTCATTACATTTTAGATTCCCCTTAACATTCAGTTTACTATGTGCACAGAGCCAAAGAACATCCCACATTTTGACAGGTATTATAAGGTCAGTGAGCATTTTCCCCTCTAGTCCCTTATCTGCCTCCGAATAGTTTGAAAAGTGTGGCCATGCTAAAAAAAACAACTTGTTCAACTGTGTCATATAAATGTTTCCTAGATTGAAAACAAATCTGAAGTGGAGTTATCCCTATTGTTTAAATAAGCTAAGAGAAACATCACAGGGTTCAGCATCTTAACCCCACTCAGCCCAATATCCAAGTAAGTGACCCCTTTTTAATGGGGTTCAGCCTACTACCCCAGAGGCATTGGAAAAAAGCAACTATACAGAGCGACTTTGAGCTGTTTGGGGGGTGGGATATACACAGCTAAGATGGGAGAAAACAGGAACCGAATAGGTTTTACTCAAAAAAAATATTTTCCTGTTGCTCATACGCCACCATTTCCACTGGTCAATTTTCTTTTTCCCAACCTCCAACTGAACTTTCCAGTTAAATAGTGCCATATCCTGGGCCCCAAAAAATACAAATTTTACAGGGAATATTTGTGATAGGAATGTCAGCTACAACAGAAATAGCTGAGTCATGGTCCCCAAGATGGAAACAGGAGCTATTTTAAACAAGCATTTGTCAATGCCGAATGTTGCTTGCTTGTATGTGCTGTTTAGGTATTTGGAAGTGATAGTTCCATGCCTTCCTCCCAAGACATGCACTGTGTCTTTCTGTTCAGTATTCACAGAAGAGTGGCAGGGGCAAGGGTCACAGCAGTACAGCAGTTGCCAAGGGGGTGAAGAGGTGGACAATAGTCCATTCAAAGGCAAAACAGTCCTGCAGGAGCTCAGTAAATTGAAGGTGGACAAAGCGATGGAACCAGATGGCATACACCCAAGGATATTAAGAGAACTGCGAAGGGAGATAGCAGTACCTCTGGCAGCCATGTTCACTGAGTCCTTTAACACGAGTGAATTGGAGGAGAGCACATGTGGTCCCTGTACACAAGTCTGGCAGCAGGGAGGAGGCGGGGAACAATAGGCCGTTCAGCCTCACCTGAGTAGTGGGGAAGATCATGGAGACATTGCTTAAAGAAAGGACAGTGGGGCATCTAGAAGCCATCGGAGCCCAGGACCATAGACACCATGGATTCACAGTGGGGACATCATGTCAGACAAATCTGGTTGATTTCTTTGACTGGGTGACAAAGGAAGTGAATCAGGGTGGGGCAGTGGATAACGCTTACCTTGATTTCAACAAAGCCTTTGACACCATCCCACATAGGAGGCTGATAAACTAGCTGGGTAGGCTGGACATGGGGGAAAGGGTGGTAAACTGGGTTAGAAACTGGCTAACAGACAGGAGGCAGAGAGTGGTGGTAAATGGGGTGCAGTCTAGGGAGAGAGAGGGTGACCAGTGGGGTGCTGCAGGGATCGATCCTTGGGCCAGTCCTATTCAATGTCTTCATTAGTAACATTGCAAAATGGCTAAAGGGAATTTTCTCACCAAATTTTCAACATAGCCATTTAAGACCTCTGCTCATGAACAGTGTCACTGTGATTTTCTTAATCTGTTCCAAACATTGATTGCGCACACCGACTGCGCCATTGTTCGCTACATGCACGGAAACACATTTTGGGCTACATGGGAGAAATTACAGTTGTACTGCTCATAAGGAGGTGTGGTAAAATGGCAATGCTGAAAATCTGGAGTGCAAATATTAAAATTCACGAAATTATTTAGCGCATGGGAGGAAACCAAGCAATACACGCCAGAAACAGCCATTTTAAAAAATTTTTCACCAAATTTTCAACATAGCCATTTTAAGACCTCTGCTCATGAACAGTATCACTGTGATTTTCTTAATGTGTCCCATACATTGAGTTTGCACACCGACTGGGCCATAGTGCGCTACATGCACGGAAACACATTTTGGGTGAGATGTGAGACATGGCAGCTGTACTGCTCATAAGGAGGTGTGGTAAAATGGCAATGTTGAAAATCTAGAGTGAAAATATTGAAAATTCGCGAACTTACTAGCGTGCTTAGGAACAGCGAAACGCATGCTCGTTAAACAGTCATTTTTGGGAATTTTTTCACCAAATTTTTAACATAGCCATTTTAAGACCTCTGCTCATGAACAGTGTCACTGTGATTTTCTTAATCTGTCCCAAACATTGATTTCGTGCACCAACTGCGCCATTGTGCGCTACATGCGCGGAAACATATTTTGGGTGAGATGTGAGAAATGACAGCTGTACTGCTCATAAGGAGGTGTGGTAAAATGACAATGTTAAAAATCTGGAGTGAACATATTGAAAATTCGCAAACTTACGAACGTGCGTAGGAACAACGCAGTGCATGCTCGTAAAACAGTCATTTTTGGGAATTTTTTCACCAAATTTTCAACATAGGGTTTTGTGGGGCCTACCTCATGAACTGTGACACTGTCATTTTGTAAATCAGTCCCAAAAGGTGGTTCTGTGCAGTGACTGCAAAATCACCTTTCGGGGCCGATTAACGCCATGACAGTGACAGAATTCATGAGGTGGGGTCCCAAAAACCCCATGTTGAAAATTTGGTGAAAATATTCCCCAAAATGCCCGAGATATGCAGTAAAGTTGAAAAAAACTCCATTATACAGCTTACCGGCATTTCCTCAGTTCACGGTCGGCTTTGAAGAGTGCAGATGTGCTCTCGGTCCACCGAAGATCGTCACGCTGAGCTCTGGAGGTAAGTATGGGGTGAGGTGGAGGTATTGGGAGGCAGGGTGCGAAGTGGGTGGGCGCGGGTGAGAGATGGGGGTCAAGACAGCAGCGAGGGAAGGTTTTTTTCTTTCAGGTTTTTTTTTTATTATTTGGACTACGCAGGACGTTTGCCACACTGGGGTGGGCTCCCAACATGGCAGCTGGAAGGCTGTTGGGGGGGCCGTGGAGCCGACGGGGGATTGGGCACTCCCGTCGGCCTTAGGGACTGTTGCCATGCTGGGGTGGGCTCCCAGCGCCAGCACCTGATATTCTCGGGGAAGAAGCAGTAAGAGCCAATGGGGATTGGCACCCTCGCTGGCCATACAGACTGCTGCCACGCTGGGGTGGGCTCCCAGCGTGGGCACCTGAACTCTGTTGGGAGAGAGCACAGCCGATGGGGATTGGGCACCCCCATCGCCATAAGCAGTGTGTGGGGGGAGCAACGATAACGCAGTATGCGACGCGTGTGGGCGGCATGAGCACGCCGATCTTATCGCTGCTCACTGAAGCGTAGCTCTCCCTTTCAACTGTACGGCCACTGTATTTTCAACTGCTGTCATAGACAGCTGCAGCATTGATTGGAGAACTGCGGCGGCGCCTGCAAACACACTGACTGAATTGGAAGAGGGCTGCCACACCTCCGAAAACTCGGATGATGGCACTATGTTTCTTGCACATGTGTGCAAGCAACATAAAAATAACCTCAGAACCCATAGTGTCTGAAAACATGTGGAGAATAGCTTTGGCAATGTCTCCCAAATTACTATCTACCAACAGCAGACACAAATCATCAGCATATGCTTCGGTTTTGGCCATAGCAGAACTATCCAAAGAAACTCCCACGATCCAGGGGGATAGATTAAACAGTCTTGCTAAAGGGTCCAAAGTTAAAATATAGAGAAGGGGGCTAAGGGGACACCCCTGTCTAACACCTCTTTTAATCAAACATTTGTGACCAACCCACCCATTAACATAAGGAAAAACAAAAGCCGACTGGCAACATAATTGAATCCAAGAAGAAAAGGAGTAGGGAACCCATACACTTCTAAACAGTTCCATAAATACTCATGGGACACCCTGTCAGATGCTTTAGTTTGATCAAAACTGAGTAGATAAGCCATGAAATCATTATGATTGTCCTTCTCCTTGATTTCATGTAACAAAATTAGTGAGTCCTTAATTTTTCTGCCTGGAATCGAACAAGACTGAGCATGGTGAAGGATCTGTTCCAGAACCTGAGCCAACCTTTTGCTAATGATTTTCATGGACATTTTAAAACCTAAATTCAACAGAGTAATCAGCCACCAATTGGAGAGCGCTGACCAGTCCTCTTTCTTAAACAAAAAGATAAGCAAACCTGTGTATATATTGTCAGGCAAACTAGGTGCCTGAAGTAAGGTACTATACAAATCTGTCAGCTCTCTTGGCATATGATTCCACAACCATGTATAGAGTTCACCAGATAAGCCATCCAATCCAGGGGCAATGCCTGCTCTGATGCCCTTAATAGTCCATTCAACTTCTAAGAGGGAAATTGGAGAAATCAGATTCACCATATGTTGACCAGAAGGTTGAGGTAACTGACTGGCCTGTAACAAAATGTCCGTATCTTTGTTATCGAGAAAAAGAGTACCAAATTGTTTACTGACGCACTGTTCCAATTTGTGAAGTATACCAAGTCTGTCTGATTTCATTTCCCTAGTGTCAGTCAGAAGTTGACGTATACATTTTTGTGAAAATACGATAAATGCAACTGTCAAATGGATTAATTAGAAAATGTATCCCCTGGGTGATACATTTCTGTTCCAGCTCCAGAGATTTCATCCTAGTATACTGAAATGTATAAACTGCTTTGTTTACAACAGAAATATGTTCAGAATAATCTTGCTTTCCCATATTGTGTAAGGATAAAAGATGGTAAAGCTGCCTCCTTGAATCCAATATTGACTATATTTTGTTTTCCCCCTCTTTTGGGTAACGTGTAAAGAAATCCCTAAAGTGCACTTTACAATCCTACCACCATGGAATATGCGATCATATAAGCAGAGCACTGACTTCCTGGCTTCAACTAAGTGGGTTAGTTTGGCAACTGTCTGCGGGTCCTCTAACAAACTGGCATTTAAATGCCAAAGTCCACTTCCTAATAAGACTTCTGTGACATTGGAGAGCTTTACGCCTACCAAACCATGATCCAAAGTTCTATAGGAGCTACTTCCACCCAAGAAATCAGAAGATTATCAGAAATAAACCAATATCTATCCTTGAGGACCAATTCCCATGAAAGTAAGTGGGCTTTTGGAGTGCCACATGACAGCTATGGGCACCTATCAGGGCAAATCAGGTAATCAAATTTTTCAGGAAAGAAACATAACAAAATACTTTGTTCTTTTTTCCACCCTTATCAGATCTCAACCAACTACATTTGAAATCCTCACCAAATAGCACCGGTATAGAGGTGAATAAAAAAGGTTGAATTTGTTGATACAACTTAATCCATAAAGCCTTGGTATGGGGGCATAAATATTTAGAAGTCTGAAACACTGACCAAGAACCAACATATCTAATAGCAGAGCACAACGTGAATGGATGTCTACTATTTTGGTGACCCATATGTCAGGCTTTTTAAAACAAATACCAAGACCACAGCAAGAATCCTCCCCCACAGTCCATAGATCAGTAAGAATGTCCCCAAATCCAAGCAGTTTGCACAGCTTGTATTTCCAAGGTTGTTCCCAGTCTAGTGTCCTAGAACAAAAAGATTTAATAAAATTCTTCAGTAACAGCAAAGGTGTCAAGTCTCTTCTTCTCAGAGTTTGTACTGTTTACATTAAAAAAGGCTAATGCCATGTCCAGAAAGGGAGCCATTCATTTGTGATACTATTTAACAATGGGGATCTTGGTAATGGATCTGGTCTCCCATCTTTTTTTATGGGATTGAATAGAGGGAGGACCAAAATCCTCAATATCAGAAAAAAACATCTCTTTGAGAAGAAGGCACAGAAGAGGTTATAGAAGAGACATCAGAGTCCTCTTCATCCATGATCTCTCTGCATTGTTGCAAAGAGTCAAATCTATTTTCCTGAGAGAGTGGTGCCGACAAAACCACATTTTATTTCTTTTTGTTACGCTTCCCTCTGCCCACTGGGTGAAATTGGTCATCGTGGGGGGCATAACCAAAGCAGTAGTAGTGGAAAGAGTTGTAGGTCCGGATGGGGAATCCGGGATTTGCATGGTCACTTCCAGAGCAGCACCAGGCTCAGAGGAGATATTGAGTGGTGCTACTTGGACAGAAGGAAGTTTTTTGTGTTTGGCAGCAGCAGGTTGAGTAGAAGGAAACCCAAATCTAGGAAAAGCAGCATGGAACACAGCTGACATAGATCCCCCCCCCCCCAGCTGTTCTGTGTGATTTGGAAGCTTTGGGAATATAAAAGTCCTGTTCTAAGAAATCAGATTTGTTGTGGGCTGCCCAACGACAGGAGCGGAAATTGCCCCCCTCTTCATCACATAAGTTACACTTAGGAAGAAAGGTACAATGCTGACAGGAGTGTCCCAAATCACAACAAAGGTTACATTTGACCTTGCCACAAGCACTATTAAGGTGTTTCATGGAACCACACCTATAACATAAGTTTGGCTGGCCAGAGTAGAATAATATGCCTCTATCCCTTCCTAAGAAAAAGCAACTCAGTAGGTGTTGTATTCTCAAGTCAGTATATTGCAACTTTTTTTTTTTTTCAAATCTGTTTATCTCCCCCCGGCACAGGAACTCTCTTGGGCCTGTCCACTCGCCTATGCCGCTCTACCACCCACTGTGAGCTCTGTCATCTTCAAGGGCGTTACTTCCCCCCCCAAGCCCCAAGGAGGATGAAGGGCCCGAGGAGTCTGAAAGGGCAGTGGCGGGGTTCCAGTATTGGGTGTGTGGCGGTTCAGCACTGGGATGGCCGTCGCCTATCTGGGCTGGTAGGGCATTTCACGTAGTTTACACCCCAGACGTGGGGCGTGCAATGCTGTCAGCCAGCAGTGTAGGTGCTCCCTCCCATCAGAGGCAGCCGCCCCAGCATCTTCCCTGTTTGTGAGCCCCTAGCCAGCACACACGTTCTCCACGGGGCGCTGCTGCACTAGGCTACCCTGGATCCCTCCCCAAGAGGAGGCAGTCCTCCAGATGCTCGCTCCTCTCTCTCCCCTGCTGACCCCCAGCGGTCTGGGCTCATTCCTGAACCGGGTTGCGGCTTGCACAGGTGTGAGTCCAGCCTGGCCAGTGCCACCGGGTCAGTTAGTATATTGCAACTTGACTTGAACCCCCCAATCCAAAAAGCAGTCCTCATGCATTATGGGATTTGGTGCTCTTGCAAGTCACAGCATTTCTCTAGCCAGAAAATTATGTCAGTTACATTGACCCCTTCATTCCGAAATAGGACAGTAACAGTTTTGAAGGCTGGTTTAGTGAAAGGTAGTGCAATAAAAAGAGTCCACATTGGGGTATCTTTGATCAAATTATACTGGTTCCAGAAGCGTTCCATCAGTGCCGTAGTCTGGAAACTAATATCAAAATGAAAATTACCCAGGGCATGAATGAAGGCATACACATCTGAGGAGAAAACTGCAGAGATTATTTGATCAGTGATTTCCCCACATAAGCTCTATCAGGAAGCAACTCCAAGCTGCCTTTATAACATAGACAGACAGCATTCCATCTCTTAGCCAGGTCCACCAGATGGCAGAATAGGCTTGTATAGCTAGAAGGTTCTCGGGCAACAGACTGATCAGCAGAAGAAGGATCAGCTGCAGTACCTATGGAAGGGGCCAGTTTAGGGAAAGTTGACTGTCCACCCTGATTAGCAGCCACAGAAACTGATTGTTCAATTACATGCACAGAAGAAAAAAATTACTCACCATAGTAATGTTTCTTCTAATGGAGTCTTGCTGTATTCTGACTATACGCAGTTAGCCCCAGCACTTGAACTGCTCCATAAAGGCATAGACTGTTGAGCTTGAGCTCGGTTTTCAAACCTCTGTTTGTGGACTCTGAAGTGTAACCATCAGATTCTTACGAGCACTAAACTAACTAACTCAAAGAAGAAATTGTTTCAAAAAATGTTGTGCCAAATGGCAAAACAAGGTTTTAGGGTCAAAAGACTCAAGTCAAGAAAACCCAAAAAGAACCCAACAGGTAGTGATTTACAAAAAATGCTTAATAAACAAACTAAAAGAACCCCCCTAAGAGATGGAGGCATGCCCAGTACACCTCTGGGGTGCAGCACTGTACCTGCCCCACCACATCCCAAAACTATTAGGTTCCAGGAGGGGAGGCAGGGAGGGAGGGAGGTCAGATTACAGCAAGAGTGGAAAAGGGCAAACCTGCTACTCAAGTGCCCAAGCCCTCACCCTCAAGGTTACTCCTGACCCAGCCAGGGGCCCTCTTTTTCTCACAGTCTTTTACATACCCCCGAGGGACCAGGGACCAGATGTCCACTCCCTCATTGATTACCTCACCACACTCCCCCACAAGGCGGAGCAGCTCATCCTAGGTGACCTTAATGTCAACTGGCTGAGTACCACTGCCCCCCATATCAGGGACTCCTTCGCTGCCCTAGATATGACCCAACTAGTTACCTCACCTACTAGATTTAACCAGTCAGGCAGCACCAGCACCCTCCTAGATGTAATTCTGTTGAACTACCCCCATAAAATCAGGGATATTAATGTACTACCAGACTTTCTTAGTGACCACTCTCCTGTCCTCTGCCACTGGTCATCCCCCACACCAAAACGAAGTGTCCCAGGTCACTTCGCGCCAGTGCTTTTACCCCAGGGGTCTCAAAAAGCTAAAAACGCACCTAGCCCAGCTTGACTGGTCCCCAATCCTACTCGCAACGGATATTAACTCTGCCCTAGCCTATTTCTCCAGTGCCTTCAGCAAGGCCTCTGACCTTTTCACCCCGTGACCAGAATCCGTACCAAGAAACACAATGCCCCATGGATCTCCCCATCCCTCATCCAAACACTGAAAGAAAGTGATAATCTCTGGCATATTGCTGTCGAGACAGGCAAACTGGCTGACAGACAAGCCTGTAATGCCACACGTAACAAGTGCACCTGGGCTATAAAGCAGGCTAAGGCCAAATATTATTAAGCCACCCTTGAATCCACTTGGGGCTCATCCCGTGCCTTCAGGGACAATATGAAAGAGCTCAATGGAAAGACCCGCCCCCCCTCCACCATCACTACTCTCCATAGACGGTACCATCATTACGGATCCTCCCCGCATAGCTGGCTGCCTCAATATGGCTTTCTCAGATCTAAGCTTTGTCCTCCCCAACTACTTTTTCTACCCTATCCCTGCCTCCACCTCCCCACCGCAGATTGCCCCCTTTCTACCTGCGTGCCATATCACCCCTTGAAGCCAGGCCTCATCTGCAAAAAGCCTTAGCTAGCAACAATACTAGCTGTGATCCCCTGGACTCCAGGATTCTCTGATTAGTCCTAAATACTGTACTAGCCCCTCTCACCAACCTTTTAAACCGGTCACTATGTCTTGGTCAATTTCCCAGTGCCTGGAAAATTGCATAAATCACCTCTATCCATAATAGTGGAGATAGAACCTCCCCTAACAATTTCAGGCCCATCTCCATTTTCCCCCCCTTTCTCCAAAGCACAAGAAAAAATAGTGGCCGTTCAGCTCTCCGAGTATCTGGCCAAATACAACCCGCTGTGTCCAGAACAACATGGATTCCACCCTGGACACAGCACCACTACAGCCCTCCTGGAGTTCTCCCAGCACCTCCACTCTGCTCTCGACTCTAGTCATGTTGTGGGTGCAGTGTTCATTGACCTCTCCAAGGCCTTTGACACTGTCTGTCACCCCCTCCTACATGACTCCCTCCACCAACTTGGCTTTTCCCCAGCCCACTGGCTTGGTTCACCAGTTACCTCTCTGCCAGATCACAGCGCGTGAAGGTAGACGGCACCCTGTCCAATACCCTGCCCGTTCGCTCGGGGGTCCCCCAGGGTTCCATCCTGAGCCCCGTTCTGTTCAGCCTATTTCTCAATACCCGCCCCAGCTCTTGCTCGGGCAATATGGTACTCTGTGCCAATGATGCGGTTCTCCTTGACTCCCACCCTGACCCCGCATCTCTACAGGAATCCCTGCAGCACACATTCAACCAAGCCGAAAAATGGTTCCTTGACCACCGGCTGGATATTAACCTCAAAAAAACCAAATCTATGTTTTTTTGCATCACCAGAATAAGGGCAAAAATGCCCCTCTCTGCATTCTCCCCAGTAATGCTCACCCTCTCAAGCAGGTGTCATCCTACAAGTACCTGGGTATCACCTTCGACTCGGCTCTTACATTCCACACCCACATCAATACCCTGTCCTCAGCCATAAACTCTCAGATTGGCCTTCTCTATTGCCACAGAGATTGCCTCCCCCAAACCACTCTCAGACTGGCCATCAACTCCTCTGTCCTGTTTCTAGTGGACTACAGCCTACCTATCTATGCTGCGGACGACAATACCTCCCTCACCCGAATCCAGACCTCGATAAACAAGGCCTGCAGGCTCCTGACCGGTGCATCCCTCCACACTCACACTTGCCTGCTCTATTCCACTGCCAACCTGCTCACCTTGGAGAAGCACCAGCGCTACCAAACCTGCTTACTTGCCAAAAAATCCCTGCTAGAACTCTCTCCCCCAGGGGTCACTGTGTCCCTGCAGCTTGCATCCCCATCCATCGCCACCCGTAGCTCAGTTAAGGCCACTTTTCTGGTGCCCCGTACCAAGACCTCCCTAGCCCAAAGGTCCTTCCACTACCGTGCCCCCAGATGGTTCAACTCCCTCCTGCTCTCTGTCACTAAGTCTGCCAAAACTGGTCCCTTTAAAGTCGCTCTCCGCAATCACCTCTTTGGCGCCCGAAGCTGTAGTTGCCCTTAATCAGCCTAATGTTGGGGTCCCTCCCCATTTCTTGCCCATAGCCTTGACAATGTCCGTTGGACTGCTTCCCCCTCCCCTTTTTTTCTCTTTTTCCTCACCCTATTCCCCCCACCCTTCCATAGGTATTTCCCCAGTATGACCAGGGTTGTTACTTCTACTATTGTTATACTTTATGCGATTACTATTTACTGCATGTAACTTTATCCCATAAACCACTGTTATATTGTGTTCTTTTTGTTATCTGTATTGCACCTGTATGTTACCACTGTTGTAACTCACACTGTAACCATTTCTACCCTCCCTGCGATGAGGTGCCTTTGTAAATGGGTCCCTGACTCAAAGGCTGTAAATCCGACTTTCAAATAAATAAATAAAATAAAATAAAAACTCCATTAGAAGAAACAACATTACTATGGTGAGTATTTTTTCTTCAAACAACATGAAGTCTTGCTGTATTCTGGCTATATGCAGATGATCAAGCAGTACCCCCTTGGAGGAGGGAGTTACAGAATCTATTTTGGGAACAAGATCTGCAGCACAGCTGTGCCAAACCTAGCATCACTTCGTGACTGGATGTCCAAAGAGTAATGCTTGGTAAAAGTGTGAACAGATTTACAGGTAGCTGCTTTGTATATGTCCACTAAAGGTATATCTCTAGCTGCTGCGACCGAAGCAGCTGTACCTCTGGTAGAATGAGCCCTCAAGCCTGATGGAGGTTCCTTCCCAAGTTTAGAATAGCAGAACTGAATACAGGAGACAATCCACCTGGCAACAGACCTTTTGGTAGCAGGTTTGCCCTTTTCCACTTCACCATAAGTGAGAAACAACTGAGAGCAGTCCTTCCTATGTACCTTAGTATGCTCAATATAGTAACTAAGAGCCCTTTTTACATCAAGACTGTGTAACCTGCTCTCCCCAGAGGAGGAATGATCAGTGAAAAACATAGGCAATGACATGGACTGGTTCAGATGAAAGTCTGACACCACCTTGAGAAGAAACTTTTTACTGGTATGGAGGACCACCTCATTCCTATGAAAGGAAATGAAATTAGGTTCCACTGATAAGGCCTATAATTCACTGATTCTCTTGGCAGAGGTAATTGCCACCAGGAACACAGTTTTCCAAGTCAAGTATTTCAGCTCAGCTGAAGATAAAGGTTCAGAAGGGGGCTGCATAAGCTGAGCAATACAGGTGTTCAGATCCCAAGAAGGGGTAGGCTCCCTAAAGGGAGGATTGACATGAACCAAACCTTTAAAGGATTTCTTGAAAACTGGATGGGAAGCTAGGGAGGGGCCCTTACCAGCAGACACAGCTGCCAAATGTACCTTGAGAGTAGTAGGCTGGAGGCCTAAACTGTTAAGATGCACTAAATAGTCCAATACAGTGGCAATATACTAACATACTAAAATGCCAGCAGAATAAGCCTAATGGTCTTTCGTGTCTGCTCATTTGGTCAGCCCCCACTCTGGGAGCTGACCTTGCTGCCCCCCTCTCCCTCTCTGGTTTCTCCCTTCTCAGTCCCGGATATTCTCGCTGCACTGGTTTTTGCTTCCAGAACCCTTCCCCTGTACCTGTCCCACCCCCTCTTGAACCTCTCCACCATTTCTGCCTCCATCAGCTCCCTGGGCAGCGCATTCCATGGCTCCACCACCCTCTCAGTGAAGTAGCACCTCCTCCTTTCTCCCCTGAATCTCTCCCCCCCCCAGCTTCCACCCATGCCTTCTAGTTGTCCCCCACTCCTTCCTTCGGAGCACCCCAACTGCTCCTCCCCTAGTTACCCCCTTCATGTACCTGAAGACCTCTATCATGTCTCCCACTCTCTTCTCTCTTCCAGTGTGTATATATTTAGCTCTTCGAGCCTCTTCCCATAGGTCCTATCCCCAAAGCCCCAAATCATTTTGGTTGCCCTCCTCTGGACCCTCTCCAGGAGTTCAATGTCCCTCTTTAAATGTGGCCTCCAAAACTGTACGCAGTACTCGAAGTGCGGCATCACCAAGCAGTTATACAGTGGGAGCATCAGAAGTGAGCCCCCTAGCAATGCATCCAAGCATCCTGTTGGCCTTTTCCACTGCCCTCCTACAAGTCTCTGAGTTGTTCATTTTGACATCCACCACCACCCCCAGGTCCCTCTCAGCCATTGAGACTTGTAGCATTCCCCCCCTCCCCAGGGTGTACGCTTGGCCCGGGTTTCTGGCTCCCAGGAGCAGTACCTTGCATTTCCCTGCATTGAACCTCAGCCTACGCTTTCTAGACCATCTTTCCAGAGCCTCCAGATCCCCCTGTAGGGCCACCCTCCCCTCCTCCCCATCCACCACCACCCCCAGTTTTGAGTCATCCGCAAAAAGACCCATCTCACTCCTGACACCCTTCCTTATGTCAGAGACATAGGCGTTGAACAGGAGGGGCCAAGGACCGAACCCTGAGGGACTCCACTAATGTCCCTCAATGGGAATGAGACCATCCCACCAACCATGACCCTCTGGGTCCGGTTCTGGAGCTAATTTCCTATCCATCTGATCATCTGGTTCCCCACCCCCATTTCTCCCAAATTATCCAACAGGCCCCCGTGAGGAACAGAGTCAAACGCCTTGCTGAAGTCAAGAAAGAGGACATCCACTGGTCTACCCAGGTCCAAGGCACTCGTCACCCAGTCATAGAACTCCACAAGGTTTGTCTGACACGATTTCACCGGGGCAAATCCACGCTGTCTATCATCCAGGCACCCCAACTTTTTCAGGTCCCCCCAGTCTCTCCTTGATAATGCCCTCCATCACCTTGCCCACCACTGATGTCTGGCTGATGGGCCTGTAGTTCCCTGCCACCTCCCTTGATCCCCCCCTTGTGGATAGGCACTATATGCACCACCTTCCAGTCCTGAGGCACCCACCCTGTCCTCAAAGAGATGCTGAAGAGCTCCTCCAGGGGTTTCACCAGGACATCCACCAGTTCCTTCAGCACTCTGGGATGTAATTTATCCAGACCTGGTGCTTTCTCCATCTTAAGGGACCTGAGGGCTTCCCTCACTCTCTCCACCTCCGCTACCTCTGGCTTAGTATGCCTCCTGGAACACCAAAACCCAAACCATTTCCATTTGGAGCTGTAAGTCTTCCTAGTAGCAGGTTTCCTGCTAACTTTTAAAATATCCATGACTGATTGGGAGAGATGCAAACTTGCATATTCTAGCTCTTCAAGAGCCAGGCCTTGAGCCTGAGAGTTTGAAGGTTGGGATACAGAATCCTCCCCTGAGAGGAGGTGAGGAAATTGTGTTGTCTGGTGTTAGTGACAGTGACAACAGTAGAGGATACCAAGGCTGTCTGACCCAATCTGGAGCTACCAAGGTCACCCTGCAAGATTGAAACCTGATTTTTATCAGGACCCTGAATATCAGAGGAAAATGAGGAAATGCATACATAAACCTGCTGGTCCAATTCAGTAGAAGAGCATCCTGAGGGACAGGACCCAGAAGGGGTGGTCTGCAATAATAAAGAGGAAGTTGATGATTGCCCGGGGCTGCAAAGAGATCTATCTCTGGAGTGCCCCATCTCTTGGAAATGACTTTAAAAAACTAGAGGATTCAGGGTCCATTCGTGATGACCCTGAGAAATCCTGGAGAGAGTATCTGCAAGAATGTTGTCCTTCCCTGGGAGATAAACAGCAATCAGGGAAGCCTGAAGGGAATAAGCTAGAGACCATACTTTCATGGCCTCTGTACACAAGGCCGAGGACCGAGTGCCTCCTTGCTTGTTGATGTACCACATAGTTGTGGTATTGTCTGTGCTGATCTGCACCACTTTCCCCTGAACCACAACTGAGAATGTCTGAAGTGCTAGAAAGACAGCTATCAATTCGAGAAGATTTATGTGTAGAAGAGACTCCCGGTGTGACCAGGTTCCCTGAGCTATAAGATGATCTAGGTGGGCTCCCCAGCCCAGCAGGGAGGCATCTGTGGTGAGAGTCACAGAAGGGGCTTGACTGATAAAGGGAACCCCTTGTCGAAGATTGTCTTCCTCCAGCCACCACTGGAGGGCATGGACTAAGGTTTGAGAGACTGGAACCAGTTTGGAGAGAGGGTCCTTTTTCTGAGACCGGTAAGATCTGAAATGAAACTGAATATCTCTCATCTGAAATCTTGCTCCCTGAACTACTGCTGTGGAGGCTGCCATGTGGTCCAGCAGTTGTAGAAAGTGTCTGGCTGGACAAGACACTAGAGGATGAAAAGAGGAGGCCAGAGTAACCAATGACTGAACCCTTGCAAGAGGGAGAAACGCCCTTGCCTGAATAGTATCTATTTCCACCCCATGAAGGTGAGAAGTTGGGCTGGCTCCAGAACAGACTTCTCTAGATTTAGAATGAAACCCAAGGATTCTGGAAGTTTTTGAGTAACCTTAAAGGCTGACTTGACTTGGTCTGAGGACTGACCCACTAAGAGCCAGTCATCCAGGTATGGAAACAGAAGGATGCCTTGCATCCTGAGGAATGCCAGCATTACTGCAAGACACTTGGTGACCACCCTTGGAGCAGATGTTAGGCTAAAGGGCATGACCTTGAATTGATAATGGCCTGAGGGCAACTCGAACCTGAGGTACTTTCTGTGGGACTGTCTGATAGGTATGTGGAAGTAGGCATCCTTGAGGTCCAGGGAAGCTAGCCAGTCTTCTGGTCTCAGAGAGGGAAGAATTACTCCCAGAGTCACCATTTTTAACTTTAGTTTTGTCAAATGTTTGTTCAGGTACCTTAAATCTAAGATGGGTCGCCACTCCCCTGTCTTTTTGGGGGTTCGAAAGTATCTTGAATACAGTCCTTTTCCCCTGCGACAAAGAGGTACCTTCTCTATTGCTTTCAAAAGCAGAAGAGAGGAGACTTCTGTCTCTAAGGCATTTGTCTCCAAGGGAGAGGGAGGACTGAAGGACCTTGCTCTCATTCTTGGGAAACTTTTGAAACTGAGAGCAAGTCCCTGGCTCACTACTTCCAGGACCCATTTGTCTGAAGTAATAGACTCCCAAGCCTGGGAGTAGTGAGCCAGCATGCCCCCTACTGGGATTGGGTGAGGCGACCCTGACTGACACCTCAGGGTGTCTGCTTGGCAGGGGGCTTAGACTGAGCAGCTGATGGGGTCCTAGTCACCCCACGTCTACTTCTTCCCCTAAAGAACCCCCTTTGCTGGAAAGAAGAGGAGGAGGCCTGAGCTTGGCAAAAAGACCTGTGAAAAGGCCTGCCCCTGCCCCTAAACTGCTGCCTCTGCGGAGTAGTCTGCTTTTCTTTGGCTGCAGCACTCCTATAGGTGGTCCTGTATTCATCCATTTTTTTCATATAATTCTCTGTTTGATCCCCAAAGAGAGAATTACCAGTTATAGGAAAATCCATGGCCTTAGCCTGAGTATCCTGTGAGAGGTTGGTACACCTAAGCCAAACAAATCTCCTCATGGAAATAGATGTAGCCACGACCCTGGAATGAACATCAATAGAATCAACAGCGGTGTGGAATTGTACTTTAGATGCCTCTATACCATTTGCTGCCACCTGCTCCAGCTCCTTGGCTAGCTGGGGGGGGGGGTGCACTCCTAGCTAGCTCCAGAACCATATCCCACATAGATTTCTGGTACCTAGCTGTATATGCCATGTAGTTAGATTGTTTGAGTTCCAAAGCGGATGCCAAGTACTGTTTTTTTGACATGGCATCCACTTTCCAGGGATCCTTGTCTGGGGGGTGAGATGCCAGGGGAATATTAGCCTTGTCACAGGCTACAGCTTGTACTACCCCAACATGGCTGCTATGATTGGTAAGGAATTCCATCCCAGGACCTGATAAAGTATGCCTCCTGTCCATTCTCTTTTCCACAGGGGGTATGGATGCAGGAAATTGTAAACATTTTTGTGTCTGCTTCCCCAAGGATTTGTGTAAGGGGATAGACACCCTTTGTGACTCTGGTACATCCATCATTTCCAAATAGTCAGGTTCTTCCTGATCCTGTTCAGCCTCTTCCAGAGGAAGCTGAAGAGTCTCAGCCACTTTCTTGTAAAACAAAAAATGGGAAGGGGACTCAGAAAGCCTGGGAGGAGAAACCTGAGAGGGCCTGTCTTGGGAGATGTCAGGCTCTACCGGCCCATCTAGACCCTCATCCTCTTCATCATAATCTTCTTCCTCCTCCTCCTCCCAATCACCCTCATAGTAAGTTTCAGGATCTATGTCTGAAGCAGACATTTCCGACCGAACCGGTCTGCTTTGAACCAAAATCGGTTTGATCAGAACCGGCCAATGCGATTGAACTATGGAAATCGCTTTCACTATCTCCTCAGCGGTCGGACCATGGGAGGCTGGATCTGAAGCGACTGATTTTCTTTTTCTTTTGCTCAGAAAAAATTCTGCAGAATCAGCTCTCTGTTTGCCCGAAGAGGCATCACCCAGGTCAGTGGGCACCTCTTCAGGTTCAGTCGCAACCGAACCTGGCTGGCCATCCGGGTCAGCGGACTTCTCAGCCTCCCTCTCCCTCTCCCTTAGCCTACTCAAACATTTTTCCAGAGTGGCTTTGGGAAAGTTTTTGCATACTTGGCAGTCTTCATTGAGGTGGTCAAACCCCAGACAATATACACATACGAGGTGAGGGTCAGCCTTGGAAAAGGCCTCCTTACACTTGGTACAGTGCTGAAACACAGTGGGTCCAGTTTTCTTTTTGGGTTTCTCAGACATGCCTTCAACTTAAAGTCGCTCAAAACAGCAGTTAAGCCAGGTGACTACAAACGTATCGGTTCCAAACGTGTCATGGGTCAGTTAAAAAAAATCCTAAAAGTCGGATTTTTTTAGGAACCAATAAGTACCAGAAAAAACACACAATCAACAAATACAGAAACAGAATAGGTTTCGGTTCCACACTGGACTGACCAGTAAGAAATCGAAAAAAAAACAATTTCTTGAGGAAAAACACCACTACCCACAACTACCACTTACTGGTACCGAGACAGAGGAAAGAATACAGAAATTCTTGAAGACATGGCTTGAAAAACCGACCAATTCATACTGTAACTGAACCGAAGCGCAGGAGGGATCTCCGGAGCAACTTCACAGTTAGGCGGAGTAAAGAATCTGACGGTTACACTTCAGAGTAGTACAGACAGAGGTTTGAAAACTGAGTTCAAGCTCAACATTCTATGCCTTTGCAGAGCAGTTCAAGTGCTGGGGCTAACTGCATATAGTCAGAATACAGCAAGACTTCATGTTGTTTGAACATTGGAGAGTACCTGCCTGCTGTATTGCTGGAGGTAAGTCGACCAATATGGGACTGACAGCAATAGCCTCCTCAGGAATAGAGGAAGAAACATTTGTACCTGAAAAAAGCATAGTTCCATTCAATCTTCTCGGGTTTAGCAGAGCTGAAACAGCTGGCAGCATTCTTTGATGTAGTAGCGGCTCAGCAAGACTGTCTGCGGTGTCCAGAACAGTGTGGTTAATGTCACTCAAGCCTGGTACGGAAATAGTAGGGTCTGGTATCCATTCATCCTCAGTAGTCTGTATCCAGCCAGCCCTACTCAGGGCCATTTCAGGCATCCAGAGCTCATCAGGCATGTCTGTAAAATCAGCCTCCTCCATGGATTGCTGCGTTGATATCTCAGGTTTGACGTCAACATCAAGTTCAAGGACAAATTGTTGACATTTTTTTCCAGGTAGCCCCAATGGACTATTCGATAGTCTTTTCCATTTTTTCTCCTCATATAACTTATTTTTTTTTCCTGCCATAAAGTTGAAATCAACCTTAGTCATCATGGCAAGCAATTGGCATTTTTTTTTCTGTCATGTTGGCTTGAAGCTTCTGTTCCACAGCCACATGGTCAGCCTCCGAAACAGTCCAAAAACCAGAACTAGCAGTCTGAGTATTCAAAGCTCCCGACTCAGAAGCTCCACCACCCCCATCCATCTTCACCTCCAGGCTGGTCACCTCCACCATGCTCACAGAAAGCAGACAGCACCTCCTGCAGCAAGCGTAGGGAATTTCCCCAGTGTCCTGGCCAACAGTCCCCTTCTTATAAAACAGGTTTATGCAATTGTCCAACGGAGGGTGTGTGTGTGTGTGTGTTTTATGTGCAAAATGGCTGCCAATACAAGTTTACAGTCACTTGAGAACCAGTCTCTCATTGTTTCTAAAGTGCTTTGGGATACAATATGTATGAAAAGAGCTATATAAATGCTGATTCTTCTTCCAGTATTCAAATTCCTAGTCTCTGATGGCACCCCATCCCTTTCTCTATATCTATTTATAAATTCACTGGTGGCTGGCAGCACCCCCCATACCTGTTTGTCAATTCCCTGGTTTCCATTGGCATCAAATCCTTCTCCCCATATCTGTTTTTCAATTACCTGGTGTTCGGTGGCTCCATCTTTTTCTACTTCTTCTTCTTGTAGCTGTTTATTAATTTCCTAGAGTCTGATGGTACCCATTCCTTCTCCCTCTATCTGTTTATCAATTTCCTGGTGTTTGATGGGGTATCACGAGATATTAGCGCTGGAGATTGGACGCCTACGATAATGGCGACCCAATCCCCAGTGCATGTCTCACAGAACTGTCGAGTGAAACGGCGGATGGGGTCAAGTAATATAGCGATGGGATGTCGCTATACATACACATGTAACCCCTGCAAATGGGGGTTCCTCAAAAGACTTCCAGGAGCTTGCTTGAATGCTCCAAGCCTGAATGGTGTTTGCGTTTAAGCCATTTATCAGTGAGTGTTTTAGAACCTCTGGTACTGTCTCTTTAAGAGCTGTCTGCTTGCAGACATAATTAGTTTATGGGGACTGTGTGTTCTTTGATTGAGTACCACTCAAGCTGCTGCAATTCACCCATTTTGCAGTCACTAGGAGTGCAAAGGAACCTGTCTGAAAGATGTAACTGATTGCCAGAAATCATTTACAGTAATAATAAAATTACAGTTTGTCTAACCTGCTTTCTTTGCAGTCAGAACTGTCTGCCTAGTTCCCCATTCTGGTTTGAACTGCTGAACTGGACCAATCAGTGTGGGGTAAACTAGCTCTAAAATGATGCCTTGGACGAATCAGAACTTGGGACTCATAATCTGAGCCACACAGAGGATTGTATGGGCAGTGACTCTGGGAGATGTAGTTTAGACTTGGTGCCTTTTGGACCAACAGCAGCAGTCTATTGTGAGTGACAGCCAATCCAGTCAAGAACTGGGAGGAACTCAAAGGAAGTGCCCGTTTTTGTCTGTTGGGAGTTTCAGTTTGAGATCTGAAAGTGAAGGAAAGAAACCCTGTGCTCCTTCAGTGCACAGTTTCAGTCAAAAACGTGCAAGGCCCAGAGTTCCGGTCTACAACTTGTGTAACTGCTTGTTAGGACTGAATCCGTCCTGTGAAAAGAATCAAAGGATCTCTGAAGAGTAGAAACCAGGCTCACCCTGTAGAAGACTGAAGAAATTGTTGAATTACACTCGGGTCTGTCAGGAACTGAATCTGCTGTGTGTTCTCCTGGTTATTGTGCAGTATCCGATTGGGATACAGATGCAGCCTGCCTGGTATAGTGCTTTCTTTTTTTACCATATAAATGTGAGGAGTCTCTGGAGATCAAAAGTAGCCCTGCTGACATTGAAGGACCATATCTTCTTTGGAGGTCGTGAGTACTAATTCGGTCGCTCCCTGTTGAATTGCCACATTAAATCCAAATGGAATTACTGTACTGCTGACTGTTTAATTTTCCTTTTCTCTGTGTGAAAGGGCCCCCACCAGCTGCCACGGTTTGGACTAGCACTAGGGCCTGGGTACCCAGGGACAGTAACTGGTAGGGATAGGCCTGTGCACAGAGCCATAAGTAGATAGTAAGTGATAAGCTAATTAACCTGATTTCCCCTGTCCTTGTTATATCCCCTAAATAAATCAGAGCTGTTTGTTTCAACAAAGTTATACTGCCTGAGGTATTTGTCTATGTTAAAGTACTGTACTGTGATTGTTGCACTGTATCTTATTTTACAGGATGTCCCGGTGCCTGAACCAGCCTTGGGGGTAAGTGTATACTGTGAAGGTAATTCTGCTATATTGTGTGGGCCCACTAGTGGGAAGAAAGGGGGTTGCAGTGTCCCAGAGGGCTGTGACCAAGTAAGTTTAACTATTGCAAACCCTGACCTCTGGGTGGAGGCACCCGCCATTGGATCCAGGCCCCTCAACCTGTTGAGTGGCAAATCAGGCGGGTAGTAGCCCCTGGGATAGCGCCATCTAGGGTTACACACATGGGGAGAGCAAGCTACGCACAGCGAGGCAGGAGGAGATGTGAGGGTGGTGCCCACGGTGGGTTGCCGAGCCGACCCGTGGCATGGTGGGTGGGTGGGTTAGCGGCGTTGGTCGGCATGCTACTGGGTTGGGTCCAGGCTCTGGTGCGTTTTTTGTTGCCTGACCCAAACTTTTATTTTTGATGTTTTCAACCCCCGACATACACCCCTGGGTTGAGAATCCTTAAGTAGGGAGGTCGTGAGGCAAAGCCCTGTGGGTGGAAGCGAGTGCAGGCCCCCATAAAACAGTAAAACAAAGTCCCGCCGCCGTTTGCTGTGCACCGGGGTGTCAGAGTGCCGGAATAAATTTTTGCCACTCTGACTTCACAATAATGGCAATCGCCTTTAGGCTTTCACCGTTATCACATAAACCCTCTGATGGCACCTGCTTCTTCTCCCTGTACCTGTTTATCAATTCCATTGGTCCTGTAATACCCCCTCCTTCTCCTCGCACCTGTTTATCAATTCCCTTGTGTTCGATGGCACCTCACTCCCTCTCATTGTACCCATGTCATATATCCTTGGTGTCTGGTGACACCCCCCCAGAGCATTCCAATGGCTCTCCCAATTGCAGCCTACATAAACTCTCCTCTCACATCCTCAGCTGACTACGAATGACTCACACCTACAGTATTTTGATATACCAGTGGGTATAACTGTATCGTTGTTGTGAGCCATTTCTGAATAATAATGGAAGCCCCATGATTTTTCAGAAAAGTCTTTCAACAGATATAGCAATATACCTGCTGGTATTGCATATAAATAAATTAGATGCATAATTCAGACAGTAGCCAGCCAAAGAGGATTTAGGAGGACTTTTGTCAGCCACTATCATGAGACTATAGGGTTTGGGTGCTCTAGGGGTTGCAGTTGCCCCCAGTCACCAGAGACATAAGACATGGGTATAGTGAAGGGGGTGCACATAAGACCAGAATTGATAAAATGGTATGGGGAGAGGAAGGGGTGCCACCAAACACCAAGGAATTGATGACTGGATATGGGAAGAGGAAGGTGGTACCACTAGATACCATGGAATTGATAAATGGGTACAGGGAGAGGGAGGGGGTGCCATAGGACATCAGGGAATTGATAAATGGGTACAGAGAGAGAGAGGAGGGTGCCATAGGACATCAGGGAATTGATAAATGGGTACAAGGAGAGGAAGGGGGTGCCACAGGACATCAGGGAATTGATAAATAGGTATGGTGAGAGTAAGGGGTGACACCAGTCACCAGGGAATGGATAAATGTATATGGAGAGAGTGAGGGGGTGCCATCAGACACCAGGGAATTTATAAATGGGTACAGGGAAAGTGAAGGATGCCACCAGACACCAGGGAATTGAAAAATGGATACAAGAAGAGGAATGTGGTGCCTCCAGACACCAGGTAACTGATAAACAGGTACAAGGAGAGGGAGGGTGTGCCACAGAACATCAGAGAATTGATGAATGTGTGCAGGGAGAAGGAAGGGATTTCACCAAACACAAGGGAATTGATACATGGGTATGGCGAGAGTAAGGGGTGCCACCAGACACCAGAGAATTGATAAACAGAAACATGGAATGTGTCAGCAGTAAAAGACTGCATGGCCCACCCAGTCTGCCCAAGTGTTACATGCATATTCCATTTCTGCAGACCCTATCTGGTCTCCAGCGACACTACCCCCTCCCTGCTTCTGTTCTAATAAACCCCTGTGTTTATTCCATGCATGCTTAAATCCAACCACTTTTCTAGCCTCCACCACTTTGGACAGCAGTCAGTTCCATGTGTTTTTCACCTGTTCAGTGAAGAAATGTTTCCTCCCATCCATCATGAACTTGCCCTTCTCCAGCATCACTGCATGCCCCCTAGTCCTGTAGTTCATCCTCACTTTCCTCCTGCACCATGTTTACCTCGTGAGGTATTTGTAGGTCTCGATCATGTCACCTCTCACTCACCTCTCCTCCACAGGGTACATATTAAGATCTCTCAGTCTCTCCTCGTTATGGCTTCTCTTGCAACCCTTACACCATTTTGGTTGCCCTCCCATGGACCGCTTCCAGCCTGTCAATGTCCTTTCTGAGGTGTGGTCTCCAGAACTGGACACAGTTCTCCAGGTGGGGGTGTACCACACCGCAATCCAGTGGCAGTACCACTGCCCTCTTCCTGCTGGTTATACCTCTACCTTTGCACCCCACTAACCCTACCCATGGCCTTGTCACACTGTGCTGCCACCTCGAGGTCCTCTGATATTATAACCCCAAAGTCTTTTTCCTGTCTAGTTACTGCCAATACCTTCCCTACCATCCTGTACTCAGCACTGGTATTCCTATGTCCTAGGTGAATGACTTTGCACATTTTGGTACTGAACCCCAACTGCCATGTCTTTGACTACTTTTCAAGCTTCCATCAATCCCTACACATTTTCTCCACCCCTCCTGACTGCTCCCTCAATTGCAGATTTTAGTGTCATCTGTAAAAAGACATATCTTTTCCTCCAGTTCCCCTGTAATATCCCCAGTGAAGATATTGAAGAGGACTGGTCCTGGTACTGAACCTTGTGGTTCCCTGCTGGTCATGCTCCCATCCTTAGAGTATGTGCCATTAACCATCTCCCTCTGCCTCCCATCTGTTAACCAGTTTCAAACCCAATCAACCAGTTTTGACCCCACTCCTAGGCTGCTCATCTTCCTTATCAGCCTTCTGTGTGGCACAGTGTCAAAGGCCTTGCTGAAGTCAAGATTGGCTACATCTACTGCCTTCCCCTGATCTATTGCCCTGGTCACCCAGTCAAAGAAAATCTATGTGATTTATTTGACATGACGTTCCCCTTCTAAATACATGCTGTCTGTGGTCCTGCAGCTCATCTGATTCCAGATGCTCAGCCAGCCTCACTTTCAGTCATAGGTGTGTGAAAGGGGGACAACCCTGGCCACAACCCCCCCCCCATTAAAAGAGTCAGTGTCAGAAATTTTTAAAAAAGGCTATTGCTTGTCTGTGTTGACAGAGATCTGCTCCCTGTCCCTCAATTACTTCTTAACTCAGCTGCAGTTTCACTCTCTCACACAAAATTGCCAAGTTGTGATGGGAGTTAAATCATTAGGTGGGACAGCACAGCGTAGGCATGGTGGTATTGGTGCAGAGAGGAGGCTGAGACAGTACAAAATATGCATGTTGCTGAATAGGCAAGGGCCGCACTGGGCAGGCTGGGGGACATACAGACAAGAATAGTGACAATCAGAAAGAATATACTGTAGGTGTTCTGCAGCTGATTTGAACTCGACTCCTCCCTCCATTAGCTTAGTGTCTTTGTGCTCAGTGGTGGTCTGTGGGTAGGTGTATGTACTATGTGTGGCCTGTCATCTGATCATGGAGTTGGTGGTTGAGTGGGGCATAAAAGACTTCTGGGCCTGTAGATGCATTTCCTATTGGGAGTCCCACCACCTGGAGCAATCATAGCTCTATGCTGCTGTCATAGAAACACATAGGCACTAACTCACAAAGCAATGCCATATGCTCAACTAATGCCTGTCTTGGAGGAACATAGTTGCCCCTCAATACTCTTGGAGCCTACCAGCTACAGTTTATTTATTTATTTATTTATTTTTATTCTTGGCTCCTTCCCTCTGGGGACAGAGGACCCAGACTCCCCTTGCTCGCCACACGCCCAACCCCAGGCTTACCCCCCTGGGGAGGGCTGCTGGGTGGGGACCCCCTCCCCAAGGACCTTGGTCGCTAGCCCTGGCTTGCCCCCAGGGCGGGGCCATGGGAGCGGGACCCCCCCCCAGTGGACCTTGGTCTGCAGAGGGAGCGGAGACAGGCAGCCATCACTAGCAGGCTGGCATTTTTTTGGGAGTTTTTCCATCCCAGGGGCGAGGACATGCAATGATGCCAGCATCTGCTCTACCCCCTGATGTGTGGTGCCGGCCGTGACAGTAACCTCAGCCTCCGCCAGAGGTCTGCATTGCGCCGGACACTCTTCCCCTTTCCCCCCAGAGAAGGAGAGCAGTCCCTGGGATACGCAATCCTTCTCCTTCAGACAGCCCTCTGACTCCCGAGTTTGTCACTGAACTCGGGATGTCAGCACCACAAGTGGACATTTGCAGCTGCACCAGCGAGTCAGCACCAACTACAATTTAATAAAATAGTAGAGTAGAAACAGAACAGCCTATGTGATGTGGCTGTTAACAACCTCCCGAGACACAAACAATGGCCTCAGAGACCTCCTCCCAATGTTTCTTCTTGCTGCTTGTTGTGCTGCCAGAGCCCAACCCCTCCAACAGAGCAAACTGTACCTTCCAACCCACTCTGGTAAGGCTGAAAATTATTACTGTTGTGACTTGTGTGGAGTGTACTGGAGAAAGCAACCTGCTTGTGAATTTTTTGGGGGCGGGAACGAGCCTACAGTGTGGCTCAGTTGGTAGCACATCCGCCTCTGGACCAGAAGGTCACGGGTTCTCATCCCACACCAGGATTGGACTCATTCCTAAAATGCTGGTATCCGAGTGCAGTATTGGAGGGGTGCTATACTGCTGGGGTGTTCTGTCCTTCAGATGAAATGTTAAACTGAGGTCCCTTCTACCCATCCTGATGCTGTCCAGATGGAAGTAAAAGAACCCAGGGCAATCTTCGCAAAGAGTAGGGGACATTCCAGGTGTCCAGGCCAACATATTTTTCTTCCCATAAACTGTATCATGCCATATCCAGGCTGTGTGTGGGTGCTGATGTACGATATGGCCGCCACTACACATTCAGTCACTTCACTACCAGTATAGCAATGCTTGTAAAGTGCTTTTGGATACACTGTCTATGAAAAGTGCTGTATAAATGCTGATTATTATTCTTCTTCACTCTTGGACTCTGTCTGCTTACCTAGTAAAGTATGTTACAAATAAAGTATATGTGAGGGAGGAACTGTCACTTGGGAGTGTACTGGAGGCAGAAACCGGATCATTAGCTTTTTTTGTGGGGGTACATTATGCTTACAAGGGAACTCGGCACAGTGCTGAGTCTGGAATGGAGAGGAGTGATTTGAGAAAGGTACATGTGCTTTCTGGGGAATGTAGAGAAATTTTTTGTTTTGAGGGAGTGTGTGTGTGTGTGTGTATGTGTGTTTGTGTGTGTGTGCTTATTTTGGGAGTGATTAGTGAAGGGCCTTGATTCTCATAGTGTGTGTGTGTGTGTGTGTATTGGGGGGGCAACAACTGTATTACACGTTGCTTTAAAATGTAGGAAAGTGCACTATTTACACTGCTTTAAAAAATATTTTATGAGGGACACGCCCCTAGACCCCCCCCAGCTTTGTGAAGATGTTACCCCCCTCCCTTGTTCATTGAGTCTATGCATGCCACTACTTTCAGTAGAGTTTCCATTAGTCTCCCCAACACTGAAGTTAGGCTGACTGGTTTGTAATTCCTAACTTCTTCCCTGATGCCACTTTTATTTAAATGGACCACAGCTAGCCCTTCTCCACTCCTCCAGAACCACCCCTGTTTCAACTGAGCTGTTGAACAAGGCTGTGAGTGGGACAGCTAGCATTTCCCTTAGCCTTTTCAGTATCCCAGGGTGTATTCCATGCAGTCCTATAACCTTACCCACTTTCAGGGCTACTAGTCCTTTCAAGATTCTTTCTTCTGAAAATGGACTTGTATACCCAGCCCATCCCCCAATTCTTGCCCCTTCCTCGTGGCCTGTCCCTCCACCCTCCATCATGAAGACTGAGCAGAAGTCCCTGTTAAAAATGTCATTTTTTTCTTGGTCTTCTTCTGTTGAGTCTCCCCTCTCTGCCCTTCTAATCCTCACTATCCCTCCCCTTGCTTTTCTATTCTGAGTTATGTACCTGAAAAAAGTTTTATCCCGTTTTGGCATACTTCTAGCAATCTTTTTCTCTTTCTGTGTTTTTGCTCCCCTAATTATCTTACCCATTTCTTTCTGCCTGATTTGGTACCCTTCCCTCTCCTCTTTGCTCTGCGTTTCTTTGTACCTCTTGAAAGCCACCTTTTTTATATATCAACCTTGCCACCTCTTTGGAGAACCATAGTGGTCTCCTTTTCCTTCTGCTTTTGCTTACCTCTTTCATGCAGAGATAAAAAGAGTATGGAGAGAGGGGTGCCTCAGAAACCAGGGAACTGATAAATGGGTATGGGAAAGTGAGGGGGTGCCGCTGAACACCAGGGAATTAGTAAAGAGTCCTATGTGTGGTTTATAAAGCCACAAGAAATCCAGATCTATTTGAATGTCTGAGTTTAGAATATAAAGAAACAGGCACATGTGATAGAAGACATAATAAACAGCTAAAAGGAGACAATTACAATCAACTAACAGAGGTAAATGGTTTAGCCAAAGGGTGGTTACAATCTGGAATTCACTACCACAGGACATTATGGACAGTGACTCAATGGAAATCTTTAAATGCTCCCTAGATAAACATTTTGGTTATCAACCCAAAATTTAAATGTTGGTGAGCCTATATGTCATTTCTGCTTCTGACTCGTATAGCTCCTATGAATCCTATGAAAGACACAGGCCGAGGGAAATGATGTCACCAGGCACCGGGAAATTGTTATATGGGGAGAGGGAGGGGTGGACTGCGCTATTTGTGCACAGTTAAAACATGCTTTTTAGAAGCGTTAACTAGTGCTGCACAAACAGGTTGTTCGTGCTTTCAAAAAGCTTTCAGTATTCCAGTGCACCCTATATGCAGATCGTTGCCTCTCGTTGGTATGCACTTGGCCAGTCCATTAGTGCTCAAGCACTTGCAAATTGGTGCCATACTGTGGCATAAAAGAAAAAATTATTCGCCTTAGTAATCTTGTCTCTTCCAAGGTATTCTTCAATATGCTTAACTCTTGCAGTCAGTCTCCAGTGCTGAACTGCCAGGAAAATGGAACTTCTGCAAATGGTGGAATACTCATTGGCTTGTGTCGCCGTTCAAACTGCTGCTCTTACCAACTACTGTGTTCGGTAACGCTCATATTCATGACAGCCTGCAGGGCAAGACCCCCTAACTAAGCTGTCCTAAAAATACTAAAATTTTTAAATAGCAAAATCCCCCATGACATGTCCCTTTAACAGTCAGATAGAACTCATAAAGGAGAAAAACAACACCCATCTGGGGTTCAAAAAACTTAAAACACAACTAGGGTATAAACCCCCTTTTAATACAGAAGTTCAGCTGTTATGCAGAGGCCACTGGTTCTGGAAGGAGAGGTAGGGAGGGAGAGTTAAACGTACTGAAGAATACCCTGAAAGAAACAAAATTACTAAAGTGAGTATTTTTTTCTCCTAACCCCAGGAATTCTTCAGTATGCATAACTCTTGCAGAGTACGAAGCAATACCTTTGGAGGAGGGTACAGAACCTACTTAGGAAATAAGCTCTGCAGCACTGCTGTGCCAAACCTGGCATCACTTCTGGATTGAGTATGCAAGCAGTAGTGCTTTGTAAAATTATTTACTGTTCTCCATATAGCTGCTTTGCAGATTTCCAGCAAGGGAATGTCCCTAGCTGCTGCAATTGTAGCAGCTGCGCCTCTTGTGGAGTGGGCCCCTTACCAGCCTTACTGTAACAAAACTGGATACACTGCACTATACAGTGTGAAATAGACCTTTTAGAGTCTGGTTTTCCTTTTTCCACATCCTCATAAGTCAGGAACAGCTGTTGCCTGTCCTGCCTGTGGACCTTGGTATGGTCAATATAGTAGCTTAATTAAAGCTCTTTTGATATCCAGGCTCTGCAGCCTGCATTCCCCTGAACTAGAGTGTTCAGTAAAGAAAACTGCAAAGCGATTGACTGATTTAGGTGAAAGTCAGAAACAACCTTTGGTAAGAACTTTCTATTAGTTCTAAGTACCACCTTATCTCTGTGAAAGGAGATATAATTCAGGTCTGTACACAGGGCCTGTAGTTCACTAATCTGCCTAGCTGAAGTGATAGCTACTAGGAAGACAGCTTTCCAGGTCACAAATTTCAGATGTGCTGTAGCCATAGGTTCAAATGGAGGTTCCATGATTTTGGCAATGCAGACACTGAGGTCCCATGCTGGCACCGGTTCCCTGTTGGGGGGGGGGGGTGTAGATGAGTCAATCTCTTGAAAAATGTCTTAAAGATAGGGTTGGATGCCATGGAAACACCTTTGCCAGCTGAAATATAAGCTGAGACTGAAGCCAGATGAACCTTGAGAGTGGTGGGCTGTAAGCCTAGAGAATGTAGATCATCATCATCATCATCATCATTTATTGAAGGCAAATTGAGAGGAAAAACTCTCATTTACAATTGCGTTCAAATGGACATAATACACAGTATGTCATTACAAACAATACATAAAAAACAATACAAAACATACACATTTCTTACATAGCACAATAAAATCACTAAATCAGCTATAGCGTTCATCTTTAAAACAAACATCATTCATCCAAAACAGTCCCAATAATTAAATGCTAGGCTATCTAAAAAAACTCTGAAGCGAGCAAAGGAGGAAAAGACTGTTAATGTGAGTTTTTTTTATATAAACTCCCATGTTTTGGGGATTGACACTGCTAAAATATAGTCTCCTATCTTAGTTCGATACTTTGGTACATAAAAATTTGACATTTTAGATGATCGGAGAGAATGTTTAATTGTATTTCTACAGTGAAGAATTTTTAGTAAATATGTTGGTAACATTTTAATAATAAACCTGTAAACATATAAATACCAATAGAAATCTCTCCATACAGCTAATGCAGTCCAGCCAACTTGTTTGTATAAGTAATAATGATGTGTTGAATATGGGAGACCAGTTATAAACCTTAGCGCACTATGTTATAAAGAGTCTAATGAACTGAGAACTGTCATAGTGGTGTTCTTGTACACAGTCCCCATAATCTATCACAGAAAGAAATTATGAGTTTACAAGTAACTTTCTAATAGGATAACTAAAATGTTTTTTATTTCTATAAAGGAAAGCCAATTTTTTTTTAATTTCCCAGAGAGATAATGAACGTGTGATCTGAAATTTAATTGCTCATCTAGTATCATACCCAGAAATTTGTATTCGTGCACTCCAACTGTATTAGTACCTTTGATAGAATTTATTTGTGGTTCAGGGGAGACATGCTTTTTCCTAGTGAACAACATCTACTGAGTCTTTTTTTCATTAAACAACAACCGCAATTGTAACAAAGCTTCCTGTATCTTGTTAAAGTCTATCTTCAAATTTCGAACAGCTATGTCTAAGCAAGTATGGTGTAGAGATTTGTATCATCTGCATATAGTTGTATTTTTACATTGTCTGAACAACAGTTTGGTGAATCATTGACATACATTAAAAATAACAGGGGCCCCAGGACGGGGCCCTAAGGGACTCCTTTGCTAACAACTGCTGTACCTGATGTTACTTCTCCTATTTTAATAATACAATGAAACCTCAGCAAAGCTGAAGGTCCCATTCCAAGGACTTTGAATGTACTGAGTAAGAAGATATTATGGTCTACAGAATCCAATGCCTTGGATAGGTCTAGAAAAACGGTTGGAGTATTTTCTCCCTTATCCAAGGCAGTGAAGATATCATCTGTCACTTTAGAAATAACATGTACCGTATTACGGTCTTTCTTGAAGCCTGACTGTTTATCTGAAATTATGTTATATCTATCCAGATAACTGATGAGTTGTTTGTATAATAATTTTTCAAACACTTTCTGAGTAACAGAAATAATAACAAGCATTTGTCAATGCCGAATGTTTGCTTTCTGGCTTGGCATTGGTAGTGTAGGAGTTACAGAGCTGCATAATAGGAATGACAGTGAAGTACTGAACTGAAGCCAACTCCATCACCACCCTGCAGATAGTGACAGGCATTGGGGTATGCCTTTGGGTTGTCAGGCATAACGGCCACGCCATTTCACCACACCCTACCGTGCAGACACCGACTAGTGTCACGGTGTGCCTTAGGGTCTTTGGTCCTTATGCGCACCCCATTCCATCAGGAAATATTGTGAGATGGGTGCGGTATTGGAGAATGAGGTGAACTTTGGGGCCGAAGAGTCCAAGGCACACCTCGATGCCTCTGCAGTGGCTGTAGGGTGTGGGGAGGGGTGGAATGGTATGAGCATTGCAGGTGACACTCCCAAGTCACAGCCCTGATGCCTGTCATTCTCTACAAGGTGGGGTGTTATGGTCGGAAACCCTAACGCCTCAGGCATTCGTTGGTATTTTCACTCCAAATTTTCAACATGGGTTTTTTGAGACCCCCACCTCATGAACAGTGGCAATATCAGTTTGTTAGTCGAAAGCTGCTTTTGCACAGCCACTACGGCATTTGTCACCACAGGTGCAAAAACACATTCTGAACAGGATGTGAAAAATGACAGCTGTACTGTTCATGGGGAGGTGTAAAAAATGGCAATGTTGAAAATCTGCAGTGAAAATATTAAAAACTGGTGAAGTCACAAGCGCGTAGAAACTGTGCAACGTGCACCGTGTGTAATTAGTTTTGGGAATTGTTTACAGCAGATTGTCAACACAGGCATTTTGGGACCTCTGGTCATGAACAGTGTCACTGTGATTTTCTTTATCTGTCCAACAATGATTTCCCACAGCGACCACGCATTTCTGTGCTGAAAGTGTGAAAACACATTTCGGCCATGTTGTAAAAAATGACAGCTGTACTGTTCAAAAGGAAGTGTGGAAAAATGCCACTGGTGAAAATCTGGACTGAAAATATTACAAATTCATGAACTTACGAGGGTGCGTGGAAACTGCGCAATGCTCACTCGTAACATAGTCACTTTTAGGAATTTTTTCACCAAATTTTCAAAATAGCCATTTTAAGACCTCTGCTCATAACCAGTGTCACTGTGATTTTCTTAATGTGTCCCATACATTGATTTCGCACACCAGCTGCGCCATTGTGCACTACATGGGCGGAAACATGTTTTGGGCAAGATGTGAAAAATGACAGCTGTACTGCTCATAAGGAGGTGTGGTAAAATGGCAATGTTGAAAATCTGGAGTGAAAATATTGAAAATTTGCGAACTTATGAGAGTGCGTAGGATCAGCGCAACAAATGCTTGTAAAACAATCATTTTTGAGAATTTTTTCATCAGATTTTTAACATAGCCATTTTAACACTTCTACTCATGAACAGTGTGTCTGTGATTTTCTTAATGTGTCCCATACATTGAGTTCGCACACCGACTGCGCCATTGTGCGCTACATGCGCGGAAACACATTTTGGGTGAGAAGTGAGAAATGACAGCTGCACTGCTTATAAGGAGGTGTGGTAAAATGGCAATGTTGAAAATCTGGAGTGAAAATATTAAAAATTCGTGAACTTACATGCCAAACACCACTGCAAATACCTGCAAGCGAACGTTCAGCATTGACAAATGCTTGTTAGGAATTTTTTCACCAAATTTTCAACATAGGCTTTTTGAGAGCCCACCTTATGAACACTCACACTGTCATTTCATTAATTGGTCCCGAAAGGTGATTTCGCACAGTGACCAAGAAATCACCCTTCGGGCCCGATTAACGCCATGACAGTGACAGAATTAATGAGGAGGGTCCCAAAAACCCCATGTAGAAAATTTGGTGCCAAAATTCAAAAATGCCTGAGATATGCAGCAAAGTTGAAAAAAACATATTCATTACATTATACAGCTTACCGGCATTTCCTCAGTTCACGGTCGGCTTTGAAGAGTGCAGAGATGTTCCTGGTCCATCAAGATCGTCGCTGCCAAGCTCCAGAGGTAAGTATGGGGTGAGGTGGGGTGTGGGAGGCAGGGTACAGTGGGTGGGCGTGGGTGGGAGAGGGGTGAAGACAGCAGTGAGGGAAGGTTTTTTCTTTCAGGTTTTTTTTTATTTGGACTATGCAGGACGCTACCGCTGGGTGGGCTCCCAGCGTGGCAGCTGGAAGGCTGTTGGGGGCAGTGGAGCCGATGGGGATTGGGCACCCCGTTGGCCATAGGACCTGTTGCCATGCTGGGGTGGGCTCCCAGCGTGGCACCCGATAATCTGGGGAACAGTAGAGCCGGTGGGGATTGGGCACCTCCGTGACCATACAGACTGTGGGGGAACAGTAGAGCTGACGGGGATTGGGCACCCCGTCAGCCATACAGTCAGTGTGTGCGGGGAGGTAGGGCGCATGAGCATGCAATGTGCGTTGTGCGTGTGTTTGTGGGAAGGGGGAGCGCTGCTCACTCAAGCGGTGCTCTCCTTTTCAACTGTACGGCACTGCATTTTGGATCGTCACACTATGTTTCTTGCACATGCGTGCAAGCAAACATAAAAATGGGCCTATATGAACTGGGATCTGACGGTTCTCCCCCTTTAAATACAGGAGTAATGTAAGCCATTTTCCAATCATCAGATAGGTAAGATGTTCTTAATGCTGAATTATATAAGTAAGCTATGTACTTAGATAAGACTTTAGCTGCTATTTTAAAAAAGCTGGGAGCAATGCCATCTGACCCAACCCCTTTACTAGTGTCCAGCTTATTGAGTTCTCTAAAGACTACCTCCTCTGTAATTTCTACAAATGAAACAAATAGGTGTAGGTGGTTTACTTGAAAAATCTAACTCCAAAGAGGGTGGTTTTAAATTGGGGTATTCTCTTTCAAAAGAGAAACCAACCCCTGCAAAAAATTCATAGAATGATTTTACCTGTTCCTCTGGCTTATGTATAATTAGATTTTTATAATTTACAAATTTTGGTAGAACTGAAACTGTATCCTTACCCTTCAGTGAATTTATACCTTTCCAGATTTTTGGGGGGTTTCTTGAGGGATCAGATAACTGGGTTACATAATAGTCCAATTTAGCCTTCCTGATTTCTTTAGTGCAGTTATTCCTCAATATCTTAAAGGCTAACTTATCTTCTGGAGTTTTTGTTTTTCTTGCCCATATTCCATAAGTTATTCTTTCCCCTTATGAGCCTTTTTATTTTATTATTTACTCAAGGAATTGTTCTATTACTTATCCTTTTTTTTTTTATTAAAAGGGCATGTTTATTTATGACTTCTAAACGTGAAGGCTTAAAAACTGCCACGCGGTTAATGTATCAGGACAGGCATATAATAATGTCCAATTTACATCTAATAAATCCCTCAGGAAAGCTTGATCTTTAAATCTAGTAAAATTATGTGCTATTATAGTGCATACTTAGGGAATTGCTTTCGGACTATTCATTATACATGCAGTATAACAATGATCACTAACGTCAGCCTCAAATACCGATGATATATATCTCTGAGGTATTGTCGTTAAAATAAGATCAATTAAAGTATCATTTTTGCTATTTATTTAATGTGGTCTAAGAGGTTTACTTGTTAATTGTGAAAGATTTAAAGCAGTAAATTGATTAATGATATCCAGGTGAGGGTTCAGCATGTCCCAATTTAAATCTCCCAGAAGGATATATTTCAGATGGGTGAGGTAGTCTAATAAGGCTGGCTACCCCACCTTTGGTAACCGGATAAGGCCCACTAGGCACAAGTGCCTGTTTTCAGGGTGACCTGGGAGCACTGGGCAGTTAAGTGACTTGCTCAGAGTCACACAGTATGCAAGTGGAGGTTGTGAGAATCAAACTCAGATCTGGTCTGCTGGATTTATCAAGCTCGTTCACACCTCATTCCTCTAACCTCTAGGCTATACTGCCAGCCCAGAAAGACACTACATCATTATTATAGCACCATATGGAAAACCTCTTTCATTTGGAAGCATAAGTTTTCTTGATCGAGGGTTTACTAGACCCCTTTAGGACATTAAGAACACTCCCTGAGAGACCTAAACCAGCATTCTCTAGGTCTTCAAGAGTCGGGCCTTGAGCCTGAGTGACCTGAGGTTTGGGTACAGGATTCTCCCCTCTGAGGAGGTTAGGGGACTGTGCCTCCGAGGGAGGTGTATGGGTGGGGCTACTGAAAGGGAAAGCAGCAGTGAGTGCCATGGCTGCCTGGCACAGTCTAGAGCTATCAGGATCATTGAAGCTGGCTGGGACCTGAGCTTGATCAAGACCCTGAGCAACAATGGAAATGGTGGAAAAGCATGTAGTTTCCTCCCTGACCAGTTCAGCACTAGAGCATCCAGAGGTACTGTCCCCTTTGCTGGAAGCCTGCAGCAGAATTTGGGCAACTGATGGTTGTCTTGAGAGGCAAAAAGATCTATCTCTGGAGTCACCCATCTCCTGAATACCACCTCCAGCACCTGTCTGTTTAGTGACTATTCATGATGGTTCTGGTTGATTCTGCTGTGTGCGTCTGTTAAGGCGTTGTCCTCTCCTGGCATATGAATGGCTACCAGGGAAACCTGCAGGGAGTAGGCCAGACTCCACATCTTCATTGCTTCTGTGCACAGCAGGCTGGACCTTGTCCTGCATTGCTTGTTGATGTAGTACATGGTGGTGGTATTGTCTGTTCTGACCTGCCCCACTTTTCCCTGTATCAGGGATGCAAAAGCTTGCAGAGCTAAAAGCACTGCTCTGAGCTCCAGCAGGTTTGTGTGCTGGAGTGACACTGTGGTGGACCAAGTGCCATGCACTGTGTGTTCTTCCAAGTGTGCACCACAACCCAGTAGGGAAGCATCTGTTGTGAGAACTATGGAGGGAGACTCTTGCTGGGATAGGACCCCTTCCCTGAGGTTGTCCCTGTCCTGCCACCACTGCAGGGCCTGCAGTAATGTTTTTGTTATTGGTATCAGCTTTGAGAGGGAATCTCTTCTCTAGCACCAATGTACCCTGAGGTGGAATTGGATGTCTCTCATTTGAAATCTGGAATCTATGACTGTGCCTGTGGCTGCAGCCATATGCCTGAGTAGCTGTAGAAAGTGCCTTGCTGGCCTTGATTAGCTGAGATTGAATGTCCCAGCAATCTGTAGGATGGTGTCCACCCTTTCCTGAGGGAGGAAGGCCTTTCCCTGTAGGGTGTCCAACTCTACACCTAAGAAATTCAACACCTGAACCAGCTGCAAGACAGACGTTTTTGTGCTGATCTGGATTCTAAGAGATCCTGGGTGGACCTTAAAGCATTCCTTACCTGCTGTGGTGATCTTCCCACCACTAGCCAGTCATCTAGGTAGGGAAATATTGTAACTCCCTGCCTTCTTAGGTATGCCACCACCACTGCCAAGCCCTTTGTGAGCACCCTAGGGGCTGAAGTGAGGCCGAATGGCAGAGCTAAAAAATAGTAATGACTCGAAGGTAGTCGGAATGTTAGGTACTTTCTGTGAGACTCCCTTATTGGGATGCAGAAGAATGCATCTTTTAGGTCTAGTAATGCCAGCCAGTCTCCTTTCTGAAGTGTTAACAGGATCATTGCCAAGGTCACCATCCTGAATTTTGGCTTTGTCAAGTGTTTGTTCATGACTCTTAGATCTTAAATGGGTCACTATGCCCTCTTTTTCATTAAGGTCAGGAAGTACCTGGAGTAGAAACCCTTTCCTCTTTGTAGTAGGGAAACTGGTTCCACTGCCCTTGATTGCAAGAGATTGGCCACCTCTGCTTCCAGAAGTTTTCTTTCTGAGACGGAAGCTGGTTTGAAGACCCTTGACCTTAGCTTGGGGAATGATTTGAAGCTGAGGGACAGACCCTGACTCACTGCTTCCAAGACCCACTTGTCTGTGGTGATGTTTTCCCAAGCCTAGTAGTAGTGAGCCAGCCTGCCTCCTACTGGGAGTGGGGCGATGCTAACAACCACACCAGAGGTTGTGCTTTGGTTGGGGTTGAGCCTGACTGGCTTGATTTGCCCATATGGAAACCCTTCTGCCCCTGCCCCTAAAATAACCCATCTGTTGTGGGTATTGAGGGGTGGCCAGGGCCTGGAAAAATGGTGTGTCATAGGCTGACCTGTCTCTCCCCCCCCCCTCCCCATATGGTCTGTATGAGGTTGAGGGCTTCTCTTTGGCTGTACTGCTTTTGTAGGTGGTTTTATATTCATTCACCTTCTTCATGTAGGCCTCTGTTTTATCCCTGACTAGTGAGTTGTTCTCACAAGGGAAATCCATGGCTTTAGACTCTGTATCCTGGGACAGATGTGTGGCTCTCAGCCAAGCAAATCTCCTCAAAGCCACTGCAAGTGTCATCCACCTGGCAGCAGTGTCATTGGCATCTACTGCCATGTAGAACCGATACTTAATGGCTTCCAGCCCACACTTGGCTGTTTCACACAGGTCAGCTGACCATTTTAAAACTAGCCTGTGGTGGTGAGTGTTAGCATTTTCATTGAATTACTCATAAAGTGGAATCATGACACCTTAATCGAATTGCAGAGGACCACAGCAATGTGAAATGTGGTTAAAGCCTTGTCCTATAATCCTGAAATTTATTCGTAATCATATTTGGGGGAATTATGGTTTATTCAGACACCATAATTGCCAAACAAGTTCCTCTTCTTCCCACCTGACTGTGTCCAGGTCCTAGTCCTACTCTATATCACTCTTTCTGCAGTCAGCAAACTCTCCCATACTACTACATTACAACTCCTTCTCTTGCCTTTCAGCCCACTCCCCAGACACCATAATAAAAAAATATTCCTTCAACCTAGAAACATAGACTTTGACGGCAGATAAGGACCGCTAGGCCCATCTAGTCTGCCCATTTCCCTACCTACAGGATAGGCCGCAGATCCTAGTTAACCAACAGCCTATTTCTTCCTACCCCCCCCCACAAGAATTGTCTTATGTCTGTCCCATGCATTCTTGAATTCTCCCACAGTTTTAGACCCCACAACCTCCTCAGGAAGGCTGTTCCATGTATCCATTACCCTCTCTGTGAAATAATACTTCCTCACATTGCCCCTGAACCGCCCTCCTTCTATCTTTAAATTGTGTCCCCTTGTTCTTGCAAGTCTCTTTTTCTGAAAGATGCTACCCTCTTGGACTTTGTTGATTCCACTGAGGTACTTAAAAGTTTCTATCATGTCCCCCCTCTCCCTTCTTTCCTCAAGGGTATACATATTAAGCTCCTTTAGTCTCTCCTCATACGGCTTCACTTGCAGACCCTGCACCATTTTAGTTGCCCTCCTCTGGACTGCCTCTATCCTGTCTATGTCTTTGCGGAGATGGGGTCTCCAGAACTGGATACAGTACTCCAGATGGGGTCTCACCAACTGTCTGTACAGAGGGATAACAACTTCCTGTTTTCTGCTGATGATGCCTCTCCCTATACATCCCAGTATACCCCCAGCCCTCCCTACTGCCTTCTCACATTGCTTGCTAACCTTAAGGTCATCTGATATGATTACCCCCAGGTCCCTTTCCTTTTTTGTTGTTGTTACTACCTCCCCACCCATTGTGTATTCTTCCCCTGTGTTCTTGTTTCGCAGGTGCATTATTTTGCACTTCTTTGCATTGAATCCTAGCTGCCATACTTTTGACCATTCCTCCAACCTTGCCAAGCCCCTTTTCATCCTTTCCACGCCTCGTGTATCAACCCTGTTGCAGATCTTTGTGTCATCTGCAAAAAGGCATACTTTTCCTTCCAGTCCCTCTGCAATGTCACTGATGAAGACATTAAAAGGACTAGACCCAATACTGAACCCTCTGGTACCCACTAGTAACCCCTTTCTTCAGAGTGGACTCCATTTACAATTACCTTCTGTGTCCTGTTGTCCAGCCAATGTTTTACCCAGACTACCACCCTGGGTCCCACTCCCAGGCTGGTTAATTTGACTATTAATCTTTTGTGTGGGACTGTGTCAAATGCCTTGCTAAAGTCTAGGTAGGCCATGTCCACAGCCCCTCCCTGGTCTACTACTTTGGTCACCCGGTCAAAGAAATCTATTAGATTCATCTGACATTATCTTCCCGCTGTGAATCCATGCTGCCTTGGAAGAAGAACGTAGTCAGGATACAACCTAGTATCCTTCGTGTCCTGACTCCATCACATTCCTTCCCTCCATGCTTCTCCCAGGTCCCACAGTAATCATAAAAAACAAACCCATCCCCATCCCCACTCTCCTCTCTTCCAGGTTGCTGGCCAGTCCTGTTGTCATCCAAAACTACCACCTTCATCCTACTGTATCATGACTCCCTCACCACTCCCTCCAACCTGTCCCCTATCCACCGTATCCCTGACTACGTTCTTCTTCCCTCCCACTCACTACCCCATCTCCTCAGTAAATAAAGCTGTCTCCCCATCACACTGCATCCCAACTTCCTCCCTGCTCCCTCCTACCCAGTCCTCAGTCCATGTAGTAAAAAAAAATGGAATCTGTCCCTATCCCATTGTGTCTCTTCCCCATTTGTGTGGTTTGAAGATATAGCGAGAGGGATCTGATGCCACCAGACACTATATTGTGCTTGGTTGAAGACACAGTAAGGAATAGAACAGGTTACAGTGGATATGAGGAACTGCTTGGTAGGGGATGGGGCGAAGAATGAGGTGCTGTTTTTCAGAGCCATCATTTAGTACAGCTGTGGGCGGAGCCTACAGCTGTTTTGGGATCAATCGTAGCTTACAAAAACAGCCGATCATGGAACCTTCCATTGGACTTTTGGAAGTATCCTTCCGAAAGTCCAATGGAGCTTGAAACACTCCGTCATGATCAGCCACTACAGAATAACAGCCGCACTATTTCAGCTGTTACTTCTGCATTCTGGAGCAAGAACTGCGCATGCATGGTTCTGCTGGCGCCACCATGTTGTGAATGGCAACATGCCATTCGCCACAACTATGTATACGCGAGTGCCACGCTTGTACAGTTCCGTCATTGTCACCATCTTTTGGACGGCACTGCTCCTCTCCTCCCCACTCCCTCCTAGCACCAGCAGCAAAGAACACCCTCCCACTGCTGCTGTCCTCCCTGCTCCCTCCATTCCCTGTCCCCGCACCAGCGTCAGGGTGCCCAATCCCCGTGTTGGCATTATGTACCCCCCAACTCATTTGGGACACTGGGAGCCCACCCCAGTGTGCCCAAATGTATGTTTTATTTTTCTTTTTTTCCCATGCCGACATCAGGGTGCCCAATCCCCATGTTGGCATCATGTAACCCCCCAACTCATGTGGCACACTGGGAGCCCACTCCAGTGTGCCCAAATGTATGCTTTTTTTTCTTGTAAATAAAGAAAACCATCCCCCAGTGTGTTTTTTTCCCTGTAAAAAAGAAAATGGCCCCTCGTCGTTGCCTCAGTCCTCCCTCCCCATCCCCAACCTCCCACTGAGCATCTACCTCCCCCCACCCCTCCCCTGCACCCCATACTTACCTCTGGAGGTCAGCGCTGTTATCTTCTCTGGACTGGGACATGTGTGCACTCTTCAAAGCCAAACCACAAACTGAAGAATCAAAGGTAAGCATTCTATACTGGCCGTCAATGGAGTTTTCAACTTATGTTGATAAATCAGACATTTTTTTGAATTTTGGTCCCAAATTTTCAACATGGGGTTCTTGGGACCCCACCTCATGAACACTGTCACTGTCATTTTGTTACTTGGTCCCAAAAGGTGATGTTGTGTTCGTTGGGTCGAATCACCTTTAGGAACTGATTAACAAAATGACAGTGCCTCTATTCAGGAGGTGGGATCCCAAAAAGCCCCTGTTGCAAATTTGGTGAAAATTTTCAAAAAAATGACTGCATTACAAGCGTGCGCTGCACAGTTTCTACGCACACTCCTAACTTACCTATTTTTATATTTTCACGCCAGATTTTCAACATTGCCATTTTTGTACACCTCCTTATTAACAGTACAGCTGTAATTTTTCACATCCTGCCCAACATGTGTTTTCGCACCTGTGGCACAGAATGCCATGGCCGCTCTGTAAAATCACTTTTTGGGACAAGTGAACAAAATGACACTGGCACTGTTCATGAGCTGGGGTCCCAAAAAGGCCATGTTGAAAATTTGGTGTAACACCTCCAAAAAGTGGTCAAGTTACACCAGGGCGTTCAATATTTTCTACGCACACGTGTAAGTTTGGTCATTCAGCAGCTCGTCACAGCCTTATTGGCTCGGGCTGGATCTTGTATATTTAAGTAGCCTTTGCCATAAATGAAAGTCACCGCTTAACTAACGGTGGCACTGTTAGTTGAGTAGTGGCTTTCATTAATGTCAAAGGTTACCTAAATATATACAAAACTGCTCAGAAAAACAGCCCTATAGACTTCTATAGGGCACACCCCTGCAATCTCCCTGGTTAGACGTCATAAAACATCAGCACGTAGGGGCAGGCCTGATGAACCAGGAAGTGTAAGGGAGTGGCCAGACAGCTGCTTCGGCTCAATTTTTTATCCCTTCCTTCACAAAGTGGCTGAAACTAAAAATTTCATTTTTATTTATTTGTTGATTTATTTATTGATTGATTTATTAATTATTTAGACAACAACTTTGAGCACAAGTGCTCTTTTACAAAGGTTCCATGTTGGTACAGGAACAAATGCTGTAGGTACAAGGCAAACATTCACCAGCTCCATAGGTTGCTTGGAAAGGTACAATACAGGAACGTAATGACAGGACTATGTAACAGCATCACCAGAGGTCATGGTGAAACATTAGCAGTGAGGTAAACACCTACGAAGAAGCCAGCAGAAGAAGGCCATTTGGTCTATCAAGTCTGCTCGTACTGCAGGGTCCACAGCTTCAGCTAATGTCCCTGCCCTCCCTCCTCCACTCCTCCCATCCTCCCTACCTATGATTCTTATCTTCCCCCATGCCTATCCCAGTCTCTCTTAAAGCTGCTCACTGTCTTTAATGAGATGACCTCTTCCGGCAGCGCATTCCAAGTGTCCACCACCCTTTCTGTGAAGAAGTGCTTTCTGACATCCCTCCTAAACTTCCCACCCTCCAGCTTAAGACTGTGCCCCCTCGTGATATGATTGGCACTCAACTTTAAGAGACTTTCCTTATCAACATTATTTATCCCTTTAATGTACTTGAATGTCCCAATCATATCCCCTCTCTCTCTCCTGTCTTCCAGGGAGTAAATGTTCAGTGCCCTCAACCTCTCCTCATATGTCTTGCCCTGGTATAGCACACAGGTATATAGGCATTTACAAAAATAGGGAAAGAGGGAGAGAGGGAAAGGTTAATTAAAACAGCTGCATACTGATCTACAGAGGAGTTAATTTTTCTGAGATTTTTTAAACTGCAATTTTGGAGAGACCCACGAGGAAATCAGGAAGTTCATTCAGCCAATGAGCTGCAAGAACTACAAATGAGCATCTGGCCAGGCTTGCCTTCTGGAAGGGTACATCAAAGGCATGCCTAATCATATTTCTGGTAGAGTATTGGTTGGTAACAGGGCAGAAAAGGTCTTGAATCACAATGGGGGTGAGGCCAAGCAGAACTTTCTTTGCAATTAGACAGGACTGGTACTTTAGTCTTTCCTGGAGGGGTAGCCAATTCGTAAATGTATATAAGGCGCAGCTATGTGTGTGCCTATCAGCCCCACTAGCAAAAGGACAGGCCTTGTTGAGTACAAGCCTAACTCTAAGTACAGAGTCACGAGCCGCCCCATAAATTGGTAAACCATAGTCTAGGAGTGGGAGGACTGTACTGGATACTTCTAGGTGCCTAGCCTCAAAGGTAAGGTTCAGGCGTTGCCTGTGGAGTGCCCCCAGTGTTCTGTTGGCAAGGTTCACTACGTTGTCCACATGTGGTGGAAATGAGAGGGTATAATCCAGGGTGACGCCCAGGTATTTAAAAGTTTCAACCTGTTCTAGGGTTTCTCCAGAGGAGCTGAGGATTACAAGGGGAGGGACCTTTTTCTTTATTGGTGGGCCAGCGAACAGCATGGTTTTGGTCTTCTTGTAGTTTAAGACCAGTTTTGTTTTGTCCAAACCATCTCTCCAGTGACTCGAAATGATCACTGGAGAGTTTCATAAGTTGTGTACCACTATTAAAGACCACCGCATCATTCACATAGAGAAGCACCTTTGATAGGGGACAGGCTTCTGGGAGGTTGTTTCTGAACAGCCCAAAAAGGAGAAGGCCAGGTATTGAATCTTGCAGGACCCCTACTGAGACATCTTTAACTCCAGATAGGGCGCCATCTATCTTAGCCCGCTGAGTTAGACCGGTGAGGTAGCAACAAAATCAACCTACTGTTTCAGAGAAGAGGCCTAATGTGAAGAGCTTGTCTAGTAGTAATAATAAGTGATTTACAAGGTCGAATGCGTTGGTTAAGTCGATGTAGATGGCACAGACCAGTTGGCCATTATCAAGGGCCTCATGCAGGAAGTTGATGTACTCAATGAGGGCAGTACTGGTACTGTGGAGCCTCCTGAATCCATGCTGTTGTCTGCACAGGATATCATACTTGCTCAAGTAGGAGACACATTGGCCCGTAATAATGCTTTTAAGGGCCTTGGACGGAGGAGAAAGGCTAGAAATAGGCTGGTAGTTGACCACGTTGGCGCAGTCACCGTTTCAGACTAAAAAGATTAGCACAGCTATTAGGTATGGGGCTTTTGTGTTAAAAAAGCAAAAGCAAATAGCTTGGAAATTGCCTTTAAAGCAATGTGTCAAAGTTAAGGTAATAACAACACTGCTTTGAGCAATATATCACATCACCTGCTACCAACTCGATGTTGATTTGTATGCTGTCACTGGATCAGCAAAGAGGCATCAACAACTACCATGTCACCCACTACGCTAACAGCAGGTCTGCATAGGGTAACCACAGGGTCTATCATTAACCCAGGGTGGGGGGGGGGTTGGGGAGGGCTGCCAGGTCTTCATCCTGCAACAGGTTGATATAACTTCCCCCCACGTTTAAACCCCACATTAAAAGTGCCAGCACATTAGTCACAAGCATGAGCACACAATGGCAGTCTCAGTACAGAGCCACCAGGTGACCCCCAACCACCACAACCACCACTAGGTGGTGGCCATCTTGTTACTGTATGCTTGGCCACAAAGAGAGACACTGTAACTGAATACCAACAACGCACATCCACCTAAATCAAATCCCTAATAAAAATCCCCTGCTGCACCTCCAAAGGGTCTGGAGCGTTCGGGATACACAGCCCCTCAAGTGTGGAACCTTCTGCCACTCGACCTTAGACTGACATCTTCCCACGATCTCTTTAAGCGCAAGCTATGTGAACACCTGCTTTCCACGGACCAGTGTGCCTGTTATGACCCTACCTGAGCTTGTCCTGCCAACCTCTCTCTCTTGCCACACCACTCCCTCCTTCCTACTCCTTACCCTATTTTACTTACAACATTAACACTGTGAAATATGTCTCTGCCCATATGCACTTCATTTCGAGTTCAAAACTCTGACCTCGAAGCCTACTTGCACTTGGCTAAAGTATGTAGTTTTGTTGTAAGTTACTTCACCTTGACTACTGCATTGTTTACCTGTTATTGCTGTTTGCACTATTGTACCTGTTACTGCTGCTTACTGAAATGTTTGTACTGATGATCTATGGACACCAGGTACTGGCGTAGCCAATGTCTAGGCGCCCCCCAACGGATCCGTTTCAGGGTACTTCTCTCTACTTGCACTTGTCTAGAGTGTGTAATTTTGTTGTAAGTTACTGCGCCTTGACTACTGCATTGCTAACCTGTTATTGACTTCTGCACTGCTCTACGTGTTGCTGCTGCTTACTGGAATGTTTGTACTGATGATCTAGGGGTACCAGGTACTGGCGCAGCCAATGCCTAAGCGCCCCCCAACGGACCCGTTCCTCTACTCCTATTGCCCCTGGACCACCACAGCCCCCCACCCCGCCTGAACACTGTTTCCCCTGCCCGGATACAGTTCCACAACCCTGGACATTAGCCGCACCATCAGCCGCTGAAACTGCTCACCCGCCATACCTTACCCTGAACCCCCGCTATCTTTAGCCTCCCCGCGGGCCTACGGCTCCACGATACTGGGCTCCTCTAGTAGGCTCCTGCCACTAAAACCACTCACCCGCTGCTTTCACCCTCGTATTCTCACACTCATCGATCTGTCCAGCCTGCATACGGTTTCCATGGACACGGTCTCATCCCTCAGCCCCCTGCTGCCATTCCCGTCATATCCCCCTAACACTGACTTTTCACTTCTACACACCCCAGTTAGACCCATTTGCTCTTAACCTCCGCAACCCCCCCAACTACCCCAACTGAGCACCGACTCCCCTGCCCGGGAACAGTACCACAACCCCGGTACTTGCCGCACCTTCCAGCCGCTGATGCCGCTCCCCCGCCGTACCTCACCCCGAACCCCCGCCATCCTAACTCTCCCCTGCCGACTTTGATTCCATGAACCCGGGCTCCTCTTGAGTGGTTCTGCCGCTAAAAGCCGCCCGTGGCCATCTTCACCTCCGATCCCTCCCCTCCTGCAGCTCTCTCTAGCCGCCCTGTTTCATGGACTCGGTCTCTTCCTGTAGCCTTCTCACCCTTATGCCACCATATCCCCTCCCCAGACATATACCGAAGCCCCTGCCCGTCCAATGTTCCCACTTCACTCCTCCTCTGGCGATGCCTATCATGTCCTTTCCTGCCCTGTTTTAGCACCGCCTTTTACCCCTCTATAGCCCCACTGCAGGTGTGTCTCCCTGCCTCCAGCTGTGCCTGACCTACTCTCTCCCACCTCGACCTTGTACCGCCACCATCCATTCACCGCCCCCACACCCAGACCCCCCTTCCTGCCTCCTTCATCCCTGCTGCCACCTTAACCACTTAGCCGCAAGGTTGCCTTCCGCATCCCCCTTTACCTGCTCACCCAGTTCCCTCCCCGTTCTCTCCTCCCTGACCCACCTGTCCTTTGGATCTGCCCTGTATACCTTTAGCCGCTCACTAACTGCTACCTGTACACTGTAAATCTGCTGTTTTTCTCTTGACCTGTTGATTGTCACTGAAGCTGTACTCCTTTATTGCCTTTTACTGAAAACTGTTCTCTGTACTGTTACTGCTTCCCTGTATTATGTAAATGAACTCTGTATTGTTACTGTACCTCCCAGGTTGTGCCTGAAAATAGTCACCTGATTGGCTAGCGCACCTACCTGGTAAACAAAAACTAAATAAAAACTAAGGAGAAGGTGAGCATACCGTGATATGTTTCACCACCTCCTGGTCCAAAACAACAGGCCTGAGCTTGAAGTGCAAACACCAGCTTCTTTCATGGCCAGCAGCAACTGTGCAACTAGACCACTGGGCTGACTCCTCAGGAAGTATTACCCAGGGCCCCGTGTTTCTGCAATTCTGCAGTTGCAGCAACCACCGCAGAAACATGGTCCTGCTGTGGAAACAAGCCTCTGCCATAGAAACAGCGTGTTTGGCCAGTAAAGATAACCGTAACTACTGCTCCCCCCCCCCAACACACACACACCCTTAAATGGCTAAAGTGATTGCGAACAATCCTAAAATAGAATGAGTGTGTTTGCTGGCAGCTCCATCATAAATTCCCACCTGGGTTGCTATGGTCAGCGAGGCAACCCCTTTCCAATCCACTAGCACTCAGCCCTGAAGCTTATGTTCATAAGGGACTTTTCCAAACATTGAGGAAAGTTCTGGAAGTCTGTTTCATGAAAAAAAAAATGGTGGTTCTGATTGCCAGTTGCAGTATTTTGGAATGAAAAAGTATAACTAATTATTGCCAAAACACAAATCGGGAGGTTTTGTGGACCCCAGCTATCCCCCTAGCCTACCAGTGTATCCTTACAGGGTGGTAAGGAGGAGGTGTGGCAGCCAAGTTGCATTGATGCAAACAGTATTACCAGTGCTGAAGTGGATGAGCAACAGGAAGCAGCTGGGGCAGTGTTACAGCACAAACCACACACCACCAAGCTTCAAGCAAGAGGGTGGGAGGGAGAGAGCCATTGCAGCAACATTGCTTTGCAAGCTGGCAGTACTGGTCTTCAAGCAAGTGGGCAGGAGAAATCCATAGGCATGTTGCTGTGGTAAACCAGCACTGGGCAGGTGGGAGGCTGCGATGGGAGGATAAAACAGACTGCAGTACAAAAAATTAACAACCCCCCCACCCCAGTGGTACAGTGACAACATGCCACGCTGCTATGTGGATGACCAGAGTTCGGGAGCGAACTCCATTCATCACTACAAGGGCCAGGCCAGATCATGGAGGCTGCAGGATGGTAGCCTTCCTTGGCTGAACAGAGTTGGCGGCAGGTTCCAATGCATAGCAACCTCTGTGGGTGTGCCAGGGAGTGCACTCCTCCACAGGGGCATGCAACATTGCCGAGGCAACTCATGGCATTTCTCATGCCCAGGAGAGGTGGGATTGATTCAGGGAGAAAAACAGAGAAAAACACTTCCCTGCAATTGATACGATGGCATAGCATGACCAGTTGCAAATCCCCTGAGAAGAGGGTACATTCCACATGACGGCAGGGGAGCAATGGAAGAAAATCTATATAGAAAAAAAATTCCCCCCCCCCCCCAAATAACCGACCTTGAATCCAAATCATAGTGCCGGAATTGCTTTGTACTGCCTGCCTGTGCAACTGCTGAACTGCCCCAGGTTGCCTTTTTCTGGGTGATCTTTCTGGTCAACTACTTTCATTTTGGGTTTCTTTTGAGTTGCCGCAGAATGTAAAGCCCATTATAAAACTGCCACAGAATCACTGCAGCATTACTTATAGTCTGGCTGCAGCAAGCATGAGGTCCTGCTGCAGAACACAGGTCCACTTTTCTGTACTGTACACGGGACCCTGAGTATTACTGATCAATGCCTTTACCATGTTTGATCACAACTACATATGCAATTCACAAGACACAGCCAAAAATGGAACTGTGAATTGCAAGTCAGAACTCTTGCACAATAAGTAGGTTGCCTTGGCTAAGACTGCAGTACCTTCAAGCAATGTTAACTGAACGCCACTCAAAAGTTTGATCGCAATCGGATGTGATTCTCAAGATACAGACAACAATACACCAGCAACTCACAGGTCAGAAAGAAGTCAAGCATAATTAGATTACCATGGCCAAAGTGATAATAGCCTTCAGAAGTGTTAATAATGAATATATGTACCAAGTATGATCACAACTGGAAAAGGAGTTCTCATTAGGATAAAGTCAAAAACGTAACAGTGAATCACAAGCCAGAACCCAGTCATGATATAATTAGGGCTACATGACAGAGATGGATCAGACTTGACGTAATTTATTTTTCTGTTAATTCCAATGCTGTCACTGGGCATTTGTTTACTGCTGGGGTTGCATATGCTAACCTGCTGTGAGCCAACACACTCCAAAGCTGTGCAGCAGCATTGATCCCTGGCTCTTCCCTATTGATAGGTAGTTGGCTTTATATCTTCAGTCCTAAATCTTTCATATCCATACAGCAACATCACTATGCCAAGATTGATTTATATATTCCTTAAGAGATTAAGAAAAAAAATCACAGCGCTACCTTGCAAGAATGTGTAGACAGCATTAAACTGTCATTCATAGTGCCCCTGATTTCATCAGTCATTCTGTAACATCTCTGACTACTCCGAACATACTCTCTGCACCAGCAACATTAATACTGAACTCCTTCATGGTATCTCGGACTATATGAACATTTCACCTGATGTGCCAGAAACAAATAACATAATCTTTTCTGGTAATTAATGAGTAAACCCACCTGTGCCACAGCTGGGATGTTGTTTTATTAACCGACCCCCATGACCCCTGGTGCGAAGCGGGGGATTGGTGAGTGTTCATTACAGCAGCGGTTACTGGAACAGAACTGTGCAGATTCCATGTGTGCAACAATTGCGTGACCTCTTGACCTTGGGGACAGCTAATCAATAGAATTCTGGGTCTGAGTACCACTGCAGGGTCTCGGGGGGGGGGGGAGCTGGAACAATGAAATAGAGTCTTTAGAAAGCCTACTAGATGTCAAAGGTGGTAAGTCAAAAGTGACAGGCCCAATTGAAACTGCACCCTGGGGGCTTGACTATAAAGTGGACAAGTGAGGAGGAGTCAGAACTATGTGGTATCCTGAAGTGAGCAGATGGTGCGTGTAACTGTGAGTTAGACTGCATCATCCTGGGCCTTGCACATGGAGGTATTAACAGTTTAACACATCTTATTAACATATTTGTATGATGGCCTGTACAAGAGCTGACACCTGTTGAGGAGTGCATAGCCCTTGGGTGAGAAGAACTGATCCAGACTTTTTTAGGCCCGAATGATAGCCACAAGGAAAGCCAGTAGGCCTTGAAGATGATATGGCACTGTGGTGGATCTGAATGCTGACAGCTAAGAGTCACAGAGGTTGAATGAACAAAGAAAGCAAGACTGCATCACCTCCCAAGCCATTCCCGGTAACTGTAAGTACCTACCACGTTTATCCCACCCTACAGAACTGTGTGTGAGTACCAAGTTTGTTTGCAAGTTGGCCATCAGGCCAGATTACAAATATCTCTTTTATAGAGGTGGGGAGTCATTTTAGCAATTGCATGGCTATGGGGGGTACTATTAGGCAACCTGCTTACTCCACTGTTACCACTAAAGTGCACCTGCACTGGCCAGCCTGTGGCAACATCTATGGGCCTGCAATGTTCCAACATGGGGTACCCAGGGACTGCCATGTAGGAGCTCCTAACTTATATAAAGAGTCCAGTACCGGGGGTAAGGCTAGCAACCTCCACTACAATAGGATCCAACTGCACAGGGGAGCATCTGTGGCTCTGCTATAACGTAAAGAGGGGCTGTGCCTTGTTGGGCATTTTTTCCTATTTTTCTGAAAGCCAAGGTACTGGTCATCCCGCTGTATGCCTGCTAGGGCATTATTAACTAGAGGACTGGGTATAGTCTAGGTGTCAGCTATGTGTGCAACTAATCGGTGACTGATACTCTGAAGAGTGTCTATGTCAAGATGTCATTTCTGTTGCAGGGGTCAATGTGCTGATAAACCTGTGTTTTACACTATGCTGTTGTTATCTACTCATCTACCATGCATGCTTTTGTGAGAGGGGTCACGGTGTTGTAACAAGAGGGATTGATGGGAGGCACTTACTACTGTGGGGAGGTAAGGCTTCCCAGAGGGTTGCACTGGATTGTCAAAAGCAACAAACAAAAGAGAACCTGTACTCAGGAGTCAAATATGCAAAATGTGGTTTATTGCAATATATTTTTTAAACAATAAAGTGTGGTCGCACTGTCCCTCTGTGTCAAACAGCCCCCTAGGCATTCTGAGCCACTACTCCTTTGTCAGGAGTTCGAGCCCTAGTAAAATCCAGTCATGGTGCCTGGTATTCCTGCAACATTTGTGTGGGCAGGACCACTTAAGATGTAAATGCTGGAGCACAAGGGAGCCATGTGTAATGGCTCTGACAAGAGTGCTTTTGGTACACACATTAAAAATCAGCATAACAGAGACCTTGGATGTTTGAAATTTGTTGCACCAGAGTATGTGCCAAAACTGGTACAAGAAGGTGATAGACTATGCAAACTGCTAAAAAGAGAATCTTGGTGGATATTTCACTTGAGTAGTCTATCCCCAAAGGGAATAAATGATATCTTAGACCTGAAACTGTTCTTATACTTTTGACATGCAGTTTAAACAGTTTTTCTCTTTTGATACAGCTATTGTGGAAATGGCTGAAACTAATTATGTGATCAGCTTATACTCCATAACTGGACATTTTTGTCTTCTCGCAGGATTGGACTTGTCCTAAGTTTATATGATCCACTCTTTTTCTCATAATATTGTTACAATTCAAATGTAATACCTCATACTTTGTAATGTTCTTACTTAGGTGCTTTTTAACTAGCACACACGTTGCTTTTTATAATGTCCTTTTAGACAAAGGGATTACATTTTCAGTATTTCTTACATGCTTTTCAGGGCTTGTAACTGCCTCTTAGCTCTTTACAAGAAATGAAAATTACGTACCTACTGTAATTCTTGATCTTTCTGTGTATCTTCACCATTCATCACTGGTGGGTTCTGACTGGAGGAGCAGGATCCCGCGGGAGCATTTATTTATTTATTTTTTGTAAAAGGGGAGGAGTCGAGCTCAGAGCCACGAGGCAATGCACTGTGGCGCCATGGGTTGGCCAGTAACTGACACAGACTCCTCCTCAATCCCAGTTCTGCATGCGACAGTGGAGTTAGAAAGAGAGAGAAAAAAGGAGGGTAGGGCAAGGGAGCCCGAGAGACAGGAAAAGGAAAGGATATAAACAAAGAAAGGGATAATGCTGGCCAAGAGGTCAGAAGAGAGAGAGAGAGAGAACCTAGGGGTCTGGGACAGGGGGCCCAACCTCTGTTCAGGCAAGGGAGGGACAGAGTAAGGGAGGGTGAAAGAGGATAGAAAAGAAAAGAGAGAAGAAGAAGAGAGAGAATGGAGGCACTGCACCACACCTGCAGAGGTCCAGAGTACTCTCAGAGGACCGAGGAGGATACCATTACCGTAAGCCATATTTTATCTCTCCACCAAGGGGAGAAGGAGAAAAGAACCCCCAAGTTAAAGGATTACCCAGAGGGGGATGGCTGACTCAGGAACAGTCCAGAAGGCCTAGGTAAGCTAAGGCACCAAACATGAAGAGCCATCTCCGTTAACCCAAGAGGTGGAGCAGGAGGCCAGTGTCTCCCAGTCCTGTCTTAAGGAAATCCTGGGGTGGGGACAGGGCTCACCCCGCAGGGTCCTCCTGAAAAAAAAGTTCCCCACATGGGTTCCAGAGATGTCACACCCCTAAGAATCAAGGACAGGATGATGCCAGTAGGGGATCTCCCTAGAGGACATAACTTTTACCATCCAAAGGGTGACCCTGCATAGGAGAGACGGCTGGAACCAGCGGTAAAAAAAAAAAAGGGTGGGGTTCACAGCTCCTGGAAAGAGGGACTAGGAGTCACCTGGGTCCTTTTCTAAAATAACGTCCCAAGAGGGTCCCTATGGGTCGAGAGACCAAGCTGGTAGGTCGAACCCCAAAGGCAGTTCAGACCAAATCTGAGGAGAGGGATTTCATCAGGGATGACAGAAGAGGCCCCGGTGAGCCCCCATCATGAAAGGACAAGTGGCTCTGCTTGTCTTTCCCAACAGAAAATCCTTGTCTCCCTCAGAAGAAGGAAAGGAGCCAAAAGGTACCAGCAGGACAAGGTCCACAAAGGTCTCAACTTGGTGAAAAACAAGCAGGGAGGAGACATTGCCCAGAGACTGAGGCCCAAGAGGAGAAGGAGGGCAGGAAGCAGTGATGAATGGTGAAGATACACAAAAAGATCAAGAATTATGGTAGGTACGTAATTTTCATATCTTACCTGTATCAATCTTCACCGTTCATCACTGGTGGGTGATTACCAAGCCCCCCAGAAAGGGCCCTGGTACCTCCCCGAGGGAAAAGAATCCCTCAGCCTCCTGTGGGGGAGACACAGAAGGGGGGAGCCCCATTCAGGCCTAACTAAGCCTGGGACTGATCTGGGTGAGACGGGCCCTCCCTCTGGCTGGGAGAAGGAATTCACCTCTGAAGTTCCCGACTCACCCGATGGGGAAAAAAGGTGGGATCCCAGAAGGAGGAGGCAGTCACCCTTCGCTGGCCACAGGTGATAACTGGGATAGATGAAGCCATGCCATTCACCTGATGCAGATCGCTGTTCCCGCTAGCCTGGACGCCACCTCACTGGCATCATACGATGCCCTTGCTTGGTGCCTCACAAGCTCCAGGCCACATGCAGAGAGGGCAATGGCTTGTCTGATTGCCTCCATATCAGGCATAGATGCTAGGATTTGCCCTAGCAAAGAACATAAGTGACTGTTGTAGGCAGCATGATGGGTCTGATGTGCTGCTATAGAAAGAGAAAGACGTGAAGAAGAAAACATTCTCCTCCCCCAGAAGTCAAACTCCGTGGAGTCCACATCCAGAGGCCGGTCACGTCTTGGGCTTCTATGCCTGGAAGGAATGTCCAGGAGCGTCACACCTAAAAGAGGGGTGAGGTAGAGCTCCTGAAGATCCTAGGGGTGTGTAATACCTGTGCTGGCAGTCTATCAGGGCTGTGGAGGAGACTGATGGACACTGCCAAGCTTGGTGCGATGCTTCCTTAAAGGGGGAGGGCCAGGTGGGAACCACCAGGTTGTCCACACTGTATTCGCCTAAAAATGTGCGCGTCACCCGCTCAGGATTGCTACTTGCCAGTCTAGTTATGTGGAGCTCATCGACTAACCCCGAAAAGAAATGTTGATAGTTGGTCTGATCAGGATCCTCTCCCTCATTTGAGGAAGACAAGGAAGCCGACGAGTCTGGGGAGTCAGAGGCTGGCCGCCCAGGGGGGAGAGTGGAGAAACAACTGCTCATCCATAAACCTAATATAGGCAGGGAATAAGACGGCCATGGCTCTAAACTGTTCCCAGGTTGGAGGCCCCATAGGACCAGAGAGGCCCAGGAGAAGGGGAGGGGTTTACAGAGGTAGAGGGGTCAGATGCCTCTGAGGATGACGTCGACCTCTGCCAGGGCTTGGGAACCAAACAGGCGAACCAACAGTCTGGGAGGATCCGTCGGTCGAGGCAGTCACTGGTCGTTCAACCAGTCTGAAGTGGTAGGGACTGTGCCCTGAAGGGGGATCCTCCCCGTGAGGTGACTGGGACCACTTGGGTCCAGAAGGGTGGTCCCTAACCTCAAAAGACATGATCCCCTCCCGGGAAATATCAGGGGAGAAGGCAGAGCCAGCACTGTGGCTCCTACCTGAACCCTTGCGGGCTACCAGGGAAGGATGCTGCTTCTTACTCTGCCCCCCCAACCCATCAGTCTCAGAAAGGGACCTCTTCCTCAGGACCAACCAAGGAAGTTCAACTCCACCTGCCATCTTCTAAGAGGTGGCAGATGAGGGAACACTCTCCCCCATCCCAGACACCCAAGCAGGTCCAGAAATGGTCCCAGCATGGACACCTAAAACAGGGGGTTCACCTCCCTTAAGTCCAGAGGTATCATCGGCTCCGGTGGACTCTCCAGTGCTGCCACTGGCACCGTAAGAACCGTTGGCGCTGCAAGCGGCTCCAACATCGGTGCTAGCTGAAACCACCAGTCCCAATGCAAGGGGTTGTACAGACACTGAAGTGCTGGGTGGGGGGGAGTTCGAGGACTCCGAAGAATCCAGAAGCCAGTCTGGATCTGCCTCCAATCATCATCATCCCCAGAGGAGGGAGGCATGATAACTTTGATCCACCCCTCTAGCACTGCCAGTGGTGCTGTCAGTTGACACACTCCCCACAGTGCTGCTCTGATCACCGCACCACACATGGTGTCAAGATCCAAAGTGGCGCCGATGGGCAGTGCCAAGTAACCCGCCGGGCCTGGCAGACACGAGCCACGATGCCGGGGGAGCCTTCACATCTAAAGAGGTGATTGCCAAAACAGTGCCTCTAGCCCAACTCCTGGGGGAATTGGACCAGGCCACCATGAGAGGAGTTTCCACTGAGGGAAGGCTAGAATGGGTGGAAACCGCTCCTCCATGGTCCATACAGATCCACGAGGGGACCCAGAGGAAGGGTCAAGGGACCTACGTCTGGTGTCACTAGTGTGTGCCTGTCCTCGGAAAGTCGGCAGCATACAGCTGACTCAAAATATGTGGGTTTACAGAACTCTATGATCCATAGAAAAACAGGCGTCACAATGGTCCATATCATGGTTAGGGCCCAGGCAGGTCAAACACCGATCATGCTGGTCCGAGACAGAGTAATGATGGCAACAGAGACACCACCACATAGGGGGCTGGGCCGCCTTCGACAACTTCTTTTTGTCCCCTGGATGAGACATGACCAGATGGAAAAAATAACAGCAACAAAATGGATCTCGGCATCATCGAATAAAAAAGGAAAGGCCTTACCGGGTCATTGGCACCAAGAACACAACAGCTCTTGCAGAACTGCTATGATTTGAATAACGGTTCCAGCAGAATAGGCCGCGATGTCGCAGTACCAAAATGCTCACTCACGAGGTCGTGCTCACTCAACAGCGGGAGAAGCAGAACTGGGATGAAGGAGGAGTCAGCATCAGTTATTGGCCAACCCGTGAGCATCACACAGTGCGTCGGTCTCAAGGGTGGCACCGCCCATGGCTCTGATGCCTCCTCTTTTACAAAAAAAAAATTCTCCCGTGGGGTCCTGCTCCTCCGGTCAGAACCCACCAGTGATCAATGATGAAGACTGACACAGACAAGATCTTACATTTCTAGGGATTATGTGTCTGTTTTATACTGTCTTTTTTATTATATCACATAATGTTATTTCACATTGTACAATTAATGTTTGGATCCCTTATAAGACACTGCTGGTTTCACATCAGTAACAGTTTTGTCAGGCACTGTTAGATTTGCACCAGTAGTAGTTTTATAAGACACTGCTGGTTTTACATCAGTAATACTTTTATAAGATACCGCTGGTTTACATCAATAATAGTTTTATAAGACACTACTGGTTTACTCAGTAACAGTTTTATAAGACACTACTGGTTTTCATCAGTAATAGTTTTATAGATGCTACTGGTTTACATCAGTAACAGTTTTATAGACACTACTGATTTACATCAATAATAGTTTTATAAGACACTGCCAGTTTTACATCAGTAATAGTTGCATAAGACATTACTGGTTTACATCAGTAATAGTTTTAAAAGACACTGCCGGTTTTACATCAGTAACAGTTTTATAAGACATTGCTGGTTTTCATCAGTAATAGTTTTATACGACACTGCCGGTTTTACATCAGTAATAATTTTATAAGACACTACGGGTTTACATCAGTAATAGTTTTATAAGACACTGCCGGTTTTACACCACTAATAGTTTTATAAGACACTACTGGTTTACTCAATAGCAGTCATATAAGACACTAATGGTTTACATCAGTAACAGTTTTATAAGACACTACTGGTTTACATCAGTAACAGTGTTATAAGACACTACTGGTTTACATCAGTAATAGTTTTATAAGACACTACTGGTTTACTCAGTACCAGTCATATAAGACACTACTGGTTTACACCAGTAATAGTTTTATAAGACATTACTGGTTTACATCAGTATTAGTTTTATAAGGCACTACTGGTTTACATCAGTAATAGTTTTATAAGACACTGCCGGTTTTACACCACTAATAGTTTTATAAGACACTACTGGTTTACTCAGTAGCAGTCATATAAGACACTAATGGTTTACATCAGTAACAGTGTTATAAGACACTACTGGTTTACATCAGTAATAATTTCATAAGACACTACTGGTTTACACCAGTAATAGTTTTATAAGACATTACTGGTTTACATCAGTATTAGTTTTATAAGGCACTACTGGTTTACATCAGTAACAGTTTTATAAGACACTACTGGTTTACATCAGTAACAGTTTTATAAGACACTACGGGTTTACACCAGTAATAGTCACATATGACACTACTGGTTTACATCAGTAATAATTTTATAAGATGCTACTGGTTTACATCAGTCATAGTTTTATAAGACACTGCCTGGTTTACATCAGTAATAGTTTTATAAGACACTACTGGTTTACATCAATAATAGTTTTATAAGACGCTACTGGTTTACTCAGTAACAGTCATATAAGACACTACGGGTTTACATCAGTAACAGTTTTATAAGACATTACTGGTTTACTCAGTAATAGTTTTATAAGACACTACTGGTTTACACCAGTAATAGTTTTATAAGACATTACTGGTTTACATCAGTATTAGTTTTATAAGACACTGCCTGTTTTACATCAGTAATACTTTTATAAGACACTATGGGTTTACATCAGTAACAGTTTTATAAGACACTGCCGGTTTTACATCAGTAATAGTTTTATAAGACACTGCTGGTTTTCATCAGTAATAGTTTTATAAGACACTGCCGGTTTTACATCAGTAATAGTTTTATAAGACACTACTGGTTTTACATCAGTAATAATTTTATAAGTCACTACTGGTTTATATCAGTAATAGTTTCATAAGACACTACTGGTTTACATCAGTAATAGTCATATAAGACACTACTGGTTTACATCAGTAATAGTTTTATAAGACACTGCTGGTTTAAATCAGTAATAGTTTTATAAGACACCACCGGTTTTACATCAGTAATAATTTTATAAGACACTACTGGTTTACTCAGTAACAGTCATATAAGACACTACTGGTTTACACCAGTAATAGTTTTATAAGACACTACTGGTTTACATCAGTATTAGTTTTATAAGACACTGCCTGTTTTACATCAGTAATACTTTTATAAGACACTACTGGTTTACTCAGTAACAGTCATATAAGACACTACGGGTTTACATCAGTAACAGTTTTATAAGACACTGCCGGTTTTACATCAGTAATAGTTTTATAAGACAGTGCTGGTTTTCATCACTAATAGTTTATAAGACACTGCCGGTTTTACATCAGTAATAATTTTATAAGTCAATACTGGTTTACATCAGTAATAGTCATATAAGACACTGCTGGTTTTATATCAGTAATAGTTTTATAAGACACTGCTGGTTTACATCAGTAATAGTTTTATAAGACACTACTGGTTTACTCAGTAACGGTCATATAAAACACCACTGGTTTACACCAGTAATAATTTTATAAGACACTACTGGTTTACATAAGTAACAGTTTTTTAATATATGGATCTTCAATTTAATAGGTCTGTAAAGCATATAAAAAAAAAATTTGGTAATACCCTCAAAGGTTCAGTGATAATAGTATTGTCAATCAGTGGTAATAGTATTGTCAATCAGTGGTAATACTACAGTTTGGGGCTAATAATAGGATTGTTGCAAGCTTCAGAGAAGATAGCTCCTGCCCCCATGTCCTAAACATGCCTCCTCATTGGCCGTTTTTCCTGTGTGGGTAGGCAGAACAGTTTAAGAAACATGGCAGCGTTTCTGTCGCTTACCGAGAGCGAAGTCGGTCATAGCGCTTCTTGGATTTAATGCGGTTTTGTCCTGAAGAAATGAAAATATCTGGTTGATCCTGCCATTGCGGTCCTCAAGGGCAGGTAGGATGTGAATAAAAAAAAACAGGCAGGAGGCGGCAACCGTCATTAGCGAGCGCAGAGCGTAGGACAGTGCTGCGGTCGACCAGTACAAACTCAGTTCACTAAAACGGTCGACCGCCCAGTAGAAAAAAAAACATCGCATCCATACATTAAATAAAATAACCGATTGGTTTCTGTGTCCATTACCAGTGAGTCCTAGCATCTTGAGGTTCTGGGCACATTGGAATCTCTCGAGCTTCACTCTCGAGGTTAATGTGTCCAGAACCTCTCGATGCTATTACTCACTGGTAATAGACAGAAACCTATCAGTTATTCTCTATATAATACACTACTGGTTTACATCAGTACCAGTTTTATAAGACGCTACTGGTTTACATCCGTAATAGTTTTATAAGACACCACTGGTTTCCTCAGTAACAGTCATATAAGACACCATTGGTTTACACCAGTAATAGTTTTATAAGACACTACTGGTTTACATAAGTAACAGTTTTATAATACACTACTGGTTTACATCAGTAACAGTTTTATAAGACACTATTGGTTTACATCCGTAATAGTTTTATAAGACACTTCTGGTTCACATCAGTAACAGTTTTATATAACACTACTGGTTTACATCAGTAATAGTTTTATAAGACGCTACTGGTTTACTCAGTAACAGTCATATAAGACACTACTGGTTTACACCAGTAATAGTTTTATAAGACATTACTGGTTTACATGAGTATCAGTTTTATAAGGCACTACTGGTTTACATCAGTAACAGTTTTATAAGACACTACTGGTTTACATTAGCAATAGTTTTATAAGACACTACTGGTTTACATCAGTAATAGTCACATATGACACTACTGGTTTACATCAGTAATAGTTTTATAAGACACTGCTGGTTTACATCAGTAATAGTTTTATAGGACACTGTCAGTTTTACATCAGTAATAGTTTTATAAGGCACTGCTGGTTTTCATCAGTAATAGTTTTATAAGACACTGCCGGTTTTACATCAGTAATAATTTTATAAGACGCTACTGGTTTACTCAGTAACAGTCATATAAGACACTACTGGTTTACATCAGTATTAGTTTTATAAGACACTACTGGTTTACATAAGTAACAGTTTTATAATACACTACTGGTTTACATCAGTAACAGTTTTATAAGACACTACTGGTTTACATCCGTAATAGTTTTATAAGACACTTCTGGTTCACATCAGTAACAGTTTTATATGACACTACTGGTTTACATCAGTAATAGTTTTATAAGACACTACTGGTTTACATCAATAATAGTTTTATAAGACGCTACTGGTTTACTCAGTAACAGTCATATAAGACACTACTGGTTTACACCAGTAATAGTTTTATAAGACATTACTGGTTTACATCAGTATCAGTTTTATAAGACACTACTGGTTTACATCAGTAATAGTCACATATGACACTACTGGTTTACATCAGTAATAGTTTTATAAGACACTGCTGGTTTACATCAGTAATAGTTTTATAAGACACTGTCAGTTTTACATCAGTAATAGTTTTATAAGGCACTGCTGGTTTTCACCAGTAATAGTTTTATAAGACACTGCCGGTTTTACATCAGTAATAATTTTATAAGACGCTACTGGTTTACTCAGTAACAGTCATATAAGACACTACTGGTTTACATCAGTATTAGTTTTATAAGACACTACTGGTTTACATAAGTAACAGTTTTATAATACACTACTGGTTTACATCAGTAACAGTTTTATAAGACACTACTGGTTTACTCAGTACCAGTCATATAAGACACTACTGGTTTACACCAGTAATAGTTTTATAAGACATTACTGGTTTATATCAGTATTAGTTTTATAAGGTACTACTGGTTTACATCAGTAATAGTTTTATAAGACACTGCCGGTTTTACACCACTAATAGTTTTATAAGACACTACTGGTTTACTCAGTAGCAGTCATATAAGACACTAATGGTTTACATCAGTAACAGTTTTATAAGACACTACTGGTTTACATCAGTAACAGTTTTATAAGACACTATTGGTTTACATCCGTAATAGTTTTATAAGACACTTCTGGTTCACATCAGTAACAGTTTTTTATAACACTACTGGTTTACATCAGTAATAGTTTTATAAGACGCTACTGGTTTACTCAGTAGCAGTCATATAAGACACTACTGGTTTACACCAGTAATAGTTTTATAAGACATTACTGGTTTATATCAGTATCAGTTTTATAAGGCACTACTGGTTTACATCAGTAACAGTTTTATAAGACACTACTGGTTTACATTAGCAATAGTTTTATAAGACACTACTGGTTTACATCAGTAATAGTCACATATGACACTACTGGTTTACATCAGTAATAGTTTTATAAGACACTGCTGGTTTACATCAGTAATAGTTTTATAAGACACTGTCAGTTTTTACATCAGTAATAGTTTTATAAGGCACTGCTGGTTTTCATCAGTAATAGTTTTATAAGACACTGCCGGTTTTACATCAGTAATAATTTTATAAGACGCTACTGGTTTACTCAGTAACAGTCATATAAGACACTACTGGTTTACATCAGTATTAGTTTTATAAGACACTACTGGTTTACATAAGTAACAGTTTTATAATACACTACTGGTTTACATCAGTAACAGTTTTATAAGACACTGCTGGTTTTCATCAGTAATAGTTTTATAAGACACTACTGGTTTACATCAGTAATAGTTTTATAAGACACTACTGGTTTACTCAGTAACAGTCATATAAGACTACTGGCTTACATCAGTAACAGTTTTATAAGACGCTACTGGTTTACATCAGTAATAATTTCATAAGACACTACTGGTTTACTCAGTAACAGTCATATAAGACACCACTGGTTTACACCAGTAATAGTTTTATAAGACACTACTGTTTTTTTGCATCAGTAATAGTTTTATAAGACACTACTGGTTTACATCAGTAATAGTTTTATAAGACACTACTGGTTTACATCAGTGATATTTTTATGAGACACTGCCGGTTTACATCAGTAATATTTTTATGAGACACTGCCGGTTTACATCAGTAATAGTTTTATAAGACACTACTGGTTTACATCAGTAATAGTTTTATAAGACATTGCTGGTTTACATCAGTAATAGTTTTATAAGACACTGCTGGTTTACATCAGTAATTGTTTTATAAGACACTGCTATTTTACATCAGTAATAGTTTTGTAAGACACTACTGGGTTACATCAGTAATAGTTTTATAAGACACTACTGGTTTACATCAGTAATAGTTTTATAAGACACTGCTGGTTTACATCAGTAATAGTTTTATAAGACACTTCTGGTTTACATTAGTAATAGTTTTGTACTAACATACTAAAAAGCCAGCATATTAGGCCCAATGGTCTATTGAGTCTGCTCGTAGACCAGTGCCCTCTCATGGCACTGTTTTGGCCCCCCCCCCAAAAGGTCCCCCCCAGTGAGGCTCTGGGCCACACCTTCCCCCCCATCTATCCATCCCAGCCTCTTTTGAACCCCTTCAAAGTTCCAATAGCCACCGGTTCTGCAGGCTGTGCATTCCAGGGCTCCACAACCTTCTCCATGGAGAAGTGCCTCCTTGTCCCCCCCCTTAGTCTTCCACTGACCAGTCTCATCTAGTGCCCCCTGGTGGCCCCTACCTCCCTCAGCTGCAGCACCTCCTCAAGACTGACCCTATTTATTCCCTTGAGGTACTTGAAGACCTCTATCATATCCCCACTGTTCCTTCTCTCCTCCAGCGAGTACAGGTTGAAATCCTCTAGCCTCTCCTCATAGGGCCTTTCCCCCAGACCCTGTATCATCTTGGTCACCCTCCTCCAGACCCTCTCCAGAAGAGAATGATTCCTTTTTAAGTAAGGACACCAAAACTGCACGCAATATTCAAGATGCGGCCTAACCAAGCAATTATACAGTGGAAGGAGCACCTCTCGGCTCCTTGAGGTTATCTCCCTGACAGTGCACCCCAGCATTTTATTGGCTTGGGCCACAGCCCTTCTATACTGCTCCAAGTTGTTCATTTTGGCATCCACCACCCCCCAAGGTCCTTTTCCTCCCTAGAAACTTGCACTGTCTCTCACCCAAGGTGTACACATGCACCAGGATTTTTGGCCCCCAGAAGGAGCACCCTGCATTTCCCAGTGTTAAACTTTAGTTTCCAGGTGCAGGACCACCTCACAGGGGTCTTCAGGTCCTCCTGGAGAACCAACTTCCCCTTCTCCTCTTCCACCACTGACCACAGTTTCAAGTCATCAGCAAATAGGCTCATCCCACTCCTGATACCTCTTCTGATGTCTGAGATATAGGCATTAAACAGGAGTGGACCCAGCACCAAGCCCTGTGGGACCCCGCTAATGACTCTCCTGAGAGATGAGACTTCCCCTCCACCATCAACTTTTGTACCCTCCCCACTAGCCAGTTCCCTATCCACCTTACTAACTGCCCTCCCACCCCCATATCCCCCAGTTTCACTAGCAACCTGGGATGAGTCAAATGCCCTGCTGAAGTCTAGAAAGAGGACATCCACTGACCTGCCCTGATCCAGCTCTCTCATCACCCCCTCGTAGAACTCCACCAAGTTGGTCTGACACAATCTGCCCCTAACAAAACCATGCTGGTGATCATCTAGGTGGCCCCGTGCCTCCAGAAACGCTTCCAGCCTCTCTTTCAAAATGACCTCCATCACTTTTCCACTACCGATGTCAGGCTTACCAGCCTGTAATTACCCGGCTCCTCTCTCAAGCCTCCCTTGTGGATAGGCACGATGTGGGCCATCCTCCAGTCTTGCGGCACTCTCCCCATCTGAAGGAAGGAGTTAAAGAGGCCCACCAGAGGTGCAGCCAGGGTATCAGCCAGCTCCTTAAGCACCCTGGGATGGATCCCATCTGGGCCTGGCACCTTGTCTGTTCTTAGGGCCTTAAGTGCTTCCCACACCCTCCCAATGGGGATTTCCTCATCCATTGTCCTTACTACATCTGTTGTCCCCCTACCCCCTCTCCTTGCAGTGCCACCCCACCATTCTCCCTGGTGAAGACTGAGACACAAAAAATCATTTAGTACCTCTGCCTACTCCCTGCCCTCCACCCACCCACCCACCCACCCACTCCTGACCAGAAGTCTACTAATTTGCCCCTTCCCTTTTCTTCTTTCTCTGATATACCTAAAGAACCCTTTTCCCACCTTCTAATCCTATGTGCCAATCTTAGTTCCGCCCCACCTTGGCTGACGTCACCACCCTGGTGACCCTCTTGGCTGTCCTATCATACTCTACCTTGGACCTATCCCCCCGAGAATGTTTGTATTGGCTATAAGCTGCCTTTTTCTCCCTCACCGCCTCCTGAACCTCCCTTGTCCACCAGCTCGGCTTCTTAGCTCTGCCCCACTTGTGCCTCTCCCTCGTGCAGGCCTTAGTAGCCTCCGGAAGCCCTTTTTTTATAACTTCGCACTGGGCCTCAGTGCCCATATCTGGCCTGACATCATCCAGGTGGCCCCTGAGGATCCTCACCATCCCCCTGAAGTCTGCCCCTCTAAAATGTACCACCAACATTTTTATGTGGTCTACCCCCCCAGGTCCATGGAAAACCAGACCATGGCATGATCACTTCCCACCAGTGGGTCCCCAACCACTAGGTCCCTGATGAGCTCGCCATCTGCCAGGACCACATCCAGGACACTACCCCCCAGTGTTGGATCCATCACCAGCTGGGCAAGAAATGCATCCTGGAAGATGTCCAGCAGGCATTGTTCTTTGCCTGATGAGGGTGTCATAGTCCCCCAGTATGCTCCTGGCATATTCCGATCCCACAGTACCACTGTTCTGCCCTCCTCCCTCCCACATTGATCCCTAAGGTTCACCACCAGGCCCTCCAACTGTTCATCCCCCTGCCTGGGTGGTCTATATACCACCCCCATCTTCACCCGGTTTCCCCCTGGAGCCTGTAGGGTGACCCATAAGGCCTCCACCTGTTCCCCCACCTCCTCAACCTTGATTATCCCTAATCTCTCCTTAATGATAAATGCTACCACCTTCCCCTTCCCTCCGCCCTGTCTCGTCTGCATGTGGTGAATCCTAGTATGTTTAGGTCCCAGTCATGTTTGCAAGTGGCCCAGGTCTCAATGACAGCTGCCACATCCACCCCACCCTCATACAACAGCACCTGTAGCTCTGGTATCTTGTTCCCCATGCTCCTGGCATTAACCAGGACCACTCTCCAATGTACCCGCCTACTCCCCTTCCCCTGTCTTGAGGGCTCCCGGGTCCCTGCATACAAGGTCCTCTTCCTGCACAATCGAGTGCACCTAATCTGTGCCCCCTCCCCTCTTCTTGCGGGAGAGGGCCTGGTCCCTCCAGGATTGGCCTGTCAGGGAGCCCCACCCTCCCCCCTTCACAAGTTTAAACCCCACCTGGAGTTGATAAACCCTGCCAGTTTAAGCTTCAGGATCTCTTTCCCCTCTGAGCTAAGGTGGAGCCTGTCCCTAGTGTATAGTTCCTTGTCCTCCCAGGTCCCCCCCCAAGTCCTCCACCCACCCTTGTCCCCTGCCCTCGCACCATTCCCTGAGCCATACATTCACCTCCCTTATTTTCTGCTTATTCTCCACACTGACCCAAGGCACCGGTAGGATCTCTGAGAAAGAGACCAAGCACCCCAAGTCCTGATAGATCCTGGCTAGCTCTCTGAACCTAGCCTGTATCTCCAGTTCACTGTTCCCCCCCATTTCATTTGTTCCCAGGTGCACTAAGATGCCAGGAGTCCCACCACACTCCCTTGCCAGAGCAAAGATCAGGTGCTTGGCCTTGTGTACTGTCAAGCCAGGTATACTCCTGGTTTGACACCTCAAAAGGTCTCCATCTCCCCCTTCCTCCCCACCTGATCCCCCAATCATGGAGTCACCCAAGAGTAGCACTCTTACCACCTCCTTTTTCCTAGGCCTACTTGCAACCCCGGTTACTCCCCTTCTACCTCGTTTCTTTTAACATCCCCTTCCTTGCCCCTTATGCCAATTTCTGTCCCATCCCCGCCTCTCCAGCTCCTATTCCTCTCTGACCAGTCTCCCCTGGCCACTTCCATTCCTGCAATGGCACATAGGCCCATCCCCATATTTCCCCTAGAAGCGAAGGCCCCCCCTGCCCCCAGCTCTTTCTCTTCACAGCCCTGACCTCCTTCCCCACCTCCCTGCCCCCACTGTACCCAAGACCATCCCTTATTCCCCGGGACAAGGGTCCCCCCCCCCACCTCTTGTCCCTCACAGACCCTTCCTCCTTGACCACTAGCAGTCTTCCCCTGCCCCGGGTTCAACACCATGTTCTCCCAAGTCAAAAACCCCTACTGCCCCACTGGTCCCAGGGTTCCTATTGGCCCATCTCCCCTTTCTCCATATTACCCCTTCTTCCCCTGCCTCCCTCTAAAACCCCAACCCCTTGCAAAACACCCCCATCCCCTGGTAACTCCTCCACCTCTACCCCTCCCAGGGTCTCCTCACTCGAAGCTCCCCTTCCTTGCCATCTTGTTCTGTCTTCCATCCCTCACCTCCCTCCTACCAGATCTCTCATATCCTCCCATCCCAGAGACTCTATGCCATGGAGAAGCTCCTCCTCCTCCCCATCTGCTGAGACTGTTGCCATCCCACTTACATTTGCCACTGATGAGCCTGTTGCCATCCCGTTCTCATCTGCCTCTTCTGGAGTGCCCTTGATTCCAGCTAACTAACTCTCCCTGTCCTTTGTCCATGCCAGGGGGTGTGAATCTGTTGTTATTCTCAATGCTAAATGCCCGTTCCCCACCGCTGGGTCTCTCCCCCTTTGACCATAACCCTGCTCTGTCCTCCTAAGCTCCTTCCTGGTCCCCTGGGCCTTATTTCTCCTAACCTCATGTCAGGCCTCAGGATCCCTATTCCTTTCAGGGCCCCCATCCCACTGCCTCCGGTGTGCCTTTCCTTCCTCTAGGGCCCGCTCTATCACCCCCCTCTGAGGCAGCACAGTCCCATGTGCTTGTACCAACTGTCTGCTGTCTGTTTCCACCCCTACTGGATGCTTTCCCTGATCCTACCTCTCTTCTACCATAATTTCCCCAACTGCCCTCTCCCCAACTCACCCCCACCTGAGAGCCCATTTCGTTTTCCTCCCTCCCACCCAACACCCAACTTAGCCTCCTAACCTCCTCCTTGAGATGTACCAACCGCTGGCACACCATACAACCACCCATCCTCCAGGCCATGGCTAGTACTATGGCCATCCCGCACCTGTACACCCCACTACCCTTCCAAAGATTCCAGCCCTCATAATCTGTGGTCCCTGCCCCATTTCCCTCCAAGTCGGCTGCCCCATCCCTAACTGACCTAGCAATACCAGAGCCCGCAGGCCCCCCCCATGCCCGCTGGGCCGGCTGCCAAACTAAGACTGCCCTTTTCAAGCTTGTTAAAGACTATGCATACACTGCAAGCCACAAAAAGATTTCCTTACAAGAAAATTAGAAAATTCCTTACCCAGAGGCTGGAGAGGGTGCCCAACTACCACCCAGATCTCCCCCCCCCCTTTCCAGCAATGATCTTAAGACCAGATGCTCATTCCTCCTCCAATTCCTACTCCATCCAGTTTTTTGGGTAAAGTGCACAGCTCCTTCCCGCTTGTTTGCTGTCCACCAATGGGATCCTTCCTGACGCTCTTGCTCCACCCTCCCTGGGCATTTAATAAAGATTGGGGCCGGGGTGGGTGGTGTGGGACAAAATCCCCCTGGTTCTTCATCTTGCTGACTGCACCCTGGCCCACTCCATGTGACTGGGAAGGCTCCCCCAATCTGCCGCAGTCCTCCGATGCCCTGGCCCACTCCGTGCAGCCGGGAAGGCTCCCCCGATGTGCTGCTGTCCTCTAGTGCCCCAATCTGGTACAGTCCTCCAGTGCCTTGGCCCACTCCGTGCGGCCGGGAAAACAGCTCCCAGTTTACATCAGTAATAGTTGTATAAGACACTGCCGGTTTACATCGGTAATAACTTTATAAGACACTACTCTTCCCCAGGACATAATAATTTCTCCCTCTTTTTCGATTTTCAAAACCAAACTTGATAAATGGCTGATCGAACAGGGCCTTTTACAATAATCCACTTATGTGGAGGACAATATTATAGGCAACTGCCTTCTTTTGTCCCACTAACCAAGTAAACCAAGTAAACCAAGTACTGCTTTACATCAGTAATAGCTTTATAAGACACTACTGGTTTACATGGGTAATAGCTTTGTAAGACACTACTGGTTTACAATGGTAATAGTTTTATAAGACACTACTGGTTTACACCAGTAACAGTTTTATAAGACACTGCTGGTTTACACCAGTAATAGTTTTATAAGACACTGCTGGTTTACACCAGTAACAGTTTTATAAGACACTGCTGGTTTACACCGGTAATAGTTTTATAAGACACTGCTGGTTTACACCGGTAACAGTCTTATAAGACACTACTGGTTTACATCGGTAATAGTTTTATAAAACACTACTGGTTTACATCGGTAATAGTTTTATAAAACACTACTGGTTTACACTAGTAATAGTTTTATAAAACACTACTAGTTTACATCGGTAATAGTTTTATAAGACACTGTTGGTTTACATGTAACAGTTTTATAAGACACTACCGGTTTACATCGATAATAGTTTTATATGCCACTACTGGTTCACATTGGTAATAGTTTTATAAGACACTACTGGTTTACATCGGTAATAGTTTTATAAGATACTACTGGTTTATATCAGCAATAGTTATATAAGACACTACTAGTTTACATCAGTAATAGTTTTCTCTTGCAGCATTGTTGCCAGCTGGTGAACATGCTGGCTCTTAAGCTTACATATATAAATATTTAAATGCTCTCTTGCAGATAGCTTTGTGCCTTTAAAATGACTGGGTTTTACCTGGGACTCCACTCCCTGATGAGGGAACAATGGCTCCGAATGCATATGGGACAGTTTAAGACAGAGGGACAGCATAACTGCACTTTACTGTTTTAAATATGTTGCAATAAATTACATTTAGCATATTTGACTTCTGAGTGTCGGTTTCTTTTCTTTGTTGTTCTTGTTTGTTTCTGGAACCCGTACTGCTGAACTGGCTGTACTTGGGGGCTTATTGCTCATAATTTTGCACTGGACTGTCAGCAAGCCTACTACTAGACAGAAGGCTGGTTAACAAGATGGGAAGTCTGGGCATGGGACAAAGGGTGATATACTGGGTTAAAAACTGGCTGACAAACAGGAGGCAGAGGGTGGTGGTAAATGGGATCCAATCTAGGGAGAGAGGGGTGACCAGAGGAGTACCACAGGGATCAGTACAGGGACCAGTCCTGTTCCATGTCTTCATTAGTGACATTGCAGAGGGGCTGGAAGGAAAGGTCTGCCTATTTGCGGATGACACCAAGATCTGCAACAGGGTGGATACTCCGGAAGGGGGTTCAAAAAATGAAGAGGGACCTGGAGAAGCTTGAGATATGGTCAGAGACGTGGCAAGTGAGGTTCAATGCTAAGAAATGCAAAATAATGTACCTGGGTATAGGGAACCCTGGGGAGAGCTACAGGATGGGGGGAGGAGCTGACTGTCACTAAAGAGGAAAGGGACCTAGAGGTTATCATCTCTGATGACCTCAAGGTATCATAGTAATATGTAAAGGCTGTGGGGAGGGCCAGCGGCATGCTGGGGTGCATAGACAGGGGTATCACTAGCAGGAGGAGGGAGGTGATGCCATTGTATAAAACTTTGGTAAGGCCTCACCTGGAGTACTGTGTGCAGTTCTGGAGGCCACACCTGCGCAAGGACATAAACATGGTGGAGGCTATCCAGAGAAGGGCAACAAGGATGGTGCAGGGCTTGCAACACAAAACATATGAGGAGAGACTAGGGGACCTCAATATGTACTCACTGGAAGAGAGGAGAGAGCAGGGTGACATGATAGAAACTTTCAAATACCTCAAGGGCATAAGCAAGGTGCAGGTGGGGTACCTTTTCCAATAGAGAAAAAATACTAGAATACGGGGGCACAATATGAAATTGGAGGGGAGTAGATTAAGGGGTAATGTGATGATGTTTTTCTACACAGACAGGATAGTCGACACTTGGAATAGCCTGCCACAAGAGGTAGTGGGGGCAAGAACAGTGGAGAAGTTTAAGCATGCCTGGGACAGGCACAGGGGAACCTTGAGAGGGGAGGGAGTGATGAAAAGCCATTGATCAGATAGGGTCAGTGGTCACATACACTGTTATAGGGCCTATGGGCAGACTGGATGGGCCTAGCAGTCCTTATCTGACGGTAATTTCTGTTTCTATGTTTACTACAAGCATCTCTCGGTGGAGGCACCGCGCAATTCATTTTCTGTGAATATGAACCCCCCCCCCACGCTTGTAGTTCAGTAAAGAACCCAGAAGCCACTGTACCATCTTCAGCAGCTCAGTGGCAGTGTAAGGTGGGCCCCATCCTCAGAAAAAAAACCTTACGAATGTTATGAAGTAAAATCTTGGATGTAAAATATTCTCTATTAAGTAATTCACTCTATGGTGGGTCTCAGTGACAATGTTGGAAGTAACAGAAAAACAGCTTACCCCAAGTCTGCTATAAACTGTCCTTCCACATGATTACTGGGCATTCATTTACTGTTGGGATTTAATAAGCAGCACCCATCAAATGTATTCAGGAGGGAGAGACTATTCCTGCAGTATTTTCTGCCAGTTCCTTTACTGCCATTTTGAAGTACCTTTTGCCTGAAGGCCACATAGAGGGAACTCCGAATGTCTAATCTGTAATACTTTGTGAAAGTGCAAGATCAGGTTCCTGCCTGGTGTGAGTCAGTCACTGAAGCCCGGCCTTTCTGCCCAAGAGGCTGCTGTAGCCCTGGTCAACTATGTATGATTAAAGCTGACAGTTTCAGTTATGCTGCCACATAGACCTTTGCTGTACATATTCCGACCCATTGAGCCAAGGTCATCTTGGAAGTTTTCTGGCCCTTTTTAGCTGCTTCAAACAGTACTAACTATGGATGTCTAAGCATTTGTGGGCTTTTCAAAAGAGGAAGTGAAGCTTACTTCTTGGTTAACATAAAACTCTGAGGCAGCCTTAGAAAGGATGGCATGGTACATAACACTACCTTATTCTGATTAAAAAAAACAGATATGATTCCTTGCATTAGAGTGCCTGCAACTCTCCTGTTCACCTAGCTGAGTGAACCACAACTAAACACACATCTTAATGGGCAGAATGTCCTCTGATACTTGTGACAAAAGCTCAAATAGAGGACTGCAGTGTAATGTCCCAAGGAGGAACCAGAGTTCTGTAGACTGATTCATTTCTGCTAAGAGCTTTAAAAACTGATTATGTTGCCATGAGAGCATGGTGGATGTCCTTGGCAAGGACTAAGCACAATACCCGGTGCCAAGACATGTACTTGCATTGTACTGAGGGCCAAACCTTTGTCTGACCCTCCTAAAGGAAGCCCAGAATATGGGTCACAGATGCCTTCCTTGGTTTAATGCCTGCCTGTTTAACCAATGGGACAAAGTCAACCACACTCTTTCACAAGCCACCAGTGTAGACTGTTTCCTCAATGACATAGGGGTATCCATAACTTTCTCAGACTATCCAAGTCAGTCAGCTGGAGATGAGCCAGATTGGATGAAGGATCAGACCTTAGCACAGAAAACCATGCTGTTAAGAGTCCCAGAATGGCTCCTCAACTACCAGACAGACCAGGTCATAGAACCACTGCCTTCTTGACCACTCCACAACCAGTAGAATGAATAAACCATGACATTTACGAATCTTTCTAAGAACCACTGGTAGCAAGGGGAATGGTGAGAAAAGATATACCATTCTGAAGGCCTCCAGCTGGGACAGAACATCTATGACTACTGCTACTGGATAGCTGTACTGACTGAAAAAGCTTTCCACCTGAGCACAACTTTGGGAGACAAAGAGGTCTATCTCTTGATACCCACATTTGTGGCTAATATATTGAAATATCTCCTGATTTAGAACACATTTTCCCAGATTAACTGTTTGGTAGCTGAGGCCAGTCCACTAGGCAGTTAAACTGTCCCACCAAATTAACCTCTGACTGGACCCCAGACTGGTTTTTACCCAATGCAGAAGCAAGTACACTTCTGTCAGCATCATCTTGCTTCTTATGCCACTTTGCTTGTTTCTGTATGTGAGGGTCATGGTGTTGTTGGACCCTGCCTTTACGAATTTCTGCTGAACTCTAACCTCAGCACCAGTAGGATATCTCTAGTCTTAAGAATGTTTACCTGGAGGCTCTGCTCCTCTAGTGACCATAATCTTAGGTCTGAACCTGATCCAGTACCATACCCAGCCCATCTGGCTGGCATCAGTGGTCAGACTGAGCTGATCCAATATGGCTAGTGGGGACCCTTTCAGAGGTTTTGAGGGTTCTCCCACCACTGCAATGAATGGCATATTGACATTGGGAGCCAGATCAGTCCCTGGTACTGTTCTGATGCTGGTGACCGATGAGATAGCAGGAAGACATGAAGAGGTCTCAAGTGCAGTCTGGCCAAGGAACCACCTCTATGATAGCCATTATTAGACCAAAGATCTGAAGGCATTTATGAACTGACATAACCTTATGCACCCTAACTAGCAGAATCTGTTCAAAGAGGTTGCTCTGAGAGAGAGAAAAACTCTCACCAAGCCTGTTCAAAGGCACACTCTGAGGTGTTTCAAAGACTGAGAAGATTGAATGGAACTCTTCCCTCAATTCACTAACTAGCCATGTTCCTCCAGGTTCTATAAAGTCCTGTGTACTGAATGCGGAACCAACTACTCTGAATCCACTCAGAGCAGTAGAGTAGAGATACATGTGGTGTCCTTCAGATTGAAGGAGAGCCACTATGACTAATAGGACTTTTGTAAACACCCTTTGGGTGGTAGCTAACCCAAAGGATAGAGTCTGATTCTGAAAGTGATGATCTCAGATGGCAAATCTGAGACATTTCTGGTGTGACTGCTGAATCATATCATATCAATCATATCAAGTCTTTATTTAACCAGTCGTTCATCGTTGAGCAGAAGCTCATTTGCAAGATGGACCTGGGTGGAGCATGAACAATTGTATATACAGGTCAACACAGGTATTTACAAGGCAATACAGATAATACTCTTTACAGAGAGGAAGAAAAAGAAGTTCATATGTACATAGAATTATACAGATATTGTACAGATTACACGGTATTTACATACATATAAGTGTCTATAGGAAGATAAAGCAGGTTATCTAAGGTTGCAGGAGGAAGTAACGGAAGAAAAAAATAAAAATAAAAATATACACCAGGTAGAGGTGAAGGTAGGGGGGAAGAGAGGGAGGGAAGTAGGGAGAGAAAGGCTAGGAGGGCACGGAGGAGGGAATCAGAAAGCATAGATATGCATCCAAGTGGTCTGAAAATTGCCTGACTGGATTACCCCAATCATTGACTTCAGGGACTTCATCCTAAACTGGACAGGTCACAACCAGCAGTTCAGAATTTAGAGAGCCAGAATTAGACAGAATCTTCTTAATTTCTCTGTATCTATTAAGTAAATGGAGTAGAGCCCCTATTTGTTTTCATTGGGAGGAACAGGGATCACAACCTCTATGCTGAGCAGATGATCTAAGGGCTGGTATACTAACTGACATTTCTCAGGATTTGTGGAAACTGTGGACTGGAAAAAGCATCCTCTGGAGAGCACAAAAATAAATCTTACTGCAAAGCCCTGTGAAATTATCTCCAGTACTCAGGTATCTGATGTGGTCTGGCTGGCCCCATCTGTCTATAGAACATTGTGGTCACCTGCCCAAAGTTTTTGGGCAAAGATGTACCCAAAAATCCTCATGCACAGTAACTGTTTCTGCAGTTGGCTCAGCAAGGCATTTGTGGGAGAAACTGCTTCTATTCTGCAGGAACTTTAAGCCTAAGAATGCATCTCTGCTTCTCTGGTTTCCACATCCTTGAATGGCATTAAAATTGCCATGGGAGTTGTGACCATGAACAAAGCCCTGACCTCTGAAACAACTATTAAAAGACTGCAAATTATTGTAACTCAGCAAAGATACTTTATTTTTCTTAAGACTCTCAGGATCTCTTCTAATTGTGGGACAAACAATATGCCAACTGTGAAAAAAGCACCGAGTAAGAATGACTTGGATGTGTGGTCTACAGATCAATGTCTCAGCCAAACTGACCCAATCACCATCACAGCTGTAGCACAACCTCTTGCAAGGCACACAGGAGATCCACCATGAAATCCCCTAAGAAAGGAAGCTGCTATATGTACTAAAGGAAGGAGATCGCTGACTGGAGACTAATCTGGAACCTCATCCACCACTGCCATTGATCATTCACACAGTGCTCATGTTACTGATGTCAAGGCTGATGCGACCCACAAACCAAAACCTAAAGCTGAGTATGCATGTTTACAGGCTGTTTCTTGATGCTTATCATAAGGGCCTGAAAAAGCTGCTGCATCTTTACAAGAGTAACCACCTGTTTAATCTACAGGAGAGATGACTGCATTCATAACAGGAGGAGCCTCACATTTTTTTGACCACTGCATCCCGGACAGGGTAGAATTTCACCCATGACTTAAAAAACTGCTTCTTCTTGTTCACATTACCCAATTCATCTTTAACTATCAGTGCAAAATGTTGACATTCTGGGACGCACTTAGGCGTACTCCCTGTGGAGAAGATGGAATTCACATTCAGCATAGCAGTAGACTGTCTCCAGTAGCAATGGAACCCTCAGGTCTCCTTGTCCAGGAAGTAAATATGCTTTGTATGAAATAAAGATGGGGCTGAGGAAGACTGATTCTCCTCTACTCATTCATCTTGCTCTTCATCCTCTCCACAATCTAGAGAGTGCTCTGGATTCTGAGATTCAGTTGGATTAGTAAAGCCTTAAAAGGTTTCCTGGCCATCTAGCTCAGGGGTGTTCCCTTGCTTAGACTGGTCTGGGAATACATTCAGATCTTAAAGAACATCCTCTCCACCCCAGTTCTATGATGGATGTCCCAATACATCTGGATGTGCTTATCACAACCCCTCTGAGGAAGGGCTCTTCTGCAAATATGGTGTAATAGAAGAACACTCTTCTATGCCAATCATTTGGTCTTCCTTCTTGAAGAGCTTGTTGAGATAATAAAGAAGGGATATGTGTAACTCTGTACTGCAACTGCCACACTAAACTAGATGTACCTTCACCTGTGAAACCAGCAGTTTAGGAACTGGGCACTAAGAAATTAGCATTGGTCTCGCTAATGCAGAACAAACAGAACATCCCATAAGGAAACTATCTCAAGGTCTCATAACGTGCTTTGCATTTCTTTTTACTGGAACAGGGCCCGCGGAACGCCACAGTGCCTTATTTTTTTCTCAACTCTGTTACCAAAGGAAGGTGTGCATCAAAGGTTTTAGTCACTTGTGTCAATTTCCTTGTGCCCTTGCATCAATATCTGTGCACTTGCATCAGTATTTGCAAAGCTTCATCAACTTCTGCACATTTGCAGTAATGTTTGTGTACTTTCATTACTTTTTGAGCACTTAAATCAGTTTTGAGTATCTGCATCAAAATATTTACACCATTGCATCTCACTTGACAAAAATATCTCAAAACTCTTTGAAAATGATGCAGCATGCTAAAAATGCCACTCACTGCATCAAAACGCAGTAGCAACAATCAGAAAGATAAAAATTACGAAAAACAAATAACTCTGAAAAAGACGAAAGAAGATAGTATCGAGCCAAAATCTCACCGGAAAGGGAAAAGGAGCCCAACCTGAGCACATCTGTGCTGAAAACAAGCATAAAACTGACTGCAGAATTTTACATATATAATAAATTTATGTGGGGGAAAAAACTGTTTCCTGTTGAGAGGCAAGTAGTGAATGGAGAATGGCAAAAGATGTACCTACTGAGGGTGTAATCTAAAGATTTTTTTCTGGTCTGGTGGCATGGAGGGCTGAGGCACCATGCCTTACCTATCACCATACTGGTGACCTGGGATCAGGCACGATCTTGGAGCATTGGGTGTTGGCTGGGGGGGAGAGGATCGAGCATCTGATAGACTGCTCTCCTCCTCCAGGGATAGGGTGGAGAAGCACTTGGTGCTTGATCCACCCCTGGTGGAGGCTGGGGACCATCGCAGCTGAGGCTTGAAGGTTCCGGGATGTGTGCCAGATGTGGGCACTTGCATCCTTATGTCATTGCATGCCACACCTCCCAACAACAATAGGGAAAACAGGACTCCGGCCATGGCAGGATGATACCCGTCCCTGCAAAAAAAAAGCCACGCGCAGCTACTGAGGCACTCCGCCACCAGACTAACCATGTGCCACAATTCAGGGCATTACGAGGGGGCTCCCCCAATGGTCCCACCCTGGGGGGCAATCCAGGGTGAATGCTGGTGAACAAAGGTAAGTCCCAGGGGATGGGGCAAGGTGGGGACAGGGCCAAGGCACAGCAAGCTGGAGACCAAATAAAAAATGTAAAGAAAGATTGTTTTGTCTGTTTCCAAATGCAGGTATGGGATTTTATGTCTATTCCTATATTATACTAACTCAAAATTTGTAAGGATTCTTGGATATAATAGAACAAGCTTTACATTTAAAATATTAGAGTGCTATGAATTACATGAGTGTGACTTTATTAAGGAGGGTCTGATTATGTAAAACCCATGACAGTGAAGCTTAATGTAACTGGAGCTTTATGATATAATAAGTCTGGAAATTCATAGCTTTCTTTTTTTGTAGTTTCACAGCACATTGATCCAAAAGACCATGTGCTGAAGAAAAGCAGTAAATTGATCCAAATGACTATAAACTAAAGGAAACATTTCTAATTGGAATTGCTAAAATATAAATCATATAAGTTTAAACATGTTTAAACTTTCTGAAAAACTCTAAGGGCAGGATTTTCAAAGCAGACACAAATGTGTGATCCACCTGTATCTACATCCGCCCAACTGTACCACAACTCAGGATCCCTGTTTTTATAGGGTCACAAAAATGATCCATGAGACCAAAAAATGATGTATCAACAAATTGAAGCATTATCATTTTTTTTATACAAGCCTCACATCTTTGCATCCGAACTGGAATGCAGTTAGACCATGTAATAGATGGTTTAACTGTGGAGGTGGAAGTCTGCTTTAAAAATAGGTACAGAATGGATCCAAACAGATCCTTTTTAAAAAGCCTGATGGTGCCCTAAATATCTTAGAAATCTGTGTTTGACTCTGTGAGCTTCAACAGTCACTAATTTCCACCACAAGTGATCCCAACAGGGTTTCCCTTGGACACAGCCAAAGAATATCACATTGACTTCATTGCCACAGTAGGCCCTCCACTCTACATGATCCAGTGGGGGGGGGGAGATAGGGATCCCTGAGGTCATAGAAGATCACTGGTGCGCTGGGAATAAAGAAGCATTATCCGGTTACTTGCCAGTACCATTTCCCCCTTGGATCTTTGTTCCTCCCATGGCTTTCTTCTTTCTATACATACTTTGGGCATGGGGGGGGGGGAGAGGCACCATCTTGTGATCACACTCCACCACTTCTCAACTCAAAGGTGGTGACTGAACAGCAGGACAAGTGACAAACTATGTCCCCCCACCAACTCTGCGTGTACTACCTCCATGATTCACTTTGGTTACAGATAGATTATTCCCCTGACCACTGACCAAGGGCCAATTCATGAGCAGCACAGATCCAAGGTCAAACAGCAACAATAGTGTTTGAACATGTCTCCAGAAATTAACAGATTATCAGCTAGCACAGCTTAGTGGTTAAAGTGCAGATCTGTGAACCAAGAGATCTGGGTTTGAATTGTGTTTCCCCTAAATATTCATTACCCATAAATTTCACCAAAATAGTGATCCATGATGACAGAATAATAAATCCACACTAAAGGGAGTTATGTGCAAGAAAGAGTATCTTGTCCTAACATATTCTCATAGTACATTGACAGTGCTGGTAGTAAACTCATCCTGGGTCAGCACTGGTAACAGAAAGACAGCATTTAAAGGTAGGAAAAAGGCCCGCCAGCTCAGCCAGTCTGTCCACCCTACTTAATTCTCCTAAACTGGCCTTAGTGGCCATTCTGGTTATAAACTGATCAGAGGTAAATGTGGGTATAGTAAACTGATCCTGTTCCTGGGTCAATGCTGGTAATAAACTGATCCCAGGTCAGCAATGATAGTAAACTGACTCCTGGTCAGTGTGGGTAGTAAACTGATCCCTGGTCATTGCTGGTAGTAAATTTGATCCCTGGTCAGTGTGGGTAGAAAATTGGGCTGCAAAAAAAAAATAGCCACAATTAGAGGGGACGGCAGCTGTAGCCACAATTGGAGAAGTCAGGGGCCATAGCTACACCAGGCAGAGGAGAAGGCCGTTGCCACAAGGGAAGAAGGAGGTGGCCATTGCCGCAGATCGGGTGGGCTCCCTGACTGTGACTGGAGCCAATCAGGGTGCTTTCTAAAAGGTGCCAAATTCAGATCAGGCCAGTCGAGCTATAAAAGTCAAGCGCTAGCTGAGAGCTGGATTGTATTTTCTCCCCCCCCATGCTACTTTTTAAATAGTCTCACTGAGAAGGACAGGAGGCAGGGAGATTTTTTGAGTGGGAGTGGTCACAGGAGGAAAGTTTACTGGGTTACAAACACAGACTAGTACTGTTGAAACAAAATGCATTAACAATTTTGTACGGTCTGATAGTACTGCTCAGAAAACTGCTTAAAGTGTGTTTTAAGGATAAAGAATGTTTTATCTTAGAGTGCCTTATAGAATGAATTGTTATATCTTTTTTTGTTTGTTTTTTTATCTAGCAGAGTAGCTACACCTGAGCAGGAAGGGACAAGCAGTGCTAAAGAGAAGGTTAGGGGACTTTATTGAAAGAAGATGTAATTTAAACTGATTTTGAGGGGGTCAAGGAAGGGGCCACTCAAAGTGGCAGGAGTGATGGAAGGCTATTAGTCTCCCCCCAGGATGAAGATAAAATACTGGTAGGAAGCAAGAACAAGCAAATATTAGTAGGGGAGAGTAGTGAGGGGAGGGGGTCCTGGTGGAAAGGATTACCAGCCAACACCAGGAGTTTGGAAAACAAAATGGTGGACTTGGAGGCCATCATGGTGGATGAGGGACTGGACATAGTAGTGGTAAGTGAGACATGATGGACAGAACATCATGCCTGGGAGACAGTTATCCCAGGCTACAGACTGTTTAGGAAGGACAGGGATGATGGGGGGGAGGTGCCATTATACTTCAAAGACAACATAAGGGTAATGGAAGGGCAGGAGAAGGTAGGGGAGACAGAGCTCATGTGGGTCACGCTTGACAAATGGACTGAGGAATCTTTGAGGATAGGTGTGGTTTACAGACCTCTAACGCAGGGAGAAGAAGGGGACAGACAGCTGGTACAAGCAGTTATAAAGATGGCTCTCAAGGGGGAGCTTTTGCTAGTGGGGGACCTAAACCTCCTCAACATGGACTGGGGGATCCCAGCTGTGGTATCAGCTAGGAGCAGGGTGATCCTAGAGGTGCTACAAGGGGTATTCATGCAGCAGCTAGTCAGGGAGCCCACTAGGGGAGATAACCGCTGGACGTAGTCCTCACAAATGAAGAGAATGTGGAAGAGGTGGTGGTGGGTGACAGACTAGGTATTAGTGATCACAGAACTGTGAGGTTCAGGGTAAAAATGGGGAGGGAGACAAATCAGACTAGATTGAGAGTGATGGACTTCAGAAAGACAGACTTCAGCAAAATGAGGAGGATATTTGAAGAAGAAATGACAGGGAAGGGGAATATAGGGGGATGTTGAGGAGCTATGGGGAGCTATCAAAGGAGGGATATTGAAGGCCACTGAAATTTACATTAAGAAGGTGAGGAAGAACAAAAAAAAGAGGAGACTGCTCTGGTTTACAAGGGAGGTGGCAGGGGCAGTCAGGGACAGAAAAAGAGCATTCAGGGAATACAAGAAGACACAAAGGGGGGGAGGACATGGAGGCTTATAGAGAGAAGAGGAGGGTTGCAGGGCAGAAGATAAGGAGGGCTAGAGCAGATACTGAAGCGAAAATAGCTAAGCGGGCCAAAAGAGGGGATAAAACATTTTTTTAGGTATGTGGGAGAAAGAAGGAAGGTATGGCAGGGGATAGTAAGGTTGTGGGGGGGGGAGAACTACAATTGGAAAGGGACTTTGAGAAAGCAGAGGTGTTGAAGAAAAAAGTACTCACCTTAGTAATGTTGTTTCTTCTAGTGGAGTCTTGCTGTATTCTGACATATGCAGTGATCTCCAACCCTTGAACTGACCTGGAGAACAAAGAGTTAACTTTCCATGCAGGGCATGGAACGCTGAGCTCGAGCTCAGTTGAAGCCTCTGTCTGCTGTTGTTTGAACTATAACCATCAGATCTTTATGAGCTATACTCACTGGGCGTTCTGTGTGGGAAACTGTAAACTCACACTAGCCAACTGGCAACTAAATTTGATAAAGCAAAAAGGTTTTTTTTTTGTTTCAAAGCAAAGACTCAAGTCAGGAAACCCAAAAAACAAAACACAACACACACCCAAAATAAAGGAGGGTGAGGAAAAAGGGATGCATCTCTAGGTGCCAACACTGCTCCTGCCCAGCCACATCCCAAAAACCAGGTTCTGAGAGGGGAGGCAGGGGGGAGGTCAGAATACAGCAAGACTCCACTAGAAGAAACAACATTACTAAGATGAGTAATTTTTTCTTCAAACATGAAGTCTTTGCTGTATTCTGACATATGCAGACTACCAAGCAGTACCTCCAAGGAGGAGGGACAGAACCTACTTTGGGAATAGGCTCTGAAGTACTGCTGTGCCAAACCGAGCATCACTCCTAGCCTGGATATCCAGAGATTAATGCTTGGTGAATGTATGAACTGTTTTCCAGGTGGCTGCTTGACAGATTTCTAAGATAGGAATATCCCTGGCAGCAGCCAGGGAAGCAGCTGTATCTCTAGTAGAGTGAGCCCTCAGGCCTGAGGGTGGGGTTCTACCCAATTTTTCATAGCAGAATTGTATACAGGAGACAATCCACCTAGCAATGGATATTTTAGTGGCAGGTTTGCCCTTTCCAACCTCTCCATAAGTGAGGAACAACTGGAGGGACTCAAACCTGTGACCCTTGGTGCGCTCTATGTAGTAGCTGAGGGCCTTCTTAACATCCAAGCTGTGCAGCCTCCTCTCTCCAAAGGAGGAATGGTCAGTGAAGAAAACAGGGAGAGACATAGACTGATTAAGGTGGAAATCTGAAACCACCTTAGGCAAAAACTTCCTGTTAGTTCTTAGGACCACTTTATCTCTATGGAAAGAGATGAAATCAGGCTCCACTGACAGGGCTTGCAATTCACTGATATGCCTGGCAGAGGTAATGGCTACCAAAAACACAGTTTTCCAAGTCAAGTACTTAAGCTCTGCAGAGGACAAGGGCTCAAAGGGGGGTTGCATAAGCTGAGCAATGCAAACATTAAGGTCCCAAGTAGGAGCAGGGTCCCTGAAGGGAGGATTGGTGTGCAACAATCCCTTGAAGAATTTGCAAAATACAGGATGGGCTGATAGAGAAGAGGGCTTGCCTACTATCAAAAAAGCAGAAACAGCTGCCAAATGTACTTTGAGTGTAGCTGGTCTGAGTGCCAAGCCATTGAGATGAACCATATAGTCCAGGACTGTAGGCAACCCAGCAGTTTCTGGAGAAATATGCTTACCAGAGCACCAAATAAAGAAATTTCCATTTGGAGTTGTAAGTCTTTCTGGTGGAAGGCTTCCAAGAAGCCCTAAGAATATCCAGGACACCTTGAGAGAGGTGCAGATCAGCAAACTCTAACTCTTCAAGAGCCAGGCCTTGAGATTGAGAGATTTGCGATTCGGATACCAAATCCTTCCCTGAGAGGATGTCACCAGGTTGTAATTCATGGGGAGAGACAGAGGAAGGTGGACTGCTAAGGACAGTAACAGTGGGTACCAGGGTTGTCTGGCCCAGTCTGGAGCAATCAGAATCACTTTGCATGGTTGAGACCTGATCTTGACTAGCACTTTGAACAGGAGAGGGAAGGGGGAAGCATACAGGAACTTCCCCTCCCAATTCAGAATCAGAGCATCCAGGGGGACTGAGTCCAAGACTGGGGGTCTGCAACAAAAGAGAGGAAGCTGGTGATTGTCTGGGGCTGCAAAAGATCTATCTGTGGAGTGCCCCATCAGGAGAAAATCACTTTCAAAATTAGGGGATCTAGGGACCATTCGTGGTGGCCCTGAGATATCCTGCTGAGAGCATCTGCTAGGACATTATCCTTCCCTGGGAGGTGAACTGCTGTCAGAGAAGTTTGCAGGGAATAGGCCAGAGACCACAACTTCATGGCTTCTGTGCACAAGGCCATAGGCCGAGTGCCCCCTTACTTGTTGATGTACCACATTGTGGTGGTATTGTCTGTTCTGATCTGGACTACTTTGTTCTGAACAGACTTGGAAAAAGCTTGCAGTGCCAGAAACACTGCTCTGAGTTCCAAGAGATTGATGTGAAGCAGAGATTCTTGAGGTGACCACAGATCTTGGGTGGTAAGATCCCCAAGTGGGCCCCCCAGCCCAAGAGGGATGCGTCTGTGGTGAGGATCAGTGAATGAGACTGAGTGACAAAAGGAACTCCTTGTCTTAAATTGTCCTGATCCTGCAACCATTGCAAAGCTTGGATCAGGGTTCGAGTCACTGGGACCAATTTGGTAAGGGAATCCTTTCTCTGGGACCAGAAGGCTCTTAAATGGAACTGAATGTCCCTCATCTGAAATCTTGCCCCCTGGATCACTGCTGTAGAGGCTGCCATGTGGCCCAGGAGCTGCAAGAAGTGCCTTGCTGGTCGAGACACCTGAAGGGTGAAAGATGAGGCCAGTTCTATTAGTGTCCTTGCCCTGTCCAGGGGAAGGAAGGCCTTTGCTCTTATTGTATCCAGCTCCGCCCCTATAAAGTTGAGGAGCTGTACTGGCTCTAGAACTGACTTTGGAAGGTTGAGGAGAAATCCTAAGGAAGTGAGCAATTGCTGAGTTATCTGAAGATGTGACTTGACTTGGTCTGGAGACTGGCCCACTATGAGCCAGTCGTCCAGGTATGGAAAGATGGAGATCTTTTTTCTCCTTAAGAAAGCAACCACTACTGCCAGGCACTTTGTGAACACCCTTGGGGCTGATGTTAGTGTAACCCCCCTGCAAATGGGGGTTCCCAAAAGACTTCCAGGAGCTTGCTTGAATGCTCCAAGCCTGAATGGTGTTTGGCATTTAAGCCATTTATCAGTGAGTGTTTTTAGAGCCTCTGGTACTGTCTCTTTAAGAGCTGTCTGCTTGCAGACATAATTAGTTTGTATGGGGGGACTGTGTGCTTCTCTGAGTACCACTCGAGCTGCTGCCAATTCACTTCATTTTGCAGTCACTAGGAGTGCAAAGGGAACCTATCTGAAAGATGTAACTGTTTGCCAGAAATTATTTAGAGTAATAATGAAATACAGTTTGTCTAACCTGCTTTCTTTGCAGTCAGAACTGTGTCTGCTAGTTCCCATTCTAGTTTTGAACTGCTGAACTGGACCAATCAGTGTGGGGTAAGCTAGCTCTAAAATGGTGCCTTGACGAATCAGAACTTGGACTCATAATCTGAGCCAGCCACAAGAGGATTGTATGGGCAGTGACTCTGGGAGATGTAGTTTAGACTTCAGTGCCTTTTTGGACCAACAGCAGCAGTCTATTGTGGTGACAGCCAATCCAGTCAAGAACTGGGAGGAACTCAAAGGAAGTGCCGGTTTTGTCGGTTGGAGTTTCCAGTTGAGCTTTGGCAGTGAAGAAGGAAGGAGCCCTGTGCTTTTTCAGTGTGCAGTTTTAGTCAAAAACATGTGTAAGGCCCAGAGTTCGGTCTGCAGCTTGTGTAACAGCTTGTTAGGACTGAATCCATCCTGTGAAAAGAATCAAAGGATCTCTGAAGAGTAGAAACCAGGCTCACCCTGTAGAAGACTGGAGGAATTGCTGAAAATTGCACTCGGTCTGTCAGGAACTGAATCTGCTGTGTGTTCTCCCGGGTATTGTGCAGTAATTGCGATCGGGATACAGATGCAGCCTGCCTGGTATAGTGCTTTCTTTTATATGGATGTGTGAAGAGGTTTGTGTACCTCAAGTGAGCCCTGCTGACATTGAAGGACCCTATCTTATTTGGAGGTCATGAGTACTAATTCAGGGTCGCTCCCTGTTGAATTGCCACATTAAATCCAAATGGAATTACTGTACTGTTGACTGTTTAATTCTCCTTTTCTTTGTGTGAAAGGCCCTACCAGCTGCCATGGTTTGGACTAGCCACTAGGGCATGGGTACCCAGGGACAGTAACTGATAGGGATAGGCCTGTGCACAGAGCCATAGGTAGATTATTAGAGTGATAAGCTAATTAACCTGAATTCCCCTGTCCTTGTTATATCCCCTAAATAAATCAGAGCTGCTTGTTTCAGCAAAGTTATACTGCCTGAGGTATTTGTCTATGTTAAAGTACTGTACTGTGATTGTTGCACTGTATCTCATTTCACAGGAGGTCCCAGTGCCGAACCAGACCTGGGGGTAAGTGTATACTGTGAAGGTAATTCTGATATATTGTGTGGGCCACTAGTGGGAAGAAAGGGGGGTTGCAGTGTCCCAGAGGGCTGTGACCAAGTTAGTTTAACTATTGCAAACCCTGACCTCTGGGTGGAGGCACCCGCCATTGGATCCAGGCCCCTCAACCTGTTAGTGGCAAATCAGGCAAGGGTAGTAGCCCCTGGGATAGCGCCATCTAGGGGTTACATTAGACCAAAGGGCATTGCTCTGAATTGATAGTGGCCTGAGGCCAACGCGAACCTTAGGTACTTTCTGTGGGAGCACCTGATGGGAATGTGAAAGTAGGCATCTTTGAGGTCCAGGGAGGCTAGCCAGTCCCCTGGCCTTAGAGAGGGCAGAATTATTCCCAGAGTCACCATTTTGAATTTTGGCTTTAAAAGGTGCTTGTTTAGATATCTCAGATCCAGGATGGGCCGCCATTCTCCTGTCTTTTGGGGTTAGGAAGTACCTGGAGTACAATCCTTTGCCCCTGTGTAGGGTAGGAACCCTTTCTATGGCTCTGAGAGCCAAGAGGGAAGAAACCTCTGCCTCCAGGGTGAGGGCCTCTGATGGATTTGCAGGTGGAAAGGATCTGGTTCTCATCTTGGGAAATTTTTTGAAGCTGAGAACCAGTCCCTGGCCTACTACTTCCAGGACCCTTTTGTCTGATGTTAAAGACTTACAGTCCTGGAAAAAGTAAGCCAGCCTGCCCCCTACCGGTATTGGAGAATCGGCCTGGGCAGACCCATCAGGGTGTCTGCTTGGCAGGGGCTTTAGGCTGAGGGGTGGAAGCAGGCCTGCTCATGCCCCGTCTGCCTCTCCCTCTAAAGAACCCCTCTGAGCAAAAGCAGAAGAGGAGGCCTGGGCTTGGTAAAAAGGCCTTTGAAAGGGCCTGCCCCTGCCCCTGGAATGCTGCCTCTGAGGAGTGGCTTGCCTTTCTTTGGCCTGAGCACTCCTGTAGGTGGTCCTGTACTCATCCATCTTCTTCATGTAATTCTCTGTCTGCTCCCCAAACAGAGAATTACCAATGACAGGAAATCCATGGCCTTAGCCTGGGTATCCTGTGATAGGCTAGTACATCTGAGCCAAGCCATCCTACGAAAGGCCACAGATGTAGCCATGACTCTAGATGAAACATCACTGGAGTCCACAGCAGCATGAAATTGCACCTTGGATGCCTCAATACCATCCGCAGCCACCCGCTCCAGCTCCTTGGCTAGCTGGTCAGGGGCCTGTTTAGCTAGAGCCAGCACAGTGTCCCACCTGGACTTCTGGTATCTAGCTGTGTAGGCCATATAGTTAGCCTGCCTGAGTCCCAAAGATGCTGCCATGTACTGTTTCTTTGCCATGGCATCAATCCTCCTGGAGTCCTTATCTGGGGGGGGTGAAGCCAAGGGAATATTTGCCTTATCACAGGCAGCAGCCTGAACTACCCCAACATGGCTGCATTGCTGGGAAAGGAACTCCGTGTCTGAGCCTGAAAGAGTATACCTCTTGTCCATTCTTCTGTCCACAGGAGGTATGGAATTAGGAGTTTTAAATTTTAAAGTCTGTTTCCAAAAGATTTATGAAGGAATAGACAATCTCCTGGACTCTGGGATGTCCATCATCTCAACAAAATCAGGCTCCTCCTGATCCTCTACTGCTTCTTGCATAGGAAGCTGGAGGGTTTCAGCCACTTTCTTGTAAAACATAAAGTGGGAAGGGGACTCAGAAAGCCTAGGAGGAGAAACACCTGAAGGTCTGTCTGGGGAGATGTCCGGGTCAATGGGCACATCCAGACTTTCATAATCACCATCATCATCATTATCTTCATACTCCCCCTCCTCCTGCTCTTCTGGTTCATAAAATTCTTCTAAAGTATAATCCGGAACCGGGAGAACCGACCGAACCGAGCCCCTGCCAGATGGTGCCGGTTCGGCCAGAACCAAAGTAAGCGATTGAACTATCCTTATCGCTTTGGCTATGTCATCAGCAGTCGGAGAAAGAACTTGTGGATCCGAACCGGATAATTTATCCCTTTTCTTTCTTTTAACCGGAACCAACTCCTCAAAATCGGTTCTCCTCTTGCCCGAAGAAGGTTCGCCCTGGTCAGAGGGCACTCCTTCTAGTTCGGTCAGAACCGAACCGTGCTGGCCATCTGGGTCAGCGGACTTCTCAGCCTCCCTTTCCCTTAGTCTACCTACTCTCTTTTCCAGGGTAGCTTTAGGAAAACTTTTACAAATTTGGCAGTCTGAACTGAGGTGGTCAAACCCCAGACAATAAACACAGGTGGTGTGGGGATCAGCCTTAGCAAAGGCTTCCCCACACACACTACAGTGTTGAAACCCAGTGGGCCCGTTTTTCTTGGGTTTCTCAGACATGGCCAATCCTAACCACAACTTACCCTTTTTTGGCAATCCGCCAGGCAAGACACCTTATCGGTTCCTGACCGCAGCATGGTCTTGGAAAAACGAATGAAATCCGTTTTTTTTTTAGAACCGATACGGACCGGTTACCACACTCTAATAAGACAGAAGTTTTTGTATACAAACCTGATCAGTTCAAACCGAACTGATCCAATGTTTACAAGTTCCACACAGAAACTAATATAGAAAAACCTATCTAGTACTCATGGTACCACAGACAGAGACTTAACTTAACTTAGACAGGTTTAGAAGCAGAAGTTCGGTTGAAACCGAGCGAAAAAACAACATTTTAACCGACTTTTTTGAACCGAGCGAAGGAGAAATCTCCGGAGCGACTGTTCAGTGAGGCGGAGTAAAGAATCTGACGGTTGGAGTTCAAACAACAGCAGACAGAGGCTTCAACTGAGCTCAAGCTCAGCGTTCCATGCCCTGCATGGAAAGTTAACTCTTTGTTCTCCGGGGAAGTTCAAGGGCTGGAGATCACTGCATATGTCAGAATACAGCAAGACTTCATGTTGTTTGAATAACTACTTCTGCATGGTCTTCATGGAGGAAGGGAAGGGTAGGGGACCAGAACTTGGGGAGGGGCAGGGAAGGCAAAAAGGTGGATCCTAGTATGTTCAGCATGGACAGGGCAAGGGAGGAACTGGGCAGGTTAAAGGTGGACAAGGCAATGGAGCCAGATTGCTTGCACCCGAGGATACTCTGAGAACTGAGGGAGGAGCTGGCAGCCCCACTGACGAGACTGTCTAATTTGTCCATGGATGCAGGGTGTGTGTCAAGGGACTGGAGGAGGGTGGATGTGGTGCTATTGCACAAGGGTGGCTGTAAGGAGGCAGTGGAAAATTATTGCCTGGTCAGTCTCACCTCGGTGGTGGGCAAGGTGATAGAGGCACTAATAAAAGAAAGGGTGGTGGACTACCTGGTGGACAGCGGACTGCAGGATGAAAGGCAGCATGGATTCATGAATGGGAAGTCCTGTCAGATGAACCTGATAGAGTTCTTCAATTGGGTGATGCAGGTGGTTGACTGGGGGGGGGTGGTGGATGTGGCCTATCTGGACTTCAGTAAGGCCTTCAACACCATCCCTCACAGAAGGCTAGTATATAAGCTGGAAAGCTTAGGGATTGGACAGAAAATAACTAGGTGGGTGGAAAACTGGTTGGTGGGCAGAAGTCAGAGAGTGGTGGTAAATGGGGTACATTCGAAGGTGGGGGGGTAACGAGTGGGGTGCCCTAGGGGTCGATGCTGGGACCCCTCCTTTTTAATATACACATCAGTGATATAGCAGAAGGTCTGGAGGGAAGAGTGTGCCTATTCATGGATGATACAAAGATCTGCAATAGGGTGGACACCCTGGGTGGGGTTAGAGGCCATGAAGCACAACTTGAGGACTCTGGAGGGGTGGTCAGAAACTTGGCAACTAAAATTGAATGCCAAAAAGTGTGCTGTGATGCATCTGGGGCAACAAAACCCATGAACAACTTACACTCTAGGAGGAGAGGAAATCAAAAACACAGAGCAGGAAAAGGATCTGGGGATTATAGTATCAAGCAATCTTAAGGTGGGTAGCCAGTGTAGCAAGGCGGTGGGGAAGGTAAATGGAATGTTGGCATGCATTGGGAGGGGCATAACTAGCAGAAGGAATGAGGTGCTGATGCCTTTTTACAAGGTCATGGTGAGACCACACCTGGAGTGCAGGGTCCAGTTCTGGAGACCACACCTATGCAAGGACATTGATGGGATGGAGAGGGTTCAGAGAAGAGAAACCAAGATGGTGCATGGTATGCAGGGGAAACCATACGAACAGAAGTGCAGGGAATTGGATCTGTACCCATTGGAGACTAGAAGGGAGAGAGGGGACATGAATGAAACATTTAAATATGTGAAGGGGATCAATAATGTGAAGGAGGGGAGCTTGTTCAGAAGGAAGGAGGGGGCTAAAACTAGAGGGTATAGCCTAAGATTGGAAGGTGGAAGATATAGAGGCAATGTGAGGGGACGATTCTTCACAGAGAAAGAGTGGTACAGGCTTGGAATAAACTACCAGAGGAGGTGGTGGAGGCTGAAACGGTGGATGGATTTAGGAAGGCATGGGACAGACATATGGGATGGGGAAGTGAGTGGAAGGGAGGGCCTGTAAGAGTGGAGATGAGTAGGGGAGGGTGGGGAAGGGCAGACTCTCTGGGCCATTGAGGTCCTTTCTGCCATCAGATTTCTGTGATTCTGTGATTCTGTGAAATGATCCCGGGTCACTGCAGGTAGTAAACTTGATCCCAAATCAGTGTGGGTAGAAAACTGATCCTGGGTCACTGCAGGTAGCAAACTTGATCTCGGGTCACTGCAGGTAGTAAACTTGATCCCAGGTCAGTGCTAGTAGAAAACTGATCCCGGGTCACTGCAGGTAGTAAACCTGATCCCACGTCATTGCTAGTAGAAAAATGATCCCGGGACACTGCAGGTAGTAAACTTGATCCCAGGTCAGTGCTGGTAGAAAAGTGATCCTGGGACAGTGCAGATAGTAAACTGATACAGGTTAGTGTTGGTAGTAAACAAATCCCCAATCAGTACAGGTAGTAAACTGATTGCAGGTCTGTGCTGGTAATAAACTGATCTCAGGTCAGTGTGGGTAGTGCACTGATCCCAGGTCAATGCGGGTAGTAAACTGATTACAGGTCAGTGCTGGTAGTAAAATGGTTACAGGTCAGTGTGGGTAGTAAACAGATCCCATAGTCTGTTAGAACGGCGACTACATTTTGTCGCCACAATTAGGGTATCGCAACAAGAGCAACAGTGAAAGGGGCATCTTGACTTTAGATCACCCCTCATTCACATCACCCTTTGCGCCCACACACTTTCTAGCTACTCTGGGGCTTGCCTGCACCAGAAGAAGTTATATTTAGTTTTGTGGGGTGCAGGGATCAAAGCTCCTTGCATTGAAGGGTGCGGGGGACCCCCACAAAAGCCGACCATTTCCCAGGAGGGCGCTCTGGCACTGTACCTTCCAGGAGATGAAATGCCTGGTGCCGTAGTGCTAGGCAGCATTTTGCCTGCACCTTAATCTGTGGTGGGAAAATGTATGTCGCCGCGGCATGGGTGAACCAACAGATCCCAGGGCAGTGTGGGTAGTAAACTGATTACAGGTCAGTGCTGGTAGTAAACTGATCCCAGGTTGGTGTTGGTAGTAAACTGATCCCAAGTCAGTGTGGGTAGTAAACTGATCTCAGGTCAGGGCTAGTAGTAAACTTATTACAGGTCAGTGCTAGTAGTAAACTGATCCCAGGTCAGTGTTGGTAGTAAACTGATCCCAGGTCAGTGCTACTAGTAAACTGATTACAGGTCAGTGCTAGTAGTAAACTGATCCCAGGTTATTGTTGGTAGTAAACTGATCTCAGGTCAGTACTAGTAGTAAACTTATTACAGATCAGTGCTAGTAGTGAAACTTATTACAGGACAGTGCTAGTAGTAAACTGATCCCAGGTCAGTGTTGGTAGTAAACTGATCCCAGGTTAGTGTTGGTAGTAAACTGATCTCAGGTCAGTACTAGCAGTAAACTGATCTCAGGTCAGTACTAGTAGTAAACTGATCCCAGGTCAGTGTTGGTAGTAAACTGATCCCAGGTCAGTGTTGGTAGTAAACTGATCCCAGGTCAGTGCTAGTAGTAAACTGATTACAGGTCAGTGCTAGTAGTAAACTGATCCCAGGTTAGTGTTGGTAGTAAACTGATCTCAGGTCAGTACTAGTAGTAAACTGATCTCAGGTCAGTACTAGTAGTAAACTTATTACAGGTCAGTGCTAGTAGTAAACTGATCCCAGGTCAGTATTGGTAGTAAACTGATCCCAGGTCAGTGCTAGTAGTAAACTGATTACAGGTCAGTGCTGGTAGTAAACTGATCTCAGGTCAGTACTAGTAGTAAACTGATCCCAGATTTGTGTGGGTAGTAAACTGATTACAGGTCAGTATGAGTAGGAAACTGATTACAGGTCAGTCCTGGTAGTAAACTGATCGCAGGTCAGTGCTGATAGAAAAGTGATCCCAGGTCAGTGCTGGTAGTATACTGATCCCAGGTCATTGCAGGCAGTAAATTGATCCCAGGTCAGTGGTCAGGGCAACAATCTATTGGAAGAACTCTGGTCCTAAGCGTGGGAGTCAGGCTGGGGACAAGAATACAAATCTGCCATACAAAAGCATGATGTGCTACCCCAAGTACCATGTCACTCTGCAGCACTGATTTCTTCTTTTTTTTGTTTTGCTTGTCCCAAGCCCTTGGCCAACCACTCCTTCAGGCTGCCTAGGCTCCCACCCCGCTGCCATGTCCCTTTGCCACACACCATCCAATTATTGCCACAACCCAGGTAACCTGACATATCCCTTCATTGGGAGGGTCCCTACCCCGTGGAGAGGAACCAGGAGAGGAGAGTCACCCGCAGGCATTCCAACCATATCCCAGGCATGGCAGGGGTCAGCACAGACACTTCCTGGCTTTATGGCGAGTGGGACCAGCCGCCATCATCCGGTCAGCTGAGCGACTAATTTTCCCATTTTCTCCCCAGCCCCACCTCCCGTGAAATGGTCCAGCCGTGACAGCATCCTGTGGGGTGGGGGCATTCAGTGGGAACATCAAGGCCACATGCTGCCAAGAACACCAGCCACTAGCCACCACTAGGAGCTGTCAAACAGCAGTCCAGGACCCACTCCCCCCCCAGAAGGGAAGCATCCAATGGACGCTGTAAACTCCCTCCCTGCCGGACTCCACTCCTCATGTCTGGGCTCGGGGCGTGAGCCCGGGTCGCCAGCGTGCTGAGCGAACACCCATCGTTCTGCACCACGGAGCCAACCAGCACTGATTTCCTATAGTTCTGTAACTACTATATGTTAAGAAGTCAGAACTCATGGTTAGTGATGCCAGAACTGTGAATTTTGACATTTTGCGGTCAAAAAAGTTAATTTTGACTTTTTTATGGCATGGCTTTTCTGTGTATTATGAACAAAATAATACTTAGGCAGTTGTGAATTGCACAAGGCTGTGTGATTTCATTGCTAGCTTTTCAACTGAGTATAACTGTTATACATGTATTGTTTCTGAAACATGCTAGTTCAACAAAATGCATAACACAGCGCCCAGAAACTGAGGAAGTCAAAAGACCTACAGTATGTAACGTTCTTTATGTGCACCCAGTTTACCTTCAAATGCTGATTAAGTTCAGGAGGTTTCCTTGGCATTTCAGGCATTATTCTTTCAACATCAAAGGGATTCTCAGGCTGTTGCATGGACTCCAAAACCTCTCTCACCACATCTACAGCCACTTTTTGTGAAACTGTTGATCTAGTCAACAAGTTTGGTGAAGAGTTGGCTTTTGTAATTCCAGAAGGCTTCGCAGTACCATTTAGCTTTGGTATTTTCACCTTTGGAGCAACTTTAGAAAAATCGGGGAGAGGGTAATGCACTTGTCCTTGGCCATACTTAATTTCATTGCAAGAAACGGCCCTCACTAATGGAAAGTTCAGACTCGGATTCACTTCTTTGTTTGACTGTATATTATTTATACTTTGGGGGAGTTCTTCATAATTCAGTGAATTCAGACTTTGTGATCTCAAGTTAATTGTTGATAGCAAACTGTACTCTTCCACCTGGTCATCATTAGGATCGCAGGATTTATTAATCACAGCTCTGGCATCTTCTAGTACACTTTTGTCGTCAAAATCAGTATCACACTCCTCTTCATTTTCTTTTGAAAAGTTATTTGCAACAGTTGCTGCTTTACTGATAAGCTTTACTGAATTTTTGCTGCATTTTGAAGCATCAGTTTTGCTAAACACAGTTTCATCTAGACTTTCAGAATATGATATTTCTGGGATAGTCTCACAGTCAATATATTTACTTGAACTAAATGCCAAGTCTTCTTCTGAAAAATGACGAAGGAGAACATCTGAAATTTTAGATGGTAAATTAGTCATTTCAACATTAGTATCTCGTGTTGTTTCCTTACTGGAAACCAAAGCAGCAGTATCACTCTCTGCAGCTTTACCTGAGGGGAAATATTGCATTTAAGTCCTCATGAGTCTTGTTTCCTCTGGGAGGCTCTTCAGTCATCAAAACAGTTTCTACTTTTGACTTTTGGTTGGTTCTGGTAGATTGCAACTCTTCTGTCATTAAATCTGGAACGCTTTCTGAATTGTTTTTTCAGTGACTTGTCTGAAGAAATCTTGTAATCCTCCACGTTAGATATTTCAAGACTATACTGGTGGTTGCATTCTAGATTTCCATCATAAGGTAAATCTTCCTGATCATTATCAGATGCACCTTCAGGTAAATCAAATCCACCAAAATCTACATCCTCCAGTGCCTTTTCTTTCTGCTCAGGTTGTCTGCATTTACTGTTCTTGGATACTGTATCATTACTACACTCGTTAAGGGTTTCAGTCCTCATTTTAAATGCAGGGGCCTCTTCACTGGTATAATCATGGGGATCACATTTGTCCATATCATCTGTCAGAAAAACAAAAATAATTTTTTTACAATTCATAAAAGATACAGACTTCTCTTGCCCAATACCAGCTCAATTTCCAAATCAGGCTGTCAGTCTTACTTAAATTACAATGATGTTCAGCTCTAACAGAATTAAGTTTAAAATTAATCAGAACCTTCATTTGCTGATGTGCATTACCTTTGGATGCTAAATAGTCTTGCAAAACAGGTATGGAGAATTGTCCACATGTAACTGGTCAAAAGCCGTAACATTAACAAGCTTAAATGAACATGTCAAAAGCAAACAAAATACTCACCATAATGATGTTGTTTCTTCTGAGGGATCCATCAATTAACCTTACAAATGGCATCAGTCCTCGGGTGTGTGCTGCCCCAGAGACAGAACTTTATGCTAATTAGAGAATTTAGCATTTATTTCCTTATAGTGTTCCCCCACTATAATGTTCCTTGTTATAGCGAATTTCAGTTATAGCAAACAGCTGTGGTGGCCAACATTGTTTTCAGCTAGTAGGTGTTAAAAGAGCATTATTGATTATGTTTAATACAATAAGAATGCATCACAGTTGTTTCCTAAATTTCTCACTGCCAGCCTTTCTGTCTCTCTGTATCCTTGCTCCAGTTATGCAAGTCATGAAAATACTTGTGAAGGAAAAGTTAAATAAAAGTTAGAAACTGAGCAACTAGGGTGTTTCAATCGTAACCACGAGTGCTAGTAATACAATTAAGAAAGACCAACACTCTCTTTGTGCTCTTCATTCCAGCAATAAGTGCAGCTGCCAATTTCAGGTCTCCTGAAAATAAAGGTGAACCTTACCATTGCACTCACTAAAGCAGCTAGCACTGCTCCCGATTTCAGGTCTCCTTCTGAAAATAAACAAAGATAAACCTTCCCTTTGCTCTCACCACAGTACAGAGCAGCTCCCAGTTTCAGGTCTCCTGAAGAAAATAATGAAGGACGAACTTCCCCTTGTGCTCCTGCTCTCTCTGATTTTTTTTCACTATAGCACTTAACAGCACGGCTATCAATTTTGTTTCTCCTCTTGCTTCATGTCTTGCTTCTAGCGGCTGGTCTTCCTGTTGCCAGCAACACACTGAAAGGTGAGGACCATGACCACTGACTAGGAGTCTGGGTGCTGGGTGCATTACAGTGTAACATTAGGATTTTTATTGTGCCCCTGTTCATGAAAACAGCATTTCCTCATTAAACTGAACCCTCACTATAACAAAACAAACTCCTTGGCTCCAGAGGCATTCATTATAACAAGAGACCACTGTATTTGGATTTTGTTAACCTGATAGGCTCACTGAAACTAAAAGTCCCGTTTCAGGAGTGGCCCACAGTTAATTACATACAACAGTCATAATTAAATACGTACTAAATCCTAGATATTATGATACAGACATCAATCGTGTACAATGAAGTACTAATAGAGTTAGCAAGTGAGTCAAAATGTTTGCAAAGTCAAGGCAAATTCAAAAGCTTGTACATTACATTTACTTTGACAATACAATGTTAACAGAGTACAACAACCAAGATATTGGCAGCAAACAAGCAGTTTAGGCAAGACACAGGTTAGGCCAATAACCAAAGTGATGGGTCTTAAGCGGGGTCTCAGCGGAGACAAGTACACTGGCTACTTACAAGAAGTGGACCTCTGAGGGAGGTTTTGAAGGCCTTGTGATTGCTTCATGCCAGAATATTAACCAGGAAGTTGTTCCACAACCAAGGAGCCACTGAAGCAAAGTATCTTTTGACAGCAGCTATTGCAGTTCTAGGGACAGTAAGAAGTAACTGGGAGGAAAACTGGAGGTTCCTCCTGTGAGGCTTACATTTCAAAATGGAGGCAAGGTTTGGAGGGGCCTAACAGTTCATGCTCCAGGCAGAGCACAGGATAGTGGAGTCTTCCTTCCAGGGGGCTAGTTTAACATGGATAGTAACTTCTAGTGGTGCTTTCTTTTGCCAGCACCAATAGCAAACCGAGACACAATGTAATATGAGGCTTTTAGTTTAGTGAGTGCAGTACCTAAGTGAGGATAGGACAGGTGCACCATACAGGATGACAGGCAGTAAAATACTGTTGGCTATGGATACCTTAGGTTCAGAAGTGAGGTATGAGTTGAAGCGATATACTAGCCCTAATTTTGGGTTTAGCAATTTGGTCACTTGGTCAACATGAGGCTTAAACAACAGTTCCTGATCCATTAAAACTCCCAGGTACTTAATAGAATTAACAGTCTCAATGGGACCACCCTTAAGTGAGCGTATTTTTAGAAGTTCCTACCTGTGCCGAGATGGCGAGAGCTAAAGAGGATGGACTTAGTTTTCTTGGCATTCAATAGGAGCTTATTGGCCTTGAACCAGAATTCCAGTAGATAGAAGTCAGTTTTGAGACCTGACTCAATTGACCCATGGTCCGAGTGGCACCTGTATAGCACTTCATTGTCCATATAAAGCAGGGCCTTGGTGTTGCCACAGTGTTTTGATAGATCATTAATAATCAGGGGAGAACAGTGGGCTCAGGATAGAACCCTGGGGAATCCCATCTGTGATTTCTCTCAAAGTAGACTGGTTACTTCCCCATTTAACCAGTTGGTTATGGCCAGACATATAGCTACTGAACCAGGAATAGGACGTTTGATCAAGACCTATCCAACTGAGTTACAAGACAGCAGCCATAATTAGGCTTGGCAGTTTGCGATTAATATCGATTTCCGTCATTTTCATCGAGACGTGCTATTTTGTCAATTTCGACGAAAATCTTTTTTAGTCGATTTCTACCAAAATGCTATTATTTTATGAACATCACAAAAGCTGGTAAGCCCCTTCCTTGGCACTCCAGAAGGCAACATCAACTCAACTGGTGTGTCTATATTCAATTTCTGATTATACCTCCCCCACCCTGTACCACCCATCCCCCTTTCTTGTTTTAATTTAGCCGACAGGACCATTTTCTGCTACTTTACAGTATGTGAAACTTTCCAGGACTGCAGGCTCTGCTCTGTGTATCACTCGTCTTCCTGCCGCCCAAACTTAGCCGCAGAACTCTTCTGAACTTGTAAGACTGCGAGCACCAGAGCCCGTGCATGCAGGCACATTTCATTGAAAAAAAACTGAAGGCGATCAAAAGGGAGAGGACGGGACCATTTAACTGAGAGGAAAGACCAACCTCTGGAGAACGGAGGTAATTTCCTACTGGTAATTATTTTGATGAGTTGCGGTTTCTGTTGCCTTGCTGGTTAATTACAGCTGTCAGTTTCAGGGGGACGGTGTAATATACAACCTTGTCAGTTTCACCTTGCTGGTGCTTTGCAGCTGGGCTGCTGTTGCAGTTACTTGTTGCAGGTAGCTGAGCAGTTTATGTAGAAGTCTATTTGGGGTTCGGGAAATGTTTTTATAATAATGAAACACGAGACACGAAAACGCTTCATTTGATCATTTACTTCAGATGCCATGGAAACGCGCTGCCGAAGTCCCAGGGTTATCAACTCTATGCAACGTTTTTTTTACGTGATTGTTTTTGTGGTCATTAGCTGGCGGTTGGGGTGCAGGTCAGGAGCTGATGCTGTATCGGCAACAGGAAGCAGGCTGCTCTCATTTGTGTACAGTGCGTGTATTTCGATGTATGTTGGGGAAAATGTAGAAAAATGACTGCAGTAAAGTTCATTTAGTCTGTACAGAAAAGTATGTTTTTTACCATAAAGATCGATTTTAATCGAAATAAAGACCTTAAAATAAACATCGATTTTAGCTGTCGAAATTTGTTAAAAATAAAAATCAAAAACTGCCAAGCCTAGCCATAACTGACTAAATCAAATGCCTTAGTTTACGAAAGATAGCACCAGTAGCTTGACCAGTCTCTTGGGCATCAAGAAGGTCCATCATGAACTGAACTAGGGCCGGGTCCATTCCATGGTTCTTTCTGAAATCATGCTGGCCATCAGTAAGCAGAGAACAGGTTTCAATCTAAGCCTGGAACTGCTTATAGACCAGTCATTCTAAAATTGTGGATAGGGATAGGGTACAATGAATGGAAATTAATCAATACTGCTCTACAAGTTCTTTAGCACCCCTTCTGTGGACAGGGACTACATAGGCCACTTTCCATATGTCAGGTAAGCACTCTGCAGGAGGGAAATATTAAATAATGCAGCAATGGGGACAACCAGAATAGATTCAGATAAAGTTCAGAAAAGTTCAAACAGCATGGGTTCAAGCTTGTCTCAGTCACTGGATCTTTCTGCTTTTATCCTTAGTAGCTGGGCTAGCACTTCCTGTCTAGAGAATAGTTTGAAGTGGAATTCAGGTTGAAATTGTGGTGGGGTGGCAAGGGTAAGTGGGGCATGGTCCAAGGAAGAAAATTGAGGGGTACCTTAAACTGTGCTAGACTTGTAAAGAATCAATTGAATGCATCGGCTGCAAGGATAGGGTCACCAGTTGATTTGACCTCATATAGCATGACATGGGAGATACACACTTTGCCTTTGAGAAGGCTGTTAATCTGAGAATAGAACTGTTTGGGGTTTTCAGGTTTGTGGATTGCAACTTCTTTAAGTACGTTGCCCTAGATTTCTTGAGACTGGCCTTACAAAGGTTTCTTACTGACCTGTAGTTATGCCAGTCAGGACACGAGCCACAGGCTCCAAAGGTGTCCTAGGCTTTGTCCCTTTGCTTCATGAACTTTCGAGGAGCTGATGTAAGCCACTTTAAGAACAGGACCTTGACTTTTCTCAGACCCATAGGGGCATGCCTGTTAATTATGCTACAGAGGCAGTTTACCAGGAAGTCTAAGGCAGTATTGGCATTATTGAATCTTCCAATTTTGTCCCAGTTGACAGCAGCGAGATCCTCAAGAAATCACCCTCGTTAAGCTGAGAGCAGTCCTTGACAGTTTTGGAGGGGGTTTTGTGAAGCCATTGCTCCAAATACAATAAATTGGGGAGTGATCATTGAGCAAGTCAGAAAAATTTACTGATGCTCTGATGATTTGATAATTTCTGCTAACTAGGATCCAGGCCAGGAGTGCATGGTTACCTGATTTAGCATTATGGCAGGTAGGTTCATTAATAATTTGACTGAGGTGCAAGTCATGTAGGGGAGATTTGAAGCCTCCACTTACTCTGATGAGGTTAAAGTCACCAAAGATGATTAACTCTCCAAGTTAAAGGGTCCCTAGACAGGTAGTAAAGTCGTTGAAGGCAGTCTAGCCACGGGGGAGCTATAAACATTACCTACTGTATGTACAAGGGTTTTGCATCCCCTAGCATGTGTTTCACTAGCAGACATTCACAGGATGAGCAGTCCGGAGTGGGTTGGGGAATTTCCATTGCCCTGTGTATCTCTTACATACAGAAGGACACCGCCCCCTTTCTTACCATGCCAGTCCTTCCTAAAAGTGGGATATCTGGGGATGGCTATTTCATGGGGGAGGATGGAATGTTTAAGCCAGGTTTCAGTCAAGGATAGGGCATCAGGGTTACAGAGGGTTAGCCATGATTCCAGATCAGATAGCTTGGGGCTAAGGCTGTTAATATTCAAATGTGCTAGTTTTAACCCCCTTGTGTTGGACCAAAAAGTCTCAGAGTGGGAGATTTTAGGGGGTCCTGGGTTGGGCTGTATATCCCCAGCAGGGAGCAGGAGGGATACCACTAGAGCTATGGGAAGACAGTAACTGACAGGGAAGTTTTGGCACCATAAGGGACTCAGGTGGGAGTAAGACAGCATGTAAAGCTGCCCTTTGAGACACATTCCATACATAGCCAGCAAAAGGGGGGAGTAAGTTGCAGAGCATCCAGTAAAACTAGACAGGTGCATGTAGTTACAGTGCTGTAGACAGAAGGGAGGGGACCAGCTAGCAATCAGGGAGTCAACCCAAAGAGAACATACATCATTGTGATTGACAGACCTTTGTAACCCATTTTTTTTTTTGCTAAGTATTTATAGTAAAGATAAATCGGAAGGTTTAGGTAATATATAGCCCAGCAGGGGGAAATATGGCAGCCAAGAAGCAAGTGTGCCTTATATTGGACCTTAGGGACAGACAGCCAATTGAATCTTGTAGTATACTAGAATTAGAGGAGGGCTGTGCTCCAGAAGGATCAGTACTGAAATTTCAATTAGGGGCCACACAGATGAAAAAAAAATACTTACTGTAATAGTTATTTTTTTCTTGAGGGATCCATCAGTAAACTTTACAACAGAAATCAATCCACTGGATTGAGTTGCCCCAGAGATAGAATTTATGCTGATTTTGGAATCTTATAATTAGAGCTATGTTCAAACTCTGCACTGTGGTCACACTCCCACCAAGAGTCAGATTTGTTTCTAAAGCTATGGGGAACTGTGACTACTAAAACTAGCTAAATAACTAACAAAAAATTATTAAAAAAATGTAATTACATTTTGGAACACATTAACCAGTTTAAGGCAGACAATAAAAATGCTTGTAGAAAACTTTTTGCAACTTGACCACCTATCAAAAATTGTGAAGAAAGTCTGGCCTAGTGGCAGGAAGGGCTGAGGGGCTGTAAGCATCTTATCGTTTATCATGCCAGCGACCTGTGTTCGGAAATGGACACAGGTTGCCAGGGGTCTACCAGGGCAGGGAGGGGGGATTGAGCATCCAGAGAACAGCTCTCCTCCCTCGGGAGGGTCTGTGGCCCGCTGCTTGACCACCACCTGAAGGAATCCAGTGGGAGGTGTGGTTGGGTCACATCTGGTGTTTCTGCGGAGGTGGAGTTCGCACAATCTACTCATTGCACTGTCACGGACGGCCAGGGAGGAAAAAACAAAGGAAAAAGTGGGGGATGGGCTTCATGAAGCCCTGTCCATCTGATCGCAAGCCCGCTCTGCCACTCTGGGTCTGGGGCACTTCTGGGTGTGCGACTGGGGGGGATGACCCACCCCTTCTGGCCCTGCAGCGGAGGTGGGGGGACCCACAGGGCATCAAGCCCTGACTTATGAGGCAGCTGGAGACTGCTGCAGTGGATGGGAACAGGAGCAGAAGCAGCGCCTGTCCTGCCACAGGGAGGAAAAATGCCGCTATGGAAAAAAACTGTGAAATAACTGCAACAAGTAATGCTCAAGCAAACTGAGAAAAAGAACAGATTCTTGTATGAATCTATTTTCAGGTTCTGAAAGGGAAGGCAAGGTAAGGAACTGTAAAGCTGAATGATGGATCCCTTAAGAAAAAATTACATTACTACGGTGAGTCACTTTTTAATTTTAACCCCAGGAATTCATCAGTATAGCTTTACAATAGCAGACTCCATAGCAGTACCTTGGGAGGCTGGGTCCAGATCCTATTCAGGAAAAATGTCCTGCAAGACAGCAGTGCCAAAACTGGCATCCCTTCTGAGCTGAATGTCCAGACTGTAGTGTTTTGTGAAGGTGTATATTGTCTTCTAGGTAGTTGCTTCACAAATTTCTTGAATGGGGATGTCCCTTGCTGCTGTCACAGAGGCAGAGGAATCTACAGCAGTCCCGATAGAGCTTCATTGGCCTCACTCACTCCCCCTGTCTCACTTACTTGTTCCATTTCTGCTGGCGCTGCAGTCTGCTCTTTTGTACTGAGCTCCTGCCTGTGTTGCAACCCTTTTCTGCCCACAAAGAAATCTGCAGCAGTCACGATAGAGCTCCGTTGAGCTTGCTCACTCACTCCCTCCCCCTCTCTCACTCATTCGTTCTGTTTCTCCCGCTGCTGCAGGCTGCCCTTTTGTACTGGGCCCCTGCATGCATTGCTGCCTTTTTCTGCCCACAAAGAAATCCACAGCAGTCCCAACAGAGCTGTTGAGCTCACTCACTCCCCCTCCCTCACTCACTCATTCTGTGTCTCCCGCTGCTGCAGACTGCCCTTTTGTACTGGGTTTCTGCCTGCATTGGCAGCTTTTTCTGCCCACAAAGACATCTGCAGCAGTCCCGACACAGCTCCATTGAGCTCGCTCACTCCGCCTCTCTCACTCACTCATTCCATTTCTGCTGGTGCTGCAGGCTGGCCTTTTGTACTGGGCTCCTGCCTGCATTGTCACCTTTTCCTGCCCACAAAGAAATCCACAGCAGTCACGATACACCTCCGTTCAGCTCGCTCACTCCCCCTCTCTCACTCGCTCATTCTGTTTCTCCTGGCGCTGCAGGCTGCCCTTTTGTACTGGGCTCCTGTCTGCCTTGGCACCTTTTCCTGCCCACAAAGAAATCCGCAGCTGTTCCGACAGAGCTCCGTTAAGGTCACTCACTCCCACTGTCTCACTCGCTCATTCTGTTTCTCCTGGTGCTGCAGGCCGCCCTTTTGAACTGGGCTCCTGCCTCTGTTGGCATCTTTTTCTGCCCACAAAGAAATCTGCAGCAGTCCCAACAGAGCTCCGTTGCCCTCACTCACTCTGCCTGTCTCACTCGCTCATTCCATTTCTGCCAGTGCTGCAGGCTGCCCTTCTGTACTGGGCTCCTGGCTGTGATGCCACCCTTTTCTGCCAACAAAGAAATCTGCATCAGTCACGATAGAGCTCCGTTGAGCTCGCTCACTCCCCCTCTCTCACTCGCTCGTTCTGTTTCTCCCACTGCTGCAGGCTGCCCTTTTGTACTCAGCCCCTGCATGCATTGCTGCCTTTTCCTGCCCACAAAGAAATCCGCAGCAGTCCCAACAGAGCTCCTTTGAGCTCACTTACTCTCCCTCCCTCACTCGCTCGTTCTGTGTCTCTCGGCGCTACTGGCTGCCCTTTTGTACTGGGCTCCTGCCTGCATTGTCACCTTTTTCTGCCCACAAAGAAATCCACAGCAGTCCCGACAGAGCTCAGTTGAGCTCGGTCACTCCCCCCCCAGTCGCTCAATGCTAATCTGTCCCAAACACTGATTTCCGACAGCGACTGCAGAATTCTGCGCCGGAAGTGCGGAAACACATTTCGGCCTGGATGTGAAAAATGACAGCTGTACTGTTCATAAGGAGGTGTGAACAAATGCCAGTGTTGAAAGTCTGGCGTGAAAATATTACTAATTTGCAAACTTACAAGAGTGCATGGAAACTGCACAACACACACTCGTAATACAGTTATTTTATGGAGTTTCATCACAAAATTTTCAGCATAGGCATTTTAGGACCTCTGCTCATGAACAGCATCAGTGTGATTTTCTTAATATGTCCCGAACACTGATTTCCCACAGCGACCGCGCTATTGTGCGCCGGACAATCGAAAACACATTTCGGCCAGGATGTGAAAAATGACAGCTGCACTGTTCATAAGGAAGTGTGGCAAAATGGCAATGCTGAAAATCTGGAGTGAAAATATTGTAAAGTTGTGAAGGTGTGAGTGTGCGTGGAAAGTGCGCAATGCACATTCGTAACATACTCATTTTATGGATTTTCATCACCAAATTTTCAACATAGGCATTTTAGGACCTCTGCTAATGAACAGTGTCCCTGTAATTTTCATAATGTGTCCGAACACGGATTTCCCACAGCAACCACACTATTCTGTGCTGGAACTGCAAAAACACATTTCAGCCAGGATGTGAAAAATGACAGCTGTACTGTTCATAAGGAGGTGCAGAAGAATGACAATGGTGAAAGTCTAGAGTGAAAATATTAATTCCTGAAGTTACGAGCGTGTGTGCAAACTGCTCAACGCACGCTCGTAACACAGTTATTTTACAGAATATCGTCACCAAATTTTCAACATAGGCATTTTAGGACCTCTGCTCATGAACAGTGCCACTGTCATTTTCTTACTCTGTCCTGAACACTGATTTCCCACAGCGACTGCGCCATTCTGCGCCGGAAGTGCGAAAACACATTTTGGCCAGGATGTGGAAAATGACAGCTGTACTGTCACAAGGAGGTCTGAAAAAATGGCAGTGGCAAAAATGACAAGCCGCCGCCATGTTCACAAACAATATCAGTGTTTCAAGGTTCTGCCCCTCAATGATGGGTCGCTGCCTCATTGCAGCGAATGACTGACGCTGCAATGATGAGGCGGCCCCTGATTGCAGCGGCTAAAATTTTACAAGTTGGTAGCACGCTGGCTGAACTAGTGTCAGCAGCAGCATGCCACGGCATTGGGGGAAGTGGGCCAAGCCTTTAAAGGCTGTGGGGGCACTGGCCACAACAGTGCCGCTCCTCCACAACTTGCTTCTGGAGAAAGCTGCCACAATATGTTTTCTGTGCATGCACGCAATCAACATAAAAAAATAACTCCATACTGTACTTTGCAAAGCAAACTATATCTCTGTGCAGGTGTCACATTATGCATCACTTTTTGCTTAACTTGCATTAAAAAAGTGACACGTGTCACTCTCTTGATACAAGCTACTGTACAGTATGGGAAACTATCACAAATGCATCAAACATTTTGAAATAGCATGTATTCCTGTGCCTGTGTCCAGACCTGTGATAATACCACAATGTGTTGAAAGACACTCGGTATAATAATTCAAACCAAATCCAAATTGCTTTTCTTTCTTTACTAAAAAGAGAAAACTACACGCCCCTTTAATAAATGAATGAGTGAACATAAGCTGCTTATAGCCACCCATTCATGGGACATGTATTGCTTTGGACCAAAAATGAAAGCTAGTAAAAGACTCTTCCTCTGCTTTGCCTCGTTAGTATGTGCAGCCTTTTTCTAAAACACCTTTAATAACTACAGCTGGTGATTTCATTGAGTCTTGCCCAAGTCTAAATATGAGGACTATTTTTGATTCCTGCTCTCACTTTACAGAGAGACTCTGTGGACGTGATATTTTTGGACTTTTCAAAAGCCTTTGATAAGCTTCCTCATCTTGAACTTATAAATACACTAAAAAAATTCTAATTTAACAGTAACATAATCAAATGGATCAATGCCTGGTTAAATGAGAGGAGACAGAGGGTGATAATACAAGGAGAGATGTCAAATTGGGCTAGAGTGATGAGTGGGGTGCTGCAGGGCTCTGCCTTGGGTCCCTGCCTTTTCAATATTTTCATTACATCATTAAAAAATAGATCACAAGGATATTTGTGTAATGAAGTTTGTAGATGATTGTTGGATTAGTGCCATTGCCAATACTAAGGAAAACATTACTAATATGCAAAATGCCGTGGACAATATCAATAAATGGACTAAAATGAGCAAACTGGAAATGAATTCTGCCAAATGCACAGTCGTGCACATGGGGAGAAACAATATAGGACATACATACAAAATCAGAAATACCGAATTAAGGGAAACAGTTGAGGAAAGAGATTTAGGAGTTACAATCAGCACATATTTGTTTGTGGGCAGAAAAAAATGCCAACAGAGGCAGAAGCCCAGTACAAAAGGGCAGCCTGCAGCACCAGGAGAAACAGAATGGGTGAGTGAGGCAGGAGGAGTGAGCGACCTCAAAGGAGCTCTGTTGGGACACTTGCGGATTTCTTTGTGGGCAGGAAAAGGTGCCAAGGCAGGCAGGAGCCCAGTACAAAAGGGCAGCCTGCAGCACCGGGAGAAACAGAATGAGCGAGTGAGAGAGGTGGAGTGAGCTAGCTCAACGGAAGTCTATCGTGACTGCTGCAGATTTATTTCTGGGCAGGAAAAGACGGCACTGCAGGCAAGAGCCCAGTACAAGAGCCAGCCTGCAGCGCCGGCAGAGAGCTGGGAATAATTGGTGAGGAGAGAGTGGCGACCTCAACGAGCTGTGTCGGGACTGCTGCACATGTGTTTGTGGGCAGACAAAGCCGGTAACACAGGCAAGAAACTAGTATAAAACGGCAGCCTGCAGCAGTGGGAAACACAGAATGAGCAAGTGAGGAAGGGGGAGTGAGTGAGCTCAATGGAGCTCTGTTGGGACTGCTGCGGATTTCTTTGTGGGCAGAAAAAAGCAGCAATGCATGCAGGGGCCCAGTACAAAAGTGCAGCCTGCAGTGGCGGGTGAAACAGAACGAACGAGTGAGAGAGGGGGAGTGAGTGAGCAAGCTCAATGCAGCTCTATCATGACTGCTGCAGATTTGTTTGTGGGCAGAAAAGGGTGGCAACGCACGCAGGAGCTCAGTACAAAAGAGCAGGCTGCAGCGCTGGCAGAAATGGAACAAGCGAGTGAGACAGAGGGAGTGAGTGAGGCCAATGAAGCTCTGTCGGGACTGCTGTAGATTTGTTTGTGGGCAGAAAAAAATGCCAACAGAGGCAGAAGCCCAGTACAAAAGGGCAGCCTGCAGCACCAGGAGAAACAGAATAAGTGAGTGAGACAGGGGAAGTGAGCAACCTCAAAGGAGCTCTGTTGGGACAGTTGCGGGTTTCTTTGTGGGCAGGAAAAGGTGCCAAGGCAGGCAGGAGTCCAGTACAAAAGGGCATCCTGCAGCGCCACGAGAAACAGAACGAGCGAGTGAGAGAGGTGGAGTGAGTGAGCTCAACGGAGGTCTATCGTGACTGCTGCAGATTTATTTCTGGGCAGGAAAAGGCGGCAATGCAGGCAGGAGCCCAGTACAAAAGGCCAGCCTGCAACGCCGGCAGAAATGGAACGAGCGAGTGACAGAGGGAGAGTGAGCGACCTCAACACAGCTGTGTCGGGACTGCTGCACATGTCTTTGTGGGCAGATAAAGCCGGTAACACAGGCAGGAACCCAGTACAAAAGGGCAGCCTGCAGCAGTGGGAGACACAGAACGAGCGAGTGAGGGAGGGGGAGTGAGTGAGCTCAATAGAGCTCTGTTGGGACTGCTGTGGATTTCTTTGTGGGCAGAAAAAAAGCAGCAATGCATGCAGGGGCCCAGTACAAAAGGGCAGTCTGCAGCGGTGGGAGAAACAGGACGAACAAGTGAGAGGGAGGAGTGAGTGAGCAAGCTCAATGGAGCTCTATCATGACTGCTGCAGATTTGTTTGTGGCCAGAAGAAGGCGGCAATGCAGGCAGGAGCCCAGTATAAAAGGGCAGTCTGCAGCGCCGAGAGAAATGGAACGAGCGAGTGAGAGTGGGGGAGTGAGCGAGCTCAAAGGAGCTCTGTCGGGACTGCTGCAGATTTCTTCATGGCCAGAAAAAGGCACCAGCAGAGGCAGGAGACCACTACAAAATGGCAGCCTGCAGCACCAGGAGAAACAGAATGAGCAAGTGAGACACGCAGAGTGAGCAACCTCAACAGAGCTCTGTCGGGACAGTTACGGATTTCTTTGTGGGCAGAAAAGAAAAATTACTCACCTTACTAATGTTGTTTCTTCTAATGGAGTCTTGCTATATTCTGACATATGCAGTGATGTCCAACCTTTGAACTGCCCCGGAGAGGAAAGAGTTAACTTTCCATGCCAGGCATGGAACGCTGAGCTCGAACTCGGTTGAAACTCTGTCTGTTGTTCTTCAAACTTAAACTGTCAGACCGTCTTTACGAGTTAAACTCACTGAGGTCCTGTGTGGAAGCTGTAAACCTACACTAGCCAACTGGCTACTAAACATAAGAACACATTTTTTTGGTCCCAAAACAAAGACTCAAGTCAGAAGACCCAAAAAATAAAAAACACAACACCAAGTCACCCCAAGAAAAGAGGGGTGAAAAACAACAAGGTGGGCACCTACTAAGTGCCAACACTGCACTGCCCACCCACATCCCAAAAACAGAGGTTCTGAGAGGGGCAGGCAGGGGGGGAGGTCAGAATATAGCAAGACTCCATTAGAAGAAACAACATTACTAAGGTGAGTAATTTTTTCTTCAATCAACATGAAGTCTTGCTATATTCTGACCTATGCAGACTACAAAGCAGTACCTCCATGGAGGAGGGACAGAACCTACTTATGAAATAGGCTCTGAAGCACAGCTGTGCCAAACCGAGCATCACTCCTAGCCTGGATGTCCAGGGAGTAATTCTTGGTGAAAGTGTGAACTGTTTTCCAGGTAGCTGCTTGACATATCTCTAGAATAGGGATGTCCCTGGCAGCCAGGAAGCAGCTGTACCTCTGGTAGAGTGAGCCCTCAGGCCTGAGGAGGAACCTTACCCAGTTTTCATAGCAAATTGGATACAAGAGACAATCCACCTGGCAATGGATCTTTTAGTGGCAGGTTTCCTTTACCAACCTCCCATAAGTGAGGAACAGTTGGAGGAGTCAAACCTGTGACCCTTGGTACGCTCTATGTAGTAACTAAGGGCTCTCTTCACATCTAGCTGTGCAGCCTCCTCTCGCCAGAGGAGAATGGTCAGTAAGTAAACTGGAAGAGATATAGATTGATTAAGGTGGAAATCTGAAACCACCTTAGGCAAGAACTTCCTGTTAGTCCTGAGGACCACCTTATCTCTATGAAAGGAGATAAAATCAGGCTCCACTGACAAAGCTTGTAATTCACTTATGCGTCTGGCAGAAGGGATGGCTACCAGAAACACAGTCTTCCAAGTCAAGTACTTAAGCTATGTTGAAGACAAAGGCTCAAAGGGGGGGTTGCATAAGCTGAGCAATGCAAACATTAAGATCCCAGGCGGGGGCAGGGTCCCTGAATGGAGGGTTGGTGTGAAGCAATCCCTTGAAAAACTTGGAGAATACAGGGTCAGCTGAAATAGAAGAGGGCTTACCTGCTGAAATAAAAGCAGACACGGCTGCCAGATGCACTTTTAGGGTAGCTGGCCTCAGACCCAAGGTATTTAAGTGGACCATATAATCCAATACTGTGGGTAAATCAGCAGATTCTGGGGAAATATGCTTTCCAGAGCACCATATGGGAAACCTTTTCCATTTGGAATTATAGGTAGCCCTGGTGGAAGGTTTCTGAGAAGCCTTCAGGATATCCATTACACCTTGGGAGAGGTGTAAATTAGCAAATTCTAACTCTTCAAGAGCCAGGCCTTGAGATTGAGAGATTTGAGGTTCGGGTACCCTCCCCTGAGCACAGGTTAACAGGTTGTAATTCCTGGGGAGACACAGGGGAAGATGGACTGCTAAGGACAGTAGGAGTGGATACCAGGGTTGTCTGGCCCAATCTGGAGCAATCAGGATCATCTTGCAGGGTTGAGATCTGATTTTGACTAGCACTTTGAACAGGAGAGGGAAGGGGAAAAGCATAGAGAAACTTCCCTTCCCAATTGAGAACTAAGGCATCCAGAGGGACTGAGCCCAACACTGGGGGCCTGCAGCAAAAAAGGGGAAGTTGGTGATTGTCTGGGGCCCCAAAAAGATCTATCTGCGGGGTGCCCCATCTGGAAAATATTACTTCCAAAACCAGGGGGTCCAGAGACCACTCGTGGTGGCCCTGGGAAATCCTGCTGAGAGCATCTGCCAGGACATTGTCCTTGCCTGGGAGGTGAACTGCCATCAGGGAGGTGTTCAGGGAGTAAGCCAGAGACCACAACTTCATTGCTTCGGTGCACAAGGCCATAGACCGAGTGCCCCCTTGCTTGTTGATGCACCACATTGTGGTGGTCTTGTCTGTTCTGACCTGCACAATCTTGTTCTGAACAGATGTGGAAAAAGCTTGAAGTGCTAGAAAAACTGCTCTGAGTTCCAACAAGTTGATGTGGAGCAGAGATTCCTGAGAGGACCACAACCCCTGGGTGGTGAGGTCGCCCATGTGAGCTCCCCACCCAATAGGGATGCATCTGTAGTAAGGATTAAGGAGTGAGACTGAGAGACAAAAGGAACCCCTTGTCTCAGATTGCTCTGATCCTGCCACCACTGTAGGGCCTGGATCAGGGTTCGAGTAACTGGGATCAATTTGGTTAGAGGGTCTTTCCTTTGAGACCAAAAGGCTCTCACATGGAACTGAATGTCCCTCATCTGAAACCGTGCTCCCTGCACTACTGCTGTAGAAGCAGCCATGTGCCCCAGGAGCTGTAGAAAATGCCTTGCTGGTCGAGACACCTGTAGGGTGAATGAGGAGGCCAGAGAGACCAAGGTCCTTGCCCTGTCCAAAGGAAGGAAGGAAGGCTCTGGCTTTTTCTGTGTTCAGCTCTGCGCCTATGAAGGTGAGGAGCTGGACAGGTTCAAAACTGACTTTGAAAGATTCAGAAGGAAACCTAGAGAGGTGAGCAGTTGCTGGGTTTTCTGTAGGTGTAACTTGACTTGGTCTGGGGACTGGCCTACTATGAGGCAGTCGTCCAGGTAAAGGAAAATGGCAATTTTTTGCCTTCTTAGAGAAGAAGCTACTACTGCCAGGCATTTTGTGAATACCCTTGGAGCAGAGGTGAGGCCAAAGGGCATTGCTCTGAACTGGTAATGGCCTGAGGGCAGCTTGAACCTGAGGTACTTTCGATGGGAGCTTCTGATGAGAATATGGAAGTAGGCATCCTTGTGGTCCAGGGACACTAGCCAGTCCCCTGGCCTTAGAGAGGGTAGAATAATTCCCAGAGTCACCATTTTGAATTTTGGTTTTAAAAGGTGCTTGTTTAAATATCTGAGATCCAGGATGGGCCGCCATTCTCCTGTCTTTTTTGGGGTAAGGAAGTACCTGGAGTACAATCCTTTGCCCTGGTGTAGGGGTGGAACCCTTTCCACAACTCTGAGAGCCAGGAGGGAAGAGACCTCTGCCTCTAGGGCAAGTGCCTCTGAGGGATTTGCAGGTGGAAAGAATCTGATTCTCAGCTTTGGAAATTTTTTGAAGCTGAGAACCAGTCCCTGGCTTACTACTTCCAGGACCCACCTGTCTGATGTTAGAGACTCCCAGTCCTGGACAAAGTAAGCCAGCCTGCCCCCTACAGGTAGCTGAGAATCGGCCCTGGCAATCCCATCAGGGTGCCTGCTTGGCAGAGGCTTTGGGTTGAGGGGTAGAAGCAGGCCTACTTGTACCCCATCTGCCTCTCCCTCTAAAGAACCCCTCTGGGTGTAAGCAGAAGAGAAGGCCTGGGCTTGGTAAAAAGGCCTATGAAAAGGCCTGCCCCTGCCCCTGGAAAGCTGCCTTTGAGGAGTGGCCTGCCTTTCCTTGGCCTGTGCACTCCTATAGGTGGTCCTATACTCATCCATTTTCTTCATGTAATTCTCTGTCTGCTCCCCAAACAGAGAATTACCCACAACTGGAAAATCCATGGCCTTAGTCTGGGTATCCTGTGACAGGCTAGTACATCTGAGCCAAGCCATTCTGCGAAGTGCCACAGATGTAGCCATGACTCTTGATGACACATCATTTGAGTCCACTGCAGCATGGAATTGCACCTTGGATGCCTCAGTACCATCAGCAGCCACCTGCTCCAGCTCCTTGGCAAGCTGGCCAGGGACCTGTTTTGCTAGAGCCATAACAGTATCCCATCTGGATTTCTGATATCTAGCAACATAAGCCATATAATTTGCCTGTCTGAGTCCCAAGGATGCTGCCATGTACTGTTTCTTTGCCATGGCATCAATTCTCCTGGAGTCCTTGTCCGGGGGGTGTGAAGCCAAGGAATATTTGCCTTGTCACAGGCTGCAGCCTGCACTACCCCAACATGGCTGCATTGTTGTGAAAGGAACTCCATGTCACTGCCTGACAATGTGTACCTCTTGTCCATTCTTTTATCCACAGGAGGTATAGTGTGAGGAGTTTTTAGAATTTTAAATGTCTGTTTCCCAAAAGATTTATGCAAGCGAATAGACAGTCTCCTAAACTCTGGGATATCCATCATTTCCACATAGTCAGGCTCCTCTTGGTCATCCACAACTTCCTCCATAAGGAGCTGGAGGGTTTCAACAACTTTCTTATAAAAGATAAAATGAGAAGGGGACTCAGCAAGCCTAGGAGGAGACACTCCTGAAGGTCTGTCTGGGGAGATGTCCGGGTCAATAGGCACATCCAGACTTTCATATCCACATTCACTCTCCTCATACTCCTCTTCCCCCTCCTCCGGTTCATAAAATTCCTCTAAATCATACTCTTGAACCGGTGGAACTGGCCGAACCGGACGCTTACCTGATGGTGCCGGTTTGATCAGAACCGGGGAAAGCGACTGGACAATTTGAATCGCTTTGGCTATTTCTTCAGCGGTTGGAGAAGAAAGTTTTGGCTCCACACCAGCTGATTTCCTAGTCCTCTTTGCTGGAACCGACCCCTCAGAGTCGGATCTCCTTTGGCCCGAAGAAGTCTCGCCCTGGTCAGAGGGCACTCCCTCTGGTTCGGTTGGAACCGAACCAGGCTGGCCATCCGGTTCAGCGGACATTTTGCCCTCCCTTTCCTTGAGCCTACCGACTCTTTTTTCCAGAGTAGCTGCAGGAACATTTTTACAAATCTGGCAGCCTGCATAGAGGTGGTCAAACCCCAGACAATAAGAAAAAATTACTCACCTTAGTAATGTTGTTTCTTCTAATGGAGTCTTGCTATATTATGACATATGCAGTCTGACCCAGCCTTCGAACTGCTCCAGAGGTGAAAGAGTTAATTTTCCATGCAGGCATGGAATCTTGAGCGCGAGCTCGGTTGAAAACTCTGTCTGTTGTTCTTTAAACTCAAACTGTCAGATCTTTACGAGCAATACTCACTAAGGTTCTGTGTGGAAGCTGTAAACCTACACTAGCCAACTGGCTACTAAATATTAACACATTTTTTGGTCCCAAAACCAAGACTCAAGTCAGGGGATCCAAAAAATGAAAAAACACAACAGTAAGCACCCAGAAAAAAAGAGGGTGAAGAAAACAAAAAGGGCAACTACTAAGTGCCAACCAAGCACTGCCCACCCACATCCCAAAACAGAGGTTCTGAGAGGGGCAGGCAGGCAGGGAGGTCATAATATAGCAAGACTCCATTAGAAGAAACAACATTACTAAGGTGAGTAATTTTTTCTTCAAACAACATGAAGTCTTGCTATATTATGACATATGCAGACTACACAGCAGTACCTCCATGGAGGAGGGCAGAACCTACTTAGGAAACAGGCTCTGAAGCACAGCTGTGCCAAACCGAGCATCACTCCTAGCCTGGATGTCCAGGGAGTAATGCTTCGTGAAAGTGTGAACTGTTTTCCAGGTAGCTGCTTGACATATCTCTATGATAGGGATGTCCCTGGCTGCAGCCAGGGACACAGCTGTACCTCTGGTAGAGTGAGCCCTCAGGCCTGAGGGGGGAACTTTGCCCAGTTTTTGATAACAAAATTGAATACAAGAGACAATCCACCTGGCAATGGATCTTTTAGTGGCAGGTTTCCCTTTACCCACCTCACCATAAGTGAGGAATAGTTGAAGGGAATCAAACCTGTGACCCTTGGTATGCTCTATGTAGTAGCTAAGGGCTCTTTTGACGTCTAAACTGTGCAATCTCCTCTCACCAGAGGAAGAATGGTCAGTGAAGTACACAGGGAGAGACATAGATTGATTCAGATGAAAGTCCGATACCACTTTAGGCAAGAACTTTCTATTAGTCCTGAGGACCACTTTATCCCTATGAAAGGAGATAAAATCAGGTTCTACTGACAATGCTTGTAGTTCACTTATGCGCCTGGCAGAAGTGATGGCCACCAAAAACACAGTCTTCCAAGTCAAGTACTTAAGCTCTGCTGAAGACAGGGGTTCAAAAGGTGGTTGCATAAGCTGGGCAATGCAAACATTAAGATCCCAGGCAGGGGCAGGGTCCCTGAATGGGGGGTTGGTGTGAAGCAACCCCTTGAAAAACTTGGAGAATACCGGATGAGCTGAAAGGGAAGAGTGTTTACCTGCTGATAAGAATTCAGACATGGCTGCCAGGTGCACTTTTAGGGTAGCAGGTCTCAGCCCCAAAGAATTCAAGTGTACCATATAATCCAGAACTGTGGGCAAGCCGGCAGACTCTGGAGAAATATTTTTGCCAGAACACCATATGGAAAATCTCTTCCACTTGGAATTATAAGTAGCCCTAGTGGAAGGCTTCCTAGAAGCCTTCAAGATATCGAGTACACCTTGAGAAAGGTGTAGGTCAGCAAACTCTAACTCTTCCAGAGCCAGGCCTTGAGATTGAGAGATTTGAGATCCGGGTACCAAACTCTCCCCTGGGCACAGGATAACAGATTGTGATTCCTGGGAGACACAGGGGAAGGTGGACTGCTAGGGACAAAAGGAGTGGATACCAGGGCTGTCTGGCCCAATCTGGAGCAATCAGAATCATCTTGCAAGGTTGAGATCTGATTTTGACTAGCACCTTGAACAGGAGAGGGAAGGGGAAAGCATAGAGAAACCTCCCTTCCCAGTTGAGAAGGAAGGCATCCAGAGGGACTGAGCCCAACACTGGGGGCCTGCAGCAAAAACAGGAAGTTGGTGATTGTCTGGGGCTGCAAAAAGATCTATCTGAGGAGTGCCCCACCTGGCGAACACTACCTCCAGAATTAGGGGATCCAGTGACCATTCGTGATGGCCCTGGGAAATCCTGCTGAGAGCATCTGCCAGGACATTGTCCTTGCCTGGGAGGTGAACTGCCATAAGGGAGGTGTTCAGGGAATAAGCCAGAGACCACAACTTCATTGCTTCGGTGCACAAGGCCGTAGACCGTGCCCCTTGCTTGTTGATGTACCACATCGTAGTGGTGTTGTCTGTTCTGACCTGTACCACCTTGTTCTGAACAGATGTGGAAAAGCTTGAAGTGCTAGAAAAACTGCTCTGAGTTCCAACAGATTGATGTGGAGCAGAGATTCCTGAGGGGACCACAATCCCTGAGTGGTGAGGTTGCCCATGTGAGCTCCCACCCCAAGAGGGATGCATCTGTAGTAAGGGTCAAGGAGTGAGACTGAGGGATGAAGGAACCCCTGTCTCAGATTGCTCTGATCCTGCCACCACTGTAGGGCCTGGATCAGGGTTCGAAGTTACTGGGATCAACTTGGTTAGAGGATCTTTCCTTTGAGACCAGAAGGCTCTCAAGTGGAACTGAATGTCCCTCATCTGAAATATTGCTCCCTGCACTACTGCTGTGGAAGCAGCCATGTGCCCTAGGAGCTGCAGAAAATGCCTTGCTGGTCGAGAGACCTGCAGAGTGAAGGAGGAGGCCAGAGAAACTATAGTCTACTCTTTCTAGAGGAAGGAAGGCTCTGGCCTGAAGAATGTTCAGTTCTGCGCCTATGAAGGTGAGTAGCTGAACAGGCTCTAGAACTGACTTTGGGAGGTTGAGAAGGAAACCTAGAGATGTAAGCAGCTGCTGGGTAACCTGAAGGTGTAATTTGACTTGTTCTGGGGACCGGCCCACTATGAGCCAGTCATCCAGGTAAGGCAAGATGGCAATCTTTTGCCTTCTTAAATGAGCAACTGCTACTGCCAGGCATTTTGTGAATACCCTTGGGGCAGAGGTGAGACCGAAGGGCATTGCTCTGAACTGATAATGGCCTCAGGGCAGTTCAAATCTGAAGTACTTTCGGTGGGAGTTTCTGATGAGAACATGGAAGTAGGCATCCTTGAGGTCCAGGGATGCTAGCAGTCCTGGCTTAGAGAGGGTAAAATAATTCCCAGAGTCACCATTTTGAATTTTGGTTTTAAAAGGTGCTTGTTTAGGTATCTGAGATCCAGGATGGGCCGCCATTCTCCTGTCTTTTGGGGGTAAGGAAGTACCTGGAGTACAGTCCTTTGCCCTGGTGTAGGAAGGAACCTTCTACAGCTCTGAGAGCTAGAGGGTTGAAACTTCTGTTTCTAAGCGAGACCTCTGATGGATTTGCAGGTGGAAAGGATCTGGAATCTCATCTTTGGAAATTTTTTGAAGCTGAGAACCAGTCCCTGGCTTACTACTTCCAGGACCCACTTGTCTGATGTTAAAGACTTCCAGTCCTGGACGAAGTAAGCCAGCCTGCCCCCTACAGGTAGTGGAGAATCGGCCCTGGCAATCCCATCAGGGTGCCTGTTTTGCAGGGGCTTTAGGCTGAGGGGTGGGAGCAGGCCTGCTTGTGCCCTGTCTGCCTCTCCCTCTGAAGAACCCCCTCTGGGCATAGGCTGAAGAGGAGGTCTGGGCTTGTAAAAGGCCTGTGAAAAGGCCTGCCCTACCCCTGGAAAGCTGCCTCTGAGGAGTGGCCTGCCTTTCCTTGGCCTGTGCACCCCTATAGGTGGTCCTATACTCATCCATTTTCTTCATGTAATTCTTCTGCTCCCAAACAGAGAGTTACCCACAACAGGAAAATCCATGGCCTTAGCCTGGGTATCTGTGACAGGCTAGTACACCTGAGCCAAGCCATTCTGCGAAAAGCCACAGATGTAGCCATGACTCTGAAGATACATCATTAGAGTCCACTGCAGCATGGAATTGCACCTTGGATGCCTCAATACCATCAGCAGCCACCTGCTCCAGCTCCTTGGCAAGCTGGCCAGGGACCTGCTTACAGAGCCATAACAGTATCCCATCTGGATTTCTGGTATCTTGCAACATAGGCCATATAATTTGCCTGTCTGAGTCCCAAGGATGCTGCCATGTATTGTTTCTTAGCCATGGCATCAATCCTCCTGGAGTCCTTTTCAGGGGGGTGTGAAGCCAAGGGAATATTTGCCTTATCACAGACTGCAGCCTGCACTACCCCAACATGGCTGCATTGTTGTGAGAGGAACTCCGTGTCAGAGCCTGACAATGTGTACCTCCTGTCCATTTTTTTATCCACAGGAGGTATAGTGTGAGGAGCTTTTAAAATTTTTACTGTCTGTTTCCTGAAAGATTTATGTAAGGGAATAGACAATCTCCTAGACTCTGGGATATCCATCCTTTCCACATAGTCAGGCTCCTCCTGGTCATCCACAGCTTCCTCCACAGGGAGCTGGAGGGTTTCAGCCACTTTTTTATAAAACATAAAATGAGAAGGGGACTCAGAAAGCCTAGGGGGAGATACTTCTAGAGGTCTGTCTGAGGGAGATGTCCGGTTCAATGGGCACATCCAGACTTTCAAAATCACATTCACTCTCCTCATAATCTTCCTCCCCCTCCTCCGGTTCATAAAAATCCTCTATGTCATATTCTTGAACCGGTGGAACCGACCGAACCGACCGCTTACCTGATGGTGCCGGTTCGGTCGGAACTGGGGAAAGCGACTGGACAATTTTGATCGCTTTGGCTATCTCTGCAGCAGTTGGAGAAAGGATTTTAGGCTCCACACCTGCTGATTTTCTAGTCCTTTTAGCTGGAACCGACTCCTCCGAGTCAGCTCTCCTTTGGCCCGAGGAAGTCTCACCCTGGTCAGAGGGCACTCCCTCTGGTTCGGTTGGCACCGAACCGGGCTGGCCATCCGGGTCAGTGGACTTCTTGGCCTCTCGTTCCTGAGCCTACCAACTCTCTTATCCAGAGTAGCTGCAGGGAAATTCTTGCATATCTGGCAGTCTGCATTAAGGTGGTCAAACCCCAGACAATAGACACATGTGGTGTGTGGGTCAGCCTTGGCAAAAGCTTCCCCACAGACACTATAGTGTTGAAACCCAGTGGGCCCGGTTTTTCTTTTGGATTTCTCAGACATAATGCCAGCCTAACCAAAAACTTGCCCGTTAACAGCAATCAGCCAAGCAAGACACCCTTATCGGTTCCCAACCGTGTCACGGGTCGTGGAAAAAAACGTAATGAAATCCGTTTTTTTTAGAACCGATAAGAACCGGGAACCGCACTTCTAAGTACAATTTCATGAATTTTTACAACAACCTGATCGGTTCAAACCGAACCGATAATACCGTTTACAAGTTCCACACAGAAATATGTAAAACCTATCTATCTTACGATACCACAGACAGAGCTTGAACCGATCGGTTTGCGGTTAAAATAAATATAATGCGGTTGAATTTAACCAGAAAAGACACTTTTAACCGACAAAATGAACCGAGCAGAAGGAGGAATCTCTCGAGCGACTGTTCAGTGAGGCGGAGTAAAGAATCTGACAGTTTGAGTTTGAAGAACAACAGACAGAGTTTTCAACTGAGCTCGCACTCAAGATTCCATGCCTGCATGGAAACTTAACTCTTTCACCTCCGGAGCAGTTTGAAGGCTGGGTCAAACTGCATATGTCATAATATAGCAAGACTTCATGTTGTTTGAAACACAGGTGGTGTGGGGATCAGCCTTGGCAAAGGCTTCCCCACACACACTGCAGTGTTGAAACCCAGTGGGCCCGGTTTTTCTTTTGGGTTTCTCAGACATAGTGCCAGTCCTATCCAAACTTACCCATTTATGGCAATCCACCAGGTAAGACCCTCTTATTGGTTCCCAACCGTGTCACAGGTCATGGAAAGAACCGTAATAAAATCAGTTTTTTTTAGAACCGATAGAACCGATAACCACACTCTAAATGACAGATTAAGATATTTTAGACAACCTGATCGGTTCAAACCGAACCGATAAAACGTTTACAAGTTCCACATAGAAGAAATAAATGTAAAACCTATCTAGTACTCACAATACCACAGACAGAGTCTGAACTGACCAGTTGCGGTTTAAATTCGGTCGAAAACTGAGAAAAACTATACTTTTACCGACAAAATGAACCGAGCAGAAGGAGAAATCTCCGGAGCGACTGTTCAGTGAGGCGGAGTAAAGAATCTGACGGTTTGAGTTTGAAGAACAACAGACAGAGTTTCAACCGAGCTCGAGCTCAGCATTCCATGCCTGACATGGAAAGTTAACTCTTTCCTCTCTGGGGCAGTTCAAAGGTTGGACATCACTGCATATGTCAGAATATAGCAAGACTTCATGTTGTTTGAAAGGTGCCAATGCAAGCAGAAGCCCAGTACAAAAGGGCAGCCTGCAGCACCAGGAGTAACACAACGAGTGAGTGAGAGAGGGGGAGTGAGCGAGCTCAACAGAGATCTAGCGTGACTGCTGCAGATTTCTTTGTGGGCAGAAAAAGGCGGCAACGCAGGCAGGAGCCCAGTACAAAAGGCCAGCCTGCAGTGCTGGCAGAAACGGAATGAGCAAGTGAGAGAGGGGGAGTGAGCTACCTCAATGGACCTGTGTCACGACTGCTGCAGATTTCTTTGTGGGCAGAAAAAGCCGCCAACAGAGCCAGGAGTCCAGTACAAAAGGGCAGCCTGAAGTGCCGGGAGAAACAGAATGAGTGAGTGAGAGAGGGAAGTGACCCACCTCAACGGAGCTCTGTCAGGACAGCTGCAGGTTTCTTTGTGGGCAGCAAAACATGCCAATGCAGGCAGAAGTCCAGTACAAAAGAACAGCCTGCAGCACCAGGAGAAACAGAATGAGTGAGTGAGACAGGCGGAGAGAGTGACCTCAAGGGAGCTCTGTCGGGACAGCTGCAGATTTCTTTGTGGGCAGAAAAAGGTGCCAATGCAGGCAGAAGCCCAGTACAAAAGGGCAGCCTGTAGCGCCGGGAGAAACACAATGAATGAGTGAGAGAGGGGGAGTGATTGAGATCAACAGACCTCTATCGTGACTGCTGCGGATTGCTTTGTGGGCAGAAAAAGGCGGCAACGCAGGCAGGAGCCCAGTACAAAAGGCCAGCCTACAGCGCAGGCAGAAACAGAACGAGCGAGTGAGAGAGGAGGAGTGACCCACCTCAACAGAGCTCTGTCAGGACAGCTGCAGATTTCTTTGTGGGCAGAAAAATGTGCCAACACAGGCAGGAGCCCAGTACAAAAGAGCAGCCTGCAGCACCGGGAGAAACAGAATGAGCGAGTGTCACGGGGCAGCGAACGAGCTCAACGGACCAACGCAATCAACATTCAGCATTGACAAATGCTTGTTTATATCAGCAATTGCCTGTAATATGGTGCTACATACAAGCTTGTGACATTTGTTTTAGTTTTACTGACTGGCCCTGTTTATCACAGGAGTTCTGTTTTGTTTTCTAATCTTATTAAACCCATAAATTGTCATTTCTATAAAAAAATCAGATTGCAGGGGGATATATTAATTCTTCTAGACTAGTTCAATTCCCCCTTCTCTTGACCAACATAACTGCGGTAGATGATTGGAATTGATGGGGAAAGGGGGATAAAATTATTTTGCTTGCATAAAGAGTATAAAGTGTTGTTACTATATGATTGGATTTGCAGGGTTTATTTGGTTTGTTGGTTAACTCGGTTGGGTTGCCAGAACTATCACAAGAGGGTTGCAATGAGGCTGGATCCAAACATTCTATATGACCTTATTGGTAGTCTAACTTTCAAGCACAAATTGCAGGAATGCATGGAACTCATGGCAGGAAGGCCTAGGACAGCACTGGCCCCCCTCCACTTGTATGTCTCATTGCTTTACAAGCAATGAATAACTGCATCAGCCATGAGATGAGTTCAGGATGATAAGGGAAGCTGCAGGAGGTCAAATAGTTAAGTCTGGTAACTTTAAGATCACACAGTATGTGGCAGTGGTGGGATTCAAACCTGGGTCTCCAGGTTCACAGCTGTCCATATTAACCACTGGTCCAGGCTGCCTCCAAAAGGCTTGTAATAATATTTCTGATTAATTAGTTGTATATTTATCTGCTACTTCATTTTTAGTTGTAAAAAGTTAATTTATGAAAAAGCAGCCCATTTTGTTTTCATTTGTTTATTTGGCTTTAAACAGCGCCTGACACCGTTAGAGAAACTTGGAAAAAATGTGAGATTTAGACAGTTCAGTTTATATTTCACGTATTTTCTATAATTATTTACCTTTTTTCTTTATTACAGAGCACAGCTGTACAAAAGAGGCGTACTGTCCCTTAGACTTTATCTGTTATTTCTGCTATCCTACATATGACATCATAATCCATGTTGCACCTGGAAACAAGCTTCTTCTGGTCATGGTGCTTTTCCTGGTTACTAACTTTTAAATAAATAAATGAATAAAATAATCCCCCATTTAAGGCATTGTAATTATCCCCACAGCACCAGACTGTGATGTCATAAACAGAACTGTGTTGTCAGATGTAGCAAGCAGCCAGAACAGATAGGGCAGTGATCCTGTTCACATGCAAATGTCCTTAGTGATAAAGAAGAATGAGAAATACAGAAACAATACTAAAATATAAGCAGACTTGTGCTAAACATTACATTTTCTCAAAGTTGTCACAATGGTGTCAGGGGCTCTTTAAAGGTAGTTAATGTGGTCTGTAATAAGACCTGGTGCCAATAATGTATTTTGCTTTTTACTTCTCTGTGTATTGTTTCAAACAACTGGACACATCACTGTATAAAGTACATGCTAACTTCAAAGTTCAAACTAAAAATGCCTGTCAAAAAATGCATTACAGAAGAAAAATAACAAAATGCAAAACATAAGGCAGTCTAGCAGGGTACCTCCTGCTACAGTACCTCAGAGCTCTCTTTATCTGAACCTCTCCTCCTAACAGGAGACAGCTTTATGGACCCTGGGCCCAATTATCCAATAAACTACATTTCCCAGAGGCCACACTAACATGTGGCCCATGGTTGTTTAATGCATGTTTTATTTTATTTTTCTAAAAATGCCTGTCTGGCAATTTGTTACAGAAAAAAACACGAAAGAAAACCTCTCTTTCGCTATACATACAATATATATATATATATATATATATGGTGTGTGTGTATAATACATATATATATATATCAATCTAGCAGGTCTCCTCTTGCTGCGATAAACATACCTAAATTAAGCGGACGACAGCTATATGCACCCATCTGCCCTAGATATCACCAGTATGAGTAGTGACAGTGTCACTACGTCAAAGTCCTTCCTGTGTCTTGCATAATAGTGGTGCAAAATAAAATGGGCAAGGAAATCCCTGTGTCTTGATTGGCTGAGACTTGGTTCTAGCCATGGCAGTAAGACAGTACCACCAATGGCTAAAAACAAGTCCCTGCCAACCAGGGCAACTCACAGAATACATAAGCCACTCAATTCCTAATTTCCATCACAAACATGGCTGCAGCCTTTACTTGTATATAAAAAACCTCAACAAAGCCCTAAAAATAAAAGTTCATTCAATTAAATAAAGTAAGCAAATAATTTCAAGTTATTTACATTCATGAGCCCTACCCCCCCACCTTACACCCTTACACACATGCGCAGATTTTTATAATCAAGTACTGTTTACAGTTTTCATTGCTGATGCTTCGACCATGAAAAATATCCCCCTCTTATCCCTCCCTACCACTTTCCCAGACAACTACATGCTCCTTAACTGGCAACAGATAACACTGAGTTTCTGGTTCCCCTTGAGGCCCGTGACTTTGTGTGTATGCCAGTGAAACTCTGAAGAATTTTGAAATCATGTATTCCATGTTACCATTCTGTGTGGCGGGGGGTGGGGTTGAGGGGCATTTTACTACTGGCATAATGAAGAGCTTTGAATTCATCTATTCTATGGTAAACAATCACACAATGTTTTGAGTGTGAAAAAGGCAGATGACTGGCCGGTGAAAAACATCTGTGGAGGGACTTTTTTTACATTACTTAGCAAAATTTTAGTATATTTTTTGTGACTTTGAAAACCTTTAGAATGTTCTTTTTTTTTTAAATTGCCTATTGGCCTATTTTATATAAGCAATATGACATGGCTGGGTCTGGGTGTGGGGGTATTTCAGTCCTACCAGTGCTACCAACACCCAGCCATGTCTTATTGCTTACATGGCTTCACTAACTTTCATGCACAAAATTCACTCACACAGCCTGCACTTTCTGTGACATTGCATTCAAAAATGCCAAGCTCCGAGAGATGAAAAAAACAGATGGAGAAAGAACAGTCTGATATTGCTGCCAAGATGCCAAGAAAACTAAATTACTGGTTTGGGCATGCCCAGATACCAACAGCGTCAGAGCCTGCATGTGACATCACTGCTGAGAACAATACCACTGACACTGCTACAACACTGCAACTGTCAGTTGTACTAGTACAGTAAGTGACAATGTAACTGTGCAAACAGCTTCACTGCCAATGGCTTTTATAGAGTTAGATGCAGACATGCTTGTTCCAAATGTTGCATCAGTGCCAGAACTGTCATGTTCCTTGCCCGATGTGGATTGTCCTGCAGCTGCTATTCCACTGCCCCTGGATGGTAAGACCTGTTCTGACACAGAAAACAGAGCTGCAGAGCTGTTTCCCATGAATGGCAATAATAATGGCAACATCACGCACATCTCTGAGAATACCCGGGTCACAGCAGTTGACCCAGTGTCTGAATCTTCTGTCTCTTTGTCTCTCTCCCCCCTCCTGCTCTGAGAATACCCGGGTCACTGCAGTTGACCAAGTGTCTGAATCTGCTGTCTTTGTCTCTCTCCCCCCTCCTGCTGTTCTGTTTGTTGCAACAATATTAACAGTGTTTTTCAGCCAAGCAGTGTTACAGGTATGTCCATCAAACAAGTAATTATGAGAACCAATGGGAGAACTGAAACAAGAATTTGTCAAACACAGTGGTTTTCATCTTTCAGCTGGCTAGCATATTGTGTTTCAAAAGTATGTGTATTCTGCTACTACTGACAGGCAGCAGTGGAAAGAAAACTCATCACAGGCAGTCACTGTGGTGAACAGACCTTCACTTAATCAGGATTCAGTGATTGGAAGAAAGTAATTGAAAAATTTAAGAAACATCAGGCAGCATTATTCCACCGTGAAGCTGTTGAGAAGTATACTGCATTGAACAACACAAGGATGAATGTCGCTACTCAGCTCCGCCAACATCATGCACTGGAACCGGTGAGAAACCGAGAAATGTTCCTGAAATAACTTGGGGCAATACAGTTTCTAGTTTGGCAAGGACTAGCAATTCGTGGCAAAGAAGAAGAAGAAAGCAACTTGAGGCAGCAGTTGCTGAGTAGGGCAGCTGATGTATCAGAACTACTGAAATGGACCCAGGAAGGGAAATATCAGAGTGCAGATACTGTAAATGAAATCATGGAACTCATGGCCCATCAGCTGCTAAGAAATCTGCTGGAAGAGATTCGCAATGAATCAAAGCTGTATGCAATTATAGCAGATGAATCTCAGGATATCAACCAACATGAACAGATGACTGTGTGTATATGATGGGTTTGCATGCCCCATTTTGTTATACATGAAGATTGTATTGGGCTGTATGAAATGGCTAAGACTGATGCAGAATCCATCACCAGTTCCATTAAGGATATTTTATTAAGATGTAATTTACAAATGAAAGACATGAGAGGACATGCATATGATGGAGCAGCAAATATGAGATGATATATTTCTGGAACTGCAGCCAGAATTAGAAGAGAAAATCCACTAGCACTGAATTTCCATTGTGCAAATCATTCCTTAGAGCTGGTGTTGCAAAGCTGTACTAAAATAAGCTCTGCCATTGAAGATGCCCTCAGCTTTGTCCAGGATGCAAGCATGTTGATTCGTGCTTCACCTCAGAGATTAGCTCTTTATGAAAATATTGCAACAGACAACAGTGAGGACCCTTACGCAATGATAGAAGGGCTGCTTACTTTGTTGAACAAGATGGACTGTGAGAACAAAGAGCATCAAGTCAGTTCTCACAAACTATCAAACACTTTATGAAACCTTACATGAGTTGAAAGTAGACAGATCTACTGATGTAAGATGTAAACTCATGGGCCTGTTGTCAATGATGAAAAAGTTTCGGACCTATTTTGAACTGGTTGTATCATACAATATATTCAGTGTATTGGAACAAGTGACTTCTAGCTTGCAAACAAAAACACTGACAGCAGAAAGTACAATGACGAATGTAAACAGCCTGAAACAAAATTTACAAAGACAGAGCAATGACTTTGACCAAATTTGTGAAGGAATAAAAGAAAGAGCACAACTACTGGAAATTGTGAAAGGGTCAAAACTCCCCAGGCAGCACTCTGTCCCAGCAAGGCTGCAAGATGGTAGTGCATCTCATCACCATCATGAATCTGCTAAGGACTGGTATCGCCAAATGTATTATGAAGCAATTGATGCTTGTCTTGCTGAACTAGACCAACATTTAGATCAAGAAACCTACACTTTGCTATCATCCATGGAGAATTTGTTGCTTCATGCAGCAAATGCAAAGTCATTTTCAGTTCCTCCTTAGGTCATAGAGTTATATGGAGATAAAGACTTGGACATTGAAAATCTGAATACACAACTCAACTTGCTTCCAGGACTTGTGCAGCAGGTTTTGCCAGAGGTGAAGACAGTTACTTCAACGAACACCATTATTGATGCCTTAGTGGGAAAAGACTGCCAGCAGCAAACACTTTACTCAGAAGTAGTGAAGCTCATTCAAATTTACCTCCTTGTCCCAATGAGTACAGCAACTGGGGAGAGATCATTTTCAACACAGCAGAGGATAAAATCTTACTTATGAAGCACCATGACTTGAGAAGAGGTACAATCACCTAATGATGTTGAACATTCACAAAGAGAGAACAGACAAGTTCGATCTGACACAAATTTTATGGGAGTTTGTGCAATGCAATGAAAGACAGCATAACTTTTTTGGAAAAATTTGATACTGATAACCTTTACTCAATGGAAGAATACGTATGGTGGCAACATGGCTGAGTTTGGAACTTTGTGGGATTCAAGACCTGGGAATGCATTGTGCAGGCATACCAGCCTGAAGTGGGAACCAGAGCATCTAAAGGATTCATTGTTGGCAAATGTACAAATATGGTGGTTAATTCATTGATTTGGCGAGTTTGTGGTATGCAGTGGCAGCAGTAGAGGAATGAGCAGATGGCTAGCCACTGTTGGATTTTTATGGAATAGTGGCTCATTTGCAGGTGTATCCCACTCCTTCTACCAGACTTTATTGTATCAATTGAATGTTTCCAGAGGACCACTGGAGTGGATGGAGCTTCTTCATGTAGTAAAGACACTGCTCTTCTAATGAGCCTCTGTGCTGATGGCTTGAGTACCAAAGGCTGCAGGTCATAAAAAGGACTTTTTCCCCTTACTGTTCAACACTGTACTATATTCATTGCATTTTTGTAATAAAACAATGTGAGCAGGAGTGCAGGAGAAGATTAGCCATGCCATTGGCAACACTGGGTTGGGCCTGAACTATGACAAGCATTGGTCTTCTAGAAGGAGTCAAAGTCTTCCAAAGGACTTCCTCTATCCAGGTGCTCTGTCTAATCCTCATACCAGTGAGTGCAGTTCTTGGCAGGCTGACCTCTCTGACTCTAGCAATTATAGTTGTACATTGTTTTGTGTTGTGCCCATATTGTTGTAAATTAATATTGTTTGCTGTCATTGTATACTATGATTCATTAATAAACTATATGTTGTACACTGTGATTCATTAATAAATAAGCTCTGTGTAATGTTAATGGCTCTGTGTCATATTTCCCCAGCTTCAGGAGTTTATCTTGTTGCTGGTGGTTGGGTTTAACTGCAAATGTATATCCTGAAGTTAGTGGAACCAAAAACTCCTAACACATTTGTATGAAGACCTTATGCTCGAGACTGATAATACACATATTACCATGCCATCTTTCCTTTTCACCTGGGCAGCCATTGTATCAGGTTAAGCAATGGATGGGTCATACTTCACATGGAGCTATTGGAGGAAATGGGTTGACAGCTGAGTTCTTAATATTCTGGATTAAATATTCCTATATGGTATAATTGAATTCCTAACAATACGAATGTCATAATAAATAAGCATTTATTGTATTTCTGTGTAGCAAAAACTGGTTTAGAAAAAGTGTCTTTTGTACCCTAATAAGTGCCCTTCCAACCCTCAGCACCTCCAGCTTTCATTATCTTCCGGCACCCCTGATGCACCGTGCTTCTTGAGGCAGCAGCAGCACATATAACAGCTGCAGAAACATTCTGAAAACAGGCAATAGAGATAGAGGTGGCCATACCATGTGTAGAGTGGCCACGCACAGTGCCAAGAAGTTCCTTACTGTATTTCCTATAACAAACTCTATAAAGTGAGACAGCCATTTGGACAGGCACCATTTAGACACAAGGGCATCCTCTTTCCCCAGGGCAAACAAGATAAAAAGCTGAGAGGACTTTCTGCAGTCCTTCATGCGATTGAGATAAAAAATGTAGTGTTCTATGTACATCAAGTGTGTGGAGCAATGTCCCCCTTTTGTTAGAATGCTCAGGATAATACACAGGAAAGTGTATGGTGTGATTCAGTGTAAAATCAGAGAGCTCCATGGATAAAAAGTGTGGACTGGTACACAAGGCTACTCTGTCCTTGCATTAGAGCCTGAAGCTTGGAAGTCCTCCAAGCAGAAGTTATATAGCAATAAAAAACAGTTTTCCATGAAAGGAAGCACATTTCACAAGTTGCAGAAGGCTTAAAATGGAGCTAGAGTCAATTTTTCAAGAATGAAATTAAGATCCCACAATAAAATCAGTTTACGGATTGGAGGACACATGCAGAATATCCTTAAGGAAGTATGGGACACTTCTAGCTGTGCCACTGTGTATCCATTAATAGGGGCATGGAAAGCCAAAATAGCAGCCAAGTGCACCCTAACGGGCAAGTACTAGAGACTGCAGTCAGGTAGAGACAGCAAGTAGGCCAGTACAGTATTGACAGGACATGTAAATGGGTTCTGATAATGGGAAGCATGCCGTATGAAGGACCGCTTCTACTTCAGCGTATAAAGTAGCTGTGCCTTGAGGAAGGCATTATAGCAACCAATAAGACATCAGCCACCTGGGGAGAAACCTCAAAGTGGGCAGTGACTACCTCTTCAGGAGCCATGCATGCAGATGTAGGGACCACACATCCCGATGGACCAGGGACCCCTAGTCCTGTGACAGCAGACCAGGACACAGGGGTAGCTGAACAGGAGGCTCCATGGCCAGACGCTTTAGCAAGGGAACCATATCTGGTGAGGCCAGAAGTGGGCTACTAGTACTAGTATGGAGTAGAACCCTCTGAATCAAAGGGATCAGAGAGAACGCATAAAGGAACCTCCCTTTCCAGGAGATGGACAATGCCCCTGACCAGAAAACTCCAGGCCCTGGAGTGAGCAAGCAAAAATGCGGCAGTTTTGCATTGCGTGGGAACACAAAAGGGTTCAACTTTGAATGAACTCATCTTATGAAGAGGTCATTTACCATGGAGGTCAGCAGTTCCCACTTATGTGTTTGTAACTGGGACCAGTTTAGCCTGTCTGTTAAGACATTTTGGACACTGTGGAGAAACACGGTTGATAGCTGAAGGCCATGAGACATTGCCCAGTACCACACTCTCATTGCTTCCCTGCACAAACAGTACAAGTGTTCATTGCTTGTTGATGTAGTGCATTGCACAGACACCTTCTGTCCTGATCAACAAAGAACTGGGACTGAAGTGTTCTTAGAGACCAAGAAGAACAGCCCTCATCTCCAGAACATTATCCAAATCCAGGTCAATCCACAACCCCTGGGTCTGAAAGGACCCCAGATGGACACTCCATCCCAATCCAGATGCATCCATTGTGAGGCTCTCTCCCAAAGACAGGGAGAAGAATGGGGCACCCTGCAAGAAGTGCTGGGGTTCCATCCACCAAATCAGTGACTTGCAGAGAGGAGAAGTGATGAGAACCATTTGCTCTAGCTCTTCAGTCAATTGATCCCACTGTATCTGAAGTCTTCATTGTGGGATTCACATATGGAGGTAGGTGGGCCAAGGAGACAGTCACAGAAGTCCCAGGAGACAGAGCATTGGTCCAGGCAGACACATAATGGCTCCTGTGAACCAGCCAGCCCTGGGAAACCAGGGCTTCAGTTTTGCCTGAAGGCTGAAATGCACTGCCCACTGCCATGTCCAGCACTGCACCAATGTATTATAGGCACTGACAGGTAATGAGTATGGATTTCCAAAGGTAGGTGTCCTGCATATCCAGGGTGAAGAGCCCATCCCCCTTTTGTAGTAGGGGATGAGAGCCTGAAGAGATACTATTCAAAACTTCTTGTATTCAATGATTTTGTTTAGATCTATGAGGTCCAGTACAAGACGCAGGTCTCCTGTCTGCTTGGGAAATAAGAAGTACCTGGAATAGAACCCCTTGTTTTTTTCCTTGGGAGGGACAGGAACTGTAATATTTTGAATCAGTGACTGCACTAATGTACTTCTCTTTAAAGAGCCAAGAGACCCAAAACAAAATGAGAAGTGGGAGGATGAACTGAAGGGTTGGACAGCAACTTCACAACTTGGCTTCCCAGCCAAATGCCCTTTGGGGTAACCACTGCCTCAGTGCTTGTGCACAGAGGTTCTTTGTCTTTTAAATGTTTTTTTGTTTTAATTGGGTTCATCACAACATAACCCAGATAGGGTTATGCGCCTCAGTTTTACAGTAGCTGGTTCAGTCCACTGGGGTGTCAAACAGACTAGGCATACTGATGAGTCCTGGTAGAACAAAAACACGTGTCGATGTCTTCTGTTGGCACCCTTTGCAAACTATGTGAGAGGCCTTTCGGCACCATGCATTTCTGCTTAAAGTTGAACCAGTATAATATTTAGTGGTGATTTGCATATCCAGCCCATGATGCTTTGCATTGTGGGGGCATGTGTGATTTTATATTTCTTTGAAACTTGGCTTCCCAGCCAAATGCCCTTTGGGGTAACCATTGCCTCAGTGCTTGCGCACAGAGGTTCTTTGTCTTTTAAACAGTTTTTTGTTTTAATTGGGTTCACCACAACATAACCCAGATAGACCATCTTAGGGTAGCTGGTTCATTCCACTGGGGCGTCAGACAGACGAGGCATCTGATGAGTCCTGGTAGGACGAAACACGTGACTACGTCTTCTGTTGGCACCCTTTGCAAACTGTGAGAGAGGCCTTTCGGCACCATGCATTTCTGCTTAAAGTTGAACCAGTATAATATTCTGTGGTGATTTGCATATCCAGCCCATGATGCTTTGCATTGTGGGGACATGTGTGATTTTGTAACTCCACAACATGCCCCTTTTCTATTATTTTCAGGACCCACTCATCCATGGTGATCTCCCACCATTTTGAAAGATGTAAAAAGAGCCTACCCCCCAATTGCACATCTGTAGGCAACAATGAGGGGAAGTGGGAAATCAGAAGGTACCGCAGGCAGACTGCCTTGACTGATACCTTTGGCTGCCTCAGTATGGGCAACAGGGATTGGAGGACCCGGAAGGGGGTCACCCTATGACCCTGATACTGTTGATACTGTTGTAGACACACAGCTGCCATAACCTGTGTGTCTACAAAACAAACCCCTACCATGTCATATGGTAGGTTGAGGGGATCAGAGATTTGACAAACCTTAATGTCATTTTGGATGATTGAAGCTCCATAAGGGCATTATCAACATTCAATCCAAACAGTTTGGAGTCACTAAAAGGGGCATTCTGTACAGCTTGTTGCACATAAGTAGCAAAGCCAGCCACCCTGAGCCAGGAATATCTTCTGAGGCAGATGCCAGAGGCAGCAGCCCTGGCAGATACATCAGAGGTATCATATGCTGAGCATAACTGCTGCCTTCCAGTATCAATACCAGCTGAAGAAGCTTTAAGTAAATCAGCCTTGGCAGGACTATCAGACAAAGTCTGAACAGCAGTCATGGCAGATTTCCACAGGCTGTTCTGATAGTTTATCATATACTACCTGAAAGAGCTCCTGATTCCTTATCACCCTGAGCGACCACTTCACTCGGCTGACAAGGGTTTGCTAGAGATTCAGAGGGTGACTTTAAAATCTACGGGAGCCTGGGCATTTATGTTCATGGCCCCGACCCTCTGGAAATCTCTACCCCGTCGGATTAGGGAGCGCATGACCGTGGGGGGGATTCAAATAGGCTCTAAAAACATTCCTGTGGAATAAGGCATATAGTGAAGATGCTGGCTGACATGTTTGTATTTATTGAATGAGATGATGTTTTTATATGTTTTAATTGCTCTGATTGTTATACGCCTTGGTTTTGAAAGGCGCACAATAAATAATTATTATATTATTTATTATATATGCCTGATAATTTTCAGTTCTTAGACCCAAGGGTGCAAAGGCATATACGTTTATTTGCCCTTAACATGCAGCTCCTTGGATTCCTTGTCAGGAGGCAAAGTACTCTTGAATCTAGGGGTTCTAGAGTAATGATGGATCCATTGTCAGGAAGCAAAGTACTCTTGACTCTAGGAGTTCTAGAGTGATCATGAGCAGCCATGATTATCAAAGAATCTGTTTCAGGCTGGGCAGCATAATAAGGCTTAACAGACTGTGCTGGGTAATGTTTATCAGCCTTTCTAGGGACTGCAGGTAAACTGTTAGGCCTGTGCCATGCAGCAAAGGTAGCATCCTCCAATGCAGGGAGTGCAGGAGGCACCACAGTAGTGGGTGCAGCTGCAACCTCCAAAAACTCCATTCAATTTATTTTACTGGAGTCTTCCTCTTCACCTTCAAATCCCATGACATCCTGGATTTGTCTAAGTAAAACCAGAAATGAGGGATCTTCGGGAGCAGACATGGGGTTATAGACCACAGAATTCTCACTTCAAGAAGATAGGGTAGAGCTGGAAGGGAGATATCCTTCATAGGGACCTTTCTCTCTATCTTCCTCCTCCAAATCCTTCTCCATGCTTAGAAGATCAGGATTATATTCATCCTACTTGTGGTCCTGAATGATAACAGCAGTAATCAAGAGTCAGTGGCTGAGGTGGCAGCTGTGATGGAGGAAAAGCAGGCGTGCTTTTATGTACCATCGACAATGATGGTACTGACAGGTAAGGCCCTGTTAAAGGGGACTGTAAGCACTGACGGTGGCAGCAACAGAAGGAGGCAATGCAACGTTTCTGAAAACAATGCCAGCACAGCCTGGGAGTTGATGACGTCCATTAGAGGGTTCATAACTGCTGTCGTTGCTGGGACAGAACCCAATGAGAGGCAGCATACCATCCATAGCAAGTACAGCAGTGCCAGAGCCAAGCCCTAACCTTGGTGTCTCAGCGACAGTAGGTGGGACTGTAGTCAATGCCACCAGAGTGGTCAACAAGGACTTACACTCCTTCAGTGGAGATCTTGACCTCACCTGCGAAGCATTTTTTTCTCAATGCTTATGGTGAGGGCTAGAGGAGGGAGGCTTTGACAATGATCTATCCTTGTCCTTTTCTTTATTTTTCTCCACATGCTTTTCCATTTGTGGCATGACAGCATTGCCAGCCACCTTGGAGTCTCTTTCCTGGTGTGGCCATGCATGAGGGAAAAGCTAACTTGGAGCTTATGATCTTGGCCTGAAACTCCATGGCTTTGAGGGCAATGAAGGTTTCCAGAGACTTCTTATGGCGTCTCCTTGTGGCCTGGTTAAATTTCTGGCCGATATTGTTGGCCCCCACATTGTGGGACAATCCCAAACAGCATCACACGCAGTATAAGCATCATCCTTGTGCATCTTATAACCACAGGTACAAAAGCCAAAAAAAAGGTTCTTTCAATGGCACTACATAGAGACAACATTGATAAATTAAGCTGAAAAACAAATAAAATCATAGAAACAATGGCATTGTTTCTCTGCCGGTCCGACAAGTGGTTGACAGTACAAGAACTAAGTAGCAATGGGCTACCCATATTTTATAGGTGCAGACATTGCACATCATTATGGGTGGTGCCCAGCTAGCAACATTTTCTGTGTGGTCCTGATGCTGACAGCTTACAATTACAAAGGTGTGGCCCAATGGTGGAGATATTCTCAGTAAAGATCTACACATAGTGGCATTTGCCAGCAAAGCGCCTCTTCAACTGGCAAAGTACCCACTTCACCACTCAAAGAAGTACATACAGAAGCACTTTGGTGAAGTGCCACTATGTGTAGTCTTTGCCTGGTGAAGTGGGCACCTTGCCAACTGAAGAACTCCATGAAGTGCCACTTCGTGCTACACAGAAGAAGCTTTGCAAATAATTTAGTGTAGAGAAGCTTTCCAACTTTGCCCATCTCTAGAACCGAATAGGAATGTCAGATAAGAAAAAATTACTTACCATACTTATCTTCTTTCTTCCCAGTGATACTCAGGTATTCATAACTTTATGCAGTAAGCCTTCTAAGCAGAACTGCCCAGGGAGATGGAACATATGCAAATGATGGAATCTTTTGCAAGAGCCACTTTTCAAATGCTGCATTCTACTAACTGCCTTTGCTCTAAACCCCTCAGATCTCCTAGAAGCCTGGAAAGACAGGCCCACGAGGATTAAGTGTAACAATGATAATAACAATATTGAGCATAATAATAATAAAAATCATAATAATTATAGTAGGAACTCCTTTAACACCCAGAAAAGGCCTCCAACAGGAGGGCATAGCATATGAAAGAATACCCCTGTGTAACCCCCCTGCAAATGGGGGTTCCCAAAAGACTTCCAGGAGCTTGCGTGAATGCTCCAAGCCTGAATGGTGTTTGGCGTTTAAGCCATTTATCAGTGAGTGTTTTAGAACCTCTGGTACTGTCTCTTTAAGAGCTGTCTGCTTGCAGACATAATTAGTTGTATGGGGGACTGTGTGTTTCTTGATTGAGTACCACTCAAGCTGCTGCCAATTCACTTCATTTTGCAGTCACTAGGAGTGCAAAGGAACCTATCTGAAAGATGTAACTGTTTGCCAGAAACCATTTAGAGTGATAATGAAATTACAGTTTGTCTAACCTGCTTTCTTTTGCAGTCAGAACAGTGTCTGCCTAGTTCCCCATTCTGGTTTTGAACTGCTGAACTGGACCAATCAGTGTGGGGTAAGCTAGCTCTAAAATGGTGCCTTGGACGAATCAGAACTTGGACTCATAATCTGAGCCAGCCACAAGAGGATTGTATGAGCAGTGACTCTGGGAGATGTAGTTTAGACTTCAGTGCCTTTTTGGACCAACAGCAGCAGTCTATTGTGAGTGACAGCCAATCCAGTCAAGAACTGGGAGGAACTCAAAGGAAGTGCCCGGTTTTGTCGGTTGGAGTTTCAGTTGAGCTTTGGCAGTGAAGAAGGAAGGAGCCCTGTGCTTTTCAGTGTGCAGTTTTAGTCAAAAAACGTGTGTAAGGCCCAGAGTTCGGTCTGCAGCTTGTGTAACTGCTTGTTAGGACTGAATCCGTCCTGTGAAAAGAATCAAAGGATCTCTGAAGAGTAGAAACCAGGCTCACCTGTAGAAGACTGGAGAAATTATTGAATTGCACTCGGTCTGTCAGGAACTGAATCTGCTGTGTGTTCTCCGGGTATTGTGCAGTAATTGCGATCGGGATAGAGAAGCAGCCTGCCTGGTATAGTACTCTCTTTTTTACCATATAAATGTGTGAAGAGTCTCTTGGAGCTCAAGAGTAGCCCTGCTGATATTGAAGGACCCTATCTTATTTGGAGGTCGTGAGTACTAATTCAGGGTCGCTCCTGTTGAATTGCCACATTAAATCCAAATGGAATTACTGTACTGCTGACTGTTTAATTTTCCTTTTCTCTGTGTGAAAGGGCCCTACCAGCTGCCACGGTTTGGACTAGCCACTAGGGCTTGGGTACCCAGGGACAGTAACTGATAGGGATAGGCCTGTGCACGAGAGCCAAATGAATTATTAGAGTGATAAGCTAATTAACCTGATTTCCCCTGTCCTTGTTATATCCCCTAAATAAATCAGAGCTGCTTGTTTCAGCAAAGTTATACTGCCTGAGGTATTTGTCTATGTTAAAGTACTGTACTGTGATTGTTGCACTGTATCTCATTTCACAGGAGGTCCCAGTGCCGGAACCAGTCCTGGGGTAAGTGTATACTGTGAAGATAATTCTGATATATTGTGTGGGCCACTAGTGGGAAGAAAGGGGTTGCAGTGTCCCAGAGGGCTGTGACCAAGTTAGTTTAACTATTGCAAACCCTGACCTCTGGGTGGAGGCACCGCCATTGGATCCAGGCCCCTCAACCTGTTAGTGGCAAATCAGGCGGGGTAGTAGCCCCTGGGATAGCGCCATCTAGGGTTACATCTTGGAGGCTCACCGCTGGGATTGTGTGTCCTCTAGTGGCCATATTCTCGAACCACTGTTAAGAAAAAATGGGTACCCGACAGAAGTGGCTGTGCACGGCTGGTGGAGTGGTGTACTGGGAGGAGATCGACCCCCAAAATGCTATGCTTATCCTGGACATCCCCTGGGTATCAATACGGACACTGTGCAGGAGTACTTTCCAAGGTGGAAGGTTTACAAAACCCTGTGGTGGTGGGTCGGCATGCTAATCTGCTCACCCACACTTTCCTGGCCCTAGTAGAGTTTAAGGATCCCATAGATGCTCCAAAGTGCCACAGACCATTACCCCAGAGGAGCCCTCACTGCTTGGAGAGTGATAACTAAGGACAGTAAAGACCGGAGAATCAGCCCCACCACTATCTGAAACTTTTGAGGAGAATTTGCTAAATGGTTGCTGGGAGAAGGGAAAACTGTGGAGGACTTGAAGAAACTATTCTTGCCACCTGGGGTGTTCCTCCCCAACACCCTCTCCTGCTCCAGTGCCCGTAATGGTGGCTGAACCAATGCAGACTCCTATTTCTGCACCTGCCATTAGTCACGACTCTTACCGAAGGTTGAGGATCTTCTCTGGCACCTCCCACCCCCAAGGGAGGATGACTGGGAGACCTGGATAGACTATGTTGCCCCAAGTGCTAGAATGGCAATGCTCGGAAGGCGGCGAAGAGGGTTAGTGAGAGCCTCCGAGGTCCTGCCCTGGCTACCATCCGTGCTAAACGGGCCAGTAACCCTGAAGCGACTGCACAGGCCTATCTTGAGGCCTTGGAGAATGTGTATGGGAGCCCAGATTCTGATGAGGACCTATGGTGGAAGTAGAAATACCAACAGTACCAAGGAGTTGTTGTCTGTGTATGTCTCGGCTGGAAAAATTGTTGCAAGAATGCCTCAGAAAGGGTAGTTTGCCAGCGATTGAACTGGACCGAACCAGGCTGGACAGGATCCTTAAGTCTGCCCCCTTCTCAGAACTGCTGTTGCTTCAGTTCGCCTGGCAAATCGACTGGAATCCCCACCCTCCTATGATGAGTTAATGAGAGAAATTGAGGAGTTGAGAAAAGGCGACCTCGGGAGGGACCTGCACCAACAGCTGTGGCTACGACCCGAGTGACTGAGGGTGACCCATCAAGTGAAGTTCAGGGGCAGAGGTTGACAGTCAATGAGTGCTCTGACAAGGAAAAAGATATGCCACAATGGGCGAACTGTTAGAGAGATCCGGGAATTCAAAAACAGTCCCTTTATGAAGGCCATGCCTGCAATGCAGGCCCTGACCTATATCCGACTGCATCTGCTATGGGGTGGGGTACCCACCCTGTATCTCTACTGATAACAGCTACAAACTCAATTCCTTGACCATGGAAGTGGAGAAACTGACGAGATGTCTCCAAATGCTTATCACGCCGCGAGACAGAGATGGCCCAGGTTTCCAGTTAGTAATACCCCGCCCTGGCTCCCAGTGTGGCGCCTCGGCCAGCTCAAACTCCAGAAAGTATGTTTTGCTATAATTGTGGGAAAGATGGGCACATGAAAGGGAATGCCAGTCCCCAAAAGACACTGACAAAGTTGCATATAGGCTACAAGGAGAGCTTGGAGAACAAATCAGTGGTTAAGAGGTGCGACATGATCCCAGTGAGGGCACCAAAATGCTAATTCACGTCCTTTTGTGGCAAGGTCAGTTGCCCAGGCCCCACTACCGCCTCTCCAGACTGGTCCAGAATAGTGGGTCCCTCCATGGAGACCACTGTAAAGGTGAATGGAGTGTCTACAAGAGCTGTATTAGACAGTGGCTCCCAAGTGACAATTATGTTCCAGGATTGGTATCAGAAGCATTTGTCAGACGTACCTTACAACCATTAGAAGGACTGCATGTATGGGGGTTAAGTGAGAAGCCTACCCTATTCCGGGTATATCCAATTTGGCTGTCTTTCCCCACCTCCGTGGCTGGAGTGGCGAACAAGTAGAGACCCTAGCCTTAGTGTGTCCCCCACTGGACTGTATGATGGTGTCCCTTTGTTGATTGGAACAAATGCTCATATGTTCGGAAGGCTGGCACAGTTGTGTTATGAAAAACAGGGTCAAAGACTAGTAGAGCTTTAAGAGTTCCGGCTTTAATTAAGAAGGCCTATGAGGCACAGAGATGCTGAAAAAACAGAACCAGAGGAACCGGTCGAATTGTATGGAAGAAGGATCCTGAGTCTCTGATCCTGGCGCCAAATGCCCAGTGTACCTTACAGGAGAGGTCCGTATCAGAAAGGATGTTAGAATAAAATATTAATGTTGGATGCACCAGGCGATGGAAAATTGCCAGAGGACTGCTGGTCAAGCCTAGTATTTTGCCCGCTAGAGCCCATGCTTATGCCAGAAGGGTAATGGTCCAAGTTCATAATGTGTCTGAAAGAGACATTCGAGTGAAATAGAGGTTGCATCCTGGCTAATGTGCATTGTGCAGACACTGCAGTGCTACCCAGCAGCAAGAGTTCAAGGAAGAATGACAGAGTAACGCCTGACTTGTTTGATTTGGCGACTCCGCTGCCAGCTGAATGGAAAGTGAGGATCAGTGAGAAGCTTGCCCAGAGAGACCAGGTGTTTTCTTTAAAGGAATGGGATGTAGGATGCATGCAAGGAGCTGAGCACAATATCCGGCTGCATGACGAAGACCATTTCATGAGAGGTCTCGACGCCTGGCACCTGCTGACATAGATGATGTGAGACGGCATCTGCAAGAGATGTTAGCTGCTGGTGTAATACAAGAATCCAGAAGCCCTTATGCTTCCCCATTGTGGTAGTGAGGAAAAAGAATGGAACAGTAAGGATGTGTGTGATTATCGCACCTTAAACGGCGGACTATCCCTGATCAGTACACAATGCCCCGCATTCAGGATGCTTTGGACTGCCTAAACGGGAGCAAGTGGTTCTCTGTGCTGGATCTCCGCAGTGGGTACTACCAGATCCCGATGGCCCCAGAGGACCGTGGAGAAGACGGCCTTTATCTGTCCGCTAGCTTCTATGAATTCATGAGGATGCCTCAAGGATTTCAGGTGCCCCAGCCACTTTTCAAAGATTGATGGAGCGTGCAGTGGGGGACATGAACTTACTAGAGTGCCTGGTATACCTAGATGATGTTATTGTGTTTGGCAGCTCACTGGAGGAACATGAGAGCAGATTATTTAAGGTATTGGAACGACTGGAGGACTTTGGCCTTAAACTGTCCATTGATAAGTGTCAATTCTTTCAAACATCAGTAAAGTATGTGGGACACATAGTATCCACCGAGGGAATAGAGACCGACCCAAGTAAAGTTGAGGCCTTGACCACCTGGCCACAGCCCAAAAATCTAAAAGAACTGCAAAGATTCCTGGGATTCTGTGGTTATTATCGCGCTTCATCAAGGACTATTCAAGAGTGATCCGCCCTTTACTTAACCTTACTCAAGGGTATCCCCCAACCCACAAAAAATACCAAAAGTCAGCGTCCTCAAGACTGAAAGAGTGTATTTTCATCCGAGTGAAGTATTTGGGGCCGCTGGACTCCTGATTGTGAGACTGCTTTTCATGAGATCATATATCAACTTACCCATGCTCCAGTGCTGGCCTATGCCGATCCAAGAAAACCTTACGTCCTGCACACTGATGCTAGCTTGCAAGGGTTGGGGGTGTGTTGTACCAAGAGCACGAGAATGGCCTGAGACCAGTGGCCTTTGCCAGTAGAAGCCTGACCCCATCCGAAAAGAACTATCCTGTACATAAGTTAGAGTTCCTAGCTTTGAAGTGGGCTATTGTTGACCAATTCCATGAGTACTTGTATGGGGCTAAAATACTAGTAAAACTGACAATAATCCTTTGACCTATGTGCAGACCTCAGCTAAGTTGGATGCCACTGGCATAGGTGGCTTTCTGCATTATCTACATATGACTATGCTCTCGAATACCGAGCAGGTCTGAACCACATAGATGCTGATGCTCTCTCCGGAGGCCTGTTCCCCAGAATGATTGGGTCCGATTGGCAGAACCTGACATTCGGGCACTCTGCGGAGAGTTTGACAGGGAGGAACAAATGTCCACGGACGATGGACTGCATGGTGGATTGCTTGGGACCTCTGAGAATTGCATACCTGCTGCTTGCCACTTTTCTGCAATAGACATTGGTGCACTGCCTCAGCTGGACAATGACAGTATGTGGGCTCAATCCCGATCCCATGATCAAAGCAGCTTTAGAAGCCCTCTATGCAGGAAAAGATGTGTCCAAATTCGCTCCACTGATTTGAGAACTGCACTGTTATACAAAGAAGGTCCTAAGTTGAAACTGATCAATAAACTGTTATACAGAGAAACAGTAGACAGAGGGGACAAGTAGACAAACAACAACTAGTGCTGCCCACTGCCTTCGAGACTCAGTACTGAGGTCCTTGCACAACCACATGGGGCACCTTGGTATAGACAGAACACTTGACTTGGTGAGATCCAGATTCTATTGGCCTAAGATGGGGCTGATGTGGAGCAACACATTCGAACTTGTAGTCGCTGCTTACAGAGAGAAAGCTTTGCCCCAGAGGGCTGCCCCCTTGTTAACATCACCACCAGTGCACCCATGGAGCTGGTCTGTATTGATTTTCTGAGTTTGGAGTCAGATCAAAGAAATATCAGTAATGTGCTGGTGGTCACTGACCATTTCACGAGATATGCCCAAGCTTTCCCCACCAAAGACCAGAAAGCATCCACTGTGGCCAAAGTACTTGTAGAAAACTTTTTTGTTCACTATGGGCTCCACAAAGAATCCATTCTGATCAAGGGAGAGACTTTGAGAGTCGTCTGATCAAAGAGATGCTTTCTCTGTGGGGAGTGCGAAAGTCCAGAACCACTCCTTACCACCCAGAGGGACCACAGCCTGAGCGTTTCAACCGCACTTTGCTAGATATGCTAGGCACCCGCACCCAAAGGACAAGCCTAGATGGAGCCAACAAATTAGCACCCTGGTACATGCTTATAACTGCACCAAGTGATGCCACTGGATTCTCCCCTACCGCCTGATGTTTGGAAGAGAAGCTCGACTACCAGTAGATGTGTGTTTGGGGTCTCTCCTGATGGGGTTCAAGCTGACAACTATTTACAGTATGTGCAAAGTTAAAGGCCCAGCTAACTCATGCGTACCAACTGGCTCAAACCATGGCTGCCAAAGAAATCTGGCCAACAAAGAAAGGTATGATAAAAGGTGAAAGCACAGGAACTCCAGGAGGAGATCGGGTATTGCTAAGAAATCTGGGACTGCATGGCAAGCACAAGATTGCTGACAGATGGCACCATCTCCCTCACATTGTAGTGGGCAAACTAGATGATCTGCCAGTGTACAAAGTAAGGCCTGAGAATAATTCAAAAGATGTAAAAGCAATGCATAGAAATCATTTACTGCCCATTGGACAAATCTTAATTGAGTCTGAGCCCTAGAAGATGCCCCTCTGGACCAGTGACTAGAGCTGCTGCTAAGAAAAGATCAAGAAAGTCTGCACCTACAGAAGCAAAGTTAAAGTGTTCCCCTCCACAAGTCCCAGTTGAGCATGACTGTCAGTCCATATCGGAAGAAAGTGAGAGTGACTTTGAATACTATCCTTCTACGAACTGAGTCAATTGTTTGGGCAATCCCTAGTCAATACTGGAGATGAAGCTGGGCCTTCTGGACTGTCCAAGCCCCCAGCTTCATCCCTGGAGCCAATGCTCCCAGAAGTGAAGTGCAAAGCATCAGATCAGATGAAATGGAATCATTGTGCATGGTTGAACTGTTTGAGCTTTCAGGGAGGAAAATGATGATTGGGGCAGACTGGTGATACACCAGAACAAGAAGAGTATTTTGAGTGCCCTGACAGTCCACTGCCAGTGTCCAGCTCTCCCCATGCGAGCCAAATGTTGTGGACTCAGAAACTGTAACTCCTGGAGCTGAAAGTGCCCCAAGTTCTAGCCTCTCTACCCCATGGAGACTCCCTGACAAGTGAGGACAATGCTGAAAATGAGGCTCAGAGTGCAGAGACTATAACAGTTCCCCTAGAAAGACTGGTCGAGCTGTAAAGCCTGTGGTGCACCTCAGTTATGATTCCCTTGGGAGGCCTGTGGATTTGCCTCTCAATGTTGTCCATAAAGGAGTGTATGTGTCCCGAGCTCATTGCCCAAACTGAGCGTCAGTGCTAACTCAAGTTACTTGTGTTGCCCTCTAAGTATGGTGCCTTGTCCCGTCCAGCCCCAAGGTAACTGATAGGAAGGCCCTCTCTTCAGGTTTCATGTACAAGAGGTAATAACTTGAGTTATGGTACAATGTGTGTGTAATACTGTGTAAAGTGGCGTGTACTGCAATGTTTCAGAAATGTGTTCTTGGTAAAATGATATATTGACTGATGATTACATGTGCGAGCCTAATGCAAATGTATATGGTTGCAGTTGAAACTTATGGAGTACTTGCTTGCGCGGACGTCAAGCTTTCCCAACCAGGAAGGGTGTAACCCCTGCAAATGGGGGTTCCCAAAAGACTTCCAGGAGCTTGCTTGAATGCTCCAAGCCTGAATGGTGTTTGGCATTTAAGCCATTTATCAGTGAGTGTTTTAGAACCTCTGGTACTGTCTCTTTAAGAGCTGTCTGCTTGCAGACATAATTATTTGTATGGGGGACTGTGTGTTTCTTGATTGAGTACCACTCAAGCTGCTGCCAATTCACTCCATTTTTGCAGTCATAGGAGTGCAAAGGGAACCTATCTGAAAGATGTAACTGTTTGCCAGAAACCATTTAGAGTGATAATGAAATTACAGTTTGTCTAACCTGCTTTCTTTGCAGTCAGAACTGTCTGCCTAGTTCCCCATTCTGGTTTTGAACTGCTGAACTGGACCAATCAGTGTGGGGTAAGCTAGCTCTAAAATGGTGCCTTGGACGAATCAGAACTTGGACTCATAATCTGAGCCAGCCACAAGAGGATTGTATGGGCAGTGACTCTGGGAGATGTGGTTTAGACTTCAGTGCCTTTTGGACCAACAGCAGCAGTCTATTGTGAGTGACAGCCAATCCAGTCAAGAACTGGGAGGAACTCAAAGGAAGTGCCGGTTTTGTCGGTTGGAGTTTCAGTTGAGCTTTGGCAGTGAAGAAGGAAGGAGCCCTGTGCTTTTTCAGTGTGCAGTTTTAGTCAAAAACCGTGTGTAAGGCCCAGAGTTCCGGTCTGCAGCTTGTGTAACTGCTTGTTAGGACTGAATCTGTCCTGTGAAAAGAATCAAAGGATCTCTGAAGAGTAGAAACCAGGCTCACCCTGTAGAAGACTGGAGAAATTATTGAATTGCACTCGGTCTGTCAGGAACTGAATCTGCTGTGTGTTTCCCGGGTATTGTGCAGTAATTGCGATCGGGATAGAGAAGCAGCCTGCCTGGTATAGTACTCTCTTTTTTTTTTTACCATATAAATGTGTGAAGAGTCTCTTGGAGCTCAGGAGTAGCCCTGCTGATATTGAAGGACCCTATCTTATTTGGAGGTCATGAGTACTAATTCAGGGTACGCCCTGTTGAATTGCCACATTAAATCCAAATGGAATTACTGTACTGCTGACTGTTTAATTTTCCTTTCTCTGTGTGAAGGGCCTCTACCAGCTGCCACTGTTTGGACTCAGCCACTAGGGCTTGGGTACCCAAGGACAGTAACTGATAGGGATAGGCCTGTGCACAGAGCCATAGGTAGATTATTAGAGTGATAAGCTAATTAACCTGATTTCCCTGTCCTTGTTATATCCCTAAATAAATCAGAGCTGCTTGTTTCAGCAAAGTTATACTGCCTGAGGTATTTGTCTATGTTAAAGTACTGTACTGTGATTGTTGCACTGTATCTCATTTCACAGGAGGTCCCAGTGCCGGAACCAGTCCTGGGGTAAGTGTATACTGTGAAGATAATTCTGATATATTGGTGGGCCACTAGTGGGAAGAAGAGGGTTGCAGTGTCCCAGAGGGCTGTGACCAAGTTAGTTTAACTATTGCAAACCCTGACCTCTGGGTGGAGGCACCCGCCATTGGATCCAGGCCCCTCAACCTGTTAGTGGCAAATCAGGCAGGGGTAGTAGCCCCTGGGATAGCGCCATCTAGGGGTTACACCTGAATGTCAGAATCACCTGACAAGGGGGAATAATAATAGTGAACACAATCACAACATGTGCACCAGAAATGGCATTTATACCCCTGAGAGCACAGTATACAGGAGCGCAGAGGCTAAAAAGTTCTGGAAGGGGAGGTAGGGTGGGAGTTATGAATTACCTGTCCTGAGTATCACTGGGAAGAAAGAAGTTTACTATGGTAAGTAATTTTTTCTTCTAACCCCAGTAATACTCAGGTCATTCATAACTTTATGCAGACTACAAAGCAGCACCACTGGAGGTGGGCACAGAACTGTATTTTGGAAACAGACTCCGCAGGACTGCTGTGTCAAACCTAGCATCACCCCTGGATTAAACATCCAGGTTATAGTGCTTCATAAAGGTGTGTACTGTTCTTAGTTGCTTTACAGATGTCCACCATAGGAACATCCCCCACAGCTCCTATGGCAGCAGCTGTGTCCCTTGAAGAATGGGCCCTCAACCCTGTTGAGGGTTTCTTTTGAGCCTTAGAGTAACAGAAAAAACTGGATACTATCCAGCAAAAAATTTACCTTTTGATGCTGGATTACCCTTTCTCACATTTCATAGGTCAGGAACAGACGTTTCTTGTCCTGCCTATGGACTGTAGTGGCTGTCAAGTAGTAGTTAAGAGCTCTTTGACATCCAAACTATGAAGACTCCTTTCACTTGAACCAAAGTGTTCAGTGAAAAGACAGGTAAGGTAATGGTTTGGTTCAAATGGAAATTAAAACCCATTTTAGGAAGAAACTTCCTGTTTGTTTTCAGGATCACTTTGTCTCTGCGGAATGAAGTGTAGCCACGTTCAATGCAATGAGACTTGGGCTCACTGATTTCTCTGACAGAAGTCATTATCATAAGGAAAAAACAATTTTCATGTGACATATCTCAAATAAGCTGAAAACCTAGGCTCAAAAGGGGAACCCATGAGCCTAACCATACACACATTTACAGACCATGCTGGCACCGGTTCCTTGTGAGGGTGTGTGCAAATGGGATAGGCCTTAAAAGAACCTTTTGAAAACAGGGTCTGAGGCACAGAGAAGCATTCTGTCCACTGAAATATAAATATATGTTTTTAAGGTACTGGACTGTAAGTCCAGTATATGCAATAGGTAAGATAATCCAGCACAGCTGGGACGCCAGCCTGTACTATTATGGGTGAAGCCCTTAAAGAGCCTTTTGGAGATAGGATCTGGAGCGACTTGAAACACTTTGTCTAGCTGATATGCAGGCTGATGCTACAGCTAGGTGGACCTTAAGGGTGCTGGATTGCAAGTCCAATGAATGTAAATAGAAAAATAATCAAGCACAGCTGGGATCCCAGCATGTGCTGGTACCAGTTCCTAGTTGAATACCAAATAGAAAAAAACCTTTTCCATTTGAAGCATAGATTTTCTTAATAGAGGGATTCCAGTAACTGCTTACAATGTCCAAGACATTTTCAGAAAAATACAAACCTACATATTGTAGGCCCTCAAGAGCCATGCCTCGAGCCTGAGTTTTGGGTACAGCAGCCTCCCTTGGTTGGATGTTAGCAGACTGTGCCTCCGAGGAAGGTGTATTGGTTCAAACAGACATGGAGTAGCAGGAGAGTACCAAGGCTGCCTGGCCCAGTCTGGTGCTATCAAGAGCACTGATGCTGACCACCTGAGCTAAGAAATACTCTGTACACCAGAGGAAGGAGGAAAAGACATGTAGGTGCTTCTCTGACTAATCAGAGCCAGAGCATCCATGGGGTTGTTCATATCGGTGGTCTGCCATAGTACAATGGCAGGTGGTGGTTCTGGTGGGACACAAACAAGTCTACCTCTGGGGTGCTCCACCTCCTAAAGATTACTTGCACCACCTGACTGTCCAAATCCCATTCATGATGGGACTAGCTGATTTGAGTCAGGGTATCTGCCCAAGTATTGTCCTTGCCTGGCAGATGAATAACCTGCAGGGGAACACCCCGTGGAGCATCCTAGACTGACTCCATATTATCATGAGCCCTGTGCAGGGAGGGCTTGACCTTATCCACCCCTGCTTGTTTGTGTAATACATTGTGGTAGTACTGTCTGTTCTGACCTGCACCACTTTCCCTGTACTAGTTGTGTGAAAACCCTTAGTGCCAGTAACACTAATCTTGGCTCCAGCAGGTTTGTGTGCAGAAGTGATTCTGTACTGGGATGGTGTCAACCCACAGATGGGATCCCCACACTAGTAGAGATGCATCTGTTGACCGGACAACTGATGGGGACTCTTGCTGAAAAAGGGACCCCTTTCCTCAGGTTGGTTTCTTCTTTCCACCCTCGAGTGACCTGTAACAATGTTTTTTGTTACCAGAATTAGTTTTGAGAGAGGGACTTTTCTCCCAGTGAACCTAGAGGTGAAACTGAAATGTCCCTCATCTATAACCTGATTCCAGGACTATGCCAGTGGCAGGTGTCATGGGCCAGTAGCTGAAGAAACTGTCTTTAGCTTTTAGTTTGTTCAGGCTGAATGAACCCACTATCAGTGGGATACATCTTGCCCTGCTGAGAGGCAGGTAGGCCCTGCCTTGCAAGGTATCTAGCTCTGCTCCTATGAACAGTAGTGCCTAAGCAGGCTGAAGGACATAACTTCCTTAGATTTATCAGAAATTCCAGTGACACTAGGAGCCCCTGGGCCACTTGCTGGGTTGATTTTACAACCCCCAGCCAGCCATCTAGGTATGGGAAAACTGTGACACCTTGTCTTCAAAGGTGTGCCACAACCCCTGCCAAGCACTTTATGCAGACTCTTAGGGAGTGACCTGATGGGAGTATGAACCTGAGGTACTTTCTGTGAAACTCCCTTATGAGGGTGTGGAAATAAGCACCCTTTAAGTCCAGTGATGCCAACCATTCCCTTGTCTGGAGTGTTGGCAGAATCAGTGACAAAGTTATCATTTTAGGCTTTGGCCTTGTTAAAAATGTCTGTTTAGTACCCTGAAGCACTCCCCATCTTCTTTGTGGTACCTTTTGCTGTACTAGGACAGGCTCCACTGTGTGACAGTAACATGTATTGACTTTTTTTTTTTTTTTAACTGTTGGCAGGGATTTGAACTCTGAAACAATCCCTAACTCACTGTGGTGCTCAAGTACCCTCCTGCAGTACTGCTGATACGAGGAACAACTCTGGCCTGATAAAAGAAAGGCTTGGTGTGAAATGATCTGTCTCTGCCTCCCCTTCCATATGTTTTAGTGGAGGGAAAGCTTTCTTTTGCAGAATTGCAACTATTGGAGTTTTTTGTATACATCCACCTTTGTCATGTAAGCCTTTACCTTTCTCCCAAGAGGGGATTACCCTCAATTGGAAAATACACAGCCTTGGTTTGGGTATCCTGAATGAGGTTTGTGACTCTCAGCCAGGCAAACCTCCTCTGAGCCACTGTATCTTCCATTTATCTGGCAGCAGTCATATGACTGGTATTTGGCTGCTCCCAAACCCAACGTAACTGTTTCAGCTAGATCATCTGACAGGGAAGTCTGAGCCTTGACTGCCATAGCAAGGACAGACTGCCATAGTGACTTTTGGTATTGAGCATCAAAGGCTTGAAAGCCGTGCTGTCAATTTTTCTGGAATCCTTGTTAGGAGGAATGCTAGGGGTATCTTTGCTTTGTTACAGGCTGTCACTTGTACTACTCCTTGGTGGACAGGGTGGGAGAATAAAAATTCAGCTCCCTCCCTGTCCAGCTGATATTTCTTATCCAGCCTCTTTTCAAGAGGGGAAGACAGAGCTTGGAATTTGTAGAAATCTTTAAAGTATCTTTCCTGAAGAATGTATTCACAGGAAGGAGAAGCTTTTTAGTGGGTGTCAGCCCAATCATTTCACACAATATGAAAAGTGAGGAATAATCCTCAAATGCTCTGTGGGAATAGCCCAACTCCTGTTCAGGGAAAACGTCAGTTTAATAGGTTCCCCTTTCTTCTATGTAATCATAAACATATATTCTTCCTCTTAATAATAGGAAGACTGAGCAGAGGAGACAGACTGCTTTGCAGGGTCTGCTGCTGAGAAACAGGCAGCCCTTGCAAGCCTAAAGTTTTTTGTTTTATTTAGCCACCCAGGCATGTTTCCACACTTTCTCCTTGAAAGTTTTACAATTTCTGCAGGAGTTGTTAGACTTTATAGCAGGCACAGAAGTCCCCAAATGCTGTCCAGCAGGAGGTTCTATGTTTGATGTCTTTGAGAGAACCAGGGAGTCAGCCAGTTCAGCAAGTCTCTTAGGAACTGCTTGTATACCCGTCTCAGGGGTAGCTATTACAATAACTGGTGTGGTTTCAGCCACAGTAATTTAGGGTGTCTGCTGGTCAGAGCTAGAGGGACCCTTAGGTGGTGATAACTTTTTTTCTTTAGCCTTATCCAGGCATGTTTCAATAGTTTTCTCAGGACACGTAATGCAGATTTCACTCTGCTTGGAAATGTACATGCCCAGAGAGGCAAACAAAGATTGTTTGCCTTAGCAAAATATCACCACTCTCAACACATGATTCAAAACCGGGATCACCAGTTTTCTTTCTCGGGTTTTCTGACATTTTCCATATAAAACAGATAAAAGTTGTGACCGCTAAAAAATGTATTTATTTAAACTTTATTTAACATTTGCAGTCAGTTCCAGAACCGATAGGGACCAGAAACCAATGTAAAATGAACCGAGGCTATCTGTTCGGGAACCGGTATTAACAGTTCTTAAAACAAGCTAAATTAAATTAAACATAAGTAATGGAGTTTTGTAGTCAGAAAACTCTGATAAATGTAAAATAAACCTTGGTTTCCCCCCAGTTATACTGAACCAGGAGAAACCGAGAAACTTACAATTTAAACAACTAATCCAGATATTCAAACTGCACCCAAAAGTGCGCAATAGCGGGAGCAAACAAGAAGTTCATTAGCCCATGCTAAGGAGCGATATTTAAAAATGGAGCAAGGCCAACTAAGCCTACAGCCGACGACTGAATATCACACCACCAAGCGCCATAGCGCAACTAGGAGGGAAGCTGATGATCTGATGCACCGAGCGCAACAAGGATGTGCAGCTGAGCAGTCCAGAGGCGCCATAGCACAACCAGGGATGCACCCAGCAGCAGAGCAATGCAACTGCACAATCGGGAGGTAGGGGCCCACCACCCGCCACAGATGGGCACAGGAACACACAGCAGAACAGACATCGTCCCCCCACACCCCATGCACTGCACAACTGGGGGAGGGCTGGAATAACCACCGGCCCATGGAGACAATCAAACAACCCACAGCTGGGCCATGGTGCCCCATCACACCCCCAGGCAAGCTGTGACTGGCACACAAGGAGGGATGACCACCCCATGCCACACCATCCCCCCAATGCAGAGCACACCCTGCACCACGACCCCCAGACACCCTCCCCAGGAGCAGCGACCACCACTGCAGGAAACCCCATGCATGCCCCCCCCCCCACTGTGACACTGCAACCCTGTGTACCACAGAACCATGCAAGCCAGCCCCACCATGAGCACCCATCAGTGGGTGGCAGCACACAGCGATGCAACAATGGCATACACAGTGCCACCATGCACAGTCCCCCCCGAGGTACTGCTGAGAGACCAACCATGCGTCAGCACATGAGGTACCCCACACGGGACAGGGCTTGCCCCAGACACCACCACCAGTGGACAGCACCCTGCACAGTATCCCAATGACACACCTTGACCCAGCACTGGCCACAACAGCCAGCACAGACACCCACAGTGGTGCGTGGAAGCATGCACCACACCGGATGCCACACAGTGCATGGACAGGCACCCACCCATACCCCAGGGCACAACAACACAGGGACGCAGTGGCGGGCAAACCAAGCCCCAGCGGGCCCATGTAAACTGTGTACACACAACCGCAGTCCTCCATGGCACTGGAGTGCCAGCCACCCTGTGCAGGCACTGTGGACCCGTACACCACCAGCATTTCCGGAACACAAGTCACAGATAGTGGTGCACATCCCTGCAACACACACAAGGCACAGCATGGAGGTAGGACAACAACTGTGGAGGCCACAGTGTCACCTGAGGCAGACATGCACCACACCAGTGACAGGAGGCAACCCAGCAGTGTGATGGGTACAGTGGCTGCCCTGCAGGGACTGCCACCACTGACATACCAGTGGACCGTGCAGGTCACAGACATGCATGTGTGTCAGCTGCACAGGCAATGGATGGGCTGATAGGGGCGCCATGGACACAGAGCATGCACCATGGACCACTGCACACAGTCATCCAGTGCACAGGGAACAACACACACACCACAGACACTGACTGACAGCTACCTCAACACCATAGTCACCTCCACACAGACACACACACATACCCATGACCGCACCACCCCTGACGCCATGCACACCACTGCAAGCTGAGCACCTATAGCCCGCTGCAAATCAGAGACCACCACAGTATTCATATCAAAATAACTGCATTGAAAAAACATATAAAAGTTAACTATTTACAAAATATATACAAGGTGGGGGTGAGGGCCACAAACATGGTGGGGGTGGGTAAGGGCAGAGGTGGACAAATGGGACAGGAAAGGAGGGGTGTGAGGGGTGGATCCAGGGAGTAGGGGATTTCAGGGGATGAGGGACTCTAGCGGAGCCGGCCTTCCCACTCTGGGCTCCGCTCTGTCGGTGCCTCCAGGACCCCAGTGTCATCAATCCTGTGGAGGATGTCCAGCGACGCCCCTGCCACCTAGAGGATCTGCTAGAAGTGCCTCTCCTGATCTCCCGGAGATGGCGGTACCTAGGACAAGGGAGCACAGTCAATAGGTGAATGCACAGCCTCAGAACAGCCCCGCCACTGTGCATGGCATACAGCCGTGGACATACCTCTGTGATGGTGTGTGACCACCACAGTAATCACGTATACATGACCTGCCCACCCAGGTGCATACAGCCATGCGGAATGCTGTACACACCCACTGCGCTAGTCACGCACAGCACCACCGTGGCCATGCTAGTGACATGGCTAAGGTGGTGCAAAGCAAGCAGTGGCACAGCCATCGCACCCGGCACGCAGATGGACCACCATCAATGCACTCCCAGACATGCATTGCCACTGGACAGTGTTGACTATAACAAGTTGCGTGCATGGCAGTGGTGTCGATGGATGGTGGCCATGCCCCGCTGCCCACCCTGTTACACAGTATGCAATAGTAATCATGGAGTTATGGCACTTACCATCATCGGGCCGGTCCAGTGGGCGGTGAGGGCCGTCGCCCCGCCTGGCTTCCCTCTGTTCCTTCTGCCGCCGAAGATCGCAGGCCAGATGACATTTCTCTGGGCCTGTGGTGCAAACATGGAGAAAGGAACATCAGTACAATCCCACAGCAAAGCCCCCCTGCCCCCAGGTGTGTGCCCTCCCACCCAGCCAGACCCACCCACCCCACACCCTGATAACACCACCACAGCCAACCCCGGATGGTCCCTCCCCCATGTGCTGGACACATACCACTGTGATACCCATATGGAAGATAAAAGTGTGTTGATGTAACACCTACCTGGCCGTGGCACTGTGCCCTCCTGTGCACGTGCCCACAGCGGGCTAGCAGCTCCGGCCCCTCCGCCGCAGGTCCCCATACCTGTGGTGGCACTGCTCTGCACTTCTCCCCATCCTGTGGCTTCCTCAAGCACAGTGGCCACCTCCTCCCCCACACCTGGGTCCTGGACCTGTCCAGGGTGCCTCCTGAACAGTGGCCCATGGTGTGGCTCAACAATAGGCCACTAGGTTGGCCAGCTCTGTGGTGACCACTGAGCAGCCCTCCTGCGTGCCATGCTCTCTGCTCGATTTGCAAATATGGCGCTCTGCAGTGCGGTTCCCCACGTGCAGATGCTGTGCGGTACAGCACTGCCACTCCCTCTAGCACTGTCAGAAAACAGCGCGATAGAGGTGCACCAATGCCTGACGCATGGCGCCTAGGGGGCAAAAGGTCGGGCACAGGGTCAAGAGTCTCTGGTGCACAGACACGCACAGAGCCATTGGAACCCAATGCATGTAGCGCAATTGGCTGCCTGTGTGCTACCGCCAGTAGCGGCCTACTGCACAGTTGCCCCAGTGCACCTATGATGGCCCAGTGCCACAGCACCATGTAGGGTGACCATCGCTATAGTGCCACTGGCATTAATGGCGGTCAGGTTCTTCATTGCTCACCATGCACAGCACGCCAGGGCAGCATGGCAGACGCCCGCGCCAGCAACCCGGTACGCGTGAGGAGGTGTGTACTACGATGTCAAGCAGAACTGCGCCATTGGCTGAGCACATTCAACACAATTGCGCAAAGTGCAAACGGCGATATTCAGCCGCATATGCAAATCATCTAATCAGCCATTCAATGGCGAGCACTGCAATTTGCATCCACTTAAAGTTGCGCCGCCCATTTGAAGGGTTGCGCTTATAAAAGTGTGACATTGGGCTGCAGTGACATAGTCGGTTACTGCAGTCTATTGGTGAGTTGCATGCTGTTTGGGAGTGTGGACTGTGGATTTAGGGACATGCATGGGACTGCACAGTCACAGGTAATAACTGCCATTCTTACAGGCTAAATAATGACTGAGCAAGTTGTGGGAGAGGAGGAATGCAGTGGTGGGAGGAGGAGGCCTAACTTTACCAAGGCCGAGACTGAAGCCCTATTTGAGGCCTACCTGGATCAGGAGCTGCTTCTCAGCGGACGGCAGGGAACACCTCAAGCGCTGTGCTGCATGGGAGGAGGTAGCATGTGCTGTGAACCTGCATGGCAGCCACCAGCACTCTGTGCAAGAAAAAGATGGGCATGGACAGGCGGAAGATAAAGGAGAAGGTGGCTGCCATCAGGGCAGCACGAGCTGCAACAGGTGGGGGACAGCCAGAGGTGGTACACCTGACCCCATAGGAGGAGAGGATTGCTGGAAGCATGCAGCGTAGTGCTATTGAGGGTGTTCTGGGTGGTGACTTCCAGATGGGTGGTGGCCCATCACTGCGTGGTAAGTCATGGTCTGTCTATGGGGGCAGGCAGGTCACATGCAGTAACACGACTTTGATCCCTTACAGATCCTGAATGTCTGCATGGGTCAGCGGTGCTGGGCCTGTCCACTGAGGACAGTCAGCTGGAGATGGAGGAAGGCCCATCCACCTCTACAGGTATACGTGGCTCAGTGCGACAGTGGGGCCGCCTGGCTGTCCACACTGATGTTGTTGTAACAGGTGTGGAGGAAGTGCTGCCTGTGTCCCAGCGTGCCGGCATCCACGTCTGCCAGCATGCTGTGCCTGGGGCCAGTGCCGAGTCCATCACTGATGGTGATGTCGCTAACGTCATGTGCAGTGACACGTGTGTGCCACTTGATGGCCACACAGCAGGGCACATCGCGGCCATGGCTGTGGGTGGTGCTGCCGTGGAGGTCTGTATGTCATCACAGTCCCAGCCTGTGCCTGCCTGCACTAGTGGGGCAGCACTGGTGTTTGTTCAGGACAGTGGGACTGTTGCAGCCACTGCGGCAGCACCACTGAGCCCTGGGGAGCGGCAGCCGGAGGGGCAGCATCAGCAGTCAGGCAATGGGCTTGGGGGTACAGGGTTCAGTGGCAGCATCTGTACACCACCTGTGGACATGCCTGGACCTGGTCCTGGTGCGCAGCGCCCACCCTCAAGGGGTGCTGAGCATCAGGGCCATGCACACCCTGAGGGACAGGATGCCGAGGAGGTAGATGACCTCTTGGACAAGCACACCCGCCTACTGCAAGTATCAGTCCAGCAGCAGATGCGGCTTGTGACGTCAGTGGATGCACTGCGTGTGGCTCTGGAGTGGGAAGAGAAGTGTCACAGCAGGGACACTGCTCTGATCTTGGCAGGGATGGACCGGTTGCGGGAGGATGTGACCGCTGCCATTGACAGGCATGCACAGGCATTCACTGCTGTCATGGCCACAATGGGCACACAGTCATGTGCCCATGCATTGTGGACACCACGCAGTGCACTGTCCACCCCCTGTTCCCGGCATCATGCGACTCCCTCCCTGTTGACACCGGGTTCAGCTGTGGGCATCCTGAGCACACCTGGCACAGGCATGTTCGGTGTGCTGCAGACCCCTGCACGAGCACAGTTGCATTCACGCAGTGGAACCCCTAGGGGACCATTGGTGCCACCCCATGAGTACAGTGGTCAGCCTGTCAGTGCTGGCGGGCCTTGGTGGGGCCGCCCACGCATCCGTGGTGGCCGGGGCACTGTGTCATGTGACTGACCTGTCTCCCAGCTCGGCTACTATCTGGTGCTGCCCTGTGTGCATTGTGTCTTTCAGTGGGCAGTGCACGGTGGATACACGGCCCTGCACGCGACACACAGTCCACCTGCACACCCTCCCAGCTGCTGTCCGCGGTTGCGGTGCATGATGATGCCTGCATTGTGCTGTACACCAATGTGCAATGGTGCTCAGCATCTGACACACGCATGGACAGGCAGTGGGCGTGGTGGCCTGTGGACATCTGTGTGGCTAGGGTTGGCGCTCTGGGTCGGTGTGCCTGCCCTTTGTGCAAGTTTGGCATTGTGTGTGTGTGTGTGTGTGTGTGTGTCCATCCGCATGACATGTTAGTCCTCATCCATCCCTGGTTGTGTGTGTGGTTCCATGCCCTGCCACTTCCCTTGACGGCATGCACCTCTAGTGTGTGTCCATGCATGTTTGTGGGTTGTGCCTTAGCCACTGTTGGTTGCACATGGCCCCATGACTTACCTGGGTTGGCTGAAGTGCTCCTCCATGATGGTGTCCTGGTGCAGCTGTGCCAGCCGGATCAGTCGGGGGTCCCGTTGCCCAAGGGGGGGCTGCCCATCACCATCATCACCGGCGTCCTCATAATCCCTATTGCTGTCCCTCTTTGACCTGTCACGGCTATCACATCGTTGGCCATGTTGTGCAGGATGCAACAGGCCAGGAATAGCCCACAGGCCTTTGAGGGGCTATACTGTAGGGCACCGCCAGAGGTGTCCAGGCAACAGAAATGTGCCTTCAGCATCCCGAACACCCGCTTGATGACATTATATGTGGTGGCATGTGCCTTATTGTAGTGTTGCTATGATGGGGTCGCGGGCGGCCGGTAGGATGTGAGCAGCCAGGGATGGAGTGGGTATCCACTGTGACCTGTGTGTAGAGGGTGGAGGTTAGTTTGGTGATCAGCATCGCTCTGCCCTGGGCCATGTAGGCCACTACCCATGTCACCTCTGGCCATGCCCCCCCAGGCCCTATGATTGTCCATGTGGTTTGCATACTCACCCATTAGGTGGCCAATGGGGATGGCCCCACTCTCAAATCTGTGGCACAGTGCCGACTGGTGCCAGATGAAGGCATCATGTGCTCCCCTAGGGTGCGTGGCACAGACATTGATTATGCACCTCCTGGCATCGCACACTACCTGGCAGTTGATGCTGGCATAGCCCTTGCGATTTATGTATGCGGCCCCCTTGGGGCCAAGTGGTGTGTGTATGGCCACATGGGTGCAGTCTATTGCCCCTAGCATGCCAGGCATGCGTGCTACCCTGTGGAACTCCTGTATGTTTTCTGTGCACTCTGCCGGTGTGCTGGGGAAATGGATGTACTCCACAGCATGTGGCAGCAGTGCACTGAGGAATTGGGTGAGGTGGCGTGACATGGCCGACTGGGTTATGCCTGTGGTGTCCCCATTTGGTCTCTGAAAGGTACCTGTGGTGAGCAAGCACATGCAAGCTGTTACTTTAGTCTCCACTGACAGGGCATGGCTCCGTCATGTGGGTGCCTGCATCACATCACTGCACAGCTCACAGAGCCGCCTCAGAACTGCCCTATTCAGGCGGTACCGGCCCACAATCTCAGTATCACTGTACAGTTCGAAGCTGGTGCAGGCTCAGTACTGCCTGTTGGGGGCATACCGCCGATGAGCCCTTCCACGGCCATGCCCCCCTGCCACCAGCCTTCTCACCCCCCTCATAATGGCCTCCATCTGGAAGGTGGCACTGGCCATGTCCCTGGCCTGTATTCACCCCCTTGGAAGCTGTTACTGTATTCCCCCCACTGTCCTCACTGCTACTTCCCCTGCATCGGGAACACCTGCCTGTGGTGGCCTCTGTGCTGTGTGGTACTTCCCCCTTCTGCACTGGCTGTGGCTCCCCACACCTACCCTGTGCCTCTGTGTTCAGGATGCCCTTTCCCTGGCCTGCTCTGTGTGTCCCTCCTGCCCTGTCTGTGTGGCTAGAGTTCTGCCTCATGTGCCTTCCCTGTAGCATTCTTGCACCTCTCCCTTGCTCCTTTTTATTTTGGCCCATTTCCGCTATGGCACAACTTCCGCTTGCTCCCCTATTGCGCATGGCGCAAGTTGTTGAATATCGCACAGCGCCATTTATGCATGGTTCTTCCCCCTTCAGTTGCACATGCCTTCATTATCATTGCACTGTTGCTCAGCGTGATTTCGGGAGCGCAACTGCCTCCTGCTGAATATCGCAGAATGGCGCACTTTCGGACTTGCACAGGTGCAACCCTATTGCGCATGGCTCAACTCTTTTGAATATCTGGGCCTAAAACTACAGGTTTACCTAAAATTACAAAAAGTAAAAGGCAGCAAATGAAATGTAAAGAATACTTATATATATTTTATAAGTTTCTCACGTCAGAACAAGATGATGAGGAGAGGATCTCCGAGCACCTAGTCTTGACAGACAGAGAGAAAAATCTGAGGGGTTTAGAGCAAAGGCAGTTAGTAGAATGCAGCATTTGAAAAGTGGCTCATGCAAAAGATTCCATTATTTGCATATGTTCCATCTCTCCAGGCAGTTCTGCTTAGAAGGCTTACTGCATAAAGTTATGAATTACCTGAGTATTACTGGGGTTAGAATTGGATAATCAGATAATCAAACTGGATAATTATTATCTGATCTGACCAAATTATCCGATTTTAAGTCAGATCAGAACTGGATAATGGCGGATAATCTGAGTATCTGTTGAATCCAATAATGTAGTATCTGAGCATCTTTAGTATATATGAAACACCTGGTATTGTTCCAGTTTATAGTACGTTCACGCTCACGGGGAATATGAATTACTAGCTTTGTGTAAATCCCTAATTGTAGTAAGGTAACAGAACTGTGAGTAATCTTACTGTAACATGTTATTTTATGAGCTTTTGACATGAATCTCTATGGATATGCCTGTATGCTTTGATACAAATTAAGATGAAGAAAACAACAGCTTAAAAAAAAAAACAACAGAGCTTCTTGGGAGCCAGTTGGCAGAAGGGATGCAGTTTAGGGATGCAAGAGGTTCCACATGGGGGAAAAGCGTAAGTATCAACAAAATGTCTGATCCCACCACCTGCTTCTCAAAAGAATTGCCTTGTGTGTAAACAGCCTTTCTAAAAACAGAATTTTGTGGTTTACAGCATACAGTCAAATTAAGAATTTTAATGGATACTTTCCTTGCATTTGGTTTACAAACCCTTTAATTCTAGTTTGGCAAGACAAATGCAGCAGGCAAACCATAGTTCACATACTGCAACATGATATCACTGTCAGCTTCAGACAACATTTGATTTATTAGCTTAGAGTTTGTTCTGGAACAGCACTTCACTAGGCAGTATCTTTCAACTGGACAGCCTGCTGCTTGTACTACTCTGCCGTACTTACCTACAGAATGTATATTTTAAGCACAAACACCAAAACCAGAAAACAAAATGTTAAACTTTCATATCATTTTTACAATAATATAGGGTACTTGCCAGACCATTTCCTAAATGGCAGGAATGCCTCTTGGGACACCAGCACCCCTTCGCTGCTCCTTTCTTTCCTGCTCTTAAATCTCTCCTCTGTGAGTTCTCTACTCACTACTGCAATTGCTTCTGATATTGAGTTTACTCCTTTATCTGTAGCTCAATCTAATCCTCTGACCTTCGACAATTCCCCACTTACCTAGTATCAGTCACTCCCTTGTTTCTTATTTTGTTAGGTGATAACTATTTATTTGTTTTTTTGTTTAATTCCACAATTTACTGTATGGTAATTTTATTGATTGTCAATGTATTCGTATGTATGTTTATCTTGTTTATTTTGACATACTTATTTCCATTCTGTGTGTTTTATATTCTGCATTTTGTATGTTATCTTTTCCCCTCTTCCCTTCCCCAGTAAGCATCTGAAATGAGCTGACACCAGCTCAATATGTCCTTCCTGGCAAAACCTTTGAAATAAATAAATCCAGGTTCGTGCCCTGAGCCTGGATTGTTCAAGGGCTGGCTGTGGGAGACAGAGCATCCCATGGGATGCCCTCTTTCTCCAGGGAGGGTGGAAGTCAGATTTCACTGCAGCACTGCCACCTGGGTGACCAGGGGAGGAAGTGCAGTCAGAGGTGAAGGGGGGGGGTGTGAACACCCGACCACTCCACATGGCATAATGCATTGGCTTGCACGTACATGCCTTTGAGTCTTAGCATGCAGGCGTCTGTCTAGTGAGGGACTAAAAGGGGATAAAATTCCATGACTTGCAGTATTACGCCTGATACACTTGGGCCCTGCACAGCCCACTGTACTTAGCACTACCTTTAGGAGCTCTGGTTGGTGGGAACTTTCCCGATTTGGACCCAACCAAGGGGTAAACCAATGGCTTGGAATGTGGGGGCTGCAGTTGGGGCAACAGGGCTGGATGGTCACTTGGGCCAGACAGGGTGGAGGGGGGAAATAGGACTAAGATGGAAAATGTACATATTTATTTAAAAGAAAATCAACATAAGGGGCTGGATATTCAAAAGGGTTGAGCCATGTGCAATAGGGTTGCACCTGCGCAAGTCCGAAATTGCGCCATTCTGCCATATTCAGCAGGAGGCAGTTGCGCCCCCCAAGGCAAGCTGAGCAACAGCGCAATGCAAATGAATGCATGCTGAACTGGAGGGGGAGGAACCATGCATAAACTGCACAACCCGATATTCAGCGGGCTGTGCAGAGTTGTGCAGGCGCAACCCCAACCTGCGCCTGCACAACTTTAAAAAAAAAAAGGAGAAGTCGAGGGCCACCCACGGGTGAGCTGCCGCATTGCAGGGTGCAACACAGCAGCTGCCACCTGTGGCTGGCCCTCAACCTACTCCCTGTGCCCCCCTGCAGCCCGATCACGAGCAAAGTGTAAAAAATCCCCACATCAACTGGCCCGATCGCGGGCAAAAGCATAAAAACCCTCCCCGACTGGCCTGATTGCGGGCAAAAGCTTAAATAAACCCTCCCCAGACTGGCCCGATCGCGGGCAAAAGCCTGAATAACCCCCCCAGCCCGATCCACGAGCAGCAAAGTGTGCCCCCAGAACATATCCTGGTGGTCCAGTGGACCGCTAAGCCCGATTGCAGGCTGCAAAGTTTAAACCCCCACCCCAGGAAATATCCCTGGTGGTCCAGTGCACCGCTAAGCCTGATCGTGGGCTGCATAATGTGGCGACACCCCAAGACCATATCCCTGGTGATCCAGTGTCTCCCCACCCACCCACCACAAAGCCCCACCACCCGCTCCCCGGTGAGCGGCATCCCACCGCCTGCGCCCCACCGACTGACTGCCTGGTAGGGCTGCACCGACGTGGTGCAATGCAAGAGCCAATGGGCGTGCAGCCCATACCGTCTGAGCAATCAGATATCAGATAAATTCATTCACATGTCTGGACACTATATCTGTCATGTTCCATGCCCATTGGCTCTTACCAGAAATGGTATGCAACACAAGCTGTCAGCTCGGTGGTAGCGAATTAACAGGCAGTGGGACGCTGCTGCCCATCGCCGGCTGCGGTGGGGAAGCGGGGTGGTGAGAGACTTCGTGGATGGTGTGGGGTGGGGGACACTAGATCACCAGGGATATGGTCTTGGGGGTGTCGCACATTATGCAGCCCGCGATCGGGCTTAGCGTCCACTGGACCACCAGGGATATGTTTTGGGGGTGGGGTTTAAACTTTGCAGCCCGCAATTGGGCTTAGCAGTCCACTGGACCACCAGGGATATGTTCTGGGGACACTTTGCTGCCCGTGATCGGGCTGGTGGGGGTTATTTAAGCTTTTGCCCGCGATTGGGCCAGTCGGGGAGGGGATTTTTATGTTTTGCCTGTGATCGGGCCAGTCGGGGGTGGGGGATTTTTTACACTTTTGTCCACGATCGGGCTGCAGGGGGCGTCGGTCCCTGATGGCTGCTGCCTGGCAGGGCACCAGGCGCAAGTCCTCGGGGATCGGCGCACCTGCATGCTAATGGCATGCAAATGGGGCCATAAATAGATGCAAATGCCCCCCTATGCCTTACATGAATTATGGCCCCATTTGCATGTCATCTTTTGAATATCAGAAATTTTCACATGGCGTAATGGTACTTGCGCCACCGCAACATGAATGCTCCACTCTGACCACTTGCGGTGGCGCAAGTTCCCACTGTGCCATGCACAGTGGCGTGGGGTGATATTCAAAGAGTTGCTCAATAACGCCAACTCCTTTGAATATATCACCCGGCCACACCCCTGCGCAACTATTTTGTGCAGCACAAGGGCTTGCGCCACAAAATAGCGCAGTTTGAATATCCAGCCCAAGTTGTTTAAAATGGTTAACAAAAGATCATTTGGATATTTTACAATCATACTATTGGGTAGATACAAACCCTACATTAATCCCATGTTCTTCATGGCTAAGAAACTGGGCCCTCAACACAGACACATCAAGAGAAGGGGGTATGGGGCAAGTGGGCATAAGCTTCTTTTTCCTTTCAGCTTTTTTCCTTCATTGTGTCCTTACAGAAATGTTGTTTTTGTTTTGGTGAATCTCAGTTACCACAACAAACCAGCTACAGGCCAGGGGTTTGACATCAGCAAAAGCTCAAGCTGGTAGACTTGGCCACCCAGATAGCCCAAAGTCAGTGCATCATGCTGCCAAGCAGGTGGCCCCAGTTTGGGAAAGAGCTCAGATCATCACATCAGGAGGCAGGTTGGAAGGTTGCTGTCGCAAGGCAGCGTGCCTCAGTCGAGGAGGGTTGGTGGTAGGTTCACATGCCGCAGCAACCCCTACAGTTTGGACAGGGAGGTTGCTCTTGCTGCAAGGGCACTGGATGCATAGCAGGTCAGTGAGGCACTGCTCACATCATGGGGTGGTGGAATATAGGAACTAGAGGGAAAAACTGGCAAGGAAAACCCCTTCTGTCAGCTGAATGACAAAGACTCTCCCTGAACAGGGTATATTTAATATATTTATGTACCTAGTTGGTAACCAGGTAGGTACAGTGGCGTCCCCTGAGATGAAACCCACTTTTAAAGCACTCTGCAGTATGCTGCAGCAGACCTACTGAATAAAGCAATATAATTTCAATGGCAATTAGTCCCTTTTGTCATGTAGGAAACTGTGGCATTCACTTCATCCTGGCAGCGTCACATTTCCCTGAATAACAAAAGGGACTAATTGCCATTGAAATTACATTGCTTTATTCAGTAGGTCTACTGCAACATTCTACAGAGTGCTGCAAAATGCTGCAGAATTGGGTTTCATCCTGGGGTCGCCACTGTACACTGGTCCCAGGGACCATTTTCAGGTACGACCTGGGCCATATAGATGGCACATACAGTTCATGAAAAGAGAAAAATACACAAAGCATACAGTGGTTGAGAGTACAATATGCAAAGTTCAGCAAATACAATACACAAGTAAAATACAGTGTAAATTGAGGACAGTGGGAGTAAGAAACAGGTGTGGCAGGGGGAGAGTGTAAAAACATTTATGGAAAAAAGCTGATAGTTTTTGTAATGGGCCAGTAAAATATTCCTCTAAATTGTCCCGCTGGCATGAATTATGTGACACACAAGCTGGATAAGGGGAATTCCAGTCAAGCGGAGGGATTTTCCCAGCCACTAACTCTGTTGGCTAGTAGCTGCAAAACTGAATTTCAGAACCTGACAGGCCTCTAGACTGTGACTTGGGGTCAAAACCTACTCTGGCAACGGAATCTGAGTATTTCTCTGTCCTTCCAGTCTACTTCCAATTAATACAAAAATATTATACAGGAAAAATGGCTGTCTTGAGAGACCATAGACCCCCCTGAAAACTGAAGATCAATCTGCAGAAATTCATAAAGGGAAGGGGGTCAAATGTTATTTCATTTATTTATTTATTTATTCATTCATTCATTATTTGGCAACTGAGTAGGGCCCACTAGGCACAATGTCTCTTTTCAGAAGAGACCTCAGGTGCACTGGAGAGGTTTAGTGACTTGCTCAGGGTCACACAGTATGCAAGTGAAGGCTGTGGAAATCAAATCCAGGTCTGCTGCATATACTAAGCTAGTTCACAGCTTGTTATTTTAAACTCTAGGGTATATTGCCAGCCTAGTGTTCAGCCCCTTCCAAAAAAGAGCCTCACAGCAATTCTATGTTGCTAATATCCATATTTTATTTATTCATAACCCCAATGTTTTGCCCTCTGTAGGGACTTTTATTAAGAGCATTTATTTCTGTTTGAAAAAATATAAATACATGTATATCACTATTATTGTAGTGCTAAAACTGAATTTAAATCCATGTTTATACACATAATCTAACTGTACAACTTGGTACCTGCTATTTGTTACTTTCACTCTTCACTTTTTCACATATAATGCTCTAAGCAAAAACTTCATTGCTGCAAATGAAATACAAAAAGCATTTTCAGTATGCAGTTTACCAGCGGTTCTCAAATGGTGAGGCCAGCCTCCCAAGGGAGGCCCAGACTGTTCCGGGGGGGGGCCCAGTCAAGTCTGAGAATGTACAGTATTTACATTTTAAGTGTTGGCTACTTTGCGTGAAAGGATGAAGCAAACTAAACATGGATAATGGTAGTGGAATGTCTTTACTTATGCACAAATTTGTGACCAGTAAGTGCCCATTGAGCCAACGTTTGTTTATAGGTGTGTATTTATACGTAAATTAATGACTGGGAAAGGCATGCTAAGTCAAGGCTTGTTTCAACATTAGCTGTTTATATGTAAATAGGTGACTAGGAAAGGCACAATGTGCCAAGGCTTGTTTCTACAGTAGGTGTTTCTATGCAAATTAGTGACTGGGAAAAGCACACTGTGCCAAGGCTTGTTTCTACAGTAGGTGTTTATATGCAAATTAGTAACTGGGAAAGGCACACTGTCAATGTTTGTTTCTACAGTAGGTGTTTATATGCAAATTAGTGACTGGGACAGGCATACTGAGCCAATGCTTGTTTTCAGGTGTGACCTGAGGTAAGAGTACATGAAGTTGCTGAACAACAAGGGTAAGAGGAGTAGAGATGAATGAAGTGGCTAGGTTAGTTGTTCCAGATAGAGAGAAACAGAATACCCAAGAGTCAGAAAAGTGGAGTGACAAGGATAACCTGGGTGTGGGGTTGTGGGTGGAGAACAATAAGTTGAATAAAAGAGATAATACTCAGTCAACTTTATTAGTTTCACTTTATTCCTGGTGTACTGTGCAAAGTATGATATTTTTTTCTGTGGGCACCAAGATTTTTCCAAATTTGAGGGAGGCTCAAAATCTTTCCCTTGGCTTGAGGGAGGCTCGCTATCACAAAGTGTGAGAACTGATGGTGTAGAAGGAGACTGAGAAAGAGTTGACATTTTAAAGAGGTACTTTCATTTGGTATTCACAGTAGAGGGAAGGGGGGACAGACCACTAGAGATAAGTATGAACAGAGGTGAGGAGAGGGTGGATACAAGACCATTTTCAGAGGAAAGAGTACTGAATGGACTTGCAGCCCTGAAAGTGGATAAGGCTATGGGACTGGATGGGATACTTCCCAGGGTACTGAGGTAGCTGAGGGAAGTGCTAGCAGTTCCACTGACAATCTTGTTGAACAGCTCACTGGAAACAGGAGTGCTTCCAGAGGACTGGAGAAGGGCTAACATGATCCCTCTGCATAACAGTGACAGCAGGGAAGAATCTAGCAACTACAGATCAGTCAGCCTAGCTTCAGTGGTGATGAAACTAAAGGAGACTCTACCAAAGAGATACTGTTTGATTACCTAAAACCAATAGCACAGGTTCACCGGGGTGGTAGAGGTCATGCTAAATAAATCTGATAAATTTCTTTGACTTGGTGACCAGGGAAATAGATTGGGGGGGAGGGGCAGTGGACATAGCCTATCTAGACTTCACCAAGGCCTTCAACATCATGCTCCACAGAATGCTGATTAGGAAGCTGACCAGTCTGGGGTGGGAGCCAAAATGGTAAATTGGGTTTGCAACTTGTTAACAGATTAGAAGCAGAGGGTAGTGCTAAATGGCACACACTCTAAGGATGGTGGTGACAAGCAGAATACCACAGGTTTCAGTACTGGGACCAGTCCTCTTCACTATCTTCATAGGGGACATTGCAGAGGGACTAAAAGGGAAGATCTGCCTTTTTTCAGATGATACCAAGACCTGCAATAGGGTGGACACCCAGGAGGAAGTGGAGACAATGCCCAGGGATCTAGGGAAACTAGGAGTAGTCAAAGGCCTGGCAGTTAGAGTTCAATGCCAAAAAGTGCAAAATATTGCACCTAGAGCACAGGAACCTAGATGCCGAGTATAGGATAAGGAGAGGTGTTAGCAGTCACTAGGCAGGAAAGGGACTTTGGGGTTCTTACTTCTGAAGACTTCAAGGTGGCAGTGCAGTGTGACAAGGCTGTGGGCAGTCTTGAGTGGGATTCTGAGGTGCATGAAGGGGCATCACCAGCAAAGGAGGAGGGAGGGAGGAGGAGGTGGTACTGCCACTGTACCACTCTCTGGTATGCCCCTCCTGCAATACTGTGTCAAGTTCTGGAGATCACATCTTGGGAAGGACACAGACAGAATGGAGGTAGTCAGAGAAGGGCAACCAAGATAGTGTAGGGGTTGCAAGGGAAGCCTAAAAAGACAGACTCTTGGGATCTCAATATGTACACTCTGGAGGACAGGAGAGTGAGGAGTGACATGAACAAGACCTCAAGTATCTCACAGAGGGTGAACAGAGTATAGGAATGAACCTCTTCCAAGAGGATGACCTCTAGGACTAGGGGACATGCAATGAAACTGGTAGGAGGAAATTTCAGGAAGGATGTGAGAAATACTTTTTTACAGAAAGGATGGTAAAAGAATTGAACTGACTGACAGTCAAAGTTGTGGAGGCTAGAATGGGGGAGGCTTCCAGCATGAACAAGATAATCATAGGCATATTAGTGCAGGAACAGGGAGGATCTCCAGAGACCAGTTAGGATCTGGGGAGGTAAAATAGGCAGGAAACCCATGGGCAGACTGGGTGGGCCTAATTGCCATTTTCTGCCAACAACCTGCTATGTTTCTAGTTCATCCTGATGCAGTAATGCCAGCCCAGCACAATGGTTGAGTGTCAATACAGTAAAATGACATGGGAAGCAGAGCCCACAGACAAAATGGGAGGCATACAGACAGAGTGTAAACAGGAAATCCCTGAGTGCTTTTCCCAAGCAGTGCAGCTATACCAGCCTGGCTTGTCAGTGCTAACTACATTATGAAGAATAGGGACAGTCCAGTCCAGTATTTATTGGGTTTCATCCTGAGGTCGTCAGGGTACTGAGCTAGAAGGACTCAATGAAAATGCTGTTAAGTAAGATTTTTAATTACCCCAATAAACTGTATATGAACTGATAATCCAGAATCCTAGGACCAGAAGAGCAAATGTACAAATGAGCTTTGCTGAAAGTGCCCCAGTAAAGAAAAAGCCAAATGCTTGGAGTCCCAAGTGTTGCGTGTTTGTCAGGCAACACAGTGCTGTTGATTACAGGGAGCTTGGAAGAGCTTAACATTGTAGACACTGGGTTCCCTTGGCAATGCCCTCTCCATTCAGGGCATTTATGCAGGTCAATCTCTGTGCTGCCTAAAGGGGGGCTTGAAATTATATTTTGGACTTTCTAAGCCCAGTGGATAGGTAAGCCTGAACTATTTTGTTTCAGAGCTGTAAAGCTCTTTTCTTTAGACTTTTGGGACAAGTTGTCGGTTGGTATATGCAGTCTACTGCATTTGATAAATTAGCATGAACTTATAATAAATGGTTTATTTGATTTATTGATTTATTTATTTGTTTTTTGTTAATTGGGTAAGTACACTGGACAATAAAATGTCTGTTTACAGGTATGACCCAAGTTGGATGTGATTCTAACCAATTTTCAATTTAGATTGCCATTATTCATAGGTATGATATCACAAATCCTGTTAAACATTGATGTGATGTCATACCCATGTATAATGGGGTTTGGGGACTGTTAAAAAGGTGTCTGCTGGCATTTTTATTTTATTGTCTCACATCTGTTCTGCCCACTTTCCCCAAATATAACATTTTAAATGCATACCTACCAAATTTCTCCATCTTGTCATAGATCACATGTGGTCTGAAAATGTTTGCATCACTTTTTTTCCTTGCTTTTCTTTTTTAAACAATGAAAACAATAATAAGGTGAGCATAAATCATTTTTTTACTCACCCTCAGTCTGTGATGACCACATAAACCTTAAGAAGGACAACTATTTGTTATCACAACATGCCAGAAGGACAACAGAGATGTTATTTAATAGCTTCATGATTAATTTTTTCTCAGAGATGTACTGTTTCGAGATGAAGTATTGTGTATATTAGTCTAGTCTTTTGAGAGACAAAGAACCTCTGTGCATAAACACTGAGGCAAGGGTTACCCCAAAGGGCATTTGGCTGGAGCCAGGTTTCAAGAAAATACAAATCACACATGCCCCACAATGCAAAGCATCATGGGCTGCATATGCAAATCACCAGAGAATGTTATGCTGGTCAACTTTAAGCAGAATGCATGGTGCGAAGGCCTCTGTTAGCACCCTTTGCAAACTGTGTGAGAGGCCTTCGGCACCATGCAATTCTGCTTAAAGTTGGACCAGCATAACATTCTGTGGTGATTTGCATATGCAGCCCATGATGCTTTGCATTGTGGGGGCATGTGTGATTTTGTATAGTCTTTTGAGGCTGTGTATGTGCAGGTGTTATAGTAAATAAAATAATAATTTAGAAAAGAAGAATCCATGTAAAGAGCTTGTAGTGTCTATATGTGCCAAAACAGCAGACAATGTTATGTTTTTTTTTTTTAAAGCAGCCCATTGCTTTTTGTTTCTGAAGTATTTTCCTTTTACTAATAAGAAGGTTTTCTAGCTGACCGTATAAGGTTTCACACATAGAAAAGCACTTATCCTGTAAGCTAAACTATCTTGTGCTGTTGCCCTTCATACCTTAGCAGCATTGAGAACAGACTCATTACATCACCGGTGACCAATCTGGAAGAAGGTGAGTGGCTCTTCTTCAATCAATCAATTTCAATCAATCTATTTTATTTGGTAAGCAAATTGAGGGGAGACTTCTCTTTTACAACTGCAGCCATTCTTGGTCAGATGTGAAGTCATAATCGGTGATGCCATGGAGGCAGTGGCTGCAGCCTAGCAGTTACAGTGTAGTCAACCCAGCATGGTACCATGCAAGCCCCATACAGCTGTAACAACAGGAATCGTCAGGCATTAAAGACATCAAACTTTAGCTGCAGAGGATGTGCAATGCTATATGAAATTCAGAAAAGAAATGTAATACTTATTGCACGAGGAGTGTATTGTGTCAGTACTGACTCAGAGTGGGCCTTTTCATGGTCATCTAGGAAATGCCTCTAAACAGAGATGGCCATGTCAGCAAGCTCTTTGGTGTCAAAAAAATCCCACCTTCACACAGATATGGAAAATTGAAACACTAGAAATCTCTGCAAGAGAGAAAAACGTACAATTCCTTGTCATACCAGTCTCTTGAAGGTCCAGATCTACAACAGTTCACAAAAATGGTTTTGGCAGAAATGTCACGCGGGGGGGAAGGAGGAGCAATATGGGTCTCTCTTGACTGACAGAGTCTATAGAATTACTCCTTGTAAGGCCCTGAGTACACCAACACTACAGTGTTGCATGTTTCTGGTGCCTTTTTTCATCTGTAAGAATCAGGGATAATGCTTTAAAGATGGCAAGAAACTTAGCAGAACTGATACTGGAGTAGGCAGTAATGCATGTATACTGGATCTAAGATGAGCCTTTGATAACCCGAAAAGGCAACTAAGAAATATGTACATTTCAGCTGCCTAGCTTTCAATGGCCTGCTTGGCGTACATAGAGAAAGAGAACCTTATCTTTTGCAGATGCAAATTAGGCAGCAAAGCACATCAACCACTAGAGAAGGACTGATGAAGGAGTCAGATGCAGGTTCATCCTAAACTGGTACTGAGTGCTTTTACTTTTTCTAATTGGACTTCCATAGTTCCCAAGTTATGAGTGATAATTTCAGCACTCACCATGAAAAATGGATTGTCAGGTTAATTAACTGACTGGAAATGAAAATTAAGTAGTCTCATTGTAATTCTTGATCTTCTTGGACAAGTCTTCAACATTTATTCATACTGCTGGGTTACAAGCCAGAGGCACTGGGACCCTGTATGAACAAAAAATCTTCAGGAGGGTCTGCACCAAGATAAGAAAGTGCATGCATGGCATCATGAGACTGGTTTGTGCCATATAGGCTATCTCGGCGTCAACCTTCCAACTGCCTCATTACCTTTTTTATCAAGGAGGTGCAGCATATGCTAACTAGACAAACACCTAACCTAACAAGGGCATAAGATAGCCCTTCTGACCCGTGTAAGAAGGGTCAACTAAGAACAATGTCTTCACAGCCCCATTGAAACAAAAGAGAGAAGCTCACAAACAGATTCAGTGAGCTAGGGGATGGTGGTGGGCATATGAATAAATGGTGAAGACTTATCTAGAAGATCAAGAATTACAGTATCTATAATTTCCATATATTCTTGGACTTAAGTCTTCACCATTTATTCATACTGCTGGGTTAGAGTACCAAGCTAAATTCAATCCCCTGAGTAGGGCAGTAGGAGACAGAGCTCACTCAGGACAGAAGTCTAATAAGGATCATCCTGCCAAAAGAAGCATGCTGTCTGGCATGAATGTCCAGAGCTTAGTGCTTAACAAAAGTATGCACCGATATCCAAGTAGCAACTTTTCAAATGTCATCAATGGGAACAGAGCGGATCTCTGCCAAGGACGCGGCAACAGCTCTGGTACAGTGTGTGCACACTTAGCCCTCCAACTTAATCTGCGCCATAGAGTAACAGTGACGCAGGAATACCACTATCCAAGCAGAAATATACTTAATGTAAACTGACTATCCAAGCTTGGCGGTGTTGAAGGACACAAGGAGCTGCTTGGATTCACGACTGTCCTTTGTTCTAGCGATGTAAAACTGAAGGTCTCTTTTAATATCCAGAGAGTGAAGGGTATATTTCCCTTCATTCTGGAAGTTAGAGAAATAGGTAGGCAGTACCAAGGGCTGGTTGAGGTTGAACACTGAAACCACTTTGGGAAAAACCGTGTGTGTACGGAGAACCACCTTGTCTTTGTGAAAGACAGTATACGGAGGCTCAGTGACCAAAGCATGTATCTCAGAGACCCTAAGAGCCGAAGTGATGGCCACCAGGAAAGTGGTTTTCAGGTCAGGAACTTAAGATCACACATAGCTAGAGGCTCAAAGGGTTTACAGGTGAGCATGTCTAGTACCAGGTTAGTGTCCCGGGGCAACCCGGCTGTGACGGAGGCCTTGTATGCAAAATGCTCTTGAGGAATCTCTTGAACAGAGGTAGCTGTGCCAGCATCATATTCTGGACTGGCTCATGATAGGTCGAGACAGCACAGAGATAAACCTTCACAGAGGAGTACTGAAGCCCTGCATCTGAAAGGTCTAGCAAGTACTCCAATACCTTGGCAGGAGGACATCAGAATGGGTCTAAGGGAAACTTAGCACACCATTCTGAGAACCGATTCCATTTCGCTGTGTAAGTTCTCCTAGTGGAAGGCTTACGAGCAGCCAGGAGGATCTCTGAGATTCCTTGAGACACATTAAACCTGCCCACTTCCATCTCTGCAGGAGCCAGGCGTGGAGATGAAGAGAGTGCATGTTGGGATGGACCAGGGACCCCTGCATCAGAAGGTCCATCCTCAGTGGTAGCTGTCTTGGAGGATGTACTGACAGCTTGTTGATCAAGGGAAATCAAATCTGTTCAGGCCAGTATGGTGCAATGAGAATCATGTTGCCCCCATGGGCCTCCAGGTTGAGCAGCACCCTCTGAACTAATGGAAGAGGAGGAAATGCATACAGAAAGTTATTTGTCCGCCACAGCCTGAATGCACCCTGACAGAAAACGCCAGGTTCTGGATTTTTGGAGCAGAATAGAGGTAGTTTTGTGTTGACTGGGTATGCAAAAAGGCCCAGGTCTGTAGTACCCCACTCATCGAAGATTCACTGCACGACATCTGGTGATAAGGACCACTCGTGAGGGTCCACTTCTGTCCTGAGGTGGTCCATCAGATTGTCCTGAGTCCTCAGCAGGTATACTGCATGGATCAGGACATTGTGGTCAAGACACCACTCCCAGACCCTCATGGCTTCTCTGCAAAGACGGTAGGAGTGTGCTCCACCTTGCTTGTTGATGTAATACATCACTGCTTTGTTGTCTGTCTGAAGGATTACCTCATGACTGACCACATCCTCCAGGACTCAGAGGGCATACATGACTGCCCTCATCACCAGAAAATTGATATGGAGGTGTGACTCTGTCTGGGACCAAAGACCCTGGGTGCAATGGCCCAGGCAGTGGGCTACCCAGCTGAGGAGGGATGCAGCCATAGTAACAGTTACCTGAGACTCCGATGGGGGAAAGGGGAGACCCTGAATCTGGTTGTCCTCCTGTATCCACTATGCAAGAGACCGCTGCAGGGGCTCTGTCACCTTAATGGGATAAGACTGGGGATGTGGTGTAGGGGATCATTGTGTGCTGAGCATCCACTGAGTGGCCCTCATGTGCACTTGGGCCAGAGGCACTGTGAATACAGAAGAGGCCATGAGGCCTAGCATCCACTGCATGGAACGAGCCCGAACAGAACTGTTCTCTCTGATGAGATGTGCCATTTGAATAATGTCATTCCTCCTGTCCTCTGGGAGAAAAGCCCTCATTTGAGTAGTGTCCAAGGGGCCCCTATGAAGAGGAGCTACTGTGAGGGTTGGAGCTGGGACTTTCTAGATTCAGTAGAACCCCAAGGAAGTCAGGGACTGCAATGCTGTGGTTACTACTGTCTCTATCTCCTGCCTTGACGGGCTTGCTAAAGCCAGTCATCCAGGTGAGGAAAGACTTGGAGGCAAAGCTTTCGAAGGTGCACTGTGAGAACTGCAAAGCACTTTGTAAAGATTCTGAGGCACCAAGGACAGCCCAAAGGCAGGACTCTGAATTGGTAGTGTTGACCCAAGGCCACAAAGCAAAGGAACTTGTAGTGATTTGGGAGCACTGGAATATGCTGGTAGGCATCCTGCATGTCCAAGGATGCCAGCCAGTCCTGTTGTTTGAGAAGTGGCAGAAGTGTCCCCAACACGATCATCTTGAACTGCCCGCGGTACAAGAACTTGTTCAGCTTTCTGAGATCGAGAATGGGGCGATTACCTCATGTCTTTTTTGGAACCAGAAAGTAATGGGAGTAGAATCCTGTGCTTTGTTTCATCCAGAAAACTACTTCCACTGCCCTGTTTTTGAGAAGGCCCACTATCTCTGAGGTGAGAAGATCTGATTGAGTGGCTGAAAAAGTGCACTGCGCTTGGGAGGAAGGTCTGGATGGATTTCTAAAAAACTGAGAGAGTATCCCTCTCAAATTATTCTGAGGACCCACTTGTCTGTGGTGACAGACTTTCACTGACTGTAGAAGTGAGTCAGGTGACCTCCCACTACCGAGGAGAGGCCCACCTCAGGCAGCTGAGGTGGAACCAGGGCTGGACTTTCAGAGGGAAGCACTGGGCGCTTTTGGGCCCTATGCCTTCTGCTGCACTTTCTTTTGTGGCTAGGTAGACTGGTGTTTGTTCAGAACTCCCCTGCCTCTTCCTTGAAATAGCTGCCTGTTTTGAAAGAATTGGTGGTTCCTGCCTCTCTGAGGAGCTGCCAGAGTCAGCCTAGCCAATCCTAGTTTTCTGAGAGGCCCCTAGGGCTTGTTCTATCTGCTGACCGAAAAGGTAGGTACCTTCACAGGGAACATTCATGACCTGCTGCTGGGCATCTGAGGAAAATCCAGATGTCTGCAGCCAGTAATGTCTCCTAATACAGATTCCAGAAGATGCTGCTCTGGAAGCCGTATCATATGCATCCATAGAAGCTTTCAACTGATGGCTGTTGCATTCTATTCCCCAGGTGACAGTCTGGAGAATCTTAACTTTGTCAGACTCAGGAAGATCCACTGCCAAGATCTTGAGCAAGGTCTACTGGACATATTCATACTGAGAGAAGTGTCCCTGATAGCTTTCTATGTGCATGCCAATGGCGGCAGCTGCAAAAGCCCTTTTCCCTATGGTACCAATCTTGTGAGATTCCTTATTGGTAGGACGGGCTGTTACTTCCTGCGGAAAGACAGCTTTGCTATTCTCTGCCAGAACAACCAAAGCATCCGCTATGGGTTGCAAAGCTAGGATAGGTATCTCCTTAGGAGGGACATATTTCTGATCCATGGACTTACAGACCAAAGAGATAGTTGCAGGTCTAGTCCACATGGCTTCTGACAATGTCTCAAATGCCTGAGGAACAAGAGGTGTAAGGGTCACCGAAATATTGGGAATATGAAGTCATGCATGGCGCAAAAGCTTCCCTGGGTCTACTGAAGAAGTCTGAAGAGCCAGGATGGTCTGCAAATTTTCAGAAGGGACTGAAAAGAATGGTCCTCCTGATGGATCATAACAGGAACCACTGGCTTACTGTCCAGGCTATAAAAAGAATCCTAATCTCCTTCCTCAGAAATTATGAGGTCTGGATCCGACTCGTCCTGCTCCATATTCCCTTCAGAGGGGAAGGCAGGAAGAGGGGGTGGTGCCAAAAAGGTCATGATGAGGCCTAGGAAGAGGAAGGACAGGTGACACTGGAACTGGTATCTGAATCGGCACAGGGATCGGCGCAGGACCTGGCACCAGCCCCGGTGCTGGCACAAAAGGAGCTGGTGCCGGGCCCAGTGCCAGAGACCATGATGATGACGGCACTGCCCTAGCACCCAATCCAGACCTAGATGAGGCAGAAGGTGCCGGGGATGGTACCTGTGCTAGGCCCTGTGAGGAAACAGAGTAAGGGGGGTAGGCACGTGAAACCGGCATCAGCAGCACCAATCCGGGCAAGGAAGATGCAATTGCCAGAGCTGAATGCTCTACCTGACCCGAAGGTCCACGCCCAGGTCCAAGAGGCCTAGGACTGAGGGCCCTGGTACCGGATCCGCAGGCAGGGACAAACAGGACAGACACTGTACTCACTGCTTCATAAGAGCATCCCAATGGTGAAATTGCCCACTGGAATCCCCACCAGAGAACAGGAAAGGGTTCTGGTGCTGAGATTCCAAGCGACTGCTAGCAGAGGCCACAGGGGAAACAAAGGGAGCCAGGGTAGGCCTCTCTCTAACAGATGCCAAAAACCTCTTGGCCAACACACCAGAGGGCTACCTTGAGCAGCACCATTTCTTCTCCTTCCCATGGGAAGAGGAAGAATTGAAGGCAGAGCAGTGCTGGGTCCCCAACCTGGATCAAGAATGGGCTCCCTTCTTTTTATGTTGTTAGGAGGGCTGTCCCCTCCTCCCGAACACTGGACTGCTAGTGGTCAGACCTCTGCTCCAGAGAGGGAAGTGGACCAGACAGAGCCCCACTGCCAGAGCAGCCTTCTAATGGAGAATCCCTACCCTCATGGTCACTATCCATGGCAAACACCATTGATCGGCAGGGCTAAAAAGGAAAAATAATAAAACAAAAGAAACATTTTCTTTTTTTTTCAGAAAATAACAAAGATACTAAAACTGAATAAAACTAAACTCTGTTGTCATATAGACATGAAGATCTGACTCCCGGTAGGTGAGCGACAGCATCACTGATGCACTCTCGACGACGGGAAAAAAGGAACTGAAGTGGTTGGAGGGTCGATGCTGAGATAGCCTATATAGTGCGAGCCAGTCTTGCAGCACTGCATGTGCACAGTCCTATCTCAGCGCTGGAATTCCTGACAATTTTTGGCTCCTGCAGGGTTCCAGCGCCCCCGGCTTGTAACCCAGCAGTATAAATAAATGGTGAAGACTTAAGTCCAGGAAGATCTATAGTATACCATAATAACTGGGTAATGTTTTCTGTCCATGGGAAATCCAGTTATAATTTGCTGTTATAACCAGCTGGCTTTAACAGTATTCATGTGTCACATTCACCTCACCGCTAATGTTGCTCAGATAGTATCCTAGAACTTAGGATACCAACTGATACCTCCCATTTGGCCAGATAGTTGCTGTGGTAGGATAGCAGTGCTATCTGAACATGGATCCTACCTCTAGGATCCAGTGCATGGATCCCACAAATGTTGTGGATCCTGTGGATTCTAGCAACAGATCCAGCTCGGATCCTAACTGTCTGATCTAGGATCCTTGGATCCTAACTAGGATCCATCGCTATCTGACCCCAGATCCTAACTATCTGACCTAGGATCTATCGCTATCTGACCCTGGATCCTACATCTGTCTTTGCTAGGATTTTGAATAGGATCCTAGGTAGGTTACCAGCACTATCTGACAGATAGTAGTAGGATCCACAAAAGCACTATCTGAGCAACTCTACTCACTGCACACATGCTCACACTGCTTCCCTTGCACCTCCACTCCTTTTTGAAGCTTTTAGTGAGCATGCCATATGTTACCTGCATACACTAATTTCGTTTCTTTTAAATCAGAAGTTAACTGGTTTTAAAATGTAAAACATACTGAATAACACATTCACTGTAACATCAACAAAACTTCAACAGCACATATTCCTAGATGGGTTTTGGAGACCTCCCCCATTGAGATACAACTATAAACTGGAGCGAATACATAACAATAAACAAAGATTGTATTAGTTGTTCATTACTATCAAGCGTAAACGATATGGGTGCACCATCATCTGAAAGTGGGTAAGTAGGGATTCTCCTCCCTACTGGTACTTAGAACACCCACTGGTAAGAGGGAGGGAAGGTCATTATCAGTCACTCTGTGTGCATGCATCATGTGTGTTGGAAAGTAAACCTTGGCCCCTGGAGGTTCATGCTGGTTTGATAGTATGTATGATGGCATAAAATGCCATTCTGGGATCTTACAAAATGCAGATGTGAGGTATGCACCCCACATGGTGGTGTACTTGTCCAGCTTATGAATGGTGAAGTAATGTACCCTCTCATAGCTGGCTGCTTTACCCAGCTCTACGAGCCATGCGGAGATGTCTGGTGGTTGCTGGGATATCCAGTGTCTAAGCACTATCTGTATAGCAGCGACCAGAGCCCCCTGCAACCAGTTACTGTGAGAGTGGGAGATAAGTGACCTCTGGTTATTCACAGCCATATGCCCCACCAGTACCAGTGGGGTGGACAGGAGAATGTGTTGCTTTAGTATGTCACTGCATTCCTGCTGAATTCCTTGCCAGTAGTGCTGCAGTTTCCCACAGTACCATAGCAGGTGGGTGATGGATCCCATTTCAGTGTCACTCCTCCAGCATATCTATGGCAATGAAACCCCATTTATAGAGCTGCTGCAGCATTCTGTGCCAGTGATGAAGCACCTTGAACTGTGTGAAGTGGCACTCCAGGTGTCTCTGTTGGCTGTGGGAAGTACAACCCAACAACGGGTCCATTCCTGCATGGTAAGCTCACATCCTAGTTCCACTGCATAGCACCACCTTAGGATATCTGTAGGGTCCACTCCCATCACCAACAATTTTCTATATATATATAGCTGCCCTTTGGCCTATTACCATGAGCTGGGTACAGAAGGGTCTCCAGTACATCAGATGCTTTCCATTCGAGGTAAGGGCCCAGCAAGCCCTTTATAGCATGCCTAAGCTGGAGTTATTGCCAGTGTTGGCTTTCGTCCAGATCAAATCTGGTTTTCAGTTTACCAAACACCTTAAGGTGCCCAGACATGGGGTCTACTAACTGCTTCAGTTGACTGATCCCATTAGAGGACCATTTCTGCCAGTGTATTGGCTGGGTCCCTATAGTGAGACTCTTATTTCTCCAGAGATGAAAGTATAGAGACTGAGTGGGGGACCACTGCATCACCTTTGCCCATTTCTTTCAGACTCTGTCCCTGGCTGCCAGAGTTGGGTGGTCCTTTAGGTGTTTGGACAGGCCTTGAACCACAGGACTATATCAAGGTCTGCCCCCAAGAGTTACCTCTTTGCACTCCACCCACTTGTGCCTGTATGCTTGAGCAACCCACCTGGGTGTGTATCTATGTAAGTTGGTGGAGTAGGTGGACATCATACGTCTTTTCAAAATCTGGCAGATACAGCCCACCTTTTGTATGTTATCTGCAAAAACTTCTTAAAACTGAGGTGCCTTAGTCCTGATCACCATAGAAAGTTAAAAAATGTTCTTTGGATGGACTGAAAGAGTTCCTGTGATAGTGAAATCAGGAGGCTGTCCAAAAGGTGCAGGATTCGGTGAGTGGCCATCATTTTGAAAGCATGGACCCTGCCGAAATACAGTTAGTGTAACCTACTCAATCTGCCCAGATCCTGCTCCATGGATGTTAACAGGGGAGGCAGATTACATTTGCCAAGGTCTTTTAGGTTCCAAGAGAAAAGGACTCCTAGGTATTTGATCGGGTCCTGTACTAGGTGAAGGTCCCAGGGGAAATCTGACGTTGTTGCCACTGATCTATTTGATACCAACAGGAGTGACTTAGTCATGTTCACCTTGTAATCAGAGATTTGCCCATACTGCTGCAGCACCACCAGGGTTCCAGGGACTGACTTTTCTGACTTGGTGAGGTTGAGCAGGATATCATGTGCATGCACTAATGCTTTCTACTCCCCTCCCATCTGTACCCCAGAGAATTCTCCTGCCAGTCTTACTGCTGGCAGCAGAGGTTCAGGGGCCAGTACAAAAAGCAGTGGCAAAGGAGGGCAGCCTTGATGGTTCCCTTTCCTAAGGAGAAGAGTGGTGACTCTGTGGAGCAAGTTACCACTGTGGTTTAGGCACCCGGGTACAAGATCTTAACCCAGTGGATGAATGTATCCCCCATACCAAAGGCTTTCAAGGTGTGGAAAAAGTAGTCCCATTCGACCCTGTTGAATGCCTTTTCTGTGTCTAATGACAGGAGGACTGCCAGGATGTTCCGAAAGGCTTACCAGTCTAATTGTTTTGTCTGAGACTTTCCAATTAATGACAATAAGCCTCTCCCCCAAGATCCACAAGTTCTCGAGGATTTGTGCCATTGTTGTAGCATGGTATAGCTGCAACCTGGCCCTTGCAGTTGTGGAACATGCTGCTTAATTGATGCTCTACAAACAAAAGCCTCTGTGGGGGATTGTGAGAAGGGGGCAGGGTATTTAGAACCAGCTTGGCTATGTTAGCACAGCCATTATGCCATTTGAGATTGCACTGCACACAGATTTGGGAGAGGATGGAGTGATTGATGGTCTTGTAGGAACCTGAATGTTTTTTTGTAAAAATCCTCTCATCCCATATGGATTTAGTGTGTCAAAGAGTGCTAAATCAAATGTGTATAGACCACTTCCCATTCTGTGGGTGCGTGGCATGCTTCCTTAATCCTTTTCCAAAAACCCTGAGGAGGTTTTGGCATCGAGATGATGTTCAGAGCCAGGAAGCAGTTCTGTGTGATATTCACTTTTTATTAAAGAACAATATTTTGATTTGCCATCCTATAAATCTATTATTAATATAAATCTTAGAAATGGAGAATGACAGTCCATTTAGGTGGACTGAAAATGTATTTCATGGGAAGTCCCATGAAGCCAGTAGACCAAGATGGCATGGATAAAATGAACTATTCAGGCCATGTTTAAATATCAGATGTCCTAGACTGATTGATTAAAATATATTTTGATCATTCAGGGCTGCTGTCTTGGAATCTTTTTTATTTAATATTTTCTGACAATTTTGGTAAAAAATTATCATTGATGGTTTGTCGGTATGGCAGGCCAATTTCATTGACTCTGTATTTGTCACTACTTGTTTCATGGTTTGTATTTCTAGCAGACATCCAGAGGTTTCCAGTTAACATTGTATTATTTCAAGTATAGGTAATTTCACCAAGTTTCCCAGCACCACCTTGCTAACAATATCCATGGTCTCATAGAAAACTGTGACAACGGCCTGCATCCATCAAGGAGGGGAACCATGGTCCTCAGTGAATGGTTTAAATGCCTCATTGGTGAGCATTTAAACTAGCAGAGGGGGGAGGAGGAATACGGCAGGGAGACATAAACTGCCCCCCCCCCCCAAAACAGGCTTATGAGGTCAGCAATGGGAATCCTGAGGGAGTGAAATCCCAAAAGGAACCAAATAACAGAGGAATCCAAAGGGTAAAAGGAAAGAGAGATAGTAAAAGAACAGTGCAGGAAATAAGGAAGGGTAAATGGGAAATGGGGGTGGTGGCAGGACAATCTGAAGAGCTATGTGTGCAAATACTTGAAGTAAGATTGCAGACCTAGAGGCCACCATGGCAGATGCGGACCTGGACATAGTAGCAATTATCGAGGCATGGTGCAATGAAAACCTGGACTGGAATGTAACCGTACCAGGATATACTCTGCTCAGAAAAGACAAGGTAGGTGAAAAAGGGGGAGGAGTGGCTGTTTATGTCAGGGACAACTTAATAGCTATGAAAATACAGGGAGAGCAGGGAGGAGCTGAGGTACTGTGTGGCTCAATATAAGAACTGGGTCAGCGAGCTGCAGTAAGATGAGGGTCCTGGACTTCAGGAGGGCCAATTTTAAGAAAATGGGAGAATGCCTCAGGGACCCCCTAGGGGGAATAGGGAAACTGGGGGGAGTCAAGGAACAATGGACAAAAATAAAGGGTGGCGTTGAAAAGGCAACAAACCTCTGCGTCAGGCAGGTTTACAAGGGCAAGAGAAAAAAAGAGACCACTATGATTCTCTACAGAAGTAGAGAAAGTAAGGGCAAAAAAACTAGCATTTAGAAGGCACAAGAGGACACAGAAGGAGGAGTAGGATAGGGAAAGTTACCAGGAGAAACAAAGAGTGGCAGGAAGGGAAGTTTGGAGCACAAAGGCACAAACGAAGGAGAATATTGGCCAATCAGTAAAAAAAGGGGTTAAACATTTAGATATATAAGCTAGATGAGAAAGACCAAAGGAGGAATAGTAAAGCTGAAAGGGGAAGGGTGGGGTGGGGTGGGGTGGGGAAGAGAACAAAAAAGTGAACATATTGAACAATTACTTTTGTTCAGTATTTACGGAGGAAGGGGTAGGTGATGGGCCAAAGATAAGGGGTAAGAGCATTAAAGGAAGGGAGGTGGACACTTGTCCTTTTACAGAGGAGACAGCCCTCAAGGAACTAGCACAATTAAAAGTAGACAAGGCAATAGGACCAGATGGGGTGCACCCTAGGATACTAAGGGAGCTCAAGGAGGTGCTGGCTGCACCTCTGACAGCGCTATTCAACCTATCACTAGAAACAGGAGAGGTTCCAGGGGACTGGAGGAGGGCAGATGTTGTTCCACTACACAAAAGTGGAAATAGGAATGCAGCAGGAAATGACAGACCTGTCAGCCTGACTTCGGCAGTAGGTAAAATAATGGAATCGCTGCTGAAGGAAAGAATTGGGGAATACCTTGCAACCAGTGGATTACAGGATCCAAGGCAACATGGGTTCACAGGGGGGAGGTCTTGCCAGACAAACCTGATTGAGTTCTTGGAGTGGGTGACCAGGGAAGTGGATCAGGGAGAAGCGGTAGACGTGGCCTACCTGGACTTCAGTAAGGTCTTCGACACTGTTTTACATAGACGATTGGTGAGCAAGCTGGGCAACCTAGGAGTAGGTCCAAATGTAGTAAAATGGGTAAGAAGTTGGCTAAGCAATAGGAGTCAGAGGGTGGTGGTAAATGGGGTCCACTATGAAGAAGGCAGGGTGACAAGTGGGGTGCCACAGGTGTTAGTACTAGGACTCGTCCTCTTCAATGTATTTATTATCAACATTGCAGAAGGGCTAGAGGGGAAAGTATGCCTGTTCGCAGGTTACACAAAATTCTGCAACAAAGTGGATACACCGGGGGTGTGGAAAGAATGATGGACGATCTGAAAAAGCTGGGAGATTGGTCAAGGGAATGGCAGCTGGGTTTCAATGCAAAAAAATGCAAACTCATGCACTTGGGGCACAGAAACCAAGAGACAACGTACAAATTTAGTGGGGAGGTATTAGCAACCACAAAACAGGAAAGATACCTAGGGGTAATTATTTCTGATGACCTGAAGGTAGCCAAGCAGTGTGATAAGTCAGTAGGGAAGGCTAGCATGATGGTCAGGTGCATAGGGAGGGGCATCACCAGCAGAAGGGGGGAGGTGGTGTTACCCCTGTATAAATCACTGGTAAGATCCCACCTCGAGTACTGTGTCCAGTTCTGGGGGCAACACCTCCAGAAGGACATAGAGAGGGTGGAGGCAGTACAAAGGAGGGCTACCAAAATGGTGCAGGGCCTGCATCAAAAACCCTATGAGGAGCCGGCTCAGTGGCACCAAGTGAAGGGGTTCGCTCAGCACGATGGCGACCTGGGTTCATACCCCGAGCCTGGGTACCAGGAGAGGAGACCAGCAGGGAGGGGTTCCAGAGCATCCATTGGATGCTTCCCTCCTGGGGGGTAGGTTGGGCTTTGGCACCCATGGGTGGACTGGATGACGTGCGTGGGGACAGGATGCCTCAAATACTCCCCTTGCACATCCCCACCCAGGGATTTCTGTGCTCAAGCATGGCCAAGAACTGCTGTGGGTGGGGCAGAAAATCAGAAAAAGGGGCACCCTGCCCAGCCAGATGACGAGTGCTAGCCCCCCACCACCACAGGCCTCGGAGACAGCCCAGCCAACTCCTCAGCACCCGAGGATAAGCCGTTAGCCAGTAAGACTCTTCCCTCTTGGAAGAGAGGGACCCTTCTGACAAAGAGATACATCAGGTACCTGTGGGGGTGGCTGCAGATGGGAGTCAGTGGTGGGGCTACAGAGGTTGAGTGGGGGCTGGAAGCCTAGGCACTCTGAAGTAGTGGTTGGACGGGGAGGAGCTCCGTGGGATGGAGCATATAACAAAAAAAAAAACAGGGAGCAGATGAGGCACTCTGGGTCACCCTTGAGACAGGAAATGGCACCACAATCCGTGTGAGGATTGTATACAGACCCCATCTCAGAGGGGGGAATGGACAAGGAAATGATAGAAGGCTTCCTTAGAATGGCAGAAAAAGGGGAGATATTGTTGATGGGGGACCTGAATATGCCAGATGTTAACTGGAGCACCTTTGCTGCAGGCACATCCAAGAGCAGGGTCATTCTTGATGCCCTACAGGGGGCATGCCTCAGACAGCTAGTATTGGAACCCACTCAGGAGGGAGCAATCTTAGACCTGGTACTCTCAAATGGGGACGGAGAAAGAATCTCAGATTTAAAAGTGGGTAGCCATCTGGGAACAAGCGACCACCAAACAGTGTGGTTCACGATAAACACAGCCATACAATCAAGCCATACAAAAGCAAGAGTATTGGACTTTAGTAGGGCTGACTTTGGGAAAATGAGAGAGTGCTTCAGAAAAAGCACTAGCAAACAGGCAAGAAGGAGGAGTGGAGGAACAATGGGGAGTAATCAAAACAGCCATCACAGAGGCAACAAGCCTTTGTGTAAAGCAAATCAATAAAACACAACGAAGGAAAAAAATGCTATGGTTCTCAAAAGAGGTGGCAGGGAAGGTTAAAGAGAAAAGGGTAGCATTCAGGAAATATAAGGAAACACTGAAGGAGCAGGACAGAGACATTTATCAGTTAAAGCAGAAAGAGGCTGGGAAGGCAGTCAGAATAGCAAAGGCCCAAACCGAGGAAAGGATAGCCAATTCTGTTAAGAAGGGGGATAAGACCTTTTATAGGTACATTAGGGAGCGAAGAAAGACCAGAGGAGGGATACTGAGGCTTAATAAAGGGGAGGGAATGTGGGTAGAGGGTGACAGTGAAAAAGCAGGGATACTGAACGAATATTTCTGCTCAGTATTCACAAAGGAAGAGGAGGGGGGAGGTACCTAAACCAAACAAGAGAAACACTCTGAAGACGGGGGTCAATGCCAGTCCATTTACAGAAGAAAGGGTTCTGAAAGAACTAATAAAATTGAAGGTGGACAAAGCAATGGGGCCTGATGGGATTCACCCAAGAATTCTAAAAGAACTAAGGGTAGAACTAGTGACACCGCTGACTACTCTCTTTAACAAATCATGGGAGGATGGGGTGGTACCCGAGGACTGGAGGAGGGCAGATGTGATTCCTCTTCACAAAAGTGGGAGCAGGACAGAGGCAGGAAACTACAGACCAATTAGTTTGACCTCGGTGGTAGGGAAAATGATGAATCACTTCTGAAGGAAAGAATTGTTGAGTACCTAGAGGCCAGTGGGGCACAGGACCCAAGGCAGCATGGATTCACGATGGGAAGGTCGTGTCAGACGAATCTAACAGATTTCTTTGACTAGGTGACCAAAGTAGTAGACCAGGGAGGAGATGTGGACATGGCCTACCTAGATTTTAGCAAGGCATTTGATACAGTCCTCACAAAAGATTAATACACAGTTAGCCAGCCTTGGAGTGGGTCCCAAGGTGGTAGCCTGGATAAAAATTGGCTAGACAACAGGACGCAAAGGTAGTAGTAAATGGAGTACACAGTGAAGAAAGGAGGGTTACTAGTGGGGTACACTTGAGGTTCAGTATTGGGACCGGTCCTTTTAATGTCTTTATAAGTGACATTGCAGAGGAACTGGAAGGAAAAGTATGTCTCTTTGCAGATGACACAAAGATCTGCAACAGGGTTGATACACAAGATGGAGTGGAAAGGATGAGAAGGGACTTGGCAAGGTTGGAGGAATGGTCAAATGTATGGCAGCTCAGATCCAGTGCAAAGAAGTGCAAGGTAATGCACATGGGAAACAAAAACCCAGGGGAAGCATACGCAATGGAGGGTGAGATACTGACAACAGTAAAAATGGAAAGGGACCTGGGGGTAATTATATCAGATGACCTAAAGGTAGGCAAGCAATGTGAGAAGGCAGTAAGGAAGGCTGGGAGGATACTGGGATGCATAGGAAGAGGCATCAGTAGTAGAAAACAGGAAGTTGTTATCCCTCTGTACAGACAGTTGGTGAGACCCCATCTGGAGTACTGTGTGCAGTTCTGGAGACCCCATCTCCGCAAAGACACAGACAGAGTGGAGGCTGTCCAGAGGAGGGCAACCAAAATGGTGCAGGGTCTACACCAGAAGACACAACGAAGAAAGACTAAAGGAGCTTAATATGTATACCCTTGAGGAAAGAAGGGAGAGAGGGGACATGATACAAACTTTCAAGTACCTCAAGGGAATCAACAAAGTCCAAGAGGGTAGCATAGAGGGGGGACGGCTCAGAGGTAACATGAAGGAGTATTTTTTCACAGAGAGGGTTGTGGATGCATGGAACAGCCTCCCTGAGGAGGTCGTGGAGTCAAGAACAGTGGAGGAATTCAAGAATGCATGGGACAGACATAAGGCAGTCCTAGTGGGGGGTAGGAGGAAGTAAGCTGTTGGTTAACTAGGATCTGCAGCTTATCTGTTAGGTAGGAAAATGGGCAGGCTAGGTGGGCCAAGCGGTCCTTATCTGCTGTCAAATTCTATGTTTCTATGTTTCTAAAAAAAGTCCTACGAGGAAAGACTCAAGGAACTGAATATGTACTCTCTAGAGAAAAGGAGGGAAAGGGGGGATGTGATAAAAACTTTGAAATACCTCACAGGTATTAATAAGATACAGGAAGGTTGCATTTTCCATAGAAAAAGATGCTATAGGACAAGGGGTCATGCTATGAAGCTGGGGGGCTCCAAGGAGATGTGAGGAAATACTTCTTCACGGAGAGGGTGGTGGATGCCTGGAACAGCCTCCCCACAGAGGTGGTGGGTGCTAAAATGGTAACAGGATTCAAGCATGTATGGGACAGACACAAAGGGACCTTAGAAGTAAGGCAAGAGGGGAAGAAGAATGGAGATCCAGTAGGGTCTTCGGCAGCACAGTATGTAGGGGATGTCCTGACCAGAGAGCAACACCGCCTCCTTGAAGACCCGCACAGCAGCAGATTTCGCCTGAAATCGTCAGGTTGCTGTGCTAGTCCCTGCAGACACTGGTGGTGCATCTCCCTGAGTTGCTTCCCCTCCCTGATACAACTCTGACTTGGAGTTGTATATTTAGAGACCAGGGGGTGTGGGGGATTCGGTGGGCACAGCCCCCCGATAAAAACAATGAGAGATCCCTGACAGTGCAATGCCAACACTCGGCACTGCAGCTGTCACTGTCGGGGATGCAGACGGAGCGGAAGTTACAACACTATAGCTAAATCTATGTAGGGAATATAGGGCAGACTAGGTGGGCCAAGAGGTTCTTATCTGCCGACAACTTCTATGTTTCTAAGTTTCTAAAAAGGAAAGTTATATCCACAGATAAGGAGGTTCCAGCTGACAAGGTTACAGATTTGCAGGGCGGTCCCCCGTCCTTGCTTTTATACCCCTATCATGGCTCAAATGAGCTTTCCAATTAGACGGTCAATTCCCACAAAAAGAGAAATTCACAGGTTCATGAAGAAAATATGTTGTCTTTGTGGCACAATATAGCATAAACACAGATGATTAACAGATCTTAAAAAGTCTCAATCACACCTTCCATTAATTATATATGGCGCTGTGCTTTTTGTTTTTGTTTGATGGTACTCTGTACAGGATCTCCTTATATTAACATACAACTAATTTTATCTTTGTACTCTATAAAATCAACTGAGATAGTGTATCACATTATCACGTTATCTTTTAACAAACTGCATCTAATCCCAATCCTGCATTAGTCTACTACTGTACTAGGCTCTGTTACTGCTAAGCAAACAGTATTTCAAACATTTCAAATTCATCAAGTTGTTTGCACCTGTGACATTAATGATACTAGCAACTGATGCACTCTAAAGAAATGTATGGATAATCATGTATGAATAAGTTAGATCACTACATAAAATTTGCAAAGTCCTTCAACACCTATAAAACTTTATAAATATGTAAATGTATGCAAATATAATAAATAACACTACAAAGTGTATATGAACAACCCAGATACGTACAGACTGTAGTAATAAAATGCAATATAGTGTAATATAAAATATGATGTAAAGCAATGCTTTGTATACTGCACTCAGATTTTAAGGAAAAATGATAACTGCTGTTGATTCCTGGAGTGCAGCATCATTGTTATTCACAGTCATCACTCAGGTTCTCAGATTCCGTTTTTACAGCTGCATGTAGTAGCTGTGCCTGACATAAGGCCACTTAGAAGAGAAAAAAGGGCAGAACTGATGCACACTACTTTTAGCACCTGCAGTTCCACTGGAGTGGAATCGCATCACCATAATTAGTATGCTGCAAATTGCTTCATATGCTCTCGCCTCTCTTCCCTCCGCCAGCCAGGACTCTCTTTGTTTGTCATTTTCTTCCCTGGTCCGGCTTCTGCCAGTGAAGGGAATATTCCCTCAGGCTTCATGCTCACTTCATTTTCTCTCCTTGGTGGGCTGAATTCATTGTAAAAATGAGTAAAGGAGGGCCCCACTGATATGAGACATTGCATTTCTGGGCTATCCTTGGTGAATGCATTGTAAAAATAGTTTAAAGTAATACCCCACCAAAAACAAGATATTGCATCTCAGCTGCTTTGTCCCGAGGAAAACACATTTTTAAATGGTTAAAAGCAGGACCCCACTGAAAAAGAGATATTACATCTTTACTGGTCTATCCTGCTTATCGCACTCATGCCATTCGTGTTCGTGCACAACAGTTGTAACAGCTGTGTGTGTGTGTGTGTGTGTGTGTGTGTGTGCGTACACGCATGCGCATATAGTGGTATGTTTGCTGTGTGAATTTTCAAGTGTGTGTTTGTGTATTTTCACAATACACAACAGCTGCTTCTGCATTAACGCATTAGCTTGATGACTAAGGTTTTCTTTTCTTATTTTGTTCTATTATATTAAAATGTAAATGTGGACTTTTTATATCACAATAATACAAGTAAAGTACAACTTAGATATACATTGACTCAATATAATGTAACAGGTAAATGCGCTCTGACCTTGTTCCCATAACTGCCACATGTCTGGGTCTCTGCCTCTGAAAAGATGGCCCCCTCTTCACAGGGAACCCCCCACCACCACCACCTTGGAAAACTCAGAAGCATGCCCCCCATGGTGCCCGGCTTGGAGGCTGCTGGTGAAGAGTATTTGACAGGAAGCAAGTTGAGTGAAGCCCTGTGATCTAGACAATTGAAATGGATGGAACCACATGTGGTGCCTCATTTGCATAATACTTGCACATTTTCCCTTTTCTGTCCATCCACTAAAGGAACCAGCTGAAGTACAACTACATCATGAAGCAACTGGCAGGCCAGATCCTTCCACTCCAGGCTTCCCCTGCTGCACTTTCTCCTATGGCTATCAAGGGAATGTATTAAGGTAGAAAGGATCCACCCTCCATCCTATTGGAATATTGGTCATCCTTCTGCTAGCCTACAAAAAAGTACCTGTGCTCCGGACATGAACCCAGGTCACACTGCCTGCTGCTGCTATATGACTGGGCTTACCAAAATGGTGACTGCCTTAGTAACAAATATAATTCATACACTGACAATAGCGACAGCATATTTTGGTTGACTGGGAAATACTGATGAACGGAATGTACTTTGACAGCTGAGCCCACTATGATACTCACCTTCAGTGCCATTTACGCTAGAATATTCTGTAGTATCCTGGGATATTTGAATTGTATAGGAATTATATACATCACTGAAGTTAAAGCTAACATCATCATCTATATTTAAACGTATATTCTGTTCAAAGGACTTCTCCCACAGCAGACAGCCTTCCCTGTCTTGTTCCTTTCCATCATCCTTAAAATCACCTGAAACTTTAGCTCTGTTATTCACACAACTGTAGTACTTTTCATCCAGAGCTCCTCTCAAGCCACTGTGAGTTCCTTCTTCCAAACTGTCTTTAGTGTTCACATCCTCCAGGTCTTTGCCTTTATTAGAATCTGTTCCCATACCACAGGGTTCCATTTTCTGGCACCTAACACAGTAAACAACACAGTTGTTAGTTATGTGGAAAAAAACACTGATAACCAAGTATAACTTACCCTTTATGAGCTAGTACCTCCGCCCGTAAGAAAAAAAGCCCAAAAAATAAAATTTGTGTGGTTCATCATTTTCTTTAAACATGTGTATGTGTGTAAGAAGGGAAATATGAAGGAAAAGAACATAAAAATCAATGTGCGTGTTCTTTTTTTCATTTTTATTTTTATTTTTTATTTTATTTATTTAGTTGTTTAACCAGGTATAGCACAGGTTTATTACGAGGGAGTTTTATTTTTAGGGCCTAGATGCTTTCATAATGAGTAAAGGTAGAAGCCATGTTTGTAATGGCAATCAGGAATTTTTGAAAAAGGCTTTAATATTGTTAGTGTGTTGTGCCCTAATTGCCAGCATTCTTTTACATGTGCATTAGACAGATCCAAGACACACATGCCAACCAATCAGGACACAGGATTCCTACCCATTTTACAAAGCACTTGGACTATGTCTCTGAATGGATTCAGAACTCTGACCAGGAGCTGTTGGCCCACCAGTGCAGTGCTCAGAGTTCTGAATCCATGCAGTGACATGTTCAAAACTCCAAATTCTTGGTTCCATGAAGAGAACTGTACAGAAGGTTGTCCATAAAATGAAAACAATACAAAACACAATTTTTCCTTTTTATTCTGGTACAGTTACATATGATCCATATATACATGGAGAAACACAGAAACATCAAATTTGTCGGTAGATAAGGACTGCTTGGCCCACCTAGCCTGCTCATTTTTTCCCTGCCTATACTGTCACTGCAAACCATACCAGATCTTCGGCTACTTCCCACCCCATCCCCACTTTCCTACCAAGATTCCTCTGTCCCTATCCCATGTATGCTTGAATCCCACAATTATTTGGCCCCACCACCTGTGCTGGAATAAGTTCCGAACATCTATCACTCTTTCAGTGAAGAAGTACTTCCTCACATCCCTCCTAAATCCCCCCCACCTTCACTGCATGCCCCATTGTTCTTGAGCACCTTCTCTTCCGAAAAATACTACCCTTCTGTACCTTATTTACACACATGAGGTATTTATAGGTGTCTGTTATGTCCCCCCCTCTCCCCCCTCTCTTCCAGGGTATACATATTTAGATTCCTCAGTTTCTCCTCATAGGGCTTGTGATGCAGCCCCTGCACCATTTTAGTTGCCCTCCTCTGGACAGCATCTACACTGCCTATTTTCTTCCTGAGATGTGGTCTCTACAACTGGACACAGTACTCCAGGTGGGGTCACATCAAGGACTGATACAATGCTAACACCACCTCTCTCCTTCTGCTGATTATACTCCTCCCTATGCACCCCAGCATCCCGCTGGCCCTATCTACAGCCTTGTCGCACTGCCTTGCCACCTTGAGTTATTCAGATATGATTGCCTCACGGTCCCTTTCCTGTTTTTTGACAGTCAGTACCTCTTCCCCCATTTTTATACACCGCCTCTGGGTTTCTGTGCTCTAGGTGCTCAGTTTTGCACTTCTTCCCATTGAAACCCAGCTGCCATGTCCTTGGCCACTTCTTGAGATTCCTCTGGTGTCTACTTATTTTCTACACCAGCTCCACAGTATCTACCCTATTGCAGATGTTGGTCTCATCTGCAAAGAGGCATACCTTCCCTTCCAGCTCTTCTACAATGTCACTTATAAAGACATTGAAGGGAACCTAGTCCCAGTACTGAGCCCTGAGATACCCCGTTGGTCACTCTCCCCTCATTAGAGAGAGTGCTGTTTACCACCACCCTCTGTCACCTATCCATCAACCAATTTCATACCCAGTTTACCACCTTGGGTCCCACCCGAAACTGTCCAGTTTCTTTATAAGCCTCCTATGTGGCATGGTGTCAAAGGCCTTGCTGAAGTCTAAGTAGACCATGTCCATTGTCCGACCCTGATCTATTTCCTTGGTGACCCAGTCAAAGAAATCAATCAGGTTCATCTGACGTAACCACCCCCTGTGAATCTGTGCTGCATCAGGTCTTGTAACCAACTGGATTCAAGATAGCCCACTAGCCTTTCTTTTAAAAGTGTCTCCATTAACTTCCCCACTACTGATGTCAGACAGAGTGGCCTATAGTTCCCAGCCTCCTCCATGCTGTCGCTTTTATGAAGTGAGACTACACCTATCCTCCTCTTGTCCTCTGGAGTCACTCCTGTTTCCAGTGAGTTGTTGAATAGGGCTGACAAAGGTGCCATTAGTACTTCCCAGAGCTCCCTCAGCACCCTTAGGTGTACCCCGTCTGGCTCCATAGCCTTATCCACTTTCAGATTTGCAAGTCTCAAAGGTTAACCAGTGGGGGGGGGGCTAGGAATATAATTTTCGAAAAAAGAAACCTTACAAACAGCTACACTTTAGAAATAATTTCCTGTCAAATAATTATTTTACTGTTTAGAAAGCAAAAAAGAGTTTGGGGTACTTAATCTGAGAAGCCACAAAATGCCATATATAATGTACCCAGCAGAGTTCAAGTAGCAGTGCAGCAAATAGGGGCCTATTGCGACTGCATGGGACTAAGGACCCCTTTGATACATTTGGTGACTCACTCTAGTGTTACTACTTTACAATAATATTTTAGGTACTAAATTTAGATTTTAAAATTCATACTTTGGGTGTGGCAGTGCCCATTGACTCCACAATGTCCGCAGCCTCCTGACTACTTTCTGTAACAAGCATGCATGAGAGGTCCAGACATCACAGGGTCAAAGTATATCCCCATCTTTATTTTGAGTGAAGCATTTTAAAATGCCAATTTGATATCTTAAATTGATTTTCTAGTTTCTTGCAATACTCTGACAGTTTGCAGTCAGCAGGACCTAAATCTCATGCCATTCCCCGGAAAGTTATTTTCAGGACATTCCATTCTTAATTACAAAAGACACTATCATAAAAATAGGACCGTTACCACTTAGACTTCATCTATTGCTATTTCTTTTCTTGCCTTGGGTTGTAAACCTCTGTTGTGACATCATGATGTAAACCTCTGTTGTGACATCACAGCCTGTCAGCATGAAAAAGATTCTGATGTAACACAAGCAGGCGACTTCAGGGCAAGACAAACAGTAGGGACAACTAAGATCTAAAGGGAAACAAACCTGTTTTTATGTAAATGTCTTAAGTAATAAAAAATGAAATGTCCAAAACTGACTTTTGCTGATGCCAATTGTGATTTTTTTGCTGAAAATTAAATTATCATCATAAAGTTGTTTGTTTTAATAAAAAACTGGCATGATGCTTCTTATCCTGTTTTTATTTTGCAAGAAAGTATGAAATTCCATGAGAAAAAAAAACAGATCTGTTTGGCTATTGCTTAGCTGAGTTCTGCTACTGCCGACTGGCATTTGTTCGCTGATGGCTGGAGTCCTTCTTTGAAGCAATAGTTCAAGGAAAGTGTGAGTTGTTGCTACAGCCCTAACTAGTGCCTAAGTACATTTTTTTTGTAATTAATTGCCACCTTTTTAAAGGGCATTTACCTAACTAGTTCATAGTAAAGACCGGCATTGCCAATACTTTTTGTGTCAAGCAGTTCTGGTATTCAGTAGCACCACTTACTCTCCCTGTACTATTCCAAGCAGTCCCTGGTGTTCATTAACACCTCTTCACTCTGCAATGTGTAAAGCAGCCCCTGATTTTAGGTGGCATCCTTGCCTTGTCCCATGCCAAGCAGTCCCTGGTGTCCAGAGGCATCCTTGCCTTGTCCCATGTCAAGCAGTTTGCCTTGTCCCATGCCAAGCAGTCACTAGTGTCCAAAGACATCCTTGCCTTGTCCCATGCCAAGCAGTCCCTAGTGTCCAGCAGCATCCTTGTCTCATCCCATGCCAAGAAGTCCCTGTGCTCAGTAGCATCCTTGCCATTTCCCATGCCAAGACGTTTTTGTGCTCAGTAGCATCCTTGCCTTGTCCCATGCCAAGAAGTCCCTGGTACCTAGTAGCATCCTTGCTTTGCCCCATGCTAAGCAGTCACTGCTGTCTAGTGGTGTACTTGCCTCATCCCATGCCAAGCCATCCCTGGTGGTCAGTGGTGTCCTTGTCTTGCCCCACACTAAGCAGTCCTTGTGTTCAGTGGCATCACTGCCTTGTCCCATGCCAAGCAGTCCCTGGTGTCCAGAGGCATCCTTGCCTTGTCAAATGCCAACCAACCCTTGATGTCCAGTGGCATTCTTGCCTCATCCCATGCCAAGAAGTTTCTGCACTCAGCAGCATCTTTGCTTTGCCTTATGGTAAGCAATTCCAGGTGTCCAGTGGCTTCCTCGTGATTGTCCTATGCCAAGCAGTCCCTGCTGTTCAGTGGCATCTTTCCTCATCCTATGCCAAGTAGTCTCTGTGCTCAGTATCATCCTTGCCTTGTCCCATGCCAAGTTGTTCCTGGTGTCCAGTGGAGTCTTTGTATCATTCCATGCAAAGTAGTCCCTGGTGTTGAGTGGTGTCTTTCCTCATCCTATGCCAAGCAGTCCCTGTGTTCAGTGGCACACTTGCCTTGTCCCGTGCCAAGTAATCCCTTGTGTCCAGTAGTATCCTTGACTTTTCCCATGCCAAGCAGTCCCTGGTGTCCAGTGGCATCCTTGCCTTATCCCATACCAAGAAGTTCCTGTGCTCAGTGGCATCCTTGCCTTGCCCCATGCCAAGCAGTCCTTGATCTCCAGTGGCTTCCTTGTAATTGTCCCATGCCAAGCAGTCCTTGGTGTCCAGCGGGGTCCTTGCCTCATCTTATGCTAAGTATTCCCTGTGTTCAGTGACATCCTTGCCTTGTCCCATGCCAAGTAGTCTCTGGGGTCCGGTAGTGTCCTTGTCTCATTCTATTTAAAATAGTCCCTGTGTTCAGTGGTATCCTTGCCTTTTCTCATGCCAAGCAGTCCCTGGATTCAAGTGACACCCTTGCCTTGTTCCATACTAAGCAGTCATAGAAACACAGAAACATAGAAGATAGTGGCAGAAAAAGACCAATGGTCCATTTAGTCTGCCTATGAGGCTCTATATAATGCTGTGTCCCGGTGTCAACTGGGGTCTTAGCCCCCACAACAGTTATCCTATTCCTTCCCTGGTGTCCAGGGGTGTCCTTGCCTTGTTCCATGCCAAGCAGTCTCTGGTGTCCAATGGTATCCTTGCCTTGTCCTATGCCAAGTAGTTCCTGGTGTTTTTTCCAGTGGCACTCCCCTCACTCTATCCCATGTCAAACAGTCCCTGGTATCTGGCAGCACCCTCCTCCTTATCCCATGCCAATTAATCCAGGGTGTCCAGTGGCTCCCCAGTGTCTCACTCCATCCTTTACCAATTGATCCGTCATGTCCTGTAGGACCCATCTCATTAACCCCACTGCTTCAAGGAGCCCCTGGTGTTTATAGGCACTCCCCTATACAACCACTTCAATCTGCTCCCCCACAGGTGAATCGTACAGCCACATCACTAACCTCTTTTGCAAGACAGCTACTATCTAATGTTCCATTATCACAAACAGCAAAGTAATGAAACAGGTGCTATTTCAGTAATGTGCTCTTTGTGATAAAGAAAATCAGATGGCAGATGGCTGAAGTGGTAAGGCATGAGGGGATGTGCCAGTCACCATCTGGGTGGAAGGAAAGAGAGTTGGGGTTTGTTGAGCAGCACTAGGAATGGGTTCTTGTTGCAACAATTAGCGCTGGAGGGGAAAGGTGCGACAGAGATCATTGAGCAGCAAGGAGGATGGGCTCTTGGTGCTGTATATAGATTTGGGAGGGGTTGTCAGGACTGTTAAGTGGCACAGAAGATGGGCTCCCAGTGCATCATTTAGGATTAGTGTGATTGGGAGTTGTTAATCCCAGTTATGAATTTAGCAGTCAGAAGGGGCAGGGGAGAAGGACTGTTGTGTCACAGTGGATGTCAGTTCAAAATGCCACATTTAGAGGCAGGACACAGATTTGGGGCAGCAGTAGGAATAGGCTCCAGGTTCCGCATATCTCACATGAGGGACGAGTGATTGCCGGACGCACAGCAGTTAGCTCATGAAATCATAAACACATTGCAGTCTCATGAAATGGAATTATAGTCCCATGAAAACACCCTATTAAAAAATCCAGTAAAACTGCTAACACACTGGCTTGTCAGCATAGTGGGAACATTATCGTTCACAACCTATTGATGACACATGTTCGTATCCCCAGGCCTAGGATGCAAGGGGTCCTGTGGGAGTGGAAGACTGACCATCCAATAGGACATGCTCCTCCTCTGGGGAGGGAGGGAAGGATGCTAACTGTGCTGCAACACTGCCACAAGGGCCTTGGGTGGCAGTGCAATGAGTAGGAGGATGCCAGCATGAGCTTGAAGCCTCTTGCATGCTGGGGTCCTGAGGGAAGGAAGCGGAAACAGCCCAAAGCATCCAACAGGATGAAGCATGAGTATTCTCAGGCCCAATACATGACTGTCCTCTCACCAATGTGTATCCCAAGTGGGGCACTGAAACCTGAGGGTACTACCATCATACCTCTCAACTGTCCCTGATTTTCAGGGACGTCCCTGATTTTGCCTCAAAATGTTACTCTGTCCCTCCTAAAAATTGTGTTTTCGTGACCAAACAGCGGGGGTTATAAGCATAAAATAATGTCAAATATTAAAGTTACAGACTTGTTCTTCCTTAGAAAATGCATTTTACACTAAGCCATTTATTCTACTGGCTTCCTGAGTGGATATCTCCAATTTTAAAGAAGTGTCCCTGATTTTGGTCCTTTGTCCCGGATTTTTTTAAGCTTTGTCCCTGATTTATGAGGCAGGAGGTTGAGAGGTATGACTACCATTGAGGGACAAGCCATAGGATAGGGGTAAGTGATGGAGAAACCAGATGATTCTGAGGCTGCCCTAGTAGAAGGAGCAGTACTGCTAAAGGGAGAAAATGTGAATTATTAAAGAAAGACAGCTCTAAAACACACATTCTTGACTGGCGATCTTTACATTTTTTGCTCTCAAAACTACAAATGCCCCCGTCAAAACATTATGCATTTAAGTTGAAAACAGCTCGACATTGGTCATTTTTTTATTTTTGGGACCTCACCCCAATCTTTAAAACTAACTAACCATTGTTCTTAAAAATTTGGCAGACTTAGATCCTGGCACAAAGGATGTGCATTTCAGTGTATGATAGACCCCCTTGCTCACAAATGCCTGAGTTACAAGCAGTATAGTGTTACGTTTTCCATAACATGTGCTTTTCTTTTTGTAGTTTTGGTGCGTTTTGTTCCTGGTACCTGTATCACTGTCACAACAGTTTTGTGAGCCTCCCTGACCAGATCGCCAAGAAGAACCTGTTCTCAGCAAGTGTCTCTAATAAAGAGTGAATCAAAACTGCATTTTAAACCCCGAGGAGTATGGAAATGTAAAACAAAAATCGTTTAGTAAATGACAGAAAATGAATACATCAGGTTGGCAAAAAGTGTATCACCTACTTTACCTGCTTTAGCTCCCTTGTTGTCCGAAGAGAAGACAGAGAGATCCTCCTCGGTCCTACGGTACAAGCTATGGAAACCCTAGCTGCACCATGCGACATCTGTCCTGATGAAAATAATTTAACTTGCAAAATTGTCTAATAGCTGTCTTAAACCTGCCTTAATTTTGTATCAAGTGGACTATCTGAAATTTCGAGGCAATTAAATATTTACCATGTGTATTGCATTTCAGTATCGGATTCAAGCCCAACCGAGTTACATTTAAATTATTTAGCACCCAATGGAAACAAAAATGCTAGTGCGAGATCACCTGTTCTAATGTGACTCACATTCTGAAATCGTTGAGTTTTTTTGAACTGGTAGTTGACAATATGTTTCTAATATTACTAATAAACTAACATAGGATGATGACGCACTAAAAGCCACTGTTTAGTGATTACAACCTTATCATGTAAACCGTACTTTAAAAATGCGTTCCTTGATGTATTAGGATTTTTTTTGGGGGCTTTTCAAACATCAAAAACCCTGAATGTTATACTGCAGAGTCCTTTTGGCAATTCCCCTTCTATTATATTTCATTCGCAGGCATTAAAACAGCTGTTCCACACTTCACAGTACACGTCAGTACAGTACCTCTTCTTAAATGCTTGACCACTAAAATCAGTTTTGTAGAATAATCGGATATATAGAATGTTACCTTTAGTGCGTGAAATGGGTGTAACCGCGCCCAGCAAACTTCAATTTGATTTTGCTGTCATCATTAAAAAATACAAAATATTGTTTGCTATTGCTATGGGAAAAAAAATGATTATGGCAGTGCTCTGTTTTACAGTCCGTCCATTAAAAAAATAATCCTTGATTCGGACTGATGTATCATCGCTTGTACCAGTCTCAACTGTATCGCATAAAAACTGCCCCTATAGAATTCAGTGTGCCTTCAGCAGCTGCGCCTGCGCGTCAGCCACAACAGGTGTATCACCTTTTTTAGCTCCCTGTCCAAATAGTGCCGACTGCCGACCTGTGCTTTTAAGCATGCGAGTTCGGAGATTTTCAGTTTTCTTCTTTGTTACTTTATGCCTCCCGGACTCATAGAACAATGACGAGTCGTTCACCATTAATCTGGATATATGAAGGGGATTATGCAAGTTATTTAACTTGCAGCACTGGCTATTGAGAAATGAAGCATTGTGAAATAAGATGCACTCAAAATGTCTTCGCTACAATTACAGATGTTTCAAAAAATGTCTCCTCTAAATCTACTGTAAGTGTAGACGATGAGGCATGCACAATTAACCTTTTGTATATGAATAGATTACACCTTTTATTTGACACCACTGCAGCACTGGTTATTGGGGAGTGTTATAAAGTCTTATAATGCATTATGAAATATTATGAAATGGGCAGAAAGAATGTTGAATTTTGATTGGGCCAGAGCTGCTTTCAGCAGGGCCCTTATCAACACAATGGCCCAGCTGAAAGTATTGTGTTTAAAATGCATAAAAATTACTAAAAAGTGACCCATTTCATAATTGCAATAAGGCACGGGGGTGTTATGGTGGGCTAATGGCCCTTCTCCGGTGGAGAAGCCCTCAGCTATGCCTCCTGCGTCAAACTACCTGGAGGTGGGCCCTTATCCCACCATAACACACCCCCTGTCATGCCTTATTGCTTAAATGTTAAGATGCATAATTTGCATGCTACAGATGTTGCAGAACATGCCTTCTCTGTAAACCTATTGTAACTCCAGGTAGACAAAGGTCTCCACAATATTTGATATCATTAGCTCTGTTTTGAAATTATACTTTGAAATAGTTTTTTTTTTATATGCAGGTGCCTTTTTTTGTTCTATTTAAATGCTTGCATTGTTGTTGGTTGCCATTCTAAAAGAGGGTTTTCCCCTCAGTTTGCGTACCAAATTATTGATCAACACTCTCACTTCTACCACAGAAAGTCATGGGTTCACATCCCACACATGGAACTTAGGCTCACATCCAACACTAACACAGCAGTGCAATACTAGAGATGATGCCACACTGTCAGAACTGCTACCTTTGGAAGAGACCTTGAACTGTGGTCCTTTCTGACCATCATGCTATTATAGTGTGAGACAAAATGTTGTTCTGCATGGAACTAGGATTGTTGTGCTGCAGTAGTGACATCTATATGTTGTTTGTGCTGCAGTAGTGATGTTACTGTTGCAGCACAACTTACAATGCTGCCACACAGATGCTTTCCTTTAGCTGTTCGAGCTGGAATGGAAGCTGTTTTATTTTCTTAAACTTGAACTTATAAAAACAGCTGCAGCTGCAGTCACTAGCCACATGTTGAATCAGTAATTTGAGCCCGCCATCAACCCTTAAGTTCCCCCCCGTGCTGGCCTGCTGGTGCAGCGGTAGAGATACTACTCCCGACATAGACGACCTGGCTTCGGGAACAAGCCTGGGCCTTCAGAGGGCCAGCTAGGAGGAGAAGGATTGCGCAACCCACAGCATGCTGTCCTCCTCCTCTAAGGAGGGACAGCTGATGCCACCCCTGCAAGACTGCCACCTGGGTGACCACAGCTGGCCATGCAGTTAGGCAGGCACTGAGAGAGGGAGGACGTCAACTGGAGCTTGTGGAATGAGCATGCTTGCATGTATCCACATGAGTTCCCTTGTGTGCTGATGTCCTGTGGGTAGGGCCATGCAGGAAAAAGCTCAGGGCATCAGGATCCCCTGGCACAGTCGGGCCCTGACCCCGGCTACTGTCCACTGTCAGACACACCAGGAACCCCCACTCCTGTAGCTCTGGAGGAGGCAGAGGGTTGCTTCCAGCTCAGCTGGACCCTACCACTAGGGGTTAAGCTCACGGAGTTAAAAGTCTCATGGGTAAGAAGCAGAGATGTCAGTGGATGGGGCTGATCTGACCAGGGGGCGGTCAAGCTAAACACAAAAAAATATAAATTTAAAAAAAAAGTGTCCCTCCATCTGCTGTTTTCAATTTGAAATGGGCATGGGTGCCCATACTCTATAAAAGACAATGTATGGGCATACATACACAAACAAGCCTGTGTCTTTATCTTGAGTTCTCTGTAGCAACAAGGGAATCTCTCGAGCTTTGCCCCTGAGGTTCTTGGTTGACACAGAAACCTCTCAATCCAGACACAGGCTTGTTGTGCATGGCTGCCTATACATTATCCACTATATAATCAATGTTTTCCCCTTTTTCCCATAGGGACCCAATACCGTAATTTGCCATTTTAAAGGAGTGTTTATAATGGCCAATATGCACATGGTTTCCCTTGCTCTGCACATGCTCCTGCTCCAGTGTGTCCCTTCCTGCCACTTGCCGCTTCTTTCTCGCCTGAAACTCAACTGCCAGAGGAACTCGACAGTAAGTTATTTAAAAAAATGTTTTGTCATTTTCCACATATATGGGGATAACAAACATTTTAAAACATTTTAAAATCTCAGAAAACTAAAATGTGGAGACCAGCCGAAAACAGAACCAGAGTGCGGCTGCACCAGAACGTCTCTTATTTTACATAATTGCTGTGGCGTAAAAAGGGAAACCCAGCAATTATATAAAATTATGGGATGGTGTGTGTAAACTCAAAGTTTACACACATCTTTGATATTAGACACTAGATTTTCACAAACCCCTTGAGCTTCGTTCTCTGGGTTTATGTAGCATCTAACACCTCAAGTGTGTGTAAACTTCTCATTACACACACCACCCTATACTTTATTCTATATATAGATACCATTGCACTTTTCATACCGAGTAGTGGCGCCAAAATACACCAGTGTCCTAGCCACCTCTCCCTCTCTCTGAATAAAACTGGTTTTAAAGCAGTTGTTGCCCAATGACTGGTGGGGAAGCTGATGAGACTATAATATCTGCTCTGCTTGCTTGCATACAGCCACAATCATTATGTAAATAATTCACTGAATTATCAAGCACTTACAGATACAACATGCAGGGAAGGTGCAGTATAAAACCAAATTCAATTCTGTTAGTTCTCTAAGCATAGCCCTGGTACATTTTGGGGTTTGCTTTTTTTTTTTTCTTTTTAATACTTACATTTCGTTGATCAGTTCAGAGGAGCTTACATAACATTGCCCAGATGTCCTGTCTTTACAGCACATAGTGAGAGGCATCTGAAGCTTATCACACCATTCCACATAGGACACTAGTTAGCAAGCTGGATAGCTTAGGACTGGGTCCAAAAGTGGTAAACTGGATAAGAAATTGGTTAGGGGATAGGTGACAGAAGATGATGGTAAATGGAGTTCATGTTAAGGAAGGGAGGGTGACCAGCAGAGTGCCTCAGGGATCAGTGCTGGGACCAGTCGTCTTTAATGTCTTTATAAGTGACATTGCAGTGGAGCTGTAAGGCAAGTTCTACCCCTTTGTGGATGACACCAAAATCTGCAATAGGAGGGATGCTCCAGGATGGAGTGGAAAGAATGAGCTGTGACCTGCGAAAATTAAAGGAGTGGTCAAGGGTATGGCAGTTGGATTTCACTGCAAAAAAAGTGCAAAATAATGCACATAGGGCAACGAAACCCAGAAGTGGAGTACAAAATTGGTGGAGTGGTATTGACAACTAACAAGCAGGAAAGAGATCTGGGGGTGATCATATTGGATAACCTAAAGGCGGCCAGGCAGTGCAACAAGGCAATTTAGGATTCTCGTTACAGAGAGTGGACTGCTGCTCTGACCTTGGGATTACATCACAGAGCTGCTGCTGCTGCTGTTTGGTTTCAATTCAGGATTCTCTTTACAGAGAGTGGGGCTGCTGCTTTGACCTTGGGATTACATCACAGAGCTGCTGCTGTTTGGTTTCAATTTAGGATTCTCTTTACAGAGAGTGGACTGCTGCTCTGACCTTGGGATTACATCACAGAGCTGCTGCTGTTTGGTTTCAATTCAGGATTCTCTTTACAAAGAGTGGACTGCTGCTCTGACCTTTGGATTACATCACAGAGCTGCTGCTGTTTGGTTTCAATTTAGGAGCTAAACACTGGGTATAGTAAGGGGTGTTGAGTAGGAAGGGCATACCAGGAAAGGAACTGCAGCAAGTGAAGAGGTGACTGCTCTCTCAGTGGAAGGGAAGTAAATGCAAATCTAGGAGCTTTCATTATTACTTCTTCGCATTGATATTGCATTGGGGAAAGGAGGAGTAGGAGTTTGAAGAAGGTTGTGCAGTGGCTACTTAAAGCCTGTTTTTGAGTGTGGATAGGAAGGATAGGAATATAAAAAGCAGTTGCTCAATATATCTAAATGTGTGCAACAAAGAAGGTAAGGGAAATCAAGAAAATGTTTTACACTGATAGAGGAGGGAGAGGGAGACTTGGGGGAGTGTTCGGTATCCTGCATCTGGAAGGGTGGGGGTCGCTGGTGAAGCAACGACAGCAATGGGTAGGGTGGTAGGCTGCAACAACTGCAGTGCACCAATCTTTCTAAAAATTGCTTGGAGTGTGGGAGGATGTTTAGGGTGCAACCACATAGAAAAACGTAGAAAGGAGATTGAGGGCAGTGACGAGTGGTGTTCCACAGGGCTTGGTGTTGGGACCAGTGTTGTTTGGGATATTCATTGCAGACATATCATGGGACATCAAGAGCAAGATCAGTCTGTTTGCTGATGATACCAAGGTAGACGCGGTGGTGGATGACCTAGGGGGAATGGCAGGGGTTGCAAGATGATCTGGCAAAGCTTGAAACCTGGTCAGACACCTGGCAACTGGGCTTTAATGCCAAAAAGTGCAAGGTGCTGCATTTTGGGATGAAGAACCCAAGGAGGAGTTACCAGCTAGGGAGAGTGCAGCTAGCCCAGACAGAGGAGGAGAAGGATCTGGGTGTGCTCATTACAGGGTCAATGAACAACTCGGCTCAATGTAGGAAGGCAGCTGCAAAGGCCAACAAAATGCTGGGTTGTATTGCAAGGGGTATATCCTCGAGGAGGGAGGAGGCGATTCTGCCACTGTATAGGTCATTAGTTAGACCACACCTGGAGTACTGCATGCAGTACTGGCATCCGTATCTGATGAGGACATTAAGTTATTGGAGGGTGCAGGCGCAGGCGACAAAAAGATGATCAAGGGCTGGGGGACTTATCATACGAGAGGAGGTTGAAGGAGTTGAACATGTACTCACTGGAGGAGAGGAGAGACAGGGGTGACATGATTGAAACCTTTAAATACATGAAAGGAATAAACAAGACAAGTACAGAGGGGCTGTTCAAAGTAAGGGAGGGAAGGGCCACCAGGGGCCATGATATGAGACTGGAGTGAGGAAGGTTCAGGAGGGAGATGAGGAGACACTTTTTTACAGAGAGGGTGGTGGCTGGGTGGAATGCATTACCTCCTAAAGTGGTATGCAGTAGAACAGTGGACTGCTTCAAATGAGGATGGGACAGGACAAGGGGGAGAATTAATGAAGGGGAAGGGTGGAAGGGAGGGGCAGCTGCAGAATAAGGGTGCTAGCTGCACATTCGAGCAGACTTGATAGACCTCTAGGCCTTTATCTGCTGGCAAATTTTGTATGTTCGAAAGGCAGTCAGGAGGACTAGTGGGATGCTGGGGTGCATGGGGAAGGGTAAAAAAAAAGGAAAGATGATGTTGCCTCTGTGTAACTGACTGGTAAGACCCCACCTAGAGTATTGTGTCCAGTTCTGGAGCCACATCTCCGGAAGGACATAGAGTGGAGATAGTCCAGAGGAGGGCAACTAAAATGGTGCAGAGTCTGCATCAGAAGCCCTACAAAGAGAGACTAAAGGAACTCAGTATGTACAACCTGGAAGAGAGAAGGGGGGGATATGATAGAGACCTTTAAATACCTCATGGCATCATGGGGTGCATAAGGTACAGGATGGAATTATTTTTCAAAAGAAAAGGTGTTCAAGAACAAGGGGACATGCTATGAAGCTGGAGGGTATAGAGTCAGGAGAGAAGTGAGGAAGTACTTCTTCGCAGAAAGAGTGGTGGATTCCTAGACCAGCCTTCCAGCAGAGGTGATAAGGGTGAAAACAGTGGTGGGGTCCAGGAATGCATGGGATAAGCACAAGGAAATCATATAGTGAAAAGGAAGGGAAGGAAGAGCTATAGATCAGGCATGGCCTGTGGTAATAGTGTAGGTAGGGAGAAATGGTCAGAGTGGATGGGCCAAGTGGTCCTTATCTGCCATCAGTGCTGTTTCTATGTATGTTTCTTTCACACATATAACATCCAATGAATGAACGTCTCTTTAAAATGTCAGCTTTTCAACTGAATTATTTCAAGTGTAACACATTTTTTTAAAACCGTCCAACAGTCTAGTAGGTTAATACAGGAGCGGTTTTTCTATGACTTTTCTAGTGTTAGTTTTGCCTTGACATGTGTTTCAGAGGTGTCCTTATTACTGAGGTCCAGGACAGGTAAGAGTTCATAACAAAATTAAAATCCTCTCATGAAATCATATGCGCCCAGAATATTGTTTAAAAGACACCACCTCAAGAATATCAAGGTCAGTAATGTCAGGAGCCTTTACAGCGACGGGGGTATTATATTGTTGCAAGGTTATGCCTACCCCTATCGCTGTATGTGTGGGTGGGGAAGGGAAAGCAATAGTGGGGAAGGGATAATAGAGCAGGAGGTGTGGTGCCTGGCCAAGCTGCTCCCATGATGGAGCGGCTAAGGCAGTTGCTCCTGGAGTAGAGGAGACCTGGGGACAAGGGTTTGGTTCCCTGTCTCCTTGAAGTGAACTGTACTCTTTTTTTAAAGACCCCCAAGTTTCTCCCCATATCTGTGGTCCATACCCCCTCAGAGTTGATTATATTAATTCTGGAGGGTGTGGGGGGCAGAAGAACTCCTGCTGGTGTACATCACTCGGGGACTGTTTTCACCAACTATGTGTTTTACTTCCAATGTTTTGATGGCGGTGTTGTGAGCCATGATATTTTCATTGGCAATGTTATCTGCTGGAAGCCATATAATAGTCTAATTTTCAAGCACAACATCTTGTAGTGTCTGATTTATCTTTGAGAAGAAAGAGAACTGGCCTTGCTTGGGAGCATATAACTACAGTCCCACATTCCCCTGTATCTGCTGAACTTAAACCCATCTGCCCTAAGAATTCGTTTTTACTAGCTTGTATAATATCACATGTATTTTCTGGAGAAAAGCTACAGGTAATACATCAATTTTAACCGAAGAAAGGCATTGTATAGCCTGTCTATGCTTCATTGGATGACTTAGCCCTCTCAACAACACTCTAGTATTAACACTTAGTCTCTGTGGAACCTATTACTCTGCGATTTACTAACTTCAAAATAATTTACGCGTAATACAAGGCACGACTATAGTATGAAAAAAGGAAGTCATAACAAGCAAGCAGTAACCAACCATAACTGTCATATTAGGGGGTAGTGCAGGAGACCTTACATGGGCTATGAGCCATGCTGGCATACTAATCTGGTATTCATGAAAAGTACTCATGGGTAACAATAAATCCATTAATCAAATCCACTGGATAACATGCAGCAGAGACTAGAAAGAAGCAACAACCTCTGAACACTTATGCTAGGCTTCTGATGTGTTTTGTTCTCTCCCATTTCAGGGGTGTCATTTAGGGGTAGGTAGGGGTCATGATTGAGACCAATATAATTTCATTGCAATCCATATGATGTCCATTGCAACCACTAAGAATCACTGTCAGATATAAATTCTCTGGATGGGCACAGATCAGTTAGGGGTAGGTAGGGTTTGCGGTCAAGACCAATATAATTTATTTGCAATCCCTATGATGCTCATTGCAACCCCTAAGAATCCTTAAAACCAAGTTTCCCCAGAATTCTTTTCATGTAAAATTTAGTGGGTAAGAGAATTTTGCAATCCCTACAATTCTGGCAAAATCGGGATGTGCAACTCCTATAATTCCGGTGAAATGACACCCCTGCCCCATTTATAGGGACTCATCCTGATTCTGGGCATCTGGGATTGTTAGACCCTTTACTGTCAGTGATGGCCTTTGTGTTGTCTCTCATTTTGAAATTTGGGGAAAATAATGCCAAGCTTGACATCATGGTGCCCTCTTTAAAGAAACTGCCATGTTTTCTCGGGTGTCTGAAATTCATGAGAGGTACAGTTTATTTTTTTTTGGGGGGGGTTAATTCATGAGAGGCACCATTTACTTATTTTTCTTTCAACTCTGTTTTTGCCCCAGGCCTACTGGCTAGAATCTTCTTTCACCTTTGCCAATGCTACCTTCCCATCGCCTAAGCTTCCACTCTCTGAACTTCCTTGGACTCCCCAGATCAGCCACAGCACACTAATGCATTGCCATTTGGGCTTTCCCTCCAATGAAAGGCTCACCATCAGCTCCTTGGCAGTCCTCTCCACTTTACCCAGTACTGCTCTCAGGAATCGGTAGTGGATGTCCAATGTGAACATGGGGAGCAGACAGGATTTCTTCTGCTCAGCTAGTGCCATTTTTCCACTTCTAAGAGTCCTCCCTGTGAGAGTGTATTGGCATCATAGAGTACCCACAACCCTGATGAACTGACACACATGCACTCCCCACCCCATGCTTCAAATGTGCAGTTCCCCTTGCACTGTCACCTGCTGGTAGGCTAGTAGAGGTGCCACTGATCTGGCTGGTAGCAGGCATGCTGGTAGAGGTGCTACTGATATGGCATCAGGTGGCAATAGAACATGGGATGCACAGCCCTCCCTCTCTGAAGGAGAGCATCCAATGGGATGTTCGATCCTTCTCCCTCAGTCAACCTTCTGATGACTTGGGCTTGTTCCCACAGCTGGTTCGCTAGCGTGGCAAGTGGTGGTGCCACTGCTGCGTCAACAGGCTGGCATCCCATGAATAGCACTTTCAATGAGTCAATGTGCTCCTGATGTACGAGTTAATATAGGGACAGGGTTGACTTATTAGTAGTGTGTAAATACATGTGCAGTTTTATTGTGATTTTGTCTCTCTCTCTCTCTCTCTCTCTCTCTCTCTCTCATCCTTTCAAGAAGCAGGAACTCTCTTGAGAATTTTGCTCCCAAAGAAGTTGCAGCCAGGGCTCCAGATAAGGGGAGTACCATCCTGTTTTACTTATTTCATTTTAGGAAATACTGTTAAGAAATATTTTTTAATGAGTACCAGTACTCACCCAACATTTGTAAATACCCCACACTCCAAAGAACAGTGCTTCATAACATAACTGTGATACAAAAGGACCAGATTTTTACAGATTTACTGCACTTGTATGCATCCCAATTTTGTTTTGCCCACTATATTTTAAAACTGGTGAGTAAATTACTCCTGCCTGCCAACATTATCTGGAGCATTGTTGGCACTTCATCAGTTCTTATCTAAAAACTACATTGCTTTTAAAATGTACTCCTCATTACACTCTGTCCAGACATTTGTACATATCTGAATTTAGTTTTGCTCACCTCACTTTAAAAATGAGGAGTACAGTACTCATCCCAAAAAAATCTTACCTGGAGCCCTGGTTGCAGGAATGTGATTCCTTAGAACTTAGGAAAGAAGCCCCAGCCCCTAGAAGGAGAAGCACCTCCAAAGGAAGAGGGGAGGACAGCGGGAGCAAGGAAACCTAGCATCTAAAGCATGCTTAAATGCAGTTAATGGGAGGGCATGGCATGTGTCACCCACTGCTCCACTGAACCATGGACTATGCCTTTAAATTTAATGGGGCACCAGGCTCCTGAGGGAGGAGTGTATAAGGGGACTGGATTGACTGGCTGTTAGTGTGTAAATGCTTGTGCAATGTGATTGTGAGTGACTTGTAATCTGTCTGCCCCAGCTAGGGTATGGAGCTACCACCCTTTGAGGATGCAGGAACCCTCTTGAGGAGGGTTCCACCCCCAGAGGTGTCATGGGGACACAGCCCCTTATACTAAAGGTATCTTAGGGAAGAATTACCAAAAAACCTATTGATAAACTAACAAGCAAGTACTTCACAAGGAGAGAAGATATATAACCAAATAGTAGTAACCTGGAGGAAACTGTACTGGAAAACTGTCAACAAAGAGGACAAAAAGTAATATAAACTACCTTCCAACTCTAACACTCAGTGGAATTTAGGAGATCTTATTTACTTTATGACCATTGGCATGGAGAAGAAAAAAAAAACCCTTGTAAAAAAAACCCTCAGGGGAACCTAGGCCTACAGTACGTTACTAACGTTCCAGGCTGGGGATAACTTTTAAGTCTGGAAGAGAACCTCATAGATGCTCCTTCAGCTATGGAAAAAATGTCTTTCCTTCTGCCACATGACTTCCATCCTCCTGAAGGTGTTGCTGGAGTGGCCCAATTACTAGAGACACCCTTCGAGGAAGACTTTCAACCTTTGCAGAGGTGCTATAGGCTAAAGCCAGTGCCGAAAAAACAATGGGATTACTGATCAGCGAGGAGAAGTGGATGTGGTCTACCTGGATTTCAGCAAGGCCTTCAATTCCGTTCCACATAGAAGACTGGTGAACAAGCTGGGCAACCTGGGAGTGGGTCACAAGGTGGTAAACTGGGTTAGGAACTGGTTGAGTGATAGAAGACAGAGGGTCATGGTAAATGGATCTCAATTGGAGGACAGGAGGGTGACCAGCAGGGTACCATAGAGATCAGTCCTGGGGCCAGTCCTGTTTAATGTCTTCATAATTGACATTGCAAAGGGGCTGGAAGGGAAGGTGTGCCTCTTTGTGGATGACACTAAGATCTGCAACAGGGTGGACACACCAGGAGGGGTGGAAAAAATGAGGAGGAATCTAAGTAAACTGAAGGAATGATCTAGAGTGTGGCAGCTGAGCTTCAATGCGGGAAAATACAAAATCATGCATTTGGGACCTAAGAACCCAGGGGAGGATTACATGATGGGGAGAGGGATACTGATGGTCACCAAACAGGAAAGGGATTTGGGGTAATCATATCTGATGACCTAAAGGTGGCCAAACAATGTGACAAGGCTGTGGGAAGACCCAGTGGGATGCTGGGGTGCATAGGGAAAGGTATCACCAGCAGAAGAAAGGAGGTGGTGATGCCGCTGTACAGATCATTGGTGAAGCCTCGTTTGGAATACTGTGTCTTGCTCTGGAAGCCACGTCTCCATAAGGACATAGACAGGGTGGAGGCAGTTCAGAGAAGGGCAACAAAGATGGTGCAGGACCTGCACCAAAAGCCATATGAGGAGAGACCGGGAGACTTCAACATGTATACCCTGGAGGAGAGGCAAGTCAGGGTAGATATGATAGAAACCTACAAATATCTAAAAGGCATAAATAGGGTACCGGGGGTAGCATCTTTCAGAAAAGGAGATGTCCAGGAACAAAGGGGAATGACATGAGGTTGTAAGGGTGTAGACTAAGGGGCAGCATGAGGAAATATTTCTTCATGGAAAGGGTGGTGGATGCATGGACTAGACTCCCAGCGGAGGTGGTGGGGGCAAACACAGTGGAGGAATTCAAATATGCATGGGACAGGTATAGGGGAACCCTAGCAATAGGAACGAAGAGGTAAAGCAGGAGATCAAGTAGGGTCTGTGGCTTTTACAGTAGGCAGGGAAAATGGGCAGACAAGATGGGTCTAGTGGTCCTTATCTGCCATCAATTTCTATGTTTCTATGAAGAATCCCTGAGGAGAAAGAAGACTTTCTGACAGGTGCTTCTGACTTGGCTGCCCAAACACTCTTCTCTATAAAAGCTTCACGGAGCTGGAGCTAAGGCTTTGAGGGGCCAGGCCTAAGGTGCATCCTTCAGGGATAAGTTGAGGAATGCTGAGTAGGCCGAAGGCTAAACAATGACTGATACAGAGGAAGTGTGCCTGTATGAAGTGAAGGTGAGTGCCTGAGTAGGCAGACAAACAGCAGGACAATAAAGGCAAAGCACTCGTAGTTAGACATTTGAGGAGTGCATAAACTACCACAGATACTCAATGTATTTTAACCCTGTGAAGGTGGCCTAGACAAATGTCTGGGCAGACTGGTGGACACAGAGAAGTGATGAAGCTACAGGCTGAGGCTCCAATCCAGCGAAACAACTTAGTGCTGTCATTGAGGCATGAGCCCTGTGAAACATATGAATTGGTGCATGAAAGCCCAGTTGCCACCAGGGTGTAAGCCAGCACAAAGCAAGTTCAAGTTCAAGTTTACTGGCAGGAAAGCTCCACTGAGCACGTTTATTTACAAGGAGGTCCTGTTAGGACAATGTTATACAGTAGTGTATAATACACAATGTTGACATAAAATACAAATAAGATAATTGGTATACAATATGCAGGGGCGTAGCCAGGATTTGGTGGTGGGGGGTTTCCCAAACACTTCTAGGGGGGTCTGGGGGCATGCCCCCCATAACATTTTGAAAATGTAGGTGTTAAATGGTGCAGTTTCGTGCATTTTAAGCAATAACTGTAGAGTCTCAAAAAGCATCAAAATTCAAATCATCACTCTCATCCATCCCTGCAGTCCCAAGTATTTCAGCCAGGTGTTCCTTCTAAATTTTTTTTGGGGGGGGACATTATAGGAGCATATTCCTGGGGAGGTTAAGGGACACTGTGAAGGACTGAGGGGATCCGATTGAGTGAGGCGATGGTACAAATATGGTGAATAAAGAAGTAAAAAAAAAACATTGAACCCGAAGTAGAGAACCCCCTCCCCATGGTCATTTTTCCATCACCCCATTGTCATCATTTTTATTTAGCCCTCTTAGTTTATGTTGTTCATGATGTGACCAGTCAGCCAGCCATGTTTTCATTTCCTGACCTTAGACCCCTTGGTCACATCAGCCCCAATGTGATGAATCAGCACAGAATTATAGAAATCGCCACTTCTAGGCCACTTTTAGTTTACCAAAATTGCCCTCCACCCTTGTCATTTTTCCTTATACCCCACCAAATCATGTTTTGTGTTAGAAGTAAGCCCCATCTAATTGCCTGCTCAGCTGCCACAGCACTGAAAATTGTCAGGTCAGACCCCCCGCATTGGTAATTTTTCCTTTCCCCGTCATGAATCCATGTTTAGTGTTAGTCTCTTGCCCCATTTCACCTCAGTGTTCAGCTGCAGTGCATTTTTATTTCAGCTACCTGAAATATCCTCCCTCCTGACTTCACTGCTGCACCCCGCTCAGTCACCCGTCTGCCTCCAGGCTTCTAACACCATCTCACTGAAGGCCTGTAATTTTGTCTGTCCCAGTGAGTACGTTGGGGCTCGAGTTCCTTTACTGCGGCCTTCCCCGAGATGTCCCCCCCGCTGCTGAGGCTGTCCATTACTCCCCCGTCTCCCAGACTGCAGCTGCCATGTTGAATCTGCCTTACGGCCTTGAACACACTATGGGCAGCAAGCTAGCTGCTCAGAGCACTCCACAGCGTCCGGAATGAAGACTGCCAAGAGAGGGTGTGCATTTGGTGTGCGGCGGCTCTCAGCATAATGTGACTGCCAATCTGTAATCACACGTGATGTAGAGCCGGGGTAGGTCAAGACCTCTTCATGAGCAAGCCAAGCACTGCCTGCGGAGGCAGGGCTTCATCAGCTGACAGGCCATTAGGGTTTTTTTAAAGTTTAAATGCCTGGGAATCGCGGTGCCAGTCGGAAAAGTTATGGCCATGGGCAGGGCAGTACAGCCTTGGTTTCAGGAGGCAGATCGACTGTTTGTAAGTAAATCCGGGGGGGGGGGGATCGCATCATGAGTGACTTGATTCTCTGTGCAGAGTCTATGGCTAAAAGAAATGAAAGCTTTTTTGGGAGGGCACAGTCGGCAAGCGGGAGGTGTGGGGGGGTTTCTGAGCACCCAGAAAACCCCCCCAGCTACGCCCAGGATATGGATACATACTGTATATGAACAGTAAAACAGTGGCATATAATAAATAAATAAATAAATAATACCATTGATTTAAAGAAGCAGTCACACATTTGTAGCAGGTGAGCAATGCAAAAAAAACTACAACTCTACATTTTGATATTCACAAATACTGGGGGAAGGAAGAAGGAAATATTAAATGAATATAAGTGCATAATATACAAGATTTGCTCTAGCTAGGAGCACTAGCTATTGCCACAATGGCAAGTTTCCATAAGTGCCTTGTTAAACAATGATTTAAAAAAGTTTAGGGAGACTAATCCAGAGAGCTTGAGTGAGACCTGTATTTTATTCCAGGTGGTTGGGATGGCGTGACTGATTGCAGTTCTACCATAATGAGTGTGGAATTTGGGGACGTCCATAAGGATATAGGTGTTTTTCCTGAGGGCATAGTGGCTGCTTGATTGGTGATAAAGAGAAGTAATATATGGTGAAAGTTTGTTCAGTAGGGCTTTGAGGAGCCAGGCGCCAGTGTGAAGCAGTCTTCTAGGGGCAAGGGAAGACCAACCCACTGCTGAGTAAAGGGCACAGTGATGCGTTCTAAAAGGTGCATTGGCTATAAAATATAATGCACGGTGATATAGGATATCTAGTCTGTGCAGGTTGGATGCCATGCTACTGTTGTAAATAATGTCCACGTAGTTCGACAGGGGGGAGGAAGGTGGCTTGTATTAGCCTTTTCCTGATGTCTGTAGGAAAAAGGGATTTACTCCTATAGAAAAATCTAAGTCTTATTTTTCATTTTTTGGTGAGGGATGCAATGTGCATATACTGTCTAGCCAGATTCTGAGATACTTACATTTTTTGACAGTTTCAAGTGAGTCTCCTAGGAGGGTTGTAATGGGTACTGGTGTGGCTTGCTGGCATAGGGGTGTTGACGGCTGTAGTGGGAGAGAGTACATTACTTTAATTTTCTTGGAGTTTAGCAGTAGTTTGGAATTGAGAAGGTTCCATTGTAGTTGATTGAAATCAGCCTGCAACTTAGTGCTGGCATCAGATAAGGAGGGTTTAGAAGTATACAGTACAGTATCATCTGCAAAGAAGTATAGTTTAGAATTTAGAATGTTATTGCTTAGGGAATTAATGTATATAGTGAATAATAATGGCCCCAGGATGGAGCATTGGGGGACCCCTCTTGTGAGCGGAAGTGGGGAGAATAGGAGCCTGTCGGCTTTGATACATTGTAGTAGCAAAGCAGACGGAAGAAACAAGACAAGAACTTAAAATGTCAGCAGGGGGACTAACAGACCCCCAACAGGGTTGAGGGCAGCAAATGGAGGAAGCTTCAGCCCTCAAGAAGTGGGTGGGGGGAAGAAACAGCCCAGGGCAGTGCTGAAATGATGGGGCGCTGGCAAGGGCTCGACCATCTTAGCTCTGACATGAGCTCTGGTAGCTCATGCATCACTGCCCTTGACTAATAATGGCAAGGGGGGCTAAATTTAAAGACAGAGCTCTTGCAGGCCCCCTAGCTCACAAAGCTGAAAAAGTGTAATTCCAACACTGTGGGGGGAAGCAGCAACAGGCTGGGAACCAGGACAGGAGGCAGCCCAAGAAAGGAGCAGGAAAGTCACAAAACAGGACCAGAAGAAAAACAACAGCAAAACAAGAACTGAGCCAGCACCAGGAGAGGGGAAAATCCTGGCATCAGAAGTGAGGAGGAAAGCGAACATAAGAGACAGCTTACAGGAAGCAGCAAACAGAACCAGAGAAGCAAAAGCACCAACAAAGCATGCACTGGGAGGGCATGGAGCAGACACCATCAGCAACTGAGAGCATGATGGAGGCAAAGAGACAGAGCCACTGGCAAGCTGGGATGCCATAAGCTGCAGCTGCATGGCTGCAGAGGAAGGAATAGGTGTTGGGAGTCTTTTCTGGTACCATTACTTCTTACTGACATGTCTGTTCAGGTGCCAGGTGCTGGACACCCAGCACCTATGCTGCCATGCCAAGCCCCTAAAATGGCATGCAAGTCCAGGTGCCAGAACCATGGCAGCTACACTGACATCTTAGTAAAGGGGCCACTGATCTGGCACCAGGACTGGCATGCCACTGTAGGTGCTGAGGATTATGGCACTGGACCAGCACACCAGTAAGATATGCTGGTTCCAGAAAGTCTTCTCACATTGTTTTTCATTAGTAATAACTGTTACCCACTTCATCTTGACTGTGAGCTGGCGCATAGAATTTGTTGATGCTGCTTTTGAGGGGAACAGAGAAACTGAAGGAGCAAGCCTCAGGCTTCCTACGGCTGTGGGACTTTGAGCTATTTCATCGGCCATACTGGGGAGTGCAGACGGACTCGTTACGGGGTACAATAACCCCAAGTGGCTGTCAGCATCTGCAGCACTTGGTCTAACATGATGCCTGTCAGTCAAGGGGGAATGAAATACCATGTATTGAACTCTGGACCCCAGGTCTCAACAAGCATACAGTTTAAAAATGCTTTCCCCCATTCTACCCCTAGTCATACACCTGCAAGAGAAGAATGTCAGAGAGAGTGAAAAAAATGTCAATTTTGTGAAGAGCAGCATCTTATCTCACTCATGTGGGAATCATTGTAATCATCTTGAAGAACATAAGCAATTGTTATCCCAGGAGAAAACTGAGTTTCTCAATGCAGATTCTGATGCTTCTGAGGAAAGTCGATGGTGTAGCAATAATTATAATGAAGAAGAGTTGCCCACTAATTCTTGTTGCTCACAGTTAGACACTGATTAATTTATGACTGATGGTGACATCTGGACTGAGAATTGATGGAAACTGTTATACTGTATAGTGTACAAGAGTTATTTTTTTAGAAGAACTACTGTGTATAAATGGACTATTTGAAAAGGAAGCATTTGTTGTTTTTTCTGAAACTGAAAGATGCTTATGATTTTGCTCTTGAACACAGATTTGCTGTGGGTGCTGGATAGAATATTACTGAGTGTTTTTTCCCTGAAAGGGGAGAGTTCTTGACCTGTTTGAAACCCCAAAAGATATATTTGATGGCTGTTTTTGATAACCTTACCAAGTGCAGGGTTTTTGCATTTAGTTTGTGTCCTTAACTACAAAAAGACGTATAATAATCTCATGCTGATTAAAAGAGGCACTGCAATGAAAGACGTGCCACAGGGATTATTGTTAGGTGTTATTATGTTCAGTATTCCTCTTACTGCTTATGTGATTCTGAGTGGTGCTTTATAATGAAAACAACTTATGGTTATTTGGCTTTCACTCATAGTTATTCTCGTAGGGTTATTGGTTCAGTTTATCAAAGTAAACAAGAAGCTATTATGGCCACATTATTACTTAAACCAGAAGCGTAATATTTTTATGAATTTGCTGTTGGTACTGGTACATATACTGCAATGATGAAAAAAGTTTGACTAATTGCAACATAAACTAACTTATGTCATGATAATGTTGTGGTTTACGATTATATCATATAGGTTATATAGAAAATACAAAATCACACATGCCCCCACAATGCAAAGCATCATGGGCTGCATATGCAAATCACCACAGAATGTTAGGCTGGTCCAACCTTAAGCAGAATTGCATGGTGCCGAAAGGCCTCTCACACAGTTTGCAAAGAGTGCTAACGGAAGACATAGACACGTGTTTTGTCCTACCAGGACTCATCAGTATGCCTCATCTGTTTGGCACCCCAGTGCAATGGACCAGCTACCCTTAAGGCAGTGTGCCTTGGATATATTGTGGTGAACCCATTAAAATAAAAAACTATTTAAAAGATAAAAAACCTCTGTGCGCAAACACTGAGGCAAGGGTTACCCCAAAGGGCGTTTGGCTGGGAAACCAAGTTTCAAGAAAATACAAAATCACACATGCCCCCACAATGCAAAGCATCATGGGCTGCATATGCAAATCACCACAGAATGTTAGGCCGGTCCAATTTTAAGCAGAAATGCATGGTGCCAAAAGGCCTCTCACACAGTTTGCAAAGGGTGCTAACAGAAGACATAGACACATGTTTTGTCCTACCAGGACTCATCAGTATACCTTGTCTGTTTGGCACCCCAATGGAATGGACCAGCTACCCTTAAGGCAGTGTGCCTTGGATATATTGTGGTGAACCCATTAAAATAAAAAACTATTTAAAAGACAAAGAACCTCTGTGTGCAAACACTGAGGCAAGGGTTACCCCAAAGGGCATTTGGCTGGGAAGCCAAGTTTCAAGAAAATACAAAATCACACATGCCCCCACAATCCAAAGCATCATGGGCGGCATATGCAAATCACCACAGAATGTTAGGCTGGTCCAACTTTAAGCAGAATTGCATGGTGCCGAAAGGCCTCTTTGTCTAGTTAGAATAGTGACATTTAAGAATTCAAACATTGTTAAGATTATGATAATATTAAATGATTCCACTTCACTGTTAAGAATGGTAAACAAACACATATAAACCATTTTCCTTACTATCAGATGGATTAGAAGATATTCAAGACTGGTTGATCAAATCCTTCACATTCATAAGGTTATTTGCAGAAAGTTGTTGGAAATTACAACTACCTATATAATTGCTCTCTTTACTGATTAAGAAAAGCAAATACAATGTATGGGAGTACCTTATTACCATTAAAAATCATCACGATTATTTCCAGGTAATCTCACCCGCTATGACATTAGAGTGTTGTTAACCCCTCTTCAGTACATCATAGCGTTGGGATTACAGCTGAAGCAGATCTGTGCATGTGCACATTTCAAGTAGCAGCTCACAACGAACAGCTGCAGTGGTGAGAGCTGACATTACTTAGAGCGGCGGTATCGGAAAAAAGGAAAGAAAAAAAAGTAAGGACTATCGCTGTATTTTTATGTGAAGGCTGGTTATCCCATACACTATGAAAGCTAATGTATAGGTTTTTTATCAGTAACCTCATTGAAATCGCTTCCCGAGGTTACCATGCCAACAGAAAACCTCTCAAGCTTCGCTCTTGAGGTTTACACAGTTGTCATGGTAACCTCTCGAGGCGATTACAGTGTGGTTACCAATAAAAGCCCCATACATTATCCTCTATATTATGACTACAATATAAAATGGGTAAGGGAAAGTGAGACATATGAGTGACCAGATGTGATCACATGACCATGAGTTATTCCAGGACAACAGCACAGGTTAAAAATACTTAATTTTCTGAACCACATTTCTCAGTTTTTCAAATAAAATTCAGAGGAACCATTTTATAATTCCAATAAAACACTCCAGATTGTGCATAAGTGTGGTAGTATGGCACTTCTCAGGTAAGAAAGGCACTTGGCATTGCCTCTTGCCTCACTTCCTGAGGTGTGCCATCATCCTACGATAATACACATCCTGTTATTCATTATTGCTTAAGTAACACTCTTTTTACATATTTTGTTTCTCTTCCTCCTCACATGTCCAGCCCTTATGCTGCACCGATGAGTTCCCAGCTCCAACTCAGCTTTCGTGCCACATCCTCCACGGTTTGCCCCCTTGGGGGGGCCTTCAGGAAGGAGGTATCCCCTTTCAGCAAACCCACTTCTGGTGGGTAGTGGAGCTGTGAACAAAGGGTCCCAGAACACTGCTGTCATCCTGACTATTCAGGGACGTGTTTTCCCCTGTAGCCTTGTGCCATCAGATGCCATGGCCATGATGTACCCTAAGGCCCCTGCCCTCCCACCTTCTGCAGTGCAGAGCCCAGCCCCACTAGGGCCTCATGTGCAACACCACTGATTGACAGTGATTATAAAAATGAAATTTCATTTCCAAGACTTAAAGTTCTGGGAATTTCACCAGAAACTGTTTGTCTAATTTCTGGATTTTGCTAGGATTCTACTGTCATTCTTTTAGTATGTGTTGTGTGCTGCACCCTCTGCCACATGCCTACGTACAGGTGTTGGTGGTGTGCCGTGCTATGTGATGCTTTGAGGCTGTGCTGTACAATGGTCTGTTCCTCACTCGCACTCAATTCCTAACTGGCACTAGCAACTCAGAACACAAGAGCTGCCCTCAGCAGGTGTTACAACGAGTGGCACTCTTGGTTCCTAGGAGGGTGGATGGTGTCACCCAACAAGGAGAGGCAGAAGTCGTACATAGGGGTCCGATGAAGAAACAGATTTTATAGTTTAGGGAGGAGGGGATGACATGGTCACAGAGGAGGGAACTTATATGAAGACAGTGTAAGGATGCTATATACAAGTAATAAATTACCATATATCTCTAAACTGGAACTAAGAGGTGCATCTTGGCCTATGGTTGGGAGTACTTCAACCTACAAAGCTCTAAAATGCATTTATGACATCTCTATGAAGACCATGCTGAACACTGCAATTTCACAATTACATCAAACATTCAAGGATTTAGGATACTTTAGAGTCACTCTGTTGTAGTGGAATCTGTCCCAAGGATTCCAGGTGAAGAAAAGGATTGGGGGACTAAAAGAGACCTTGGATGCTGTTGGGATTAAAACAACTGAGGTGACCTTTGGGGGTCACCTGGGGTTTAGAAGAGGTTTGGTTAACAGGCCATGACTTCATTGGCAAAACTCCCTCTTCTGAGCTGCCAGGACAAGTGAACACAGCAGAAGGCACACAGTTTGGGAAAACCTACAGCACAAAATCCTTCAGTGGGTTGCCAGGACAAAACTGATGCTAAAGGCAAAATCCATCCACAGCCCTCCAGTAGGCTGCTGGGATGAAGAGAATACTGAAGAAGAAATCCAGCTGTGGCACTCTGATAGGCTGCAAGAACAAGACCAATGGAACCTGAAGCTTCGGCGCAAGGCCTCCAGTGGGTTGCTGGGACGTAACAAGTGGAGAAGATGAGATGAACCAGGACAGAAAAACAACTAAGATGATGCAGATCTCTGGCTGAAGATACACACTGGAAGTCCTCAGATGGTGATTCAGAATGCTGAGCTCTGGATGCCAACACCAAGGAATACCTGTAAAGGAAAGAAAAATGACAAACAGGATGCTGGATCCTCAGAGCGGAGCAAATTATCCCTGACTATTGAGCCAATGTGGCCCCTTAATCACTGGATACCCTAACAGGGTAGGGATGAAGATACAGCGAACAGCAGTGGAACCTCTGCTAACTATCGGTTTCCAGCTGGAGAACCTGACAGGGTGTGAGACTTCATTGCAAAGTTCTCACAGGAGGATGCACTTGAAGAAAAGATCAGCAGCTTATGGCATGTTGATTCATGAATCTGGAAGATGAAGATGCTAGACAACCATCTAGGATGGCTGGAAACTGATTCAGGATAGAACTCAGGTGGTAGCCAATGGCACACAATTTGATGCAATTGTTTGTATCAGCAGGCAAAAGTCTCAGTTCATGGGCACTTGCCAGTTGCAAAGTGCAAATCAAACAGTTTGAGGGCAGTTTCAGTGACAGCAGGTCACAGTGTTACAGATCATGGGGGGTGGCCACTGCACAGACACCTCGGGGAGAAGTGCCACAGGAGAGGACAAGAGGGAAACAGGAGCCAGTAACAAGGCACAGCTGTTGCACTGCTGAGTGCCTGCTGAATTGCTCTGTCAAACAATGGTTGCAACATCCACAAGTCGGTGTCTTTTTGCTGTCATGTTGTTACAGAGCACACCAGGGTCGGGGGGGACTCTCGCAGCTTCACTCCACACACACTCACCAACACAGTGGGGGCTGCACTGTGCACTCAGTCCACGGGGCGGATGTGTGGAAAGCCAGACAGCTGCAAGGGGAACTTATAAAATGAGCATCCAAAATAAAGAACATACGAACATGCGAAAAAGCCAGCAGAAGAAGGCCATTTGGTCTATCAATTCTTCTCGTATTACAGGGTCCACAGCTTGAGCTAATGTCCCTGCCCTCCCTCCCCACTCCTCCCATCCTCCCTACCCATGATCCTTACTTCCCCCTATGCCTATCCCAGCCTCCCTTAAAGCTGCCCACTGTCTTCAATAAGATGAACTCTTCTGGCAGTGTATTTCAAGTGTCCACCACCCTCTCTGTGAAGAAGTGCTTCCTGACCTCCCTCCTAAACCTCCCACCCTCCAGCTTAAGACTGTGCCCCCTAGCTTAAGACTGTGCCCCCTAAGAATAAGAAGTCTTATTGGTCAAAATGTAGGTTTTTTTGTAGCATCCCACACCTCAGGTGTGTGTAAAATTCTAGTTACGCACACCCACCCATACATTATTCTATATATGTAGATCCCCATAGCACCTCTAGAAACATCTAACCAGAACATAAAAGTAACCAATCACTACTGATCCAGATATTATAGAAACATAGAAACATAGACTTTGATGGCAGATAAGGACCGCTTGGCCCACCCAGTCTGCCCATTTCCCTACCTATTGGATAAGCTGCAGATCCTAGTTAACCAACAGCCTACTTCCTCCTACCTCCCCCCCACTAGAATTGCCTTATGTCTGTCCCATGCATTCTTGAATTCTGCCACTGTTTTTGACCCCACAACCTCCTCAGAAGGCTGTTCCTTGTGTCCCACCCTCTCTGTGAAAAAATATTTCCTCACGTTGCCACTAAGTCGTCCCCCCTCTATCTTCAAATTGTGCCCCCTTGTTCTTGCACATCTCTTTTTCTGAAAGATGCTACCCACTTGGACTTCGTTGATTCCCTTAAGGTACTTGAAAGTTTTTGTCATGTCCCCCTCTGCCTCCTTTCCCCGAGGGTATACATATTAAGCTACTTTAGTTTCTCTTCATATGGCTTCTGGTGCAGATCCGGCACCATTTTAGTTGCCCTTCTCCAGACTGCCTCCACTCTGTCTATGTCTTTGCGGAGATGGGGTCTCCAGAACTGCACACAGTACTCCAGATGGGGTCTCACCAACTGTCTGTACAGAGGGATAACAACTTCCTGTTTTCTACTGGTGATGCCTCTCCCTATGCATCCCAGTATCCCCCCAACCCTCCTTACTGCCTTCTCACATTGCTTGCCTACCTTTAGGTCGTCTGATATGACTACCCCTAGGTACCATCACATAATGTTAATTTAAAGCAGCAGTGTTTATTTGGCAAAAAAGTCATCACATAATTTTTTTGTAATCATATTTTATATATTTATAATTTTATTAATTTTGAATGATATACACAATATTAACATAACAAAGATATCACCATACAGCCATAAACATTGCACTCCAATGTCTGTACTATAAGTATAAAAGTTACATCCGTCTTTCGGATAAGACATTTAACTAAGGTCTTGTCTGCCAGTTCAGGTGGTTGTTCAGGTGGTCGTTAAAGATCCCCTAGCACTTCTTGAAAAGAGTAGGGTAATTTCTCCGGTGTCCTGACCAAATTTGGCCCATTCACTAAAACCACCACCAACTTAACTTGGTTCAGTATCAATCAGTACTTACCCAGGACTGTGCTGAAAACAGGAAACAATTCCTAACCCTCCTTTACTGGTAAACAACAATAAATACAACATAAATAAATACAGAATGTGTTTACTAAGGCATACCAGTTCCAAACATCAGTATAAATGCCTTTGTTATAAAGAACTTGGGATCCTGTGTTTAGTCAGAAAGACCACTTTGTACCAGTGCCAAGATTGTGATCCCCTGGCTGGGGTTTGGAAGGCAGTAGGAGACACTATGGTGGAACTATTTCCCTCTATGGGACAGTTAACCCCGGAGTTAGCTCTACTACTACACTTTCCCAAAACATTTACACATAAAAATCTAATCTACCTGGCAAGTATTCTACTTACAGCAGCCAAAAAAACAATAACCAGACTTTGTCGGCAAAGCACCTCCCCATCCATAGCTGAATGGGAAGATACAATTTATGATGTATATCGTATTAAATCTACGACTGCAGCACTACATAATACAACCCCTAACCTGGTGAATAAATGGAACATATGGTTTCACTATATTTCCCCTCACAGACCTGAACTTGTCCCATAGAGGGAAGAGAAGAGAAGAGTCAGGGGTAGAAAAGGGGCCTTGACAGACCATAAACATTGATAAATTCCAAGGAAGTATAGCCAAATAAACATTATATGTGGTTCAGAGCTCAGTACTTATGTTACATACTGTAGCTTAATAATGTAGGTTGTGCCTGGATACAGAGGCCAGATCAGTAAGTAGGACAATGCTCACCAGGTGTTAGCAGTTTGAACTGATCAGTGCTTAGGTACTTCAAACATAGTCATGCACGTCAGCGATTATAGTACAAGTGAGCTGGATAGTCTATGCAAGGTGCTTAGATGCTTGAATTGATGAGTAACATGTTATAACTTGATATTGGTTTGGCTTTTCTCTGTAAACCACCGTAAAAAGAATGCTTAGTCCAGTAGTATGAAACCCCCCCCGGTGGGATAAGAGTGCCGGAGAAGGAGAAGGTGTCAGGGGAGGATGGAGGGTGAGTGCAACTCGCTCTAAGCAAAGTTGTGGTTTGCCTACTGATTTAAGTAGGGTATGGGGGAGGAGCTCTTCCTCCATATAACTACAGGCTTGCGCCTTTCAATTATATGTGGTTCAGAGCTCAGTACTTATGCTACATACTGTAGCTTAGCAATGTAGGTTGTGCTTGGATACAGAGGCCAGATAGGACAATGCTCGTCAGGTATTAGCAGTTTGAATTGATCAGTGCTTAGGTACTTCGAACATAGTCATGCACGTCAGTGATTATAGTACAAGTGAGCAGGATAGTCTATGCAAGGTGCTTACATGCTTGAACTGATGAGTAACATGTTATAACTTGATATTGGTTTGGCTTTTCTCTGTATCCCACCATAAAAAGGATGATTTGTCCAACAGTATGAGACCCCCCCCAAAAAAGAATAATGATATCAAATGATTATCTCCTTTAACTCCAGAGAGTGTGACCAGTAGCGCACAGGAGAGAAAAACCCCCCTTTAGGGGAAACCTCTGAGGACCCATGGCTACTGACCTGCCAGTCCTTCTGGGCATACTAAGGGAGAATAATCCTAAGTCAAATGTTAAGTTATAGGCTAATTCAAATTCCAAAGTTATAGATCCTGATCCAGTGAAGCGAAGCCAAATAAAGCACTTAATATTCCAGTCGTCGAATGTAGCAGCATCCTTCTAGCAACTCCTAGTCCAAGAATCCATGTCCAGGGCAGTATGATAGTAGATTGGAATCCATGGTTGATAATAATTCGAAGTGTCGAAGTTGCATTGGTGAAATGCTCCAGCAGGTGAGGACAGCTTCACCGAGGAGAACCAGTAACCAAAAGGCTAAGTGTCCATGTTCAGAGTAGGAGGACAGTTGGTTCGTGTTCCACTTGACAGGCTTGCAAATGAAGGCCTTGGTGGTGAAGCACAGGAACTGGCACATACTGCATGATCTGGAGAGGGCAGTGCAGTAGGAACCTCCGATCCAGAGAGGGGAAGAAGGTAAGTGAATTAGGTATAGATCTTAGTGTGAATAGGTAGACATAAGTTAGATGTACCTCCAAATCCCGAGGGGTGAAGTGGGTTGTAGAATAGGTGAGTCAGTCTTAATGAACCTCTAGGCCCTGTAAGGGCGAAGCAGGTAATATGAGCAAATAGTGTAAGTAAGTGGACCTGTACGTAGGTCAGTAGTAGTAGTAATTAATCTGTATGATACGGGCATAGTAGCAGAGTAGTAGTATTGCATAGATTATGTACGGTATACAGCGAGGAGCATGAGGAAATGGTAATAGCACAGGAATCGAAGAGCTTCATCTGGTGATCCAAATAGTTGCATAGTGATGTAGATATCCATGTTTCAAAAGCCAAAATGGTACAGTGGCTAGAATTGACTTGGTGAGAATAGTGTGACGAGTCCTGAATAGTCGAGCTTATGAGTCATAAATGGTGATAACGGAAGAAGCTGAGTTGAATGAAGTAGCATTGTCACAGGGTCCAAGAAGCCTTGGAGTATAAACCATGAGATTGAAAGTCTTCTGGATAAGCTCAACTAAGTGTCCTTGTAGGAATGTAGTAGTAGTAATTCATATGATTGAAGCGGCAAGGCAGAATCATTCAAAGAATAGATGACGTATGGCTAAACGATCCTGGATGTGAGTCCATAGTAGAAAGGAGCTCCTAAGGCTGGCAGACATGGTGGCAGGCAGGCGTATAGTAGAATGTGCGAACCTCCAGGCCCCGAAGCTGGGCGAGGCAGGTGTCGAGTAGAAGCAGTTAACCCCCAGGCCTGATGGGAGAAGCAGGTCATAGAAGCAGGTGATTATGGTGTAATAATATAAGATCAAGGGACCTCCGGGCCCCTAGGGTGCAGATCTTCGAAGTGCGATGCGGTGAACCTCTGGCCCGGTGGGGCGAGGCAGGTTGTAGAGCAGTGGTAGATAAAGTAATAGTAATGTCGAATTGCATGTAATGCAGAAATAGCAGCGAAGTAGTAAGGAATAGATTGTAAATGGTATTGTAAATGGTAGCATATCCTGAGCCAGTTTGGTGCTGAGTACTAATATAGTTTAAGGCAGACTTATGAGAGCAGTGAAAGGTGCTGTAGACTGTCATATCCTGAAGATCAGGCTGGAAAAGATTGCAGTGAAGAGACCTGGGTGGATGAGCTGGCAACTCGACCAGAAGTAATAAGCATCCTGAAACTGTAGATCAATGTCTTGGGTATCAGTTAAACTGAGGAAGGCAGTATGGAATAGAGCTCAGCAGGGAGTTCTGTCGGAGACAGTAGTAGTAACTCCAAAGGAGTTGAAATAGCATGTCGAGAAGCATCCAAGGGAACTGAGGTGAATATCTTGCTGTACTCCAGAAATAATCCAGTGGAAGCAGAAGCTATAGGAAGCATGATTTGGAGAGGTAGGTCCGAATGAATGAAGCAGCACTGTAGGAAGCATACATGGGAATGAAAGGGAGCTAAGCCCAATGAGATAAGGAAGTGCGGCTAGACCACATGTAGGTCAGCTGATGGACTGTAGGAGGTACGTTGACTGCGTATGTCAGCCAGTGAGTAAATAGTAATAGTAGCTAAACCCAAGAAGGCTAGCATATAGCTGGACCAGGCGAGGTCAGCTGGTAAGGTACATAAAGAGTGGCAGCTAGACCCACGTAAGCTAGTATGCGCAGCTGGACCACACATAGGTCAGCTGGTAAGGTAAGTAAAGAGAGGCAACTAAGCCCTATAAAAGTTAGCCAGTATGGCTGGACCACATGGAGGTCAGCCGGAAAGTGAGGAATGAGCAACCGAAGTGAAGCATCAAGGTAAGCATCCAGGGATAGTGATGTAAAATCCTAAAACATGGTGTGGTAGGTAATCCACAATAGAGCACGGATGGTCCTGGACAAAAGGAGAAGAGAAAAAGCAAAGTAAGCTGAGACATCCAGAGTTCAATGGCAAGATCCATTATTCGTTAACTAATGTCAGGGTAGCCGGCCCAGTGGCGCTGAGGGCTGAGGCGCTGGTCGCCACACCTCACTCCACACCGGCGGCCGGTGTTTGGGAATGTGCACGGGTCACGGGGTCAGCTGGGGAGGAGAAGAATTGGCGTCGGAAGGACTGCTCCCCTTCTCTGGGAAGGGGGGGTCCACGGCAGTCGGTACATGGTTGCCTCCTGGCGAAGGCTAGGAGACTACATGCTCCGTTGCACATAGGGGTGGAGCTGAGGGCAGATGTCCAGAGGGAGCACATGCGGACGTGTGCGTGCCCCCTTCCGGCGATGTCATTGCACGCCCATGGCTCCAAGGGGCGAAAACTGGCACCCAGTTGAGCGGCTTAATGACTGTCCGTGAGCTTCGTCCGGTGGACAGGTACCCAGGCTAGATCCATGTTCCGTAGGGAGTCTGGGGGGCTCCCTGTGGCCCTGCTGCGGAGGGTACAACTGCAGGGGCCTATGGGTGCCTGGGACTGACTGGGCAGAGGCGGACAGCATCCAGAATCCCCGGATCAGATGCGGGGACAAGAGGGGAGCAGACTGAGGTGGCCAGAAAAGGTAGAAAGTAGTAGCGATAAAAACTAATGTCAGGGAACTAGAAGCATAAATAATGTCATGTTGTAAGAAGCAGAAAGAACTGGTGTACTAGAAGGAAGGTGCTGCCCGTAAGCACTTGATTGGGCTACAAAAGGGAGGATATAATAAAGGTTGCCTGTGTTGATGTATGGTACAGATGGATATGAAATCCTGATAAATTAGTACATTACAGCTAGTTTGAATCCTGAATCGTAGCAGAGTGCTGCTGATAACAATTCAACATGTCCTGTGCAAAGAACGTTGGCCTGCACTACACTTATAGTGAACTGTAGCATTTGGGGTATGTGCATGACATAAACATGAGTCACTAATGTGTGGCAGCTACCTACAGTAGGGTATCCAGGTTAGAGTCATGCTATAGTGACAGCTTACTTGCCAGAGTCATCAAAATACAGAAAGGTATCATAGCTTAGGGTTGTTAATCTTTTGTGGCAGTACAAGGAGAGTAAAAGGCTGAGGCTCCTCTAGTGGGCACACTGAAGTGCTGTAGGCTGTTCCCTTGTAGATAATCAAGTACTGAAGCGGCACGGTGCAGCCGGAATGTAGGGTGCCTAAGCCCAAAATGGCGGTCCATAGGAAGCCGAGCTACAAGCTCCAGTGACGACCCAGTTATGCAGAGTGGTCAGCAATAAGTAATACCAGTCTGTAAGTTTGTTGATTCATTTGAAGATGCACAGGTTTGGTTAGTCACCTAGTCCTTAGAGATATCCTTGCCGAGTATGGAAGGTGCAGAGCAGAAAAGGGTTTCACTGACCGCGAGTGAGTGTTTTGTGGCTCCGACACCCGCCGCCCTAGCCTCACTGCAAGCCAATCGAATAGGGATAGAAATGGTTGTCAGGCTAAATGAGCTGCGGTATACGAGCGTGAGGCATTGACAAGGGGAAATACCTAGGCATAGTGGGCTATCCAGTGGCAAGGTAGAGGAGATCCACTGAGGGAGCTGAATGAGCAAAGCATGGCATGAACTGCGGCACTGCAGTTGGAGGCAAGGTAGAACCCCAAAAAAAAAACTAAAACAGAGAGACAAACAAGAACACACGGGAGAGAGGGCGGGCATGGGAGAGAGAAACAAAAGGGGGGCAGAACGAAGCAAGGAAAGGAATGGAGCATGGCAGGGGAGGACAGGGTGGGGTGGCAAAACAAGCTCCAGCATACAGCTGAAACCGCGCATGATCCCACCTCTAAGCAGAGCTGTGGTTTGCCTACTGATTTAAGTAGGGTATGGGGGAGGAGCTCTTCCCCCATATAACCACAGGCATGCGCCTTTCAATTAGGGAGCAATTGGCATCTCCCAAGAAATAACATACCAGCTCTGTAGTGGGACCTCTCAGCTCTCGACCCTGGCCCTGTTGCAGCAAGCATTTAAGATGATAGAATTTACTGATTTTATATAAGAGAGATTCCTCGGTAATCTACAGTATGATATTCTAAACCTTGAATCACAGCATGTAACTGACATATGACAGAATATAAGTGTCTGGATGTAACAGTAAATGACCTGTGAAAATACCAATAAAAATTGAGTTACAAAAAAACATTGTGATCCCGTTTTGCCATGCTCAACGGGGTGAAATATTGGGTGCCTACAAATTAATTTGCAAGTACCTGGTAAAAGACCGGGACTGAATTAATGGCCTTCATGACTTAGCACAATGCACTACATTCCTTCCAATGTAGACCATAGGCAGCAGCAGGCTTGCAGAGTTACCAACTAATTAAAGCAGACTGTAAATCAATGAGTGAGCTCACATGTATGTGTCAGTATGGGGGGAGGGGCTGGATGAGGACTGGCAGAGAGTGGAGACCATGGGACATAAGGGATGTCACACTGGGGAGAGAGGATTGCACCTCAAACTGAGTGGGGGGCCTGCATTATTACAAAGAGATTGGGGCAAGTGATTGGAGTGACTGGATTGAGTTATAGGGGACTGGATAGGGCCCTGGGGGACAGCTTCAGTAAGGGGCAGTGCATTGGCGTTTTTTACTTTCTATTTATACTTCCCCTGCCCACAGTTGCCCCCATCCATACCTAGTTGGCAACTTCACACCCCCACCCATGCCTTCTTTGTCCCTTACCCAAGTTCTCCATTACCGTAGACTTTGCCTCCTAGGTGGGGTGGGGGGATGGATAGGCCAGGTTCCAAACAATTCAGTTCTAGAGGTGGGCAGGCTGTCAGTGCATTGAGACCCCAAAGCACTGTGGAGTTTTCTGCACCTCTCTCCCTCCTACCCTCATTGATGGACATGCATATGCAATGTGTGGCAACGTTCTGTTGAGCCAATGGTGTCTCCCTGCCCCCTTCCCACTCTAGATCTCTCCTACCTGCACTATCACCCGTGATCATCCAGCTGGCAGGCAGGCAGTGGGAGACACAACCTTCCCTCCCTACAGGAAGAGAGTATCCATTGGGATGCTCAGTGCCCCCCCCCCCCAACTACAATGCATTAGGTTTTAAGGCATGAGTATGGAAGACTAAACAATTTCTGACCACTGGATTCCAGGGAATACCAGGAAGAACTGGGGGGCGGTGGCAATGCCACACATCCCTACTGCCTAGCATTACAACTTGTATTAGGCACAGTGCTGCATGGTGCTGCATAGATGAGCAGCTACAGGGATGGTAACGGGTACTGTCCCTTATAATATCCACTCACACTTGGATCAGTGATTTGCATTGCACTGCACTAACACAGGGGCTTCTCCTCCCCCATCTGGTGCAAAATTGCTGTTGTGCACTCCACAGTTCAGTGGCTGTGCTACAAAGCAAGCACAAATCCTGTTTGGAAAGATGCTCAGTTGTAAGTGAGAATTGGTTCCCATATTTCTAACTTAGGAACCAGACTGTTAAACCTCCCTCTCCCTTATTGATCGAAGGAGAGTTGCAGGGCTGAATCGGATGCCACTCAACTTCATTTCCCTTTGCTACCAGGCTTTACAGGCTGGACAGAAAGTTAATAGGGATCATATTAAACAAAACTGGTAGGCTGAATTAACAATAGAATTAACTGATAAGGACTGGGATAGGGTCTGGTAGAGGCAACACAAGGTAACACACTTTGATATATAGCAGGAATATAGTTGGAAAACTGCAGTCTGCTATTTCAGGACTCTACACATCACTGCAATATTCAGTTAGGGCAACACTTCTCAATGTTGAGGGAGCTATGGTCAAGAAGCAACAGTGCATACACGTGTCTTCTGGTCCTGCCCAATACTCTCTCCATTTTGGACACAAGTTGAGAAGGATATAAATGCCATGACTCATATGGGAAATTTCACCCCAAAGCATTGCTGCTCCTTCTGTATCCCCCCCCCCCCTTCAACATTAACAATAAGATATGTATTTCCCTTTTAAGTATTCTCTTAACAGCTGCCAAAAAAACCAATATCTAGGCCATGGCTTAAACAGGACCCTCCAACTGTGACACACTGGAAAAACACTATCTTAGATACAAAATATAGGAAAAATGACAGCTAGGCTGCACTATACGCTCCCAAAGCTGCAAAAGTAATAGAATACTTGGCTGCTATGTATTATGTCTCATAATCAACATAGTACCTTAGGAGAGACAACAGGGGCAGGGAGCTTTGAGAAGGGGAGGGGGCCAGAAATCAAAAGGGGGGGATGGGAACTATGGAACGATGTCAAATCAGATTGGAAGACCTATTGATTATCAAGGTCTTGAGGTACTCAGGTTTTTCTAATAGGATAATTTTAACTGCTTATATACAGACTAGAGGCACAGAAGGGTCAGGAATGTAAGACTACATGAGGGGCCAGAATGCTATATAGACATTTACAGCATATTATCAGATGCATGCTGTGTCCACCTATCTATGAGCTTCAGTGTTGTACTTACTGTATGATGTAAGTGTGCTGCACCTCTGCAAAATCAACAAACCAAATTAAAAAAAACAACTTGTCTCAGTTGCTGGGCATCATAAACTCTTGGGTTTTAGATGCTCTCCACAGAACTAGGGGCTTCTATTGAACATAAGAACATAAGAATGTGACAGCAGCTGGGGATCACTTGATCCATCTAGTCTGCCCATGTGTTTGTTTGTTTAACTACCCTTCCCCCCCCCGGGTATACTTCTTTGTTTTAGTATCCCACAATGCCTATCCCAAGATAGCTTGATTTCCCTAACCATCTTTGCCTCCACCACCTCCTGTGGCAATCTGTTCCAAGGCTCCATGACCCTTTCTGTAAAGGAGAACTTTCTGACATTGCTCTGGAATTTACCCCCTACCAAACATCTGTTGTGCTCTCTGGTACATGCCTCTTTATTCTCATTGAAGAGGCTCTGCTCCTGTGCTGAGTTGATTCATTTAGGAGGGAGTATAGTGCAGTGGTTTAAGGCTCTGAGCTGCAAACCTGGAGACCTGGGTTTCAATCCCATAGCCCCCACTTGCATACTGTGTGACCATGAGCAAGTCACTTAACTTCCTTGTGCTCCCAGGTTGCTCCTGGAAACAAACTTCAGCTTAGTGTGCCTTTCCTGGTTAAACAATTTCCCCTTCCTTTGAGGTATTTAAAAGTCTCTATCATGTCTCCCCTGTCTCTTCTCTGTTCCAAGGAGTACAAGTTTAATTGCCTTAGTCTAGAACATAAAACACAACCCTCCAGCAGATGAAATATGTTCTGAAGTCTCCTTCTGTTAGGAACCCCTCTCTCCAAATCTAGAAATAAATGTCTCTCTGGCCTCTGCTGACACTTTCCTGAGCCTGGTCAGAGAAATCCCCTCCTCAACCTTTCAGGTTAACTACTGAATCCTCCAAAGATACATCCCACACTGTCAGCATCTGTAGACACATCCAAACTCCATAAAAAAGTCCTAATCCTAAAATATACCTTCCCCCCAAGAAAAATTATCTGCATATACATATCCCAACATAGTCCCTCCAGGCTGTCACCAGACACCAGCAAAAATTAGGGCTGTGCACCAAATCAGGTATTTTCAAACACTCAGGTTATAGTCTTTGGATTCAAATTACTGTTGATTATAATCCTTGTGCATGGCGTAACCCCATGTAACTGGCACTTTGCCATGCACAGAGTTTTTGGTTGTTGCTAACCAGTATGTTAGTAGGGCTACCTTGTTTGCATCCATTTGTGAGGGCAACCCTGTTTACCCATTAACATCTGGCTACTGTAAGCCGTCTTTGCACTGGTCCCACAAGTTCTGTGGCTCCATCTTCCTACAGAAAGACGAAGCATGGTCCTTTTAAATTTTGGGTGGAAGAGTCTGGATTCTGATGTTAAGGCCAGACAAGATTTAAGAATAATAAAAAGGGCTATAGAATACAGCCTCTGTAGGGGCACCTGATGGTCCAGCAGCTAATGCTTCGCACTTCTGGACTGGTTGCCTGAATTTGGGAACAAATTCAGGAGCTCGGTCAGGTGGCCAAAGGGGCTGGGGTAACATGGTTGTATGTATGCCCAACCAGCTGGAGAGGGATGGCACTGTGGTTCTATTGCTGCAGCGACTCCTGTGGTGGGCGGGGGAGCTTGCCTTCTTCTCTGGGATGTCCCTGTGTGCATGTAAGGCCTGATAGGGTATCACCCAGTGTCTGGGAAGTGGTAGGGCTTAGGGAAATGGGAGAAAGGCAGAAACTCCTATGTCCCTGGTCACCTATATGACAGCTGCTGGTAATCTCGGGCTCCATACTATGTGGATCTCCATGGTCTTTGACAGTGGAGGTGTGGCAGATGGGTCTTAGAGGTTCCCAGTACCAGCACCTGATGGCAGGCAAAGTGGCGGTCTGAGGGCAAACAACTACAGTGTATGGATAAAAACAAGTATAAAGCTTTCTGATTGCTTTTTACATTCCACAAGCCTTACATTAACCTTTGATTAATATACTGTACCTGCAAAAACATCAAACAATCTCTGACTTCAGAGGTAAGTCATATTTTTACTCAAGCCAATTTTCAAACTATCAAAATATCACTAAGGCTCACTCAAGGGTTATCGTAACAGTCAGCTAATTACCGCTAAGGGCACAAGGCCCCTCAGGGATCATTAACAGATTAATTAGTAGAGCAATCCCTGGTTATCCCTTATTGCCTTAGTAACTTGAAACTATTCTTGATCATTTTCTATGTATCTGTTTTCTTGCTGCTACTAAAGAATTCCTTGTCGTGGGTGATTCCCATTCAAATTGGCACTCCCCTGTTCTGAAACCAAATTCAGACAAAATCTTCAGTCCCTTTAACACGTAGCATATCATTAAACCTGTCTGTCTCAATAAAGTGCTGCACTGTACGTCCCCTCTTATCCACTCCTTTTAAATTGGGTTTTCTCATCCCATCCTCCCTGCATTGTGCATGGTACCCTCCCTGATGCCCTCAGTGACTATCGTATAGTCTTCAGTGTGCATAAAAATTACCACCCCAAAGTCTCTACCAAGATCATTCCATTTCTATCCTATAGGTCTCTTGACCTGTCTGCCTTTTTGTCTAATCTCGTCTCCATTGATTCTGATTGGTCTTTCATCTCTACGTACTTTGATATACGTGATGCTCCTTCAGATTTTCAGTTTAAATGCTGTATTAGTTGGAAAAGGTGTCCCACCCCACCCCCACCACACACACACACACACACACCTGCAAGCAGGAGTCATAGGTCCTCATCATTTTTGTACCTCTGCTGAGATCATCACTTTCCTCAGTGTTAGAGACACTCCTTGGCGTCTCCATATTATTAATGATTTGCAAGTGGAGTTAGACAAACAGCTTCACAATAGCTGTACCAAGGCCACTAGAATAAGTAAGTTGGAATACTTTACTTCCTATTTCCAGAATAACACTAATTGCCAACTAAGTTTTGGAAAATTGTGAACTGTCTTTTTGATCCTCCAACCCAGTCACCCACCTGTGTTCTCAAGCTAGGTAGTTTTATCATGTCGAAATCATATGAAGTTGCTGCCTCATTTGACAGCTATTTTTCTATTGTGCCCTCTCCCTTACCCACTCCTCCATTCCCCCAAATTCTTTTCCTTCTCTTTCCAGCCTACAACTCCTGCTATTACTCTTTATGCCATGCCAATGGATGCTGTTCCATGGAGAACCCCCCAAATCCTGCAAACCTACCTATCACCGTTACACTACCTGAAATCATTACAGCATTGCTAGCACGAAACTCACAGAAAGCTGGTGATTTGGATGGTATCCCCAACAAACTGCAGAAACCTGCTGCTCCCATTGAAGCCTATCCTTAATATACATTTTTAATATGTTGATGACCTTGTGGTCACATCCTAATGAATGGAAATAGGGCACAAGTCATTCCTATTTAAAAAAATAGATAAAAATATTCATTAGAAGCTGGCCCAGGAGTGTGGACGGCTGAGGCACTGGCACCTTACCTTCTGCCACACCGGTAACCCAGATTCAGGAACGGACTTGGGTCACTTTGGGGCCAGCCGAGTGAGAGATGATTGGGTGTCCCAAGAAAGCTCTATTCCCCTGGGAGGAGGGGGATTCTGAGTCCCACCACTTGCCTGCCACCAAGGCTGTGGATATCCAGTGAAAACCGCCTTGGAAGAAAGTCACAGTTGAAAACCACACTGACATTACAGTGTGCGCAGTTTTGGAGTTGGTTGATTTATATTAGCGCATTTTTTTTTCACCGCGCCTGTTTTCAGATGTCTGCACTGCATAATTTTTGACCATGCTATTCTTCTGATGCAGTTTTGGACTAGTCCCAGCTGAGTGACAGCAGTGGTGGGACCAGCAAACATGGGGGCATGTGCAGATGCAGCAAGCATGTTCGTCTATATGCATGTGCATGCATGCATCACTCACAGATGCCCCGGGAAGAAAAATGTAGACTAACGCTCCAACTTGCTCAGCATCCCAGGCATGCATCACATAACCCTACATGGCAAGTCACCTGCCAATATGATTCTGTGTAAGTGGTGGTTAAGGTCCACGAGACAGGTCAGTGACGGATCTGGGGGGACGCCACCAGGACCAGGAAGTGAAGAAACAAACTAAGAAAAAAAATGTATATATTTATTAGACAACTATTGACCAATCGTCTTGCTCCCAGAGGTTATTAAAATCACAGAGAAGCTGATAGCCACTTGTTTAAAGAGGAACAGTTAGCACTAAGAGCCCCACACCCAAGAGTGGGGCTGATCCCAAGTTGCACTTTGTGTGTAAAAACCTTTTTTCGTTAATAATAAAACGTTATTGATTTGTAACAACAAAATACAGGGTAGACAATGACAATACATAAAACAGAGATTCACAGAGGCAGACTTGAACAAAACAGTTCACAAGTCATTTCAGTGGGGGTGTGGTAACAATCAGGGGCATGACATAGGGGGAGAGGTGCCCTTGGCTAAGACAGGCCAGAGTTCTTCAATTACTGCTATGGCAAGATATACATATAGCTGTAAAACATTTTAATAAATAGTTATGGAGCAAAACTGGCATCCTTATCCAGTTTATAGAGCACCCATCTTCTCCAAATGTCATCAAAGACATGTTGCTCATCAAGATAGTTATACATTTGCTTATCTAGCTGATATATTGAGTCCATCGTTACCTTCTGGTTCTTGAGTGTTGGTGTGGTCATCTGAAGCCAAAGATGGGTGAGGACGTTTTTGCCCCTGCCAGCAGCAGTAGGAGCAGCTGCAGCTGTCTTCCCCTAATTCCCACTGTCTCATCTGGGATGGATAGGAGTGCCAATGCCAGAGTTACTAGACCTGGTGAGTTCGGTATGTATTTCTGTTCCCAGCTAGGTCCATTTGGTCTGCATAGTAGAGCAACCCCAAAATATGTGAAGCTGGTCTGCTTTCTGTTCCCCAAATTCCTTCCAATACCTCCCCCGTTCAGGCCTCATATATTTCATCTCGACTGCTGGGGTCCTAAAGTAGTGTGTTCTGCACTTCCATGAAAATTCCCTGAGGTAGGGGATCATAGATAATTTATATGCTAGAAGGGCATATTTTAGCCAGAGGTCTAAAGTCCAAGATGCCTGTAACTGCTCATTCCACCTGACCAGCACCGAGGCAGTGAAGTCTACCAAATATGCTGAAAGAGCTCTATAGAGTTGTCCCACCAGGTGGGAGCTACTACCCCCACCAGTCTGGTGCTGGATTAACAATGCTAATAATAAGCCAGGATGTTTCTCAGGTAACTGACACATTTTATCTCCAAAGGCCCAGATATACATTTGGGTCTAGAGATATCTGAAGTGGTCCTCTGAGGGCAATTGGTATTTTTCTTGCAAGGTCTCGAAGGTGGAAATTCCCACAATGTCTGCAAACTGGTGCAGGTAGACTAGTCATTCCCTAATTTGTCACCTCAAATAAGGGTGTATGTTATTCAGTGGGCAAGTAGTGTCTCTGTTCAATGCTCACAGCCATCGGGTGGTATCAAAAAAAAGTGCCCCCCCCCCTCCAAACGGTATGCCACATCTGCAGAGTAGATGCTGGGAAATTTATAAAATCTCAAAAAGAGTATATAATCTAGGAGATTGGCAAATAGTACCTTATCTATAGTGTTCAGATCATTAAGCACATATTCAGTATGTTTCCAGTAGGCTTTATAGCCCTCTGAGGACCTCTGACAGATCAACCTATGATGGGCTGCCTTGGCATAACCTTTCAAGTCCAGAAGGTTCATTCTGCCCTTGTTTTGTGGCAAGTGCTGCACAGTGAACCACACTCTGAGACACCCACCTCCCCAAATAAATCTGGGGGTAAGTTTATTCCAGCATTGGAATTAACATTGTTGGGGCATCAGGGAGAGCATTAGCAAAACAAAGAGGAGTCTGGGAAGAATATTTTGCTATATAGCCTCCAGTTTGTGAAAGAAACTCACATTTAGATGGTCCTATCACTGGAGATCGGCAGTGATTGTGCCTGTTAGGGTCTCATAATTTAGGATTTCTAGATGGTCCATTTATTTATTATTATGACCCCCACGTGTTCCAGGGACCCCTTGTTCCATCTAATATGCAGTCTAGACTTGACCTCAGGGCTTGGGGTTCAGGGAATAATGGTAGGACTTCAGTCTTAGACTGATTTAGATGGTATCCTGCTAAAGATTCAGACTGCTCAAGGATGTGCCAGACTTTCAGAAGGGAGATATCAGGGTGGGTAAGAGTAAGTAGGACATTGCTGACAGAGTGCAATCCTGTAGTCCCTTCTACCCAGTGAGATGCCCTGAATTTCATTACTCAAATGCATTTTGGTGACCAAGGGCTCTGTGTAGAGGGCAAACAAAATAGGGGACTAGTGGCAGCCCTGTTGGGTGTCTCTCTGTAGATTGATTGGGGGGGAGGGAGCCATTGACCTGGATATATGCCTTTGGTTCCCTTATAGGCCTCGAGCAGGGTAATGAAGGATAGGAGAAACCCAAAACATCTCAGTGTATATCAGAGGAAGGGCCAAGAAACCATATTGAAGGCCTTCTCTGCATCAAGGCTGGTCATTACCAGGGGATGGAGCATCTGTTGGTATGTTCTAATAACAGCAATATTTGCCTCACATTGTCATGGGCTTGGCACATCTTACAAAGCCCACCTGATCCATGTCCAGCAATGATGGGAGAAGACCCTCTATCCTCCCTGCCCATACCAACATAAAAAGTTTATAGTCATAGTTTAACATCAAGATGGGGCAGTAAGACTGAGGGTGGGGGTCCTTTTGAGGTTCCAGTATTGCCAAAACGGTAGCATAGGTTCACGATGGGGAAGGGGGGAGGGAGAGAGGTTCCCCTTTTGTAGTGCTGTGAAGATCTGCATCAGTGCAGGTAAGATCATCTACTGAATTCCCAAGTATTTGTAAAAGTAAAACTCAGATGGAAACCCATTGGGGCCTAGGCACTTTCCCATGGGGGAGTTAGCAGTTGCCAGGAGGACCTTCTCCTGGGTAATGGGAGACAGCAGGATTTTGACCTGCTGATCTTGTAAGACTAGTAAAGGGAGATCACTAAAGCAGGAGAAGATCTGCTCGGCATGGGCCACAGATTTTTCCTGAACAGTTGGCAATAGTAGTGCATCAGCATCTCGTACAGTTTTGGATCATGATGCTCTAAGCGGCCCATTCTCAGATCCCACAGCTGGGGGATGCAGGCTTCTCATCTCAAAATCCTGAGCCGCTATGCAAGGTTTTGGGCTCCCCTGGCACACGCCTCGTAGTATCAGTGGAGGAGGTAGAACAGGGCTGGTTACAATTGTTTATCCAGGATCTCTTGGATAGAGGCCTACACCAGGAGCAACTGTGGGTAAATGGAATCATCCCACTGCATGTGAAACATCTTTTAATGATTAATGATTCTGTGGTAGTGTTTTAATTAATGATAGATAGAGTAATAGTGTGTGACTCCCAGTTAATTCGTATTGTACTGTTTGATTTTAATTGGTGTACTGTTTGATTGCACAGCACCCTGAGTCTTTGGAAAAGGGTACTTTATAAATAAAGTATCTATCTCTCTATCTATCTAACTATCTATCTGTCTGTCTGTCTGTCTGTCTGTCTGTCTGTCTGTCTGTCTGTCTGTCTGTCTATCTATCTATCTATCTATCTATCCACAGACAGTATCTATCTATCCATCTACCTACCTACCTATCTATCTATCTACCTACCTATCTATCAATCAAGCTATCTACCTACCTATCTATCTATCTATCTATCTATCTATCTATCTATCTATCTATCAATCTATCTGTAGCGTGGACAAAATGGCCTGTAACTCTCTAAGTTTCTTCCTCCTTTTTGGTTTTTAAGTTGGGCACATTCTATCATTTCCCCCACAAGAACCGCCTTGAGGGTGTCCCACAGAATACCCGGGATGACCTCCGGCATCATGTTTACCTCTAGTGTCTGAGGTATTTGCTCTTCTAGATGGTGGAGCAATGCCTTGTTTCTTAGGTGCCCAGGTGTAGCCTCCAATAGGAGATCTTGTGCAGCTGGCCTCAGTGAAAGCGGGAAGTGATGCAGTATGGTCAGACAAATGGAGGGCTTCGAATGACACTCCAATGAGAGTGTCTAAGTGCTGAGTCATCATAAATATGTAATCTAATCTGGGGTAGCTGTGATGTCATGCAGAATAGTGGGAGTACATTCTCACTTGAGGGTGGCAGTGCATCCAAGTGTCCACCAGTGCCAGGTGGCCAAGCGTTGCTTTTACATAATTCTGAGCTTGTCAAAGACAGAACAGCTATGGCATAGTCACATCCTGATCTGGCTGGAGTGTTAAGTTCCAGTCACCGCCCATGATTACTTGCCCTTGCAATAGCTCTAATGGCTTATTAAAAAAATGTTTCAAAGACTGGTGTATCTGTCCGGGGGATTGACATTGGCCAGGGTGAGTGAGTTTCCATATAAGGTGCCCAACATTATCACATAACAACACTCAACATCTTGCATTTGTTGTTGGATACCCCTAGCTATGAGGGTAAAGACACCCTCTTTGTCTTCCCATTTTATGAAAAGAAAAGCCCAACATTTTAAATTTTAAATGTTCCTTCCGAGGAAAGATGCATTTCCTGGAGAAATAGTATATCATAATTTTCCCATTTAAATTGCTACAGTAATCTATACCTTTTTACTAGATTATAAACACCATTAACACTGAATGTTAGTGCTGTAGTAGACAATTACAATCCGGTCAACTGATAATTTCCATTGCCCTGGGCTAGCCCATACTGTCTCTGCCCACCCCACGTAGATTCCCCCCCACCACCATCCCATGACTCATTGTTAAAGCCTGCTGACACAAAAAAACATGGAATTCAGAATAACATCAGCAAGGACCAATAGAAAAGGGTTCAGAAGTCTGTATGCCAACAGGGCAGGTCCAATAGAGAAGGGAGAAAGACAACAGTTTTGTACTTCCAAGGTAGGGACCGACTCTGTTACAGTCACTCATATGCAGTACTGCTGAGTGGAATAGCACTACCAGGGAGAAGTCCATATCAACTCAGGGCCCCACGGGCCAGTGACAAGCATCAGCGTCCATGTCCAAGGCACTGATCTAAGATGATGAAATATGGTAACCAGTACTGAAGTTCTCTGTGGCTTCTTGTTCAAGGCTGGGAGGCATGCTTACAACTTTCAAGCTATCAAGCATTAAGGAGGGTTGAGTTTTGAGGCATATCCACCTTATATGCACAAGTGCAGATCCCATGGTATATTATCCAGAAATCCCCTCGGGTTACCTTTTTCCAGTGCAGTATAGACCAGCTGGCAGTTAGAAGAAACTGCATAGTGTTAAACAAGGTGCTTGAGGTAAATGGATGTGGGGCCTGGGCAAGTTTTTGGTTTTTTTTTTTAGTTTAACCAGGATTAGCACACTAAACTGAAAGCTTTTTTAAAGGCGTGACCTGGGAGCACAGGGAAGTTAAGTGACTTGCTCAGGGTCACACAGTATGTAAGTGGAAGCTGTGGGATTCAAACCCAGGTCTGATCTGCTGGATGCCACCAGATTTGCAGCTCAGAGCCTTAAACCACTGCGCTATACTGCCTCCCAAGTTGGGGCAGGGCAGAGCTATGCTGAGACCCAGATCACACCCCATCAACACTGGGCCTTGGCCATCCCAGTGGCACTGAAGGTTGAGGCGCTGGATGCCACACCTCTCGCCACACCGGCAACCCGAGTTCAGGAGCAGACTCGGGCTGTCAGATGGTAGATGGGGCAGGGAAGGATTAAGCGTCCGGAGGACTGCTCTCCTTCCCTGGGAGGAAGGGGGGACACAACCACGCCATTCTGGTGACCCCCAGTGGAAACTGGGAGTCCTGTCCAGCAGTTGTGGTCCAGCCAATGGTGATTGGCCATGGCAGTTCTCCTGTGGACGTGCGCGGGAGCATGCATGTACTGCGCTGGAGAGCATTGCACTGCCTGGCTGGTAGTGGGGAAGTAAAGTAAGAAAACCCCCCCTTGGCCTGCAGATAGGCGAAGACTCCGCCTGGGACCAGCCAGACTCCCGCCGTCGGACTCACCAGACCAGGAGCGGTCAGCACTCCAGTTTTTGTGCTTCAGACTTTCAGATAGAGTGCCAGGGCAGGCGGCCCTGCCTAAGGGGGCTCAGAGCCAGGGGGATTGCCGAGATGGAGTGGCCTGGCCTGGATGGGTTTCAGACAGGGAGGTAGAGCTGGTTCCTGGGGAGTAGCTGGAGAGAGTTCCGGGGGTAGATAAATAAAGTTAAAAAAAAAACACTGGTCCTAACTTGGAGAACAATCCCTTTTACTTTTGGAATTGGTAACTAAGAGAGAGGGGACCTCCCACCCAGCCCCACCGCCTTGCACACAATGGGTCTCTTTATCCTGTGCTACAGGATGACTGTCTCAAGCCCAGGATGGCATCTCGAGAGGCCACCCCCATCCATGTGGGTACCCTTATGCTTTGCCGAGATTCACTATCCCAACACTGACCTGTCCGGGCAGTATTGCTTGACAGGTTCAGTATCCAGATAGTGAGCATCCCAGCAGTAAGAAACCCAACAGACATTTACAGGGGTAAGGTATCAGATGCGATGGCTTGCTACCTTACCCCTGTTGGTTGGATTCAAATATTGGAGGAATCGGAAGGCTGGCCAAGCTGCCCCAGTGGTGTTGAGGACTAAACCACTGGCAGCTCTGCCAACATGCTCTGGGAGGCAAGGATTCTATCCTGCACTGCATCCTGTGAAATTTTAAAAGTTTATACCCCCCGTAACTAATTTTTTGTAACTCCGAAGTCCACTCCCCCTCAGAGTTAGTTATTTTAGCAATGGGGGTGTGGGGGTGAGAAGCCCCCCTGAATTGCATTTTGTATTTTGCAATCAGATGCCTGAAATCATATTTTTGAGCATCTGATTAATTCAGGAGCATGGATTACGGGCCAGTGGGGTCGGTGTCCCGAGACTTAATATACTGAGTTTAGGGATACCATAGTAAATCCACTAGGTGAGGGCCCACTCCAAGAGCACAGACCCTGCATGTCAATCTAAGTACTGTAGGCCTTGGCAGGGGTGCAGCCACATCGCTATAGCAGCGCCCTGTCCCCCCAGCCCATACCCAGAGCATACATATAAATCCTGAAACTGTGTGTGCTATTGGTGGGTTTACCACACTTTTACATACATACTGGAGTAGCTGGGAGAGGGCGCCCTCCTGCCAGATTCATATGAAGGGGAGAGAAGTGTCTGGGCAGCATTCTCTAGTCATTAGCTAGAGCCCAGCGAGGGAGATACGTCACCAAGCCCCGCTCCACCCCACCTAGAGTCCAGGAATATGGGCACACACTTCAGACAGAGTGAAAGGGAAAAGGGAAATTGTTTAAACAGGAGAGGCACACTAAGCCAAAGCTTGTTTCCAGGTGTGACCTGGGATCACAAGGAAGTTAAGTGACTTGCTCAGGGTCACACAGTATGCAAGTGGGGGCTGTGGGATTCAAACCCAGGTCTCTCGATTTGCAACTCAGAGCCCTAAACCACTGTGCTATACTGCCTCCTGGTATACAGTAAATTAGATATAAATTCCATTTGTAGGTAAGGAAGATGTCCATTCCTCAGGCCATATCCGTCTACTGCCTATGAAATTGTGCCAAGATTTCTTGGATTGCCTTGAGGTCTTGAGGTTGGTCCTGACTGGCCATTTCCATAGTTTTGATCAAATGAGTGGCTAAGAACCTTGTGTCTTAGTGTTCCATTGTTGTAGGCTGTCCCCGCTGGGACTTTCAGTCATCCTATTGCGTTGAGGCTATGGTATTGGTGTAACCCCCCTGCAAATGGAGGTTCCCAAAAGTCTTCCAGAAGCTTGCCTGAATGCTCCAAGTCTGGGCGGTGAGCTGTTTAAATGTGGTTCCAAGTGAGTGCTATTTGAGCCTCCACGTACTGTCTCTTTAAGAGCTGTCTGCTTGCAGACTTAATTAGTTTGTATGGGGGGACTGTGTATTTAATGCTCGAATCCTGCCCGAGCTGCTGTCAATTCGCTCCGTCTCTGCCATTGCTACATGTGCAGAAGGAGCCTTGTTGAAAGATATAACTGTTTGTCAGAAATCATTTAGAGTGACTGAGAAAATGTAGTTTATCTAACCTGTCTTCATTTTAGCATGAACTGTTTCAGTGTGGCTCTTTCATTTTGGTCCTGAATAGCTGACTTGGACCAATCAGGATGATAGGAAGACCCTAAAATGGAGCCTGTGGGCGAATCAGAACTTGGACTCTCAATTTTGAGCCAGCCACAAGGGAATTGTATGGGCAGTGACTCTGGGAAATGTAGTTTTAACCTTGGTGCCTTTTTTCACCAACAGAGGGAGTCTTATTGTGAGTGACAGCCGAACCAGCCAACAGAATGGTGTGGAGCTAAAGGAAATGCCCTGCTCTGTGACTGGAAAGATCAGATGAGTTGTGACAGTGAAGAGAGATGGAGCTCTGTGCTTCTGCGGTGTATAGTTTCGCGCAGAAAGTGCATGTGAGGCCCTGAGGTTCGGCCTGCAGCCGTTGCAAGTGCCAGTTCGGACTGAATCCGACTTGTGAGGAGAAAGAAGGAAGTCTGAAGAGTAGAAACCAGGCTCACCCTGTAGAGGACTGGAGAAATTGCTGAATCGCGCTCGGTCTGTCAGGAACTGAAGCTGTTGTGTGTGCTCCCAGGTATTTTGCAGTAAGTGCGATCGGGATCGAGGAGCAGCCTGCCTAGTATAGTACTTTCCTTTTACATATGAATGTGCGTAGTGCTTGTGGAGAATCGCTATTTCCAATCCCCTGTGCTGTGTGTTGTGTGTTGAAGCTGGAAGCAAACCCCAGCTTGTCTCAGACTAAATCCGTTTGCTATAAACTGCAGTGGGGTCCAGTCACAAGGACCTTGTCTCCATACCCTGTTGTTTCTGACAATCCAGAGAACATCCATCATCCGGTTCTCAGCTTGGGTATTGTGTGTACAAATCAGGGTATTCCCCTGCAGCCTGTTTTCAATCACAAGTGTGTCATCTAATTCTTGTTGTTTCACTGCTTCATGGACTGAGCCACCTGGCTCCAGATTACAATTGGGTGTTGTGCATATATTTTCTTCTACAGGGCCCTATCCATCTGCACCTGCCAGCCAACCCCAGGTAACGGACCTGGCTAGCCCCCCCCCCCAACCTGGGTACCCAGAGTGTGACTTTTCAGACCATGTATGTGTGCACAGTACTGTGATTTAAAGCCACCAATTAACCTGATTTCCTCCTCCTGTGTTACTGTCCCCTAAATAAATCAGATTTGTTGTTGTTAAACTATATACTGTCTGTGGTGTTGGTACTTATGGAAACAGTATTGTATTTTGCTGTGTATGTTGTTTAACCTTATTTTACAGGGGGTCCTCAGAGACGTGCTGCAGAATCAGTCTCGAGGGTAAGTGGTGCTTTATGAGTGAACAGTGTGTATATGTGGGGTATTGGGGCTGTAACTTCTGCGTACTGTGAGAGCCACTAGAGGGAACCAAAGGGGGTCACGGTGTCCCAGAGGGCTGTGATCAAGCTAGTCTAACCACTACAAACCCTGACCTCTGGGCGGAGGCAACCGCCATAGAACCTAGGCCCCTCAACCTGTCAGTAGTCAAGCAGGCTGGGGTAGTAGCCATTGGGATAGTGCCACCTGGGGGTTACATCTTGGAGGCACTGCTGGGATTAGCGTCCCCTAGTGGTCACATTTGCGAATCACTGTTAAAAGTAAATGGATACCCCGACAGAAGTGGTTGTGCACCACTTGGTGGAGTGGTGTACTGGGGAGGAGATTGACCCCCAAAATGCTATGCTTATCCTGGACATCCCCCTGGGTATCAATACGGCCACTGTACAGGGAGTACTTTCCAAGGTAGAAGGTTTACAAAACCCTGTGGTGGTGGGTCGACATGCTGATTTGCTCACCCACACTTTCATTGCCCTAGTAGAGTATAAGGACCCCATAGAGCTCCAAAGTGCCACAGACTATTACCCCAGAGGGAGCCCTCACTGCCTGGAGAGTGATAACCAAAGACAGTAAAGACCAAGGGGAGAATCACCCCACTATCTAAAACTTTTGAGGAGAAATTTGCTAAATTGTTGCCAGAGGAGGGGAAAACTGGAGGATTTAAAGAAACTATTATTGCCACCTGGGCGTTCCTCCCCAACACCCTCTCCCCTCCAGCACCCGTTATTGCCCCTCCTTCTGTGCCACTGCTAGCCCCTATGTTCGTACCTGCCATTAGTCATGACTCTTACATAAGCTCAAAGTATTCTCTGGCATCCACCCTACTCCAAATGGGAGGTCAATCTGGAAACCTGGATAGACTCTGCTACCTTGCCGGTTCAAGAATGGCAATGCTCGAGGCAGAAAAAGGGCTCCGCCTGGGGAGAGCCTCCAGGGACCCATAGCGTGCTTTTCAACTCCCTGAGGTCTCTGACCCTGACACCAAAAGCCCAAGAGTACCTAATTGCCCTTGAAAATGTGTTTGGGGCACCACTAGTGTTGAGGCCTTGAAATGGAAGCTTAAAGATGTTAGACAACAGCCGGAGTTGTTATCTGCCTATATGGATCAATTAGAGGGAATCTTGCAAACCATTTTTAGAAAGGGGTTGGACCTCTAGTGAAGTGGACGGGTAAGACTGAATCATATACTCTGCTCTGCCCAGCACTCTAGCTGGGGGTTGCTCAAACTGCAACTGCATCAGAAAATCTAGTCCTTGCCTTTCCATGTGTTGATGAAGGAGTGCGAGAAGTTGAGGAGGAGGAAGGTTTTCAGAGCCCTGTGCAGTCGTAGCTGCTACATCCCCTGCTCCAGGTGCGGGGTCAGGCGCTGATGGTCTGGAATCACCAAAATCACATGACAGAACCCGAGACCCAAATGTCAATCAAGGGGCCCAGCCAGAGAGGGATGGCTACCGATGTTCTGCCATGGGATGAACTGCTGAGGGAGTTCAGGGAAGCAATAAACAGTCTCTTTATGAGGGCCCCTCCTATGAGTACAGGCCCCAACTCTTACTCGACTACATCCACTATGCGGGGGTGCCCCCCCAGACATCTCCTGCTGACAGCAGCTCAAAGCTTGTTATCTTGACTATGGAAGTGGGGAAACTGAAGAGAATTCTCCAAATGTCCAACCCACCGCCGGCTGAGGTGCTACCAAGGTTTTCTATTGATAGTACCAATGCCGCAGTCCCCAGTGTGATGCCTCAGTCACCCCAAACATCAGCAGACATATTTTGCCATAATTGTGGGAAGGATGGGCACATGAAGAGGGAATGCCAGTCTCAGAAAGACTTAGAGAGAGTGGTGAGCTGGCTACAAGGAGAGCTTTGGAGCACAAAACAGTGGTTAAGAGGTGCACGAAATGACCGCAGTGAAGGTCCCAAAAATGCTAACTCATGTCCTTCTGTGGCTAGATCATCTACCCAGGCCCTTGCTACCGCCTCTCCAGACTGGTCCAGAATAGTGGGCCCTTCAATGGGAGCTACAGTAAAAGTGAATGGTGTGCCTACCACAGCTGTATTAGACAGTGGCTCCCAAGTGAAAATTATGTTCCAGGATTGGTATCAGAAGCATTTGTCTGATGTACCCCTGCAACCATTGAAAGGACTGCATGTCTGGAGTTTAAGTGAGAAGGCCTACCCCTCCTCTGGCTATATCTGAATTTGGTTGTCTTTCCCCACCTCTGTGGCTGGAGTGGCGGAGCAAGTGGAGACTCTGACCCTAGTGTGTTCCCCTACTGGACTGTATGATGGGGTCCCTCTGCTAATTGGGACGAATGCGCATATGTTTGGGTGACTGGCGCAGTTGTGTTATGAAAAACAGGGGTGAAAGACTGGTAGAGCTTTTAAGAATTCCAACCTTGATCAAGAAGGCCTATGAGGCACAGAGAGATGCTGAAAAAATGGAACCAGAGCAACCGGTTGGAATTGTCTGGAAGAAGGATCCTGAGTCTCTGATCCTGGTGCCAAATGCTTAGTGTACCTTACAGGGGGAAGTCTGTGTCAGAAAGGATGTCAAGAATAAAATCCTCATGCTGGATGCACCAGGCGATGGGAAATTGCCGGAAGGACTGCTGGTCAAGCCAAGTATTTTGCCTGCCAGAGCCCATGCTTATGTCAGACGGGTAATGGTCCAAGTTCATAATGTGTCTGATAGAGATTGAGTAAATAGAGGTTGCACCCTGGCTAATGTACATTGTGCGGATACTTCAGTGCTACCCAGTAACAAGTGTTCGGGGGAAAATGACAGAGTTACGCCTGACTTGTTTGATTTTGGGGACTCCCTGTTGCCAGCCGAATGGAAGATGAGAATCAGTAGAAAGCTTGCCCAGAGAGACCAGGTGTTTTCTTTAAAAGAATGGGATGTAGGATGTGTGCAAGGAGCTGAGCACCACATCCGGCTGCATGATGAAAAGCCATTTTGTGAGAGGTCTCGACACCTGACATCTGCTGACATAGATGATGTGAGACGGCATCTGCAAGAGATGCTTACTGCTGGAGTAATACAAGAATCCAGAAGCCCATATGCTTCACCTATCGTAGTGAGAAAAAAGAATGGGACAGTAAGGATGTGCTTAGATTATCGCACCTTGAACCGGCGGACTATCCCTGATCAGTATACAATGCCCCGCATTCGGGATGCTTTAGACTGCCTGAACGGAAGCAAGTGGTTCTCAGTGTTGGATCTTCGCAGTGGATACTATCAGATCCCGATGGCCCTGGAAGACCATGAGAAGACAGCCTTTATCTGTCCGCTTGGCTTCTATAAATTCATGAGGATGCCTCAAGGGATTTCAGGCGCCCCAGCCACTTTTCAGCGATTGATGGGGCGTGCAGTGGGGGACATGAACTTATTAGAGTGCCTGGTATACCTAGATGATGTTATTGTGTTTGGCAACTCACTGGAGGAACATGAGAGCAGATTATTCAAGGTGTTGGACGACTGGAAGACTTTGGCCTGAAACTGTCAAATGGAAAAGTGTCAGTTCTTCCAAACCTCTGTAAAAGTATCACGGGGCATATAGTCTCCAACGAAATAGAGACCGAACAAGTAAAGTTGAGGCCTTGACCACCTGGCCACAGCCCCACAATCTAAAAAGAACTGCAAAGATTCCTGAGATTCTGTGGTTACTATCGCCGGTTCATCAAGGACTATTCAAGAGTGATTCGTCCTTTACTTAATCTTACTCAAGGTTACCCTCCTACTAACAAAAAATATAAGAGGTTGGTTTCTTCTGAGCCTGAGAGAGTGTATTTCCGTCCTAATGAAGTATTTGGAGCCAGATGGACACCTGAGTGTGAAGCTGCTTTTCATGAGATTATATATCAACTTACCCACGCTCCTGTCCTTGCCTATGCAGATCCAGCAAAGCCCTATGTCCTGCACACTAATGCTAGCCTGCAGGGCTTGGGGGCTGTGTTGTACCAGGAGCACGAGAATGGACTGAGACCAGTGACCTTTGCCAGTAGAAGCCTGACCCCATCCGAAAAGAACTATCATAAGAACATAAGTTAGAGTTCCTAGCTTTGAAGAGGGCCATTGTTGACCAATTCCATGAGTACTTGTATTGGGCTAAGATACAAGTAAAAACTGACAATAATCCTTTTATCTATGTGCAGCTAAGTTGGATGCCACTGGCCATAGGTGGCTTTCTGCATTATCTACATACGACTATGCTGTTGAATACAGAGCAGGTCTGAACCACATAGATGCTGATGCTCTCTCCCGGAGGCCTGTTTCCCGAAATGACTGAGTCAGACTGTCAGAACCTGATATTCGAGCACTCTGCCAGAAGTTTAACCGAGAGGAACAAGTGGCCACAGACACAGTGGACTGTTTAGTGGACTGTTTGGGGCCCTCTGAGGATTGCATACCTGCTGCTTATTGCCACTTTTCTGCATTAGACATTGGTGCATTGCCTCAGCTAGACAATGACAGTCTTCGGCAGGCTCAATCCAGAGATCCTATGATCAAACCAGCTTTAGAAGCCCTCTACACAGGGAAAGATGTGTCCAAGTTACGCTCTATTGATTTGAGAACTGCATTGTTATGCAAGGAAGGGTCTAAGTTGAAACTGATTAATAGACTGTTATACAGAGAAACAGTAGACAGAGGGGGACAAATAGACAAACAGTAACTAGTGCTGCCCACTGCCTTTCGAGACTCAGAACTGAGGTCCCTACACAACCACATGGGGCACCTTGGTATAAACAGAACACTTGACTTGGTGAGATCCAGATTCTATTGGCCTAAGATGGGGGCTGATGTTGAGCAACACATTCAAACTTGTAGTCGCTGGTTACAGAGGAAAGCTTTACCCCCCTTGTTAACATCACCACCAGTGCACCCATGGAGCTGGTCTGTATTGATTTCTGAGTTTGGAGTCCGATCAAAGAATTATTAGCAATGTGCTGGTGGTTACTGACCATTTTACGAGATATGCCCAAGCTTTCCCCACCAAGGACCAGAAGGCATCCACTGTGGCCAAAGTGCTGGTAGAAAACTTTTTTGTTCACTATGGGGCTCCACAAAGAATCCATTCTGATCAAGGGAGGGACTTTGAGAGTCATTTGATCAAAGAGATGCTTTCTCTGTCGGGGGTGTGCGAAAGTCCAGAACCACCCCTTACCACCCTCAGGAGGACCCACAGCCTGAACGTTTCAACTGCACTCTGTTAGATATGCTGGGCACCCTCCACCCCAAGGACAAGCCTAGATGGAGCCAACAAATCAGCACCTTGGTACATGCCTACAACTGCACCAAAAGTGATGCCACTGGGTTCTCCCCCTACCGCCTGATGTTTGGAAGAGAGGTCCTACTACCAATAGATGTTTGTTTCGGAGTTTCTCTTGATTGGGGTTTGAGCTGATAACTATCTCCAGTATGTGCAAAAGTTAAAGGCCCAGCTAAATCATGCGTACCAACTGTCTCAAACCATGGCTGCCAAAAGAAATCTGGCCAACAAAGAAAGGTATGATAAAAAGGTGAAAGCACAGGAACTCCAGGAGGGAGATCGTGTATTGCTAAGAAATCTAGGACTGCATGGCAAACACAATATTGCTGACAGGTGGCACCATCATTGTGGCAGACAAACTAGATGATCTGCCTGTGTACAAAGTCAGGCCTGAGAATAACTCAAAAGATGTGAAAACAATGCAGAGAAATCACGTATTGCCCATTGGACAAATTCTGATAGAGTCTGAGCCCCCAGAAAGTGCTCCCTCCGGACCAGTGACTAGAGCTGCTGCTAAGCAAAAGTCAAGAAAGTCTGCACCTACAGATGCTGAGTTAAAGCGTCCCCCTCCACAAGTCCCAGTTGAACATGACTGTCAGTCCATGTCAGAGGAAAGTGAGTGTGGCTTTGGATACTACCCTTCTTACGAACTGAGTCAATTGTTTCGGGGCAATCCCCTAGTCAATTCTAGAGATGAAGCTGGGCCTTCTGGACTATCTAAGCCCCCAGCTTTGCCCCTGGAGCCAATGCTCCCAGAAAGTGAAGTGCAAAGCATCAAGTCAGATGACATGGAATCATTGTGTATAGTTGAACTGTATGAGCTTTCAGAGGGGGAAAATGATGAACTGGGACAGACTGGTGATATACCAGAACCAGAAGAGTGTGTTGAGTGCCCTGACAGTTCACTGCCAGTGTCAGAAAACTCCCCATGTGAGCCAAGTGTTATGGACTCTGAGATTGCAAATCATGGAGCTTAAAGCGCCCCAAGTTCTAGCATTTCTACCCCAAGGGAGACTCCCCTGGCAAGTAAAGACAGTGCTGAAAGTGAGCCTAAAAGTGCAGAGACTGTAACAGTCCCCCCCTAGAAAGACTGGTCGAGCTGTGAAGCCTGTAATACACTTAAGCTATGAATCCCCTGGGAGGCCTGGGACTTGCCTCTCGATGTTGACCATAAAGGAGTGTATGTGTCCCCGAGCTCATTGCCCAAACTGAGCAGCAGTGCTAACTCCAAGTTGCTTGTTTTGCCCTCTAGGTATGGTGCCCCTGCCCCATCCAGCCCCAAGGTAGCTGATAGGGAAGGGCCCCCTCTCTTCAAGTTCCATGTACAGGAGGTAATAACCTGAGTTACAGTACAATGTGTGTATAATACTGTGTAAAAAGTGATGTACTGAAAGTTTCAGAAATGTGTTTCTGGTAAGGTGATATGTTGACTGATGATTACATGTATAAGCCTAATGTGATACTGATGTAAATGTATGGTTGTATTGAAACTTATGGGGTACTTACTTGACACAGGGCGCCAAGTTTTTCCAGGCCAGGAAGGGTGTAACCCCCCTGCAAATGAGGGTTCCCAAAAGTCTTCCAGGAGCTTGCCTAAATGTTTCAAGTCTGGGCGGTGTTCGGCGTCTGAGCTGTTTAGATGTGGTTCCAAGTGAGTAGTATTTGAGCCTCCACGTACTGTCTCTTTAAGAGCTGTCTGCTTGCAGACTTAATTAGTTTGTATGGGGGGACTTTGTATTTAATGCTCGAATCCCGCCTGAGCTGCTGTCAATTCGCTCCATCTCTGCCGTCGCTACATGTGCAGAGGGAGCCTTGTTGAAAGATATAACTGTTTGTCAGAAATCATTTAGAGTGACTGAGAAAATGTAGTTTATCTAACCTGTCTTCATTTCAGCATGAACTGTTTCAGTGTGGCTCTTTCATTTTGGTCCTGAATAGCTGACTTGGACCAATTAGGATGATAGGGAGACCGTAAAATGGAGCCTGTGGACGAATCGGAACTTGGACTCTCAATTTTGAGCCAGCCACAAGGGGATTGTATGGGCAGTGACTCTGGGAAATGTAGTTTTAACCTTGGCGCCTTTTTCCACCAACAGAGGGAGTCTTATTGTGAGTGACAGCCGAACCAGCCAACAGAATGGTGTGGAGCTAAAGGAAATGCCCTGCACTGTGACTGGAAAGATCAGATCAGTTGTGACAGTGAAGCGAGATGGAGCTCTGTGCTTCTGCGGTGTATAGTTTCATGCGGGAAGCGTGTGTGAGGCCCTGAGGTTCAGCCTGCAGCCGTTGCAAGTGCCAGTTCGGACTGAATCTGACTTGTGAGGAGAAAGAAGGAAGTCTGAAGAGTAGAAACCAGGCTCACCCTGTAGAAGACTGGAGAAATTGCTGAATCGCGCTCGGTCTGTCAGGAACTGAAGCTGCTGTGTGTGCTCAGGGTGTTTTGCAGTAAGTCGATCTGGATGGGAGCAGCCTGCCTGGTATAGTACTTTCCTTTTACATATGAATGGCGTAGTGCTTGTAGGAATCACTATTTCCAATCCCCTGTGCTGTGTGCTGTGTGTTGAAGCTGGAAGCAAATCCCAGCTTGTCTCGGACTAAATCCGTTTGCTATAAACTGCAGTGGGGTCCAGTCACAAGGACCTTGTCTCCATGCCCTGTTGTTTCTGACAATCCAGACAACATCCACCATCCAGTTCTCAGCTTGGGTATTGTGAGTACAAATCAGGGTATTCCCCTGCAGCCTGTTTTCAATCACAAGTGTGTCATCTAATTCTTGTTGTTTCACTGCTGCATGGACTGAGCCATCCAGCTCCAGATTACAACTGGGTGTTGTGCATATATTTTCTTCTACAGGGCCCTATCCATCTGCACCTGCCGGCCAACCTCGGGCAACGGACCTGGCTAGCCCCCCCAACCTGGGTACCCAGAGTGTGACTTTTCAGACCCTGTATGTGTGCACAGTACTGTGATTTAATGCCACCAATTAACCTGATTTCCCTCCCATGTTACTGTCCCCTAAATAAATCAGATTTGTTGTTGTTATACTATATACTGTCTGTGGTGTTGGTACTTATGGAAACAGTATTGTATTTCACTGTGTATGTTGTTTAACCTTATTTTACAGGGGGATCCTCAGAGACGTGCTGCAGAATCAGTCTCGAGGGTAAGTGTGCTTTATGAGTGAACAGTGTGTATATGTGGGGTATTGGGGCTGTAACTCCTGTGTACTGTGTGAGCCACTAGAAGGAACCAAAGGGGGTCACGGTGTCCCAGAGGGCTGTGATCAAGCTAGTCTAACCACTACAAACCCTGACCTCTGGGTGGAGGCACCCGCCATAGAACCTAGGCCCCTCAACCTGTCAGTAGTCAAGCAGGCAGGGGTAGTAGCCCTTGGGATAGCTCCACCTGGGGGTTACATTACTATCTCTGCAGCCGAGTCATACATACTGTGCCTATAGGAAAGTGAGTACATAGTCAGATCTGGAACAGAGTCTGAAATTTCACACCAGCTGCCTGAAGAGCTATAAGATAGGGGGCATAGACCTGACAGTGTGTCCGAACAGCTGGGGCATCTAGTGCCTCCCCACATGATGGTTCCTTTCTCCAAGCTGTAGCTAGGACTTGGTCTATGATCTTGTAATGGAGGAACTTCAGCACTATAGACCTTGATCTCTGGGTCAAGCCTGGCCATGGTCCTAAGGCATGATGGATGTGCTCAGTGTTCAGTTCTGGGTTCTGGGTTCTGGAGGAGGTCAAGAGCCTGGTGAAGGAGGTGGTCAGTATACCCTGAGATGTTCCAGTCCTCCTCCCCCTCAAGAAAACCAAAGATGCACATGTTTCCCCAGCAAAGATGACCCTCCAGGTTGGTGTTTTTCTCTCTGAGTTGCAGTTGCTTCCTGTAGATGTCTAAGATCAGTTGCATAATATGGCTAGAGTGCTTAGTAAGGTAAAAAATAGCCCCTTGCATCTCCTTTTGTTCCTGCTGTACTGCTGCAAGGTGTGTCTGAAAAGTTTTAAGTTGGTCTTTGAGTTCTGCCCTAAAGGTATGTAGTTCTGACAATGTGTGGGCATTGGTGGGGTCTGCAAGTTCTCCATGAGAGCTTACACACCGTTGAGGCCGCCATGCTGCAACCTGGGGAAGTAGGGCCGCTTGAGATAGCCTCTGGCGGGTCTGCAATTCCCATCACCTGCTGCTGCTGCTCCACTTTTTATCTTTTTTTGGTGCTCCCTATTGTTGCTTGAGGTTCTGGTGCACCATATGAGCAGTTAATTTAGCTGTTGAACTGAATTCTGTAACTCTTATGAGACCGCCACTCGGAGCTCTAAAGCACTGCTGCTAACACATCAGAGACATCACCAGAAGTCTGCAGAAAACATTTTTTTTACTTATTGTTTACTGCAGTAGATTATATCATACTGATTCTGTTGATTTCCAAGCTAATTTGCTGTAACTACAAATTCCAGAATCCCCTGCAGATGACACCAGAAGAGGGCTGCAGCAGTGGGAGATTCAACAGTCTACAGTGCATGTTAAAGCTTTTATAAGCTCTGCTCAGATGGTTGCCAGTCCCACTGTTCTGCTGGGACTAAGTACAGTCCTCTGTGACTGAACTCAGGCAAAGTAGGACAGGTGAACCAGCAAACAAAAGATCAGAGCTTATAAAAACTGTAACATGCACTGCAGGCTATTGAATCACCCACTGCTTAGCCTTCCTATAATGTCAGCTGCAGGCGATTCTGGGATTTGTAGTAACAGAAAATGCAGCTTGCAAGTCAACAGTCTCAGTCTGATATAATCTACTATACTGTTGTAAACAGTAAGTAAAAATAATGTTTTTGCAAACAAAGTATGTCTCTTTGCAGATGACACAAAGATCTGCAACAGAGTTGATGCACAAGGTGGGGTGGAAAGGATGAGAAGGGACTTGGCAAGGTTAGAGGAATGATCAAATGTATGGCAGCTTAGATTCAGTGCTAAGAAGTGCATGGTAATGCACCTGGGAAACAAAAACCCAGGGGAAGAGTACACAATGGGGGGGTGAGATACTAACAACAACAAAAATGGAAAGGGACCTGGGTAGTCATATCAGATGACCTAAAGGTGGGCAAACAATGTGAGAGGGCAGCAAGGAGGGCTGGGGATACTGGGATGCATAGGGAGGCATCACCAGTGAAAACAGAAAGTTATTATCCTCGTACAGACAGCTGGTCAGACCCCATCTGGAGTACTGCGTGCAGTTCTGGAGACCCAATCTCCACAAAGACATAGACAGGATGGAAGCTGTCCAGAGGAGGGCAACTAAAATGGTGCAGGGTCTGCACTGGAAGACATATGAAGAGAGCTTAAGGAGCTTAATATGTATAGCCTCGAGGAAAGGAGGAGAGGGGGACATGATAGAAACTTTCAAGTACCTCAAGGGAATCAACAAAGTCCAAGAGGGTAGCATCTTTCAAAAAAAGAGGTGTGCAAGAACAAGGGGGCACAATTTGAAGATTGGGGGGGTGGCTCAGAGGTAATTTAAGGAAGTATTTTTTCACAGAGAGGGTTGTGGATGCATGGAACGGCCTTCTGGAGGAGGTTGTGGAGTCAAAAACAGTGGTGGAATCCAAGCATGCATGGGACAGTCATAAGGCAATTCTAGGGGTTGGGGCAGGAAGAAGTAGGCTGCTGGTTAACTAGGATCTGCAGCTTATCCATTAGGTAGGGAAATGGGCAGACTGGGTGGGCCAAGCGGTCCTTATCTGCCGTCAAATTCTATGTTTCTATGTTTCTAAGCGCAACTTGGGAGCAGCCCCACACACAGTGCTGACTGTTCCCCTTTAAATGTTTACATAGCCAGTAAGAGATTGTTGCACTATCAGTCTAATTTCCGTAACGTGCACTGTATGTCTATGGCTCTTGTGATGATACCAGACAATACCCAAACTGCCATGGACAGGGGGCTCCTCATGGTAGTAGTTTTCATTAACCTGTCCAAGGCATTTGACACCACAATATTATCATAAATATGCTGACTGATCTGGACCTAAATAACTTAATGATTAAGTGGTTTAGAAAATGTCCTCTCAGACAGGAAACAACTTGTAACCTTTAAAGGGTTAAGGTTGAAACTTCAAACAAGCACAACAGGTGTTCCCAAGGCTCTGATTTTTGGGCGTTTTATTTTCAGTCCAGGTCTATGCCAATAAACTAAACTGCGAATCAAAGGATGTCTTTTCACTTACCATTTTATATGACCACAGGAAGGACGTGTCTACAGTCTAAACCACCCTTTAACTAGGTTTTAACAACTACAGACTTTCTTTGCTCAAAACAGACTTCTGCTGAATGTGAAAAGAACCCCAAGCAATGCTGTCTGGAACCAAGACAAAACTGAGATATGCCATAGTGCCTCTGAGAATTACTATCTTAGATAAACACAAGTTTCAAGACACCATCTCCTATAAATATCTGGGTCTGTGACTGGATGTACTTCTTAGATGGGATCAACATGTTGAAAGACATGTAATAAAAACTTGGGCCAAAAATTGGCTTCCTTTATAAAAACAAGGACTGCCTTCTGACAAACACCCTTCTGCATATAGTGAATACAATGCAGATTCCCATCCTGGACTATGGGAATTTTGTTACTGAGGGACGCAGGGTGTAAAGGGGACATGGCATCCATTTTAGAGTCAACAAGGGGAGGAGGAGTGATGAACTAGACTGTAGACTGCAGGTTAAGGTAACCAAGAACTGTGCAGGAGCACAGGAGATGGTGAAAGACAGGGGGTTTACCCCTGACTGGGTGTCCTCTACGGATGCTTACAGGTCCTGGTAACATCTCACAGGTGAAGACTCAGTCACAATGAACTGGACAAAGGACAGCTGCACCTTTGTCCTACTGGATAAATCCCACAACTGAATTAAAGGAGCATCAGTTCACCAGCACTAGAAGGAGCCCAGTTTTAGTTGGGGTTCGGACCCCCCCATCAGTTGGAGGGTAGTGAGTGCACAAATGTGGTAAAGAGGTACAGATCAGTGGTGGAGCTAAGGGGGTCTGGGGGGACAGTCACCCCTCTTGGCTGCCCCAGTGTGAGTAGTGGTGCCCCTCCACCATCTTTATTCACTGTTTAGTGCCAGTGGAGCCCATGATTGGCTGAATGGCCCCCCCCCCCGGCTCCCATACCTGGCTCCGCCACTGGTACAGATACAGTGAGGCCCACCATGATGCAGCCTAATTCTGCAGGATTCTGAAACAGAGTCACTTTAGGAAACAAGGCCATTTCAATGGCAGTTAATCCATTTTGTCCTGCAGGAAATTGTGACATTGCATTTCATTCTGGAAGGCTTCAGTGACCGGTCCATCGATGTGTTACCTTACCTGGCAACCTAGAGAGGTGCACTGAAGTAATCTAAAGAGGGAGTAAAATAAGTAAACAACAGTACTAGATAGATCATCAGATAAGATGGAACAACTGTCCTTTTCTGCTGGCAACTCGTATGTTTCTATCACCCTGTTTACATGAAAAGCAGTGAACAAGAACAGCAATCACCTGCCAGTGTTCTTGTCAGAACGTCATTGTTTGCACGTGCCTGGAATCAGTTATCAGAGATGCACTTCACTTTGCAGGCATGTCTCTGCTGTAGTCTCAAGACAGATGCAGAGTCAGCTGTTGTTCAGTAGTGCCCATTTACACATTGTATCATTGCTAGTGAGAGTAGTATAGCAGCGAAAGATGTTCCCTGCATGCAGAAAAGCAGAGTTCCTAGTAACCCTATTTCTAGTGAAGTTAAGAGATAGCAATGAAGCTACCATGGAGGCTGCAATTAATTATATGAAACAGCAAAGGAAATTGTTTGAGAGTCCGATAATGGAGGCTACGTGTGATGAAATAAAGACATACTGTAAATTGGAGTTATTTATTTATTTATTTATTTGAAAATCAGTTTAACAACCTTTGAGCCAGAGGCTCGTTTACAAAGGTACCTCGTCACATGAAGGACAGACAGTGGCACAGAAGACAACAGATAATACAAGTTCAAGCAAGTATCAAAACAGGTACAGTTGGTTCCAATGCAAGTGCAGAGTAAATAGACAGGATGGAGGTTAGTGGGGAGAGATGTAAAGGAGAGAGGGGGGTAAGAGGGAGTGGGGACTGGGAGCAGGCGGAAGGAGAGCCAGGGTGGAGGAGTGGGGGGTGCAGCTCGGAGGCGTTGTCGGGAGGGGAATTTTTTTTTTTTTTAATATTGTTGGCAGTGGCATCCATGTGAGAGTAGCAGGTGATCTCTAAGTTATGTCGGGTATACCTAATAAGCTCAGTCAAGCCAGTTACCAGATCTTGTTGGACCAAGCAGAGGTGTGGTCATTGGTGGGAAAGTGTTGTTACCCATAATTTTACTGGTAGTGACTGGGTGGAAAACTTCACAATGACACGATCATCCGTTGTTACACTGTGTGACATGGTCAGTTTTTTTATAAGCCTTGAGAAGAAGTATGTCAGACAGCTAGTCTCACTGCAGAAACATGTTGTGATTGTGCTGCATAAACTGACAAGCTGTGCAGAGTACTGCGTAATAGCAAATCAGTTTGGGGTACACAAGAGCACAATGTGCATGTTTGTCAGTATGTTCTGTACTGGTGTTGTAAAGCATCTCAGCACTGAACTGATGGAGATAGCAAATGAAGACAAAGCTGTGGGTATAGTAGAGGGCTTCAGAGGACTTTTTTGGACTGCCCCAGGTCACGGGGTGCATAGATGGTATGCACATGCCAGTTCTCACCCCTCATGAAGGACACTGTGATTTTATAAACAGAAAGGGGTGGGCATCATATGTGCTCCAAGCCATCGTTGATGACCACTATTGGTTAGTACTCATTAATGAAGTATTACATTATGTAACACAGCATATTAGTATGTCCAGTGCTGCAAGTCGTTACTTAAGCAATAAGGAGGTGTGGGTTATCAGGAGATTTACCACGGCTGGAGTGGTTTGCCCACGAGGTGAAGCTGAGTGGTTAAATCCTCGCCAGCTGTGGTAAATCCACCAATAACACACATCTTCTGAGTGGCTTCTTGTGATTATACCAAGGTTAATTTTTTTACTATAATACAGCTTTTAAAGAGGTTGATGTGGGTGTTTATTTTTATTGCAGTTATTGCTGTGCTGCAGGTGATTATGATGTAGATGACCACTGTTACCATTATTATTTGCTCATCAGCCAGTGGTTATCAGAGGATTTACACCGGTGGTAAACTGCCAGTCTTACCATTTCATTGACTGTTCACTTACATCCATGGTATAATGTATAATAGTGGTGTTATGAGTGATATGATCGAGAAGGGATGTCATGTAAACAATGAGATGTTTTGTGTTAAATTAAATGCTAGTGCACCAATTCATGTACAGCAATGACTTGGTGGGGGGGGGGATATAGCTGTGTCACAATTTGTGAGTTACTTAAGCTTTTAAAATCTCATATTTCTTGATGTACATGGTAATATCAAGATACTGCACCCTGATTTACTGAGAGCAGTGAACTGCCAGAATATGCTGTTCAGGTAAAAAGAGTCCCACCTGCCAGCTTACACTGTGATACAAATGAGCATTATCAAGAATGTGACAGTGTAATGAGTCAACTTTTATCATTCCACACGCACAACTGCAGGACTCACAGATTTTCAATTTGTGACATTTATTGACTGATTGATTTATATATTTTCCTAAATTTATTATATCTTCTTGTGTGTCTCAGATGAGACCTCCTTCCACCTTCTACTGAGTACCCTGTTTCCTATGACTGAGATCCTGCCACCTATCCTTCCTGTAATCACCATCCCACCTATGACACGCTGTTGTGCTGCCTCCCTGTCTTAACAGTCAGGGCTGGGCATGCCTTCAGCTCATTCAACATTTCTTCCCTGCATCAATCTAGCCACAGATGGCAGAGGTGAATGGTGGTGGTGTTCCTGGGTGGGATGGTGGCTCGGGTCCAGTGTTGGATGTGGTGGGTAGGCAGAGGTGTAATCCTCCCAATCTTTTATCTTGTCTTCACATTTTTTCCCACCACACCCCTACCAGGAGTGCATTGGGATTGGCTGCAGGCTGAGTCTGACACAGCCACCATGTGGACATACTCCAGTGGTATCGCCTCTCCTGTTACGTGTCCCCTGAACCACTACATGTGGTCATCCCAGTGGCAGTAACACAGGGGAACACGGCACTGTCCCTCTCTGGAGGAGGAGAGTGTCATGCGGGACGCATAATCCTTTTTCCCCTCTGGCTGGCCCTCTGATGGCACATGCACGTTCCTGAAACAGAGACATTGACCTCGTGACACTGGATGCTACTGCTATATCAGTCATTTGGAAATCCTCTGAGTTGTATGGGGTTTTGCACATCTTTCATACGCACACAACAAACAGTTGCACTGATACATGAGGAAGTGTAATATGGGGTACTGTGAGTTTGATATGAATGGGTGGATCATTTGTTGAGTTAGCTGTTCATGTGAAATGGTGGATGTTGTTCTGAAGAGTACCACTAAACCTTGGGTGTAATAATGCAAACATATGATCATAAGTTGGGGAAGGGGAAACTTTAAAACAGAAGGTGTGCTATACATTGTGTAAGCAGTACTAATGGCTCGCTGTGTAATCAAATAAGCCCAAAACCTACCAGAATATTGCTTTGATGACTACTTGCCATTTTTTAAATGGAACACGAATGAAAAATATTTTCAAATTATAATGGTGGGTTATCTTATTCATTTATTTTTGTTGTTCCCATCAAATGGCAGGGAATGGCTACTCACTCCATCCCACCACCACTTGATCAGTGCATTCTACCACACATACATATCTGGTGAGGTACTGCTAACCCAGCTGCCCCCCCCGTGACATGGACGGAAGAGGCAGGGCCGTCCTCTACACACAGGCCAACAATCCATATCAGGCAAGTTTCCTTGGTTAACAGAATGAGTGGCAGGTGGGTGACAGGCCTTCATTTAAAGCAAACTTCACTGAGCGTGCAAGTCATTCCGTGTTTAATTAGCTTATATTAACATCTTCAGAAAAACATTGGGGTGCCGGCCCGATGGTGCTGAAGATTGAGGCACTGGTAGCTACACCTCATGCCACACCAGCAACCCAAATTTGGAAATAAGCCCAGTCAGCAGGGGCGAAGGAGGATCGAGCATCCAGAGGACTGCTCTCCTCTCTCGAGGGAGGGAGGGAGGTTGGTCATACCGCTCACTGACTGATCTCTGGTGGTGGCTGAAGGGCAGTATGAGTCGGGAAGGCACGCACCGGCATCATCATGTTGGTGGGGGGGATGGGAAAACAAGGAAAAATCGGAGCCGACTGGCTCCATGATGGCCGCACCAGTGCCTGACCAGACCCCCAATATCTGGATTTCACTCTGGGGGTGGTAAGTCCAGTGCCCCTTCACCCCATCCCTACCATGGTGCAGGAACCCATGGGGAATTTAGAGGGGTGTTGGGTCAGGAAAACGGTGCAACCGAAGACTGAGTCCCTCCAAGGGAGGGACTGGAGCTGCCTGCTGGGCTTGGGGAGCCATAAACAGCTATATGGAGAAAAACATTGGGGTTTTGGTTCTCCAGAGTCTTGGTGAAACAGTGGTGGAGTCTTCCTTGGGGTTGTCAACCCTACTGCTCACCCTTCCCCCCATCCAGTAGCCTCCAGGATGAAGCACAATGTACAGCTCCAATGCATTGCCTCATTGTGATACCGTCTTCAAAGGCAGAGACGTATGTCTCGCCACATGTTGCCAACACAGTCTGTTGTAGCGTTCTTCATGCTGGGCCCTGCTTGATCTGCATGAAGAAAGGTGATCACATCTGATGTTATTTGCTCAGGGAATGGGGATGACCTTAGGATTGACAACCTCAAGGAAGACCCCACCACTGGTTCACCAAGACTACGGAGACCAAAACCCCTAATTTTTTTTCGGCAACACTTTATTTTAAGTGTCGCTAACTACACTGTAAGTACTGTATAATTAAAGGGTAACTACTGTGCAGTTACAAGTAACTGCTATGTAGTTGTTAAATAGTTTCACAATTGCATGTTGTGTATTTACACAACTTGCAGGAAGAAACAGTTACACATGCAACTACTGCTGTCTCCCTTTTGGCACAAATCAGTTCATCCTGACAAATGTTAACTACACATTTAATAGCTGTTGCAAAGTGTAACCGAAAATATGTTGTGCAACTACCACTGCATCTCATCTGGCATTATGTAATTTGTTCTTACAAGGGCAACTACACATGTAATAGCTGTTGCAAATTGTAACAGTAAATCTGTTGTGTAACTATTATGTTACTACTTTTGGCATTATTACATTTTTTTCTTAAAAGTGTAACTACATATGAATGCAGGTCTTGTAAACGGTTTCAACAGTCTATGTCTAGCTGACATTTATTTGAAAAGTAATCACATTGAAAATCTTAAAAGTGTAATCAGAATGGTAACTAAAATATGATTACAACGTAAGTTCAGTCTGCTACAGTTAAATGCACTGACTGGCAACTCTTTAGATGATGTTCCATGTCTGTTTTCCAGTTTTTCATGAACTTACAGGTTAATAAACATGCAGTCTAATATTGTGAATTGATATATAACTGTACACTGAAGTATTTCATTTGCATAATTACTAATTGGCATTGTAACAATATTGTGGCTAAGAAATAATGTTTTCACAGTTAATGCTTAGGTAACATGTATTTTACAGTTGCACATACTTACAGTACATTACCATATGTCAGTACTGTAGTTGTGATGTAAGTCCTCATTCAGAAATCAGTCCCTCATGAACTTACTGCTTACTAAACATGCAATCTAATATTGGACCCTATTCACATAGGCAGCAGAGAATGTGTCAAATGTGCAGACCCAGGCCTGGCAATCAACAGCAGCCATCCAATCAGATGGACCGCCCACCAGCAGAGTGGATCCTGCACTCTGTGAGAAGTGGGGAATTGTGGGATATGGCTGGTCCTCCCAGTACTGCTGTCTTCCATTAAGGGGAACTACTGGTCTGCTGTGTTCACCGCTGTGTCCCTAGCCCTCATGGTATACTCAGAGGTCTGGGGTAGCTTGGTGTGAATGATGGCGCCATGGCCGCCACCACGTTCAGCCGGTGGGAGGGGCATGTAATGGCTAAGGAAGGGTCCCTGTCTGTGTATCTAGTGCCACCCACTGCCATTTCACACAGCAGATCTGAAACAAAGCATGGCATGTAGCCATGCCCGAACCCCTTCCCGCCAGCCACCCACTTGGGCGGCAGCAGGACAGGGATGTGGGTGCAGAAGAGGTGTGGGTCAATCTCACAGAAGCAGCACACTTCTTATTAACTATAGCATTGTTATAAGCCAATAAGTAATTATGTAAATGATTGATTTTTATTGTATGAATAAACAATGTAGCTGGATAGCAATTAAGCAATAATGAATGATGGTGGTTATGTTAATGTTCTAGTTAATCACCCCCTGAGGGTGTAATGTGGCACGAGGCGTAGACGAGTGCCATATTGCCCCCAGGGGGTGATTAACTTGAACATTAACGTAACCCCCAGAGTTCAATATTGCTATTATTATAATTGGGTGTAATAAAAAAAATCTGTATGTTTCTGTTTATGAAACTTTTTTACAATTCTTAGTGACTTTATAATAAAAAAACCCTTCCACAGCACTTTATGAGCTCTGGCCTGGTCATGAGATGGAGTTGCCATGATGACCATCTTGAGCATGGTATGAAAACTGTATAAACAGTTGTTAAAATGAATTTAATGGGACCCTGTGGCTCTCCCAGTGTGGGTTTTTCAAACTTTCTCTGCTGGGTGCGATCATTTGCTCTGATAACCAGAAGTCAGTCATCAGCATCAAACAGTTACCCCCCCACACACACACACACACACAAAGACATCTATCTGTTTAACTTGTTTAACTGATTCTTTTTTTCTTAATCTTTTTGACCCCATCATGTTTGATGGTACCTGAGGGGAAGTACTGTAAATGCTAGATCACAAAAACACAGTAGAACATGTTACCGCGACCGCATGGCTCATGCTCTCTCCCTCTCTCTTTCTTGTGCTCGCTCACTGTCTCTGTGCATTTTTTCAACCATTCTCTGCCTGTCACTGCAGTTTTGTACCAAAGGTCAAGCCCATTACTATCAAACAGCACCCCCCCCCCAACACATTTATTCAGCTGTGCAGCTTGTTTAGTTGTTAATTCTTACTTTTCAGCTATATGAATTAACCATCCCTGACAAGACAGCCCGTAGCACACATTTTCCACAACAATCATCAGCGCTTGGTCTTCAAAACAGCGGCATGCTGCCGGCGAAATAGCTGCTAGAGAACAATAAAACAAAACAAAAAAAAACAAAACCCAGCCACAATCAAACTCTCTACTGCCCTGTTCACTCCTGTGAGTCATCCACATGCCAACACTTAAGACACCGGCAGCATTCAGCAGTGCAGTTTTTAAATAAATCGGGAGTCTGAGACATTCCATTTGGCAGTTCTGAAGACACTGCCAACATTAGCGTGTGGTTTTTAAATACATCGAGAGTCTGAGACATTGTCACGGACATTTGGGTAAATGGGGTTATTACTGAACTGTCCCTTTTTTTCACTCATTTTTCAGTATCGGTATACTAATATGCTTTTTGAAGACAGACAGTAAGTTAGGAGTACTCTGGCAGATGGAGCAGCCAGGGACACTGATGCCTGAGAGAGAGACTAGTAGTGGTACATCAGAGTGTCTTTACCGTGTTTCTTACAATAAATCTCTTTATTAAAATGGTAATCATGTGAAGAAGTTGGGAGGGCATAGTACTGTATTGATTATCACTAATTTATGTATGCTTGCCACTGTCAGCATTGCAATAAAATGTCCAACTGAAGTTCCACACACAGAATGCTGACAGTGTAAGTAAGTAAGTAAGTAGGACCTTGCCTAGCAAATCAGTGCTCCTGTGATCAGGTTGTACAAGCATATTAACAAGTAGGTTGACATAAGGCTCTCAGAATGCTGACAGCCAATCAGATTTCAGCATTCATGAGACCCTTATAATAATTAACAGCATCAGATTGTGTGTATATTAAGCAGTAAGTTCATGAGGGAATGATTTCTAAAGGAGAACATACATCAGAACTACAGCACTCACATTTGATCAGTGTAAGTATAGTTACCAGTAATTACTGTATAGTCATAACATAGTTACCATTCTCCTTCATCAGTTTCTGCGTAGTTACTTTGCCAGTACATTAGGCATTAACTGTGGAAACATTGCCACAGAAGCGGTACACTCCTTAGTAACTACAGCACTGCTACAAGCCAATAAGTAATTATATAAATGAATAATTTTTTAGCAATTAACAATATTAGATTGCATGTTTTCTGGGTTTTTTTTTTTTGGTCACACAGTATTCAAGTAGTGGCTCTGGGATTCAAACCCAGTTCTCCAGGTTTGCAGCTCAGTGCTCTTAACCACTTTGCTATACTGCAGTAAATTAATGAGGGAATGATTTTATATATATATATGTGCCCTGCCACGGAATTTGTTATAATAACTCTGGGGGTGCGGGAGGGAGAGCTCCCCTGCAGCATTATGGCACCAGATTATGTGCCGTGCCATACTTTAAGGGGTTGGCTTTCTGGTGACACTGGACACGTTGCCCTTTTGGCCCTTCACCTTGTTGATGAGCGGTCTTGTTCCTGCGCCCTTTTTACTCCTTCTTTCCATTTGCCCACATTACACAGAACCCTATTTCTTCATGAAAACTGTGTAAGTACACAACACACAATTGTGAAACTAGTTAACAACTACATAGTAGTTACATGTAACTGCACAGTAGTGGCAGTGTAGTTATACAGTAATTACAGTGTAATTAGTGACACTTAAAGTGTTACCATTTTTTCTTTTTGCTGCTTGTAGGTTGAGGGTGAGGAGTTAAGGCTGGAAACCCTGATGCAACATTTCCCTACTTTTGTTGCATTAACTTGTACACTAACTGGTGCATTAACACAGCTTTTTGCAAAGAATTTCCCTTCTTTTTGAGATAGTGGAATCATATCCTTATTCATGCAGGTCCCTTTGGGACCTGCGTGAACAGATGCAGACTGACATGGCCCAGAGACAAAAAGGGAAGACTCCATCTACTTATAGAAATGCAGGGCCCGCACGTTCACGCAGCAGTAGATGCCAAGAAATCATGGGGCTGTCTGGTGGGCTGTGGAAGTACAGGGCCCTCTGATCCCTGTGCTTCCATGTGGCTGGAGATACAGATGCACAGAGCAAAGAGTCAATCTGTCTGCTGATGCACAGGGCCCTCTGCCACCCCTGGGGGCAGAGGTGCAGGGCCATATGCCAAAAGTATAGCTATCGTCACCATATGGTACCCAGACCCATGCGAGCAACCCTGCAGCTTTCATTCCCTGGCTGGGCAGTCACATCATAGTGCCACCCCATCACCATCACCCCATGTAGCTCGGTCACTAAGCTCACTCCCAAACTCAGGTCACCGGCACGTGATCACAAAGCATACATGCTGAGTTGAAGACTGGTACTACACACAAAGTTTCTTTACAATTAAACTTTTTTAAAAGATTTTGGCCCCAAATATTCATGACAGATGTTGTATGACTCTGCTTATACACATGGGCCCAGATATTCAGACCAGTTGCACATGGCGCAACTGAGTTGTGCCGGTGCAAGTGCGATATTGCACCAAGGAGCCATATTCAGTGGGAGCCAGTGCTCAGTGCAAAATCCATTGCGCCAATGCACAACTATAATGAATGCAGGTGCAAGAGCAGGAGGCGTTCCCATGAATATCCAGCGCAGTGGCATATTCAACCATGATACCATGGCACAAGTGTGGAGCAAATCGAAGTTTCTCTGAGCAGACTTGTTCCTAGTAAAACAGGGCACAAGCACACAGACAACAGTTGTGCCAAGGGTGGGAGTGAGAGGGAGAGATACAGGGTGACAGAGAGACAGACACATGACCAGACACAGAGGGAGGGGGACAGAGAGGTGGCATGGGAGAGGGAGAGAGGGACAGAGAGAGAGAGAGAGGGACACACACACACACAAAGCCTGTGTACCAGGGTGGCACACAGCCAGCAGCCAACCGCCCAGGGAGACGGTGGACAGCAAGGGACATGGAGAGTGTGCCCACCCTGATGGGGGTGGTGATGAAGGGTGTGAGGCAGCAGGAGAAACAGCTACGTGGCTGATGAAGGGCCTGGCAGTAGCATGGCCGACACAGGCGGTACCATGCCTGCAGCACCGCTGGGAACCAGAGTGACACCGAGATCGTGGGATGGCACCACCTGAACAGGGCCATGCTTAGGCAGCCCTGCGAGCCACGCAGCACAGAGCAGCAGGCACCCACTGGACAGAGCCACACCATGGCCGTGGTGATGATGGTCACCGCCAGCATGTGCCTGACCACCACGGGCACTGGCCAAGGACCAGCAGGGGACACTATGGGCAGCACCCAGGTGGCCATGGCCCACCACCCCACACAGGTCCCCACGGCTGTGCTGTCACATGCTGTGGAATGCAATCGTCACCGCAGCACACAGGCGGAGCATACAGCACCATTGCAGGAGAGCCACAGGGTGGCCGGCATGCCTGGCATGCGTGGGGCCTGTCCCTACACCCATGTGGTCAGCCGCATGCCACCTGGCCCTGTGGGACTGGCGCATGTCAACAGGAAGGGGTGCCCAAGCATCACCCACCAGGTGGTGTGCGATTCCATGGGGTGCACACCAATGCCTGTGCCACACACCCAGCACAGCCCTGCACCATGCAATGGATGTGACCATGGGGACAACCCCACAGGCCACCCAGTGGGTGTGTGTGGCATGGGTAGGGTGTGATGGGCAGTGCATTCCTGGGGGTGGGCAGGGTGTGCATGGTGGTGTGGGCACTAGGGGCAGGCAAGGGGTGCAGTACAGCATAGCACAGGGCTAACCGTGTCATGCTCCATACAGGTGACAGCGCATACCCACTGAGGCCCTGGCAGCACCACCCTGGTCCAACCCGCCCTCCATTGCTGTCTTCCCCCAGTGTGCTGCTGTGGCATCCACCACCCCATCAAGGTTGCAATACCAGTACATGGCCTGTGCTGTTCGGTGGCACCTCTGTGGCGCAACACATGCAAATGAGGTTGTGCACAATGGTAATGATATGCTAATGCACCCCACTTCAACACACATTGGCTGATGAGCTCATTTGCATGCAGCAGCTTAATATCAAGATATTGCACCATGCGCAATGGTATTGCACCGGAGCAAGCGGCAGCACAATGGCCACATATGCGTGGTGCTCGGACCTGCAGAGCGCAGGCTCACTGCACTGCCAAGGTGTCAATTGCACAGGCCACATGACCAGTGCAATGTATCGGCACAGTGCACGCTGCGCAGGACCGGCAACGCGCACTTCACACATAATAGCATTTTCCCTATCCTGCACATGCGCACTGTGGGTGGGCATATTTCTTTGGGTCATTGCACTGGGCACCTACCCTGACCCTCGCTATAGGTGTCCAGCTGCCAGTGTGGACACCGCCATGCCAGATGCTGGGCTGGCCCATGCGGCAGACCCTGCTAGTGGTCTTGGACATACTTGGGGTAGTGGCGGCCCTGCAGGTTATGCTGGCGGTGGAGGTGGTGAGGGATGGCATGCCAGAGCAGCCAGCCAGGGCCATCGCTAGGGTTTCCCCTGTGTTTCCTGTTACCCCTGTTGGGCCTTTCCCTATGATCCCCCCTCCCATCACACAGTCCCTGTTCCCTGTCCCCCTCCCTCACTGTCCCCACCCGTCCCCAGCCCCTGCTGTTTCTGTACATGGTTGTTCCATACATATATATTGTCTGGCATACCTGCCTGTGTCCGTGTCTGCTTTGCAGGTGGCATGGGGCACCATGCTGCAGTGGCCCAGTGTCCATCTGTGTCGTGTGCATGTGGGGGGCACATGCCATGCTTCCGTGGTTCCTTGCTGTGTGCCATGGTCAGTTCCACTGTGGTGGTGTCTATCCCCTGGGTTGGTGGCTGTGCACTGGGGTGCCCATGGGGTGGTGGTCCAGGGTGTGTGGCTGGTGTGTGCATGGTGGTGGCTCACGGCCATGGTCATTGGTCGGGTACTGTCCACGCACTGTGTTGGGGTCCTCTGCCTGGTGTTTTGTGGCCTGTCCCATGTGGTCCACCATGTTGCCTGCCACCTAGCCTGTACAGTGCCCACTGTGTGGGCTCCCTGTGTGCCTGTGTGGCGTGTGTGTACTTGGCTGCATGGTCCTGGGTGTGTCCTGCTCTGGTCTCGGGGTGGGTGGGGCATGACCAGCAGCCTGCCGGGGGGTGTTTCTGTTGCCTGCTATCCATGCCACTGTTGTGTTCCAGGGTCCAGTGTCAGGGTGCCTGTGTGTGCCATGCTGTGCCCTGCTGGTGGAGGCCTCCTGTGGCCTGTCACTGTTCTGCCATGGCCCTGTCCCTGGGTCTGTTCTCTGTGCCCTCCCCCCCGTTGCTCTGCTGCTCTGCTGTCACAGGTGAGCTGGAGCATCTCTGTGTGCACGATAGCACACCTCTGTTTGCGCCATGGCGCAACTCTGCCATATTCAGCCGCGTTGTGCTGGTGCAGTTCGGCCTGCACAACCTCTGAATATGGCTCCAGTAGCACCGTGGTGCATCAGATTTTACTGTGCCAGACTTTCGCCGGGCTTTGGTGCATTTCTGAATATCTGGGCCGCGATATGCAGCATTTAGAGTATATTATCCAAAACGGCAATTTTGCACCACAAGTGCAAAAACACTTCTCGCTCAGGATTAAAAAAGACACCTGTCACGTTTATGAGGTGGTTTGGAAAATGGCTATGTTGGAAGTTTGGAGTTAAAATATTGAAAACTAGCAAAGTTATGAGTAAACATTTAAATGTTGCTACGTTCACTCATAACCTCTCATATTTTATCAAATTTGTGCACCAGATGTTTAGAATACACTTTTAATTAGCCCACCTCATGAACCCTGAATGCAAAACTGTTCAAATCCCTACCGAAATGTCATACAGGAATACAGGTGAGGAAACACATGTTGGTCAGGATCTGAAAAATTACAGTTGTCACGCTAATGTGGTAGTGTGAAAAAATGGCTATGTTGAAAATTTGTGGTCAAATGTAAAAAAAATGTCAATGTACAATCATAACTTTGTTGTTTTTATATATATGTTGACCCCAAACTTTCAACACAGCCTTCTTATGATCCCACCAAATGAACAAGGATGATGAAAATTTTCAAATACTGCCAGAAAGGTCATGCCACAAAGCGATCATAAAATCACAGTTTGGACCAGATTTGCATATTTCCACCACCATTGGTCATGATGTGGGGTCCCAGAAATGCCTAAATACAATGAATCACTATCTTCCATATGAATACATATATGTTCTTTTCTTATTTTCAGCTTTAGAAATGTTAACTGCAGCATGCCTGGGAGTTTGCATGATGCTAATGTTCTTCGGAATTCAAATGTATTTGTAGACTCAGAGTGGCTACCATTGGAAACAGACTAATTCCACTGTATATATTAGGTGACCCAGCCTGTCTGCTATTGCCATGATTAATTAAAGGGTATACGGTTGCTAATCAACTGTCTCATGAAAAGGAATGCTTTAAAAGAGATAGGAAATGATTTTTGCATAGTTAAATGCCCTTTTATCTTCCTTTCCATGCCAGTTATGTATTCTGATATGCTTTGATGATTTTTTGAGAAATAGTCTAGCTTTGGGGTGCCATCAGATCTGCAGAGAGTTCCACTCTCCTCACCAGCTACTGCTCTTGCTTTTCATATTTCTACCACGTTCTATGACATCAGTAACTCCCATTCCATGCTATTCATCTGTATGGCCTGGAATGGCGTTATTGATGTCATAGAAAGTTCAGGCAGTATGAAAAGAGAGAGCAGCAACTGCTGAGGAGAGATGGATTCAGGGTAGTTACAAAGGCAACAAAATTAGATGATTAATTTAACAAAAAAGGTCAAAAACGTATCAGAATACTGGGTGGCCAATAAAAGAACAACTGGATGGCATCTAGAGGTGTAAAAACTGTTTCATATCACCTTTAATGTTTACAATAGTGCTGGACGATTGCACTGGGACATGCTTTTGGAAGACTGAAAGGCCATTGGAGAGTGCTTTTAAAGCATTCAGATTCTGAGTACACATTTACTCCATATGTTGTTGTTACAAACTATGTTTCACAACTACTGTGAAGAAAGAAAGGAAGCTATCAACACGAGATGGATCGAATATATTTCTTTGACTGAAAGAGATCTTCCACAGCCAGATGTGCCAGCGTCCCAGTACAGTGAATCAGAGGCAGCATCTACACAAGACCATTTGATGCCTTATATGGCAACAAACTTTCCACTGTGAATGTCAGCACTGTCTGATTAAGGTTTACAGAACATTACGCTCACTTTGAAGATACCACTTTTATTCACACATTGAGTAATGATACCTGCATTCCTGATCTGACATTATTGCCTGCTTGTCGGTAAGCTGTGTAAATAATTAAACATGAGTGAGTCACACATAAGTTTTATTATTAAAAATTAAAGCGCTACTGATGCCTCAAAGCAAACTTTAAAAAACATAACAATTAGGTGCAATTCTGCTTGCATTCCATTTATATTTTATTTATTTCTCCTTCCCATAATTTATTACTAAAGAAATGTGTATGAACATATGATTGTTGTCCCTTAGAGTTCATTTTGTGTTCATCTGCCTCTATAGCATACTCCCTACTTCAAATCATAATCCTCTGTTGTTACATCACAGTCTGTTGCCATGGAAATAACTGTGAGGTCCCAAGTGTGCTCTGTGACTTCAGGTAGGGAGAAAGCAGCAGGATAGATTAACTGTTCAGGAGCAAAGATCCTGTTTTCATCCAAATGACCTCACTACTAAATAATTGGGAGAAGGAATACAGAACTAATGGGAAATGCAAGCTGGACAGTGCCTAAATATTATGTTTTGTTAAAGTCCTTCTGAACATGTCACCTGTTCTTTAATAAGTTAGGAATTTATAATACACAATGCAACACCATTAAAGCTGTATCATATCGCTACAATGCTGAAATGTAACAAAACAGTATCGTAAATTAGTGAACTTGCTGTGACTCACTGTACCAGTCACAACAGTTAATAAATAAGTTATTTCTGTTCACTGTTTGTCTTGTTTTGACTGTTATTTTGTCAGGCATACTTGATAAGCAAACTGTAATTAAATTTTACAATACATTATAGCCAACTAATGAAATATACTGTATAAGTATTTTAGAACCAAACTCTATGTGGAAAGTGATTTGTAAAATAACTTATTAATAAACAAAAATTTCATATTGTATATGCATAAAGACTCATTTAAACACACTGACATTTTGTAATGTTTGATAATGCTACAAATTACTTAATATCCAGTCTGTATATGTCATTTGGGAAGCATTTGTGCTGGGTCTTTGTGTTGATCTCCAGTCAAGTTGTTGACTATCGTAACTGTACTGCACAGGCTGGAGGGGAACGTATGTTTTATTAACAAGCATTTGATTTTGTTGATACTGTTGTGGCTGACTGTTGCTTTGGTTAACAATTGAAGATAACTCCTTCATTACTTTCTTAATATTTTCCCACTTTCTTTAACAAAAAATGTAATTAATTTCTCCCCTACTCCTGATCCGCTTGCCTTTTTTGCTCCATCCACTGCTGGTATCGATCCTCTAATTGTAGAAGAAAATGATGGTGTTCTTTGGATCATTCAGACAGTGCAGTTGTGATTGTACCCAACACCCTCACTGGTTTCTTTATTCATTTGTTCCTCGGGGTGCTCACTGCTAAGATTAAAGAATGTCATTAGAAAACCACGAATGACATATGTTATCAACACTACATGAAAGGCGTTTTTGCTTTGGCTTGAGCCAGTCAACAGCATCTTTGTGAGGCAAGGCTGAGAAGGGTACTGGCTGTAGACTGGTGTGGACCATGGTCTGTGGTGAAATAGCTTTAATGTAGGCAAGGTCATTTTGAATGGCTTGCATAGCTGGTGCTCCTTGAGCTGAGATGGATGACTGGATGTTGTGCAGGATTGTTTCAATTTTGTAGCCCTCACGCCCTTGAGGTGGCTGAAGATAGCTCTCCGGACGCACCAGCGCCTAGATCTGCATTGTTATCAGACATTGTGGTTGAAGACTAGTTGCATTTCACCGATCGAAGGTCGTACGGGTGAGAAGGAGTTGCCATCATGCAGGAGATGGGATGTCGCGTAGTAGATGAAGTGCCGAGCAGAAAATATTTTTGTAGACAGAAGTACAATTATTTGTGAGCAAAGCTCATCAAATGACTTCTTAATAAAGAACTCCCACTCAATTCTGTGTTGTTTGTTATTTAAATAAAGGTTCCTTTGCAAAAATCAGTTGTTGCGGTGTCCATTCATTTCAATAGGATTGCCATTGATTTCTATGGAGTGAGGTCATTTTGTGCCCTTCACAAGATGACTGCCGAACTTTGACATGCAGTTTCTGTGGGTTTGACTAGCCTGACTATAGCAAGATGGCCACCAGCATGGGTTAAAGGTCACTTCCTTCCTTCCTTGCTGTTTTGCTGTGCACAGGATGGATGCTGCTTGCCACAAGGCTGCTTGGCTGCTCTGCAGTGGCCAAAATGGTGATTCCTGCATTGATGGCCTTCTTCAACAAGGCAGGAAAAATGGTGGGCTTTTTATTTGGTGAGTGGCAGAAATGCTGTGGAATGGCTGTTTAATTTGTTTGCTCTCCGACGTTGCCTTGCCCTTTTTTTTCTTTTGATTTACTTCCAGGCTTGTGCATTTGTGTTACATTCTTCCCCCTGTATTTATGAATTGCCTCCCTCATTTCGTTACTCTGCTTCTTTTGTGTGTAGCCCAGGTCTGTGCTTTGATAATGCAGGTTACTGCCCTTGGAGATTGATGTAAGTATGCTTGTGCCCTGCTTGAAATTGATCTATGCTTTGCTTTTATTATTTGTTTTTCAATGCTCCTTGAACAGTTTATTTATCATTTTGCTTTTGCCCCTATTGTGGCTGCTCCGCTCTGTTTAACGTGCCCAGATGAGGTCCAGTAATTTATTATTTGCATTGTCGGGGCTCCTGAGGTGGCTTGCAGTTTATTATTTTATTGATTTTTTGTTGTCGTGGCCTTATGTAGCGTGGCCGAGCATGGAAGAAGCAGCGGTGAGAGGATCATTCTGTGGGCAGCTGTAGGTGATTTAGCATGGCAGGGGAAGACAGGCACAGGAGTCAAACGGTAGCTGCTGCAGGAGTGGAGAAAGGCTTGGCATTGGCAGCAGCAGCAGTGGAGGGTGAGATCTGTGGGAATGCAGCAGCAGATACGGGAGCAGATCCATGGTGCATAGGAGCGGCAAGAGGGCCAAGTGGGGAAAGGAGGCTCTGTAGTTGCAGGAGCAGCTGAACGGGGAGACTGCAATGTGGCCGTGAGTAGACCTCTGGTTGGGGGTTAAGCGGGAGAGTTGGGGAGCCATCCATGTAGTAAAGGCAGCAGGGTGCAAGGTAACTGGTCCCTTGAGGTAGCTAGGGCCTGTTTGAATGGAGCAGAGCACTTGCTGGTTACTATAACATACTAACATACTAAAATGCCAGCAGAATAGGCCTAATGGTCTTTCGAGTCTACTCAATTTTCAGCACCTGCCCTGAGGGTCGATTTTGGTGTCCCCCCTCCCCCTTGGGTTATACTGTCCCCAGTCCCAGATGTTCCACCTGTACTGGGCCTGGTCAGATTTACTCTCCCCCTGTACCTGTCCCATACCCATTTAAACCCATCCACAGTCTCCACCTCTACCAGCTCCCTGGGCAGTGCATTCCATGGCTCCACCACCCTTTCAGTGAAATAACATCTCCTCCTCTCCCCACTGAGCCTGCCCCCTTCCAGCTTACACCATAACCTCTCGTTGTCCCATCCTCCTTCCTTTGGAGCACCCTGACTGGGCCTCTTTATTGATCCCTTTCATGTACTTAAAGACCTCTATCATGTCCCCCCGTCCCTCCTCTCCTCCAGGGTGTACATGTCGAGCTCCCTGAGCCTCTCCTCATAGGTCCTCTCCCCCAGGCCCCAGATCATTTTGGTTGCCCTCCTTTGGACCTTCTCTAGGAGTGTAATGTCCTTTTTTAAATGTGGTTTCCAAAACTGCACACAATACTCGAGTTGTGGCCTAACCAAGCAGTTGTACAATGGAAGGATCACTTCCACTTTTCTGGAGGTAATCTCCCTGGCGATGCATCCCAGCATCCTATTTGCTCTTGCTGCTGCCCTCTTACAGGTCTCTGAGTTGTTCATTTTGACATCTACCACCATGCCCAGGTCCCTCTCACCCTCCGTGACTTGAATCATGACTCCTCCCAGGGTATACCCCTAGCCTGGATTTCTGACTCCCAGGTGCAGAACCTTGCAATTCCCATCATTGAATTTTAGTTTCCATTTTCCCAACCACCTTTCCAGGGCCTCCAGGTACTCCTGCAAGGCCACCCTGCCCTCTTCCTCCTCATCCACCACTGCACCCAGCTTTGAGTCATCTGCAAAGAGACTCATCTCACTCCTGATCCCCCTCCTGATGTCCGAGACATAGGCATTGAACAGGAGTGGCCCTAACACTGACCACTGGGGAATTCCACTAGTAACCCACCTTGGGGATGAGGCTAACCCTCCCACCACCACCTTCTGATTACGCTCTGAGAGCCAATTTCCTAGCCATCTTAACAGCTGTCTCCCTACCCCCATTTCCTTCAGCTTAGCCAGCAGGCCACTGTAGGGTACTTAATCAAATGCCTTGCTAAAGTCCAGAAAGAGGACATCCACTGGCCTACCCTGGTCCAGGGCCCTCGTCACCCAGTCATAGAACTCAACAAGGTTTGTCTGGCAGGATCTTCACGTGATAAAGCCATGCTGCCTATTGTCAAAGTACCCAGTTTGCTCCAGTAACCCTCCTAGCCTTTCCTTCACAATACTCTCCATCACCTTGCTGACCACCGATGTCAGGCTAATGGGCCTGTAATTTCGTTCCTCCCTCTTGATCCCCCCCTTGCGGATCGGCACAACATGGGCCACTCTCCAGTCTTGGGGCGCTCACCCAGTCCTCAGAGAGATGTTGAAAAGCACTGCTAGAGGGACTGCCAGGACATCTGCCAGTTCCCTCAGCACCCCAGGATGTATCTTATCTGGCCCAGGTGCTTTCTCCATCCAAAGGGACCTGAGGGATTCCTTTATTCTCATTACCAGAGTGTCAGCCTCCTCATCTCCCCCCTTCTTTTCATCCTGCACTGCTGGCCCCCCACCTGTTTGTGGTGGCCACTCCCTTTCCCCAGACCCATCAGGGCCCCTGGTCTCTACCGGTCCCACTCCTTCCTCCGGTTTGCCCCCGCTCCCCTCGCAAGACATAGCTCCTCCATCCCCCCCTGGTAAACACTGAGGCAAAGTACTCATTTAGGACTTCTGCCTCTTCCCCCACCTCCTTTGCCCAACCATCCTTTACCCTTATCTTGCTGATCTTCCCCCTTACTTTCCTTTTTTCCCCTATGTATCTAAAGAACCCCTTGTCCCCCCTCCAGATCCCACTGGCCAAGGACTGCTCTTTTTTTGCCTTAGCTGCTCTCACCACCCTAGTGACTCTTTTGGCTGTCAGCTCATATTCCTCCTGATCCCTTTCACTCCTTGAGCACTTGAAGTACCTATAGGCCCGCCTTCTTTTCCATCACCACCTCCTGTACCTCCCGGGTCCACCAGCAGGGCTTTCTGGCCTTACTGAACTTACACCTTTCCCTTGTGCAGGATCCAGTAACCTCCTGTATTTCCCTCCTAATCATCTCCCACCTGCTGTCAGCATCCATATCTGGCCTTAGCCTGTCCAGACAATCTTTAAGGATCCTTTCCATCTCCCTGAAGTCTGCACCCCTAAAGTTGATTACTACCGTCCTTGTTCGGCTTTCCTTCCCCCCAGGTCCAGGAAGAACCAAACTATGGCATGATCACTCCCTGCCAAAGGGTCCCTCACCTCTAGGCCCCTAATCTGATCACTGTCCACCAGGACCACGTCCAGTGTGCAGGCCTCCCTAGTTGGCTCACCTACCTGCTGTGTCAGAAACGCATCCTGGAAGACATCCAGCTACCTCTGCTCTTTGGCCACTGGTGACATCATAGTCCCCCAGTCTGTTCCTGGCATGTTGAGGTCCCCCATTATCACTACCCTTCCCTTTCCCAATCCACAGTGTCCCTCGAGATTTGCCACCAAACTTTGTTCCAGGACCTCTGCCAGTGCTGGAGGTCTGTACACCACTCCGACCTTTACTCTTTAACCCCCCTGCATCAGCAAGGTGACCCAAATAGCCTCCACGTTCCCCTCTGCCTCCTCTAACCCTCCAATACCCATGCCATTTCTGACTAACAGTGCTACACCACCACCACCCCTTCCCTCCCTCCTATCTTTTCTAAACATAGTTAGCCCTCCAGATTTAGGTCCCACTCGTGCCTTTGAGTGGCCCAGGTCTCAGTGACTGCTGCCACATCTACCTCCCCCTCAACTAGCATCGCCTGGAGCTCAGGCATTTTATTTCCTAAGCTCCTGGCATTTATCAGGACCACTCTCCACCCCTTTTCCCTCCTCGAGCTCCCATTTCTCAGCTCCTGCACCCTATCTGGTGACCCATTTCCACATCTCCCTAGCCCCGTAGAGGAGTGGAGATTATGTCCCTCATTTATCGGACCTGCTGGTACTGCCCCTTTTTTGATCCCTCCCCCCTTCACTTGTTTAAACCCCACCTTTCGTTGATGAACCCAGATAGTTTGAGCTTAAGGATTTCTTTCCCCTCCAAATTAAGGTGGAGCCTGTCCCTAGCGTACAGCCCCTTATCCTCCCAGGTCTCCCCCCAGTCCCCCACCAGGCCATACCCCAATTCCCCACACCACTCCCTAAGCCACTGATTTATCTCCCTAATCTTCATCTTGCTTTCCCCACTAGCCCTTGGCACCATCAGAATTTCGGAAAAGGAGATCTTACAGCCTATGGAAAGACATACCCTGGCCAACTCCCGGAACATTGCCTGAATTTCTAGCTCACTATTATCATTTATGTCATTTGTCCCCAAGTGTACTAGAATGCCCGGGTCCCCCTGCATTCCCTTACCAGTGAATACAACTCATGCTTGGCCTTGTGCACCATCAGGCCTGGGTGGTATTTGGTTCTGATCAGACAGGTTTTAACGTCCCCCTGCCCCTCCCACTGGATGCCTCTGATCATGGAGTCCCCCAATAGCAGTACTCTAACCTCTCCCTTGCTTCCCTGTTCACTCCTCAGGTTTCCCCTCCTTCCATACCCCTCCTCATCCCTTTGTCCAGGTTCTCCCCCCAACCAGCTCCTCGCACCTTCCACAATCCGGATGTTAAAGGTAGCCCCTTCACTATTGTCCCTGGTCACCTCCGCTACCCGAGTCCTGGCCTTCTTTATCCCCCAACCTGAGTATCTTTCTCTGTATCTCTTTCCCCACTCCTTCCTATCCATTTGCCTACTTGGCTTTCTGCTCACTATCATCCCATTTACGTCCTGCACCTTCCTGCCTGTTGTGCTTCTCTGTTCCATACCATCAGCCTCTTCCTTGTTCCCCTGATCCTCCTTTTTCTTCTCCCTCCACTTCCCTTCTTCCCCCATCCTGTCCGGGACCCCCTCTATTGCGCATTTGCCTCTTGTCCTCTTCCCCCTTTCTATCCGTCCCTGCCCCAGCTTCACCAGCAGCATCCTCTTCCCCCACACTCCCCTCTTCTACCAATGGGCGTAGATGGTTAAAATGATTTGTGAGTCTTAGCCCATCCCCAGTGCCCCGACCCTACCACTCCTCTTGATTTCCTTTGGATACCCCAGTCTCTTGCCTACTGCTGGCAAATTTCTGCCTTTTGGGCCCACCTGCCAGGGTCCCTAGAGCCCCTGTGCCTTCCCTCCTCTCTCCTAGTGTGAGCACTCTCTTCACTCCTCCCCAGCTTGGGAGGCCCCAGCACCTACTGCTTCCATGTAGGTGACCGCATGCCTCCTACCTCTCCAATCCTCCCTCCCCCCAGCATCGCCAGCTGCCTTTGGATCCCCTCTACCTCCTCCTTAAGCTTTGCCAGCTGGTAGCACAGTGGGCATCCCCCAAACTTCCAAGCCCAGTCCAGTATCATGGCTGCACCACACCCTGTGCACCCAACCACCCGCCCAAAGAAACCTGCTCTAGTGATATGTGGTCCCTTACCAATCATCACAGTAATCTTTTCTAGGCCAAATTACCAACTCAGTGGATCTACAGTTTCTCGAGCTACCAGTACCTATACCAAGGCAATCCCCCCAATACAGCATGCAGACTTTTAAACTTGCAACACTTGAGTGGCTGAACTTTTCCCCACCTGACTATTAGCCTTAAGAGTTTGCTCACAGGGGAAGTCTGCAACTCCCTAAACTCCTCTCTCCCAGTCTTTAAGCTCAACCCCCCAGTGGCGCTTCCGTATTCAAGAAAGGCTAGTGCAAGGGATGGGAGGGCTTTCCAGAAGTTCTTAAGGAGTTAGGCCAATCTTAAAACACAACTTACAAACAATAACAACTTACAGAAACTTATGACAAAGTTAGCTTTTCAGAACCTCACCACATCTTCAGACTTCAACTGCTACCTCTGCCCACAGCAAGAAGACTTAAAATGCCTCAGTGAGGATTTTAAACAGAGATTAACTGAAATGCAAACAACCTTGATTGGCTGGCTGTGTTACTAGCCACCACGAGGTGAGGTCGGCTTGGTACCGGAACAATGAGGGTCCTGGTTTATGGCTGTGAGCAGCCATCGGGAGCCTTAAGGAACCACAAGGTAAATGCTGCAGCATTAGGGTGAGTGCCTTTCGTTCGTTGGACTCCAGTTGTGTCTAGGGCTGGGAACTTGACTGTTGACAGTGCTTTCATTGAACAGCTGGCTATTAATGAGCAACAGTTTTGTTTCTTTCACAGTTTACAATGTTAGAGTAGGGCTACAGGCTGCTGTATACCAAGGAGACAGTTCAGTTTTTCTCTTTGCAGCAAAGGCTGTGTTAGAAGTAGTAGTCATATGTCCAGGCATACTGGAGTGATGACTTCGGGACCCAGCGACACAGGCAAGCGAGATGGGGTTCTGGGCAGAAGAAGGGCTGCATTCTCCACCATGTGTGGCATTTTGGTTTTGTCTACCACTAAAAGACCCTTACATTCTCTCTGATCTGCCAGACCCTTCTGTCACTGCTGGTGAGGACCCCCTTGCTGGACCGTGTGAATAAACTGACAGACGCATAAAATAAAGAATAAAGGTTTATTCTGTACAGCAGATGTTATCTTCATGAGGACAAGCCCCAGACTAACCAATTTTTCTGACTGACAGGCACTATGTGGCACTGCCAGGCAGTGCAACAAATTGTTACATGCAGGTTCTAAGTGCTCTTAAAGGGGCGGCAGCTAACAACATTAAGCCCCATACTTACTGTGTACTTCGCAATATACTATTTGCACTAGATGTAATGATTACATCAGACATAATACTGTGCTTGCATGTTAATCAATGCTCATTTGTTTTGAAACAATGTTCAGCAAACAGCTACATGGAGAACACTGGATGGGCAACTATGCACAACCAGTGTGTTCGACCACAGAGGGGTTCTGAACCACTCTGACCTTAAGAACAAAGCTTGAGAGGTCTATGGGCATCAGAACCCTGTCTTGTACAGTCTCTAGAGGTTTCAGAACGCTGTTGTACCTCAGAAGGGTACAGCCACATTCTGTGACCTTTAAACTGTGGTACAGCTGCATTTTGAAAGGGATGGGATTCTATACAGCGCAATGCTCTACTGTACACTATAAATCTGTATTGCTATGGCTGCTGTTGCTTTTCCCGTATTTTCCACAAATGGCATAGACTGTATTGTGATCTAACCACAACACACACTACCAAGGTAAGACAATGTTGTACTGAACATTTAATCTTCCCAAACCCGCATAAGGATTCTGTTCAGATAAGTCAGAACAAAGGAAAAAGGATATTTTACATAAACTCACCATTGTCACCATTTATGGTTTCCATACGTACGCTGGAATTGTCTTCAACCTGGGCATAGACGGGAGCTCAGTGTCTTCATTTGTGCTAAGCATATCTAAAGAAGTAAAAGTGCGTAACATAGGTTAAGCACCTACGTTCATTTTGTCACCATTGTTAGGCATCTGGTGTCTTTTGCGAATCATAGCCAAAATCACAACTTTTGCGAATTAGTGGAGCTCAACAGTAATTCATGAAAAGTTGCAAAACTTGGCAATGTGGCATGAATGTGTCCAATGAATGTTCCTTATTGGTGTAGACACCAGACAAGGCACACTCTGCAACTTTCATAGGCAAGATCATAATTTTTGCAAATTAGGGGAGCACACCAATAAGTCATGGAAAGTTGAAAAACTTGGCAATGGTGGCATGAATGTGTCCTGGAAACATTCTTTGTTGGTGTAGACACCAGAAAGACACACTCTACAACTTACACAACTAAAATCACAACTTTTGCAAATTAGGGGAGCTCACCAATAATTCGTGAAAAGTTGCAAAACTTGCCAATGGTGGCACAAATATCTCTAGGAAACATTCCTTGTTGGTGTAGACACCAGAGAAGATACACCCTGCAACTTACATAGGCAAAAGCACAACTGTCTTATGTTCATTTTCCCTCATAAATTCAGTCCACCTACTATGCAAAATGAATAATAAAATAATTTATGGAGTTTTAAAATCACCTCACACACAATAAAGGTACAGTTAATTTACTTTCATCATGTTCACTAAAGTCAGGACAACAATCAGCAGTGGTTAGTATGTCATAAATAACAACTGGTACCATTGTTTGCATACAATCCACTGTCTGGTAATTTAGACAAAGGGTGATTATCCAATAATTCATTCATAACACCGAAGTATGAAAAACTTGAAACATCCCCTGCACCACTTTAACTCAATGCCCTTTTCACCTTGTAATACGAAAACTTGAAGAGCCTTTTACTTCCGACGAAGCTGTATTTTGGTCCTAATAAACCCTGCTTCCTTTAATCTTTCTACAGCTGTTCTAAATAACTCTAAATGTCTCTTTTTCCTTCCATCCAACTCAGTCATAACATTCAGATCTGATAGTATGTTAATTAATAGTAATGCCTCCTGCTCTTTCCAAGGACTGCCATCATTTTCACACATGACAGAGTTAAAAAATATCCACACGGAATGAGCTGTGACAGCCTTTTGACAGCTGAAGCAACTACCAGTAGTGGTGTTCACATGAGCCTTTTGCAAGGACAGACAATGCACATGTGCATTGAGCCTATTGCTTCAAGACACACGTGTGAATCCCCAATCCTTGATATGCAGCCGTATATGTGGGAAGTCACATCATGGTTCTCTGCAATCGATCCCGCTGAACTGTGGACTGACAAAACTGTTGGGAACAAAACTAGGTCAGTACCAGTTTACCCAGTTTCTTTCATATGGGTCCACACATTTGGAACACTCTACCACTTTCATTTAGGTCAGGCAATACTAAAATTCAAATACTGTAGGAGAGATCAACGATTGGTTTTGCTCAGGGGCTACAAAGAAATTAGCTACAGGTCCACCATGAATGATTTCTGAAATGAGTATGACATAATATTTGTACACTATTTATCTGTAAGACTTCACAATAGTGCTCATTAATGTTTATATGTGAGCAGGGGTATTCCCCTAGTTTATGTATTGTGTGTATTATATATTGTATTGTTCTTGTCAATTGTTAATAACTGTTAATAGATATCGTAACTGGAATATTCTGTACCAAGGACCTCACTGGAAATGAACATGTCTCAGATGAGTTTTCTGATTAATTTCTGAATGAATACAAGTTTTGCTGCTACTACTACTAGTACCCAATCTCCATTTATATGAATAAACTCCCGTCAGTTCTTGCCCCATTCCATGATTGGTTTGCTTTCCGACCGGGTTAAGCACTCCATGTAAACAGGGTATATGTCACTAGGAGCTAGGTGCTAACTGTTCCTTCAGTGGTCATAGCCTAGTTTCATAATTTCTTGCCTGCTCCATTTCAATATCAAGTCCCAGTAGCACTCCAGCTGTGAGGTGCCCCCTGGATGACAGTATAAGAAGGGAAAGGAGCAGAAGTGAGATCTCCTTCAGAATAATGTAAACTAGCTTAAAGGGGGAAGTTGTCAGTACTGGAATGAATTGGAAACATAGAAACATAGACTTTGACAGCAGATAAGAACCACTTGGCCCACCTAGTCTGCCCATTTCCCTACCTACAGGATAAGCCGCAGATCCTAGTTAACCAACAGCCTATTTCTTCCTACCCCCACAAGAATTGCCTTATGTCTGTCCCATGTATTCTTGAATTCTCCCACAGTTTTAGACCCCACAACCTCCTCAGGAAGGCTGTTCCATGCATCCACTACCCTCTCTGTGAAAAATGACTTCCCACATTGCCCCTGAACCACCACCCCTCTATCTTTAAATTGTGTCCCCTTGTTCTTGCACGTCTCTTTTTCGAAAGATGCTACCCTCTTGGACTTTGTTGATTTCACTGGGGTACTTAAACATTTATATCATGTCCCCCTCTCCCTGCTTTCCTCAAGGGTATACATATTAAGCTCTTTTAGTCTCTCCTCGTGGCTTCTCTTGCAGACCCTGCACCATTCTAGTTGCCTTCCTCTGGACTGCCTCCTTCCTGTCTATGTCCTTGTGGAGATGGGGTCTCCAGAACTGGATGCAGTACTCCAGTTGGGGTTTCACCAACTGTCTGTACAGAGGGATAACAACTTCCTGTTTTCTGCTGGTGATGCCTCTCCCTATGCATCCCAGTATACCCTAGCTCTCCCTACTGCCTTCTCACATTGCTTGCTAACCTTAAGGTCATCTGATATGATTACCCCCAGGTCCCTTTCCTTTTTGTTTTTTTCTACTCCCCCCCCATTGTGTAATCTTCCCCTGGGTTTTTGTTTCCCAGGTGCATTATTTTGCAATTCTTTGCATTGAAATCTAGCTGCCATACTTCCAACCATTCCTCTAACCTTGCCGTCATTATCTGGAGACTGATAATGACATCTGAAAGTAAAGGGCTTGTTTAACATCGGAGAGAAAAAGTTGAATTGTAACTTTAAAGGCTGAAAGTGTATATCTGCAGAGTAATACTAAGACGTGCTGGAAAGGGACCCCTGCATTTCGAAACCTGAGAGCGATAGTTTACAACATCCACAATTGCTGGGAATAGCATTAGGCAGGTGAGTCACCTCTAAGATCAAAGTTTCACTCCATTTGAAATGGAGAGTGCTGCGAGAGATGATACTGTATGTGACCAAGAAATGTTAAAACCGGTGCTGTACGTAGCCTCTTAAATAAGGATCCTTATTCATGTGAGACTGCTAGTTTCTGGCAAGAGGAAGTGGAGAAGTAAATGTAAAATAATTTAAAGCTTCATTGATTAACATGATTTCAGTTTAAAAAATGAATATATTATTTTAGTGTTGGAGTGAAACCATGTTTTAGATGCTAGCCCCCCATGCTGTGTTGTCACCTCTGCCACTGAATCCAGAGACTTTACAGAGTGACTTGAATCCCACTCAGCCTCTCTCCCACATACCAGGGTGACACCCTGGGGAGAGGGGGCCTTACATAAATGTATAAGTATGCTCACAACAATGTGTTGTTTACTCATGAACCTGCTGCCCCTGAAATTGCAGTGCAACTCCAGCGTGACTTTTACCTGACTGAACCCCCTCTACATCTGAGAGCCAGTGGCAACCTGCCAGGAAGATCCTGGAAGCGTCAAATACCCATGGGTTTTTAAAGGTTCCTCTGTCAATGCAAAAATCTGCTGGGACCAAGCTTTCTCATTTGCTGCCCCAAGGCTTTGGAATGCTGTACCTCCCTAGATTTATTCACATTGTCCCCTCAATTGAAATCTTTAAATCAAAATTGAAGACTTGGTCATTGGCATTTCCTTCTTAGATGACTAACAAATATCTCATAATTGCAAATGGTGTTAATCTTTCTTTCCTCCTTCCCCGTTCACATTTTGCTCTTCCACATTCTCACTTTCTCCTCCACTGTTTTAGCTTAAACTGCTAAACTGCACAGTCATCTTTTTTAAATTAATTTGCCTGTTCCTTCTGAGTTTTGCATTGTGGCATATTCCTAGTCTTCTTTGACTTGTACGCATTGTTTTTCTGTTTTATAATGTTTTGTGCTCACTACCTCCTGTATTACATTATATTGTGTGTACCTTTTCCTCCACTTCACCTCTGAAAAACAAGCCTTTCCTGGTACAAGTTTTAAATAAGCTTTAAATAAATAAAATATCTGACATGGTGCCTCTACCTGGATATGCCCCTGCCCCTAAAAATGTATGCAGAATATTAGCCCCCCCCCACCCAACAGGAAGTAGACCAGCTTTACCAGTCCCAGTAGACTCACCCTACAACAGTAATAATGACAGTGCAAACACTAAGGCAACAACAGTATACAAAAGCAAAATGCAAACAAGGGATGAGGTTTATAATTGAAGGCAGGAACAAGGACCTGGGGAAGGAAGGATAAGGTTTAAACAATCAATAAAACAATCTCACACGGTCCACCCTCCTTCAGTCATACATCAGTTCTTCCCGTATCTGATGCACCACTACTTAGCCCACAGTCCCCAGGGAGCGCCATCAAATTAATTGGTACAGTACTGCACTGTCTAGGTGGAAACACTGCAGGTCCAACACTTGGTAAACAAGGTGACAATCAAAGATAGTGAATAAACAAAATAAGCATACATGCAAATTAAGGTCTTTTGTAATCACAGGCCCGACAGTTGAAATGCTGATCTTCTGCCCAGGCTGTCCCACAAGGCACAGTCCTAGCCCAAAGCATCCAACGCCCTACCAGCCCTAACAAACTACAGTATTTGACTAAAAGTGTTGCAGATCTGAAGCCTCGATCAGTTAGCTGAGGTTTAGCAGACCTCAAAGACCATGAAAGACCTCAGCTGGTGGATGCAGGTCTTGGTGAATACTGAAGCTGCGTCACTGCGGCTGGTTTCTGAATGCTGCTGCTCAGTAGTCACAGCAGCATGTTGCAGGAGTAAGCTGTGATGGTTGGGCCTCAGCCATGCGGGTCTTTATTTCTTAGAAGGGCCTTTTTCTTCCTCTTCTGCCCTGGATGGGGACTTTCTCAATGAAGTGGCTAATGGCTAAGAGCAGTCGCTCTCACAGCTGGTCTCTGCACTCTCATTCTGTATGGGCTCTCTCTGGAACACACTCTCTGTAGGTGGTGGACCCAATCAGTATCAGTTTCTGATTGTCTGGAGAAATATCACCCAACATGGAGCTAGTCTCTTGGGTAACTGCCCCACACCAAACCAAAAGGCTTTTCTCCTTTTCTATTCCAGACAAGAGCTGCTGCGTCTCCTTCACATGCTATAGGTGCACACAGGAAGTCCCTTTTTCTGGTGCAGATCTGCCCAAAGGCAAATCTGGCAAACACTGCTTCTGTAGCAGGTTTTATACTTCTCAACCCAGTCCCCTGGATTGCCTAGTCCCTTTGAGGGGGTGGGCTGAGCAGCAAACTCTCAGCACTGATTGACTGTGGGTTTCCTGGGCAAAATCTATGCCCTAACACACAGAATGCAACTTTGGGCTTCACTACCCATACTGTTAGCACCTTGATGCCCAAATGGTTGCTCTGTGAACCCTGAACACATTTCTTATTAGACCTGGGGGTCAGGGGTTGGCACTTATGGCTGCAGCCATGTTTATTTGAAACCTATGGAGGTGGTTTATGATTGCTTACCAAAAACACCTGGTGGTACATTTAACATTTTCTCAGTCCCTAGTTAAGGATGTATCCACCAGAATGAAGATCAAGGGCCGGGCTCCTCTGCTTGGCCTAAGTGAAGATGCTCACACTGTGTTGCCCAGTCTTCTAAACCTTCAGTCCCTGCATGGGGAGCTCACTTAACAGCACTCGTGCGGCAGGGGGTGCTTTTTTTTTTAACTTTGTTTATCCTCCTTGGCTTTGGGCCAGGCCATGACCTCCTTCCACTTGCTGCCAATGCCCGTATACCATCCTGCCGAGATCCTGCCAGCCACCCATCAGGACCACAAGCACATCCGTGACACACCACTGTGCTGCCCCCCCCCCCCGGCTTACCTCCCAGGGCTGGGCACACCTTCACATCCTTCAGCATTTCTATCTCGCAGACATCTGGCCACCAAGGGTGGAGGTGAAGACTGGTAATGTCCAAGATGGATGGTGGCACAGATCCAGCAATGGATGTGGTGGGCTGGCAGGGACTTCATCTGCCTGAAACTGTGCCTCTATTTTCCCTGTTCCAGATGTCCCACTCACCTGCCAGGAACGCGTAATGGGATAGGCTACCAGGAAGCCCCACCACAGCCAATCTGAGACCTTGCTCCGAAGGCCCCTCCCATAAGCCGCAGATCCCCTGCACCACCACCACCTGTGGTCACCCAGATGGCAGTAAATCAGCAAGATGCAGCACCCCCAGAGGAGGAGAGTGTCCTCTGGGAGGCTCTACAATTCTCCCCTGGCTGGACCTCCAATGGCCCAGGCTTGTTCCTGAACCCAGGTCAGCAGCATCGCAAGCAGCATGAGACAAATGACAGGATGCTTCCCCAACACTCATTTTTTTAACTTAGGGCCTAAATACAGCTATCGTTCTATGCATCTTATAAAAAGATACACACAGACCACTGTATAAATATAACTGAGTGAAATACTATCAGTTAATGTGAACATTATATATTAATAAAAAGGGAACCAAAACCAATAAGTGTAAATACACAAAAATGAGGTAAATCAATTTAAGCAACACCAAAAGTTCAATTTCTTCTGCGATCAGAACAATTGAGGACCTGGAAGGAAACAATAAAATAGAATATAAACAGTGAAATAGAAAACAGAAAAAATAAAAGAGTGTGGATGGGGGATTTGTGGTAATGTTAAAGGAAGGAAAGGAACTCCAGTAAGAAAGGTGAGGGGGTTAGGGATTGGGGTGGGTAGATATAAGGGTGAATAATCGAAGATGAAAGAGGGTAAGGGGTGACAAGGTGTGGGGTTATCAGACAAGATAAAAAGGGGAAAAAAGAGGAGAAAAGAAATTACCAATTCAGACATTTTTTCTGTATGATATGTATATACCAATGTATAAACCCCAGTGGCCCTTATTTTTTATAAATTATTCAAAGTGGCCATTTCTAAGAATTCACAAAAAAGCATGACTGCAGCTATGAATGAGAAAATGTTTTCCCTTCTTATCCTAATAGCTCATTCATCAATAGCTTTAATTAGATCAAACCATGTAAATGCACAGTCTCATATTATAGAGACTTGCTGTACATACCTTGCTCATAATACAACATGAATTAAAAGTTGATCAAGGAGACAGATACATAACACATTGTTGAATATGTTGCCGCCTCTACACACTATCTGCATGTTTGTGTTGCCCGCTTCCCTTGCAGCATCCAGGAAGGAGCACCAGGTTAAAGGCAATGCCAGCAGAAGCCTCTTAACTGGAGTTACAAAACGTCTGAGTGCGGGGGCATGGCCTGCAGACCGGGAAGTGGAAGGGATTGTATGTCTGTTTGGTTCAATTTACGATCCCTTCCCTTTCAACACTTTTAAATTTTCCCTTATTTGCTAAAAAGACTTTCACCGCTGGCCCAGTGGTGCTGAGGGTTGAGGCGCTGGATGCCACACCTCGCACTACGCCGGCGACCCGGAACCAGGGAAGCGAGCCCGGACCGCCGAGTCGCAGGGGAAGGAGAGAAGATTGAGTGTCCAGAGGACTGCTCTCCTCTCCTGGGAGGGAGGGGACCCTAAGGGTCGGAGCTTGATTGCCCTCTGGTGGAGGCCAGGGGCGCAGCAAGTTCCCTATCGCTCAACAGGGGGGTAAAGTGTATGGCGGATGTCGGCAGGGAGGGCCTTGACGTCAGGACGCACACCAACACAGGAACATCGGAAAATCACCCTCTAGGCTCCTGGAAGATGGAGCACTCTAGCGCAGACCCCATAGCCTGCCTGCTTGTCCCGGTCTGGTGCCCTGATGAAACAAAGATGGTTCAGGGGTGTAGGCACCCCATCCCTGTCCCTGCCAAGGGGGGCAATCTGAGGCTACATGGAGGGACTACTGCGGTGCAGGTAGGATGAGGCTGGGGCAGACGCAATTAGTGAATCCCGAGGCAGCGGAGACTAGGGGGCAGGGGAGGAGTATAAACAGCAAGTAGAAAAAAAAGACTTTCACCACAATACAGCAATGGGCTAAGGTATTAAAAAGCCTACTGCTGTATCTTAGACATTTCCTTTAAAGAGCAAATTCTTGTGCGCACCTGTCATCGAGGCACAGGTCAGGGAGCATAGGAAAAACCAGGAGCAATTGTAAAATTCACAAAAGATATTTATTTACACTAGCAGTAACAAAAAAAAATTGTTCAGAATAACTACTTACAAAGGAAGAAACAGCAGATTCATCAGAGTTTTCCTTTAATCTCTGTGCGTCCATCTGCAAGCCACTGCAGCTCTGTCTTTTTATAAGTCCTTGCAACAAACCCCCTTCTTAACAAGCATCCTGTTTTTTTCTAAAATATCCTTGTAAGTATCAGGCAGGTGCTGCTACAACACAGTGTCCCAGACCAGAGGCCCCCTTTTCCACAGCTCTTGCAAATGGCTTAAAAATGCACTCAGGTAACCTCTTGAGTTTACAATAGCTTTTTGCAATCATCTCAAACTATAATTATATACATTTCAAAAATGAACACTATATCATTTCTATACAGAGGGATCCCAATATCAGTTACATTTCCACATAATGATTTGCATATATTTTTATCAGCAGATATGCATGGGAGGGAAAAGACAGAACAGCAAGTGAAGACTGAGAGACAGTGAGACTCAAAGAACTGCAAGACTATTGAGGTGATCAAGTCCTAGGTCTCACTAGAAAATCTGGTTGCGCAACCAGACAGACAAGAGACAGGAAAAGGAAAGAACAGATCCTTGCATTTAAACACTTCCTCCTTAACAACTGGGACAAGATCCTATTCTACCCTGTCACATACACCCACCCCCCAAAGAGGGAACCTATTTTATCAAACAGGCTTCCAAAACTTTCTAGTAATTCCATACTAACATTAGCATCTATCTTTCAGAAATTAAGCACATGTGCAGTATCCTTTTTTCTATAACAGTACAGCACAAAGTGAAGTTTAAACTCATACATTTGTTTTTCAACCTTCAGAACCCTCAATTTCTGATCCATATCTTAACAGAAAATCAGCACTGCTATTTTCTTTACCAGATTTGTGTATCACATTGAATTTAAATGACCATAGTGCCAGGTACCACCTTGTGATTCTGGCATTTTTATCTTTCATTTGGTTAAGCAAACAGAGAGGATTATGAACTGTTATAAGTACAAAGTCAGTTCCTAGCAAATTAAACTTAAGGGAATCCAGGGCCCACTTTGCTGTTAAATATTCCTTTTCAATGGTGAAGTACCTTTTCTCTCTGCCATGCAACTTCCTACTTATGTACAGAATAGGATGTTCTTTCCCATCTATATGCTGACTCAGGACTGCACCTAGGCCTACCTCTGATGCATCTGTTTGTAACAAGAATGGTTTCTAAAAGTCTGGGCTCCTTAAAACAGGGGCTGAACATAATGCAGCCTTAATGGCTTGAAAAGCTTTATCACACTCTGGGGTCCATTTCACATTATTTGGGAATCATTTTTTCGTGAGTTCAGTGAGGGGAGTAGTTAACTCAGCAAAACTGGAATAAATCTCTGATAATAACCAGCCAGCCCTAATAATGACTTGACATGTTTCTTGGTTTTAGGGACAGGGCTGTTAGCTACAGCTTCTATTTTAGAAAAATCTGGCTTAACTTCATTTCCCAATACATAGCCCAAATATCTGGTTTCCTACATGCCCAATGCACATTTGGTAGGATCAATAGTGAGAACTGCATTTTTGATAGCTTGGATAACTGCTCGTAGGTGTTCCAGGTGGCTTTTCCAGTCTGGACTGTATACCACAACATCATCCAGGTAAGCAGCACAATAACCAGTGTGAGGTGATAAAATGATATCCATGTACCGCTGGAATGCAGCTGGTATGTCCACGTAAACCAAATGGCATGGTGGTGAACTGAGAGAATCCAACAGGAGTGGCAAATGCAGTTTTGTCTCTGGATTCTTTAGCTAAAGTATTTACCAGTAACCCTTGGTGAGATCGAGGGTACTGATGTACTTTGCATTCCCCAGTCTGTCCACCAGATCATTTATTCTGGGCATAGGATAACTGTCAAATTCTGACACTTGATTAAGTCTCCTAAAATCAAGGCAGATTCTAACACCCCCTTCTTTTTTGCTTACAATTACCATTGGAGATGACAAAGAACTCCTCGACTCTTCTATGATACCCAATTCTTTCATTTTTTGTATTTCCTTAACCACATCAGCTCTTAACCACTCTGGTAACCTGTATGTCTTTTGTCTAATAGGACGAGCATTCCTTGGCACCGTTACGTGCTCGACCCCTTTTGCTCAGCCTGGTACTGTGGTAAAAGTACTGTTAAATGTCTTTAGCACATTATGAATGTCTGCAGTTTGTTCTGTGGTTAAGGAAACATTCACCTTTACAGCACCAGCAGTTAGTTTGTTCTAGTCTATCATAAGCAACTTCAATATCTTCTTTATCAGTTTCTGGTAAAACTAGTAAAGCAGCTCTTGGCATTTTTTAAACCCATTTCTTCAGGAGGTAAGCATGGTATATCTTTGTAGGATTTTTCCTGTCAGGGGTCTCATCTCATAGTTAACAGTGCCAGTACATCTAAGCACTCTATAAGGCCCTTGCCACTTCATTAACAGTTTATTTTATGTTGTGGGCAACAGTAGCACAACCTTTTCAGATGGCTCAAAAACTTTTTCTTTTACCCCATGGTCATAATAGATCTTCTGCTGGTATTGGGCCTCTTCCTGATTACTATGGGTAATTTCAACATATTTTGCCAGCTTCTTTCTTAGGGCACACATATAAGACATTATATATTCTCCCGGGTCCCATAATATATTCTCCCGGGTCGTGCCTGAAAATAGTCACCTGCTGGCTAGTGCACTTACCCGGTAAACAAAAGCTAAATAAAATAAAATATTACTTCTGAGTGGGATTATCTTCCCACATTTCTGTTATCACATCCAGTGTCCCTCTTGGCTGCCTACCATACAGCATTTCAAATGGTGAAAACCCCGTTGATGCCTGTGGCACTTCTCTGTAAGCAAAAAGTAGGTAATCCAAGTATTGATCCCAATCTTTCCCTTCTCCTTTTACAAAACTTTTTAACATGCGTTTTAGGGTTTGGTTAAAAAGCTCAACAAGACCGTCTATCTGAGGGTGATAGGGGGAGGATCTTATGGCAGTGATACCTTGTAGTCTGTACAACTCCTCAAGTAATGCAGCACCAAAATTACTACCCTGATCAGTAATAAATTTCTTTAGGTATGCCCACTCTGCTGAAAATGTTTGCAACCGCTGCTGCCACTTTTGAAGCTGTGACAGTATGCATTGGAAGTGCGTCTGGGTATTGAGTAGCATAGTCGCATACTACCAGGATAAATCTATTATACATTTTACTTTTGTCTAAAGGGCCAACCACATCCATTGCAATTCTCTCAAAAGGCATATCTATCAAAGGTAGGGGCACCTTGTCTTTTCTAGTGACTGGGGCTACTTTCTGACACTTAGCACAGGAATTACAATAGGTAACAACATCTTCATGATTTGGGGCCAGTAAAGTATATACAGCAGTCTGGCAGAGTCAGTCTCCTGGTAGGCCCAGCCATAGGACTATAACCAATTGTTGGTAGCCTGTGACATTGGCACCTGAATTATGCCACTGTCTGAAACGGTGATGCGATGTGGGCAAAGGGGAAGGTGACTGGATGTGGTGGGGTGGGCGACTGTAGTGACAGGATGTCGCTATATGTACAAGCACTGGGGGAGCGAGCACAGCAAGCATGGCCTGAGGGGGGCGAAGGGGATGTAGGGGGTGGCGCTGCGGTTGGCTACCGAGCTGCGCCATGGCAGCGGGGGTTGGCCTCCGCTTGCAGTGCGTGGGGTTCCGGGTTCGGGTCTGGGTCCGGGCTCTACTGCAGTTTTGTTGTGCCTGGCCAGAAACTTGTTTTTTGCTTTGGCCCCCTCAACATACCCCCTGGGTTGAGAATCCTTAAGTGGAAGTGCGGGTGAGTGAGAGCCCCGCATGGGGTGGGAGTGCAGTCCCCACAGAAAGCAAGTGATTTAAGTCCCTGGCACCATTCTTCAGAAGCGCCGAGGATGTCAGGGTGGCAAAATTGTTTTCACTGCCCTGACATCGCGATAATGCGAGTCGCCATTCAGCGCTCACCATTATCACATAGAACCCCAATTGTTCTGTCTGTTCCTGTGTCTGAGGTTTAACCTAAACTCTGTACAGTAACCCATTACATTTTTTAAACATTGGTCCACCCCATTTTGGTTTCACCCCAGCTGCTTAAAATAACCCTGGAGAGAAACATCATTAGCTTGCTCTGAAAGAAAATCACAATCAGTTATCAGCTTAGTTTCAACATTTTCATATTTTGACCCTTCATGTCCATCAGTCATTTGTTGCCACAGTTTCTTCAGTCATCGTCTTTCTTTCCTGGATTGCTGGATCTTGGAGCTGTGCTCAAACAAGTCCGAATCAAAATCACTGAAAGGAAAAGTGTCCCCACCATCTGAAATGTTCTATGCCTGAGCTCTTGTCACCACAGCTTCTGAAACATCAGGATTTACTCCTTCTTTGATTACTCAGTAAATCCAGGAAAGTAATTTCCAATAATCACAGGTATAGGTAACTTAGGTACTACCCCCACTTTCATTTGTTGCGACACACCCTTAATGGTCAGAGTCACTTGGGTGGTGGGATAGTATCGAGTGTCCCTGTGGATGAAGATGATACCAGTACCTGGTCCTTTTGTACAGTGTTTTCCAGGCACTTCAACATGCACTAGGGTCTGTCTGCTTCCCAAATCAATTAGTCTGTCTACAGTCTTATCCCCCACCTTCACATCTGTTAAGTACTTGCCCCAATTTGCCAAGGACAAATCTGCTCCAGTGCCACTCTCCTTATTACGGCAGTTTCTTGCCATATGGCCTGGCTTATTACAGTTATAGCAAATAACATCTTTGGGCACAGATTTGTTACCCCCACCAGAGTTCTTATTAGACTTGGAGTTTAAATGGGAAAAAGAGTGTCTTACCAGTGCTTGGCTGTTACTTCACTGCTGTGGCGTCTGTCTGGCCATTTGGTAGTCCTCGGCCAAAGAAACAGCCTTTTCCCCACTTTCTGGTCGGTGTTCCTTTACCCAAATCTGCACATCTGTAGGCAGGATGTTGATGAATTGCTCCACTGCAAATCTGTCGATGATCTTTGGGACTGTTTTGCCCTCTAGTTGGAGCCATTTTATCAGGAGTTCTCTGAGTCAGATGAAGGCTCCTCAAGGATTGTCGACTGAGTTATACTTCAGAGATCGAAATCTCTGCCTGTAGGTCTCTCCTGAGATGCCATGCCTTTTCAGGATTTCACTTTTCACCAGGTCATAGTTTTCTGACTGTGCAGTGTCCATATTGCTGTAGGCAAGTTGGGCTTTCCCCATCAGGTAGGGTACCAGTCTGATTGTCCACTGCTTCTTTGGCCATTGGCGGTCTGTGGCAACTCTTTCAAAAGTTGTCAGGAATGCCTCAATATCATCCGAGGGACACAACTTTGCAAGTTTAATGACTTTTAAGTTGCTTGTGTTTTGTTGCTCATCTGGGTCTGTGTCAGATCCTCTGCCTTTGATAGTTTGCAAGGCATCTGGCCATCGCTGCTCCTATTGCTGCATCTCTTCGCTCCTCTGTGCTTCTAATAGTTGAATCTCTTTTTCTCTCTGCTTCTCTGTCTCTTTTTGTTGTATAGCCCACCATTTGAAAAAGTCCATCAGGCTTTCAGGTTCTGTCACTTCCTGTTCTTTTTCCATAACTTGTGGTGGCTGTAAAATCTCAGCTTGGACGTCTGTCTCTGCTAGTGTAGCCAGTACCCAAGCAAAAAACACCAGGCTTAGAGTATGCGCAGCGTAAATCCCACTTAGGCTGACACCATCAGTCGTCAAGGCACAGGTCAGGAAGCATAAGAAAAACCAGGAGCAGTTGTAAAATTCGCAAAAAATATTTATTTACACTAGTAGTAACATAAAAAAAAAACTTGTTCAGAATAACTATTTACAAAGGAAGAATAAACAGCAGATTCATCAGAGTTTTCTTCAATCTCTGTGTGTCCATCTGCAAGCCATTGCAGCTGTGTCTTTTTATAAGTCCTTGCAACAACCCCCCTTCTTAACAAGCATCCTGTTATTTTCTAAAATGCCTTTGTAAGTATCAGGCAGGTGCTGCTAGAATACAGTGTCCCAGAACAGAGGCCCCTTTCCCACAGCTCTTATAAAGGGTTTAAAAAATGCAATCAGGTAACCTCTTGAGTTTCTTATAGCTTTTTGCAATCATCTCAAACTATAATTATATACATTTCAAAAATTAGCACTATATAATTTCTATACAGAGGGATCCCAATATCAGTTACATTTCCACATGATGATTTGCATATATTTTTTATATCAGCAGATATGCAAGGGAGGGAAAAGACAGAACAGCAAGTGAAGACTGAGAGACAGTGAGATGCATAGAACTGCGAGACTGTCAGGGTGATCAAATCCTAGGTCTCAAGAGAAAATTTGGTTGCGCAACCAGACAGACAAGAGACAGGAAAAGGAAAGAACAGATCCTTGCATTTAAACACTTTCTCCATAACAACTGGGACAGGGTCCTATTCTACCCTGTCACAGCACCCAGATGATCATTTTTGCCTAGAGGACAGGCATTAGAGTCTTTTCCCAATTTGAGATCAATCTCTAGGTTAAGGGCTTCTATTCCCATCTTCACAAAACAGTTATTACATTTTGTTGCTACTCCTAAGCCCAATGGTATATTTTGTCCATTAATTACACATGGCTTGGGGAAATTCACAGTTACCTGATTGTTTTATTTCTTCATAATTTTTCATTCTTTTGGTTCATCTTTATTTTAATTTCCAATCAGAGTTTTGTAATAATCTTGTTTTAACAATTTTATTTCTTTGAATAATTGTATTGTATTTGTTGATAGTGATCCCCACACATCGGACTGTTAGATTTTTTTAGCTAGGGTCCACAGTTTATAGCTTTTTTTTTAAGTTATTAAATTTAGACTTACACCAGGGGTCATTTGTTATTTTTACCTTTTTCTTTCTTTCTTTCTTTCTGGGATGTGTTTATTACATATTTGCATAAAGTCATGGTAAAAAATAATCCCAAATATTGCTAGCTGTAGGTATAAACTCTAATGTTGACCAGTGTAGTCTCAAAATGCCATAGGAATAAGGCATAACCAAGATTTTTATATGCATTATAGGTGACACATTTGCTGGCAACTACACGTCTTTCTTTGATTCGAATGCTAAAGATAGTTTGATGGTTTCTAATGCTGTCTGAGAGAACACCAGCCAGCTTATAATCATCCTGATTATTTGTAAAAATTAAATCAGTTATCGTGGTGCTGCTAGGTCCTTGTGATTTATACGTGTTGGTTCCTCAGTAATTTGTGTCAGCTCCAGATTTACCTGAAAATCTTTTAGAGGGTGGATATTACTGATAGCTTGCAAAGTTACATTAAAATACCCCATGATGAGAAGATCATGTGAGGATTTGAACTTGGATAGAGCATTCTGGAGAATATTAAAAACTTCAGGGTTTACTTTAGGGGGCCAATAAAGATCCATAAACAAGAATTGTTTTACAGAAATGTAACTTCTAAACTAAATTATTTCTAAACCCTCAATCTTTGAGGTTAACTTTATTTCACTTGCCACCAAACTACTATTTCCATAGATAAGTATCCCACCTCCTTTTTTTAAATCTATCAGTAGTCTAGAAGCCTTCAGTATTGATAAGATAGCAACATAGAAACACAGACAATGACAGCAGAAAAAGACCAATGGCACATCCAGTCTCCCTGAGTTCCCAGTCTAACCCTAGGACCTACTGTCCATCCAAGGTCCCAGCCTTCCCCCTCTTCCCACCATTCTCCTTCCCGATTCTGTCACCCTGAGTGACCTCTATACCTTTCACTCTGTCCCAAGTGTGCTTCGAACCATCAGCTGTTTTAGCACCCACTACTTCAGCTGCTAGACTGTTCCATGGCTCCAACACCCTTTCTGTAAAATAATACTTCATCATACCCCTCCTGAACCTCCCTCCTGTCAGTTTCCTCTTATGCCCTTGTGACCTTGAACTAACAGTCAAGCTAAATAGTTCCTCACAGTTCACCTTGTTAAATCCTTTTCGGAACTTTAGAGTCTCTATCATATCTCCCTCTCCCTTCTGGTCTCCAGCAAATGCATGTTCAGTGCCTTGAGGTGCTCCACATAAGGGCTGTACCATGCTGGTTCAACATCCTTTATGTCAACTGGCATCTCGCTGACAGGAATCATGTCGACCGCAAGTTGCAGTCTGCATGATTCCTGTGTGTCTCCCGGTCCTGTTTTTTTATCGGTGGGGCTTACCTGAACCCCATGTGGGGGCTCTACCCGCCCCATCTTTAGGATTCTCAACTCCAGTCAGAGTTGATTCAGCGTGGGGGTGCAGGACCGGGAGACAGCACACCCCTGTCTCAGGCACACCAACACAGTGACCTGTCAGCAAAGTGTCGATTTTGCCGACAGGTGTGCATTTCGCTGTGTTGGCTTTGCCATAAGGGTGGCATATCCCTCATAAGACCTGCCCGGTTGGCCCTGCATCATTTTTGTTACCCAGCGCTGCACCATCTCCAGCCTGTCCCTATCCTTCCTGAGGTGAGGGCTCCAGAACTGCTTGCAGTACTCCAGGTGTGGACTCACTAAAGATCTCCCTCTTCTTCCTGCTATCAGTACCCCTCCCTATACACCCCACCATCCTTCTTGCCTTACCATAGGCCTTGTTGCACTGACTTGATTGCTTGAGGGTATCACTGATGATAACTTCTAGGTCACATTCCTCAGCCATAGTGTTAAGACTCACCATACCCATCCAGTACTCTGTCCTGGGGTCTTATTCCCTAGGTGCATCACTTTGCACTTTTTGGCGTTGAATTTCAACTGTCAAACCTTAGACCACACTTCTAGATTTTATAAGTCACTTTGCATTTCTCCGATTCCCTCAGCACTATCTACTCTCTGACAGAGCTTAGTGTCATCTGCAAAGAGACACAGAAAGCCCTGGATACCTTGTCCAATGCTGCTGATGAACATATTGAAGAGGACCAGGACAGATCCCTGAGGCACCCCATTTATAAACTCCCTCTCTTCTGATTTGACCCCATTGACCACAACCGGCCTCTGTTGCCTACCCTTTAGCCAGTTTCCTACCCAGTTAACTATGTCCTTAGCTGCACCCAGATCCTCCATCTTCTTCAGTAAGCATCTGTGGGGCATTGAGTTGAAAGCCTTGCTGAAGATGAAATAGAGCAAATCCTTAGCATTGCCTCTATCCACTTCCTTCACCACTCAATCAAGGAAAACTATAAGGATTGTCTGCCAGGACCTCTCTGCCAAAAGCCCATGCTTATTACTATCCTGGAGACCATTGTTCTCCAGGTAGTCCACAAGGTCTTCTTTGATCAGTGACTCCATCAACTTCCCTGCAATGAAGGTCAAACTGACAGGTCTGTAGTTCCGTGCATGTTTCTTGTCCCCACCTTGTGGAGTAGAATGATGTCCGCCACCATCCAGTCCTTCGGAACTACTCCCATTCACAGTGAGCAATTGAATAGTCCTACCAGGGGTTCAGCCAATTCTGCTACCAGTACCCTGAGTATCCTCAGATGCAACCCATCTGGTCCGGGGTCTAATTTATCTTTATGGCGTCTAGCCCTTTCTTGACACTGTCACTTGTAAATATTGGCTGCCTCGTCTCTGGGACCCCCTTATTGGCCACTTTGATGCCACTCTCAGACAAGTGCCTGCCTTCCTCCCTGGTGAAAACTGAGCAAAAATAATCATAAAGGATGACAGTTTTTTGCCTATCCTTTTCTATCACCTTACCAACCTCGACATCCTAATGATTCTCCCTTGTTTCTTTCTTTTTTCCCCACTAATATATCAGAAGAAATGTTTTTCTCCACCCTTGACCCCTTCTGCAATACATAGCTCTGTGTCTGATTTGCCTCCCTCACAGTCCACTTTGCCTCCTTATTACTCAGCAAATATTCTCCCCATTTTTCTTGTAGAAGGCCTTTTTCTTAGCTCCTACTGCTTCTCTGGCTTTTGCCAAGAACCATAACGGTCTCTTGAACTTATTTCCTTTGGTTACTGTTCTCATGCATAAATTAGATGCCTCAAGAATGATTACCTTTATTATCCCCATCTCTCTTCCACCCACATCTAAACTGTCTACCCTGACTAAGTTTTCCCTGACCAGTTCCCTCAGCCTGTTGGAGTCTGCCCTCCTAAAATCAAAGACTTCAGCTCTTAGTTGGTCACTGTTCTCTAGTGGCTTCCTTACTCTCACTGCTACTACCAACTCCAAGTTGGTACGCAGCCAATCGAGAATGACAGCCTGCCTGGTGGGTTCCTTAACTAGCTGCACCAGCAGACAGCCCTGGCGTGCATCCAGCAAGGTCTGACTTCCGATGCTCCTGGCCACCAGAACATTCTGATTGATGTCCAGCAGGTTCAGATCACCCACTATCAATACCTTCCCCTTTGCTACGCCCCTTGCGTGTTCTTCCTTAACTTCTACTGAAGGAAAGGACTGAGGAATACCTTGTTTCCAGTGGTCTTCAGGATCCAAAGCAGCATGGGTTCACGGGGGGAGGTCTAGCCAGACAAACCTGATCAAATTCTTCGACTAGGCAACCAAGTAAGTGGGGATCAAGGTGGAGTAGTTGACGTGGCCTACCTGGACTTCAGTAAAGCCTTCAACCCTGTTCCACATAGAAGACTGGTGAGTAAGCTGAGAAGCCTGGGAGTAGGTTCTAAATTAGTAAGATGGGTAGAGAGCTGGCTGGACAATAAGAGTCAGACAGTGGTGGTAAATGGTGTCCACTCTGGAGAGGGCAAAGTGACCAGTGGGGTGCCACAAGGTTCAGTACTAGGCCCAGTCCTCTTCAATATCTTTATAAGTGACATTGCAGAAGAACTAGAAGGGAAGGTATGCCTGTTCATATATGACACAAAAATCTGCAACACAGTAGACACACCGGGGGGGGAGAGGGGGTGGAAAGAATGAGAGAAGATTTTAAAAAGTTTAAAGAATGGTCAAGGGTTTGGTAGCTGGACTTCAATGCAAAAAGTGTAAAGTCATGCGCTTGGGGCACAGAAACCTGGGGGCAATGCATCAGTTGGGAGAAGAAGTACTAGCAGTCCCAAAACAGGAAGTGGCCTGGGATAATAATTTCTGATGACCTGAAAGTAGCTAAACAATGTGACAAGACAGTGGGTAAGGCTAGCAGGTTGCTCAGATGCATAAGCAGGGGTATCACCAGCAAAAAGAGGAGGTAATAATGCCCCTGTATAGATCACTAGTGAGACCCCACCTCGAGTACTGTGTCCAGTTCTGGAAGCCCCACCTCCAAAAGGACATAGACAGGGTAGAGGCGATACAAAGAAAGGCAACCAAAATGGTGCAGAGCCTGCATCAGAAGCCCTACAAAGAGAGGCTTAGGGAATTAAATATGTACTCCCTAGAAGAAAGGAGTGAAAGGGGGGATATGATAGAAACATTCAAATGCCTCACAGGTATAAACAAGGTACAGGTAGGGAACATCTTCCAGAGAAAAATATGCTCGAGGACAAGGGGTCACACTGTGAAGCTGGAGAGGGGAGGCTGAGAGGAAATGTGAGGCGGTACTTCTTCACTGAAAGGGTGGTGGATGCTTGGAACAGTCTCCCAGTGAAGGTGGTGGGGGCTGAAACAGTTACAGAATTCAAGAAAGCATGGGATAAACACAAGGGGCTCTTAGAAGTAAGGCAAGGGGCGTGCAAACTGGAGACCGAGTAGGGTCTGCGGTGGCACTGTAGGTAGGGGAAAAAATGGCAGACTAGGTGGGCCAAGAGGTCCTTATCTGCTGACAACTCCTATGTTTCTCTGTTTCCCCAAGCTCTCGGTCCCTCTCTTTCCCTTGTCTTTATAAGTAATATTGCAGAGGGACTGGAAGGAAAAGTATGCCTCTTTGCAGATGACACAAAGATCTGCAACAAGGTTGATACACAAGGAGGCGTGGAAAGGATGAGAAGGGACTTGGCAAGGTTGGAGGAATGGTCAGAAGTATGGCAGCTTGGATTCAATGCAAAGAAGTGCAAAATAATGCACCTGGGAAACAAAACCCGGGGAAGATTACACAATGGGGGGAGGTAGTAACAACAACAAAAATGGAAAGGGACCTGGGGGTAATCATGGTAGGGAGGTTTGGGGGGATACTGGGATGTATAGGGAGAGGCATCACCAACAGAAAACAGGAAGTTGTTATCCCTCTGTACAGACAGTTGGTGAGACCCCATCTGGAGTACTGTGTCCAGTTCTGGAGACCCCATCTCCGCAAGGACGTAGACAGGATGGAGGCAGTTCAGAGGAGGGCAACTAAAATGGTGCAGGGTCTGCAAGAGAAGCCATGTGAGAAGAGACTAAAGGAGCTTAATATGTATACCCTTGAGGAAAGGAGGGAGGGGGGGACATGATAGATACATTTAAGTACCTCTGTGGAATCAACAACGTCCAAGAGGGTAGCATCTTTCAGAAAAAGAGATGTGCAAGAACAAGGGGACACAATCTGAAGATAGAGGGGGGGACGGCTCGGGGCAATGTGAGGAAGTATTTTTTCACAGAGAGAGTAGTGGATGCATGGAACAGCCTTCCTGAGGAGGTTGTGGGGTCTAAAACTGTGGGAGAATTCAAGAATGCACGGGACAGACATAAGGCAATTTTTGTGGAGGGTAGGCAGAAATAGGCTGTTGGTTAAATAGGATCTGCAGCTTATCTATAGGTAGGGAAATGGGCAGACTAGGTGGGCCAAGCAGTCCTTATCTTCTGTCAAAATCTGTTTCTATGTTTCTAGAGGTCTATAGATTACGCTCGAGCATAGTTTCTTGCCTGAGGCTGCATTGGGTTGTACCTACAGTGACTCTGTCTCCCTATTATTACAACAGTGCAATGCACCCATCCTCCACCACTTCAATGCCATCCCTGACATAGAGGGCTACTCCACCCCTCTACCTCTTTCTGTATCCCTTCTGAATAATGAGCACCAAGAAACTGTCATGACTCAGTCATTATTTCCTGTAGTCCTCGTTTCCGTGATGGACACAAGATCAACCTCAGTGTCTGCTATCAGTGCCTGTAGCTCACTGACTTTATTACCCAGGCTCTTGGCATTAAGGCATACTCCCTTCCATCTGACCCCTGACCCCACTTTCTTATTTCCCAGTCTATGACCCTTGTGTTTCCTGTGTTCTCTTAGCCACTTGTTTTCTTGGCGTTTGCACACTTTGCGTTCCCACTCACTGCGTTCCCCCTCACTAAGCTCCCCTTCACCCGGCCCAGACTGTACCTCATCCCTCTTTATACCTGCTGAGCTGACACTAGCCCCAAAATGTGGGAGTGTACTAGCTAGGATCCCTTTTTATGTTGTCTTGTGCATGCGCAAGCAACATCTTGTGGTAGTAGGAGAAATGCAGAGGTGTGTCAGTGTTGGTGAATGCAGGGCACGCTTTAGTAGGTGAGTCCCTCATTCTCCAATGAGCCAGCATGCTAGCGCTAACACAAGTTTATGCAAAGTGCCACCAACTTAAAATAAATGTGCCACTGCAATCCGAGACAAGCTCATCATGCAGCAGCACAGATGGCACACCTCCCCACGTACCTTGCCTAATGAAAAATTTCAGTAAACATGGCAGTGGCTCCTGCCATCTGCCACACAATACCAAAAGAAAGCCGACTTCAGGGGTGCCCAGTTCCCCTGTCCACATGTCCACCCCCCCCACACACACACACAGATTGTGTGGCACACTGGGAGCCTACACCAGTATGCCTCTGTTTAACAGAAAGTCGACCACATCGGCAAGTTCCTGCCCCCGCCCCACCCCCATTGTGTGGCACACTGGGAGCCCACCCCAGTGTGCCCAACATTTGTTTTATTTAACCTGTAAAGAAAGAAAACCATCCCGTGGTGCAGTGTCCTTTTTTTTAAATGTTTTTTGTACCTGAAAAATAAAGCAGTCCATTGTCCTCGGCCTCCCCTCCCCAACCCACCCACCCTCTACGCACCCCACCTCCTAACACCCCGCCCCTCACCCCCATACTACCTCTAGAAGGCCAGTGCTGCGATCATCAGTGGAGCGGGAATATGTCTGCACTCTTCAAAGCCGAACTGCAAAAATGAAGAAATTCCAGTAAGCTGTATAATGGCATAAATGGAGGGGGTTCAACTTAGGTGGATATCTCAGCCATTTTTTTGAATTTTGGCTCCAAATTTTCAACATGGGGTTCTTGGGACCCCACCTCACGAACACATGCACTGTTATCTCATTATTTGGTCCTGAAAGGTCACTTCATGGTCACTGTGCAGAATCACTTTTCGGGACCAGTTAACAAAATGACAGTGCCACTGTTCATGAGGTGGGGTTCCAAAAAGCCTATGCTGCAAATTTGGTGAAAAAATTGTAAACAATTACTGTGTTACGAGCATGTGTTGCGCAGTTTCTACACACGCTCATAACTTCAACAATCTTTAATATTTTCAATCCAGATTTTCAACATTGCCATTTTTTTCACACCTCCTTATGAACAGTATAGCTGTCATTTTTTACATCCAGCCCGAAATGTGTTTTTGCACATGTGGCGCACTATGGCGCGGTCACTATGAGAAATCAATGTTTGGGACAGAGTAACAAAACAACAGTAACACTGTACATGAGCGGAGGTCCCAAAATGGCTATGTTGAAAATTTGGTTAAAAATATCCCCAAAATAATTGCGTTACGCATGTGCGTTGCCAGTTTCTACATACGCTCATGACTTCAATTTTCATATTTTCACTCCAGATTTTCAATATTGCCATTTGTTACACCTCCTTATGAACAGTATAGCTGTCATATTTCACATCCTGCCCAAAATGTGTTTTCGCACCTGTAGCGCTAAATGGCTGTCACTGTGGCAAATCAATGTTCGACAGAGTAACAAAATCACAGTGACACTGTTCATGAGCGGAGGTCCCAAAATGCCTATGTTTAAAATTTGGTTAAAAAATCCCAAAATAATTGCATTACTGGTGTGCGTTGCGCAGTTTCTACACACTCTCATGACTTCAATTTTTCATATTTTCACTCCAGATTTTCAACATTGCCATTTTTTTACACCTCCTCATGAAGAGTACAGCTGTCATTTTCCAAATCCGGCCCAAAATGTGTTTTCACACCTGTAGCGCCAAATGGCGCAGTTGCTGTACAAAATCACCTTTCAGCTAACGAACTGATAGGGTCACTGTTCATGAGGTGGGGGTCACAAAAAGCCCATGTTGAAAATTTGCAGTGAAAATACCAACAAACGCCCGGGGTGTTAGAGTTTCCAACCATAACGCCCCACCCTGTAGAGACTGACAGGCATCAGGGGTGTGACTTGGGATTGTTGGCTGTAATGCTCACGCCATTCCACCCCAACCCCCACACTGCAGCCAGTAACAGGCATCGAGGTGTGCCTTGGCGTCTTCAGCCCCAAAGCTCACCCCATTCTCCTATACTGCACCCATCTCAGCATATTTCCTTATGAAATGGGGTGAGCATAAGGCCCGAAGACCTCAAGGCACACCGCAACACTTGGTGTCTGCAGAGTAGGGTACGGTGAAATGGCATGAGTTTTATGGCCGACGACCCAAAGGCACACCCCAATGCCTGTCAGTCTCTGCAGGGTGGGGGTGGGGTTGGCGTCAGTTCACTACTTCACTGCCGTTCCTATTATGCATCTCTCTAACTCCTGCACTACCAATGCCAATGCCAGCAAGACAACATTCGGCATGGTTTCTTAGCCCCAATCTCCCCCCGCAGTCCGTCTAAACATTCGCTATAGACATCAAGCTTCTGCCCCAGCGTGCAGGCCACTTCTTTTGTCAGGTGGAGTCCATCACCCTTGAAGAGCCTCCTGTCCAAGAAATGTCCCCCCCAGTCCACTACAAAGTGGTACCTCTTTTCCTGACACCACTCCTGAAGCCACCCATTAAATTCCTCTGTCTCGTCCCTCCTAACTCTGTCCTTCTTCCCCTCCCTGAACCCACAGGGAGGACCCCAGAAAAGGCCAGGGAGGCCGAGTGTGCTGTCAATCTGTCCCTCAGTCTTCAAAAGTTCTGCTTTACCATCTATATAGACTGGTTAACCACATCACTGGTACCCAGGTGTATCAGCACCCGCAGCTCCCTCTCTGCCATCCTCCCTATCCTGTTTCTGTCATGGATGGCTGACACACCTTAAAGGCTCCTGACCATCCCCCTCCCTACTAATCCCCCCTCCCACCACCCTCACCACACCCCTAATGATTGCATCCCCAAACACCAGGACTCTCCTGGTAGACTTGCTTCAGCTCATCCCTTTGGGTGCCATCATGTTGCCCTGCCCCCACCACCAACTGACCTAGAGTCCCCCCTCCCAGTGGAGTCAAGTACCTGAGTCACCTCTAGAGAAGCAAAATGATTTGCCATCTGGATGGTGTTGAGCCGGACAATCTCTCTGTAGCTAACACTGCCTCCTTTCCCCCCCCCCCTCCACCACTCTCCACTCTCCTGGGCCAGTGGGCCTCTGGGGAACTGGAGGAGGTGGGGCGGTCTCCAGTTGAGCTGATGATGCAACTGAGACATTTCTACCCTTGCTGCCATCTGCATCAACCAGTACCTTAGAGTTTAATTATGTCTCAGTTATAATTAGCAGGTCTGGTTTGAATTTTAGTGAGCACTCCCTAACCTGATCCATTTTTGGAATGCACTTCATAGACTGAAGTGTGCAATATTAAACCCCCCTTCAAGTAATATTTCAGCTGTTAAATCATTACTACTTAAGGGACCAGAGTTTGGACATACATCTCCACATATTAGTAGAAATCAGAAAATGGTTCACAGTGCTGTTCAGTTTTCACTTTGGTGCAGCTGACTTTGAAGGGCAGTGCAGGCTTTTAAGTCAGTTAGCCCTGCCACTGAGTGGGCCCCACTGAGTGATGGCCCAGCCTCAGTGTCAGTGGCTCAGCAGGTAGCACACTTGCCTCTGAGGCTAGAAGATCAGAGGGTTGTCAGAGGGCTGTGGGTTCAATTCCCATACCTGACAATTGGGTTGTTAGAGGGCTGTGGGTTCAATTCCCACACCTGGCACTTGCGTTAATATCCCAATACTTACACTGTGGTGCAGCATTAGGGGGATGCTGCACTTCTGAGGTGCTGTCTTTCGGATGAGACGTTAAACCAAGGTCCCATCTGCCTGTTCTGGTGGTAGTTCAGGTGGATGTTAAAGATCTCATGGCACTTATCGAAAATAGTAGGAGAAGTATTTATTTACAGATCAAAACAAACATAGAGTTTAACAAACAAAGAAAAAACAATCACATTTATATTCTCACAACTTTTTCCTTACTTTACTTATCTAACCTGAACCAGCTATTACAATCTACTGTATTACCCTAATCTGTCACATTTTCCCATAGTTTCTTCCCATTTTCCCCAAACACAGTGCAGTCTTCTTGGTATACTTTATCAAGTTCATCCTGTACTTTACATAATAAGTCTTGTACAGTCACATCTTGGTTTTGTAAAACTCTTTGACATCTGACTTGCCAAATACACCATTTTAAAATTGCTAAGTTGACATATACTGTATGTGTGTTCCATTGTTCCCACTCTTCTGATAATTGCCCATATATTAAAGTATTATATGACATTTTCTTGAACACCTCCATGTTCCAAAAACTGGCCAATTTCTCCCAAAAATCCTTTATAAAGGAGCATTCACAAAACAGATGCTCCATACTTTCTTCTGTCATACCGCAGTTTATTTCTGCACAAACTCTTTCTTCCTTCTTTTTATGTCTTTGATTACCCTTTACGTTTAGTTTCCCATGACTACAAAGCCATATTGTTTCTTTCATTTTCCTCGGTGTTCTTTTTTCCAGGGTGGTGTCCAAAATTTTCCTTATGTCTAGTCCCTCTTCTACTTGAAAGACTGGTTCTACAGTACATAGTAGTTTTTCTCTACTATTCTCCTAGATGCTTGTTTCCTATTTTTCCTTAAAAGAAGGTCCACAGTAATCCCCCATTGTGTCATGTATTTCCTACATATTTCCATGTAAGATGGGACTTCTTGCCTCCCTTTTATGTTCCCTTTTACCCCAATGTTTTTAAGTATTATTTGGCTCCACCTTTGGACCAGGTTTCTCCATATCACCCCCTCACCCTTAATGAAGGTATAACATTTGCATAAATAAATATACTCAGAAAAAACACTATTGGATGGATCATATTTAAACCCCCCTCCTTCACTGCACGGTACGTATGCCCTCTTTTAATAGGGTTTAACCTCGAACCCCGCAACATTTGAAAAAACAAACCAAAAATCTTTGTCTGCATCTTCTGTGCTATAGAAAATATGTAAGCTATATGTAAAAATGTAGGTATAATAAAAGTTTTCAGCATATATCTTCACTTCTCCCTGGTCATGCTCCAGGCCTTCCATCTGTCTATTTTCCCTTTTGCTATCTTATACTTCTTTCCCCAGTTTCTTTCTGCTACCTCTTCACCCCCATAGTCAACCCCTGAAAGATTTATATACCCTTGAGTTACCTCTAAAGCCCCTTCTGCCTGTCTATTAACATCCCCTAAAGGGTAAATTTTACTTTTACCTGTATTTATTTTAATCCCTGTATAGCCACTGTTTACTGTAAAGAGCTCCAGCATCTTTTGCCCTGATTCTTGATCTTTAATCAGAATAATACTGTCATCTGCATATGCACATGTTTTCCGTAATCCTTCTGATCCTCATTTTATTTCCTTTACTCCTTTATCATTCCCAATGCACCTGAGCACTGGATCCAACTAGTATACATACATTAGCGGGCTTAGGGGACACCCCTGCCTCATCCCATTTTTAACATACATGGGTATCCCTAAATGGCCGTTTATCATTGTGCATACATGTGCCTCTGTACAGTATACAGTGTCTTTATTAAATTAACCAACCTTAGTGTAAAATTATATATTTCTCAAACATCCCATATATACATACAAACACAGAAACATAAAAGTTGATGGCAGATAAGGTCCGCAAGACCCATCCAGTCTGCCCATTTCTTTTTCTACCTTATGAATGTGCCATCAGCCTTTGCTCTGTCAATGGCCTATCTATTCATACTCATCTGTATTGCTTCCTTATGCCTAGCCCAAGCCTGTTTGAAGCCCTGCACTGTATTCGTATCCACCACTTCCTAAGGTAGACTGTTCCATGTATCCACCACCCTTTCTGTGAAAAAGAGCTTCCTCACGTTACCCCTTAATCGGCCTCCCTCTAATCTCATGCTGTGTCCTCTTGGCCTGCTGTTCTTCTTATATTGAAACATGTTAGACTCTTTTCACCTTGTTAATGCCCTTAAGATGTTCGAATGTTTTGATCATATCACCTCTCTCCCTCCCTCCTTTGCTCTAGGGTATACTGTACATATTGAGCTCCGTTAATCTGTCCTCATATGTTTTCTGATGTAGTCCCTGCACCATTTTGGTTGCCCTTCTCTAGACTGCCTCAGTTTTGGTTAATGTCCTTGTGAAGGTGTGGCCTCCAGTGCTGCATGCAGTACTCCAGATGGAGCCTAACCAGTGTCTTGTAAAGAGGGATTATTACCTCCCTCTTACGACTTGTGATACCCCTACTAATACACCCCAACATCCCCCTAGCCTTACCTACTGCTTTAGTGGTCTGCTTGGATGATTTCAGGTCATCTGCAATGATGATGCCCAAGTCTCTTTCTTCCCTTGTGACTGCCAGCAACTCCCCTTCCAGCCTATAGGTGGCTTCAGGGTTTCTCTTCCCTATGTGCATGATCTTGCACTTCTTTGCATTAAACTCCAGTTGCCACTCTTCCGACCATTTTGCTAGTTTATCCCGATCTCTTCTCATTCTGCCCACCCCATCTAGATCATCTACTCTGTTGCAGATCTTGGTGTCATCTGCAAACAGACAAACGTTACCCTCCAGTCCATCTGCAATGTCTCTGATGAAGATATCGAAGAGGACTGGCCCCAGGACTGATCCCTGAGGTACCCCACTTGTGACTTGCATCTCTTCTGACTGTATACCGTTTACCACCACTCTCCTGTTTTCTGCCTGTCAACCTGTTTGCCACCCAGCTGACCAACTTCTGACCCACCCCAAGCCTACCCAGCTTATTAAACAATCTTCTATGTGGAACAGTATCAAAAGCTTTGCTGAAATCAAGGTAGGCGACATCAACTGCTCCCCCTTGGTCCACCACTCTGGTTACCCAGTCAGAGAAATCTATGAGATTAGTTTGACAGGACCTTCCTTTTGTAAACCTATGCTATCTTGGATCCTGTGCTCCTATGGATTCCAGGTGTTACACTATCCTTTCCTTAAGGTGTGCCTCCATAATCTTGCCCACTACTGAGCTAAGACTGATTGGTCTGTGGTTCCCTGAGTCCTCCCTGCTACCAGTCTTGTGGAGCGGGATCACATGAGCCCTTCTCCAGTCTTCTGGGACCTCTCGTGTGCTCAGAGACCTCTCCTGTGCTCAGAGACTCACTAAACAGTTCTGATAATGGCTGTGCTAGTTCCACCCTTAGCTCCTTTAGTACCCTGGGATGTATGCTATCAGGTCCCATTGCCTTGTCCACCCTGAGCTTATCGAGCTCTTGTAGGACCCTTTCTTTTGTGAAGGGACTAGTGCACACTTCCTTCCCCCCGTGTCAATGGGGCTGTACTGTGGGCCCTGCCCTACCTTCTTTTCAGTAAATACTGAGCAGAAGTATCTGTTTAGGATAAATGGTTTTACGTGGTCCTCCTCCTCACACACACCCTTAACCCTTTTGATCTTAGCAATACCCCCTCTGGACTTTCTCCTTTCACTAATGTATCTATAGAAAGTCCTGTCACCTTCCTTTACTGTTCGTGCTAGTGTTTCCTCAGTTTGGGCCATTGCCTGTCTTACTGCCTTCCCTGCTTCCCTTAGGGAAGTTTGGTATGCCTCCCTATCTTCATCCCGCTATGTTCCCTTATATTTCCTGAAGGCCAGCCTTTTGGCTCTGACCTTTTCTGCTACTGTTTTTGAGAACCAAAGTGGCTTCCTTCTTCTTTTGTACTTCCTTTTCTCTCTAACACAATGGGATGTTGCTTCAAGTATTGCATCCTTAATGCTTGCCCACTTTGCCTGTACCCCCTCACCTGTAGTTCTTTTTGCCAGGGCTAGCTTAACTCGGTTGGCCATCTTATCAAAGTCAGCTCCTCTGAAGTCCCATAGTTTTGCCTTGGAATAGGATTTAGTTCTAGTGGCCAAACTGAACCATACCATGTGATGGTCACTGGCCCCCAGGTGACCTTCTACCTGGAGATCTGTGATCCTTTCCCTGTTAGTCAGTACTAGATCTAGGATAGCCCTTGCTCTTGAGGGTTGTTGTAAAAGTTGTTTGAGGTCCTCCCCCTGCAGGGAATCCACTATGTGTCTAGTTCTGGCAGATGCTCCTGCTGGTATTGACCAGTCTGTATCTGGCATGTTCAAGTCTCCTATTATCAGGCCGGCCCAGTAGCGCTGAGGGTTGAGGCGCTGGATGCCACACCTCATGCCACGCCAGTGATCCAGGTTCAGGAACAAGCCTGGGGCACTGGGGGTCGGCGGGGGAGGGAAGAGATTGAGCATCCAGAGGACTGCTCTCTCTTCCTGGGGAGGGATGGGGAGAATGATTGATTGCTCGAGGAGCGACCTCTGGCGGTGGCTGGAGGTAGCCCAACACAGCGTCGTGATGTATGCCTGGGGGATGGAGCCTTGGCAGTACATTGCCTTGACAGCCAGGCTCCACAAGGATCTAAACAAGTAAAATACCTCCCTCCTCCCAGCGATAGGCGATAGCGCCTCCCACCCAACAGGGCCACACTCCCAGAAGTCGAGCGGGGCTCTCTCCTCGGTTGCCTCCTCCCCGGCGCGGTGCTGAACCCTATAAGAAAGTGTGCCCTGGGCAGGGGAGACCCTTCCCCAGAGGGTAGACCCGGCAGATGCCTGGTGTTGGAGGGGAGAGGAGACGAGTCGGGTCATGCAGGGAGGTAGAGTCCAAGGACTGGGCGGTCGCTGGGGAGAGTTTGGTGGGGTACAAGAAGGGAAGGAAAAAAATAGACTTCGAAAAAAAAGAAGAAGAAGAAATCTCCCATTATCAGAACCTCCCCTTTTGCTGTCATGTTTTGTATATCTTCTAACAGTAATGTGTCTGTGTCCTCCCCCTGGTCTGGAGGCCTGTAGAAAACCCCAGTTCATATGGCTGTCCCATTTCCTGTTTCCAGGGTGACTCACAGTTCTTCTAGCTCCTTATGTGTATTCTGAATTTCTGTAGCTTTGATATTTTCATTGACATAAAGGGCCACTCCACACCCCCTTTTTGCACCTCGGTCTCTTCTGAACAGTACATAACCAGGTAGTGAAGTCCCCCAAGTGTGGTTACTGGTAACCCATGTCTCGCTAATGGCTACTATGTCCAGTTTAGCCTCTGTCATTATTAGCTGCAGGTCTGGGATCTTGTTTCCCAGACTGCGAGCATTTGTGTACATGATTTTTCATTGGCCAGATTTCGGTGTGTTAGTTGTTGGGGGAGGTCTGGTGTTTCCCCTGTGCGTCGTATGGGGAGCCAGACCTTTTTCCTTACCTGGTGATGCAAATGAACTACAAACATGCTGAACTCCTGTTTGACCACTAGCTGAGGGGGAGGGGTGTTCTTCCCATTCGACATATTGGGTGCTGCACCCCTCTCCCCATTTGCAAGGTTATATATTCTGCAAATACGTCAAATTTCTGCCCCAATGCACTGACTCCCTCCTTAGTCAGATGCAGTCCATCAGATTTAAAGAACTTTCGCTCCCAAAACTATTGCCAGTTCCCTACAAATCTGTGTCCTTTTTCCTGACACCAGCCCTTGAGCCACATGTTTAGCTCCCCTATCTCCTCTTCTCTGACCTTCCATCCATCCATCTGCCCCCCTCTCCCAGACTGGCAGGATCTCAGAGAAGGAGATGCCGGACAAAATGGATGATAGTTTGTCACCCAGCCTGGTCAGGTGTTCCTTGGTCTCCACAACTGACCGGCTGGTGTTATCTTTCGTTCCTATATGTACCAGGACATCAATGTTTTCTCCTGCTTCCTGAACGGTTTTAGCAATGCAGTCAGTGTCTCTCCATGCTGATGTACCTGGGAGACATCTGACCATTACCCAGGCTGGAGATAGGTATCAGCTCCCCGAATCATGGAGTCTCCTATGATCAGAAGTTTTTTGGATTTCCTTTTTGCTTTTTTGTTTTGGTTCCTGTTTTGGGCAAGTTTTGTTGTGCTAGCTCCTGTGCTGCAGTGTCCTGCTCTGCAGTGTCCTCTGCCCCTTTGTTTGGTTTCAGAGATAGAGGCAGATACCTGTTTGTAGTTTTTATATGGTTTGTGGAGGTGATATGTTGGAGAGCACCGAGTGATGGGGCACCCGATTTGCCCATCCTAACTACCTGCCAACCTCCCAGACCAACTACCTTCTGCGGTCGAGGTGCTTCTGCTGGATGTTGTGGAAATGGCGGGTGGTTCTTATAATATATTTCCTCTTGAATATGCAATTTGAGGTGTACAATCTCTGCCAATGCTGCCTGGAGCTGAGCCCTTAGATCTCCAATGGCCCAGCATGTAGGACAGTGTCCTAAATCCTGTAAAATTGCCCTTCTGAAAAGTGTTTTGCAGTACCTGCAGTTAATGATATCCATTCCAGATAAGTTACTGGGTTTATAACCTGATCAGAGTAATTAGAAGGAGGAGAATGAAAGCAAAAGTTTGATTTTGTGTTTTGTTTTGTTTGTTTTTGTATACCTTGTTATAACAAGTTAAATTGCTTGTGCCCCTGTAAATGAGGTCACCGTGTGGATACCCCTCTGATCCGCCCCTTCCTGCTTTGCTACAGGAAATGTCATGACTGTGCTACCCTATAAAAGGAGTGTAGTGTGGGGTGGTTGGGGATGGGGTGGGTGGCTGGGCCCTTCCCCTGCCAAAAAAGAACCATGGATGAAAGAAACAAGGAGGTAAGAGCAGAAACAATCAGCCAGCAACAAATGCAGTAGCCCTGAAAGCTTATCCTAATGATAGATAAAACTGTAAAACCTGTAAGGCACAACCTGTAATAATTTTACAGTAGAAATACCCTGTAAGAAACACTTTGTTACAGAGAAAAATAAAGCAGTAGCAAAAGATATACATTGCAAAAGCCAATTTGAATCAGAAGATTACAGCAGTAATCTGTAAGCACACACCTGTAGGCACACCCTGTAATAATGCAGCAGAAGGTATACCCAGCAACAACAATTTGAATCAGAGAAAAATAAAGCAATAAAATGTTAGCAACAAACAGTAACAATCCCTGTGAGTACAAAATAAAAATAACAACACACAGTAAATCTGCCTAGCCAAAAGAAGACTTAATCATTTTTCTTGCTCTGGTAAGGTTCTTTGCTCTGTCCTTTCAAGCAACCTAGAAGAAAAAGATCAGGTGAAACTAGGTGCCTTTGCCAGCAAACCTAGTCTTCTACCTCATTCTGAATTGCATCAAATGTCGTCTCCTGGAGTATTGCATGTAAGTACCCCTGTAAACCTTTCCTTTGACCCTCATTAATGACTTCCCTCGTAAATTAAATTCTGCCGAATATCCCTCCCTGGTACCGCACATGACTGCATTTGTAATATTAATTTATCCACAAAGGTCAACATTCTTTTATTTATTATTTTTGCTAAAATTTTGTAGTCCGAGGTAAGTAGACTTATTGGCCTTCAGTTTTCTATGTTTTCTTTATCCCCTTTTTTATGTAAAAAAATGGTTACTCCTAATTTCATGCTGTCTGACATCTTTCCTCCCTCCAAAATCTCATTATACATTAACATCAGCATTGGAGCAATTTGTTCTACATATTTTTTATAAAAACTATTCGGAATACCATCTATCCCTGGTGCTGTATTTGGAGTTATGGTTTATATGGCTTCTCTTACTTCATTTTCAACTATACTGCCCCCTAGTGCATTGGTCTCAGTTATACTTAAACTTGGAAGTTTTGCCCCTACCAGCAACTCTGCTCTTTTTATACCCCTTGCCTTTTGGAATTTGGATTTTACATGTTCTTGTACTACGTGTTTTATATGCCCTATATCTGTTTGTACCCACCCCTCTTTATCCATCGACCCATACCTTACCCTATTCTCTCTTTATTACTGTCAAAAGGATTCGTGTGAAATTTTGTACCTTGTGTTCTATTTTTTTGTTCCATAATTAGGGACTTCCCCCTATTATATTGATATTTTCTCATTTGCCCTTTAATTTCATCTATTTGTTCTGTCTCATTTATTCTATATTTTGTACGTAGTTTACACTGTCTAGCTCTGAGTCCTAAATATTTTTTATAGTTTGTGGATTCCTCTCTTTGAGATTCTTCTATCATAAGTTGCTTTATATCTCTTTTGGTATCCTCCCACCACTCCATGCTAGTATCGTATTGCTCCCTTACTGTTTCTCTAGCCTCTAGCAACTCCAAAATTTTTCTATTACATCCTTCATCCTGCAGCCTTTCTGAATTCATTCTCCAAAACCCTCTTCCCATAAACATATACTTCCCTAAGTCCAATTGCACTCTGACCCCTAAATGATCCGCTGTTTCTATTGGAAAGGTTTTAACTTCTGTAATCACTTCTTTTTTTGACACTATCCAAAAATCTATTTGCGTAGATAAAAGCCTTCTGACATATGTATGTTCTACCTTTTTATTTTTTAATTGGTAAGCATCTTCCAACCCCCAATTTTTTTTTAATTTCTTTAAGAAAAATTGTAGCACAAACATTTTTTTCTGACCTCCTGCCCCAATCTGCATTTGTCAGACAACAGTTGAAGTCTCCCCCACATAAAACCAATTTTGACGTGTGTAAATAGGGGTCAACATTCTTCATCAAATGGTTTCTACTTGATTTAGTTTGGGGATTCTATATAGTAATGATCTTAAGGGCTATGGGCAGGATTCACAAAGCTTTTGAAAGACCCGCAAAGGTGGAGTCGGATTACGACCGGCTACATGGGTTACGGCCGCTTTCGGGTGGTGTCGCAAGGGTGATGGGTGCAGCCATGGGAATGGGCTATGGCTGGTGGAAGCAGCCATAACATCCTCTGCAACTGCTGCGGCTGTGAATCGCAACTGCCACAGCTGCAGGCGATTACAGTCTGCAACAGCAGTTGCGGAGTGGGACTTCGAAACTGTACGCGTCGTGAATACTGCCCTATCTGGGGTTTTTTTGGGTTTTTTGTAGTTGTTTAACCAGGAGTAGCACACTAAGCTGAAAGCTTTTTTACAGGAGCGACCTGGAAGCACAGGGAAGTTAAGTGACTTGTTCAGAGTCACACAGTATGCAAGTGGAAGCTGTGGGATTCAAACCCAGGTCTGGTCTGCTGGATGTCACCAGATTTGCAGCTCAGAGCCTTAAACCACTGCGCTATACTGCCTTCCTGTTTTAAAATGACATCAGCTATGAAAGCTCTCCCTGGTGCTAAATATATTATTTTAACAATTTTTACTTCATGTGCTGTGAAGGCTATCCCCACGCCAGGACACCTTTCTTCCCCAATGGACCATAAAGCAGGGCCCCATCTCCAGTCTTTCTGAGCTTGTTTCACTTCCCCAGTTGTATGCAGTCTAGTATCTTGCATTACTATAAAGTCATTATGAAGCTCACTTAAGATTTGAAAGGCTATCTGCTTCTTATTACTGCTTTTTATACTATTTATATTAATAGTAAAGCAATTTAACTGGTCCATGTTAAAGAAGGAACACTTTTTATAGAAAGACTACATAAGTCCTCCCTTCATCTCACAAGTCTCTTGTTTTCTTTCTTTTCTTGGACACTTGTGTGTGCGCTGTGCCTCCATCCTCTGAGTCATCTCTATCTGAAAAGTCCATACAGGATGAAAATGAGTCCTCTTCCACTGTAGCCCATTCCTTATCCTGCAAAAGAGTATACTTCTTTGCCACTTCTAAGTCTTCTCTGTCCCTTTCCCGTGGTAGTGCTATGGGCTGCTTTTTCAATTTTGACCTGGTTACAATAGTACATTTTTGCTCACTGGTTCTCCCTTTACTCTTCTGCATTTCCCCACAGGCATTCCTTGCTTCTTCTTCTTTTCTTGTGTTCTTCTCTACATTTTTTTCCTTCAATTGTCCCCACTCTTCCTCTGCCAACGGGGGGGGGGGGTGGTCCTGGTCCCTCTTTCTTCATATTGCCCTCTGCCTGCTTGGCATGAAGGCTGAGGCTTTTCTTATTCCTGATGTCATACACAATTTTATCTTCTTTCCTTTTTTCTTTTTGAGCCATTGCCAATACCACATCCTATTCTGCTATATCTCCAGGGTCTCGACTGTTGTGAGCAGCCCACGGACAAGTCAAGAAAAAGTGTCCTTCCTCCTCACATAAACTACATTTTGCTTTATTTTTGCAGTCAACTCCATGATGTCCAAGCACTCCACATAACCCACATTTTATTGTTCCACAAGCATTGCTCAGGTGACCTTTTTCCCCATACCTGTTCAAGCTCTGGGTTGTCCTGCATAAAACACCATACCATGGTCTCTTCCCAAGAAGAAGCAGTTTGCCAAATGTTGTATTTCACCTCCACCTGCTTCAGGGATGCTTTATATTTCAACCCCCCAGTCCATATACATTCTTCATCCAGAATAGGCTCCAGGGGACTGTGAATCACACATTTTTGTTTTAACTAAAAAGTAATGTCTGACACATTAACCCCCTCATTCCGAAAAAGAACTGTGATAATTTTAAAAGCTGGTTTAGTTAACAGTATTGCAAAGAACTGTTCCAATATGGAGTATTTTTAACTTGGTGAAATAACTTCCAAACCTATCCAGGCCTCCTGGGTGTTTAAAACAATGTTGCACTCCATGCTTCCAGGTACATGTATTAAGGCGTTTATCTCGTAAGGATAAAATTTCATACAACCTTTTAGAAGTTCTCTTTCAATATAAAGTCTGTCAGGAGCATCTGCAGCCACTCCCCTAAACTTAAGATGGACTGCATTCTTCCTTTTGGCCTGCTGCAAGTTCTGTTTATCAGGAAATAATTTTTCTCTAGTGTTTTCACCCCACACTTTTCCTTTTTGCCTTTTTTCATTTGCACTTATTTCATTTTCTGTTTGCACTATACGTTGTTCTTCTTCCATAGTTGTTTCTTTACTTTCTTCTCCTGTAAGACATATTATTTTTTTAGTGTCATCAGCTTCTTTTGCATTGTCTGGGTTGCACTCGCTCCCCTTATTCTCTTGTTTCTCCAGACTCTCAGGGATCTGTAACCCATTCTCCTCTTTCGAGGTTCTTGATCTATTTGGGTCCCATCCATGCCCATCAGTGGTTTTAGTCCATCCTGCACTAAGCAGTGCATCAGCAACCCAATCCAGGGTATCTCTGAATTCAATCGGGGCTTCTAAGTCCACTGCCTCATCCTGAGGGCCCATTTTCCCTTTATTATTTTTTTCTGGTTCTGTTGATTCCCCTGGTTTACTTTGCACAGATACTTTTTACAGAATTAGCCCGTCTTAGGCTGAGTTTTTTCTGACTTCCTTTGGCTATTCCTTTCAGGGCTTTAGAAGCTTTTTCATTTTTTCCTGTGCTACACCCTTTTAATCCATTAGGAGCAGCCTGTGCCACATGATCACTTTTCAGCGGCTTTTGACAGGCCATACTCCTGTCTGTAAGTTTTTCCCCCTTGTCATTACAAAGTCCCAATACCTTTTCTTTAACATTTTCTTTAGGGTTTTTAGCTTCTGCTAAGTTAACTGCTACATTTTCAGACTTACTGTCATGCATTTTTCCCTCTGATGCATCCAATGCTTTCTTATGGCCATTCATTTCCATTTCTGTCTCCATCTTATCGATGTTTTCCTGATTATCCATCACTCTGAGTACTTCTATTTCTTGATCCATTGATACAGTCTCCTTGGGTATAGAGGCCGGGGTGGAGACCTGCTCCTCAGCCTCCCACACATCCTCTCGCATGCCTCAGCTCCAGACAAATGATAGACTCACAGTCTGGGCTCCTCCACTCTGCTAGCAGGAAATCAAGCCCACTGCTGGAAGAGTAAGGGAATTTCCCCAGTGTCCTGGCCAAATTTCCCCCTTTTTCTAAAAATACCACCAACAGCTTAATCTGGTTCAAGGTCAGTCAGCATTCATCTGTGTGGTGGGGTAACTGGGGAGGGGGGTTTACTATAGGGCTTCGACAGCGCTCACGCCGACATCCTCGACAGTGACAGACACTATGCCGAGTGTCGGCATTGTACCGTCAGATATGTCGGCACTTTTCCATCCACCCCCCAGTCTCTAAATATCTAACTGCGAGTCGGAGTTGGACCGCGGGAGGGCGCAACACTGGGAGCCGCACTGCCAGTGTCTGCAGTGTTCCAGCACGGCGACTCACCGCATCTAGGTAAACTCTGTCGCTGTGCTGGACTTCGATGTTGTGGTGTTGACCTTGTGTCAGTACATCGAGGAGGGGCAGCTGCAGAAAGTGGGGTGCTAGCTGCACACTCGAGCAGACTTGATAGACCGTGTGGCCTGTTTCTGCTGGCAAGTAGTAAGTAAGAAACATACAAAGAGCAAGGCTTCCTAATCCAGTTTTTTTATTCCTTAAGTTTTGTACCAGTTTCCTATAACATAAGTTGTTTATTCTCCATTTTTCTCCATCACTATGCATCTTTGTGTTAATTGTAATGGACAAGCTCATAGTTATAATTTTTATATAATCACACTCCACGAGGTCTGACAGCAATTTACAATTTACAAGTAAATACACAAAGTATAACAATGCCCTTCCATCAGGGTAATACCAGGCCCAGAAATTTTGAGCTGGCATACTTGGTGCAGGTGATAACAATAAATTTAACATCCCACCCAGCAATTTCAAACCCCCCACCCCTGTAAGAAACTTTCATTTTTCCATTTTTTTTTATATATGATCCAAATGGGTTAAATACACTGCTGTAACTTACCACTTTAGATAAACAATGCAAACTGGGTTCTATGATACAATTTAACAATTTTCCTAATAAATTGGTATCTCCAGGGCAGCAGCACAACACAATAAGTTCTCCCTGTCTAAATACTGCCTAAAATGCTCATTTTTTGTAATATAAAAAATATCAGTATCCCCATTTAAAACATTAATAGAGGCATAATAGTGAACATACAGTATATTATCTTGCAACTCCAGAGGACCAACCAATTAAATTTGCCATAATACTGTTATTAATCACTTTTCACTGAACTTTTAATAGGTTTGTGTCTCTAAAGCAGCGCAGCACAGCTCACTAAGTGCTCTCTGTATGCTGCTATTAAAACATTGCCTAGAAGCCTGTTTTATATGGCATACAACACATCATTGAAAAAAATGTTGGCACTCCCAATGTAAAACATTAGGATATTAAAACAGCGTTTGTGCAGTATTATAACTCATTGCTCAAGACAACGGATGCAGTGCTGATTGCTATAGTGCAAGCTGTTAATTTTGCAGTTCACCTAGTGCATTGGTATTTCTGCAGCAGCCTAACATAACGCATTAGAATTCTCCCTGTGCAAGCACTGCCTAAAAGTCAGTTTCATAAATAAGCAACAAATTATTAACATTAAAATATCAGTAATGATTATACTGAGTATAGCTGCTGCAGTTAAAGATGAAAGTTTTTTCTGCGCTAGCGCATGCGCTGCATGGGTGGCACAGACTATTAAACCACCCCACCCCGAGTAATGTGCCTGGCCTCTGGTACACCACTGTACTCCCTTGGACAGCTGAGGAGCTTGTGGCCAAAGAACAAGGCAGCACAGTCAGGTATGACAGAATTCTCCAAAGGCAGCTTGAAGTTAGTAGCAGAAGGTGGTTCACACTGCTGTTCGGTTTTCACTTTGGTGCAGCTGGCTTTTAAGGGCAGTGCAGGCTTTCAAATCAGTTAGCCCTGCCACTGATTGATGGCCCAGCCTCCTATATGTCCCTGTACCCCCCGAGACAATGGAGGAGTTTGTGGTAACCAGGACAAGGCAGCACAGTCAGGTATGACAGAGTTCTTTGCAGGCAACTTGAAGTTAGTAACAGAAGATGGTTCACACTTCTGTCAGGTCTTTATTTTGCTGCAGCTGTAGCTCTGGGGATTTCTTCAGGTCTAGTTTGTTATTTGGAAAGGGGGCTGACGTCCTGGACCGGACTGTGTAATTTGCTGGGTAGGCCCTGGCAAAAGACCTCCACGGCGATTCCAGACCCATCCTTGTTTGGATTACAAATAGGGGCCTCTTGTTTAACATCTTACAGTTTAGTTTACAGTTTTGCTGTTTAAAACCTGTCTTCAAGTACACCAACTTTTCATCACCCTGGTTAGCTACCAGCAACCTGGTGAGGTACTCAAAGCAATGAGAGAGCTCTTGTTAAGGCTTTTGGGGGCATTTGCTGGGGCACCCGCATCTGTGGGACTGGGACTGCCAGGAGGCAGATAACAGTGTTAAATTTCTACAGAACATTAGAATTCCCCCTGCTCCTATTTTTATGTTGCTTGCATGCATGTGCAAGAAACATGTTGCGGCAGCTTGCTGCAGAAACAGGTTGTGGAAGTGCGGCACTGTTGTGGCCAATGCCCCCACTGCCTTTTGAGGCTTGGCCTGCTTTCCCAAAGGTGGCATGCTGCTGCTGACACTAGAAATGTTTTAGCTGCTGCAGTCAGGGGCTGCCTCATCATTGCAGCGTCAGCCATTCTGCTGCAATGAGGGAGTGACCCATCATTGCGGGGCGGTACCTTGCATGCTCCCAACCCAGTTTGCCAACGGGGAGCCTAGTGCCCATTGGCATAATGTCCCCACACCCAAGTTTCTGCTGTATGTCGAGGGGGTGCCCAATCCCCCTCAGCATCTTGCCCCCCCTTTCTTTGCCCGATGGAAACCCAATCCCTGCCGGCTTCAGTCCCCCCTTTCAGCTGAATTTGCGATGGGGGCCACTCCCGTTGGCATAATGTCTCCCAATTTGCTGTCTGCCTAGGGAGGTGCCCAATCCCACTCGACTCCCCCAACTGGTATGTGCCAACGGGGGTGTCCAATCCCCCATCGGCTACAGCCCCTCCCAAAAAAAAACACTCAGGTGGCACACTGGGAGCCCACTTCAGTGTGCCAAAGTCCCTGAAAAAAAAAACAGTCCCACAATGCTTTTTTTTTCTTTTCTGAACACCTGTAAAATAAGAAAACAATCCCTCATAGAGTTTGGCAGCCCCTCCTCCAACCCACGCCCACCCTCCGCGCACCCCACCTCCCCATACCTCCCTCACCCCACACTTACCTCCGGAGCCCAGTGTGATGATCTTCGGTGGACTGGGAACACGTCTGCTCTCTTCAAAGGTAACCACGAAATGAAGAAATGCGGTAAGCTGTATAATGGCATAAATAGTTTTTTTTCTCAACTTTGGTGCATATCTCGGGCAGTTTTGGTAATTTTGGCACCAAATTTTCAACATGGGGTTCTTGGGACCCCTCCTCATGAATTCAGTCACTGTCACTGCATTATTCAGTCCCGAAAGTGATTTCGTGGTCACTGTGTGGAATCACCTTTCAGGACCGAGTAACGAAACGACAGTGCCACTGTTCATGAGGTGGGCTCTCAAAAGGTCTATGTTGCAAATTTGGTGAAAACAATTCAAACAAGCATTTGTCAATGCCGAATGTTTGTTTGCTGGCATTGGCATTGGTAGTGTAGAAGTTACAGAGCTGCATAATAGGAATGGCAGCGAAGTATTGAACTGAAGCCAACCCCACCACCACTCTGCAGAGAGTGACAGGCATTGGGGTGTGCCTTTGGATCATCAGGCATAACGACCACGCCATTTCACCACACCCTACCCTGCAGACACTGACAAGTGTCACTGTGCCTTGGGGTCTTTGGCCCTTATGCGCACCCCATTCCATCAGGAAATACAGTGAGATGGGTGCGGTATAGGAGAATGGGGTGAAGTTTGGGCCCGAAGAGTCCGAGGCACACCTTGATGCCTCTCACTGGCTGCAGGGTGTGGGTGGGGGTGGAATGGTATGAGCATTACAGGCAAGAATCTCAAATCACACCCCTGATGCCTGTCATTCTCTACAGGGTGGGGCATTATGGTCGGAAACCCTAACGCCTCAGGCATTCGTTGGTATTTTCACTCCAAATTTTCAACATAGTTTTTTTGTGACCCCCACCTCATGAACAGTGGCAATATCAGTTTGTTAGCCGAAAACTGCTTTTGCACAGCGACTACGGCATTTGGCACCACAGGTGCAAAAACACATTCCGAACAGGATATGAAAAATGACAGCGGTACTGTTCATGGGGAGGTGTAAAAAATGGCAATGTTGAAAATCTGCTGTGAAAATCTTAAAAAACTGGTGAAGTCACGAGCGTATGTAGAAACTGTGCAACGCACACCCATAATGTAACTAGTTTGGGGATTTCTTTTACAGCAGATTGTTAACACAGGCATTTTGGGACCTCCAATCATGAACAGTGTCAGTGTCATTTTCTTTATATGCCCCGAACAATGATTTCCCACAGCGACCACGCATTTCTGCGCTGAAAGTGTGAAAACACATTTCGGCCATGTTGTGGAAAGTGACAGCTGTACTGTTCCTAAGGAGGTGTGGAAAAATGCCACTGGTGAAAATCTGGACTGAAAATATTACAAATTCATGAACTTACGAGGGTGCATGGAAACTGCGCAATGGTCACTCGTAACACAGTTATTTTATGGAGTTTTGTCACCAGATTTTCAACATAGCCATTTTAAGACCTCTGCTCATGACCAGTGTCACTGATTTTCTTAATCTGTCCCAAACATTGTTTTCGCACACCAACTGTACCATTGTCCGCTACATGTGCGGAAACACATTTTGAAGAGATATGAAAAATGGTAGCTGTACTGCTCATAAGGAAGTGTGGTAAAATGGCACTGTTGAAAATCTGGTGTGCAATATTACAAATTAAACCTGCAGTGTGTAGGGAACTGCGCAATGTGCGCCCTAAACAGTCATTTTGGGAATTTTTCACCAAATTTTTCAACATAGCCATTTTAACACCTCTGCTCATGACCAGTGTCACTGTGATTTTCTTAATGTGTCCTATACATTGATTTCGCACACCGACTCGCCATTGCTGCGCATACATGACGGAAGCTGCGTTCGTAGGCAAGGGCCGAAAAATGACAGCTGTACTGCTCATAAGGAGGTGTGGTAAAATGGCAATGTTGAAAATCTGGAGTGAAAATATTGAAATTTGCAAACTTAAAGGCGTACGTAGGAACTGCCAACATACGCTAGTAAAACAGTCATTTTAGGAATTTTTCACCAAATTTTCAACATAGCCATTTCAAGACCTCTACTCATGAATGGTGTCACTGTGATTTTCTTAATGTGTCCTATACATTGATTTTCAAGAGACACCAATCATGCCCATTGTGCGCCATATGGGCGGAAACACATTTTGGGTGAGATGTGAAAAATGACAGCTGTACTGCTCATAAAAAGGTGTGGTAAAATGGCAATGTTGAAAATCAGGAGTGAAAATATTGAAAATTCATGAACTTTTAAATGCGTAAGACTGTAGCACTTAAGCTAAATAAAACAGTCATTTTAGGAATTTTCCACCAAAATTTCAAAATAGGCTTTGAGAGCCCACCTTATAAACACTGGCAGTGTCATTTCATTACTCATTCTGGAAAGGTGATTTCACGCAGTGGCTGCGAAATCACCCTTCGAGCCTGAGTAATGCCATGACAGTGACAGCATTCATGAGAAGGGGTCCCAAAAACTCCATGTTGAAAATTTGGTGCAAAAATTCCCAAAAATGCCCAAGATATGCAGCAAAGTTGAAAAAACCCTATCTATTACATTATACAGCTTACCAGCATTTCCTCAGTTCGCGGTCGGCTTTGAAGAGTGCAGACGTGTTCCCGGTCCACCAAAGATCGTTGCGCTGGACTCCAGAGGTAAGTATGGGGTGAGAGGGTGTGGGGAGGCAGGGTGCGCAGTGGGTGGGTGCGGGTGGGGGCAGGGAGACTACGAGGGACCATTTTTAATTTACAGTTTTTGTTTTTTTAGTATTAAGATGATGCGGGACATTTGCCGTGCTGGGGTGGGCTCCCAACATGGCAGCTGGAAAGGCTGTTTGAGGCTGGAGCCGGCGGGGATTGGGCACACCCCGTCGACCCATATGGAGGTGTGCTACGCTGGGAGCTGTAAGGCTGTTTGGGCGAATGGAGCCGGACGGGGCATTGGGCACCCCCTGCCGGCTATACACTATGTGCATGGTGGGGAGGCCAGCACACAATATGCATAAGGTATGTGTTGGGGGGAGCTCTGCTCACTGAAGCGGAGCTCTCCCTTTCAACTGTATGCCACTGTATTTTCCTGCTGTCATAGACAGCTGCAGCAGTGATTGGCGCACTGCGACCACGCCTGCAAACACACTGACTGAATTGGAAGAGGCTGACACACCTCTAGAAAACTCGTATGATGGCACTATGTTTCTTGCACATGCATGCAAGCAAACATAAAAATGACTGCTTTACGAGCATGCGTTGCACAGTTTCCATGCATGCTCATAACTTCACGAATTTGTAATATTTTCACACCAGATTTTCAACACTGTTATTTTTTTACACCTCCTTATGAACAGTACAGCTGTCATTTTTCACATCCTGGCCAAAATGTGTTTTCGCACTTCCAGCGCAGAATAGCATGGTTGCTGTGGGAAATCAGTGTTTGGGACAGATTAAGAAAATGACAGTGACACCATTCATGAGCAGAAGTCCTAAAATGCCTATGTTGAAAATTTGGTGACAAAAGTCCATAAAATGACTGTGTTACAAGTGTGCATTGCGCAGTTTCTATGCACCCTTGTAACTTCACAAATTTGTAATACTTTCACACCATATTTTCAACACTGGCATTTTTTCACACCTCCTTATGAACAGTACATTTGTCGTTTTTCACATCCTGGCCAAAATGTGTTTTCACACTTCCGGCACAGAATAGCGCGATCCCTGTGGGAAATCAGTGTTCGGGACAGATTAAGAAAATGACAGTGACACTGTTCATGGGCAGAGGTCCTAAAATGTCTATGTTGAAAATCTGGTGTTGAAAGTCCATAAAATGACTGTGTTGCAAGTTTGTGTTGCACTGTTTCCACGCACTCTTGTAACTTCACAAATTTGTAATATTTTCACGCCAGATTTTCAACACTGGCATTTTTTCACACCTCCTTATGAACAGTACACCTGTCATTTTTCACATCCTGGCCAAAATATGTTTTTGCACTTCTGGCACAGAATAGCACAGTCGCTGTGGGAAATCAGTGTTTGGGTCAGATTAAGATTGCGGAAGGGAACGAGCTCAACTGAGCCCTGTCAGGACTGCTGCAGATTTTTTTGTGGGCAGAAAAAGTGGAGCCCAGTACAAAAGGGCAGCCTGCAGCACTGGGAGAAACAGAGCAAGCAAGTGAGGGAGGGGGAGTGAGCAAGCTCAATGGAGCTCTGTCAGGACTGCTGCGGATATCTTTGTGGGCAGAAAAAGGTGCCAATGCAGGCAGGAGCCCAGTACAAAAGGGCAACCTGCAGTGCCGGGAGAAACAGAATGAGCAAGTGAGAGAGGGGGAGTGAGCGAGCTCAGTGGAGCTCTGTCGGAACTCCTGCAGATTTCTTTGTGGGCAGAAAAAGGCACCAACGCAGGCAGGAGCCCAGTACAAAAGGGCAGCCTGCACCGCTGGGAGAAATAGAAGGAGTAAGTGAGAGAGGAGGAGTGAGCAAGCTCAAGGGAGCTCTGTTGGGACAGCTGTGAACATCGTTGTGGGCAGAAAAAGAAGCCAGTGCAGGCAGGAGCCCAGTACAAAAGGGCAGTCTGCAGTGCCAGGAGAAACAGAACAAGCGAATGAGAGAGCGGAAGTGAGCGAGCTCAACGGAGCTGTGTCAGGACTGCTGCCGATTTCTTTGTGAGCAAAATAAGGTGCCAACGCAGGCAGGAGCCCAGTACAAAAGGGCAGCCTGCAGCACTGGGAGAAACAGAATGATCGAGTGAGAGAGGGGGAGTGAGCGAGCTCAACGGAGCCCTGTCGGGACTGCTGCAGATTTCTTTGTGGGAAGAAAAAGGCACCAACGCAAGCAGGAGCCCAGTACAAAGGGCAGCCTGCAGCGTCAGGAGAAATAGAATGAGCGAGTGAGAGAGGGGGCGTGAGCGAGCTCAATGGAGCTCTGCCGGGACTTTAGAGATGCCCACCCTCCCGCCCATTGTCCTCTGTGGTCCTATATTACAGCAGGGTCTCTGGAGTGGAGACAAGGCAATGATTGGATACTTTTAGGATTGCTGTAATAATAATACAGATTTAGTTGTTCTGTTTATTTCTCTAACTGAGCTAAGTACTGAGCTATACTGTTATGATTGCTGTAATAATACATATTTAGGCCGGCCCGGTGGCGCTGAGGGTCGAGGCGCTGGACGCCACACCTCGCGCCACGCCGCCGACCCAGGTTCAGGAACGAGCCTGTGGAGCCGGAGGTCAGTGGGGAGGGAAGAGATCGAGCGTCCAAAGGACTGCTCTCTCTTCCCTGGGGAGGGACTGGGATGCGACCGCTCATAGAGCGACCTCTGGCAGTAGTCGGAGGTAGCCTAAAGTAGCGTCGTGGCATATGTCTGGGTGTGGAGCCGCAGCAGCACATTGCCATGACAGCCAGGCTCCACAGGTAGACTTACAACTAAGGAAAAATGCCTCACTCCTCCCACTGATAGGTGAAGGCGCCTCCCACCCCAGGATCACACTCCTAGAAGTCGGACATGGCTGTATCCTAACTCAAGCTCCTCCCAACCCGGTCTCAACCCTATAAGAAAGTGGCCCTTCCCCGGAGGGTAGACCCAGGGGATGCCCGGTGTCGGGGAGAGAGGAGACCAGTCGATGCCACGCAAGTTTGAGGGAAGAACTGTAGAGATTAGGGAGAAGTCTAAGTTGCAGCGCAGATGAGTATGGTAGGCATCCTGGAGGAGGGAATAGGGGATGGCAAAAGAGGATGCAGGAAGAACAACTAGGGAGTGAAACTGACCCCAGTATCAGAGGCACTAACAGAAAAGACAGAAGAAAGGAGGGGGTGGCCGAGGCGAGGGGGGCCTCCTGATGGGGAGGAAGAGACTATGAGGAGTACCAGGGGAGAGAGCAGATGGCTGCGGGTAGGGAGGGACCAGGGGTGGCACGGAGGGGAACAAGTAGGAGGGGCAAATTGATAGGGGTAGAGATGTAGGAGGGGTATTGACTAGGAATAGATTTGAACCTCTGCTATGGGAGAGAGAGGAGGAGCAGGAACACACTGAAGGGGGAGGACAAGCGGAGCATGAGAGGGATGGTAACAGGTTGGGGAAGAGATAGCGAGAACAAAAGGGTAGAGGGGGGCTAGTAAGGAAGGAGGGGTGGTGACTGGAGGAGAGAAGGCTACTGGAAGGGGGAAGGATGGGAGGGGCATCACTATTGGGGTAGAAGGGAATGGGGGCTCTAAATCGACAACAGCGGGGATAGGAGAGGGGGTGGAAATCAGCAGGGGGGAGGAGGAGGAGAGATCGACATAGGAAGCCCAGTAGGAAGTAGTCAGGCTGGGAAGGGGTTCAAGGGGAATGGGAGGAATAAGGCAGAGAAAAGGGGTGAGGCAGAAGTAGGGGGTACACATACAAAAGTCACAGAGGGTGCAACTGGCGGGGTTAAGGTGCAGGGAAGAACGAATACTGGGGTGGTGGAAGGGGCATAAGAAGGAAAAGGGGGTAAGGGACGGGGGGGTACTCATCCTGGGGGATTCTATACTGAAATGGGTGAGATGGGGTGGAAAGGGGGAAAGGCATAGCCTTATATGGGTTGAAGTTGTCCCTAGGTTGACTGCAGGAGGGGCAGGGCAGGCACTGCTCAAGCGTGCAGCGATGGGGAGGAAGAAACTTCATTTACTGTTGCATGTGCATACAAATGACTTGGCGGGGGACACTGTGCAAGTAGTGAGGGTGAGGTTTGAGTAGTTGGGCAGGCAGTGTGAGGGGGTGGGGAAGTCGGTGGCATTCTTGGAGTTACTACCAGTACCATGTGCAAGCATGGGGAGGAAGGGTAGGCTTGAGGAGTTCAACGAGTGACTGAGGGATTGGTGCCACACCAAACATTATGGGTTAGTGACTAACTGGGGTAGGGTCTGGGGGGAATAGTGACTTGTACACGGGGGACAGGGTACGCTGGAGCAGGAACGGGAGGGGAGTATTAAAGGCAGCATTACTGCCGACCCACTGGCGCTGAGGGTTGAAGCTCTGGACGCCACACGTTACGCCATGCTGGCGACCCGGGTTTGGATGCAAGCCCAGGCTGTCAGGGGTTAGCAGGGGAGGGATAGGATAGAGCATCCAGAGGACTCCTCTCCTATCCCTGGGTGGGATCCAGGGACCCACCGCTCTGTAGTGGCCCCTAGTGATGACCGGGGGTGCTACTAGAGCGGTGTAGTAAAGGGAGCGGAGTGTGGCAAATGTTGGCACGCTGTGCCTAAGTGTCATTGCTTGCCCGCACTCCGCAAAGGGGAGAAAAGTGGAAAATGGGCTACAGTCGGGCAACATGAGCTTCTGACCCCAGCTGACAATTCTTAGGCATGATACTTTCACTTCCAAATACGTAAACAGCACATATAAGCAAGCAACATTCGGCATTGACAAATGATTGTTGCTTATGTCCCCTTTTTCTTTCATTACCCTTCCCTTTCAAGCAATAATGAATTCTGGGGGTTACATTAATGTTGTAGTTAATCACCCCTGGGGGTGTAATGTGGCATGAGGTGTAGCTCAGTGCCATATTGCCCCAGGGGTGATTAACTTGAACATTAATGTAACCCCCAGAGTTCATTATTGCTATTATTATAATTTGGTAGCAAATGTTTTTTGTTTTAATTATTATATTACTAATTTATTTACAATTTTGGAGGAAAGTAACATAAAATAGTCCCTATGCCATTCTAATTTTACTTATTAAATCTGCATTTGCTATTGTCAGATTTAAGCTGCAGCAATTGCATGATATCCCAGTGCACAGCATGGCTTCTAACAGATCGGCCTCACTGCTTCATATTTGCTACCTGTTTGTGGCAGCCTGTTGCCTTTTTTAAAGTTTATTTTTTTATAAAAAAAGTTCCTATTTCCTTTGCTTCATTTATATACTCAGAAACCTGTTTAGCACTTGCTAGACCATTGACTGTACTTAATAGCTATTTAGTAATATCATTCAGCAACAGCATTTTTTTTTTAAAGTATGTTTGGAAACTACTCTCCCCCTTGGCCCCCCCCCCCCGCAATGCACACACACACTTACTAAAACCTATGGACTCTGCAAGCATGCTACCAAAACATGATCTCGAAGTGCTACAGAGATTTATAACTCACTCACCGACTGGTCCCTCTGTAATGTGGCTGTCCAGACCTGATTCTGTCACATTTGTGTGATAATCTCATGAAATGAGAATGACCCAGCCAGCTCAAGAGCACACAAAAAAATATTTTTCATTTTTCAGGATCCTTGTGTCTCGCTGCTGACCTAGGTTGGGGGGGGTCGATTGTTGCTGTGGACTATGGAGACAAGCAGGGGGCTACACTGAGAGATGAAAAGCAGACATCAAGTAAGCTGCTTTTGCTCACTGTACTGTGTACGCTCTCTACCTCACACCAGGGTCACAGGTGGCTTCACATTCATAAAGGAACTACAGATGCTCAACGCTGCACTTTTTATGTTTGCTTGCGCGCATGCGCAAGAAACATTATGTGACAGCTTAGGAGAGAAGCGGGTTGTGGAGGCGTGGCAGTGTTACAGCCAAGGGAGGCACTGCATTTGGGGGCTTGGCACCGGTGGACCAATGGAGGCACATTGTGCTGATGACACTGGTCTCCAAAAAGTGCACCAAGTTGTAACCTTTCCGCCGCAGCAATCAGGGGCCGCCTCGTCATTGCAGCATCAGTCATTGTGCTGCAATGAGGGAGTGACCCGTCATTGCAAGGCGGAACGTTAGCTAGCCTGATACTGTTTGTGAACATGGCAGGCAGCTTGCCGCTGCATTCACAAACAATATTAGGCAGCCTCCATGCTGAGGGGGGCCCAGTCCCCCGGCAGCTGTGCAATTCGCAATGTTTATTTAGCCGATGGGGAGCCCACCCCGTCGGGCATGATGTAACCCCCGTTTTGTTGCCTGCCAACAGGGTGCCCAATCCCCATTGGCTACAGCTGCTCCCCAAAAGAGTCCCTTGGCATGCTGGGACCCAACCCCAGCGTGCCAAATGCCTATAAGGTGGAAACTGTTCGCGTTGTCTTTTTTATTTTTCCCTGTAAAGAAAAAACGGTCCCTCGCGGTCTGCCAGACCCACCTTCCGCAACCGCATACAACCACTGTGCACCCTTCCTCCCCACTCCCCACGCTACTTACCTCCGAGTCTGGCCGATGATCTTCGTGGACGGGAACATCTGCACTCTTCAAGCCAACCGCGAACTGAGGAAATGCCGGGAAGCTGTATAATGTAATAAATAGGTTTTTTTCAACTTTGCTGCATATCTCAGGCATTTTTGGGAATTTTGGCACCAGATTTTCAACATGGGGTTTTTGGGAACCCTCCTCATGAGTTCTGTCACTGTCATGGTATTAATCGGGCCCAAGGGGGAATCACGTTTCAGGACCAATTAATGAAATGACAGTGCCAGTGCTCATAAGGTGGGCTCTCAAAAAGCCTATGTTGCAAATTTGGTGCAAAAATTCCTAAAAATGACTGTTCTACGAGCGTGCGCTGCACAGTTCCTACGCAGACTCATAAGTTCACAAATTTGCAACATTTGCACTCCAGATTTTCAACATTGCCATTTTATCACACCTACATATGAAATGTACAGCTGTCATTTTTCACATCTCGTCCAAAATGTGTTTCCGCATGTAGCGCACAATGGCACAGTCGGTGTGTGAAATCAATGTTTGGGACAGATTAAGAAAATCACAGTGACACTGTTCATGAGCAGAGGTCTTAAAATGGCTATGTTGAAAATTTGGTGAAAAAATTCCTAAAAATGACTGGTTTACGAGCTGTGTTGCGCAGTTCATACGCAGGCTCGTAAGTGCGTGAATTTTTAATATTTGTAGTCCAGAATTTCAACAATGCCATTTCACCACACCTACTTATGAGCAGTACAGCTTTAGTTTTGCACATCTCGCCCAAAATGTGTTTATGTGCATGTAGTGCACAATGGCGCAGTTGGTGTGTGAAATCAATGTTTGGGACAGATTAAGAAAATCACAGTGACACTGTTCATTAGCAGAGGTCCTAAAATGTCTATGTTGAAAATTTGGTGAGAAAAGTTCATAAAATGACTGTGCTACGAGCGTGCGTTGCGCAGTTTCTATGCACGCTTGTACCTTCGCGCATTTGCAATATTTTCACTCCAAATTGCCAACACTGCCATTTGCCCACACCTCCTTATGAACAGTACAGCTGTCATTTTTCACATCCTGGCCCAAATGTGTTTTTGCACTTCCGGCACAGACAAGCGCGGTCGTTGTTGGAAATCCGTGTTCAGGATATGTTAGGAAAATCACACTGACACTTCATTAGCAGAGGTCCTAAAATGGCTATGTTGACAATTTGGTGACAAAAGTCCATAAACTAACTATGTTACGAGCATGCATTGCGCAGTTTCCACGCACGCTCATAACTTCGCACATTTGCAATATTTTCACGCCATATTTTCAACAGTGCCATTTTTCCGCACCTCCTTATGAACAGTACAGCTGTCATTTTTCACATCCTGGCCAAAATGTGTTTTTGCACTTCCAGCTTAGAATAGCGAGGTTGCTGTGGGAAATCAGTGCTCGGGACAGATTACAAAAATCACAGTGACACTGTTCATTAGCAGAGGTCCTAAAATGCCTATGTTGAACATTTGGTGATGAAAGTCCATAAAATGACTGTGTTACGAGTGTGCGTTGCGCAGCTTCCACGCACGCTTATAACTTCGCACATCTGTAATATTTTCACTCAAGATTTTCAACATTGCCATTTTTCCACACCTCCTTATGAACAGTACAGCTGTCATTTTTCACATCCTGGTTGAAATGTGTTTTTTGCAGTTCCGGCATAGAATACCGTGGTTGCTGTGGGAAATCAGTGTTCAGGACACAGTAACAAAATGACAGTGACACTGTTCATGACCACAGGTCGTTAAACGCCTATGTTGAAAATCTGGTGATGAAACTCCATAAAATGATTGTGTTACGTACATGCGTTGCGTGGTTTTCACGTATGCTCAGAAGTGCAAGCATTTTTAATATTCCCACTACAGATTTTCAACATTGCCATCTCTTCATACCTCCCTATGGATGGTACAGCTGTCATTCTTCACATCCTGTCCAATCTGTGTTTTCGTACATGTGGTGCAGAATAGCACTGTCATTGTTGGAAGTCAGTTTTCAGGACACATTCACAAAATCACACTGCCACTGTTCATGACAAGAGGTCCCAAATGCTTTCATGAGGTGGGTCACAAAAAGGCCATGTTCAAAATTTGTACCGTGAATACCAACAAATGCCTGAGGCATTACGGTTTCTAACCATAACGTCCTACCCTGTACAGACAGACAGGCATCGGGGTATGCCTTTGGATTGCCAACTGTACTGCTCATGCCATCCCACCCCCCAGCCACTGACAGGCATCGAGGTGTACCTTGGACTCTTCATCCCAAGACTTCACCCCATTCTCCTATGCTGCACCCATTTCAACGTATATCCTTATGGAATGGGGTGACTGTAAAGCCAAACACCCTAAGGCACAGCTCAACACGTGTCGGTGTCTGCAGAATAGGGTGAGGTGACATGGCTTGACCGTCATGGGTGACGACCCAAAACCTTACCCCAAATCCTGGCAATCTCTACAGGATGGAGGTGGGGTTCATGTGAAGTTTAGTACTTCACTGCCACTCCTATTCTGCATCTGTCTAACTCCTGCATTTCTAATGCTAATACCAGCAAGCAAACATTCGGCATTGACAAATGCTTGTTACTGTATGTGACAGGCTGCACTACCTGTGTTAGGAACACACTGTTTTTACGGAGCTACTGCTAGGACTAAAGCTTTTCAACATGATACTCAGATAGTAAGATTATAAATTAGGACATCTGCAGGTTCAATAGCTGCATCTGTACCACTTACATTGGCAGCGACTGTGTCTAACAACTGGTGAGCACGCAGGTATGAAAGTATGGAGAACCTTGCTGGCTGGGTCACAGATGGAGAGTAGAGTACTGCTGGGGAGGTAGTGACAAATACTGCATCTGTTGACTGAGGTGGCTAAAACCTCTACTTAACCTACAGTCAATGCAGCTAGCTGTTCACTTTACTTTTTTTCTTGCTGTACCGACAAGTTAGTCAGTATTACAATCGGTATGCTTAATGGTGGCTGAAAACTTTGAAAATTGAATTAAAAAAAATAAGACCCAGGCAAATCTATGCTCCTGTGATCAGGCCCCATATGTATATTAATAAACAGGTTAATGTAAGGCTGTCAGAATGCTGACAACCAATCATCTTTTAGCTTTATTGAGACCCTTATAATAATTAAATAAAATGTTCATTTATGCATGTTACTTTTAGTGTGCTGTGTACTGCTGTTGAGTCCATGGTTATTGTTTTGGAGGAATCCACAAGTCTGAGGCTGGTTTAAACTGATTTTACTTGGGGAGGCTTAAGGTTCAAGCTGGTATCCTGTTGCACTACTATCCTGGGTGCAGGCACCAAACTGTGATTATATTAGCTTATCTTGTCCTGCTCATGAAACAACACAGGCCATCCCCCTTGAAAACAAAGGGAGGAGAGGTGGGCCTCAGGGGCCCCGGGTGTCCATCAGGAGAGCCACAGTGACCACCTTACTGTTCAGGTACCCTGACCCTGGGGTAGGTAAGGTAGGACCCCAGGAGGCGGTATAACGCAGTGGATTAAGGCTCTGAGCTGCAGATCTGGAGACCTGGGTTTGAATCCTATAGCCACCTAGGTGCATACTGTGTGACCCTGAGCAAGTCACTTAATTTCTTTGTGTTCCCAGGTTGCTCTGGAAACAAGTTTTGGCTTAGTGAGCTACTCCTGGTTAAACAATGTTCCCTTACTAAGGGGTTACAGCAGCAGAAGAAAGGAGGTAATCATACTGCCTCTGTACAGATCCATGGGGAGGCTGCACCTGGAGTACTGTGTTCAGTACTGGAGCTGCTACTCCAAAAAGGACGTCAGCCTGCTGAAGGTGGTACAGAGAAGGGCCACAAAACTAATTTAGGGCCAACAGCCATCTGAGCAGAGGCTGGAGATACTAAATATGTACTCGCTTGAAGAAAGAAGGGATTGTACAACAGAGTTCTCTGCAGGCAGCTTGACGTTAGTAGGGAGCTACTGAAGGCACTTTCACCTGGCACCACATGTAGCTGCCCCAAGCAATTACTCCCCCCTCCCCATCTCACTTGGTAACTGCACCGCTCTCACCTCATTCTGACTTACCTACTTAACAACAAAGCAAGTTGATAGGTCTCTAGTTCTAACCATGCTGCTATTCACCAAGCTAATGCTATGATCCTACTGTCTTTGAATCTTGATTGCTTGACAGTGCTTTAAAGGGCTGCTAATTCTGAATTGTGCTATGGTTTGCTCCAATGTTTTGCATCCTGATTGTTCTGGCAATGCCTTCATGGGATGCTTCTTCTGGTTGTATTATATCTATCGAGAACACCTTTGTATGTACTTAAAGCATATTGTAGTATTTTAGTTTATGACGAGGAACCTTTGTAAATGAGCATATCCATGCGATTGCTTAAATAAAATAAAATAAATAATGTGGGGACATGATGGAGACTTTTAAGTACCTCAAAGGTATAAACAAGGTTGACCTTAGTGAACCTTTCAGGATCAGCATGAACAGGAACACCAGGGGACACAGTTACAAAATGGAAGGAGGAATGTTCCAGAAGGATGCCAGGAGCTACTTCTTCACTGAGAGAGTGGTGGCTGAGTGGAATGGGCTACCCGAGGGGCTAGTAAACCAGAAAACGGTTGGTGGATTCAAGAGGGGGTGATTTAAAGTCAAGTGATGCTTTAAAGTGTCAGGGGAAGGGGCAGAGTGACATGTAATGAAAGCCGCTTGAAATCCACATCAGGCAGACTCTATAGACCATAAAGCCCTTTGCTGGCAAATTTGTATGTTTGTAAGTAATGCAGAAAAATTCTTGCACCATCACTGTACTCATGTGGGACTGGAACTATGTGGTCTTGGTAACAGTCCCTTATATATAATTGTGCAACCACCCCCCCTTTCAGGAGTGGTGCTTACCAGGAGTGCTGTGCTGCCACCCTCCTGAAGGCTCCCAAGTGTGCTGTTGTTGGCTCTCTGCTTGGCCAAGTGTGTGGTGGTGAGAAAGAGCGCGGCAGTGCAGTGGATCCTCTGGGCCTCCTGCACCATTTGTCTTTGCAGCTGTGGTCACTTTTCAGATCTCAGTCCCCCAATCCTGGCAGAGGAGACTGGGAAACAAACACAGGATGCTTTCTCTGTTCGGTGCCTTCTGCACCACACTTTTGACTGCAACCAATGGAGTGGGAGCACCTCCTATGGCAAGGGAGCTTCTTCCCCTGCATTCCCAGCTTCCCCCAGCCCATGCAGCATGCACAACTGTGAAACCTTGCACTCCCAACACCACTGGCTTGACCAGATAATAGCTCAAAAGGGTCAACATCTCTGGGGCCAGCACACAAGAAGAGAGCAATATAAAATAAATAAAATGGAGACTTTGTAGCGCCAGGCTCAATCAGCACATGGCCGTGGCCATGTTGGTGACATATGACCCTACCTCCAAACCAGTCAGAGGGCTAGAAGCCCAGGACTGCACACAAGATGACTGTGGGGCAATGATGCAATCAGCATCTCCCCAGCTGCACTGGCAGGCTAGGGGGGCCAATCAGGGGCAGGGCAGAGGACTGACTCTAATGATACCCTGAAGCTGGGAAAGAAGTCTATGTGCTCACAAGGAGATTGAGGAAGTCTGAGAAAGACACCAAAGTAATCAGACCTGCTGCTGTGGGATTGAGCAGATGGCATAGCCAGGCCCAAATCTGGTGAGCCCGCCCCAGGTTTATTGGTCCACAATTCCGTAAGCCTTATCCTGGGCTCACATGATGTAAGAGACTGTGCCAGGGAAGGCACCTGTAAAAGCAGAAGCTGTGAAAACATGTCAGGAAGGCATTAAGTGGGAAAGTCATCAAGAGTCTGTGCCACAAATGAATGAAGCTGCTGTGAAAGAATCCGAGATGTTCAAAGCCAGAGAAAACCGCTGGTAAGGAATGAGAGACAGAGGTCTGTACCTCAGTTGAGCTGCTGCAGAGCCAGGTAGGGGGACTACTAGCTGTTATCAAGTCGGGTGAATCAGAGAATAGGGAGTTACAGGGCACGTGCCCTGAGTATGTGGGTACTCATGATCCAGAGGGGAGTTGGACCATGTGGGTCGCTCCTGGAGTCTGGGTGCCTTGGGAGCTGTGAAGCCACTGTGTAGCGCTCCTGTGTGCTGTTAGTATCGAGCCAAAAGGGCTGTACCGTGAGAGCTCAGCCAGAAGGGCTGTGCTGCTGCGAAGCACCTGAGAGAGTCGGAAGTGCTTTATATTCAGGCTTCTGGGGCCTGCTTCTGCATGCTTTTCAACCTGCTGCTGTGTGCTGGTTCCCCCTCATCTGAGCTGCTGCATCCATGGGCCATGTGAGTGCCAATGCTACTGGCTGGGGTCTTTTGTACTTTTTCCATCTGGATTACAGCAATCTTGTTTGCATTACAAGCTGGTTTTCAAACACTTTCCTTTTGGTGTTTTCAAGTTAAAAATTGTGCTAGCACACCATGGCCTGTTGGGGGGGGGGGTTAAAATGCAATGCTAAAATGTTTCAACACGTGCACCACCGAAAGGTTCCATGTCATAATGGCGATTGCAAAAGAACAATCGTCATTAGAGTGAGTGTACATTGCTAGAAAGCACAACAGTGACGTACACTTGTGGGTGACAACACATCTGGCAAGTTAAAACAGTATTTATGTGGGTCTATTCCAACCCCCTCACCCCCCTGATTTAATATAACCAACTCTAGAGGGATGCATGTTGGGGAGGGGGAGATAGTCTGAAAAAAAAAAAACATCACGGCAACAGTAAAATATTCCCCGGTCCCCAGCCCTGAACCAGTACCTGCTGTATCGAAGCTAGCCACCCTCACCACCACACCACACCACACCACACAGCTAGCTCAGTGGCAGCATGGCACACTACCCCACACAAATCTTCTTTCCCATCCCTCCCCTTCTCTTCCCTATTCCTCCCCTTCCGGTCTCCCTCCCTCGCTCATCCACACTCTTGCTTTCGCATTCCGTCGCTACCCTTACAGGGTAGCCCAACAGGGTAGCACTGTAAATGAGTTGCTCTTTTGACAGTCGCTCATTTTCAGCCGCTATCATCATTGGTTACCCCACCAAAAGAACCTAGGCAATGTAGCTACCATGCCAGCACTAGGACGTAGTGTAATTCCTGGGTACCCAGAGTCATTGTTTGCGGTTTTATACTTGTGAATATAGTTTTAGGACTGGTAGCATCTTAAAGTATACTGCACGTGTGTAAAGTAAGTCATCTTATTGTGTTCCTTGTTTAGGTGGGTGAGTCAGTGATTGTGTGGATTCTGAAAGGGTGATAGTGACCCACAGTAAAGTTGCTCACAGGTGGGAGCACTAAGGGTGACTTGCAACTGGTTAACCCCTTTTTTATTACCAGCTTTCAGGCCTGTGTAACACAATAAAAGTACTATTAATTTGCTAAATTCTACTTCTGTGTGTGCACCCCTTTTGTGTAACCTGACTGAAATGTCTATTGGTGAGGGTAACAGCTGTCTTACTGGTCCTCAGCGAGGTGGTCCAATCCTGTATAGGGAGGTGGGTAGGTACTGCATCCCAGCTGAGGGTACTGCACACATCTGGTTCAGTCATTCTGTCTGGGAGGAGGCACTGCACCATTTCTTATTTGTTCTGGGACAAACCCCACTACCGTGAGGAAAAAGAACAAATCCAACCCCTCAACCAGGTGGGCCTTGTGCAGTCATCCAGCAGGGGTGTGAACCCGGACACAGTGACCCAGAGGTCACAACTGTGTATATGAACAAATTGCTTTCCTGGTCACAAAATTTCTTGTCAATGGAGTGTAACCCCGTCCCATGTTGGGAGCTTACCTTGGAGCCCCTGCCTGGAGCCCTGCAACCTGCTGCCATCAGCATCCCAAAAACTCCTTCTTTTGTGGCCGGAGTCACCAGTATCTTCACTCCCCAGGCCCTTTCCTGGACTGCACTGGCTGGGATGAACAGAAACTTTCTTCTGTGCCTCATGTGCCTACCAGTACCATGGCTGGCGAGGCTGTTGAACTTTTCGGTCCCCCACCACCACGAACATTGCAGCAGTGGGGCAGGGAGCACACCAAAAGCAGGAAAACATTCTGTGTCTCCAGGCACCCTGCATGTGTGGCCAGTAAGCTACTAGAGAGTCTATACTCCCAGCCCACCACAAATTTGTACAATGGGGCCAGGTAACGCAGGAGCACACCACAGCAGCCGCATTACCTTTGTGACTGAGAGTTGACCAAGCTGTTCACTCCCCAACCCCCAAGGGACAGTGAGCAGCAGGGCAGGGAGCACCATAGGGGCAGCCAACTTTTCCCCTGGTGTCGCTGAGCACCCTGCAAATATAGTTGGCAAGCTGCTCACGATCTGCATCCTCCTGCCCTAGAGACCAAACAGCAGGGCAGGGAGCACAACAAACAGGGAGCAAACTTTCTGCGGCACCTCAATACATCTAAATCAATGTGGCCCCAAGTACCGGCTCATATCTTCTCACTCTCCCACCCCCCGAACATCACCACAGCATAGAGGGGAGCACACATAACTGGCAGCAGACTTTTTCTTTTGGCACTGCATAGTACCTCAACACTGCGGCCATCATGCCACCTGCAGCTCGACGTCCCAGCCCCAAAGGACACTGCAGCAAGGGTTAGGAGGTGCAAACAAATAAATAAAACAAACCACTCCCCTGATCCTTCAAGTCACCAGATGGTCAGGAGGAGCAGGAGGGGCCAGCATGGCTCTGGGGCTGACCAGTCCCATAAGCTGTATGCGACACCGGAAGAGCCATTGACAGACACTGCTCCTGCACACATAAGGGAGCTTTTGACAGAGCCCTGCCCTCCACAACTGTTTCCTGGCACCAACAATCACCAGAGGGGAGAAGGGAGACTAGATTCAGTAGCCTAAAGTTGCACAAAGTGTCACAAATAAAAGGATGAAATACCTAAGTTGCACTGATCTGCATGGGAGTGGCCATCTTGTGTGATGTTTGCCTCCAGCACAGCAAGGGACCTGAATGACAGCTGTAGTAGTCCAATCAGAGGAGGACCTAGTGACTGTTTCTTTTCCAATGAGGCGTTGAGTGCTTTTGAAAGGGTTCCAGGTGGAAGCTTTGATAGTTTGTCTGAGGAGATTCTGTGAGAAACCTCTGAAGAGAGTAGTGTCTTTGAAAAATAATTGCTATTCTTTTCTGACTAAAATAGACTCAGAGATCCCTGGGAAGGTGAATAACTACAGCTAAAGTGCCAAGCCTGGGCTTTAGCACCAAATTAAAGAAGAAGTTGCTTTGAAAGCTGTTCTAACTCTAGGAAGGTGAGACACTGCCTTTCTGCTGCTGTCAGGATTTTATCCATCAGGGGATTGAACCATCTGAGGTCCCAAGTGACTGTCTGCCTGTTGAAGTGGATGAAGGCTAGTCCCTGTGTGGGGTGAAGAAGATCATCGTCGTCATGATAATCACAGCATACACTCGTCATCACTGGAAGCACATTGGGTCTGTTGCACCTGTAACCAGCTTACAGAACAGAGCTCCCATCATCTAAAATTCATTTATTTGCTATGTGCCTAGGCCTCCACTTCTAACATCTTCTACACTTAAGAATCTGCCCCACTCTGTGAACATTAGACCCTCCCTGACACATGGACCCGCCCATATTTCCACTCCCACCCCCCATTTTCCTCTCGCCAACCCCTCTCCTAAAATGTCCCACTTCTTCATCCCACTCCCTACCTTTTCTCCTTTTCATCCCTACTCTCCACCTTTTCCCCTCCCCTACTCGACCATCTCTTGACAAGGCCTTCCTGGCTGATTAATATTGGTTATACTTAATTAGGTACTTATTTGTCTCAATGTTATTTACCTACTCCCTGGCATAGATTGTACAATGCCAGTCTAATTTGTTTACTTGTCTTTGTAATTCCATGTTCAAACTGTTCACTCCATGTTGTTTGTCTATACCTATGTTATTCCTCCTGACATGGAACCTATGTAAATGAGTTCTAGCTCATAGGTGTTTAATCCGAGATTTCAGTAAATAAATAAATAAAATAAATCATCACAGCCCATACCCTTTGCCACCTGGAGCAAGTTGGGTCTGCTGCACCTGTAACCAGCTTACTGAAAAGACCATCTAGCCATCATCTGCCTAAGCAAGAGAGATGTCCCCACAGAGACAGCACCATCTTTTCATCTAAAGGTCATGAACACTGGCTTTTACCCAAAGAACTTTTCATTCAAACTGTTTAACTAGTTAGTTGGGTAACTTCTGGGCATTCCTGTGTGACCTTAACATCAAACCCACAGCTACAGTTTACAGCCAGGAGCAGCTGTGTTTAAATCCATCCATCCATGTAATTTGCCAGTCAGCAGCTGCATCCACGAAACCCAAATAAACAGTACCTCACCGAGGTCCAAGCATTACAGGCCTGCAACTCTTTCTCTGTGTGCACACTTGAACTGTTTGGGAGCTCCCACAGGAACTGTAGGGTTAACTGATACACTAGTGGAGGGAGAGGTTCTGAGACACACCTTATGGTGGGGATGTATGCAAACTGCTGCTGTTGCTTATGCTTTGCATCCCTTGTCCCCTATCTTGTTCTCCAAACCCCAAATAAACCCATTGGTTATTTATGTGCAGCTGCTGATATATTTTGTCATTATTGCATTGTTCTTTATTTGCATTTGTCGTTCTTTGCCCTGGGGCAGGAACTGAGTTTGGTCCCCCCCAAAATCTCCAGCTTCATGATGGATTGCAAATCATTGCTAGACTGGTGCAAGGGTGAGGACATTGACTTGAAAAAAGCTATTTTGGTATATGGGATCCCTGAAGGAACCCCCGGGACCATCTCAAAAGTGTCACGGGCAGCATGAAATGTTTTGGAAAATTGTTTGTAGGATAGTTTACTATTCTGCTTGACAGACACTGTGTGTTTTGATAGAGTGCAGAGAGGATGCTGACCCCTCACAGGTGCCCAACCAGCTCACCAATGATGGAGACTTCACCCTTGAGCCATCATGACCCATGCAAGTCCAGACCCTCCCCACAAGGGTCCTAAAGAGCAAAGTGAATTTGAACAGAAGCTGCAATTGTTTTTAGCAGCTGAGGACAAGATCATTCAAGATGTGAAAACATTCTTCAAGGAAGAAGATGATGAGGTACAGGCAATCCCACCCAATGGACACCAGGTTGGGGTACAGGACTGGACTCCCTATTTGGTCACACCAGATGAGCAATTCAAATGACTGCATACTTTCTATGGTGTCACCCCCAGTCCTTCAGGGGAGGATGATCATGAAAATTGAATGAGTCAGGCCACACAAATCGAGAAAGTGTGGAGGGTTACAGATGACAAAAAGTGCAAAAAAATTGTGGAGAGCCTCAGAGGAATAACATTGGACATTATCTGCTCCCTACATGCCAGACAGCCTAACTGTACCACAGCTGACCACCTTGCCATATTGAAAATTACTTTTGGAGCAGTTGAGTGAAGGGAATGTGACAGGGTTGAATAAGGCCATGTCCCATTTGTTATGCAGAAAGAGTTAAATGCAAGGATCTGTTCTATCCTCTCCTTTTCTGTCTCTTGTCTGTAGGGTTGCGCAATCAAATGTTCCCATGAGACCTAGGAACTGATCACTCTGACAGTCTTGCAATTCTCCCCCTCTCGCTATCTCTCTGCCTTCACTTGCTGTTTCTGTCTTTTCTTCCCCCTTGCATATCTGTGGTTATAAAAATATATGAGAATCTTTATGTGAAACTGGGATCTCTTGGTTTAACAAGCATTTGTCAATGCCGAATGTTGATTGCGTTGATCTGTTGAGCTCGCTCAGTGGACCTCTGTCACTGGCTCGGTCTGTTTGGCCCAGTGCTGCAGGCTGCTCCATTGTGGTGGCTCACTCCCCCTCTCTCACGCGCTCATTCCGTTTCTCCTGGCGCTGCAGGCTGCCCTTTTGTACTGGGCTCCTACCTCTGTTGGCGCCTTTTTCTGCCCACAAAGAAATCTGCAGCAGTCCCAACAAAGCTCCGTTGAGCTCGCTCACTCCCCTTCTCTCACTCACTCATTCCATTTCTGCTGGCACTGCAGGCTGCCCTTTCTACTGGGCTCCTGCCTGTGTTGCTGCCTTCTTATGCCCACAAAGAAACTTGCAGCAGTTACAATAAAGCTCCGTTGAGCTCACTCACTCTCTCATTCTGGTTTTCCTGCCACTGCAGGCTGCCCTTTTGTACTGGGTCCCTGTGTGCATTGCTGCCTTTTTCTGCCCACAAACAACTCTGCAGCAGTCTCAACAGAGCTCCGTTGAGCTCACTGACTCCCCTTCCCTCACTCGCTCCTTCTGTGTCTCCTGGCACTTCAGGCTGCCCTTTTGTACTGGGCTCCTGCCTGCATTGGCAGCTTTTTCTGGCCAGAAAGAAATCTGAAGGAGTCCCGACACAGCTCCATTGAGCTCGCTCACTCCCCCTCTGTCACTCACGCATTCCATTTCTGCTGGCGCTGCAAGCTGGCCTTTTGTACTGGGCTACTGCCTGTGTTGCAGCATTTTCTGCCCACAAAGAAATCCGGAGCAGTCACAATAGAGCTTCATTGAGCTCGCTCACTACCGCTCTGTCACTTGCTCATTCTGTTTCTCTTGGCGCTGCAGACTGCGCTTTTGTATGGGGCTCCTGACTGCTTTGGCATCTTTGTCTGTCCACAAAAAAATCTGCAGCTGTCCCGACACAGCTCCGTTGAGGTTGCTCAGTCTCCCTCTCTCATGCGCTCATTCTGTTTGTCCTGGTGCTGCAAGCTGCCCTTTTGTACGGGGCTCCTGCCTGCATTGACGCCCGTTTCTGCCCACAAAGAAATCTGCAGCAGTCCTGATAGAGCTCCGTTGAGCTCACTATGTCCCCCTGTCTCCTCGCTCGTACTGTTTCTCCCACCGCTGCAGGCTGGCCTTTTGTACTGGGCCCCTGCCTGCATTGGCGCCTTTTTCTGCCCACAAAGAAATCCACAGCAGTCCTGACAGCGCTTCGGTGAGTTCGCTCACTCCCCCTCCCTCAGTTGCTCTCTCGTTCTGTTTCTTCCAGTGCTGCAGGCTGCCCTTTTGTACTGGGCTCTTGTGTTGGGGCCTTTGTCTGCCCACAAACAAATCCGCAGCATTCCCGACAGAGCTCAGTTGAGCTCGGTCACTCCCCCCTCTCACTCAGTCGATCTTAATCTGTCCCAAACACTGATTTCCCAGAGTGACCGTGCTATTCTCCGGCAGGAGTGCAAAAACATATTTTAGCCAGGATGTGAAAAATGACAGCTGTAGTGTTCATAAAGAGGTGTGAAAAAATGCCACTGTTGAAAATGTGGCGTGACAATATTACAAATTTGCGAAGTTACAAGGGTGCGTGGAAACAGTTCAACACACGCTTGCAACACAGTCATGTTATGGAGATTCGTCACCAAATTTTCAACATAGGGCATTTAAGACCTCTGCTCATGAACAGTGCCAATGTCATTTTCTTAATCTGTCCCAAACACTGATTTCCCACAGTGACTATGTTATTCTGCACCGGAACTGTGAAAACACATTTCGGTCAGGACGTGAAAAATGACAGTTGTACTGCTTATGAGAAGGTGTGAAAAAATGCCACTGTTGAAAATCTGGTGTGACAATATTACAAATCTGCGAAGTTACAAGGGTGCATGGAAAGTGCACAACGCACACTTGTATCATTGTCAATTGATGGGCTATCCTCATAAAATTTTCAACATAGGCATTTTAGGACCTCTGCTCATGAACAGTATCATTGTCATTTTCCTAATCTGTCCCGGACAGTGATTTGCCACAGCGACTGCTCTATTCTGCGCCGGAAGTGCAAAACACATTTCGGCCAGGATGGGAAAAATGACAGCTGTACTGTTCATTAGTAGGTCTGGGAAAATGGCAATGTTGAAAATCTGGAGTGAAAATATTATAAATTTGCAAAGTTACGAGCGTGTGTTCCAACTGCGCAACACACACTCGTAACACAGTCATTTTATGGAGTATTGTTACCAAATTTTCAACATAGGCATTTTAGGACCTCTACTTATGAACAGTATCACTGTCATTTTCTTACTCTGTTCTGAACACTGATTTCCCGCAGCGACCACGCTATTCTGTGCCAGAAGTGCGAAAACACATTTCGGCCAGGATATGAACAATGACAGCTATACTGCTCACAAGGATGTGTGACAAAATGCCAATGTTGAAAATCTGGCATGAAAATATTGCAAATTTGTGAAGTTACAAGCATGCATAGCAACTGTGCAACACACACTCATAAAACAGTCATTTTTTGGATTTTTTTCACCAAATTTACAACATAGGCCTTTTGAGAGCCTACCTCATGAACACTGGCACTGTCATTTGATTAGTATTGGCCCCAAAGGGTGATTCACGCAGTGACCACGAAACCACCTTTGGGGCGAGTAACCTCATGACAGTTCGAAGAATTCATGAGGAGGGTCCCAAAAGCCCCATGTTGAAAATTTGGTGAAAAATCTACCAAAATGCTCCGAGATATGCACTAAAGTTGAAAACCCCTATTTATTACATTATACAGCTTACTGGCATTTCCTCAGTTCGCAGTCAGCTTTGAAGAGTGCAGACGTGTTCCCGGTCCACCGAAGATCATTGCGCTGAACTCCAGAGGTAAGTATGGAGTGAGGGGGGTGTGGGAAGGCAGGGTGCACAATGGGTGGGTGCGGGTTGTGGGAGGGGGCAGGGAGACTACGAAGGACCGTTTCCTTTTTTTCAGGAAAAAGGAAAAAAGTTGTGGGACCATTTTTAACTTTACAGGGGCATGTGGCACACTGGGGTGGGCTCCCAGCATGCCACTGGAGTCTTGCTTTTGGGGAGCAGCTGTAGCCAACGGGGATTGGGCACCCCCATCGGCAAACAACAAAGTAGGGGATTCCTTTCTGTCGACGGGATTGGGCACCCGTCGCAGACAATAAAACCGAAGGGGTTAATATGTTGACGGGAGTGGGCTCCCCGTCAGCAACAAACATGGTGGAGGGTTAAATATTGTTTGTGAATACGGCGGCAACCCACCGCCATGTTCACAAACAATATCAGGGATCCTACATCCCACCCTGCAATGATGGGTCGCTCCGTCATTGCAGCGGATGGCTGACACTGCAATGACGAGGCGGACCCTGATTGCAGCGGATGATTTTTTTAGAAGGTTGTGGCAGGCTGGCTGAACTACTGTCAGCAGCAGCGTGCCACAGCATTGGGGCCGGGGGACAAGCCTTTGCAGGCTATGGGGGCATTGGGCAAAACAGTGCCACGCCTCCACAACCTGCCTGTGGAGAAAGCTGCCGCAACATGTTTCTTACGCATGCGCACAATCAACATAAAAATGTATATAGTTATACTGTTGAAATGACTGCAAAAAAGCTATTTGGAATTTAGGGAGTTAATCTGAGATGCAGTTTGAGCTCCTCTCAGGCTTGTTTGCAAATTCTTTGCAGAGCTGTCAAAAAGAGGTCAGTTGTGAGTCACCATATTCTATATGTTGCACCTGCAAAGAAACTGACAAGAACATTTTGTGAGAAACAGAATGTTTCCTTAACAAGCTCAGGATGAAGAAGTTAATTACCTGACAAAGACTTGTTATAAAAGAGCAGCAATCTTTTGCTGGGGAGAGACTGAAACTTGGAATTAGGGATACCCTCAGGAGAAGGACTTTGTTTTCTCTGTTTGTAATGCCTTTGTAAATGGTTATACTGAACAATTTTTATATATTTTATTTTGCTGTTATTGATAATAATAAAACACTACTTGTGAATTGTATAATTGCTCCTGGTTTTCCTATGCTTTCTGACCTATGCCTCGATGACAGATGGTGTCAGACTGAGTGGGATTTATGCCATGCATACTCTAAGCCACGAGTTTTGTGCATGGGTATTAGACCTGGTACCAGGGAAGCAAAGAAGAAAGATATGACATCTCAGGAGAGATCTACAGGCAAAAGCAAAGCTTTGGGTAAAAGAACACCAACCAGAAAAAGGAGAAAGGCCATTTCTTTGGCTGAAGACTATCAGATGACCAGACAGACACCACAGCAGCGAGGCAACAGTCAAGCACCAGTAAGACTCTCTTTTTCCCGATTTAACTCCAAGTTTGATAAGAACTCTGGTGGGGGTAACAAATCTGCACCGACAGCCTTTATTTGTTATAACTGTAATAAGCCAGGCCATACTGCAAGAAACTGCCATAGTAAGGAGAGTAACAGTGGAGCAGATTTGTCCTTAGCAAACTGGGGAAAGTACTTAACAGATGTCAAGGTGGGAGATAAGACTGTGAAAGGACTTATAGATTTGGGAAGTAGACAGACCCTGGTGCATATTGAAGTGCTGGGAAAGCACTGTGCAAAAGGACTAGGTACTGGTGTCATCTTTATCCACAGGGATCCTTGGGGCTATCCCACCACCCAAGTGACCCTGAATATTAATGGGAAGTCTCACGCCAAATGAAAGTGGGGGTAGTACCCAAGTTATCTGTGCCTATGATTATTGGAAATGACTTTCCAGGATTTACTGAGTTAATCACAGAGGTAGCAAATCCAGATGTTTCAGCAGCTGTGATGACAAAAGCTCAGGCAAATAAAATCTCAGATGGTGGGGACACCTTTCCTTTCGGTGATTTTGATTCAGACTTGTTTGAGCATAGCTCCAAGATCCGAAAGTCCAGGAAAGAAAGAAGATGCCTGAAGAAACACTGGCAATAAAAGACTGAAGGACATAAGGGGTTAATATATGAAAATGCTGAAACTAAACTGATAACGGATTGTGATTTTGTTTCAGAGCAAGCTAACAATGTTTTTCACCAGGGTTATTTTAAGTAGCTGGGGGTGAAACCAAAACAGGGTGAACCAATGTTTAAAAAAAGTACTGAGTTACTGTACAGAGTTTGGGTTAAACTTCAGACACAGGAACAGATAGAACAATTGGTTATACCTCTAAGGTCTAGATCTGAGTTGTTACAGACAGCACATGATAGTCCTATGTCTGTCACTCAGGGAGGGATCGCACCCTTGCTAGATTGCTGTACAGATTTTACTGGCCTGTAATTCATGAAGATGTTTCTACCTATTGCAGTTCCTGTGCTAAGTGTCAGAAAGTAGCCCAGTGATTAAAAAATACAAGGTGCCCCTGGTGCCCCTACCCTTGATAGATGTGCCTTTTGAGAGAATTGCAATGGGTGTGGTTGGTCCCTTACAGAAAAGTAAAAAGGGTAATCAATTTATCCTGGTAGTTTGTGACTATGCTACTCGATACCCAGAGGCAGTTCCTATGCATACTGTCACAGCCCCAAAAGTGGCAGCAGAACTTAATAAAATTTTCAGTAGGGTGGGCATACCTAAAGAGATTATTACTGATCAGGGTAGTAATTTAGGTGCTGCATTACAGAAGGAGCTGTACCGACTACTAGGTATCACTGCCATAAGAACTTCCCCTTATCACCTTCAGACAGACGGCCTTGTTGAGCGTTTTAATCAAACCCTAAAATGCATGTTAAAAAGATTTGTAAAAGGAGAAGAGGAAGGGAAAGATTGGGACCAATACTTACCTTACCTGCTTTTTGCTTACAGAGAAGTGCCACAAACCTCAACATGTGATTCACCAATTGAAATGCTGTATAGTAGACAACCTAGAGGGCCACTTGATGTGATAAAAGAAACATGGGAAGATAACCCCACTCTGAAACAATCTATTACATCTTATATGTGTGCTCTGAGAAAGAAGCTGGCAAAATTTATTGAAATTGCCCACAGTAATCAGGATGAGGCCCCAAACCAGCAGAAGGTATATATGACCGTGGGGTAAAAGAAAGTTTTTGAGACAAGTGAAAAGTTCTTGCTACTGTTACCCACTACAGAAAATAAACTGTTAATGAAGTGGCAAGGGTCTTATAAAGTGCTTAGACATACTGGCACAGCAAACTATGAAATTGAGACCCCTGATAGCAAAAATCCAACCAAGATATACCACGCTAACCTCCTCAAGAAATGGATTGAAAAAACGCCAAAGGCTGCTTTTCTAGTTTTACCAGAAACTGATAAAGAAGATATTAACAGACTGGAACAAACTCTAACTACTGATGTTGTAAAGGTGAATGTTTCCTTAACCTCTGAACAAACCACAGAAATTCATAACTTGCTTAAGACATTTAACAGTACTTTTACCACAGTGCCAGGCCGAGCTAAATGTGTTGCGCATGTAATAGTGACAGGGAATGCTGGCCCTATTGACAAAATACATACAGACTACCAGAGCGGTTAAGAGCAGACATGGTTAAGGAAATACAAAAAAATGAAAGAATTGGGTATCACAAGAGTCGAGAAGTGCTTGGTCATCACCAATGATGATTGTAAATAAAAAAGAAGGGGGTGTAAGAATCTGCTTAGATTTTCGGAAACAATCAAGTGTCAGAATTTTACAGTTATCCTTTGCCCAGGACAGACGATTTGGTGGACAGATTGGGGAACGCCAAGTATGTCAGTACCCTCGATCTCACCAAGGGTTACTGGCAAATCCCCCTAGCTAAAGAACTCAGAGACAAAACTGCATTTTCCACTCATTTTGGATTCTATCAGTTCACCACCATGCCATTTAGTTTACATGGTGCACCTACAACATTCCAGCAGTACATTGATGTAATTTTATCCCCCCATACTGGTTATTGTGCTGCGTACCTGGATGATGTTGTGGTGCACAGTCCAGACTGGAAAAGCCACCTAGAACACCTATGAGCAGTTATCCAATTTATTAAAAAAGGCAGGTCTGACAATTAATCCTACCAAATGTGCATTGGGCATGCAGGAAACCAGATATTTGGGCTATGTGTTGGGAACTGAAGAAGTAAAGCCAGGGATTTCTAAGACAGAAACTGTAGCTAACAATCCTGTTTCTGAAACAAAGAAACATGTCAGGTCATTTTTAGGGCTGGCTAGTTACTATCTGAGATTTGTTCCCAACTTTGCCCAGTTAGCTACTTCCCTCACTGAAGTCATGAAAAAATTATACCCGAATACTGTGAAATGATCCCCAGAGTGTGATGACGCTTTTTGAGCCATTAAGGCTGCATTATGTTCAGCCCCTGTTTTAAGAAGCCCAGACTTTGAGAAACCATTTTTTTACAGACAGAAGCAACAGAGGCAAGCCTAGGTGCAGTTTTGAGTCAACATATAAGTGGGAAGTAACATTCCATTCTATATATCAATAGCAAGTTGCACGACAGAGGAAAGAGGTACTCCGCCGTTGAAAAGAAATGCCTTCTGGCAAAGTGGGCCACAGAGTCCCTTAAGTTGTATTTGCTAGGAGATGATTTTGTATTTATAACAGATCAAAATCCTCTCTGTTGTCTTTACCGAACGAAGCATAAAAATTCCAGAATCAAACGGTGGCCCACTACAGCCATTTAAATTTAAAGTGATGCTCAAATCTGGGAAAGAGAGTGTCACTGCTGATTTTCTGTCAGCACGGGGTCATAATGTCAGCGTCAAAACCGCGTACATCAAGAATGCATAAACAAATCAGCATGCGCCAAAATGCTTGGCACAACATACCAATCCAGGAAACAAAAGCATACACCAGAGGAATATATTTGTTTTGCAGGGGCTTCACCTCACACCCCATGACATGGGGGTTTCATTCCATATTTCGGAATATAAATATCTAACTATGATGGGGTGTGAACTTAGAGGTTGGGGCACAGGTTGAGAGCAGGATAAATATGTTTTTTTTTTTAAATGCATCAGAAAGGGACATGGGGAGAATCAAACAACAGCCTCAGGTACTTCACACTCTTCAATGTGAAACTACAGCAACAGGGGTAGTGGTTGTTACCGCAAGCTCAGAAACCCCTGTCGCTGTAGTTTCTTTCGAGGTTTGCTCGGTTTTTCACGTGCTGTTCAGGCAGCGCTACACTGATCCGGTACCTTTTCTGTCAAGATATGGATCAGGAACTGAAAATTCCGAAGGCTGAAAAAACAAAATGTGTGAGTTTAAACTTCTCCGTTTACTATACTGCATATGCACTGAATTGTAAAAGTTATAAGCTAATGTTAGAAGAGAATTAAAGGAAAACTACACCCAAAACTTGAAAAAATATGTGTTGTACAGAGTGTTTTAATTTGTGTGTGAAGTTCTAGTGTTTCCTTCCCTCTGACTGGTATTAGGAGTGTTTCCCAAATTAGCTTGCTAGCTTTATATTAGTTTTACAACCCCTGGGGATCTTCATACCTGATAGTGTAATTGCATTTCTTGTTCCCACAGTGCATCTTGTCTCACGTGACTGTGATGTAAGAGAGACCCAACATTCAGCACACACATGCCAAACAAACTAAATATCTTGGAAGCTTTACAAGCTGCACAAAAAATTACCAGCAGCAAAGTTTTTCAGGATAGTAAAACCTTTAGGATGAGGGTGGTCACCAAGCTGAATTTAAAATATAGCCATCTCTATTGTTGTGAACTGATTGTAACGCAATGCTTTCTGCTGGATTTATGGGCTCTGCTACATCACCATTACATAAAACAAGGTGCATTGTAGGACAAAGAAATGCAATAAACCTATTTGATATGGCGATCTCCAGGGGTCGTAAAACTACCCTAAAGTTAGCAGGCTAATTTAGGAAAAACTCCTAATACCAGTCAGAGGGAAGGAAACACTAGAACTTCACATACAAATTAAAACACTCTGCACAGCATATATTTTTTCAAGTTTTGGGTGTAGTTTTCCTTGAATAGAAGTTTTTGGAAACCTGTTTTTTTAAAACAAGTTCCCTCTTAAAGAGGGGGTATGTGACAGGGTTGAATAAGGCCCTGTCCCATTTGTCATGCAGAAAGAGTTAAATGCAAGGATCTGTTCTATCCTCTCCTTTTCTGTCTCTTGTCTGTCTGGTTGCACAACCAAATGTTCTCGTGAGACCTAGGCATTGATAACTCTGACGGTCGCTCGATTCTCTGCCTCTCGCTATCTCTCTGCCTTCACTGGCTGTTTTTTTCTTTTTGTCCCGCTTGCATATCTGTGGTTATAAACATATATGTGAATCTTTATGTGAAACTGGGATCCATTGATTTGAAAATGTATATAGTTATACTGTTGAAATGATTGCAAAAAAGCTATTTGGAATTTAGGGGGTTAAGCTGAGATGCAGTTTGAGCTCCTCTCGGGCTTGTTTGCAAACTCTTGGCAGAGCTGTCAACAAGAGGTTAGTTCTGGGTCACCATGCTCTATTTGTTGCACCTGCAAAGAAACTGACAAAAATATTTTGTGAGAAACAGAATATCTCCTTAATGAGCTCAAGTTGAAGAAGTTAATTACCTGACAAAGACTTGTTATAAAAAGAGCAGCAATCTTTTGCTGGAGAGAGACTGAAACTTGGAATTAGGGATCCCTCAGACAAAGGACTTTGTTTTCTCTGTTTGTACTGCCTTTGTAAATAGTTATACTGAACAATTTTTATTTTTTATTTTGCTGTTATTGATAATAAAATTCTACTTGTGAATTTTATAATTGTTCCTGGTTTTCCTATGCTCCCTGGCCTGTGCCTTGACAACATGGAGGACCTCATCTTCCAACTTGGGGCGACCATGTAAAAAGAAGGAAGGAAGTTATCACGCTACATGACCCGAGTGGAAACCGTAATTTGAAGAATTGTAGAGGCTGGAGGAGTTACCCCCACACAGACTGCACAGATGATACTGTTACGAACCCACACCTGGGGGTCAGGTCCACTGAGCTCACAATGCCCACCCCTAAGTGCAATCCATGACTGGGAGAGGGAAAACAGGGATACCCTCCCTGTGTTCTTCCAGAATGCTCACCGAGGTCATGACTGAACACCCGCCACAAGGCCCCAGGGCTCTCTCTTTATTCTCTGGATCAGGGAACAATACCAGTCTCTAGTCTTGTAGCCAGATATGAACCCTTCTTGGCTGTTACACAAAGGGGGAAGTTCCAAGAATCACAAGTTCTTTGGGGTAGCCATGTGACCCTGATTTTGTCTTCTCCCACAGGACATGCAACAGCCTGGTTCAAATCCCCACAGACTCTTTCCTGAGACTTCGGTATTCTCCCTATCTTTACCCAGATTTCCCTTACAGATCCTTGCTCGATTGCTTGCTTATGGTGGCACCCCTTTAGCAGTAACAGTTTGATCACAGATTATTAATAACTGTCCCACAATTCATACACAATATAAAAAAATTTCACTCAGGCAGGTTTTCTTTAAAAAAAACAATTTTTTTTATTAAATACTTAAATAACTATCACACATTTACAACTAAAAAGTTTTATCAATTTGGTCATAGAATAACATAAATAAAAAGTTGACATGTACCAGAAAAATGCACTATACTTTTATCTAATTCTACCTTACATTCATAGTGAACTGAAGTCCAGAAAAAGTGAATAAAAGTTTCAGTTTCTTTTGTAGCAGTCTTGCTTCTTGTGTGTCAGAAGAGTGTCCAAAATGAAATGCCAAAAAAACAAAATGCTGTGACAAATGCCCTGAGCTTCTGGTTGGAGGTCCTTTAATAGGCATGCTCCCCCCCCAGTCTGTGACACTGCCCTTTGTCAGCTGTTGGCCTTGTCTTTTTTTGGGGGGCAGTAGATGTCACTCTTGCTCTTCCAAACTTTGAGGGAATGATTATATCGATTTCCCCAACCCAATTTCCTGGCTGTCTTTTTGCTGTCCTACTGCCTTACTGGTCAGACAGTTTAAACCAGCTTGTCAAGAAGGGCTATTTCCCAAAATCTGGTTTCCCAAGCATCCTGCATTTGAAGTGTAAAGGTTTATGACAGGAGATGGTTTCCTGGCACATCCTTGTTGAGCAGCCCTTGAAGTAATTTGGCTTCCTGCCCAGCAAGCTTTCCCCTCAGGTCACAAAGGAAGGTCAAATATTTGAAAACTCCACTCTCTATCTCTATGTGACCCATTCATTAACACTGACATTCTTGTGTCATGTACACTTACACAAAATCACATAAAAATATAACAAAATATGTCTGCAAATATGACTGGCAGTGGCTAGCTCACCACAGAGACTAGTCCAGATCTTGCAAGGAGCTGTGTATTCCCACTGGACATTGAGATCTCTCAGGTTTAAAGAACGCAGAGTAGATCCTCCAAAATGTTGTCTGTTACTAAATGAAGTGAGAAAGGAAGAGTCCCAAGAAGCCATTAAAAAGTCCTTATGGGTGCTATGGGAAAAGTCATTCCCCTACAGCCACTCACTGATAGCCACAGAGAACAGAGTACCACTCCAGATATGGAAACCCAGTGGAAATAATTCAGAGTGTGTGAAGGTGCTACAGATGGCACAGACTTCTCATCCATGAGCCAACTTCCAGCCACCTGGTTGTGGATGCCAGCTGAATTCTTCATCTCCCAAAGGGTCAGACCTTGACCCTCAACTGTGTCCCAAGAGGTACTGTTCTACTTTCACTGTGGAGAAGTTGGGCATTTCACATAAGGTTGTGGCATCCCAAAGAACCAGCAACACATGGACCAGAAATGGGAAAGATGGCAACAGCAGAGGGAAATGACAGTGAAGCCCAATGAGGGAGTGACCTGGGACTCCAAGAGTAAACAGCTCTGTAAGATGGACAGGTCCCACTGCAGCTGTTGAGAGCAAGTTGCCACCAGGATTGATGGTTCCCACACTGACAATCCAGATATCAATTAAGCTCTGTGAAGCTATATTAGACACTGGATCACAGGTCACCATTATCTACCAATCTTTTAATGGACTTACGTGAAACATTTGCTCTTGCAGCCTTTTGACCAGCTATTTGGGATCTGAGAAGTGCCAACTACCCAGGAGATGGCTACATCAGTGTGCAAATTTAATTTCCAGAGACTTTTGCTGTAATTGCTTAGAAAATTGATAATTTGGCTGTCATTTGTCCTGACACCCAGATTTTGGACAAAACACCAGCTGTTACATTCATGTGGTGGTATGAAAAAATGGCTATGTTGAAAATTGGGGGCCAAAATATTGAGGTTACTAGCGTGCATTGAAAAAGTTCAAGGTACACTCAAAACTTTGTTGTTTTTTTAATATTTTTACCCCATATTTTCAACATAGCCTTCTTAAGACCTCACCTCATAAACAAGGGTGGAGAAAATTTCCAAATCCTGCCCGAAAGGTGATTTCGTGCAGAAATTACAAAATCACCTTTCATAATTAATTTGCATAATTTCACTGCCATTGTTCATGAGATGGGATCCCAAAAAGGCCATGTTGAAAATTTGGGGAACAAATATTAAAAAATCACCAAGTTATGAGAACCAGTTCAAAACCCATTGAAATACACTGAACTGCATACCTGATTTCCTCAATTCCCAGTCCAGCATTGAAGAGTGAAAATGTGTCTCTGATCCAGAAAGGATTATGGCATTGGACCTCTGGTAGGTAAGTAAGGAGTGGGGTGGTGGGTGCTGAGTGGGAGGGTCAGATGGGGGGGTAACAACAGTGGTGGCCCAGCGGTGGCAACAAACATTGATGGATGGTTTCTTTTCTACAGGGTATATAAAAATAAAAAAAGACTACGAGGGATGGTTTTATTTCAGGTACCGATACTGGGGATTGGGCACCCCAGTGTCTGTGTTCTGTTTGGCAGCACTGCAGGTGGGCTCCCCGGTGTTGCACAGTGAAAATGGGTGAGGTGAGGGATAGTAGCCGGCACTGGGGATTGCGCACCTTGGTGTCAAAAAATTAACAAGGAAAGGGTGGGAGGGAGTGAGAGATGGTTTTCTTATGTTTGGTGGTTTCAGGGGTGGGCTCCCTGGTGTCACACAGTGAAAACTGGTGGAGTTGGGAGGGCAGTAGTAGGCACTGGGGATTGGGTACCCTGGTGTTGGAAAATTAAGAAGGAAAGGGTGGGAGGGATTGAGGGGCAGTTTTTGTTATTTCAGGTACTGACACTGGCTATTGGGCACCCCAATGTCAGTGTTATATTTGGCAGCAGTGGGGGTGGGCTCCCCAGTGTCACACAATGAAAATGGGTAGGTAGGGGGTACTAGATGGCACTGGGGATTGGGCACCTTGGTGTCAAAAGTGTTTGTTTTTAGGTTGGGGGAGGACTACAGCAGGTTGATCATGACTCTTATCAGCTCTACTTGCTGGGCAGCATTTTTCAGATCAAAGGAAAGAGTCATCTTATAAATAGAAGGGTTCTTTTCTTTGAACTACATGAAGTTTTCACCCAGCAAGACCAGAACAATGTCAATATCAGCCTGGCTGATTGGTCTGACACTGTTGAGGCCCCTGCAAACTACTCTGCATTGGACTGACAGTGACACACTTCTCAAAATCCACTATCATACCAATATGCTGACTTTGCGCAAGCACAAGGGCAAGCATAAAAATGTGGAACCCCCCCCCACTGCAGGATGAAACCTGACCTCTGCAGGCTCTGCTCTGATGACCACACACCTCTGAGGAGACCCTCTGGTGAGGGCAAAGGAAGGAATTATGTAAGCCCCAGAGAAACAGGGTATAACAGCTGGGGTCGCTGGGCATTCAAAGTGGACAAACAGAAGATTGAAAAAAAAAAAGAAAAGACCACTTGAGCGAACAAAGAAGTATTCAGTTTTGGTTTGTTTTCCATCCTCCCAACTGGAAGAAATGATTGCAAAATAAATTGGCAGACTGGTCAGATGTCTTTTCATGGCATGAGTGAGATGTGGGATATGCCAAAGGGGGAAAGCACTGGATACAGCTACATAACAACTGCCCCTTCAGAGAAAGATAGAGGTGACTGGCACCTGCTGACATTGAGAATGTCAAGGGACACCTTCAGGAACTCTTGGTAGCAGAGATCATAAAGAAGTCATGGAGGCCCTATGCTTCCCTATGGAGGTGGCTCTAAAGAAGACTGGCACCATAAAAATATGCATTGAGTATCACACCTTAAATCAAAGAACAGTGGCAGACCAATACACTATGCCTTGAGTGCAGGACACCCTGGGCAGCCTCACAGGGAGTAGATAGCATCCTGGACTTATGCAGTGGCTACTGTCAGATACCGATGGCCGAAGAAAATAAAGAGAAGACCGCCTTTATCTGCCCACTTGAGTTTTATCAATTTGAACGTATGCCACAAGGGATACCTGGTGCTCCAGCAACTTTACAACATCTGATGGAGAAGGTGGTGGGGGATATGAATCTCCTAGAGGTCTTAGTTTACCTGGATGACTACATAGTGTTAGGGTAGACATGGAAGAACATGAGACAAGATTGCTTAAAGTTCTGGACTGGCTGAAGAAACATGGCCTCAAACTGCCCCTGAACAAATATCAATTTTGCCAGACTGCAGTTAAGTGCATTGGCCAAATCATATCAGACTAAAGAATCAGCACTGATCCCAAAAAGGTGAAAGCACTTACAACATGGCCAAGGCCCAACAGCTTGAAAGCACTTTAATCCTTCTAGGATTCTGCAAATATAATTGTAGATTTATTAAAGATTGCTTCTCGGTGGTTTGGCCATTGAACAACTTGACTCAGGGATATCCTCCAACCCGCAAGACCAAAGGTCCAGTGATAAAATAGAAACCACCATCTGAATACTGCAATACCAATTAACCTTTTGGGATAGGTGGACCATAGAATACTTTTCAGGAGATCATTTGACACCTGACAGAGGCCTCTGTCTTAGTTTTTGCCAACTATACCAAGCCATACACGCTTTACATTGATTCCAGCATGGAAACTCTGGGTTCTGTACTTTACCAAGAAAATGGAATTGATATGAGACTTCTTGCATAAACTAGTCACAGTCAGAGTACTCCCGAAAAGAACAATCTGGTCCATAAATTGGAATTCCATGCACTGAAGTGGGGAGTGACTATCAATTCCATAAGTAATTTTATAAAGTCATGTTTGTTGTACTAATAGACAATAATCCACTAATGTATATGCCGATAACTGCCAAACTGAATGTCACTGAGCACAGATGGATCACCACCCTATCTGCTTACAACTTCTGCTTGACTTCTGCTTGCAGTGTCATCCGAGAGGGAACAACATTGATGCAGATGTTCTGTCCTGACATCTGCATCATACTCTGCCCATAGAGGAGCCACGGAACCATGTATCTGAAGATGGAGTGAAAGCAATCTGCCAGTTAACAGTACTTGATGACTGACCTGCTCCCACCAACCCAGACTGGGCCATAGAACTGCTTGGAGTTCATCTTGATGCTGTACCTGAGGTGTATGCCCACATCACCACACTACACAATACCTCTTTGCCTCACCTCTGATGTGCAGAATAAAGATATGTACAGTGGACAGATCCTAGTTATCAGGACATTCTACTCAAAGAGGAGGGCTTGGTTTCCAACCATATGAAATCTGATTATTCAGAAGTACTGCTTCCCCAGAGAAAGGGGGACAAGCTTACCTTAAAGAATTGATTATTGTATCGAATACAAAGACACAAACTCTTTTCCCCAGAAAGCAACTGGTTCTGCCCATCAGGTATCAAAAAATCATCTCGTGATCACTTCATGAGGACATGGGACATATAGGGATTGACAAGACTTTGGGTCTTGTCCGAGACAGATTCTACTGGCCATGCATGGCTACTGAAGTGCAGAGGCATTGTAAATGCTGTAACAGATGCATTTCCCAAAAGACTCTACCAAAGAGGGTGGCTCCACTTATAAATATCTCCAGCACTGGACCTGTGGACCTGGTCTGCATGGAGTTCCACTCCTCTGAACCTGACCAGAAGGGGATCAGTAACACCCTGGTGGTGACCAACCACAACACCCACTATGCACAGGCTGTCCCAACAAAAGATCAGAAAACAACCACTGTGGCTAAAGTTTTGTGTGAGAATACTCTGTACATTATGGTTTCTATAGGCACATTCACTCTGATATAGGAAAATTTCTGCCTAGCTGCACCCGTCAGAAAAACAATATTTTGCTTCACTCCTACACAATAACCCAAACAAGTAATTGGTTACAGAGCATGTTTATTGCATGGGCCGTAGCAATGAATAGTGTTGTGTGCACAACAGTACAATTAATGCCACAATGAACATAATAGTGTTTCTAATTCAGCTGACACCATCTGTATCAACACCGTGGCAAAGAATTATGTCATACAACAGTATAATTGATGGCACAACAAAAATAACATCGTTCCTTATCTGAACTGACACCATCTGTATCAATGCAAACTGGCTGACAGCACAGTACTGTAACAGAACGGAGCAGTAATCTTAACTATATGCACTGTATTGAAACTTCAAGGATCATAACTTCTAATTCACCTCTCCCAGGAGGAGCAAAAAAAAAACAGAGGTAAACCCCGTAGGGACAAAAACTCTGGACAATTCCACTCCTGATCCATTTGAAATCGAGCAAAGCTCCAGGAGTAAACAAATTTGCAACTAAAATAGTTAACTAAGGAAAAATGTGGCCTAGCTGCTAAGAGTGCTGAGTTAGAGAAAAGCCCACTCAAACTCTCCTACTGAGGGCTCTAATCCCATCCACAGACTCAATTGGCTTTGCGTGCTGTAAAACATTTTAATTTCTGGCTCATTGCGCCTGTCAAACAAATAATGTTTTGCTTTACTCATACACAATAACCCAGATAAGTAATGGGTTACCCAGCATGTTCGTTGCCTAGACCACAAGAGAAGGGATGACAGGCACTAGAGAGCAAGTCTTCTGGACGCTGCCAACCTGCTGTCGATTGAGTCCTGAACATATCTGTCCTTGGCAGAGTCTGATTTCCACCTGACATGCTTTTCCAGCAGCGATCCTTGGCCTCCAACTTGGCTGCTGCATTTGCATCTCCTGCATGGAATGAGTGCAAGCTAAATCTCCCTCCTTCAGTACGGTATTTGTTCAGCTTAGGCAGAAGAGATTCTTTAACTGCTATGTAACTGAGTGGCTTACTGGAGGAAATTAACCTTTGCTGGCACTTTGATTTAAAGATTGACCTGAAAATAAATTCTCTTGAGTTCACCTGTCCGCTTGCCAGAGCGATATACTTTGTGAGGTGTTCAATGGGACAGGAGGCTGTGCCCACCTTACCTATGACAACCTCATCCCCTTGTCTAAGTGGGTCAATTTTACTATGAGGAATTTTTATTGTTAAGAAGTCACTTCCAAAAGAGAGGTCCTGCAATCTAATGTTGATCAACTCGTTGAACCTCAAAAAAACAGAAAGAGCCAACAGGGCCATACAAACATCCCGAACTGTAACCAAGTCGGAACTACCTTTATATTTGGAACAGAGGTGCTACAGTATGTCTACTGACATCAGTCTGCACCTACTAACTGGCCTGGCCAGTTGCCTCCTAGCACCTTCAAGAATGCCACTTACTAGAGAGTTAGCTGTAGGATCAGGCAACCCTGAAATTGTATGAAACCAATGAATAGCATAGAAGCCTGTCTCAACAACACTGGAACTAGTAACAGTCTTAACTGAGTGCATCAAGTTGAGGGCAATATCAGCAGGCTTCACAGGTAAGGAGCTCAAGTTCTTTAGTTCGGCAAATCATTTCCAACCATTGAAAGCAAGCTGGTATTTCCGAACCATTGACGGAGCCCTGGAAGTGAGCAGAATGCCCAGAACCTGCACTGCAAGATGCTGAAGATCCCCATCTGTTTGACACGTGATTTCTGACAATACTGATGCTGCATTGTCACCTTTGTTCAGTCCTAAAATTAAAAAGAGATAATCAACATCGGTAAACAGGCAGCGTAAAAGCGGAATCTCAAAACAAGCCCACTCAGCCTCTTGCTGAATTGTCCCATGTTAACGAACAACATGTCCATGATGTATTGCCAGAATTCTCCAGACTGGGCACAAATTCCACTAATCCACAGCAACGCATCTCCAGACCAATTGTGTATATAACAACACTTAATCATTGCCAGCAGGCACAACCCCTCTGCTGAGTTGCATCACACTCTGATGCTCACGTGTCACTTGCTTACAGGAAGCCAGAGCAGTGGGAACAGCATCCACTGAACAGAGTACAGAACCCTGGCCCACCAAAGTGCCGCACTGTTCTGCCACTGACTCTCAAGCCTAGTAATCTGAAAGGCAGTGCTCTGCCATTGAAGCCCACGCTGCAGCCGCTGCCTTTTATGATCATCCCCCGGCACCTGGCAGAACTCTCCAGTCAACAATATTCAAAGCCAGATGGAATCCATCTGGACAAAGCACCGGCCAAAACCTTGTGTTTTTTTTTTTTATATACTTTATTTTATTTTAAAAAAATAAATAATTCCATTCTGAAACTTAAACCCCAGCAAAAGCTTACATCATTAATAGCAAGCAATTTATATAGTCCATATCTTTGTTTGGAAACAAAATAGAGTCCCTTAATTTTCATAGTTCTGTGAACTTAAATGTTTTCCTGAAATTTAAACAATTGTATGTCAGTTATGCAGGACAACATAGCTGTTATGTTTAGACACATTATCAGTGAAAACATTCCTTATTATATAAATACAAAAGACAACAAAAATATAAATAATCATAATAATAAAACAAACTATCAACTGGGTAAATCAATCAATCAATCAATCAATCAATCAAAATCTTTATTTAATCAGGCGAACATCATTGAGCGTAGCTCATTTACAAGATGGACCTGAGTGGTCAAGAAGTGCAAGTATTATTACATAGACAATAATAACATAAACAGTAGTACAATGACATAAAGTGCTAATATATAACAATATACATATATACAAGGCACATTAAAACCTTTTAACCTATAAGAAAAGGAGGCAATGGGTATAGCAGGCATAATATATAAATTATAGGTCCTAATTGGCTTTTATGAGAGTATATCCAGTGACTGGAATAAAGAAGTAGAACTAGCATAATGGAACACGGAAAAGGGGGTGAGGGTAGGTAGGGTCGGGGATTAGGCCTTGTGAAAGCAATTGCAGAGTTCTGGGAATAGGGTGGAGAATAATCTTTTGAAGGTTGTTAAAGGTAAGAGGCTATTTAGCTTCATGGTTTTTGGTGAGTTCCATGCAACTGCTAGTGAGTAGCTGATAGCGGCCCTCCCAAACTGGGTGCAGGCATTGGGGACCTTTAGAATGATAAGTTTGCTGATCCTTAAGTTGTATGGCCTGAAGTAATTTGGGTAAAACAGTCTGTGATATAGGTGGGTAGTTTGCCTGATAAGGCTTTGAATATCCAAATTGCAGCATTCCTATTTCTTCTGTGTTGTAATGATGTCCAGTTAACTGCCTTATAAAGGAGCAGTGATGGGTGCTAGAGGAAGGTCAGTAATAAATCTGATGGACCTGTGGTATAGGGTGTCCAGCTTATTTAAGAGGGAGTGAACAATGGCCATACAGAAAGTCAGCATAGTCAATGAGGGATAGGAATGATGCCTGGATTAATCTTTTTTTGGAGTCTCTGTTGAGGTAGTGCTTTATTCTAAAAAATAGACCAAGCCTTTGCCTCAGTTTTTTTAGTAGCTCCTCAATATGGACAGAATAGTCAAGCTTGTTATCAATCCAGACTCCAAGGTATTTGAAGTTATCAGCGAATTCCAGCTTCTCTCCAAGTAAGGTGGATAGTTGTAGGGTGGTGGGTGATGGGGTAGTGGCAGAGCAACTCTTTGTGGCAAAGAACATAGCTTTTGTTTTTTTGGCATTTAGAAGTAGCTTTTATCCAGTAGATTGTGTTGCAGGATGGAGAATTCAGATTGTAGCAGTTCACAGGCTTTTGGTAATGAAGGATTGCTGACATATAATACAGTATCATCAGCAAACAGATGAATGTTGGATTGAGTGAGGTTGGCATCAATATTATTAATATAAATGGCAAAGAGGATGGGGCCAAGAATAGAGCTCATGGTACACCTCTTAGCAGTGGTTTTAAGGTGGATAGGTACTTCATTTTTACCAGTTGTGACCTATCTGATAGGTAGCACTTGAACCAGTTGATGAGGAGAATCCAGCCCTAGTGAGCCAAGGAGGTGATTAATGATTCATGATCCACTGTGTCAAATGCTTTACTCAAATCCAGGAACACAGCACAGGTACTGTTCTTCTTATCCATGGCAATCTGCCAATCGTTGGTTACTTTGGCTATGGCCAAAATGGTGCTATGCCTTGATCTAAATCCTGATTGTGCTGAATTTAGGAGGTTATTGTTATCCAGGTAGTCCCTTAATTGTGAGTTTACTAACTTTTCGAGCATCTTGGATAGTACTGATAGGATGGAAATGGGCCTATAATTATTGAGGTCCATGGGATCACCAGATTTAAGTAATGGAACTACTTGAGCTGTTTTCCAAGTGGAGGGAATGGATCCAGTGGTGAGGAAAGATTGAAGAAGTGAGTGAGGGGGGCAGATAAGACGTGTGATGCAATTTTAAGGAAGTAGGGATCCAGGAGTCTGTACCTGCACTCTTGAAGTATCTAAATTAGAGAGGAGGTCTTCCACTTCTTTCAAGGATATTGGGTTGAAGGAAAAAGTTGATGTAGCCTTTGTCCCACAGTGGATTGAAGGTTCAAGGAAGATCTCAGGAGATTTGCAGGTGATGAGTCAAACGCTAGGCCAGCTGTGGTGAAGTGGTCATTGAAGGTATTTAGGATTTCTTGTTTACCCGTAATTTCTGTATCATTTAGTAGCAGTTTGGAGGTTAAGGCAGGAGTAGAGTTTTGGCCCAGAATTCCTTTTATAGTTCCCCAGAGTCTGGTTGGGTTATTATAGGAGGCATCCAATTCAGCTCTATAATAGGCAGCTTTGGCAGTTCTTATTTGTTTTGTACATGAATTTCTTGCTTTTCTGAAATTTAGCCAGTCTCTGTATCCTTTGTTTTCTTGCCTTTTCCACAGTTTGTCCCTGGTTAACAAGGCTGCTTTAAGCTCAGTGGTGAACCAAGGGCAGGAGCTTGCTTTAGATCTGATACTGGTGATTGGTGCATGAATATTGAGAGCATTAGTGATAATGTCCTTTAAGGTCTGGAGAGCTGTTTCAACTGAGGTTGTAAGGTAGAAATCTTGCCAGTATAATGTATTACTCAAGTCATGGAGGTATCCTGGGATGTTGAACTTCTTTTTTGACCTTTTGAGGACAAATTCTGCAGGGTTGGGTGGTTTGAGTGTAGATCTTATGCCAGCTATAGGACAATGATCACTTACATCATTCGGTAGTACTCCTGCATGCGTATATAAGTGGGGCTTGTTTACCAACATAATATCCAGGAGTGAGCTGTTGCTAGAGTTTTTAGGTTAACCCTGGTTGGGTCTTTAATTAGTTGTGTAAAGCCATAGGTGTCACAAAAGGTTACCAATGGTGCAGATACATTAGATAGCCAGTTTAAATTCAAATCACCAAGGATGATGGTATCTTCAGGGCCTAGATTGATTATTGACCCCAGGTGAGACAGTAGTTTGAGGCCTGCAGAGGGGGGCCTATAGCAGCCAATCAATTTAAATGAAGACAAGTTAGGAAGGGATATTTTGATTGACAAACATTCAAATTCCTTTGGTTCGGATGTGTTGATGAGGCAGGTAGCAGAGATGGTGTCCTTAATGTATATGGCCACCCCACCACCCCTGGAAGGGCGATCTGCTCTGAAGAGCTGATAGTTGGGAAGGTTTACAACATGTCTTTGTTGAAGGTCTGAGCCAAGATTCAGAGATGACCAGAAAGTCAGGCAGAGTATGTGCCACCCAAGCCTGTCTTAAGGAGAATTTTTTTAAGAGGCTGCAGGCATTGAAATGTAGGAAGCTTAGGCCATTTATGGAGGATAGATCAGCAGGGGAAAAGAAACTTTCGATGGGGCCAGGATTTATTTCAATAGTACCAATGCAGATCAGAAGGAAGAAGATTAATTTGAGGAGGGCACCAAGGGACAGGGATAGTGAGTGGTCAGAGCGTTTCCTCTTAATCCTGGGTGCCTGCTGTGTGATGGGAGACGGACCTGATATATAGGTGCGAATTTTATCATAGCATGATAATCTGATGGACAGGCATAGTGAGTTAATATAAAGCCATGATACATGTAAGGTGCTAGGGGAGTGTTGAATTGTTAGAGTGGTCTTATGTGGGATACCCCAGGGGTTGCAGTGTAAAAGTGGTTCGAGGTGAATAAGGAATCCGTGGTTGTCCATTGTGGATGACAGAAGTGGGCAGATCGTATTCACTAACTTATTCATCATGACAATGGGTATATCATAGATATCATAAAGGATTGGGGGAGATGAGAGGCTCAGGAGCAAAAGGAAGCAAAGTAGCATTGTGGAGGTTAGGTATGGGTTAAGGGAGGAAGGGAAATAGATGTGGGCGTGGATTAAGAAATGGCGGGAGAAAGTGTATAAAAAGAATCAACCGAGAGGGGGGAGGGGGGCGGGCAAAAATTTTGCGGCTTTGCCCGTACCTTTCTCGCTGCTTCTCCCGGCCTCCTGGTTCCCTTGGTCGGCTGGTGGTCGCCGCCGGCCCGCTGGCGGCTCGGAGCCCCTTCTGTTGCTGGATCTGGAGGGCTGTGCCGGCTGCAAGGCAGGGGACAGAGGAGAAGGCAGTGAGGAAGGTACTTTATTGCAGGCAATCTGCAATTAGGTGTTAAAAGACCAGAATCTGCACAACAAAAGACTGGGAGGGTTTGGGGGGTTAGGCGCCTAAACGTCTAGCCCACACAGATTATCAAAAAAGGCTGAATCACTAGCAAACATCACATCTATACAATCCTTAAATCGGGCACAATTTCAAAGTAAAACAGCTCTTTTTAGGAATATTTAACAAAAAGTAAAAACTAACAGAAAATCCCGGCCAGAATAGTGTTGCAGAGTCCAGCTAAAGTCAATGGGAAAGCAGCAGACTGACTTCCTATTCATACACGTTACAGTACAATAAATTATGATCAGTGGCAATTCGAGCGGGTATAAGGATCTGACCCAGAACCAAGGGCATTGTTCTCTCATTCAAGTGGCAGTGCTACAGTCCCCCCCCATATCCTCTGGGGAAGAGAGAAACCTCCAACCCAGACTTTGTCCAACCAACACAATCGAGCACCCGTTTGCCCCTTATATGTCCCCAGTAAAATACAACCTATACTTGGGTCTGTCTCTTCTAGTCTTCAACCATCATCAGTCTCATCCATCTGTTCTGAAATTTAAGCATTTTATCCTGTGTTAAGTATGTCAACCTCTCCATTTCCTGAATTTTTCCCATTATCGTCACCCACTCTGTAAAGATAGGTGGTTCCTACTTTAGCCTTTTACGTGTGGCCGCCTTATCCACCACAGCCACACAAATGTACCACAAATATTTAGCATCAGCTCCTTGCACTGAGCTGGGAGGTAGGCCTAAAACAACATGACAGATCTGGAGGGGCATGTCTATTTAAAAAATTTATTTCAGTCTCTGGGTCACTTGCGTGATGAACCCCCCCATTTTGGACAAACATAAAAAATATGGGTGTGCGTAGCTTTAGTTTCTCCACATTGCCTCCAGCACTTTCCCCCAGAGGACCCTTCCCACTTAACCTTAAGATGAGGCATTAGGAAATACCTCACTCTAATTTTCTAGGCAAATTCTTGCCACCTTGGTGCTGATGTGGTTTTAAATGCTCTCCTCCATATATGTTGCCATTCTTTAGGAGTCAGATTAACAGCTGCCTCTTCCCTCCATCTCATTTCTAAATATTATACTACTGTTGTTCTGTGACCTTGCATGGACTGGCAGATGGCAGAAATCATCCTCATCAGGATAGCCAAAGAAAGCAGCTCCCCGAGAGAGGGGACCCCCGCCCCCCGGAGGTCATGTGTTTTTTAGGTGTGGTTGTATATAATTAAAGACTTGGAGGTAATGAAACCTCTCCGTCAGTATCCAGCCAAATTCCTGTTCACATTCCTCAAATGTAATTAAATAGAGTCCCCTCTCAGCAGCTGTGCCAGACTTCTCAGACCTCCCCAAAACTGTCTTTCATACCAAGGGTAACTGGGGGAAAAGCATCATTTTTCCATATAGTCTAGAACCTCCATACCTCTCTTCTAATGACAAACACCAATAAATCTGAAAAACTCTTCCAGCTGTGCCTAACAGCCTCTACCCAGGATGATCCCCCACCTATGCCATTGTCTAGATGGTTCTATGTCATAAAGGCGATCACGGAATAGCGATCGCCGTTAGGGCAAGTGTACATCGCCGAAAATGAATTTCAGCGGTGCACACTCGTGGTGAACAGCAAGAGGATGCCCGAGATCTAGTTTTTTTTTGCGGGGCCCCCCCACTAATGGATTCTGAACTCCAGGGGGGTGCATGTTGGGAGGGGGTGAAATACTTAGAAAATAAAAATCCACCTGCCAGCAAAAAAAAAAAAATACCGCACCATGCCAGACCCGAACTCAGCACCTCCCAACCGACCACCCTCCCCACCATGCTAGCAGACCAGCTCAGCAACTGCCACCACACCCCATCCCACATACCTTCCCTCCCCTTCCTCTCCTCTCCTGTGCGTATGCACGTATCTTCCTGTCACCCTACCTCGCCCACCCAGGTATCCGGTCGCTACCCTGTCAGGTAGCCCTGAACACAGGCGCCGTAACTGAGTCGCTGTTTTTGTAGGTGCTCAACTGCAGTCACCTTGTTCACAGGATACCTGTCTAGATATAGGGCAACCTTCCTACCTTCATCTCTCCATTTACCTATCATCACTCTTGTACTTTCGTGAAGATGAAGGGTCCTGTGGAAAGCCTGAATGGTAACGCCTGAAAAACAAAGTAAGACAAATTCTCCCCAAAACCCCATGCAAACCCAGATACTGCCTGTGTTACGAATAATTTCAACATGATGATAATCAGAATGAAAATCAAAAGAGAAAAACCCATCCCCTGGCTGAAAAATCTCTGTGGCTGCCATTGCACCCTCCCATCTGAATCTTTCCTTAAAAAGAAACAAATTAATGTATCTCAAGTACAAAATAAGTCTCAACTTAGCATTCCTTTCCGAGACAGTCAAGGGATTAACATGTAATGGGATGATCACCTGAATCACGCAGCCTCTAAGGGTCTGCAAATTTCTTCTGAAACAAACTTAGCATTGCCAGCCCGGTGGCACTGAGGGTTGAGGTGCTGGATGCCACACCTCACACTGCGCCGCTGACCTGGGTTCAGGAATGGACTCGGGCCGCTGGGGGCTAGCAGGAGAGAGGAAGGATTGAGCGTCCCACTACTGCTTTCCTTCCTCTGGGGTGGGTGAGGGTGCTGCGCCGCACTATAGTGGTACCTGGTGGAAGCCAGGTGCACTGCAAACTGCAGGCACAAACAAGGGGGTGGAGCGCGGCAGGCGTCTGCACGTATGTGCGCTGACACAATTGCACATTCGGCTCCTTGAGGCTCTAATACTAGGAGGAAAATGGCGGGGCGACCGCTCAGCTGATGGCCTTGCCCTGCACCCCCGGACTTGTGAAGATGTAACCACTGTGTGTCTGTGCCACAGGGCTCTGGAGGGTCCTGCCATTGGCCGGCCTGGTGAGTAGGCAATAATCCACATGACAGACCTGGTCCAGGGGTGCAGGTGCCGCTGGCCATGGTCGCTGGGGGTGCTGTTCTGGCCAGGAGGGAAAGAGCATTCAATGATTAAAAAAAAAAAGAAAAGGAAAAAGAAACAAACTTAGCATTTACCAAGGCAGAATGATTATTTATCATTACTACGGGCTCTGGAAGTGTCAGAAGGAGTGACCAGTACCTGAGCCGTAAATAATCAATAAGCAGACTATTACCACCCACCTGCATCCAGAATGCTAAACTCCTGTATAATCTTCCTATTATAGAGAATTCTCTGGTAGTAGATGCTGTAAAAGGGGGCTTGGACTTAGAAAGCATACTGCTCCAATCCCCCTCAAGATGGTTTGGGGAACCATATAATGCATCATTCTCTTACCCTGCTGCTGTCCACACTCCCTGCATACTTATCCTTATGGAGGACTCAGCCAGTACGGTCAATATTCCAGAAGGCACACCACTTCTGCCTGCTGCGGCCTTGTATGCTGGTCAGTCTGCTCGCTAATAATCCTTCTTGCCACAAGCAAAGCAAAATCCTGTTCTCTACTGGCTGTAACCTGGACCCATGGCACTATGAAACACTTCCTGGCTCCCTGGATTTGCTCTAAATCATCTGAATCTGTCCCTCTTCTGGCGAGTATCCTTGATCTTTCTTGTTGCCCTGGCTTCCACCTTCAGAATCCTCTTCTTCTCCTCACTACCACTGGCTAACTCATGCATCTGGTGTTCTTACACGGTAGCCCATCCATGTTCAGATTTATCTGCCAGCAAGATTAACTTTTGTCCTGTGTTTACTAAGTCCACACCTACATTAACTGACTCCATGGCCTTTTCCAGAGACCATACTTCCAAGGCATATTTTAAACACTCTTTTTTTACTGTGTTTAAATTGCTCTTCATTTCCCTTCTTTTTAAACTGAGGCATCTCTTCGGCTCTTGTGCTCTTTATCTCCTGAAGCTGCTGCTCACTTCCCTCTGTGAATTCCCTCTTAACAGCCTCCAGTCTATCTGCAAGGACATCTCAATTTTTCCTACCACTTCCATGGTGGATTGAGACACAGCTTTCTGAACCTGCTCCTCAATTACAGCAGATAAATTTACTGTAGTTGGCTGCTGAACGTTTGCACCAGGAAAACCCAAACCCTCCATTTTCAGAAAAAAGAAAACTCTCTCTGCTCTAGATTTGGCCTAGGTGATAAGAGTGCTGAGCTAGATTAAGGAAAAGCCTGGTCAAACTCTTCTACTGAGGACTCTGATCCCACCCACCAACCCTACTGAGTCTACGTGCCACAAAACATTTCAAGATTTTGAAAGTTGTTTCAAAGAACTTACCAGCATCATGGGCATCAAAAAGTCTCAAACTACTCCCTGTCATCTACAGGGTGACCCTCAGACTGAAAAATTTGAGACTGGATCCTGCCAAAAAGCTGTACTGGAGCCAACAAGTGCCTTTAGATACACAGAAACATAGAATCTGATGGCAGATACAGACTGCTTGGCTCACCCAGTCTGCCCATTTTTCCCTACCCACAGTATCACCTCAGGCCCTACTTGAACTCCAGCTCTTTCTCCCTCCTCCCCTCCCCTTTCCTTTCACTAAGATTCCCTTATGACTGTCCCATGCATTCTTGAACCCCACCAGTTTTCACTCCCAACACCTCCACTGGAAGGCTGTTCCGGGAATTGACCACTCTTTCTGTGAAGGAGTACTTACTCATATCTCTCCTGAATCTACCCCCTCCCCGCAGCTTCCTAGCATACTGTATCTCCTTGTTCTTGAGCACCTTTTTTTCTGAAAAATACTTCCCTCCTGTACCATATTTATCCTGTGAGGTATTTATAGGTGTCTATCACATCCCCTCCCTCCCTCCCTCTTCTGTTCAGGGTGTATATACTGAGGTCCTTTAGTCTCTCCTCATAGGGTTTTGGTGCAGACCTTGCACCAGTTTAGTTGCCCTCCTCTGGACCGCCTCCACTCTGTCTACAGTATGTCCTTCTGTAAATGTGGTTTCCAGAACTGGACACAGTACTCTAGGAGGGATCTTAGCCAGTGATCTATACAAAGGCAACACCACCTCCCTCTTTCTTCTGGCAATACCCCTGCTATGCACATCAGCTTCCCACTAGGCCTCCCAACTGCCTTATCACACTGCCTAGACACTTTTAGGTCATCTGATATGATTACTACCAGTTTCTTTCCTGCTTGGTGGTTGTCAATACAACTCCTCCCATTTTGTAGTCTACCCCTGGGTTTCTGTGCCTTAAGTGCATTATTTTGCACTTTTTCACACTGAAACCCAGCTACCAGACCTTGACTACTCCTCAAGTTTTCTCAGATGTCTGCTCATTCTTTCCACACACACCTCCAGAGTGTCCACCCTAGTGTACATTTTGGTGTCATCAGCAAAGAGCAGACATTCCCTTCCAGCTCATCTGCAATGTCACTTATAAAGACTTAAAGAGGATCGGTTGCAGCACTGATCCCTGAGGCACCCCCCCGGTCACCCTCCCTTCCACAGGGAGAACTCCGTTTACCACCACCCTCTGCCACCTATCCTCTAACCAATCTCTTACCAAGTTAACTATCTTTAGACCCACTACTAAGCTACCCAGCTTGCTTATTAGTCTCCTATGTGGAACAGTGTTGAAAGCCTTGCTGAAATCTAGGTAGGCCATGTCCACTGCTCCACACTGATCTAATTATTTGGTCACCCAGTCAAAGAAATCTATCAGATTCCTTTGACATGACACCCCCCACCCCCACCCCCATGAATCCATGCTCCCTTGGGTCTTGTAACCCACAGGATTCAAGATATTCCAAAATCCTTTCCTTTCGTAGTGAGTCCATTAACTTTTCTACTGTTGATGTTAGGTTGAATGGCCTATAATTGCCAGCCTCCTCCCTGCTACTTTTGTGACGTGGGACTACATCTTCCCTCCTCCAGTCCTCTGAAACCACTCCTGTTTCCAGTGAGCTGTTAAACAGGACTGTCAGAGATGCAGCCAATACCTCCGTAAGCTCCCTCAATACCCTTAGATGCACCCCGTCTGGTCCCATTGCTTTGTCCACTTTCAGATTAGTGAGTCCCTTCTGGATTCTCTTCTCCTAAAATTGACTAGTGTCTGCCTCCCTCCCTCCAAAGCTCTTGTTCCTTTTTGTGGCCCTTCCCCTTCTTCTTCTTTACACACTGAGCAAAAGTACTTGTTCAGGATGCCTGCCTTTTGCTGGTCCCCCTCTGCACAGCTCCCCCTTTCCCTTTTTAATCTTACAATCCCTCCCCTGGTCTTCCTCTTTTCACTTACATACCTAAAAAATGTCTTGTCCCCATTTGTTACCACCTGGACTATTCTCTCTTCAAGTTTGCGCTCCTTACTGCTTCCCCTGTTTCCATCTGTTTCTCCTGATACACCTCCCTATCTTCCTCCCTCTGCATCTCCTTATACCTTCTGAAGTCTACCCTTTTAGCCTTTACCTTTTCAGCCACCTCTTTTGAGAACTATAGTGGTCTCTTTTTCCTCTTGCTTTTGTTCACTTGCTGGATGCAGAGGTTTGCCTTCACTATGCCCCCTTTTAGCTTTGTCCACTGTTCATCCACCCCAACCAAGGTCACCTTCCCCTGCCAGATCATCCCTGAGGAATTCACCCATCTTTATAAAATCTGCTCTCCTGAAGTCAAGGACCCTTGCCATTGTGTGTTTTGATTCCACAGCCATCCTTATACTGAACCACACTGTATGGTGATCACTGTTCCCCAGGTGGCCTCCCACCTTGATGTCTGCAACACCATCCCTGTTAGTGAGTACCAGGTCCAGGATTGCCCTATCACAAGTAGGTTCACCGACTAGTTGCCTGAGGAATGCCCCCTGCAGGGATTCCAGGATGTCCCTGCTTCTAGCTGAAGCTGCAGCTGCTAAGCTCCAGTCTACATCTGTCAGACTGAAGTCCCCCACCAACAGCACCACCCCCTTTTCTGCAGTCTTGCCAGTGGCTTCCACTAGTACCTTATCTAACTCTTCCTCCTGTGTTAGTGGTCTGTAGAGCATGCCAGTGTGAGTAGTGGCTCCATTCCCACAGTACCTCTGCCACCCCAATAGTCCCTGTATTTCCATCGCTTTTATACTTTCCCTCACATGGTGCCACACCACCTCCTTTCCTCCCCACCCTGTCATTCCTAAACAGAGTATACATCTGAAAAGAACCTGCACTCTGTAGCACCAGTATAATCACACCAGACAAAATTCCAAGAAGTTGCTTTTAATCCAAAAATAAAGGTGTGATACAAATAACAGTCACACCACCAGCTGGTTCCGGCGCTTTGGGATAAACCCTTTGTCAGGGGGTGTACCTAACTCTTGTTTCTCCAGCTTACGCTTACATGCAGCATATGTAATGCTCTGGCCTCTAATATATGCTTTAAGAGCCTCCCAACGGGTTCAGTGGGAGGTATCTCCCCTTTTATTAAAAATGAGGTATTCCTTTATGCATCCAGTCATATACTGTAGGTAGTTTTGGTCTTTCAAGAGTAGATGGTCCAATTTCCAGCTACCCACCTTTTGAGATTCTCCCAGTCCCTTAAACGTGACCACATGCATTGCATGATCTGACACAATTATCGGGCAATATTTAGCCTCTTCAATGATCACCAGCAGAGCACCTGACACTAAAATTCTATCTAGCCTAGCATAAGTATGGTGCACATGTGAAAGAAAACTATAGTCCCTCCCATCTGGGTGGACATGCCGCCATGCATCTGTCAGGCCCATGTCCCTCTGAAGTTCTTCCAGTGCTTTGGCATTTTGGGTTCTATTCATAGGAGTCCTGCTGGATCTGTCCAAAATATTATCCAAAACACAATTGTAGTCCCCACCAAGAATCCAAGGACCTGTCCAATCGGCCATATCAAGAGCCAATTTTTGGAAGAAACTTGGATTTTCTATATTCGGTGCATATATTGATCCCACTAGGAACACTTCCCTACCTATTATTATTAATCTTGGCCAGCGTATATCTCCCAGCTTGGTCTATTTTGTTTTCAATAAGCTGGAGAGGTAATCCCTGTGGAATCCATATTGAAGCTCCCTGTGCCTTTGGGGAAAAATTAGCAGAAATCCACAGCCCCCCCATAAACCTAGCCGTTCTTTGTTCTTCTCATTGTGAGAAGTGGGTCTCTTGCAAAAATTATATTCGCTCTAGCCCTCCTCACTTCGCCCATGATTTTCCGCCTTTTAAGGATTGTTTTTAGCCCGTTCACATTCTAGCTCGCACATTTAATATTTTCAGCCATAATTATCAAAGATGTATGCACCCATTACCTCCTCTGTGCAAAGAATTTGTACCTCCTCTCTATTCTTATTTTGTACCTGCCCCCAGCAAACCCCCTTCCCACCCCCACTTAACAATGAACCCCTGAGTTTCTCTCCAGTGATCACGTCTCATCCCAGGACTGTGTCTGCTTTGAAGCCAAATTACAGCATTTAATGGCACCTCAGGGGTGCCCAGCCCTGCAAGTCCCTCCAGAGAACTCGTCCCAAAGATGCTGCTCCAAAAACATTGAACTTCCCCCCTTCCCACCTAGGAAAAAATAATTCTGCCAGGATTCCCACTACAAGTATCAGGCAGTAAGAGTGTTTAATAACAAACATCAATTGTGCACAGGGACACCTTTTATCTAAAAATCTACGGTTAGTCAGAACAGTTTAAGATGTATATTAAATATATATTTAGGCATGTGTTAATTGGAATCTAACAGGCAAAATGGCTAAATTCCTACAAAGCAATCACAGCAGGATGCATAACCTATTCTGTACTTTTACAACCCATTAATCATTCAGGTGCAACCAATATATAAAGACAGTCTTAACTTTCTGGTGTTAGACATACAACAATAAGTACCACATCTCATAACTTTTATGATTTGCTTCTAAGCGCGTAGATCCAGTCTCCAGATTAAATCAGCAGTCCTTCGTTGTTCACTTCCCCTTTTTCAGTTTGGACAAAATAAAAGTTGCAGACTCTGCTGACAAATGATTTAGGAAGTTTCTCGCTGGTTCTCGTACCCCCAGGTACGGTCGGGCATAAACCAATAAAAGAAAGCAGCCATGCTTTTGTTCACTTCCCCATTTTCAATATATAGAAAAATGAAAGTTGCAGGCTCTGTTGACAAACCATTTAGGAAACCCCCCGCTGGTACCCATACCCCCAGGTACAGTCGGGCAAAATTAAGAAGGACATAACTCCTCAGATTTTCTCATCTGAAGGGAAAAGTTCCTTAAATCAGGACCCAGAGGGCTACGAAGATAAACAAAAACCAAGTTAGTCATATAGTGGCCAGCTGAGCCTCCCTGACGAAATGACTCCCAGCAGAGAAAGCACTTCACTTACCCAGTAGTACCCAGACCCCAGGCCTGATTGGGAGGGGGGATCCCGGACCCGCTAAAGGAATTATTGAGCCCCTTACTGATTAAATCATATTTGCCTTAACTGCCCCTTACAAATACTGGATGTGGTTGAAGGAAATAAGAGCACCAGAGGACTGTAACTACTATCTGCTGTGTTACTTACTTCCCAGTGTTTCCTCTATTCCTTTCTGCCGGCATCTAGCTCTTTATTCACTCTGGCCTCCTCCTCCTCAACCAGCCACTTCTCTGCTTCTCTGGGGCAATTTAATATGCATGGTTTTTGTCCCGATCTTTCTACCCGCAGCTTGGCTGGATAAAGAAGCGCAAATGACCATCCCAGCTGAAAGAGATGATTTTTAACTGAGTTAAAGCACTGTCTTCTCTCCTATAATTCTCTGCTGTAGTCTTGGTATATATGGACCTTCCCATTTCCATATTGAATGGGCTCAGTTTTTTTGACTTTTTGCAGAATTTTCTCCTTGTCAGGGTAGCGCAGGTATTTTATTAAGCAATGACAAGGCCTGTCACCAGGCTTCAGAGGTGGACCAACCCGATGCGCCCTTTCTACCTCAAAGGCCGCATATTCCACTGGTAGCTTTAACTTCGTCACCACCCATTGATAAAGGCCCTGGTTGGGGTTACGACCTTCAGTCCCCTCTGGCAACCCTATTATTCTTATGTTTGACCTTCTAGACCGATTCTCCTGGTCATCTAGTCTTTCTTTTAACTCTGCCATTGCGGATCTCAGGCCATTTCGCTCCACTGAGACACCAACGTACGAGTCCTTAAGCTCCCCAAGGCACCCTTCCAGTTCAGAGATCTGAGTTGCATGCGTAGTCGCTGATTCTGAAAGACTCATTACCACAGTTTGTAGATGGGTCAGCTGCAATGTAATATTGCCAAATCCCGTTTTCATCTCTTGTTGCATCACCAATAGGGTATCTGGTACTCCAGACAGGGTTTTAGTTAAAGTTTCCATGTCCTCCGTGTGCGATTCCCCTACACTCTTCACCTCATGGTCTCTCTGATTACATGCCGTTGAACCCAACACTTTAGGTGTATTTTGGGTATTAAAAGGCAGTTTAGCTTGTTTATTTTTTTGCTTGCCAGATGCCATATGCCTTAAATAATGCTCTCCCATTATATTAACGCATTTAAAATCACCAGGTTCTGGCTATTTAAGCTAGTTTAATTCTAGTGTCTCAGGGAGCTCTTTCAACGAGCGTCTGCCATCTTCGCCCGCTAGCCACGCCCCAAATTTGAGGACTTAAGTTTTCATTCTATTAAGACAGCATCCTGTGTGTTGACCGAATGTGCCTAAGAGTGACCAGAGTTCTATTGAGGTTTCTGGGTTGGCTAGGTATAACAGAACATCATCTGTGTAGAGGGACAGTTTATGTACCTGGCTGCCCATTTCAATGCTGTGGATGTTGTAGTTATCTCTAATACTTTTAGTAAGGGTGAAAGAGGACAGCCCTGCTGTGTGCCCTGGTGTAAACTGAATCTGGGAGAAATGCCCACAACTGGTGCAGACATATGCTTGTGGGGGAAGCTTAGATGGATTTGATTCTATCTACGAAGTCTGTCGGAAAACTGAAAATTTCTAGGATGAGAAACAGGAAACTCCAGACTACTTTATCAAAGACTTTTGTCGGTGTCAAGACTCATAATGCATGCTGGGGTCTTATTCTGTTTTATGGCCTCTATTATGTTTATTGTTCATCTGACGTTATCTGGGGCCTGTCTGCCCATGATAAAGGCTGTCTGGTCCAAATTAACAACGTTGGGCAACAAGGGGTTAAGTCACTTTGCTAGTATAGAGGTGAAGATTTTGTAATCATTGTTAAGTAGAGATATAGGACTATAGGAACTGCATTGGGTTGGGTCCTTTCCCTCCTTTGGGATGACTGTAATGGTGGCATAACACTTGAGCTGCTTGATAATATTTCTGCAGATTTGGTAAGCCCCACCCACCCTCTGTTTTCGGATCTGTCAGCAGATATCTCTGAATTCTTGGACGAAATAGGCTGTTGGTTAACTAGGATCTGCGGCCTATCCTGTAGGTAGGGAATTGAGCAGACTAGATGGGCCAAGTGGTCCTTATCTGCCGACAAAGTCTATGTTTCTATGTTTCCAATCTTTAACTGGTACTGGGATGGGGAGAGTGAAAAACAAAAACAAAAATCATGGCAAGACATTCATTTTGAGTGTCTCAATTCTCTGAGTGAAACTTAATGGAAGTAAGCCCCATCTTATCAGGTCTTCATATATTTGTTTCTTTAAGGGACCATAATTACAAGCATATAATTGACTTATCCTAGTGGGTATCCTAATTCCCAGGTATCTAATCACTTAGGGAATCATATTAGCAGCTTCCTGGGTAAGGCTACCAGCAACAACCATAAATTCAGATTTTTCATTATTAATTTTATATCCAGACAGTGCACCAAATTATTGAGTCAATTTTAAGAAGGGTGTTAGAGTTTAAAGGATCTGATATATAAACCAGGGCATCATCTGCATATAGTGATATTTTATTGACATAACCATTTATTATCCCTTGAATAGCTTGATTTTATCTCAATGCTTCAGCAAATGGCTCTAGACTTTTTGCAACTAGAAAGGGGGCCAAGCAGCATCCTGTCTTGTACCACGCTCAATAATTATCCTGTCGGAAATAGTATCATTAACCTGTACCTGAGCCTTAGGTTGATCGTAAAGTAAACTAATCCATTTGAAAAAACCCTCTCCTACCCCCATATCCTCCAATACTTCTTTCAAATAGGCCCAATGCAGGCGATCAAACACCTTCTCTGTGTCCAAAAAGATAGCTAGTTGTGGGATTAGGGATGGGGCCTTGTGGGACAAAATATTTAACAACCTTTGAATGTTATCAGTTAAATGTCAACCAGGTATAAAGCCTGTTTGGTCATTGTGTATTAATAAGGGGATACACAATTGTAGTCGTTTGGCCTGGATTTTTGTCAGTATTTTTAGGTCTTGATTCAAAAGGGAAATTGGGTGATATGACGAACATTTAGCTGGTGGTTTGCCCTTATTAAGTATAACTGTGCTAATTGCATCATACCAAGTTTGGGGGATAGCATCAGGTTGTAGGCAATTATTGAGAATTTCTGTTAATATGGGGACCAAGGTGTCTGAAAAAGTGCTATAAAATTTGCTGCTGTACCCATCTGGGCCTGGGGATTTCCCCTGCTTAAAATCTTGTATAGCAGACGTCACCTCCTGTTGTGAAATCTCTGCCCTCAGTACTTCTCTAGCTTCCTGATCTAAGACAGGTAGTTGTAATGTCTGGAGAAAGGCCTTCGTACCCTCCCACACTAAGTTATGATCTCTACTCTCCTGATATAAAAGTCTGATAATAGTTTTTAAAGCTATCTGCTACATTCTTTGGTGCAATCCATTTTCCACCTGTATCTCCCGCCTTAGAAATATTTAGGATTGTCCATTCCACCTCTTTTATTTTTTTTTTTAGTCTAAGAGCCAACAGGCACATTGCCTTCCCCCCAACATCACAATATTTATAATTAGAAAAGCATAAGATTCCCTCCGCTTGCTTCTCTTCAAAAGAATGGAGCTCCTCCCTCGCTCTTTCCCATGCCTTCTGTTTAGATCCATTTTTTGGGTCCCGTTTGTGGTCTCTTACCGCTTCTTGAACTGCTCCCTTCAATCTATTATGTATTTAATTGTTCCATTTTCTTTTTCCCTACCACTGCTCTAATTAATTGTCCTCTAATGAGTCTTAATAGTGTCCCATCTGGTGTGAGCTGCACACTCACTATTAAGGGGTGAATAGCAGAGCTCTTTTATTCTATCTGCAAACATTTCGACTAGCGACTTATCAGCCAACAGAGACATTTAATCTCCACAAGGTTTTCCTCTGTCCACTATTGGGTGTAACAAGAACCGAAATTGGAGCATGATCTTAGTTAGAGATAGCGTGAATATTCATGCATTTTATCCTATGTAGGAAGTTTCTCTGTGTAAAAAACAAAATCTATTCTTGAATAGGATTTCTGCACACTCGAATAAGATGTGTAATCCTTTTCCTTAGGATGTTGGGATCTCCATACATCTACTAGCCCTGATTCATCAAGAAGAGAATTCAAAACCCTTGTGGCTGCCCTGTTGGTATCTCTGCACTGTGAAGACCTATCCCAATGAGGCTGCAAAACACAATTATAGTCCCACCCATGAGTATTTGCCCCGGTGGTAAATCTGCTATTTTAGTAAAAATGTCTTTGAAAAATCCTGCTGCCCCTTCATTAGGAGCATAAATGTTTATTAAATGAACTAATTCCCCACTTAACCTCCTAGAAACTCTAATGTATCTACCTACCTATCTGAATCCATTTGACTGACCACTAAAGGACAACCTCTTTTAATCAAAACTGCCACCCCTGCTTTTTGGCCCCCAGTCTAGAGGAAGCAAATACTTGTTCCACCCAAGTTCCATGAAGCTTAAGGTGCGTCTTCTATAATACTGTAAGTGAGTTTCTTGAATGTATACAATATCGCAAGCCATTCATTTTAATTCCAATAAGATTTTTGTTCTCTTAACAGGTGAGTGAATTCCCTTGATATTGCAGGATATGATATTCAAATTAGCCATCTTCCCTCATATTAGAGTCTATTCTCAATTGTACCAAACTTCTATTAATGAGGAAACCTAACTACTTTTCACCCCTTCCCAGACCACTGGCAGGCACATGTATTATAAAAAATAAATTTAACTTGAACCATAAACCTCTGAACATTCTTATATAAACACATTCAGTGACAAATCAAATTGATATTCATGTTTCCACTATGAACCATAACATATACAACAAACTTCTGTTATCACTTCCTAGGTGAGCAATCTGCTTACAATAGGAGCCAATGTTTTTACCCCAGGAAATAGAGCAACTTAACAGTCGCTTCTCGTGTGCTCCTCCACCAGCCTTTGCCAGGGAAAGGAACAGCACATAAAAATGGAACATCAGCACAACAGTTATTACTGTCCCTTCCCACGTTGACCCATAGGCCCCTGCAGAAGCTGACCTAGTGTGCTTACAACAATCAAATTCCCCCACCCCCACCCAGCACACTCCAGCATACTTTATCAGATATGGGGTTAAAATTCCCAGTTAAGGGGACATACATTATAAAATAATTAGTTATCTGGCTTACACATTGGAGCCTAAATGTTAGTCTGTTGCTATATATTAAACTAATATGCTGCAATTCAATTCAATTTCAATTTTATTGTTCGACTTAAATATAAGTCATTACAATCATTAAAACACACAGTGATTACAAATAAATAAACACATATTACTCACTCATATATCATTAATTTACAGATATCATAAAATGATGAGGCAATTTAACACAGAGTAATTATCTGAGGTGCAGTATAAAATAAACCAGATCCCTATGTAAAGTGCAGTATAAATAGTACCGTACATGTAAATAAAATGATTATAATCCAGCAATTCAGAAAAACAGTAATTTCTTCTTTTCTTTCAAAGTTTTGTTTTTTTTGTATTCAGAAAAATGTTAGTCATAAATCGTATAATCCATAAAATCGTAAAAGTGCATTGAAATAAATATTTATAAATTAAATATTTATATACAACCAATCAATATAAATAATTAGTATCATGTTCCATCCAATATGTAGGACATCTGTCTAAATGTTGTCCAGTCTTACTGATACTACTATATTCTAACTATAACTTAATATACATTCTCTGTTATCATTATCAGCTACTAGTCCTATAACCTTCAGTTTCCAGGTAGCCACATAAAGTAAGGATTCCAAATATCTTCATATTCATGTAACGTTCCTGCTTTTAAATAACAAACTCTCTCATTTATGGCAAGGTTCATCAAATATTTAGTCCACTCTTCCAGCCCAGGGAAGTGACTGTCCTTCCAGTATCTTAGAATCAGCCTGTTGAATTACCAGGGATGCTAACTGCAGACATTTCTTTCTTGTGGAGCTCAGTGTGTAAGCCCTGTTTGTGTCTCCTTATACAAAGATCTCAGCCTGAAAGAGAATGGTCATGCCGAATAATAGTAATTTCTTATAACAGCATAGATGGTTAAGCAGTTAATTCTTGCCTACCGTGACTAAATGGAATTTCTTTCACTCAATAATGTTTAGGAAGGTAGCCACAGCCGTTAGTGTTTTTTGCATTGAGATTTCAGATGTGTCACCAGATGATCTGGATCATACTCCAAAGACCCCATATGCTTCCTAACATTTGATTTCTAAATTTCTTATAGAGTGGGCATAGGATGACCAGGTGCTTAAGGTCATCTATTCCCAACCTTTTCTCCCTGCTCTTTTTTATTGTAAAGATCGAGCTTCCAATTACTAGTGATACATTCAAACCTGTATCTGGTCAATAATTTCCTATGGTCAGGTTTATCTATAATATTCAGATATGTTTCCATGTTATGTATTCTTTTATTTTTTTACATCCACTTACACACTTTGAATTGTTTGCAATGAGCCAAGTCCTTTTGCTTATAGATGTCCTTAACTTGTTCTCTAATGTTTGACTTTATTAGATGAAACAGGAGTCTAATGCAGTCCGGTATGCTTCCCAGCAAACCAAAAGGTCATAACATCGTCTCAACCATTAACATGCAGGGAAAAACTGTATTTTGTTTTGTGTATGCAATTGCCTCATCCAAGCATAACCTTGGCAGTTGTGTATCTCTCATCCTGTAGACTTTTAGCCAATACATTATTTGTCTTTGTCTGATCTGGCATTCGATTTGGAGTTTTCCCAATACTGCCCTTATCATAGCTGAGGGGACGCTGTTTGGTAAACCTAGAATTTTTTTTAGAACTTATTTGAGATTGTTTCCAAGCTTGTTTTATCTCCAGAGCCACAGATTTCTACTCCGTATAATAGCTGACTGCTAGTTTCGCAATCATGACCTTTAAATTCTCCTTTAAAGATCTCCCTCCATATTTGTAAGAAAATGAATTCAAAATTTGAATGGATTTTTTGCCTTGCTTTCTCCTCTCTTAAGATGTCTGTTCCATGTGCCATCTTGAGTTAAAACCAGCCCTAAATAACACAATTCTTTTACAACCTCTATGCTCTTCTTGTTAACTGATTTATATGCTTTTTTATTTCCCCCAAAGACCATTACTTTTGTTTTGTCATAATTGAGTTTTAAGTCAGCCTTATCACATTCAGTAATAAATTTACTTAGCATTCTTTTTATTCCTATGTAGCTAGTGGAAATTGTGCCACATCATCAGCATAAGCCAAGCAAGGGCAAGCTCTATTCCCTATTCTTGGCATGTGATGTTCTGGTCCGTACATGATTCTTAAAATTGTCTCAAAATATAAATTAAACAGGATGGGGGAAAGTGTACAGCCCTGTTTAACTCCTACATTAGATTCAAATCACTCACTTAAATCACATTTTTTTGTTGTATTTGTAATTATTCTGATAAAGTTGTCTGATAATTTCTAACATGGGTTTTTCAATTCCTAATCCCTCCAATCTTTCCCAGAGTTTGTTACAGTTCATTCTGTCAAAGGCTGTTTTTAAGTCAATGAATATGCAATATAATTTTTGATTTTTAACCTTAGTATATTTAAATATAAGATGAGCTATAGTAAAGTACTGAGCTAATGTAGATTGATCGGTTTTGAAGCCGGCTTGTGCCTCATCTATGATCCCATGTTCATCTACCCATTTGGGTAGTCTGCTATTGATTATTCTTGTGAATAGTTTTTTTGTACAGTCAATTTAGCTAATTGGTCTATAACACTCAAGTTTGCTCTTGTCGCCTTTTTTTAAATATGGGGACTATGATGTTTAGTTTCCAACTTTCAGGGATTATTTTCTGTTTCCAGATCAAATTGAATAGGGTTACAAGAAATGGAATCCATTGATAGGCGGTGCAAAAAATGGCATCTAAAGGGACCCCATCAGGCCCTGGGGCTTTGTGTTTTTTAAAAGAGGTTAGGGCTTGTTCTATTTCTTCTCAGGTAATAGGGAATGGGTGATGGTATATCGAGTTCTGTATTCCTTACCTCCCTCAATTTGTCCTGATATCCTTGGTCATGCAGGAAGAATAGATTTTTAAAATGTTTTACCCACATGTTAGGTTCTATGAGTGTATCTAGTCCCTCCATATAGTCATTTGTGCCCCCTGTTAACTACAGTAGTAGCCACAGACATTGCCAGCTAGTTCCTGACATTTCTGTGATATTTCTAGGGAAATCTCTTGCTTTCTGCATTATCACAGCAGGGGCAGCAGAGAGAAACTCTTTAGAAATTTTGTGAAATATCTGGAAACAGCTGGCAGTGTCTGTGGCTGCCACTGTATATTCCAAAACTTTTTTGTGTTTTTAGATTGTACTGCCCTTTCAAGATCGAGCCATAACTGTTGCAAGTACTTGGATATTAAACTAATATGCTCCATATTAAAAGACCCTGTCACCCCTTTAAATAATTCTTGTTCCGAATGATAAGCATGGCTCTTTCTGATTTAATATATTTTCCCTTCCCCACCATTGAGAGAGCACAACAGCCCACTTTCCTCTCATCTGAAACCATTCCTGCTCCCCCGTCTTAATCTCCAGATAGTTACCTCCAAGACATATGTCCCCAGAAAATAAAGTGTGATCACTAGAAATAATCAAACCAGATTAAATTGTAATGTCCAACTATGCAGTACATCTATGTCTTTCATTTTAAATCAATAGATGATCCTCCTCTTCAATGAAACAGTAAGCAAGCCCTCATTATCTATTCTGCTGATTCATTTAATTGCTGCATCAGTAGATTTACCAGCCTCTGTCTCCATCTGATTAGCATCAACATTCTTAATAAGCTTTGCCAAGTCTGGGATCAGATGCTTTGGCAAAGACCAAGAGGGGCTTCTTTTTCTGCCCCAAGATGCTGAACTCTATGCTCCTGTGACCAGCTTTTTCTCTAACAGTACCACCTCCATGTTGGGGACCGTAATCTGGTGCTCTTCAAGGAAAGGTGCTGTGTCCACCAAGGAGTTCAAGAGCTTCACTCCAGAGTCCAAATGTACCTTTAATTTTGCTGGGTAGTTCAGTTGAGCTCTGATTTGTTTGTTTTTTTCCTTTAATGCTTTGATCACTGCCCACACCTAATTCCTACTCGACTGAAGCTCCATTGAAAAATCATGGTCAAAGTAGATTGGATTACCAGCGTACTTCAAATCTTGGTGCCACCATGCTTCCATCAAAATCTGTTCCTTGTCCTGGTAATTTAACAGGCCAGTCACCCAGGAGCGGGGTTGGGCATTTGAACCAGTCAGGAGCAGCCTCAAGGAACAGTGGGCTCGCTCCATTGCCAGGAAGACATCCAAAGGTAGGGACAATGTCAACTGGAGCAAATGTTTAATAAAGTCAATCGCTGGACTTCCAGTGACGTCATCACCCTGCTGGCTGCCTTTGCCTAGAGCTCCTGCACTCCTGCTCAACAATTTCCCCCAGATCAGAGCTAAAGATTCATTATATTCACCAAAATGGCATCTAATATATCTGGAGGGAGAACATCTAGCAGATCTTGATCCAAAAAGCATAAAAAGAAGCAGGATAGGGATGGATTACCTGATCGAGACATTAGCAGCCAGTGCTCATCACCAACCAGCAGTGTGGCCTTAGATTTGGATACCGACCAGGAGAGTGAAAGCCTGTCTAGGTCCCAATTTGAGACTCTTTTAACAGAAATTAAAGCTTTCAGAGTGGAGAACAAATGAGAGTTCCAGACACTACAAACTCGGATGCAAGTAGTGGAAGGAAAGTTAGAGACATCAGAGAGGTGGATGGAGGAGATCGGAGAGGAGACCCAACAGTTACACCGAGTGGTCGATTTCCTCATCGATAGCCAGGAGACTGTGCAGGAAAAATTATTGGATTTGGAGACTCGCTCTCGGAGAGATAATCTCTGTATCTACGGACTCCCTGAAGGAGCAGAAACTGGTAGAATGGAAGAATTTCTGGAGGACCTGCTAAGGGACATCCTTGATTTGGCCCCCCACCATTCATTTTTCGCACAGAACAGGCACATCAGGCTTTAAAATCAGAATCAAATGACCCAACTGCAAGACCCCGTTCTATTGTACTGAAATTTTCTAGCTACCGAGACAAGAAACATATCCTCTTCATGGCCTGGTCTAAAATATCTGTACAGTACAACTCCATCAGGCTTTTCTTTGATCAGGACTACCCTACTGAGATTATGCGACAGAGGGCTGCTTACTCACTGGTATTAAAGATCCTGAGAGAATATGGGGTACGTTTCCAGACCCCATACCCGCCGAAGGTCTGTGTCATCTGGGACTCTGGCACCATCCTGTACACCAATCCAGAAGAGGCCCACAAGGAACTGAAAAAAAAAGGGCTGGAATCTCCACATGGGCCACTTGAATGATCAGCACCCCTGCCCACCTTGTTCACAGTGACAAGTGAGCTCTGGGTAGCGAGGAAGAAGGAGGCCTCAAACTGGATCTTTTAGATTGCTGCAAGAAGTTAAACCTGCATTAAAAAAGATCAGAACTGAAGAAGAAGTGGAGGCTTCTCCTCAGAACCTCCCTGCAACCTGAAGGGCTAACAATTTTTCCCACAGTGGGTTTACTTTCTTTGTCAGATTCTTTTGTGAGCTGTGGGGGGGGGTGAAGAAGGGAGGTCTGGGTTTACTAGAGAGCAGTTCTGTGCACTGCACAACCCCACTCTTCTGCTATAGCACTTGCTCAGCTCAACAATGGAAAATTACATGAACCTCTGGACAAAATTTAGCCCTCCGAAATGAATAATAAAGTTACTTTAACATAATGGTACATTGAAGGGGACGAGGGAGAAGGATTGCAGGAGAGGCAAGAATGGACTTATTTTCTAAGTGTCTCCCCCCCCCACATTATTTCAGTTATAATTACTCTCAACATTTTTTTAAAACTGATGGGCCATTTGTTGTTGCTATATAAGCCTATTGATACGAAGGAGATCAAGCAGCTGTTATATTATGCCCTTCGTTATTGAGTAGGAGGGGCAGAGGTCTATTTGTTATTAAAAAGCTTAGAGGGCTGCTAAAGCTCCCTTGTTGAGCCTTCAGGGTGATGGCGTATTTACTCAATCCCGAGACTTGGAGGGATCTGGGAGGTCTGGCAAACTCCCTAGCCACTACACCTCCCAAAGGGTGTGGAATTCTAATAGGGGCCCAGTACCCGAACCACAAAGGGGGAATTTCTGAGCCCTCTTCTGTTGGAAGTGCTACTGTAAATAAGTTACATTATCTGTTACAATGGTGAATTATTGTTTATTTAAAGCTGTTTTCTTGTTTTTACATGTAAAGTTTGACTTTATGCAGAGTTGTGTGAGCTTGATAGACAGAACTTTAAAGATATTACTAAGCCCTCAGCACAAACCAAATATAAGTAATACTGTTGCAGCTAGAATTACCTTATTGATGGCACTGGAGAATACTTGGGGGGGGCGGGGAATGTATGGGCACCACTTAGGAATCATCTCAGACAGGCTTGCACTGACAATTAAAGATGGGTCATAATCCCCCAGTGGTTATTTACTCCCACAATGTCAATGGGTTAAATAATCCAATCAAACGATACAAAATTGTATCCTCGATTAAAAAACAAAAAACAGTGTTTGTATTGCTTCAGGAGACTCATCATGATAAAGCAGAACACTCTAAATTGACCAAATTTGGATACAGTATGGTCGTGGCTTCCTCTTATAGGAGTAGTAAATGACAGGGCACTGCTATACTGGTCCCGTGGTCTACCCCATTCAAGTTGATGGCCTCATACTCAGACCCAGAGGGTCAGTTGACAATAGCGGTGGTTGTTACTCAAGGGGCAATTGATAACACTAGCTTCTATTAACATACCCCCAGGATCTGGGGCAGAAGTGGTTTGAGCACTACTCAGAAAAATTACTGAGATGCATCAAGGGGTACTAGTAATAGGGGGGATCACAAACAGATTTGTTAACAGCTAGACACCTCAAACCCCCGGGTTCCCCCCCAAAAAAACACTGCACAAAGAGTGGCCCAAGCTTACCTCTCGGAGGCACAGTGGGCAGATGTTTGGTGGTCTCTACACCTATATAAATGAGAGTACACACACCACTCAGCCCCACATGGGGTGTACATATGGATAGATTATTTCCATATGGCCAAAGAACATTTATATAAGGTGACAGAATGCTCCCAGACACCTTCCACCCTGTCGGACCACTCTCAGCTGATCCTTAAGAAGGATTGGGAGGGGGAGAGGAGAGAGACTATATGGAGGTTTAATAACTTTCTGTTGAACATAAAAGATTTTATTTAAATGATTGAAAACAGAATTACACAAATTTTTCAAGAGAAACAAGCCCCGTACATAGTGACACATACTCTCTGGGATACTCTTAAAATGGTCTTGGGGGGGACATAATAAAATATGTCTCCTTTTATAAAAAACAGCAGCAGGGAAGGTTAGATCAGCTTCACTGGCAGCTTAGAGAGCTACAGACTCAACATGCTGCTGGGGACGGTGAAGTCCTGCCCTTACTGCAAGCTACAAAGGAACAAATACAAAAGATGATAGAAGCACGTACTGAACAAGCTTTGCAAGTCCTACGACAGAAATATTGTGATGGGGACCCAAGAGCCACCCAGTTGCTGGCTCATAGGCTTAGGAAATGACAGGTCCAAACTAACATCACCCAGATTAGAGACCCAGAGGTGGGTAAGATGGTCAAGCTACCCCTGCAAATTAAACAAGCTTTCCAGAAAGTTTATAAGAATTTGTATAGCCCGGATCATAGAGTGGACCTAGATGAAGCACATGCCTTCCTGGAGGGTCTTGATCTTCCTGGCCTTACACAGGAGCAATGCCAGATATTAGATTTACCAATTTCAGAAAAAGAACTAAGCAATGCAATTACTAATTTGAAATCACTCAAAAGCACTGGGCCGGATGGTTACACTGGGGAATTTTATAAAATGTTTCAAAGTAAATTACTTCCCTCACTGCTGGCCACCTGTCGTGAGGCCCAGGAAGGAGAGGGAGTCCCGGATACTTGGCGTTTTGCTATTATCTCCAGTATCCTAAAACCAGGTAAAGACAGTACATCCTGTTCTTCTTACTGCCCCATCTCAGTCCTTAATATTGATTATAAGTAATTTAACATACTAACATTTAGCTAAAAGATTGGTGTCCCTCTTGTCCTTGTTAATAAACTTGGAACAAACAGGCTTCGTACCCAGCAGACAAACACAAGACAACATTAAAAGAACGCTGCACTTGTTACATCGCGCTGCCCGGTCAGATGTGCCATTCTTGCTTATAAGCTTGGAAGCAGAGAGGGCATTGACTGGGTGGTGTGGTCCTTTCTAGAGGCAGTTTTAGACAGAATGGGACTGTCACGGAGATTTACCCAGATAATATCCTCCATATATTTTCACCCTATGGCATATATTAAGATAAATGGTTCCATTTCAACCTCAATTCCGCTAAAACAAGGCACAAAACAGGGATGCCCGTTGTTGCCCCTGCTATTTGCCCTATAGCTTGAGCCTATTGCTCAGGCCATCCGATAAAACGAATGGCGGGGAAGAGCATAAGTTAGCTTTATATGCAGACGATTTATTGATTTATATGACGGACCCAGAGCAGTCGTTGGGGCCCTTATGACAGCTGCTGAGCACCTTTGGGAAAATGGCGGGATATAAAATTAATTCCACTAAGACGGAGGTGATCAGGGCAAACTATGATCACTCAGCTAGCTAGCACTCTGTCTGCATTTCCCTTCCGCTGGAATTTGGATCATATAAAGTATTTGGGGTTCAGTTGGGTTTGGTACACATGGATCTATTCAACCTTAATTATACTCCCCTATTAAACAGGTTAACCTCAGACTTGGAGAGATGGAGGGTACTTTCTCTTCCTCTGATGCAGAGGATGGGGCAGTCTGAATGGTGGTACTACCACTATTCCTCTATTTGGCACAGACCATCCCAATTCTTTTTTTTTTTTTTATACTTCAGCTTTATTAAATCAGTTTAGTGTTCATTCACAATTCTGGATTCATTCATCTATACATCACATACTAGCCAGCCCATTAATTTTTACAGGTGTCAAGACAAAAGTAACAGTGACCAGAGTCAGCTTAAACATTATAATAGAGAAAAAAACAAAAAAGATTGGTAAGCCATACTCTCTTTGCTTGGTTACAATCTATATTCTTGGGGTAGTACATCGAAAGGATCTAGTTCTAACTTTTCCACATGTTAGTATCTCTCTGTCGATCTCATAGGAGGGATCTGACCACCTGTTTTTTTTTTTTTTTATGCTTTATCTTTCGTACTGTGCAGGTATCTCACATCTCCCCCCTGGGGAACTGTCCCGCCCTCACTTTTATGAGGGCACTACCTCCTCTATCCTCCAGTCATGGAACCAGCTCCTCGTCATCATTGCTTCCCACGAGCTCCCATCTATCCCATCTTTTTCTGAATTGTTGGCGCTGCTGTCTAAGTGTGTAGGTGATCCTCTCCAAAACTTTTATACCCTCAATTATCTCTATCCACTCCTTCCCCGTAGGGGTCTCTGGAACCAACCACCTCTTGGTTATTGCTTTTAACGCTGCAGCTACCAATATATTCCATAAATACTTTGCTTCCTTTCCTTTTATACTCTCGGGGATTATCCCTAAAATCATGTGTTCTGGTCCCAAATGTGTATCTATGCCAAATAATTCCTTCATCCTATTCTGTATTTTCCTCCAGAATCCCCTTATATTCGGGCACTGCCAGAGTATATGGGTCAGGTCAGCCGTCACTATGTTACATTTTCTCCAGCAGCACGTAGAGGGATTTTTATGCCACCCCATTGATTGGGAGGGGGCCCTAAAAAATCGCACCCTCACCTTCCACACAAACTCCCTCCACCCTGGGGATGATGTCGTGCTCCATGTGTTCCTCCATACTTCCAACCATTCTTTGGGGCTTATCTTAGTCCCGATTTCCCTTTCCCATTTCTCTCTAATATATTCTGTCGTACATTGGGAGACTCTCACATAGTTTTGATATATAATAGAAATAGCTTTCTCTCCCCTAGCTGAGCTCCAGATTGTTTCAAATACGTTTGGGGCTGGGGGACTCCACCCTTTTTTAATTGAGGCATTTATTTCTGTAGTTATGTAATCTCTCATCTGGTAGTAATAGATTAATTCCCCCTCTTTCCAACCGAATTTGTTTTGTGCTTCACCAAAAGAAATGACCTGATCCCCTTTGAGCAGCTGCCATGGGGCCACATGTCCTAGTCTCTCTTGCTTTTTATACCACGGGTCTGTGGCCGCTCTATACCTTTGCACATTCATGGTCCACCAAGTGTATTTCCATATATATGCTCTAAGAGGTCCTCTCATAAGACCCTGTCTATACCCTTGTAGAGCAGTCAACGTTCCCAAGAAAGGCGTTTTACCCCAGTAATCCCCAGGGTTTAAAGTCGTACACTGTGCCAACAGGGGAGGTGACATATCGACCGCCAAGTCTATCTCCTTCCATCTAGCCCAGTATTCTGAGTGTTGCAATAGCAGTATTACCCTCGTCTGAACAGCAATCCAATATCCCACCAGTAAGGGGACCGCCAACCCACCAACCTCTCTAGGCAAGTGCAAGGTTTGCTTTCTAACCCTTGGTTTTTTAGCTAGCCATATATAGCTTGCCAGAATTTTTTGCCACTTTCCTATCTGTTTAAGTGTTATTGGGGCCGGTATCGATTGGAACAAGAATAAGAAGCGCGGTAGCACATTCATTTTTACTGCCTGGACCCTGGACGTAATAGAGACTGATAAAAGTCTCCACCTTCTTATATCCTCCTGTATTTGTTTCACCATTTGGGGGTAATTTAGTCGTACTAACTCTTCCGTTGTCGTTGCCAACCTAACACCCAGGTACTTCATGTGGGGTAACTCCCATTTCATAGGGTATCTCGTTCTGAACTCCGCCGTTGGATGGAAGTTCAGCTTCAAAACTTCTGTTTTGTTTTCGTTGAGGGTATATCTGGAAAGGACTGAGAAACCCCTTAAATGTTGGAATAGAGATGGCAGCGACAATTCTGGTTGGGTTATATATAGCAAAATATCGTCTGCATATAAAGCTAACTTTTGTTGTGTCTCCCCTACTTGTACACCGTGTATTCTCTGGTTTTCCCGTATTCCCTGAGCTAGGTGTTCCAAGTATAGTGCGAACAAGAGAGGGGAAAGAGGGCATCCTTGTCTCGTTCCCCTCTCCAATTCGAGTACCTCAGAATGATGGCCATTTACTCTTACATGTGCCTTGGGGGACGTATATATCCTTCTGATCAGGCCTACAAATTGCTCCGGAAAGCCAAACCTCAAAAGTACTGAATGAAGAAAAACCCATGAAACCTTGTCAAACGCCTTCTCAGCATCTAGGCTGAGAAGGATGGCAGGTTGCTTTGTCCGGTTAAGATGATCTAGGACGTGGGCTGTCCTTCTTAAATTATCTTGGGCCTGTCTGCCTGGAATGAAACCCGTTTGGTCAGTTTGTATCAATTCTGGTAAGAGTTGCTGTATTCTACGTGCCATTATTGCCATGAATAACTTGTAATCTATATTAAGTAGGGAGATAGGTCTATAAGATGAGCAGAATTTGGGGTCCTTACCTTCTTTGGGTATTACCGAAATAACTGCTTGCGACCAGGATTCTGGGGGGGGGTGTCCGACGCTAGTACATCATTATATACCCTTAACAATAGAGGAGAGAGGTGTTCCTGAAAGTGTTTATACATCTCAGCGGGATATCCATCAGTCCCTCGGCATTTATTTGCTTTGAGCCTACCTATCTCTTGTCTCAGTTCCTCAGCAGACACTGGGGCTAGAGACCATCCCAATTCAATTACCAGAGGAGTACTATCGGACCCTAAATAGGACAATCTCCAATTACATGTTAGCCTCACAGAAACCAAGAATTAGTTTTTCTATTTTGCAGTTACCAAAAAGCCATGGTGGCTTAGCCGTCCCACATCTAAAATATTACCACCTAGCAGCCCAGCTCAGAAGTGTTCTATATTGGCAGCATTATGGCTACACTGCTAAATGGACAGCATTGGAAAAACAGGAGGAGGATCTCTGGAATATGAAGAAGTTGCTCTTATCACACTTACCTAGCACAAACTTAAAAAATATAACCAACCCCTATGCATGCACCAGCATTCAGTGTTGGCAGACAGTCTTAGGCATGAAAGGACACACGAAGTGGAGACCATTACTATTCTTAATATCCTATACAGGACAATTCATGCCTGCTAGAATGAACATGGGCTTTCACAGCTGGGAGCATTTAGGATTATATTTAGTATATCAGTTTATACAGCAAGGAGCTATCGTGAGTCAGATGGATTTGGAGCAAAGATTCGGGATCCCGCCCAAAGACAGATTTAGGTATTTTCAAGTAAGGGATTTTATAAAGTCTTTTTCAGGAAATTTATGGGTTGACGCCCCAACCCCCCAAGTGATACATATTCTAGGCCTGGCATTACAGGGTGAGACTCCTCTAAATCACATGATCTCCTATCTATATGTAGCATTAAGCTCACTAGAGGAGGACTGTCTTGAGTTGGTCAGACGGGCTTGGGAGAAGGAACTGGGACTACAAATTTCAAAGGATTTATGGGACAGACACATAAGAACCATACACTGGAGTCTGTCATCCAAAAACTGGAAAGAATTTTCTTGGAAAGTAGTTATCAGATATTTTAGGACCCCTGCAATTCAGGCAAGATTTCTCCAGGGTAGGGGAGCGGAATGCTGGAGAAATTGAGGATATTCCCCAGCATCGCATGGTCATGTCTTTTGGTTTTGTCCAAAGATTCTTCCCTTCATTCTTGAACTGCAGGAAACCCTCAAGCAGATGTTGATGCCTTCATTGCATCTTACCCCATTGTTATATTTCCTCTCAGATAACCCCCCAGAGTGTAGAGATCCTCAAACAAAAAAAAAATACTGAAGGCAGTGTAACTCCCTTGTTCCCAGGGGTTACTAGAATCCCATTAGAACCAGTGGCAGGCAGGGAAAGGCAGCTTGTGAAATGCCAGGTAAATGGATTTCACAGTGTCACACTCTGTTTTTCAGTCTCAGCTGAGCTGGAGTGATGATGTAATCATGGAACTGTCGCAGCAGCATAAGCCACACTCGAGATAGGTGCAAGGGAGATAGCTTTAGAATGTTCGCTCACCCCACCTAGAGGGATTCAAACCAGCATCAATGGACCTGGGCTTTCATTATTGGGAAAAGCTGGGACTCCACATGATATTTCAGTTTATAGAGGGAGAAACAGTTCTCAGTCTTACCGATTTGGTTACCCGGTACGGGATACCCTACAAAGACAGATTCAGATATTTTTAGGCTAGAGACTTTATCAAATCCCTGTTTAAGAATCCCCGGTCTGAGACTCCCCCAACTCATAGAAATCATGAAGAGAGCCTTAGTGAACGGAGCCCACCCCTAAAACACATGATCTTATATTTACATGAAGCAATTAGCACACTAGAAAGGGATTCCACAGATCACATTAGGAAAGCCTGGGCCACAGACCTTAATTTGCCCATCTCAGCCGAACTCTGGGAGAAATGTTTATGCAATATCTATAAAGGAATTTCAGCTATTTCATGGAGGGAATTTGCATGGAAGAATTTGATTTGTTTTTCAGGACACCAGCAGTGACTGCTAAATATGTTAAAACAAATATAGGTCAATGTTAGAGAGGATGTGGTACCTCACCAGCCACACACGGGCATATCTTCTGGAGCTGCCCTGTACTCCAACCTTTCCTGGACGGTCTACAGTTGGCCCTAACACAAATTTTCTCCCCTGGATTGGAACTCTCCCCCTTTTTTTTTCCAACTCTGACAGACCACCCGGATATAGAGATTCCAATTCAACCAAATTATTAACTATCCTAATATTGGCAGCAAAAAAAGTCTGTCACTAAGAAGTGGCTTGTGAGGGAACCCCCCTCCATAACTCAATGGTAGGATATTTTAATAGAAATCTATAGGATGGACAGATTAACAGCAATGTTAAATAAAACCTAGATACTGTGGAGGAGATGGATGATATACCTGGCCCCCCTCCGCCCAGATTTTGTTCCATAATTCTGTTAAATGTAAGCAACCGGGCCTTAAAAACAATAATGATGAAGTGAGATACAGGAGTAATTACCCCTGTTTAATTCACGGCCCCTAGAACTGTATAAAATTGATAAACTCCCCCACATGAATGAAATGCAAATTATGCATCTCTTTGTAGTTCCTCTCTCTTATTCACCTACTAAATGAACTGCCTAGAGGTTCTTTTTTTTTCTAAACACTGAGCTGGATTGTTCTCTGTTTACTGTTTGTATCTTGTATCTGATACATATTGTATGTCTTTTGAAAAACTTGAAACTTTTAAATAAAAAGTTATAAAAAAAAAAAGAAGAAGAATATTCATTCAGTCTGTAGAGTGGAGTTCCTGGAGGAGGCTTCAGCCTGCAGCAGCTCCTCAGTTTTAGCTCAGACAGAGAGCTACCACTGTGTTTTGGGTTGTTTGTTCTCACCCTAGAAGAAGAACATAGAAGACAGAGATTGAAGTGGTGGAAACCGTTCCAAGTGGGTTTTCCTTTGCCCCATCCCAGGAGGGATGGGGGTGATCTTCAGGGTTCAGGGGCAATCCTCTCACCCAGTCTGTCTAGTGAAGCTGCCTGTGACAACTTCAGAAACAGTGAGTACTTTTGTGTTCAGCCCAGGAGGGGCACCTGCATTCCCTGGTGAATTTTCTCTGGCAAAAGGGATCCTGTCACCTAGACAGTTTCTGTTTTTTTAAAAAGTGTCTGCCTACTATGAAGTCTAGAGAAAGAGAGAGAGAGACTGTCCAAGTATAGAACTTTTAGTCATGTAGTATGTTAAGTGCGAAAAACATTTCAAGATAGCATCTACAAGTTTTCTGTGAGGGTGTTATTACCCAGATGAATGGCCAAGTATAACCTTGGAAGCAAAAGGTGGGAGACCCCCCATCTCGAGTAACCAGTTTACCTCTCCAGGTTTAGTTTGGGCACCAGTTCAATTTTCACTCAGTGCATTTGGCCAGTGCCTGATGGAAGTATTTACCCAGACATGGGTTGGATTTTCTGTGAGCCTAGATGTGCTCTTTGGTGGTCGTGTGTGCCACCAGTATTCCTCATGATATATGGGAAAGTGTCCTAGTACTGGCCATGTATGCCTAGTCAAGAGGAAATGTACCAGTTCTGGCCGTGTGTGCCAATCTCTATTTCAGAACCAGAGAGTTCGCAGTGTAATTCAGAACCAGAGAGTTCACTGTGTAATTCAGAACCAGAGTGTTCGCTGTTCAAGTCAGAACCTGAGGGTTCACTGTGTGTGTTCTCTGTACCTCAGTAATCTGCATTACCAGTAAGAGTAGCCCTGTGGGGGTCCATCTTCGCTTTGTGATTATTCTCTGTGTATGTGAATAAAAGCCACTCTATAGAATCCCGACATGGTTTGGACAGTACTGTTATTGTTTCCACTGTGTCTGGATTTACTTGGGTGCCCCTGATCAGAAGTGCAAACCTAGCATAATTGTGAGCAAACGTTTTCTCCCAGGGACCTAGGTTGATGGCCATGGTAAATGGTCCCACCAGGTTTCAGCCAAGTAGTTGCCACACTTGGTTAGCCTGTCTGTGTATGGCAGGCTCAGATGTAGATGTACTGTAAACCATTTGTAGTGACAACCCCCATCCCTCTCTTTGGCACCATGTGGTGAGAGGAGCAGCCCTGCTAGTTAAGCCAAAAAAGCTACCACTAAGCTTTGGCAATCATCCAGCCCACCTACACTGAAACATTGGCAAGATATACTGATAAATATATATAAAATGGAAAAAATAACAGACATTTTAAATAAAAGACAGGAACAATTTGAAATATTCTAGAGACGGGTGCTGCATATAAGCTCTCCCAGATCGGACTTTATCCCATAATAGAACACTCTTATAAACCTTTGCTGTATACAGTATGACTCTATGGGTTTGCATCTGAGCATAAAATACTATAGAATCCATTTTTAAATACTTGATTGAATCCTCATTATGTTTACCTAATTCAAAGCTCCTATATAATACTACATCTCTTTACATGTTGATTATGTATATGAAATGTCAATCTTACTGTAAATCTTGTTATATGCACTATGTTGTTGTATATTACTTGTTGTACTACTTATTGTTCATCTTAAAATATATTTAAATAAATAAAGAAAGCATAAAAAAAAAAGTCAATTGCTGTGGGATACCCCATCTCCGTTCCCTCCTTGACCCCGTAAATTCTGAAGTCGTTTCTCCTTGCTCGGTTTTCTCGAGTCCTCTAACCAAGCTTGCATGATCCTTTTTTTGTTTAACAAATAAAGTAGAACTCCATCTGAGGCCTCCTGAGTCTCCGCCACTTGTGCCACTTTTTTTTGTTCTGTTTGAATCTCTCATTGATATTCCTCACATCCATTTTTAAATCGGCTATCGAGGACTGGATTTTGCTTACCAATCTCAATATCTTTCTATGGCTTTGTCTAACGGGGCTTGTGGCGTAGATTCATCGCCCTCCCAATTGATTGAGGATTCTGAGGGTGAACGAACATGGGCTGAGGCCACAAAACCGTCCATGCTTACATCAATTGAGAATTGTTTTAGCTTGTTCTGTTGTAACGACTTTGACCCTTTATCACGCTGCAGCTTCGTGGACATTGGCAGAGGTAATACCAGCACTTCTTTTAACAAATTTAAGTTAAAAATGAGAGAATGGTTGAAGATTAATGCTGGGTTGAGTGGAGCTGTAGCCTTCAACCTGCTACCATTGCAGTGACATCACAGGAAGCCTTCCCATTTTTAAAAAGGGCAACAGACAAGACCCAAATATGTAAAGACTAATTAGTTTAATTGACATCTGTGCAAAAATCTTTGCAAAAATTATTCTAGCAAAATTAAAGGAGGAACTTAAAAACCTCCGGGATATATCCCCATTTCAGGATGGATTTAGAGAAGATCGTTCCACAATAGACAACTGCTTTATACTTCAAACACCTGTTAGAAAAATACGTCAAGCTTAGTAGCCAAAAACTATATACTTTTTTTTTATTTTAGTGCAGCTTTCGACTCAGTAAACAGAAACACTCTGTGGATCCTTATGAAGGATTGGGGTTTTTCCCCTCAACTTGATAGATGTAATCAGGACCCTATATACTGACACCTGGGCCCGAGTGAGAGTCAGAACACAAGGTTAATTATCTGCCCCTTTCCAACTAACAGAGGTGTTAGGGCTGCGTCCTGGCTCCGATGCACTTCTCAATTTATATAAATAAAATATTAACTTGCCTAGAGGAGTTTAACACAGACTCCCCCAAAACAGGAGATATGTTGTGCCTGGCATTAGCATACACCAACAGTTCTCAAACTTTGTCATAGTGAGCCTCCCCTAAGCCATGAAAAAGATCTTGAGCCTCCCCCAAAATACTGAAATATTGTTGGGCCTCCCCATAGAAAAATAGCCTACTATTCACAGTACAGGAATAAACTGAAACCTCTTTGCATAGCTGACTCTCATGTTATTAAACTTATTGTAACACCCTCCCCCCAACAGGACAACCTACTTGCTCCAATATTTTGACTCTCGAACCATTGTTACCCCTTACTGCCATACCTTCATGGGTCACACTGCTTTTTCTGTTTCTCCTCTATCTGGAATAACCTTCCTGCCAACCTCTGCCTCTCCCCCTCTCACCTTGCTCTTAAGCAACTTCTCAGGGATCATTTTGCTCCCTCCTGCTCTTATTCCAAGTACCTGTATGGTTAACTCTTGTATTTGGACAGTTCTGCTGCCAGTCTAATTGATCAATTGTTCTTCAAATTGTTAGTTTACTGTTCTTAATTTGTTTGCACTTTTATTCATTTTGTATTGCTTGAGTGTTTTGCAGTTACATTTTGAATTGTATTCTCTCACTACCCTTCCTGTGTACACTGAAATAAGCCATGGCTCAGTGTACAGTACCTTCCCTGGTCACAGACTTGTGAATAAATACATAAATTCAATCACTATTATCCTATTTCAGTTTGTCTTATCCTTTCACACAAAATCTATAAAGGTCAAAATTGAAATACTGTATAATACTTTTCAAGACTTGCTTGAGCCTCCCCTGGAACAGGTTGGGGCCTCCCCAGGTAGGCTAGCCTCACCATTTGAGAACCCCTGGCATACACCAATGATCCACAGTAGTTCTTCTCTCTTTCCAGTAATGGACTTCAAAAGAAATTAAATATCTTAAACAAATATTTAGTAAATCTTACATTAAAAATCAACATGTGCAAGGCCAAGATAATCACATTTGGTACCAATAAAAGGAAATACCTTTGGGGATTAAACTCCACTGTAATCAAAACAGTCAAGTCCTATCATTATCTGGGCATAAACTTTTCATGGAATATGCACTGGAAGATCCATATTGACTCCATAAGGCAAAAATCAGCATTGGTGGGACTGAAAAGATTGAATTACTTACATGGTGGTCATTCAATCAGATCTCTTGTAAAAGCTGAGAAGGCTAAATAAAATTCTCAACCCCTGTATGTGGCAGAAGTTTGGGCCTTGTCTTTGATTGACACTCTAGAATGACCTCTTATGCAGGTACTGTGCTCAGCCCTAGTACATACGAGTTCTATTCCAGCTTGTTTTGTCAGGGTGGAACTGTGTCTGGATAATCTTCAAGCTGTAGCAGACAGCAGAGTAATTAATCTATGGTTTAGATTTAATAAACTTCCAGATGGGAGACTTGCAAAAAATGCCTGCAGGAAAAAAAGACTGTAACAGGATAGTGGCTGTAAAAGTTCAAAATGGTTGCAACATTTAAACTAGCTCTTGAATATACACTGCTTACAAACTTTGGCAAACTATGTAAGTAAAAACATGACATTAAGATAGAAATACAAACCTTACATTTTTAAGAAAATGGCATATTATTGCAAAATTAAGGACATAAACACAATTACAAATGCCTCTAAGTGGTACAATTTAAATGACTGCAAACATTATTTTCTATACTACTTGGATCTGCTTGAAGACCCAAGTAGCAGAAAAGTATACACCAGATATAAAATGGAACAGTTTGCCTCCAGTGTTCTGACTGCTAGATTTTCGAAGTCAATTAAAGCAGCAGTGTAATGTAACTGGGCAAGAAATTTGACCCTATCTTTTTTCTTCACAATAAAAGATTCCAGACATCTTTTATTTGGTGGTACGATATTCTAATTCCACCAAAATTTGAGTATTTTATAAATGTTTTAAATGATTTTTTTTCTCAAGAAAAAAAGATGGCCACCACATTTTGCATAGAAATAGCATTGTAGGCCTGGCAAGGTTTAGGATCGAAAAAATGTATTTATTTTATTTATTTAGCTTTTGTTTACCGGGTAAGTACACTAGACAAGTATTATGCCTATTTTCAGGAATGACCCGGGAGAATACAACATGAGGAACAACAGTCAAAGAGACATGGCAAAGAGAGTACGTTTTTTTGTCACAGTAAACAAACATGTGGGAAATACATCATTTGACGCTAGGGAAAACATATAGTAGTAAGCACATTTCAGATTATACACTCTAGACTAGCTAGTTCAACTGACAGATATATACAGGTCATCATACATAGGAGTAGAGCATAGCTCAAGGACTGGATTGGTCATAATATAACTTATAACATTGTTGTATACACCCCCTAGGCTAGCTGGATCGCGGACAGGTATATACAGCTCATCACATTTTTCTAAATATGCACATGTTAGACAGAAACAGAAACGCTTGGCAGTACAAGTTTCTACCAAGTGACCAAGGTGCAATATGTCATGGTTAGCCTATGACCGTGGAGCAGTAATGGGTGTGAAAATGCCCAAGACTTTTTAGGCAGGAGTAGTCAGAAGTCATTGATACAGTGGGGTCATGGTACAGAGCATAATAGGTGCCTAGATAAGTACATTTAATGGGTATGCTAATATTTTTCTTAGCTGAAGCTAGATTTTTTGGAAAAACATTTTTTTTCATTGCACTGCTGCTTTAAAGTAGAAGTCAGCTATTACAAATACAAATACAACAACAACAACAACACTACAATGGAGGACCTTGTTCATGTGATCCTTCAGTGCCACTGGTATAACAAGGCCAGAAAATATTGGATCACTCCAATTTTAGCCTTTTTACAGTCAGTGGATGAAAACTTGATCATAACAGCACCGTTTACCTGTGAAGATGATTACATAATTACAAGAACAGCTAAGTATCTGATGATTATTCAGAAAATAAGAAAAAAAGAATGATTAATCTTTAGGGGTTCATTGATGGGAATAACCCAATCTCCTATGTAACACTTATCTCATATGTCTTATATTTTATGTATTTTAGTATTCTAAATGTTTTGGTTTTAGTTTTGTATTTGTAGTGATCGTTTTTATCTATGACCAAACAATAATGTTTTACCTACCTGCTTTGCGTGTCTGTTAATTTAGGGAGATTTAGTGCCTGGAGGAAGTGCCACTTGACCAATACAGCTGTGTCCTTGTGAGGAGGACTGTATAGAGATCTGTAATATGCTATGAAGGTGTCTGAGATATGTTCATTCCTGTGGACCAACTTCCCCATTTGGGGGTGCTGTATTTTAGTAACAGCGGGTCTTGCAGCCTGCTGTTTACATTGGTATACCAGAATCTTGGTTGCTCTAGCCCTCCCCCCCCCATAATATTTTTGTTTTAAGTACTGTAGGACTTTTTCTACTTCTTGCCTTTGTTAGGTTTGAATTAGGTGCCTGATCTCTATGGCTAATTGTTCCATGTTTGTTTCTGTTAGGATTCTAAGTTCTGTATAGTGGTAGTTAGGTCTGTTGGTTAATTTTGCCATTCACTTCTTTTGTAGTCAGCAATGGATATTAATTTCCTCATAAGATGGGTTTGACAGTATCCCATAGTATTTGTGGGGAGGTGCCTGGTTTATCATTTTGTTCAGTTACTAAGTGTATGGTGGAGTTGAGATCCTTCAAGGTCTGAGGAGCTCTGAGAAGGGAGACATTCATTCTCCAGTAAATCTTCTTCAGGAGTATATTGAGGTCAACCTCCAAAAAGACCGGTTGGTGGTCCAATTGGGTTGATGTGCCTAGCCACAGAGGAGAATTTTGTCAGATCCTGCATGTGTGTGAAATATGTGTCTAATCTGGAATATATTTTAAACCTAGGGGAATAGCAAGTGTAGTCCTTCACTGTAGGGTAGCTACTCCACCACCCATCCAGCAGGTCTAGTTCTTGCAGTAAGTGTTTAGTCTGTTCAGTTATTTTGTTATTGGGATTTGGGATCTGAGATGTTGTGTCGAAGGCTCTATTAAATATGAGATTCCAGTCCCCCCCCCCCATGATGAGCGTACCTTGCGATTTCTTGATGACTGGTTTGAACAGTTTTGAGTAAAAGCTGTATAGGGATCCTGGAGGAGCATACACATTGACTAAAGTGGGCCAGCCCAGTGGTGCTGGATGTCACACCAGCGACCTGAGTTCGGGAACAGGTTCGGGTCACTCGGGGGTTGGCAGGGGTGAGGAAGGATCGAGCATCCTCAAACAGCTCTCCTTCCCCAGGGGAGGGAGGTCAGCAGAGTGGGCTGTTGTCTGACACCCAGCAGTGGCTGGGTGTTAGCACAGGCATGCTGCTAGAATGGGGAGGGACCACATTCAGGATGCAAGGCTGTCTCTGTGAAGGCGGAGCCCAGCTGCTCTGTCTATTGCATGATCGTGGGCCTGGGGGAAAGACTTCAGAAAATTGGAGCTGGCAGGCTCCATGATGGCCCAGCTGCCTCTATGCTGGGATCGGAGAGATGAGCCCCTCCAAGGGAGGTGCCGGAGCCACCTGCCAGGTCCACATAAAAAAAAAGAGAAATAACATTGACTAAAGTGACAGGAGTGTCTTGAATGGATCTTGTCACTATAATGTATCTGGCCCATGGGTCCACAGTCACCTCTGTTTCTTTGAACAGGAGTGAGGCAAGAAGTAGTATCATTATCCCTCTCTTCTTTCCACATTCAAGGGATGCCTGGAACAGTTTGGGATATCCCCAGTTTTTAAATGTAAGTACTTCAGTTGGGGTCAGGTGTGTCTCTTGTAGGAAGTTTATCTCACTCTGTTGTGTTTTAAGATATTTAAGTAATTTCCTTTTTACTGGACTGTTTATGCCATTCACATTGTAAGTTATAACTTTAGTATGCATTCTATTATCGCGCTAGTCGATGTGTTCTACTGTTCTGTTGCAAATCTATCTTTTGTAGTAGAAATCTTTGAGGTTTGTACTGCTGACCGATCTGTGGTTGCAAACCCTGAATAATTGATTCAACCAAATATAACGAGATGCCAAACAAAGCATCCTTCAAAACCTTTGAAATACTTGGCATTTTTAACAATGAACCATAAACAATAACCAAGTGTTCCTCTAACAGTATTGCGCTCGAGGTTTCTAGGTTAGTTGGTGTAAAGTTTAGGGGATATTGAAATATCACTCAGTTGCGTAGGGCTCGTCCTCCAGCTACCCCTACTTCTTTACTTCCTAGGCCAAGTGCAAGAGTCTCTCCTCACTTGTAGTGTGTCACATGTGTGACATCATCTTCCCACGGTAGTGGGAAAAAGAGCCAGATCACTGTGCTCAATGTAATGAGCCAGAGACTTGGGGGTGTATCACATGTCATCATGTCTCCTTGGATGTAAGAGATAAAGAAAAGGGAGTACATAGAAACTTCTCCCCCCCCCACCAAGACAGTGGCTCCAATAAATAGTTGGTGAACTGCCTGATCTGCTGTAAGGTGCCCAAAACATGATGAATTACTGTGAGCTCACCATGTCATGGACGGTGGGTTGTTAGGTGCTGTAACAGATGAGCCCCGACCGCCTTTCATAATGATTACGGTCAGACAAATTTTTGGGTTCCCATGTGGGAAATCTAGAGTAATTGCGGGGGGAGGGGGCAATGATCCTCCTGCTCCATGAGCGATGCCTATGTCAGGAGGACAGGTTAGTCACAAATCTCCCCTCCCCCGCCACAACCACTGGGGGTTAAATGGGATGGCTTTAAGTTTGTAGGTGGCTGAATTTATCAGCCGCCCTTCCTGGGGCACCAAGTGAACCTGTTTTTGTGCCAGGGTCACCAGTATGTCCAGAAAAATTCTGTTGAAAATGGGGGGGGGGTGCTGTTGTCTGCGGAACTTAATCTGGACTATGTTTCTCAACCTCTCAGCTTCGCAAATCACAGCTTTAGCCTTCAACAGTCACAGCAAGTGCCCAGAATGTGTGGCACTTTCTCACTTCAGACAGCAATATGTCTACAAGTAGGGGCCCCATAAAGTCTGTGATAAGGAATATTTCCGTCAGTTCAGTTCAGTGATTCAAGTGTTTGTATAATCAGTTATAGCTCCAACATCATTAAGGACTTCAGCGGTCCCATGCAGAGCAAAGGTAGATTAAAGCATCAGTGTTTCTGCAAAAAGATTAGTTTCAGATATAACTAACAAAAATATTAGCATTCCTGTCAAATGTACCTGTCACTGTACCTCCCACTCTGCACACTATGAGTCTTTTTTTCCCTCTCCCTCAGTCCTGACCCTTGCCAGATCCTCAGTACCATTTCTATGCAAATGCAGCGGCCATCTCTTCCCCTGAGAAAAAAACTCAATTGAAACATTTACAAAAGATTCAGACTTTGGTGGAGTTAGAAATTTTTACCACAAAATAAAACAGGAAGATGTCTGGAATCCCTTATAGTAAAGAAAATATAAAAAAAAAAAAGGGTAGGGTTAATTTTTACTGAATTTTCTTGCACTGCTGCTCCAAATGTCAAAACCGTAACATAATTCACATCATTCCAGAGGTATAACCTAAATATGTTGTTCATCATGACCTTCCAGGGGTGAGGTGGCCCTGCGTGTAGTGTTCCACCTTTACAGTTAGGAAAATCCTTTTGAAGGGGTTCCTTGGGTGTGAGCATACCAAGAAGCCACCAAACGCAAATCCTTCATTGCCCCCACCCTCCCTGACTCCATGGTAGCTATACAGAGTTGGAGGACTCTTCAGGTCTACATAGCCAGTGTATCTAACATGGGTACAGGTTGGGAGCCAATCCACATGGGACATGGTGAGGCGTGCAAGTGACCAGTAAGGTCCAGAAAAGTCTGGGCCATATGTTGTGGTCTATGAGGGCTCCACCCCCACTGTTCTTGGCACATTAAGGTCTAGGGTAGTCTTTTGTTGAAGGACGGCATTTAATCAAGGCTAATCCACAGGGTCCATCCATTAAGTAAGTGCCAGAAGCCTTTTGTGGCCATTATAAAGATAAAACTCATGTCCTCCAGTACACCTTGGTGCCCATCTCCCTGATCTGTGCCATATTTCTTTGCATCACAGCATGACAGCAGTGGCCTTCAAATTCTCCCCCCACAGCAAACTGCAGAAATGTGCAACACTCTCCTACCTCAGGCAACAGTCTGTCTATGAGGAATGGGTCCCACTCAGTCAGTGACAAGGGATGCCTCTATCAATTCAGTGTAATGTTATTACAGTGGTTTGTGCATCCAAAAACAGTTCCCACTTTGCTAAGAACATCTGCAAACCCATTCTGAGCAGAGGCAGACCTGTGTATTGAAACCATAGCATTGCATGAAATGCACAGCCATTGAGAGATACAATCTAGGTTGTTTCACATCGTAGCCTTTTTGGGGAAAGGAGTCCTGTTTGCACTGTTTCTCCTCTGCAACTAGAGGGGTCTGATTAGAAGGTGGGAGTGTGCACATCCAGCAAGTAACGAGCACTGCTCTTTCATTGCCTTCCCTCCCCACCTCTGTGCCTGGTAGTACTTAGATTATGGGGTTATTCAGGCCTGCGTAGGCCCTCTGAAGGCCAGCGCAACAACTGTAATTGGCCTAGATGTGGATCGGTGGCCAACCTGTACTGCGCATAAAGCATGTTAAATGCCAATAATGACCTGTGGTGTCTGGGTTGTATGTTATGGTTTAAGAGCCCTGGAAGTGTGCTCCACCTGCCTTGTGGTGAAGACACAGCAGGCTGTGCATACTAAGATTTGGTGTGGTCCTTTGCCCAAGGAACGGTGACCAACTGGATTTTGAGCCACAGAGTCCATCCATTAATTGAGTGCCCAGAACCCTTTGTGGTCACTATACCAATAAAATGCAAACCCACCCAGCTGGACTGGTGTGCCCCCTCCTCCCCGATTGTTATAGCATTACTTACAAGCAGGATCAAAAGTTCAGTTCTGAATTTAAGGACTGTATGTAGAAATCAAGGCAGTTCATGTGGAGTAGATGTGAGTACTTCCTCAGTGTGGCCTTGGTAGAGCTGCTACTCCATGTCGGTATGGCTGGCTGAAGTTGTTGGCATTTCCACTGGGGTCCCTTGTGGTTGTGCTGGGGTGGAGTGCTCCTCAGTGGTGCTGCCGTGTCTCAGGAGAGTGGAGTTGATGTCTGTGCAGAGGTTGCTGCTTCTTTTTCAGTTAGTTGTTGTCTGGATTGAATGACCTCTTCGGGTGACTTCCTATGCTGACTGAAGGTTTCTCTCTAGTTTCTCTTTGGTGAGTGAGGAAAGTTGCACTGCTATTTCTTCCAGATAGGGGGCCGCTTCTAGTAGATCTGCATAAGTCCTGGGGCTGGTGGTGGTTTCCAGACAGAGTCTGTCCGGATGCAAAATCTTGGCCCTTATGTCTTTCACCCACAACTGTTTAAGAACATCACACAGCGTGCGTCTGTGTTCCTGCACCAATGTTTTATAATCACTGTCCAAGAATATACATGAATTTTTGTAATGGAGTTCCTTATGTTGCCAGGCCCTCTTAAGGAGATCTTCTTTTGTATTGTAAGAGGTGAGTTTGATAACAAAGGATAGTGGGTGGGCTCCGACATTGGCAGGTTTGGGGCACAGGGAGCGATGTGTGTGATCCATGTTTAGGTAGTACCCATCAGGAAGGTGAAGTGTATCATTTAATAGGGACTAGAGGAAGACTATGGTGCTTGTTGCACTCCTTTCAGCATCTTCTGGCACCCCATTTGGTCTGATGTTTTGTCTGCGGCTACAGCCCTCCAGATCAGCTAATTTATGAGTGAGCTCTCTGTCTTGTGCCAAAGGACATAAAGTACAGTTACGTAAGAACTTACCGTAACAGTAGATCTTCGAGAACAGCTCTTGCAGCAGGTTACACCATTAGGACTGAAGCCGGCAGGTGTCAGGACCCCACGGAAATCTTCTAGCTAGCAGTCTTCAGTGGGGACCGCCTCAGAAGTCGGTCCTGCCCCCGACGTCAGACGTAGTACATAAGGAGGCGGTCCCACCAGATTCCCCAGTTCTCCCGCCGGAGACTCCCGGCCGCAGGATGACATCAGAAGGGGAGACCGAGGATCCACCATCAGAAGAAAAAGAGCTAAAGCTCCTACCAAGGCCTGGTAGGCTGTACCTCCTCCAAGGGAGAATGGTGGGTGGGAAGGTACCTGCTGCAAGAGCTGTTCTCGAAGATCTACTGTTACAGTAAGTTCCTACGTAACTGTACTATCTTACTTCGAGATACAGCTCTTGCAGCAGGTTACACCATTAGGACTGATTCCCAAGCAATAGCGCCTGAAAGCATTCTAGGAGGAGGAAATAAGAAGAGATCTTGAACAAGTCCTGACTCTAGGACAGGAGACCCTGTAGAACGGCTAGGCCGAAACCGGCTCTCCGCCGTGATGTAATATCCAGGCTATAGTGCCTAATAAATGTGTGCACTGAGCTCCAAGTAGCTGCAGCACAAATAGCCAAGGTGGAGACGTTGCGCAGTGCTGCAAAGGAGGTAACCACCCCCCTTGTCGAGCGGCCCCAGACTGTACCTGGGAGGGGCTTATGTCTGTTGTTGTAACAAAATGAAATACACTGGACAAGCCAGCGAGAAAGGGTCTGCTTTGAGACTGGTTGGCCCAGCATCCTCTCAGCGAAAGAGACGAACAGTTGCTCTGACTTGCGAAGCTGTTTAGTTCTATTCAGGTAGAACCTTAAGGAGCGGTGAACATCCAGGGTGTGAAGCAACGCCTCTCCTCTATTAGAGTACTTGGAAAAATACACAGGCAAGTCGATGTCCTGGTTGAGAGTGAGGGCAGATACCACCTTAGGTAGGAATTTAGGATTCATCCTCAGAGACACTCTGTCCTGGTGAAAAATTAAATAAGGCTCCTTGCACATGAGAGCGTGAAGCTCGGAAACTCTCCTTGCTGACGTGACAGCAACTAAAAATAACATTTTCCATGACAGGAAACGCAGCTCGCAATCCGCGGCAGGTTCAAAGGGGGGGAAGCGTGAGTTGTTCCAGGACAAAGAGTAAGTCCCAAGGAGGAACGGGATCCTTGATGTGTGGCCTAAGGTGTAACACCCCTCTCAGGAAGTCTTGAGAGGCATCAAGCTGTGCCACTGTGCGCTGTCCCACCAGGAAGTGGTATGCAGAGATCGTGCAGAGGTGCACTTTAATGGAGGAGTAGGCGAGACCCGAATGGAATAGGGAAAGAAGATATTCCAGCACCCCTTTCACCGGGCATTCTAAAGGGGAAAGGCCACGTGCCTGCGACCATAAGCAAAAACGGCACCACTTCATGGCGTACGTCGCATGCGTTGCCGGCTTTCTGGCCGCGGAAAGAACTTCCGCCCACTCTTGCGGTAGACCCCTGATCGCATAACGGCTATGTCTCTAGGAGCCATGCATGCAGGTTCAGTGAGCGTAAGTCCGGGTGGACTAGTGAACCCTCCTCCTGAGACAATAGGTGGGAGCTGAAAGGCAACGGAACTGGAGGTTCCCGGGACAATTGCGTCAGCATGGGGAACCAGATCTGCCTGGGCCAGAAAGGCGCTACCAGGATCATTGTTGCGTGCTCCCTGCGCAGTTTGAGAAGAACTCTCTGGATCAACGGGAAGCGAGGGAAAGCATAGAGGAATCTGTCCGCCCAGGAGAGGGACAACGCGTCTCACCAGAAAACACCAGGCCCTGGATCTAGCAAGCAAAAATTGGGCAGTTTTGCGTTGGTTGGGGAAGCGAATAAGTCAAACTCTGGAGTGCCCCATCGAAGGAACAGATCCTCTGCTACCTCCTGAAGAAGTTCCCACTTGTGGACTCTGGCCTGGGAATGACTCAGGCCGTCTGCGATTGTGTTGTCCACTCCGGGAACGTGAACTGCAATCAGGCTCGCGCCGTGTCGGATTACCCAATCCCACACCCTCATAGCTTCCCTGCAGAGGGGGTAAGAGTGTGCGTCTCCTTGTTTGTTGAGGTAATACATCACTGCCATGTTGTCCATCTGAAGCAGAATGGTACTCGATGGTATTTCTGACTGAAAGGCCTGCAGGGCGTAAAGGACCGCCCTCATCTCCAGCACGTTGATGTGGAGGTGAGCTTCCTGAGGGGTCCATGTTCCCTGGGACCTCACCCTGTTCAGGTGCGCTCCCCAATCCCAGCCCTGAGGCGTCTGTGGAGAGGATTGCCTTCGGGGATGGCGCGGTAAATGGGACACCCGCAGAAAGTGTCCCTGGGTCTAGCCACCATTGCCAGTCTCGAATCACGGCATTCGTGATTCTGACCGGATGCTGCATGTGGTCTTGCCTTTGGTCCCACTGCACCTTGAGCATCCACTGAGTTACCCACATGTGGAGCCTTGCCAAAAGGACAGTTGGAATGGCCACAGCCATGTGTCCGAGCAAGCGAAGGACCAACCTGGCGGGGACGGTCTTTTTCGCTGAAAGATCCCTGATGAGGGATCTGATCTGTTCCGCTCTTTCATCAGGAAGAAAGGCTTTCCCTTGGATGGTTTCCAGAACTGCGCCTATGAACTGCAGCTTCTGGGACGGTACTAGGAGAGACTTCTCGTAGTTGATAAGAATGCCCAGAGACTGGAACAGGTCCTGGGTGCTCTGAATAGCCATCAACAGTGCCTCTTTGGAGGTGGCCATGAGAAGCCAGTCATCCAGATACGGGAACACGTAGTGGCCCTGTCTCCTCAGAGACGCTGCCACAACTGCCATACACTTGGTAAAGACCCTGGGGGCCGAAGACAGTCCAAACGGAAGGGCCCGGAACTGAAAGTGGTGGCCGAGAAACTGGAAGCGCATGAACCTCCTGTGCGCTTGAGCTACTAGGATGTGCAGGTAGGCGTCCTGCATGTCCAGGGACGCTAAGAAGGCGCCCTTTTTCAGCATGGGAATGATTCCTTGGAGGGTCACCATGCGAAAACATTTGTAGGCGACTGACATGTTGAGGTCACTGAGGTCCAGGACTGGACGGAGGTCCCCTGATTTCTTCGGAACCAGAAAGAAGTGGGAATAGTATCTGGATCCTATCTGGCTCTCTGGGACATACTCCACCGCTCCCTTTTGCAGGAGCGCGAGTACCTCTTGCCTGATGAGTGATCTGTGCTGACCCTAGTAACAGAAGAGCAGAGAAGGCCTTGTGGGTGGCTTGTCCACGAATTCTATAAAGTGGCCTCTTTCGACCAACTGAAGGACCCACCTGTCGGTGGTTATGGACTGCCACCCTGGCAGGTGGTCTGCAATGCGGCCCCCGACCTTGGTGTCCCGTTGATCCTGAGGGGCAGGGGCCGGGAAGGAGTCATACTGTGGCGGCTGAGGGTCCAGCAGGCTGGGCCGACTTAGCTGTTCGTTGACTTCGGCCCGCTGACGACTTCCCCTGGGCTCTGCGGGAGAAGGAGCCCCTCTGTTGAGGACCGGCGCGGGACTGCTGTCTCTGCATCCGACCTCGAAAATGGCTTTGGTTCCTAAGAAAGGAACTAAGCTTGGGTCTGTACATGGCCTGGACAGACCGTACCGCCTTCCCGGCCTCTTGAAGTTTGGTGAGGACCTTCTCCGAGGACTCACCAAAAAGAACTTCTCCATGAAATGAGGCGTCCAGGATGTTCTTCTGGATGTCCAGGGTGAATCCGGAAACACGGAGCCATAAGTGTCTCCGGAGGCATACGCCTGAAGCTGCCGCTCAGGCCGAGGAGTCCGCGGAATCATACGTGGCTCGCAGCACCTGGGTTCCCACGTCCGAACCCTTACGAAGGAGCTGTAGCAACTCCTCCTTCTGCTCACCTTCTGGCATCTTTTCCGCCAGATCCAGTCCCTGTTCCCACAAGGTGTTTTGAAACTGTACCATGTGGGCCAAGTAGTTGAGGGATCTGATGGCGCAGGTAGCGGATGCATATGTGCGCCTGCCCACAGCGTCCAGCTGTTTGGACGCTGGGTCCGGTGGCAGGGTGCTCAAATGTTGCGGCCTCTGGGACTGGTCATGAGAGGCTGTAATGACCAGAGAATTGGCCAGAGGATGTGATGCCAAGTACTGGTCCTCCCTAGGGGCCTTGTACAGGCGGTCAGCTTTCTTCAGCATCGCCGGAAGCGAGTGTGGACATTTCCACGCTGCCTTGGTGACGTCCACAAATGTGTCCACCAAGGGTGGCACCACCACAGGCTTTGAATCTTTCTGCCGAAGATATCTGGCAAGGCGTAATCTCTCGGGGTCTAATTCCTCTGCGTCCCAGCCCATGTTCTCTTGGATATGTCTCATAATCTCTGAGAACGATGGGTCATCCGGAGGAGATCTTGGAAGCTCACGTGGGTCCGGAGAAGGGACGTTGATCGGAGAGTGGGAACTGGATCCATCCGAGAAGTCCGATCCCGTGTCCTCCGTTGAAGGCGAACAGCGGCGTCTTCTGGGTCTCTTGGGGCTGGGTGACCCTGAAGAAGATCTGGACGGAGGTCTCCTATTTCGTGATCTACCCCTAGGAGGGTCCGTAGGCTCCTGGGGGGAGGGTACACGGCCCGCATCCCTGGGTGAAGTAGGGGGCGCGGGGGCTGGCGGAGTAGCAGGAAGAGGAAGAGGTGGTGTGGGAACCACATCCCTTTTTATTGTGTCCCACCAGGAAGCAAACAACTCCTTGACCTCGGATATGCTGAGGCCCAACGAAGGACCGGGCGCCGATGGACGGTCATCGGGTTCTGGCGTCGGCTCCCCAGTGGCCTCAGGTTCCGGCGAGGGTTCCCTGGGGTGCAAGACAGGACGGGTCCGCCTGCCTGGTCTCGGGCTGGGTCAGCTCCTCCTCCTCCGTGATACGCCTCTTGACCGACGTCGGTGGGAGGCGAGGGGTCCTCTTCTCGGTAGGTGCGGACGTCGGTCCCCCGGCCGGCGTCCGTGGAGGCGAAGGCCTGATCAGAGATGGGCGACTGGCGGTTGTCGGTGCTCAGGACCGGTGGTGTTTGGCCGACGTCGGAGGGGCCGGCGTCGGGTCCGACGATCTCTTGAGAGAAGTCAGTTCTTTGGTCTTCCGCTGGGGAGGAGGAGGCAAAGAGACTGACCTGGCATCGGGTTCTGAATGGCGGGAACTGGTCTTGTGATGGTGGTGACGGTCCCCTGACCTCGACAGGGCCTTGGTGGTTGAAGACAAAGAAGGTCTGGAGGTCTTGGCCTGAGAAAGAGAGGAGGAACCCGAGGAGGTCTTCACCGCTGCAGGGGGAGGCTGAGAGCGGGCCTGGGAGGGGGAGCGGTCGGACCGGGAGCTGGAGCTACGGGAGTCAGAGGCCCTAGACGGGGACCTGGATCTCACTCTCTCCCTATGCTTCTCGAGGTGTCTCCGGGCCTTGTCGGAAGATTTCCCCCTGGAGGCTGCGTCCATGGCTTTAATCTTCTCCTCGAGCAGGAAAGCCTGAAGGGCCTTCTGGCGACGGATCCGGGTCCGGCTGTTGAATCCCTGGCAGAAGGAACAGGCCCGGGTGTCGTGGTCTGGGCCTAGGCACCGACGAGGACTAATGCGGTTTTGAATGGGATCGGTTCCCACAGGCGCATCAAGGATGGCCTTCAACGGAGGTTGGAGAGGACATCAGATAGAAACTGAGCAGAAAAAACAAACTTTTTCCCTGAAGGAAGAACTTAACCAGGCGTCACGCGCTAGAAACGAACCAAAGGGTCGAGACATGCAAGTCGATGGCGGGAAAGAACTGGGGAATCTGGTGGGACCGCCTCCTTATGTACTACGTCTGACATCGGGGCCGGGACCGACATCGGAGGCGGTCCCCGCTGAAGACTGCTAGCTAGAAGATTTCCGTGGGGTCCTGACGCCTGCTGGCTTCAGTCCTAATGGTGTAACCTGCTGCAAGAGCTGTATCTCAAAGTAAGATCAGTAGCCGATCATGTCTGTCCATTTAGATTTCAGCTGTCTGAATCCATTCCTTTACTTGCTCTGTACATTGTTTGATGTGTTTAATTTCGGCCCTTAGCTGTGTAAGTGAGTGGTCAATTTTGTTGACCATTTTGGCTGATTGTTTGATGGTGTCAAAAAAAAAAAAAAAAAGAAATAAACAAACAGAGGAAAGAGTAAGTATTCCAAATAACAGTTAGGGGGCCAGAAAAAAGACATGATGGGAGTGGTGCAGTGCAGTGGCTGTGGAGCAGCAGTCTTCTGGGAGATGTTTTGGAGGATGCAATGTTGTCCCATCTGCAGACACCTCTCTGGGCTGAGGGAGGAGGTTGCTCATCTCCAAGCTGAGTTGGCCAGGATTTGTGGGACCTCCTCCCACCCAGGGACCACCAGGATCACTGCCGTTGCCTCAGAGGTTGCCAAGAAAGAGGAGTGGTTGGACCACAGTGGGCTCAGGGAGGGTGAGGGTGGTGGAGCAGAGGCTCATCCCTCCAGTTGTACCTCTCCACAATTTCTATGCCATTCTGGAAAAGTGTGGTTCCTCTATGGAGGCACCCACAGTGGAGACCAAGGAGGATGCTGGGAATCTCCACAAAGGAGACCCAAAGAAGGGTGGCATGGGACCCCACAGGGGAAGGAAACAACTCCTGGTGGGGGACTCCATTGTTAGGAAGGTAGAACTGGGGGAGGAAGGGGAGAGGGAGGTAAGGTGCCTACCTGGCGCCATGGCTTGGAGAGACAGGGAGCGAATCCTCAGGATCACAGGAGCAGCTGCACAGGAGAGGGAGCTGGATGTCATTGTCCACCTAGGGACAAATGACCTGGCTAAGAAAGGGATCAGAGCAGTGCAAGAAGCGTTTGTGGAGATGGGGAGGGGCCTTAGACAAACAGCACACACGGTAACCTTCTTGGAGGTGCTGCCTGTCTATGGCACAGGTGAGGCTAGGTGCTCCACACCATGGGATTCAATCAGTGGTTGAAAACTGGTGCAGAGCTCAGGGATTTGGCTTCATTGAGACTGGGGGTCCACCTGGAGGGATGCAGGCCTATACTGGCATGATGGTCTGCATCTGTCCAGGAGGGGAACCAGGATCCTAGGTGATAGGTTTAAATACTTCATTGACAAGTATTTAAACTAGCCAAGGGGGGAGGCACTGGAAAAGAGCAGGGAAATCCTAGCCCCCCCCCCAAAATATCAGGGTACTAAGTGAGGTAGACACCAACATAGAGATGTCAATAGGGAGAAGCGAAGGGGTAAATGGAGAAAGTGACAAACACAATAAGGACAGGGATGGGGCAAAAAGGGGTAAGGCCATCAAAAAATGGAGGGCAATGAGTACCAAGACCCGTAGTCTGGGCAACAAGCTCCCTGAACTGGTGGCCTTGATGGAAGAGGGATGCCTGGATATTGTAGCAGTCACAGAAACATGGTACACAGAGAACCACGACTGAGATGTTAACATACCAGGGTACACAACCTATAGGAGAGACAGGGAGGGCAGAAGGGGGGGAGTAGCTCTCTATGTAAGGGAAGAGATAAAAACAACTGAACAAAAGAGTAAACAGGGAGGAAAGGAGGCACTGTGGGTCACCTTAGAGACTGGAAATGGCACCACAATCCGCACAGGGGTTGTATATAGACCCCCATGTCAAGGGGAGGGAATGGACAAGGATGTGATAGAAGGCATACTTAGGATGGCAGAGAAAGGGGAGATACTGTTGATGGGGGATCTTAACATGCCAGATGTTAACTGGAGCGCCTTTACGGCAGCCACATCCAAAAGCAGGGCCATTCTTGATGCCCTTCAGGTGGCATGCCTCAAACAGCTAGTTTTGGAACCCACTCATGAGGAAGCAATCTTAAACCTCATACTCTCAAATGGGGACAGTGAGAGGATCTCAGATATAGAAGTGGGTAGCCATTTGGGAACAAGTGACCACCAAACAGTGTGGTTCACGGTAAACTCTGCTACAGAGTCAAGCCATACAAAAGTGAGGGTTCTGGACATCAGGAGGGCTGACTTTGGCAAGATGGGAGAGTGCCTTAGAAAAGCACTAGCAAACAGGCTAGAAGGAGGGGTGGAGCAACAATGGGCAAATATCAAAACTGCTATCACAGAGGCAACAAGCCTTTGTGTGAAGCAAATAAACAAATCAAAACGAAAGAAAAAGGCACTATGGTTCTCAAAAGAGGTGGCGGTGAAGGTTAGGGAGAAAAAGATAGCATTTAGGAAGTATAAGGAAACACAGAAGGAGCAGGATAGAGAACTGTACCAGTTAAGGCAGAAGGAAGCAGGTAGGGTAGTCAGAATAGCAAAGGCACAAACTGAGGAAAAGATAGCTAACTCGGTTAAGAAGGGGGATAAAACCTTTTATAGGTATATAAGAGAGCATAGAAAGACAAAGGGAGGGATAGTGAGGCTGAATAGAATGGATGGTGGGTGGGCAGAGAGTGACAGTGATAAAGCAGGGATACTGAATGAATACTTCTGTTCAGTATTCACAAAAGAGGAAGTGGGGGAGGTGCCTAATCCAATTAACAGAAGCACTCTGGAGAGGGGGGTTGATCCCAGTCCTTTCACAGAAGAAAGGGTTTTCAAAGAACTCCTAAAACTGAATGTGGACAAAGCAATGGGGCCAGATGGAATTCACCCCATAATTCTAAAAGAATTAAGCAGAGAACTAGTGACACAACTGACTACGCTTTTTAACAAATCATGGGAGGATTGTGTGGTACCTGAGGACTGGAAGAAGGCAGATGTGATTCCCCTTCACAAAAGTGGGACCAAGACAGAGGCAGGAAACTACAGACCTGTCAGCTTGACCTCTGTGGTAGGGAAAGTGATGGAATCACTTCTGAAGGAAAGAATTGATGAGTACCTAGAGGCCAGTGGGGCACAGGACCCAAGGCAGCATGGATTCACAGTGGGAAGGTCATGACAGACGAATCTAATTGATTTCTTTGACTGGGTGACCAAAGTAGTAGACCAGGGAGGGGCTGTGGACATGGCCTACCTAGACTTTAGCAAGGCATTTGACACAGTCCCACACAAAAGATTAGTAGTCAAATTAACCAGCCTGGGAGTGGGTCCCAAGGTGGTAGCCTGGGTAACACATTGGCTGAACAACAGGACACAGAAGGTAATTGTAAATGGAGTCCACTCTGAAGAAAGAGGGGTTACTAGAGGGGTACCGCAGGGTTCAGTACTGGGTCCAGTCCTTTTTAATGTCTTTATAAGTGACATTGCAGAGGGACTGGAAGGAAAAGCATGCCTCTTTGCAGATGACACAAAGATCTGCAACAGGGTTGATACACAAGGAGGCGTGGAAAGGATGAGAAGGGACTTGGCAAGGTTGTAGGACTGGTCAGAAGTATGGCAGCTTGGATTCAATGCAAAGAAGAGCAAAGTAATGCATCTGGGAAACAAAAACCCAGGGGAAGATTACACAATGGTGGGGGGGGTAACAACAACAAAAATGGAAAGAGACCTAGGGGTAATCATATCAGATGACCTTAAGGTTGGCAAGCAATGCGAGAAGGCGGTAGGTGGGGCTGGGGGGATACTGGGATGTATAAGGAGACGTATCACCAGCAGAAAACAGGACGTTGTTATCTCCCTGTACAGACAGTTGGCGAGACCCCATCTGGAGTACTGCATCCAGTTCTGGAGACCCCATCTCCGCAAGGACAGACAGGATGGAGGCAGTTCAGAGGAGGGCAACTAAAATGGTGCAGGGTCTGCAAGAGAAGCCATACAAGGAGAGACGAAAGGAGCTTAATATGTATACCCTTGAGGAAAGGAGGGAGAGGGGGGACATGATAGAAACGTTTCAGTACCTCAGTGGAATCAACAAAGTCCAAGAGGATAGCATCTTTCAGAAAAAGAGATGTGCAAGAACAAGGGGACACAATTTGAAGAGAGAGGGGGGACAGCTCAGGGGCAATGTGAGGAAGCATTTTTTCACAGAGAGGGTGGTGGACGCATGGAACAGCCTTCCTGAGGAGGTTGTGGGGTCTAAAACTGTGGGAAAATTCAAGAATGCATGGGACAGACATAAGGCAATTTTTGTGGGGGGTAGGAAGAATTAGGCTGTTGGTTAAATAGGATCTGCAGCTTATCTTCTAGGTAGGGAAATGGGCAGACTAGGTGGGCCAAGCAGTCCTTATCTGCCATCAAAGTCTATGTTTCTATGTGTCAATCAGATCTGTTGATTCCTCCACATTGGACTGAGGTGATGCCTCGAGGTTGTCCAGGTTTCCCACATCGGGGAGTTGGCAAGCTTTTTCAGCGGACATGAAGTCTTTCAGCTTCTTAGCCATAGTTCCCGGCTGTTTAGGTGTTAAAACTTTACAGTGAGTGCCCTTTGCCGGTGAATCCATATTTTATCAAGCATAAATAAATCACTGATGTCCAGGGGGTATACGGAGCCATTTGCTTAGGTTGCCATTAGGTGGATGTCATCACTAGAAATCCCCCCTTCTCTTTTTAATGATCTGTTCCCATGCACCTTTATTTCTACCATCCTGCTTCCTTTAATAATTTGCACCCTGAGGGATTTCTCTCCCTTCCCCCTGGGAGCAGATGACAAGCTGAAGCCTGAACCGCAGGTATTTTCTGTAACTCACTGGTCCAGACTGGAATTGGAAATATGCATCTTTCAGGTCCAGGGACACCAGCCAGTCTCCCCATTGAAGGGATGGGATAACTGGGTATGCCATCTCTAGGTCAACACTTTTACCATGGCCGACATTACAGTGACAACAGCGCCTGGTCACTGTAATGTCAGTGGGGGACCCTGGCTCTGCTTTCTGGGGTGTTGCACCTCCTCAAATCAACTCATTCGGGTTGATTATTACTCAGATATAACGGGTCGCGGGGGCAGAGCCTCTGCAGGGGGGTTGGGATGAAAACCCCCAAAGAAAACAAGTCTCAGTGAACCTCTTAATGCCGGCCGCAGTTGCAGTTGACATAAAGGAGTCGCTGTAACATCAGTCGACAACGAAATTGTCGACCGATCAACATGGGTCCGATGACCGTGGACAGGGTGACCATCTCAAAAAAACAAAAAAAAAAACTTTTTTTTTTAAGCTTGTTCAGGAAACTGAGGTCCAGAATGGGTCCACACTCATTTTTCTTGTTTGTGAGGAAGTATCTGGAGTGAAGGCCCTTTCCCCACTGGGAAAGAGGCATTCTTTTCTGCTTCATCAATGAGTTGGCAACCTAGACTTATGCATCAGGGATTCTGTTTTGGAAACACTTCTTCCTTTGGTCCTGAAGTAACCTCTCACAAGAGAGTAGTCATAGGCCATGGAGTAGACAGGTCTTGGATGATAACCTCTACCCCTACATGCCCTTCCTTGATGCTTGAAAGACCTAGAGGCCTTTTCCTTCTTAGTACTGTATTACTTTTGAAAGAAGTTTTGTGCTCTTGAAAATGTTTGTATGCCTCTTTTTTATGACCAAAGAGGGAGTTATTCTCGCATGGGGGGGGGAATGAAAGAAAGAAAACCCATGGCTTTTGTCTGGGTGTCATGAGATCAATTAGTTGTCTTTAGCCAAGCAAGCTCTTTAGGGAGACACTATGGTCATTGCCTTACAAGCAGTGTCATTGGTGTCCACTGCCATATGGAACTGGTACTTAGTGGCATCCTGGGCAGTTCTAGTAGTGTGTGCTAAGTACCAAACCTGATCCCCATGGATTTGTCACATATGCTGATCAAACAGTGACACCTGTACTGCGAACAACGTTACAGAGACACAACAACAGGATGCTGTACTGTTCCCATGGGACCCTGGCACTTCTTTCTCAGGGTCTAGCACCCACTCCCCGAATCAACTCCAACTCGGAGTTGATTATATGAATTACAGGGGGATGCGGGGGCAGAGCCCCCTCGCATTGGAGGGTTCAGCGGGTGAAGCCCCTCGAAAGAAAAAAAAACAAACGTTTTTTCAGACGGAGTTATGCAGACTGCAATTACGGTTGACATAAATCCATCACTGTAACATCGGTCGACAATTTTGTTGTCGAACCAGCGTCATGGATCTGATTTGTCACACAGTGCCAGAACCACATTCCAGAGTACTTTCTGGTACTGGACAGTTGCAGCGCCTGGACCAAGCACTCATGGTCATGGCATGTGTGGAGGTACTCAGCATTGTGTTTGTCTAGCTGGTATTTCTCATCAATTTTCTTGTCACCCCTGGAATGGACAGAGGGGATTGAAGCAGTTTGCAAGTTGCCTTATTTAGTGACTCATGTACCAATAAGAGAAACCTTTTTGTGGGGGTCATCCCCACCATATCCACAAAATCAGCCTCTTCCTCATGCTCTCCGGAATCCTATGTGGAGAGTGTCAGGGTATTAGCCATTTGTTCCATAAAGGCATAGTGTGAGTAACAATCCACCTGTTCTCGTGAATGGGAATTGGACGCTTAGTCGGTGGAACTGTCCCGATCAATTGGTTCCCCTTCTTTGTCCTGTTCTTCATAATACAAATCATCACCTAGGTCCCCTTACCCCAGTGGTCTGAGACTGAGAAGGAACCGGTAAGCCTATAAGGGCTCACATGGCTTGAAAAAGCCTGTAAAAAGTTGCAAGTCTTTGTCATATCCTCCTGAGAGGGCATTTTACTTTGTCCACTGGCGTCTCCTTTTGGTCTTCAGCAGTTGGAGCAGGGACATGTTTCTGTTCATGTTTTGTTTTGTCCACTGGCGTCTCCTTTTGGTCTTCAGCAGGTGGAGCAGGGACATGTTTCTGTTCATGTTTTGTTTTGTCCACTGGCGTCTCCTTTTGTTCTTTAGCAGGAAGGGCAGAGACATGTTTCTGTTCATGTTTTATTTTGCCCACTGGCATCTCCTTTTGCCTTTTGGCAGGAGGGGCAGTGACTTGTTTGCTTTTTTTTTTGGTGGTTCTTCGAGGGTCTGGCAGACTTGAATAGAAGGGACCCTCTTCTGCATTTTTAGGAAGTCAAAGATGGACAGAAGGCCATAATCTAATCCAGCTCTCTCCCTTTCTTTTTTTTTTTTTTGTTTACTGCTTTAACAAACCTGAGAGTTCACATAAAGAAAAACACCTTTGACTGGGACTAAACACCTCAGCCACATACGTGTCACTAGATAAATACACAGTTATAAATACACAATTTTGAATCCAGAGATCCCATTTTCTGTTACGGTCTGACATGTCCCAGTCAGATATGTGCCACTAGATACATACACAGTACAAAAAAAAAATCCCCAAAGTGAAAAGAAACGTGGTTTAGCTCCAACCTCGATGTAAACCTCCCTTTTTTTTTTTTTTTAAGCCAGTACTATAGATCCCTTCTGACTGAAGTGCTGTCAAACAGAAGAACCATATGGAAAGGACGCTGTTGAGACACTTCTTTTTTAAAACAACGAGACTCAACACAACTGCGTCTCGGCTTCCTGAAAATGGAACCGAGATGATAGACCCTGAACTACAGAAAAGAGAAATTAAATATAAACAAGAAGAAACAGTCTACAGATGAATAAATAACTGAAAACAGATGCCGACACTGGCAGAGTTCTCTGGTTCTAGGGACCAATGCAGACCAGGGAACTCGCAGGTTATGCAGGTCACACCTGAAAAACTGAAAAGACTAAGAGAAATGCTAAGAGTAGAGACTTAAACAAAATAATGAAAAGGAAGTGCAATACTTACTCCTGTCAACTTCCTAAGCGAGTTGCTGAAGAGAGCTCCTCAGTGCAACTTGCTTGTGCAGGAGGAGAAAATGATCTGATGTTAGGCTGCGGAACACAGTGATACTTTGTGGGCAGAGGTCTGAATTTAGTTACAAATTCCATACACATGCTCCAGGGCAGCTTGACCTGCTGGGCTCAGTGTACACAGTTAAGCATAATGAGGGATTCCTGGGGTTTGAAATGGTACTTATTGCGTATTTGTAAATCAGGAACACCCACTAGGATAACTAAAAGGCCTGTAGAAATGGACCAGCAACAGAACTGGAACCAGTATTCAAAAATCAGCTTCTACAGGGGAAAAAGACTTACAGATTCAGTGCAGTTCTCCTTTAATTACATCCATCTGTGTAATTTGCCTGTTAACAGCTGCAGCCACCAAATCCAAGTAAACGGTGCTGCACAGAGGTCCAAGCATCACCAGGTCTGCAGCTCCTTCTCTGTGTGCCCACTGGAACTGTTTGGGAAATCCCATAGGAAATGTGGGGTTAACTGGTGCACCAGTAGGGAGAGGTTCTGAAACACACCTTACAGTGGTGGTGTATGCAAACTGCTGCTGTTGTTGTTTAAGCAATAATGCATGATAGGGCATGTGTCAGGCCCACGACCAGGGGGCTGGAAAACATGCAGTTGCAGTAGGGCCTGTATTGTCAGGGAGCCCCCTGCCTCAGAGGTCAGCATTATAAAAACCTTTTATTGTCACAAACAAACGTGCAACTTTTTTTTTGTACATTGTTTATCTATTTGAAATTGGGACTGTCAGTACTGGCAGCAGAGGGGTCTGTGCTGCAGATTCCAACTCCAGTTTTGTGGGGTGGGGCCATGGGGCAGTACAGAACAAAGAAGCAAAAGTTCCCATTATGCAAACATCTGGGGCCCAATATTTAAAAAACAAACAAAAACAAAAAAAAAAAACATAAAGTGGAGTGCAAAATGTTGCGCTGTGCCTTGAAATGTCCTGAGGATACTATATTCAGCTGGATAGTGCACTGACGATCTGACTGAATATAGGGGCATGTCAGCACTGTGCCAAGTCAAGTAGCGCTACCCCAATATGGATCCCAAAGTGCAACGCCAGAGTGGATAGTGCTGGAGCAATAGCTTCAGTTTTCAGAGTGACCCATGCAAATGAGCCCGTCATGCAAGAAGGCACTAAGGGCCATTTGCATGCCCATTATGGGCCCATTTGTATTGGGCAGCACAGCAGCTTAGTGTAGCGCCACCCCCCATTGCCCAGGCCCAGACATGTGTTAAAGTTCCTGGTGCCTAGTGCCCCCCCACCCTTGAATCACCAGCCTGTACTCAAAACCACAACCTCCCTGATCCCCGCTCCCACCGATTGCCAGCCCGTGTATGATCCAAAACCTCCATGGTGCCTAGTGGACCCTTCCACGTTCCAATCGGAGGAGGTGTGGGGGGGGGGCTGTGCCGGTTGCTGTATGCACTGCCACAGCACCGAGGACTCTGGGATGGGGGGGTACAGTGCCACAGTGGAGGGGGGGGCACTAGATGCCAGGGAGTACTATAGTACATGACTCAGGCAGTACTGGCAATCGGCAGGGGTAGAGGGGGTACCAGGATGCACTAGGGACTACTGTTGTGATTTCCCTGCAACGTGCAGCTTACTGGGGGCATCTGCACAGGGATGGATCTTGTGTCTGGTACTGGGCCGGGGATCGGTGACAGGTGGGAACCACTGGATACTAGAGACATCTAGTAACCTTAACAGGTGAGGGGGGAGGGGACAGTGGGCACCTGGGGGACTCTATTTCTGTGGCTGACTGGTGAACGGAGGGTAGTCCACTGGGCACCAGGGAGCTGCATTACAGGCTGGCAGGCAGGAGGGAGGGGGAACACTAGGCACCAGGTAGGGTTTGTTTTATTGTACAGGCCAGCAATTGGAGGGCGGGGGGGGGTCCACTAGGCACCAGGGAGATTTTGGGTTATACACGGGCTGGCGATCAGTGGGAGTGGGGGACCACTAGCACCAGTAAGGCTGTAGTTTTGAATATGGGCTGGCGATCAGAAGGCAGAGGGGGCCACTAGGTACCAGGGGAGCTTTATTTCTATGTTACGGGCTGGCAGGCAAGCGGGAGGGGGAACACTAGGCACCAGGGAGGGTTTGTTTTATTGTATGGGCAGGGACCGGGGGGGAGGTTTGGTACACTGGGCACCAGGGGTGCCATATATGTGTCGCTGACCACTGATCAGCAGGTTCACTAGGTACCAGGGCTAACTGCCTTGTTCATGGGACAGTGTTGAGGGGGCAGGTACCATGGACCACAATGGGGGCAGGTGTGCGTCCCCACTGACAAGCAGGTACTTTGCTGCAGCACCTCTGGCAGCTGCTCGGGTTGCCCAGAGTAAGTTGGGTTTTGTTCAGCAGTATTTGCGTTGCACAATGGACTATGCTAAGCTCTCTTGTGCAGTGCGAATGCACTGAATATGGGTTTGCATAGATATTCGTGTCACTGCTACTCCTTTTACCACCCACATACATTATGTTTTGCATGGGCACTAACCCTGTTTTCCTTTGAATATCGTGCTCTGGCACAAACCTTGATTTGCACTGGCAAACACACATTTGCACAAACATTTGAATATCAGGCCCCTGATCTGGGTGCCGATGTCCCTAGGAGGAGCAGGGAAAATTGACATTGTTCAGTTCCGTGATTATAGTGCCAGTAAGGGGAAAATGGCAGCATGGACTAACTACAGATGCTCATTAGGACTGCTACAAAAGAACCTATGGTATAAATATTTTATATATGTTAATGGCTATTTTACACTTATTGGTATGGAGATAGGACCCCAGGAAATATTTTGCAGAGGGGCCCATACAGTTGTTGGCACTGCCCTGTGTGTCATGCTTGGATAACGTCACACCTTGGGTGATTGGGCACAAGCATCCAACACCCAAGAAATGACGTTGTCCTATAACACATGCCCTGGAGTGCATTATTACAATAACACAAGGGCTTGGTTGTTTAAAAAAAAAGTGAAAAAAAATTTTAAATACATTTTTAGTTGCTTTTTAAATAGTCATGATGTTGTGCTGGGTCTGGGATAACATCAGTGATGAAGGTCAGCACTGACCAACCAGAGTAAGAATTTTTTTTTGCCATAGAAGTATTTATGCTCCTTGGTTGATGTGGGCAGCTCTCTCAGCCATGTCCCTGCCTTTTCTCACCCCGGCCCCTGCCGCACCATGCCCGTGATCCACCACAAACTCCCCCCCCCCGTGGCAGGGAAGGGGAGAGCCATCCTCCACCCACCCAGAGACACACATCTAGACAGGGGCAGGTGACTGGCCGATGGTACAGGGCAGAGGAAAGCAGACATGTTCTCCCTTATTCCCTAGCCATGACAGCACATTAGGCGTGTGTGTGGAGGTGCACACGCCTACAGTATCATGTCCCTTCCTTTCTTTGTCACTCGGACTGCCAGTGCTACCCCCAGGCCTCCACCTGGGGGCAGCCAATGGCCAAGATGGCAAGCCACCCCACCCCGAGAGGGGAGCTGTCCTCTGGATGCTCGATCCTCTCCCTCCCTCCCTGGCAGACCCCTGGCAACCCAAGCTCATTCCTGAACCTGGGCTGCTGATGTGGGAAGCCTCAGCCCTCTTCACCACTGGGTTGGCTAGAGCCCAGGAATTTTTCTTGCCATTTTATAATTATGCTTTTCCCTTTCCTTCCCTTGTTCTCCAACCCCAAAATAAACCCATTGGTTATTTATTTATAATAACTGCAAGAGTAGCGGCCTAGTCCAAGATGGCAGGGCCAAGGCAGGATGAACAGTTCTAAGAAAGTGCGTGATCTTCTGCTGGTGAAGCCTCCAGCTGGCATAACAGATTCTACCATGGGGAACCAAATCATGCCCCAAGAAACACATTCAGCACATTTATAGCACTAACTTCTTTAAATAACAGTTCAGATACCATCTGGTTGCAAACTGACAGCTTTACTGCGCAAACCTTCTGATCCCAGGGTAATTCTCTCACAAGCTTGGCCAATCGCTTCTGAAGCAAGTCTTCGGTCCAAATCACAAGTCACACTGACACTTCATTTCTTCTGCCACAGTTCCAGGGCTGGAAATCGGGCAGGTCTGACTTCTGCAACAGGCAGTTCAAATTATTGGAGAACGTGGCAAGAAGGCCAGCTTAGCCTCTTCCCGCCGATTCCCCTACACTCCTTCTGGGAGCAGCTGCTCGAAAGCCCAAGCTGTTCACCCTTCCACTTCCAACTGATCCACTGCTTCAGGCAATTCTGGGCATTTCCCTTGTAATCCAAAAGGTTCAGTTGGCTGAGGGAACTGTCAGTCACAGTAAGGGCTCCCCCTCCAGGTCCATTTGGGCGCCAACACTCCAAAACTACAGAATTTCCTTCCCACAAGACCCCTGGGGACAGGGTCCATTTCGAGTCCCCAGAGATTCGATTGGTCCAAATACTGGAAGTCCCAGATCCAGCATGGTGGCTTCCATCCAAATGTTTGAGCTGCAATAAAAGCAGGTTAGATAAATTTCTCTATCTTTACTATAACAGCAAATAAACAGTAAACAATCACGGTTCCTAAGAGAGCTCCCTCTGCTCAAGTAGTGATTGCAGAATGGAGCAAAATACCACACTGACTGGCTGGTCTCACGTCTTAAATTACTTGGACCCAGTTCCGACTAATTGCTAAACTCTTAAAGAGACAGGTGAGGAGACTCACTAGGGCACTCTCACACAAATAGATAGAACTACTTAAGACAGGACAGCAGCCCGAGAGTGGGCATTAAGGAGCCCAGGAAGACAATATAGTAAACCCGTTTGTGGGGTGGGGGGGTTTACACTCTTTCATGCCTGGAAAAACTTGGGGTCCGCGTCAAATCTACACATACTATAAGATTCTATATGAAAACTACTATACGTAAAATACATGCATGTTCTATTGGCATGCCATACAAATAAAAGCTGATGCATCAGTAAGATAAACTGGTCAATACAACAGTACTGCTGTACTTTTCACTTTGGCAACGACAGTTCCATAAGGACACATTTTCCATAAACAATTTAACATATTCAAGTATTTAGACACATTATTCTTACAATTCTGGTTTGCATTAGCTCCTGAATACTAACCCAAATGGCTTGAGGCCTATCCCTATCAAGTACACTAGGGCTGCAATGGGCAAGGACATTAGTACACTGATTGGAGGGCTTCACTAGTAACTTGGATGTGGCAGAATAACCCAGTTTTGGAAAAGAGTTTTCAGAGATATAAAGCCCTTTGTGAACTACATGTAATGGAAGGTCTACAGGCCTTCCTGGGGAGTTATAGCTGAGACGTATCACTAGCTTTGTGGCTCTTCCAGACTTTCTGGGAGGGGCAGGCACAGGCTGTTCTATTAACATTTGCAACTGGGCTGCTCAGTCCCAGGTCACTGCTTGTCAATAAGTCTGCTTCTGAAGAAAGGGGTACCTCTGCACTGGTTGTCTGTTCTGAACTGGAAGCACTTTCAGCTTCTGTTAATTCTGGTTCAACAAATTTACTTTCATTACTTGGCTCTGAAATTCCAGGTTCGTCGTCAAGATGAAGGTCCATGGAATTTAAATCTTGTAACACACTACTGATAATTTCAACGTCATTATCTTCATTAACATCATTGTCTGCCAGATTTTCAGAATCATGGGTTGTAAACAGTTCTGAACTTTCTGGTATGTCACCAGTGGTGCTTTCTGTTTCTGGCTCTTTCTTGGGGCTCAGCTAATTCCACAAAACACAAGGAGTCAGCTACATCAGAAGTCACACTTTGCACCTCACTTTCAGGGGCACAGGGACTGTGGAGAAGGCTGGAGGGTTAAATGGTCCCAAAGGTCCAGCTTCATCTCCAAAATTACACATGGGGTTACGTTGAAACAACTGACTCAGTTCATAGGACAGGTAATACGGGGCTTCACACTCACTGAAATCAAATTCAGACTGGCAGTCAATTTCATTTAGGACATGACTGATGGAAGGCCTTGTATCTTTAACAACTGGAGAGGGGGTTAACTGTTTCTTTTTAGCTGCAGTTTTGGTTACAGGCCCGGGAGGGGCAGTGTCTTGAGATGCAGACTCAATGATGATTTGCCCAATGGATAAATAATTTCTGTGTATTGTCTTTACAGCTTGTGGGTCATTTTCTGGATGCAATTCATAGACTGGCAGATCCTCCAGTTTGCTGACAACAATGTGGGGGTGTGATGCCACCTATCAGCAACCGTGTGTTTTCCATGCAGTCCCAAATTTTGTAACAAAATTCTGTCTCCAGGTTGCAGTTCCTGGGCCTTGCCACGTCTGTCGTGCCTTTATTTGCCAAGTTCCTCTTTGCAGCCATGGTGTGTGCTAATTGGTAGGCATGGTTTAATTGGGCTTTTAACTTCTGAACATACTGAAGGTAATTCCCTGTTTTGACTCCACTAGGGGACTCTCTGAAGCAGATGTCTACTGGCAACCGGGCTTCCCGACCAAACACTAGGTGGTAGAGAGAGAACCCAATGGCGTCACTTCTAGTGCAGTTATACGCATGGACTAAGGTGCTTATCTGTTGGCTCCATTTGGACTTGTCCTTGGGATGAAGTGTGTTTAGCATGTCTAGTAATGTTCAATTAAACCTTTCAGGCTGTGGATCCCCTTGGGGGTGATAGGGGGTGGTTCTGGACTTCCACACTCCTCAGAGTGGGTGCATTTCTTTGATCAAGTGGCTTTCAAAGTCGCTCCCTTGATCGGAGTGAATCCTCTGGGGAGCACCATAATGGACAAAGAACTTTTCAATTAGGACCTTTGCCACCGTGGATGTTTTCTGGTCTTTGGTTGGATATGTTTGGGCATAATGAGTAAAATGATCAGTCACCACTAGCACATTGCCAATATTCTTTTGATCTGGTTCAAGACACAAGAGGTCAATACACACAAGCTCAATGGGTGCACTGGTAGAGATATTGACTTGGGCCCTGTCCACACTATGCCTCTGTAACGTTACAGAGTGCCCAAACAGTTACCGCAACAGTTTGCGTTTACACCTGTAACGTTACAGCAAGATTTTGTAACCGTTGTTGAAACCACATATGAGGTGGTTTCAACAACGGTTATGAAACCGGTTACGCCTCGGTAACGTTACTGGGCGTAGTAACAGTCCCGTGCAGGGCCCATAGTGCAGCACGAGCTGCATCCTTGGAACGGTTGCTGCCGTAACGGTCGCCCGGCACCCTTAGTGTGGACCGGCGGTACCGGTCCCATAACAGACACCGCTGCAATGTGGACACACTGCACCGCTCCCCGGCCGTAACAGATTGCATCCGTTACCGGGCTGGAGCGGTGTAGTGTGGACAGGGCCTAAGGGTGCAGCCCTCTTGGGCTGAGCTTTCCTCTGAAGACGATAACTACAAGTTCTGATGTGAGTCTCAATGTTAACCCTCATTTTTGGCCAGTAGAATCGAGCATGGGCCAAGTCAGCAGTTTGGTCACAGCCTAAGTGTCCCATCTTGTCATGAAGGGCACATAGAACCACACATTTGAAAACTGTAGGTAGCATTAATTGTTGCTTGATAACTTGACCTTGTCAATTATGAGTTTCTCTGTAGAGCAGTTTGTTGTGCAACTTTAATCTGGGCCCCTCTCTAAACAACAGGGCAGTTCAAGGATCAGAAGAACGAAGTTTAGACACACTTTTTCCACCATGAATAGCATCCAGCACAGGCTTGATCATGGGGTCTTGGGTCTGTGCCCACTGTATGGAGTCGGGGCAATGTACTGAGGTCCAAGGCTGCAAGATGGCAGTAAGCTGTGGTAACACAAGTGCCTGAGCAGTCTACCAGGCAATTAACTGTTTCAGGAGAGGGGTGCTCCTTATCAAATTTTTGACAGAGAGCTTTGACAGATTGTTCGGACATCCTCACCCACTTCAGGTAGGATCACGTCTCCTTGAAAGAGCGTCAGCATCAATGTGGTTTAAGCCTGGCCAATATTCTACTGAATAATCATAAGTGGAAAGTGCTGATAGCCAGCGATGCCCAGTGGCATCCAATTTTGCCGAAGTCTGGACATAGGTGAGTGGATTGTTATCAGTCTTTACTAGAATTTTGGCACCATACAGATATTCATGGAACTGGTCCACTACGGCCCATTTCAAGGCAAGGAACTCAAGTTTGTATACAGGGTAGTTCTTTTCAGATGGTGTTAGGCTTTGACTAGCCAACCCCACTGGGCGTAGGCCTTCCTCATATTCTTGATATAGAACAGCACCAAGTCCCTTCAAACTGGCGTCAGTGTGCAACACATAGGGCTTTGTGGGGTCTACATAAACAAGCACAGGTGCATGAGTCAGTTGGCGAATGATATCATAGCATGCCGCCTCATACTTGTGAGTCCACCTGGTCCCAAAAGATTCATTTGTCCGAAAGTAGACCTTTTCATCCTCTTTGACTGCACTTCTCTTGTATTTCTTGTTTGTAAGTGGGTAACCTTGAGTTAAATTGAGCAAAGGGTGGATGACTTTGGTGTAATCTTTTATGAACCGGCGATAGTAACCGCAGAACCCCAAGAATCTTTGCAGCTCTTTAAGACTGCTAGGTTGGGGCCAGGTGGTTAGAGACTCCACTTTGCTCAGGTCAGTTTGGATCCCTTCAGACGACACTATATGACCAACATATTTCACAGACTTCTGGAAAAACTGACGCTTGTCTATTGATAATTTTAGCCCCAAATCCTCCAGTTGGTCTAGAACCTTGAACAGACAGGTCTCATGTTCCTCAAGGGCCTGGCCAAACACAATGACATCATCTAGGTAGACAAGGCACTCCAATAAGTTCATATCTCCCACAGCTCGCTCCATTAGCCACTGGAAAGTGGCAAGCGCTCCCGAAATATCTTGAGGCATGCGCAGAAATTCATAAAAACCCAAAGGGCATATGAATGATGTTTTTCCTCTTTCTTTTTGGGCCATTGGGATCTGGTAACATCCACTCTGGGGATCCAGCACAGAGAACCACTGACTCCCATTGAGGCAGTCCAGGGCATCCTGGATGCCAGGCATAGTGTACTGGTCAGGTATGGTAGTCCACACATCCTCACCGAGCCATTTTTCTTCCAGACTATCACAATAGGTGAAGCGTATGGACTGAGACTCCTGTATAATGCCAGCTGCGAGCATCTCCTGAAGATGGTGTCTAACGTCATCGATGTCCGCTGGGGCTAGGCACCGAGATCTCTCATGGAAAGGCCTTTCATCATGTAGTCTTATGTTCAGCTCCAGTGACACATCCCACTCTTTCAAAGAGAATACCTTGCTTTTCTAGGCCAGCTTCCGGCTGATTTTAGTTCTCCATTTAGGGATGGGATACTCTCCAAAATCAAACAGGTCAGGGGTCACCTCATCAGTCTCTACAGTACCTTTCTTGCTAGGCAACACAGCCGTGTCTGCAGAATATACAGTAGCCAGGGTGCAACTTCGATTTACTCTGATATCCTGGTCATGTACCACCACTTGCTGGGCATATGCGTGAGCCCAGGCTGGTAGGATACTAGCTTGGCCAACAGTCCCTCAGGGAGTTTCCCTTCTTCTGGGGCATCCAACATGAGGATTTCATTTTTGACATTTATTTTAATTTGCACTTCACCACTGATGGTACACTGTGCATTTGGGGGCAACACAAGGAATTCTAGATCCTTCTTCCATACTACTCCCACCGGTTCATCTTTCTCAACCTCTTTGTTTTTCATCTGTAAGTCATATGCTCTGTGCATGATGGCCGGAATGTGCAGTGCCTTCCCAGCTCGCTTGCCTTGTTTCTCTTGATAGAGCTGGGCTAGCCTACCAAACATATGAGCATTGGTTCCAATCAACAAGGGGATACCATCATACTTCCCCATCGGTGGGCACACCAGAGCCAGTGTCTCCACTTGTTCATCCACCCCAGCAATGGCAGTAAGAAAAGACAACCAAATTTGTACATACCCTTAATAAGGATAGGATTTGTCACTCAGCCCCCATACATGTTCCTTCTAGGGGTAAGAACGGGAGATCAGATAGGTGTTGGTCATACCAGTCTTTAAATACAATAGTGACCTGCAAGCCACTGTCTAGCACAGCTCGGATGGAGATACTGTTAACAGTCACAGTGGTTTCCATGGATGGGCCCAACATCTCGGACCAATCTTGGGAAGTCTGTTTTGCAGACTGTCCCACAGCAGTTTTAGAGGAAAAAGATTTTTGGTGTGGGCCTGGCTGAGGTTTTATATTGCTCTGTCGAACCAGAGTAAGTAGCTTGGTAGTGACTTTCCGCAGGTCCTCAGGGGAATTGCAACCTCGAGTGTGCCCATCCTCTCCACACCTATAACAGAACACTTTTTCTTTGAGGTCACCAGAGTGGTTCGATTCTTCATAAAATCTATAGCAGTCAGAGGCAGGAGTTCTACTGTCCTCTTTCAACTTGAGCTCGGACTCCGTCTCCTCATGGTTCCTCCAGGGGACAGAGGATCATGTGGCATGTATGAGATCTCCCACCAAAGTTCACAGTTCTCTCATTTCTTCCACCAGTTTGGAATCAGCCTAGGTTCAGCAAGTGAGGGCCCCCATACCCACAGGTGGAATCTCACTACTAGTCTCAGTCGAGCAAAAACTAGGAGTTTCTGGCCATCTCAGCCGCCACTTGTTGGCTGGCTAGCAGCTCTCAAACCTGCTGTGTCTCTAGGGGCTCTTCTTTCTCAACAGGTCAATCGGAGGGCGGGGCAGTGTGTGCAGCCCCCGCATATGATTCCCAACCATCCTCATCATTCTCAGCCTCCCGGATCTCCTTCATCAGCCAACAATATTCGGGAGGGTTAGCTTTCCGGTTCTGAAACTTCAATTTTAGCATAAGCACACTTGAATAACAGGTAGATTTGAGAATGTGCTCCAGGCGGACATGATTTAGTTCACTGGCGGAGACACCCCCTTTATGATACGCTCTCTTCAGGGCCCGTTCAATTCGGGTGACAAAAGCAGACAACTTCTCCTTTTTCCACTGTTTAGCAGACTTGAACTTCCACATTAAATCCTCCCCAGATTCGGTGCTACCAAACACCCCTTCTAAAGCGGATAGTTACTCAGTTTGCGGACCGAAGGAACTGAACAGCTTTCAGTGCAGGGCCCCTCAAACTTTCCATAAGTCTCTTGGCTTCTCCCCTTCAGAGCACTGCCACTCGTGAACCAGGAGAGTAGCAGAGTCCATCCAAGTCGTCCTCCCCCACTGGCACAGGAACTGCACCAGAGAACAATCTGAGCCTGCGATAGGAGTCCAGGTGTACAGATGGTATCACAATGGGGAACGCTACAACAGGAGATGCCTTGGGGGTGGATGGAGAGGCCGGAGGAGATTGTAAGGGAGTGGCCTCCTCTTAATCCTCCAAAACCTTTTGCAAATCCTTAACTGTCTGCCCTAAGGCAGCAAGGAGTCTCAATAGTTTGTCCTGAAACCCTTCTACCATCGGGAACCCCCCAGGGAAGACAGGTCACTATGTAAATGAATAACTCTCCACCCCTTCTGGGATCCTTCTGGCATGCCAACAGCGGGTACTTCTCAGGGTCTATGGGGAGGCTGCAAGAAAGGAGGGCCACCAAGGTATGAGCAAATAGATCGGAGTCCCGCCCCCGTACTTTAGTCTTTCCCAGACACTTAACCTTCCCAACCGTTTCTTCAATAGTTTCATTAGTGGTCCCCACAGGGATATCAAGTAGTAGTATGGTGTGGTGGGGGTCTATCACTTCAGCCTCAGTCCACCCCATCAGGTGGTTCATGACCAGCTTGTGGGGGACATTTTACATTTGGGCGTAGCAAGTGCCTCCATTTCAAATCCAGTTTCAGTTTTACACTTCGCAGAAATTTTAACTTTTGACCACTAGAGGGTGCTAATCCCAGTGGTGCCTCCAAGATGTAACCCCTAGGTGGCGCTATTCTAAGGGCTACTACCCCTGCCTGAATGGGCAATGCACAGGTTGAGGGGCCAGAGTTCTCTAGTTTGGTGCCTCCACCCAGAGAAACGGTATTGGGGTTGCCTATCTGCTCTGGTATAGCCCTATGGGGAGCTATAACCCCCACCACCCCTTCTAGTGGCCTAAGAAATAACACAATGACACATTCACAAGTGATAGGCAGTAGTAATAATGTGCTCACACCCATTTCACTTATCACCAGGGCTGGATCTGCTGCAACTGCCCTGGAGACCCCCTGCAAAATAAGATCAGCAATGCAACAATATAGCAATAACACTGTAGCCCAACTAATAATATGCACACTAACCAGGTTAAATGTGAAAAAAGTCAAATAGGTTTATTTGGGCGCAGTGAACAAGGGAGGGGCATGAATCTAGCAAAATGATTAGCTAGCTGATTTAAATCAGGATTGTCTGGCATGCACCTTAAGTCCCAAATTGACAGTTCAACAACCATGGGTACCCAGAATGTCATGCAGGCTAGCCTGAAATGTTGCCGGGGTGGCCGGCATTGCAGCTGATGTTGGGGCCCTTAAGGAAAGAAAAACAGTTAAGCATGCACACAACCCAATAATTTGTAATCCAAGCCGGATGGCTCAGTCTGTTGCAAGAACCCAGTAAAAGAAATAATTAGATAATACCATAATGATTTTTGCTTTCGTTGCAGATTTGCACTCAAGCTACCAGGACCTGGATGCAGTACAGGCGAAATGCAGACCTTGTGGTGCTGATCAAGGAGGCTAGGGGAAGCTGGGCCAACACGACTCACCTCCCAGTGGTCACTACCTGCTCTATGATGTTGGGCAGGGGGCTGTATCCCCAAGCCGGTCTTTTGACGAGAAGGTCTTTGATGTACGAGTAGCGGCCTAGGCCAAGATGGCAGGGCCCAGGCAGGATGAACAGTTCTGAGAAAGTTTGTGATCTTCTGCTGGTGAAGCCTCCAGCTGGCGTAACAGATTCTACCACTGGGAATCAAATTGGGACCCACGAAACACATTTAGCACATTTATAGCACTAACTTCTTTAAACAACAGTTCGGATGCCATCCGGTTGCAAATTGATAGCTTTACTGCACAAATCTTCTTACCCGAGGGTAATTCTCTCAGCAGCTGGGCCGATCGCTTCTGGAGCAACTCTTTGGTCCAAATCACAAGTCGCACTGACATTTCTTTTCTTCTGCCGCAGTTCCAAGGCTGGAAATCAGACAGGTCCGACTTCTGCAATAGGCAGTTCAAATTACTGGAGAACGTGGCAGTAAGGCCAGCTTAGCCTCTTCCCACCAATTCCCCTATGCTCCTTCTGGGAGCAGCTGCTCGAAAGCTTGAGTTGTTCACTCTTCCACTTCCAACTCTAACTGATCCACTGCTTCAGGCAGTTCTGGGCATTTCCCTTGTAATCCAAAAGGTTCGGTTGGCTGAAGGAACTGTCAGTCACAGTAAGAGCTCCCCCTCCAGGTCCATTTAGGCACCAACACTCCAAAACTACAGAATTTCCTTCCCACAAGACCCCTGGGGACAGGGTCCATTTTGAGTCCTCAGCGGGCTGATTGGTCCAAATACTGGAAGTCCTGGACCCAACATGGTGGCTCCCATCCAAATGTTCGAGCTGCAATAAAAGCAGGTTAGACAAACTTCTCCATCTTTACTATAAAAGCAAATAAACAATCACAGTTCCTAACAGAGCTCCCTCTGCACAAGTAGTGACTGCAGAATGGAGCAAAATACCACACTGTCTGGTCAGTCACAAGCCTTAAATTTCTCGGACCCAGCCCAGACTAATTTCTAAACACAGATTAGCCAAGCTCTTAAAGAGACGGGCATGGAGGCTCACTTGGGCACTCTCACACAAATAGATAGAACTAGCTAAGACAGGACACCAGCCTGACAATGAGCATTAACGAGCTCAGGAAGACATTTGTAGGGGATTACACATAGGTGGGTAGGGTGAAACCCCCTTATGCAAATAAACTGATTAAAGAAAAAAGAACTACACAGGCATACCAACGAACCCAGAGTAGCATAAACTGGGCCATAACTAGTGTAAGTGGGTCTGTACTGATTTCTTACCGCTGGGTCAAGCACAAGCTTACAACAGTAGTGCTTAAACACACAAGTAGCATAGTGACAGTATATCATAATGCATGCTAATTTTGTGACATACTGATATGCATCTTGTGTGGGTCTGCAGTCCTCCACTATTGCCGCCCCCTCCCCCCCCAGCTTAGTGATCAGCACATCTTGCAGGTGGAGGTGGTTACAGGAGCAATAAGGATTGACATGAATTAGAATTATGTCTGGGATGCACTTACCCCCCCACAAAAAAAAAACACAAAAAAAAAAACACACACTTAATCCCTGGGATAGAGAGCCTCTGAGGAGTACAAATGAAATCCCGCTTCTACTGGGGAGGTATTTGAAAGCTATATTATTGTTCTAAATCAAAGGGACAGATTTATGGGATTTCAGAAGCATACCCATCATAGAAGTTTTATTTATTTGCTTTTGGTAACCGGGTAAGTGCACTAGACAGAATTGCCTATTTTCAGGCACAACCCGGGAGAGTACAAATCAAGGAACAGGTAAAAAATACAAAGTTGACGGCAAATAAGGGATTCCAGGCCCACCCAGTCTGCCCCATTTCCCTACCTATAGCGACGCCGTAAACCCTGTACCTCTCAACCTCTCCACATTAAAAATCATAGCACTGGCCTTAAATTCAAAGCAAATGGCCAGAATGTGTAGCACCTTATTTTTAAAAAATAATATATCTACATACTGTACAGTGGATCCCATATATATAGTTAATTTAGAATGTTTCTGTCAAGTTAGTTCAGTGATTTAATAGTTTGTGTGCCCAGAAATAGCTCTAATGTTATTAAAGAACTGCTGACGTCGCAAAGAAAACGTTGAAAAACATAATAATTAGGAACAAGTCAGTTTGCATTCCAAACATATTCTACAGATTTCTCCTCCCCATCTTTAATTGCAGAGGAAATTTGCACAAATACATGATCTTTATCTATTAGAGTCCATCTACATCTATAGCTTACTCCCTATTTCATGTCATAATCCTATGTTGTGACATCACAAACTGGTGCCGTGGAAGTAACTGTGATGTCACAAGCAATACATTATGACCTCAAGTGGGGAGAAAGCAACAGGAAAGAATGAATTCTTCAGGAGCTGGGCTCCTGTTTTCATGCAAATGGCCTCAGTAATACAATAATGCGGAGAAAAAATACAGGACTAATTGGAAACATAAACTGAGCTGTCTGAATATTATGTTTTCAGTTATCCTGAAGGCGTCAGCAGCTCTTTAAGAATCTCAGTAAACTTTTGCAGAGGAGCAAGGGTACATTTGAATTCAAAAAAATGTCATATTATTGTGCGAAATTCATAGCAGTTGAGATACATATTCAGAATTCAGATGTGTACTCGGCAAGGTTCCAGTACGCAGCAGCGGTCCTGAACTATGTTCAGACACAGAGCTTCTTTTAGATACGTTTGAATTCCAAGGTGGTTTTCTTGCAGGCTATTATATTATTCCACATTCTGTTTTTTTCCCCTGTGGTCACACTGTTGTTGTAGTCTGATCCATCGTCAGATAAATACATGAAATACAATAGACTGTCCCTGCCCCAGCTTCCCTGATCCGGGACTGGGAATCCCAGCGAAATCGTCTGCTAGTAGTTGTTGGCCGCAGTCCAGGCTGATGAGCTGTCCTAACGCACCTTTTTTTCAAACTGACGGCTCTCCGTGGGTAGCGCTCTGATTGGCTGGTGCTGGGACGTACGTCACTGAGTTCAGTAAGCGTTCTGTAACGCAAGCTAAACTAAGAAAAGCCGAAACTTTGTAATCAGCCGAAAAATGGCGGAACGGTGGGAACTGACGAAATAATTCCCAGCTCCTAAAAACAGGGGACAGGGGCTTGAAAAAAATATTCAGGAGTACAGCTGGAGAAAGAGAATCAAGGAAGGAATAGTTCACTTTGATTGACGCTGAACTCGCTCAGCGAACTGAAGTAAGTGGGGGTTATCCCTGTAGAGTGGGGCTCAAGTAGCACTCGTGCCTGTGCAGTAATGTAATTTTGGTAACAAAGGGGAGACTCGGATGTCATGGGAATTGCGAGAACTGGTTATAAAGGTGGATTTTACCGTTTGGAGTTTAAACTTCAAAAGAATCTCCGAGGGTAGGTTTTTAAAACCATGTTGTACAGTACTGAGTTTTAACTGTATTTACATTTCATTCAATGAATTCCTTTCACCAGGTTTTACACAGAGGCTAGGGTAGGCACGCAAGAAAGACTGGGGCACTAAGAGGACAGACTGACGCTTGTTTCCAGTTCTTTTGTTACCTGACAGTGGGTGTGTATAAACATGTATGCACTTGTTTCTGCTGTTAGTAAGTGGAGATTGACGCTGTGGTTCTCATTGCTAAGGCTGGGCAATTCAAAAACTATTCCGGACAAAAATGTACGAACATAATATTGCAATTTTTATAAACTACAGTTGTCACGCTTAAATATTTGTACAGTATTTGTGTTAAACCCAGTGGCTGCTCAAGGGGGCACAACAGCTGGCAGCCAGGACACTTACATGAAGTGTGTTTATCGTTGCTATGGGGTAGCTCTGCAGCGCACAGCGCACTAACCGTGGCACAGTATTTGTTTTTGTCAGGATACATGCCCGGTGTTGGTTCATCCACTGGCTGAACCATAGAAAGTATTAGTCGACCTTGACTGAGGCTGGTGTGACCTAGGGCTGCTACTACCTGTATGGGTGTATACTGTATTGAGAACTCTGATTGGTCTTGTGCCATTATTAACAATGGAAGCAAATCTGAAATTAAAGAAAAACTAATTTTTGTAAATATAAACTCGGATGAGTTTAAGAGAGTAAGACAGGATATTGCAGAAAGGAGAAGGGTGTATGAGGGTAATAATTAACGTTATAAAGATTCTGAGTAGGGAATCTTGGGACGGATTAGTTGGACTGTTCAGGTCTTATTCTCTTTTCTATAAACGTGGAAATATTTAAAGACAAATGCCATTAACTCAACTAGAAATACCAAACATCAGCTTTGTGCACAGCCCTGCTCCATGCATTTAGGGAGTCCGTACAGCCTAGAAGCTGAGCAACAAGCTGTGAACCTGGAGAACCACAAGACCTGGGTTTAATATAGAAACATAGAATTTGATGGCAGATTTCCACAACCACTACTTAGATACTGTGTGATCTTGAGCAAGCCACTTAACCTCCTTGTGCTCCCAGGATGCAACAAACTTCAGCTTGGTGTGCCTTTTCCAGCTAAAAATGCTTAAAAAAAAAAAAAACAATTGTGTCTAGGTACTGTATCTAGTTGTTCCACATTAGGAGGGACACTCATTTTACTTGACAAGCCCTCTGTCCAACATTGACTAGCTGCTAGCACTGTCCCACATTCTATGCTAAGACAATAATCAATGTGAAATGTGCTGTTCAAGGAACAAATAATCTTGAATATAAAACGTGCATTTCCATAGTGTCCTGAGCTTCTCTCATAAGATCTGACGAGGCGTTCCACATTTCCCCCTTTTGCCTGCATTTTTAAGGGCATGTCCCACATTTGGGTGATAAAGCTATGTTCTCGTGGTGTTTAGTTTGTACAAGTTTTGCATAACCTGATTTCTTATATAGGTATGCCTGCTTTGTCCTGAAGTTCCACATATACGCTAAGGCACAAAGTACAGTCTGTGTAGCTTTTCTTATATTTTTGTCTAGAAGTTCTGGGTACCTATGGGGCATATAAATTTGATCATGTCACAAGTGGGTCCATCAGGGCTGGCCCACCAGTGCAGCAGAAGCAATACTGTTTGCAGCGTCAATGACCAGGGTTCATGAATGAGCCCTGGGCGTTGGAGTGTCGGCGGGGGAGGAGGATTGAGCGTTCATTGGGCAGCTCTCCGGGGTTGGAGGCCGGGGGACTCTGGCAGTAGTCTGACCGCTAGTGGCTGGGGGTCAGTGCACCACAAGACCATTACAACCACAGGACTGGGGCGTGGTGGATGTCTGGCTTAGTATAGTAGTATGTTTAACGTTGCCGTGGATGCCACTGCACGTTCACACCATGGGGGGAGGACCTGAAAGCAACCCCTCCCACCCAGACCATGCAACATGATGCCGGTCTGTCCCTTGGTTGCTCCTGCGAACTGTGGACCCTGCGCCCAGAATTAGTCTGGTCTCTCCACACTCTTTGGGGGGGGGCACTGGATGGGTTACTCCGGTCACCTGGGCAGCAGATGAGTCTGTGGTCTGATGGGGGAGTCAGGGGAGGACCACTGGGGCAGAATATTGAGTATATCACCGTTGAGCTCAGGGGAGCCATACAAATAATTAAAAATCAAAAAAGCAAGCAGGTCCATTGGTAGAGTGGTGCCGGCGTCCTGGATTCATGGCCTGAGTCCAGTGTGTCAGAGGGCAAACTGGGGAAGGAGGGCTGCATCCCAGAGAATGTTGTCCAGGGAGGGAGGGCCCCTGCTGTTGTACTGCTGCCTGGCTGATCACAGGCGGTCGTGCATCTGAGGTATGTTGGGGGGCACTGACTAGGAGTAGGATGTCTGGAGCCCCCTGCTGTTGGCACCCTGAAGGCTGGGAGGGACACAGGAGAGGGAGAGCCCCAGCTCAAGCAGGATGGTGCCCAGGAATACTTGGAGCCCTGCATTGTTGCCTGTTTATTTTGCTGCCCAGTCTCCTGAGGGGGATCCTAACCCCTAGACTTAGCTGTGGGGGGTGGGGTGGGGTGGCAGCTGGGGTATGTAAGGTAAGTAGAACAGCGTCTGGTTGGAATGTAGCCAGACTGAACAGATTGGGAGGGGGGACAAGCTGCTGAAAAAAGCGGGGCATAAGTAGTACATTTACAAACACTGCAGTATGCCATTTATTATATCAATGGACCTGGCACTTAATTAGCAGGTATCAACTAGAATAAAATTAATAAAATGTTTAAATCAACTGGGGTTGAAATTAAGTTTTGCAGCCAGTGGGGCTAGTGAATGGCAAAATCTACTGGTCTTGGAGACCTTTCCACTGGCCCTACTGGGGTACTTATTGAAATGTTACTTTCTCTAGTACAAGCCAGCAGGGCTTGGTAAATGAATGGTTTACTAGCCTAATAGAAAATCTACAAGCATTTGACTAATCGGTCCATGCCAATGTTGACCCTTGTAACAGTTGCGTTTTACTTACGAACATACAAAGAAGCCAGCAGAAGAAGACCATTTGGTCTATCAAGTCTGCTCGTATTGCAGGGTCCACAGCTTGAGCTAATGTCCCTGCCCTCCCTCCCCACTCCTCCCATCCTCCCTACCCATGACCCTTACCTTCCTCCATGCCCATCCCAGCCTCTCTTAAAGCTGCCCACCGTCTTTGAGATGACCTCATCTGGCAGTACATTCCAAGTGTTCACCACCCTCTCTGTGAAGAAGTGCTTCCTGACCTCCCTCCTAAACCTTCCACCCTCCAGCTTAAGACTGTGCCCCCTTGTGATATGGTTGCCACTCAGCTTAAAGAGAATCTCCTTATCAACTTTATTTATCCCTTTCAAATACCTTAATGTCCCAGTCATGTCCCCTATCTCTCTCCTGTCTTCCAGGGAGTACATGTTCAGTGCCCTCAACCTCTCCTCATATGCCTTGCTGACCGGCTATCATCTTTGTAGCCCTCCTCTGTACCTTCTCCAGCAGGTTAATGTCCTTTTTGAGGTGTGGGCACCAGTACTGAACTCCATACTCTAGATGCGGCCTTACCAGTGACCTGTACAAGGGCAGTATAACCTCCTCTCTCCTACTACTGATCCCCCTAACTATGCATTCCAGCATCTTGTTTGCCTTTGCTGCTGCTTTCTTGCACTGCGTGGAGTGCTTCAGGTCACTAGTGATCATCACTCCCAGGTCCTTCTCCTCCTCCTCCTCCTGTGATGCAGATACTCGGACTCCACCTAGGTAATACTCTGTCCTGGGATTCTTGGCTCCAATATGCATAACTTTGCATTTCTTGGCATTGAAGCCAAGTTGTCATATCCTGGACCACCTCCCCAGCTTTTCCAGATCTTCCTGTAGGTCCCTTATCCCTTCAGCTGTGTCCACTCTCCCACAGAGCTTGGTGTCATCTGCTATAGGCACATTTGCCTTTAATGCCATCCCAATGTCATTGATGAAGACATTGAACAACACCGGCCCCAGCACAGAGCCCTGTGGGACCACACTGTTACTTCTCTGGTGCCAGATAACTCCCCCACCCTCTGGGTTCTGTCCCTCAGCCAGTTTTCCACCCATCTGACCATCTTTTCCCCAACTGCCAAGATCCACCAACTTCCTGATCAACCTTTTGTGGGGCACAGAGTCAAAGGCCTTGCTGAAATCAAGATGGAGGATGTCTACCACTTGGCCCCTGTCTACTGTCTTAGTGACACAGCCAAAGAAGTCAATCAGATTTGTTTGACATGATCTCTCCCCCATTAACCCATGCTGCCTCTCATCCTGGAGACCATGTTCCTCTAGATATTCCTCCAACCTTTCCTTTAGTATGGTCTCCATCAGCTTGCCCACAATGGAGGTCAGACTGACTGGTCTGTAATTCCCTGGATCATCCTTGGGTCCGCTTTTGTGAAGGGGCACTACATGTGCTGTTCTCCAGTCCTGTGGTACAATGCTTGATTCTAGTGAACTATTAAATAGGTCTGCTAGTGGCCGTGCCAGCTCCTCAGCAAGTTCCTTTAGTACCCTTGGATGTACTCTGTCCGGGCCTGGTGATTTGTCCACTTTCAATGCTAGCAGACCCTCCCTCACTCTATCCTCCTCTATCACTATGTCTGTGTTCCCCTCTCCCCCGCTCCTCTTTTCCCTCCTGAAGGCACTGTTCCATCCTTATCTCTGGTGAAGACAACAGAAGTATTCATTTAGTATCTCTGCTTTTCCTCCATTATCCTCCACCCAATCCAACCTTTTTTAAGCCTAACAATCCCTTTTTTCTTGTCCCTTTTCTCACTTATATAGTGAAAGAAAGCATTCTCCCCCTTCTTAATTCCTTCAGCTATTTTAAACTCCTTCTGTGCCTTTGCTCGCCGGACTTCCTTACTTGCCTTACTAGCCAACCTTAGGTAATTTTCCCTATCCAGCTCTCTCTTGGTCTTCCTGAATTTTCTATAGGCCAACCTCTTTTCCCTTACTGCCTTGGCAACCCCAGAACTGAACCAGCTGGGTGCTTTGGCCCTTGTGTTCTTCCCCCTGAGCCTAACACAGTCATCTGTGGCAACCAGTATTCCTTCCTTAATGACGGACCACTTTAGGTCCACCCCCATATCTGCCCTGATGCCCACCAGATAGCTCCTTAGAACCTCACCTATTATCCTGAAGTCCGCCCTCCTAAAATCCAAGATTTTGGTCTTAGTCGTGGATGCTTTCCCTGCCCATATCCAAATGGAACCACACTGTGCAATGGTCACTTCCCCCCCAGTGGCTCCCTGACCATTATTTCCTGTACATGCTCCCCATTTTACTTGTACTGTTTTCTCCAACTTTGGCTTCGTTCCATTATCCAGCATTTATATATTTCGCTTTAACATCCACTAGTCACAACCGAGTCATGTGCAAGGTGCAGTGAGCACTAATCAAACTTTTTGTACTTTGATTTCAGTATCTGAGTCCATGGTGAATGCTACAAGGGCCGATTTTAGCTGTCTGTTTTAAGGTACTTTTTGCATATTGCTGTATGACACCCCCCCATAAGGTTGTAACAAAGGAAGGCAAGTGTTCTGAATCTTGGTTATAACCTGTATGTTTATTCATGTAATCTTTGATACTTGGAACCAATACACTGTATATTTGAAAATGAATACAAATCAATAAAAAAATGCACCATTATCATCTGTTTCAAACATCTCAATGTCCCAAATTGACCTCACAGTTGCTGTTTTTGTGACATCAGTCTGTTGCCATGGTAAGCACTAGCCAATCCAATCTAATCCAACTTTATTTTTAAAAAGCGCCTTTCCAAAACCAAGGTGCTTTTACAATAAATAAATAGAATACATAATGATCGTTTTTATTATACTGTTTAATTTTAAAACATTCTTAAAAATCAAGGTAAGCCAGGCTAAATAGGTAAGTTTTCAATGCCGATTTAAAACTTTGGTCACTATGATGTCATAACATCATGGGAGGCAGTATAGCATAATGGTTTAGAGCATTGAGCTGCCAGTCTGGAGAACTGGGTTTGAATCCCACTGCCACCACTTGCATACTATGTGGCCATGAGCAAATCACTTACCTTCCCTGTGCTCACAGGACACATCTGGAAAAGTGCCTCGGCATTTTATTTTATTTATTATTTTGGCAACTGGATGAGGCCCACTAGGCACAAGTGCCTGTTTTCAGGGGCGACCTGGGAGCACTGAGGAGGTTAAGTGACTTGCTGAGAGTCGCACAGTATGCAAGTGGAGGTTGTGGGAATCAAACCCAGGTCTGCTGTCTGTACCAAGTTCATTCACATTAGTCTGTTGCAGATGATACTAAGATGGAGGCAGTAGTGGGTGACGTTGAGGGGTGGGAAGAACTACAGGGGGACGTAACCAAACAAGAGGAGTGGTCAGCGAAGTGGCAGCTGGGCTTCAATGCAAAGAAGTGCAAGGTTATGCACTTCGGGGCCAAGAACCCGAGGAGGGAATATTGGTTTTGGGGGGGGGGGGTGAGGCTGGGGGTCACCAAGGAAGAGAAGGACTTAGGGCTGATGGTAATGGAGAGCATGAACAACTCTGCGCAATGCAGGAAAGCTGCTGCTTAGGCTAACAGGATTCTGGGGTGTGTTGCAAGGGGATTCTTGTCCAGACATAAGGAAGTGATCCTGCCCCTTCATAGGTCCTTAGTCAGGCCGCACTTGGAGTACTGCGTACAGTACTGGTGTCTGTATCTGAAAAAGGATATTAGACTGCTGGAGGGGGTGCAGTGTAGGGCAACAAAAATGATACGGGGATGGAAGCCAAAACCTATGAGGACAGACTGAAGGATCTGAGTTTGTACACCCTAGAGATAAGGAGGGATGGGGGGATATGATTGAAACGTTTAAGTACTTGAAAGGGATCAACAAAGTTGACAATGATTGGTTATTTACGCTGGGGAAGAAACACGAGAGGGCATGGGCTGAGATTAGAAGGGGGCAGATGTAGGAGAGCGATGAGGAGACATTATTTCATGGAATGGGTGGTGTTGAAATGGAACGCCCTACCAGAGGAGGTGATATCGTGCAAGACAGTGGGCAGTTTCAGAACGGCATGGGACAGAGCACAGGGAGGGTGGGAGTCTGGGTAAGTAGTGCTGAGAATATCCTGGAGGGGTGGGGCAGCTGCAGTCTAGGGGTGCTAGCTACGCACTCGAGCAGACTTGATAGACCATGAGGCCTGTTTCTGCTGGCAGATTCATATGTTCATTACTCTAACCCCTAGGCTATGCTGCTGGCCAGCCAGGCATAGTGTGTCTTTCCTGGCCAAGCTCGTTAAGAGGTCAAAAAAATTTAGCAACGAGGTCAATATTGAGGGCTTTGTTTTGCTATTTGCACTGCGATCTGATGTGTGCCTACTGATTGTGTCTGTCGTTACTTATGTCCCTGTCTGTACTACCTCACAATATGTCCTGTTGTTTATTGTCTGTACTAATCTTTAACATGCCCAGGTCATGCCTAGAAATAGGTATCTGTATGCGATTTGCTCTGCAATGTAACATGTGCCTACTGATTTTTGTTTACACAGCTAGTTTTTATTTTTTTCATCTGTTACGTTTAATTATGTATCGCTGTTTATATTGTTTTATTATTTTTTTTATTTTTTTTTTTGCGCTGTTACTTCCTGCTCCCCCTTCCCCCAGGATGCAACTGGGAACAAGTCGTTACCAGCTCTGTACGTATTCCTGGTAAGTGAGTAAGACAGACTATAACTAGTGCACTTAACCAAGTAAACAAAAACTAAATAATTAAAAATCCTGATTAAAAGCTTTTTTTTGTACAGATTTCATGGAAAGGTTGGAAAAACATACTGTACAAGCAGGAAAAGTTAAGCGAAATTGTTAAAAAAAGGTGTACTCGGGTAGCTTGTAATGGCTGAATAAAGCGTGTTTATGAAATTATATAGTGGATGCCTGCTGTTTACTCCAGATGACTCGTCATATGCGCCTGGGACCTCACAATTTTTCTGATTAAGTGTGAATGTAAAGAAAATAAAATGCTGTGAACTTGTGACTTCCAACTTGAAAACACAGTAATGGTTGTGTAGCTGTCAAGGATGAGTGGGAGATTTCAGTTGTCCCATGACGGAAATGCAGCTGGATTTTGCTTTTAGGAGACTTATTTCAAAATGAGTGAGTCTTAATCTGTATGACTTGAGATTTGACAGCACTGTGAGTGTGGGAAATAAACACAGTTTATTCATCTCTGGTAAAATTCTTGTTGGTCCTCAGTGATTTTCATAAGTGCATCAAATATTGTCTCTGAAAAAGTTGTCCAAAATGCTGGGCTGTTTTGGGAGGAGGCTTGACTGCAGGAGGGAAAAGGTGATGATACCTTTCTACAGATCACTGGCGAGGCCACATCTGGAATTCTGTGCCCAGTTATAGAGTCCCCACCTAAGAAAAGACAAAGACAGGTTGGAGATGATGCAGTATAGGGTAACCAAAATGATTCAGGGCCAGTATGGCAGATCCTATGAGGATCGGTTTAAAGCTCTGAATATTTATTTATTTGAAAACTGGTGACTGGGAAGGCACACTGAGCCGAGGCTCGTTTCCAGGTGAGACCTGGGGGAAGTGGACGGGGGATGCAAAATACATAACACAGAGATAATTCACAGTTACAGTGAAGTGCAGTCTGAATAACATGATGAATACAGGTATAAGTGCAGAATGAATAGGCAAGGCAAAAAAAACGAAACAGTTAAGTGCCTCAGCCACACACCTGTGCTGTGGTAGGATAGCAGTTGCAGGACAGATGTCAGGGAGAGAGAACACATGAGTAGGGGGAAGGGAAGGCGATTCTGCTGACAACTGAGGGAGCCAGGGGAGGCAGTGAAGTGGAGTGATGTGGATAACTGGTTCCGAAGTGTGGGAAGACGATAGGAAGAGGCTGACTGCCTAGCAGAGGAGTGGGGATAAGGAGCAGTGAAGGTGCGAGGATCCCTGGAGTGGAGGCAGCAGGTGTAAGGATCTCTGGAGTGGAGGGAGCAGGAAGCAGAGGGGACGAGGGAGAGGAGTGATGAGAGTTCAGAGGGAAGGGACCCAAATCAGTATTTGGATATGAAGAAGGCACTGTGGATCTGATGACGTGAGGGTAGGGGGGAATGGATGAGGAGGAGTAAAGTGAGCAATGATGAGTACGGGAGTTGGTAGCAGAATGGCTACGGTAGTTGCAGAGGGTTCCAGTCTCATAGACCACGTCTGCATAGTCGAAGACCGGGAGCACCATTTTGATAACGAGCCCACAGTGGACCTACAGAGACAAACAATCTTTATTGCAGTACAAGGCATCAATTTTACGGCAGAGCTTGGCATGGATGGCATCAGTGTAGGCAGAGAAGTCAGACTCGCTGTCTAGCCATACACCAAGGTACTTTTGTACCACTTCTAGAGGGGAGCCGTCTAAGATGGAAAAGACAGTCACAGCAGGTGTTCTGGCCAGTTTCTTGCTGGTGCCAAAGGTCTTGGACACGATGTTTTATTTTCTGTGCATGCGCGCTCGCGCGTGTGTGTGTGTTAATCTGGAGTTGGTTGGATTGGAACCAGCGCAGGCCATTGTGAAAGTCTTGCTGAAGCAGATCTTCCACAGCTGTAGTAGAGGGACTGGAATTGTGGATGCAGAGTATTAAATAAACCAAAAATATTGATCAGACGTTTTGAGCTTGAAAAGTGCTAATCAGCTGTGAAAATGCATAGCGCATGGCACAGACTGATTAGCAGAATGAAAAATGCTTCAATGTGTTTTGAATATGTATATCTGAATAAAAACGTCAAAAAATGTTTCTCTCTCTCCTAAAACTGGTCTCCGGGCTCATCACTTCTGGGAGGTCCTTCCTGGTACCATATGACAGGCATGATGCAAACAGACTTCTGCAGGACAGCATACCCTTCCGCTCGTTTCCTCCAGACTTCAGTTTACTTCCTGCCTGTCAAGAGGTAGGATGTCTGCAGGACCTCTGTCACAGGAGTGACAGAACTGAAGATTTCAGCCTGTGAGTGTGTGCATTCTTTCTATTTTTCACTGGATACTCCGCGCTCCTAGCGCCTATGAAGGGACCTGTGTCTCAGCCTTGCAAGCTGTACAGACGGGTTCCTCTACCCTCCCGCCTTCCCGCTTGGAGTCCCCGGATCTACATTAATTGGGGGCTAGGGGCCAGCAGTTCAGAGCCAATTTCAGGAGCAGCGCTTCAATGCTCAGCCTGACTGCCAGCGCAGTAATCCCTCATTGACGAGCCCCCGAGAAATTTTTGGCTTGTCGACCCTTCAGGCAGCTGGAGCTTTTTCCTCTCACCGATGGCCACTACAGTCTCTGGCCATCGACACACCTTCATTCAGGCAGCCAGAGCTTTCTCCTCTCGTCGACGGCCACCCTAGTCTCAGGCTGTCGATGCACCTGCTTGCCGGAGAGCCGCTTGGGATTTTCTTGGCTCTCCGGTGCTGTAGAATTTCATTGGAGCATTCACGCTTTTTAGCAGGCGAGGAAGCAGTATTAGCCTCGAGTGGAAAGAGGGCAGAGCATTCCGTAGTTTGTCGGTGAGCATCTCTGCGTCATCTCGTCGACCTTGCACCTCAAGGCTCTACACTGCCCACGTGGTTTAGTGAAGCAGTTTGGTCCAGTGATGAGAAGGGGAGCTTAATCCTGAAGACTGGGCCTAAGTCCCTTACCTGCTACTTCAAAGATATTACAGGGACCGGGAAAGAAATAAAAGTGTAAATTATAAATTATTTCAAGATAAAACCAGGATTTGTGGGCTCGCTCCAGGCCCTCGAGCATGTCCTCCACTAAATCGGACAGGCCCCTGGGGCAGAAAGTGCCGCAAATGCAGATCCCCCATGCTGGCAACTTTTTCGGGATCATTATGTGTCAAATGCGACAGTGCTACATCTGCAAGCGTGGAAGAGGCTGACAAGGTTTCCGCTTCCGAATCTCTGGGCCTGCGTGGCCAACCCACGAGCCAGGGGCAGTCCTCTGCCTCAGAGTGGCGCCGCCACTCGGCTACAGATCTAGCCCCGCACCTGATGGAGAAACTGAACAGGGCCTTCACTCTTAACCCTTCTTACTTTGACATCCTGCTGCAGTCACTGGAGTCCATGGCACACACAAAGGCCACCCGCAAGCACTCCCCTCTCCTCACGACACGACAGGAGGAGAAAGAGGGCCAGATCCAGGAGCAGATCCAGATCCAGGGATGCCACCCAAGAAGAACGAAAGGGACAGATCTCCCTCAGTGTCCAGCTGTCCCTCTCCGGAAGAGAGGGAAATCCCAAATTCGCATTCGGACTCCTTGCCAGCCAGAAACTACGATGTTGACAACTTGGATTTTTTCATCAAACTTGTAACGGATGAAATTCACCTTGGTCCATCTTCTCCAGAACCCAAGGCCAGTCTTTAGTCTCACTTCGACTTCAAAGCCAGCGACAACCTTCCCTATCGTGCCGACCATAGAGGACCTGTTAAAGGAAGAATGGCAGTGGCCAAAGTGGTCCTACCCCTTTCCACGCCAACTCACCAAGTTACTGAAATTTGACAAGAAGCTGATGGAGAGATGGCTCGACTGCCCCAGAATTGACCCTTTAATCTCCAACCTCACGAAAAGAAAAAAAACAAACAAAAAAAAACAGTTATCCCCACAGAGGGTGGAGCCTCCCTGAGAGACCCAGTGAATAGGAAGGTGGACACCTCCATAAAGAGGGCTTTTCAGTCAACGGCAACCTCACTTAAGGCAGCTACAGCTAATCTTTTCTCAGCTCTAGTGGCCCTGTCCTGGGCCACTGATCTGGCATTCCAGCTAGCTGATGAGCCAGAGAAGAACAAATCTGTTCTGCAGCATCTTCAACTAATGGGGCTAGCATCTGCCTACTCTGCTGACGTATCTGAGGAAGCAATCAGGTGTGCAGCAAGAGCTATGTTTTACCAGACCTCAGCTCGGTGGAACTTATGGCTCCGAGCTTGGCAGGCAGACGCCTCCTCAAAGATGCACTTGGTGAACGATCCTTATGATGGAGGCCTCCTCTTCGGTTCAGCTCTCAAGGAGGCGGTTAAAGAGTCTGGGGAGATGGCAGAAGTCCGAATGCCTCAATCCCGGGGCAGGAACAGACCTTGGAATTCGGGGTCCAGACAGTTTTCGTGCCCCAAAATTATTCCAGGGGCCAAAATAAGGCATTTACAGGCAGATGAGCATGGTTCACTTCTTGCAATCATTGTGGCTTCTGGGATGGCAGGGGTGGCTCTCGAGATGCCGGGGGCGACACCAAGAAATCACAATGAGGATTTACGGGGCCATCCCCGTGTAGGGGCAGGCTTTCCAGCTTTTTCAAGGAATGGGTCCACACCACCACGGTCAAGTGGGTGCTAGACGTAATTTGAGAGGGTTATTTCATAGAGTTTGAGGCTAGGCCCCCACTGCCCCACATAGTGCCCTCTCCCGTCTCTTAACAATCCAGTAAAAAGTGTGGCGACACTGCAAGCGATTACAGACCGTATTCCGGCAACGGCGATCAAACATGTTCCCGATCAGGAAAGGAACTGAGGAGTATACTCTCTGTTCTTCATAATCCCAAAGCGCTCAGAAGGTTTTTGACCTCCATCATCCGAGAAATCTGTAGAGGAGATTTTTTTAGCCTCAGTAGATTTACAAGATGTGTATCTACATATCCCTATTTGGAGAGTGCACCGGCAGTTCCTCAGGTTCAAAGTGGGAAGCCATCAATTTCAGTTTTCGATGCTACCATTTGGTCTGTCCACAACCCCCAGGGTCTTCTCCAAAGTCCTCGTAACAATGATCGCCCGTCTCTGGCTACAAGGGATCCAGCTCTTTCCATACCTGGACGACATCCTCATCAAAGCCCCTCCATATGATCAAGCAGTCCAGGCAGTGACGGAGGTCATCCAGTGCCTCTCCTCTCTCGGGTTCGTAGTCAACCAGAAGAAGAGCTTCCTGTGACCATCACAGTCTCTGAATCATCTAGGGGTGAATAGCAACACGACCCAGAACAAGGTTTTCCCTACAGAGTCGAAATTCAGGGAACTGGGAGCACTCTCAGCAAATTCCAAGCGGCCCAAACCCTGCCGGCTCACTCCTTAATGCAACTTATAGGGACGATGTTCTCCCTGGCAGACTCGGTCCCCTGAGCACTAGTCCACATGCGCGCTCTCTAGTCAGGCCTTCTCCATCAGTGGACCCAGTCAATGGAAACGCGGGGCCATAGGATTCAGATTTCTTGCCAAGTAAAGGATTCCCTTGCATGGTGGACCCAGCATTGCAACATCATGAGGGGTCTGAAACTGGGACATCCTCACCAGATGAGTCACCACTGATGCCAGTCTCCGGGCCGGGGGGGGGCACACTCGGAAAAGCTATCGGCACAGGGCAGGTGGTCGCTGGTGGAGCCCCGCTTCAGCATCAGTGTGCTGGAGATGCAGGCAGTCCGCTTGGCACTTCAGCAGTTCAAGGCACAGATCTCTAACCGGCACGTTCTCATTCTCACGGATAATCGAACAACAATGGCCTACATCAATTGCCAGGGAGGCACGAAGAGCTCTTGGATGTTGCAAGAGACTCTTCTACTCTTTTAGTGGGCGGAACACAACCTAGGGAGTCTAAGGGCTGTATACATCCCAGGCCAGAAAATGTCACAGCAGATTGGCTAAGTCAAAAGGACATCCTGCCAGGCGAGTGGGAACTCGAGGACAGCACCTTCCACCTCATCACTGCACGGTGATGCCGCTCACAGGTAGATCTTTTTGCCAGCCGAAAAAATTGCAAAGTTCCGTAGTTCTGCTCTCTCAAGGACAAGAGGGCCATAGCACAGGACACCTTCTCCCTCAACTGGGGACAGTTCGATCTTCTGTATGCCTTTTCTCCAGTTCCGATTTTTATCAAGGGTACTGCACAAGATTGCCCAAGATCAAGCAGAGATTCTGGTTTGCCCACGCTGGCCTCGCAGACCGTGGTTTCCTCTATTTAGTCCAAATGTCTCTACATCCTCCTCTGAGGTTCCAAGAAAGCCCAGACCTGCTATACCAGGGACTGGTGCTGCACCCCAGTCCACGCAATCTATCCCTCTCAGTGTGGAGATTGAGCAGGAAACTCTCGAGGAGTTAGGTTTCTCTGCACCTGTCATTGAAATGATGATCCAATCCAGACGTGCCTCGTCCCCAAGGTTTATTACAGAGTCTGGAGGAAATTCCTATTCTGGTTATGATCCACCTCTCTTCCAAATGACTCAGTGTCTCGACTTACTATCCTTTAATTCCTTCGGGAGGATTTCGACAAGGGCCTCCACCCGGCCAACTTAAGTGTCCAAGTTTCTGCTTTGGGGCGCTCCTGTTGGCGGACTCGGGAATCCTCCACCTTGGAGGCTCAACCTGGTACTTAAAGCCCTCACCAAGGCTCCTTTTGAGCCCTTAAAGGAGGCATCCTTACTTCATCTCACTATGAAGGTCGTTTTTCTTACTGCAATCACCTCAGCCTGCAGCGTCAGTGAGATAGGAGCCCTGTCATCCAAAGAACCATACACTGTCTTTCATCAGGGTTCAGCAGTTATGCAGACAGATCCTGCCTTTTTAGCAAAGGTGATGTCTCCTTTTCACTGCAATCCAGTCTTGAACCTTCTTTCCTTCTGTCCTCATCCCAAGAATGAGAAGGAAAGAGAATTTCATACGCTTGATCTTAGGAGGGCTCTCAAGATTTACATCAAGAGATCTGAGTCAGCCCATAAGACTTCATGTCTATTCATCCTTACTTCAGGCCCGAATATGGGCAAGAAAGTATCAAAGGACTCTATCGCTAGGTGGATTCATTCCACCATTGCCATGGCTTATCAGAAGGCCTGGATTGACCTGCCTGGACCAGTGAGGGCTCAATCAGCCCGAGCAATGGCTGCGTCCTGGGCGGACTTCAGAGAAGCCTCTCCAGCAGACTTGTGTAGAGCAGCCACTTGGTCATCCATCCATGCCTTCACAGAGTTCTATAAGTTGGATGTTTCAGCCTCTGTGGAGGTGTCCTTTGGCCGCAGGGTCCTCCAGGCAGTGGTGGACCCATAAGAGACTATGGACATTCTTCCCACCCAGGAACCAGGGGGATGTACTGCTTTGATATATCCCAGAAGTGATGAGCCTGGAGACCAGCTTTAGGAGAGAGAGAAATAGAAATTTAAATATCTGTAAATTTTCTTTCTCCGACTGCTGGGCTCCGGGCTCCGTCCCTCCCCGAATGTTGAAGGCCAGCCATCTGGCTGCAAGTTAGACTAACTTTTCTTCTGTTTATTCCCAAGTTATGGGTTTCCTCAGGGGACAACTGCTGTAGAATTACTGACGTCTGGAGGAAATGAGCGGGAGGGTTTGTTGTCCTGCAGAAGTCTGTTTGCATCCTGCCTGTCACGTGGTACCAGGAAGGACCTCCCAGAAGTGATGAGCCCGGAGACCAGCAGTCGGAGAAAGAAAATTTTACAGATATTTAAATTTCTATTTAGCAGTCCTCTGCTATGCAATTAACAAAATGGTTAGCTTTACTTTTTGATATGCATAGCATTTTGCTGTGCTGTGCCAGCTGTTTAATACCTTTAGATGCTTTGGCCAGCTCGATGAAGATGGTAGCCGCAACGTGCCCCTGATCCATCCCTGAGAAGATAGAATCCGTTACATACAGCAGGGAGGAGACAGTAGAGTGATGCTTCCAGAAGCCAGACTGAAATGGAGAGAGGAAATTGGTGGAGAAGAGGAAATTGGAAAGTCTGGTTTAGACAAGATTTTCTTGCAGCTTAGCAAGAGAAGGGAGGAAGGTGATTGGCCGGAAGTTACCAAGGGAGAAAGCCCCCCTCCCTTTGAGAACTTTAGCCAACTTCCAAGACTGAGGAACAGCACTGAGGGTGAAGGAGAGGTTGAGTAGGGGAGTCCGAGGAGATGCTATATGTACTCACTAGAGACCAGAAGGGAGAGGGGTGATATGATAGAGACCTTCAAGTTCCTGGAAGGAATGAACGAGGTAGATTGTGAGGAAACATTCAGCACGAATGGGGAATGAAGAGCATGGTGATGTTCGTGGAAGCTGGCTGGGGTGGATGCAGGAGGGATTTGAGAAAGATTCATTTTACAGAGCACATGGTTGAGCCATAGAATAGCTTACCAGCACAGATGGTAGGTGCAAGAACCATTGGTTTTAAACACAGCTGGCACAAAGTAAAAGACTGAGTAGTTACACAGGGGAAAGCAGTAGGTCAAGGGGGAGGCGAGGGCCATAATGCCAACTAGACAGTGGGTCCTGGAGTGGGATAGGATAAAACAGGGCAGACTGGATGTACCAGTGGCCTTTTTCTGCCTACACTTTCAGCAGCTTTTCCCCTTGGTTTTTGATCAGATTTGAGCAGTGTGCCTCTAGGCACATACTTCGGCAGGAAAGGAGTGATGAAAAGCCATTGACCAACTAAGGGTGAGTGGATGCATACATGTATAGGGCCTACGGGCAGGCTGGATGGGCCTAGCAGTCCTTATTTGCCAACAATTTCTATGTTTTTATACTTGACAAACTGTTAGTCTAGAATGTCCCTGTATATGCAAAAAGTAATCCTTTTTTAACTCTTTTTCAGAATTTTACATTATTTTCTGCTGGAGTGGTCCGAAGTAAATCAGTCGACCACGGAAGTATATCCATGCCGAGGATGTGCGCTCACAGAGCGCAGAAACATGAGTAACATTTGATTATTCAATGTGAAGAAGTTGTTGAGGTTGCAGTATTTTCTCATTCTGACCCAATCTCTTTATTTTTGAATAAATCGAAGACTCAATAGTGCTACAAAATACATTTCAAACTGTAGCTGAAATCGCATGCGATACGCAGTAGTGGCTGGAGCAAAGATCCCGCGCAAGAGCTTACCACTATTGTGCACGTGTGTGATTTCGGCTCCAGTTTTGAAATGTGTTTTGTAGCACTATTAGTGCTCGGTTTTTGTTCAAAGATGCAAAGTTTGATTCAGAATAAGGAAATGCATAGCATAAACAGCTTTGTACATTGGGCATGTCAAATGTTGCATTTCGTGACTGCGGACCATTACAGATGCGCAACCTCGGCATGGATGTGCTTTCGGTGGTCGCCTGATTTAAGCTTGGACCGCTTCAGCAGTAAATAATGCAAAATTCTGAAAAAGAGATTTAAAAAAAAATAAAGAAAAATTACTTTTTGCATATACAGGAACATTCTAGACTAACAGTATGTAACTAGAGGCACACTGCTCAGATATTGTCAAAAACTGGGGGACAAAATTGACAGTGCCCCTTTCAGTTTTCTCTGTTTTTCTTAAATCATAGCAGAATGTATTATTGAACCTTGGAATTAAATACTGTCATGTGATTGGTCAAAACCAAGTCACGTGACAATATTTAGTAGGAACTGTTGCCCGGCTTTTCCTTAGCAATGGGCAGTGGTTCGTGATAGACAATAGTTCAAAAACTATTGACTACCAGGGTTCAAAATTCCCATTCCTTAGGTGCCCCAGGACATGCACTTTTGTCTAAAAACACCTACATCATCTTAGTGCCTGCCCATTCGGGCACCTAAGGCATTTGTGCTGGAAGATCACCTGCCTCGCACTCTTTAAAAATTGTTTTCCCTCTGTTTTTTTTTTTGCACCCCATCCGCACTCCCGCTTCATCTGCGACTGCACATCATGGCGCGACTAAGTGCTTACTCATGAGCCGGGGCTGGTCAGTGGAGTGGAGAATGTAGAGCTCATCATGTGACCACAAGACTGGGAATTATGCTGACTCAGTTGTGCAGCTGCAGTCACATGGCTGTGCTCTGAACTACACTCTGGAACTGGAAGGTATATTGATTGGCTACTGGCATGTGACTGATCCCGCCCTCAAAAAGTGTTGCTGGCTGAGGCTGTTCAACCTGCCCGAATGCTTAGTGAGAATCAAATTGGTAGTAGCAGGCAGAACTCAAAGAGCAATGTAAAAGTCCTTTTAAGGGCTAAAAACAGTCCGAAAACTTGCAGTCATTTTAAAAGGCGCTTTTACACGCATTGTCCTGTAACGGAATGCCCATTACAGAATCACTATTTCGCTACAGAGTTAGTGTGTGATAACAATCTGATCCGCAATGAAAATGGGTGCTCACCCCGAAACTTGTTCCCAGCTATAGTGGGTTTGCTGTCCGGTGTGCTGTTTCCATCTGCTGTCTTAATTTCTCCCTTCTAGCACAAGCGTTTCAATTGTATCCTCAAGTGAGAGCATTCCATGATGTCCCAGAATGCTCTGATGTTTCACATGCAGAATTGTTCCAGGAGTGAGTTTGCTCGTGGGCAGACAGTAATAACAATCTGTCTGTAGTTGTTCATTTTTGTGGCGTTGTTGCAATTTACTGATATCGGATAAAAGTATATTATGCCAGTGTTACATTGGTTGCTGAGCACTGTAAACGCGTGCAGAGGGAGTGGCACAGGTGGCAGACAAATGGGCAGGATGAAGGCGGAGAGACCACCACAACTGCCTGTGTCCAGAGCTACCAAAGGAGTTGATGTTCATGATGAATGCCTGGTGTCTGGATCCATGCCAGACAAGTTCAGCCTTTGCTCTCTTTTACTGTTATCTCTTTAAACGGAGCGCTCGTCAGACAGGAAGTGTGTCAACCAAACATCAGTATAAATGCAAAACCAAAAAACCGCACACCTCAACCTTCAGATCCAAGTCTTCCATTTATTTAATAATCAAGGCTAAAATTGCCCAAACAGCATACCGCACAACAGCATGTATGATCATCCAAAAGAACCCTGACCGGTTTTGTAATCACTACGTCTTCGGGGGTGGTTCTTAGCTTTCACAGTGCTGGTTATATAGGCAAACATTTCTTAAAGTGACAGTATTCCCAACAACAGTTAATATGTAATTTATATAATTAGTGATCACTCACTCGACAATTGAGTATTTTAGAAAATATACGTAATATTTTTGACATATTCCTAACCCCTTAAACACCCCAAAAGCACAAAAACACAATTTAAAAAACAGAAAATCACAGCAGAGGTGATATATTTCATTAATATATCACTTGTATCAGTTTAGTAGTAATCACTATTACTGTAGCAATACCAAAAGAAGAACAGTACTTATTATTAGATGGTTTCCATTAGAAGCAATTGGTGGCAGCAAAGCAATTCCATCCAGTCCTGAAAAAATAAAAACATTTTAAATATTTTTAAACCATTACTACTTATATTGAACATCAGAACTGTATCTATCCAATGCGTTCATTAGCTTCCTACAAGTGATATTACAACATCATTAATAAGGCATTGCTATATCGCAAGATGCCATTTACTGTATTGGAATTGCAAGTTATTTCCTAATACAAGACATAAGGTCTATTTTGTCATTTAGTCCTGGCGGTCGCAAAGCGCCCAACATAAATATCCAATATGTCTCTCTTTCTGACAGTTTGTTTTCCAAACTGTCCCCTTTAGGACCAAGTTTCACCTTTTCCAAGGCACAAAATTTAAATATGTACTAACATACTAACAAGCCTGCAGAATAGGCCAAATGGTCTGTCTTGTCTGCTCGAAAGCCAGCAACCTAATGGCAGCCCACCTCACCACCCTCCCAGCCCCCAAGAGTGTCTTCTCAAGATTGTTTTCCCTTGAGCCTGTCCCACCCTTTCTTGAAGCCCTCCACTGTGCCCTCCTCCACCAGCCTCCAGGGAAGTGCATTCCACGGCTCCACCACCCTCTCCGTGAGAAAATGCCTCCTACATTCCCCCCCTGTAATTTCCTCCCTCCAACTTCCACCCATGGCCCCTGGTCACTCCCCCCTTGCTCGGACTAAACAACTCCCTGGTTCCACTCCTAACTATTCCCTTTACATGCTTGAAAACCTCTATCATGTCTCCCCTATCCCTCCTCTTCTCCAGTGAGTAAAGCCCAAGCTCTTCCAGTCTCTCCTCATAAGGCCTCCCTTCCATGCCCCAAATCATCCTAGTCGCTCTCTTCTGGACCCTCTCCAGCAGCGCTATGCCCTTCTTCAGATGAGGTCTCCAGAACTGTACACAATACTCAAGCTGCGGCCTGACCACGGCATTATGTAGAGGGAGGATCACTTCCCTGCTTCTGGACGTAATTCCCCTGGCTATGCAACCCAATATCCTGTTTGCCTTGGCTGCAATATTTCTACAATTTTTAGAATTATTCATTTTAACGTCTACCACCACCCCTAAATCCCTTTCTCCCAATGTTGCTTGCAGTGTGACACCCCCGGTGTATACATGGCCTGGGTTATTGACCCCCCCAAATGAAGTACCTTACATTTCCCAGCATTACATTTCAGTCCCCACCTCCTTGACCACCCTTCGAGGGTATCCAGATCCCCCGGACTGTCTCCCTCGCTTCCTCACTATCCACCAGTGCTCCCAATTTTGAATCATCTGCAGAGAGACTCAACCTATTCCTAACCCCCCCTCCCTATATCCGAGACGTAGGCGTTGAACAAAAGTGGCCCCAATACTGAACCTTGAGGGACTCCACTGATTACCTTCCTGGGGGAGGATATTATCCCACCCACCATTACCCTCTGTAAATGCCCCGAAAGCCAATTTTCAATCCAGTTTGGCTCCTGTCCACCCACCCTCATCTCCCCCATTTTTGATATCAGTCCATTATGAGGTACTGAATCAAACGCCTTGCTGAAATCTAGGTATAGGACATCCACTGGCTTATGTCTATCCAAGGTCCCCGTCACCCAATCATAAAACCCTACAAGGTTGGTCTGACACGATCTCCCTGGGACAAAGCCATACTGTTTATCATCCTGGTGCCCTAACCTTTCCAACTGCCTCCCAAGCCTCTCCTTGATAAAAGCCCTCCATTACTTTGCCCACAATAGACGTTAGACTGACTGGCCTATAGTTTCCCCATCTTCTCCCTAGACTCCCCCTTATGTATAGGCACTACATAAGCCACCCTCCAGTCCTGTGGCACCCATCCCATCTGCAGAGAGATGTTAAAGAGTGCAGCCAGTGGGGTTGCCAGCACATCTGCCAATTCCTTCATAACCCTCGGATGTATTCCATCCGGCCCCGGCGCCTTATCAGTTTTCAGATCTCAAGGGCCTCCCTCACCCTATCCACTGTGATTTCTCCCCCAATCCACTCCCTCATGCAACCTTCCTACACCTTCTTGGTCTGGTCTAGCCTGTGCCCTAGTCTCTTGCCATCCTGTGGTCTCAGACTGAGACTGACCTCTCGCTTTACTAACTCCTCATCTCTCCCATCAGGCTGTAGGGATCCCTTGTCACCCACTGCAAATACTGAGGCAAAGTGCTTGTTCTCCTGCTTCCTGAGCCCATCCCCACAATCTTAATCCTTTTGATCTGTGTCCTCTCTCTCTCTGTTATGCATCTATAAAATCCCCGGATATCCCTAGCCATTTTTTTCCTTCCCTGCCTTAGTGCCCCTCACCACTTGGTGACCTTCCTGGCCAATAGTTCATACTCCCCGCTCTTTATCCCCCTAGAACGTTTGAAACGTATGTAGACAGCCTTTTATCCTCACCGGCCCTGCACCTCCCCTGGTCCACCAACATGGCTTGCTGGTTCTACCATGCTTACGCCTTATTTTAGTACAGGATCTAGTAGCCTCCTGTACCCCTTCTTTAATGGTCTCCCACAATCTTCCAGCATCCATATCCGGTCCAACCATGTCCAACCTCTCCCTTAGAATCCTACCCATGCCCACAAAGTCTGCTCCTCTGAAATCAACCACTACTGTATGAGTGCGGTTTTCCTCCCCCACTGAATACAGCAGGAACCAAACAGTGGCATGGTCTCCACCCGCCTGTGGACTGCACACCTCCAGTCTCCTAATTTGTTCACTGTCCGCTAGCACAACATCCAATATCAGCCCCTCTCTAGTAGGTTCCCCCACCTGCTGGACCAGGAAAGCATCCTGAAAGACATCCATCAGTCTCTGTTCCCTGGCTACAGAGGATGTCATGGTGTCCCAGTCCGCCCCCGGCATGTTAAGATCACCCATGACAACCACCTTTCCCTTTCCAAGGTCACATTGAGCCTTGATGTTCTGCACCAACTTATCCTCCGGAGCCTCTTCTATTGCAGGGGGCCTGTATACCACCCCTATCTTCAATTTCTTCCTTCCTCTCGTTTGCAGCGTTATCCAAATTGCCTCCACACCCCCTCCAGCCTCCTCCACTCCACTAACCATTATGTTATTTCTGAATATCAGCGCAACCCCTCCCCCTCTTCCCACTCCCCTATCTTTCCTGAATATCTTGTAGCCCTCTAAGTTTAGGTCCCACTCATTTCTCTGAGTGGCCCATGTCTCTGTAATAGCAGCCACATCCGCTGTTCCCTCAGCCAACATAGCTTGGAGTTCAGGCATTTTATTGCTCATACTCCTGGCATTGATCAGGACTGTCCTCCACCCCAACTTCTCCCCTCTCCAGTCCCTCAACCCTCGCGAATCCTTTTCTGCCCAGTTTTCCTAGAATTCTTAACATAGTCTCTCCCACTCCTCACGTGCCCTAGACCTGACCTCAACAGCCCCCCTGGGGTCTTTTTATTAACATTAGACCCCCCCCCTTTACAAGTTTAAATCCCACCTCTCGGCTATAAAACCAGCAAGTTTTAATTTCAAGATTTCTCTCCCCTCCATATTGAAGTGTAACCTATCCCTGGCATATAGCCCCTTAATCTCCCAAGTATCCCCCCAGTCCCCTAGCAGCCCATACCCCTCTGCCCTGCACCAGTCCCTAAGCCACTTATTTACCTCTGAGTTTTAGCTTGGTCTCAGCAGATGCCCTAGGTACTGGCAGAACCTCAGAGAAATACATTTTACTTCCTATAGAGTGACACATTCTTGCCAGCTCCCTGAATCTAGCTTGTATTTCTAGCTCACTATTCCCTTCCAAATCATTTGTCCCCAAATATGCTAGGAAGTCTGGGGATCCCCCACAATCCAACGCCAATGAGTATAGATTGAATTTGGCCTTGTGTACGGATAGATCTGCCATACATTTAGCCTTGACAGGTCTGCTATTATTCTCCCCCTCCCATTGAATACCCCTGATCATAGTAATATCACCTTCACTTCACCCCCCCCTCTTTATTAGCCCTCTTTAGTCCTTCCAGACGCCTCCTTCTCACATCAAACTCTTGCTTGCTCCTACCTCTCCCATCAACCTGAGGGTCTTTAGTAGCCCGTTTAATACTATCCAGGCTCCTCCTTCTGTCATCAACCCCCTGCTTGTTCTTTCCCTGCCCATCATCTGGGGGGGCCACCCTCATTTTCGGGCCCTACTATACTCCGTTTACCTGCAACTGCCAGTTTACTCCTCGCAGAGTTTGCCCCCCCCCCGATCCATCCCCGTCTCCCTTTTTGATCTAAACCATTCCCGTCTCCCTTTTTGATCTAAAAACACTCCAATCCCGTACCCGAATAACCTCCCACTGCTTCCCCATCCTCCTTTGGACCTGCACTTCCCACCCCATCTGCGATATTCCTCCCTACCCTAATCTCCACCTCACCTGGCGATACTTGTCTGGAATCTGACCTAACTAGGGAACTCCCTACCGCCCCCTTCCCATTGATTAAATTCCCCAACCTGGTCACCGGCTTATCTCCAATCCTACCTCCTTCCACCCTATCCTCTCTCAGTGTCGCCCCCCCAATCTATCACATTACTCTCCAACACAGGCTCATGTCCCTCCCTCCTCTGTCCTTTCCTTTGGTTCAAGCTCCCTCCTCTGTCACCTTCTCCCCTCTGCCTACTGACCAAACTCTCCCTATCTACTTGCTTCCCCCTCCCACCATCTTCCTCCACTTCATCACCCGGGTATAGTATGGTGAAACTGTTTGTAAACTTGATGCTCTCCCCCATTTTGCTCACTCCTAACTCGCCCTCCCTCATCCTCTCCCACTGAGCAGTCCCCTCCCTACAGCATGCTTCCTGTATGTTGTTTACTCCCGCCCCTACACCCCCAGAGTAGCCATATGATCTACCCAACCTGTGATACAAACCCTTTTTTCCATGTCCACTGGTCACCCTAGGTCTGCCAAAATGACGTTGTCCCCCCACTCCTCCAGGGAAGCCATTTGATCCCCCCCCCAATCTCTGAGATAAATTCATTCTGCGTTGTCCACTAGCCCCCTGATATATGCCAATCAGACGTTGACCACGTCTACTCACACTTGATCCATACCCCACCTTATCTCACCATCCCTCACCCCTCCGTCCTTCCAGCTGCCTTCTGATCCCTCTGATCTCTTCCCTAAAATCCTCCAGTTTAAAACATACTGGGCACCCACCGAACCTCCATGCCCAGTTCAATATTATGGCTGCCCCACATCCCGTACACCCAATCACCCTTCCAAAAATGCCCAATCTAATTTCCCCCACCCCCCTTCATTTTGGGTGCGAACAATATGAACCCCACACACAATACCCAGCCACACAATATGTTAAACCAATGCCCTTCTCCCTCTGTCCTGCAACAAGTTAACAAGTACCCAGCAACACGATTTGTTAATCTAATGCCCTACCCCCTCAATCCTGCAACCAATCCAAGCTACTTATTGCTCAGTCCCGGTCAATCACACCATACTCTCCCCCAAGGATCCACCACACAGACCATTTAAAAGAGGCCGGGGCCAGGGTGGGTGGTGTGGCGCACAATTACAGCTCCTTTCTGAGTGAGGTGACTGGGTCAGACTTCTGCAGTCCAGGCGCAGTTTAAATTTGGCACCCTCTCTCCCGATTGGTCCACCAACTCAGAAGCTCCCTCGAACCCTGGCCCACTGCCAACTGCAGCCGCCGGAAATACTCCCTGATGCCCTCCTCTCGCAGCTCCTCTAACCCTGGCCCACTGCTGACTGCTGCCGCCGAGTCCTCCCTGATGTCCTCTTCTCGCAGCAGCTCTAACCCTGGCCCACTACTGACTGCAGCCATCGGGAATCCTTCCTGATGCCCTCCTCTCTCGGCTCCTCTAACCCTGGCCGCTGCCGACTGCAGCCGCCAGGAATCCTCCCTGATGCCTTTCTCTCGCAGCTCCTCTAACCCTGTCCCACTGCCGACGTCTACAGCAATTGGCTTGTTCGGAAGTTTTTGTAACTTTCAAGCAACCCAAACGGGTCCATCAGATAGTGTGCCAAATTTGTTGTTTGGAGGAGTTTAGTTAGTTCTATTCTATTCTGTTTAATAAAATGGGTCTTATAGAAATGCGCTGAATCTCAGAGCCACCACGTCACGCTGACCATGGCAGTAGCAGTAATGGTACCCGAGTTTGGGAACTTGTTCCATGGCGGCGCCAGCCTCAGTCATGAGTGTGTGACATCTCTCAACCTAGTATTCTGACAATGTATGGCCAGGGTACTTCTAGTGTCATTATGGGCTATAGATCTTAAGTGCTCCCTCACCTGTATCTTCAAGGGCCTAGTGGTTTTACCCACATGAAAGGCCCCACATTGGCAGGTAGCCATATATGCCACATACTCAGAAACACAATTAATGAAATCCCTTATTTCAAAATTCCTGCTACTGTTACAGCTAGTGAAGGTATGACACTTAATCAGGGAAGTACAGCATTTGCAATTACCACATACAGCTTTTGCTACAAACATCAACGTGCAGAGCATGCTGACTGTGCTGGTCACCCTCAAACACCCCCTCCCCAATCCTGAGGACATCTCATCCACTACTGACTGACAGGAATGGCTGTTAAAGCAGCAGTACTATGGAAGAAAAAAGTTGCGCTTTTTGACAGTTTATTCTCTGTGGCCAGCTAATCGTATACCTGGTACTCTTTCTCGCTGGCCTTGTACTATCGCTGAGTAATTTGCTCAGTTATTCTCTGCTTTTGTTTACATTTCTGCCACTAAGCATGTTGCACTGGAACCCCCTCTGCTGCCAACTGCCATGTGTATGACTTGCAGGGATATCGGGAATAGTCAGCAGAGGGTCCCACTAGTGTTGTCAAAAGACCTGATGTGACCTGTAGAAAAAGCGCAGCTGAAAATGTCAGCCACCATATTTGTTGTAGCGCTACAACAATTCAAATAAATTGCAAATATCTGAAGAACTAAAGATGACCGAAAAAAAACATTTGCAGGTATGGAAACTGGAACTTTGGCCGCATGCTTATAGCCGGAAAACAGAATTTTGATAGCTCACTTCCTGATTTCATAGTACTGCTGTTTTAAAATGCTGGAAAAACAAAAGGAGCGATGCATGGAGACCCATGTACAAGCATGCTTCTGAGGGCAACAGAGTGAATGGAGCGGCAGCGTTTAGGGAGATTTTGGAAAATCACGGTGTGTGTAAAAGCGCCTAAAGACTAGTCATTAGGAACCAGTAGCAACGTGCTTGATTAATTTCTAAAGCCCTTTTAAGTCCTTTGAAGCACATGGTAGGGCATGCAGACGGGTATTAAAATCAGCCCATTTCAGGGCTTGGGTGCTAGTAGTTAAGTCTTCAAGAATCCAGTCAAGCAAAATAATCTGTTTAAAAAGCCCTATTTGGTGCTGGCTTGGAGTTAAGGCACTTAAAGTCTGCAGGCAATTTAAATGTTATTTTAGTAGCCCTTTCATGGGCTATGTCACTGCGGGCTAATTAAGATAAAGACTTTAGGTAGCAGATATATTTCACGTAAAAGCCCTTTTAAGGGCTGGGACTTAAAGTTAAGTCCTTTTCAACGCCTTGTGGTGGGTAAATGAAAGCTGTACATGCCATTTCTAGAGCTGGTGGCTGGACTTGGCATTTATTAGGCTTGCGGTATTAAGCCATAGTTGGTTTAAGATGAAAGGGTTTTGGCCAGAGACCAGCTAGCCGCCCTACTTTGTTGAAACTAAAACAGTCGCAGACAATTCAGTTTTCGTAAACTATGTTTATTAACAAAGACATACAGATGCAGACTAACACTGAGTACATCAATGACAAAATAGGAGTGTTTATAGAAAAGAACATAGGATAGTATGTAAATTAGTTTATGGACATGTATTTTTGAAACTTAAATGCCACAGTGGTCAGGTAAAGAGTTTTTTGTTAATGAATTTCATGCCCTGTTGACCGCTGTCATTGCATGCATGCACCCCCTCCTTGAGACAGCAGCTGACACACTCTGGTCACCTCAACTGCTGTCTCTTGCAACTACAGTCACTTGTGTTATACTAGTAACTGCCACTTTGTACTAACGTAAATAACAATACAAGTAATCATGTAAGACAAGTGACTGCTTGTGTGAGATGGCGGCCAGCAGTGGAAGTGACTGTAGGGTAAATGTCTCGGGGCTAGAAATAATGGCCATACCACTACATTTCCTCTGGAAATGTGAGCCTGGCAATTTACATTTCCAGGGGCACTTTCACATTTCCACACTAAAGTGTTTTACGTCCTGCTATTGAGCCAACCCCACAACACAGTACGTCTGAAAAATGATGCCTGCTTTACAATTTATAAATAAAATGGGTTTACGCGCTACTTTTATGTGTTCCTACTTCTTTATTCATATTTATTCTTTATTTTTCCTTTCCCACTATTTATTTATTAAATTTTGTTAACTGGGTAAGCCCACTGGGCCCCGAAGGTCCCTTTTTTCAGGGGCGACCCGTAGCTGGTTACAGATAATTTTGCACATACAGGTAGGTAATACGGTGTAGGACATATCGTACAGGATTACAAAGACAGTATACAGTTTTAGTGGAAGAGGGCAGGAGGTACATTAATGAATACAACAGAACAGTGTAGTACATGTAATACAGTGTTATAAGGACAGCGTACAGTTTCTGTGGAAGAGGGCAGTAGATACATTACAATACAGAGTACAGCAGTGACGGCAGAGTGATGGCAGATAGATGTGGGGTGGTAAGTGCTTTAAATGCACACAAGACGTTCCATGTAGGATAGGGTACCAGTTTATGCAGTCATTAGTCGTTACCCTTATGGGGAGCAATTTTGTACTAACACAGTTGACACAAGGTGTGATACGCTATTGTACATTTATTCCTTGTCTTGTTTATTTAACTCATTCTTCATCACATAATGGCTTCTATTCTTTCTTACTTTTCATTGATTTCTTTCATTTACCCATTTTATTTCTCTCTGCGTTTCATTTATTTTTATTTTTTTTGTGTATTTTTTTCCTGGTCATTGCCAGGAGCCTGCGGTCTGCCTCATAGATTTCTCACTTCTTATTTTGGTCCTTCACGCTTCTGTCCATGAAATACCTGCTTGAAAATTTGTTTTCCTCAGTGACCTTCTTTTCAGCCCATATATATTCTACCTGCGCTGTATCACAGTGACCCATGGCTCTCTCCTTCCGCTTCAGCACATGACGTGCACTAACTCATTCACTCATCAGCTGAGCACATATCCCCCTGCTTCAGTACATGACGCTGTCATGCGCTATCCCTAGCTAGGTGATCCTCTTCCTCACCTTCCAGCACATGACACACTGACCACCAACTTGCAGCTACTTCCACCCACTTCCAATGCTGGACATGCTTTCTATGCAGAGTTTGTTTTTTTTTGTTAAGAACTGCACTCTACATGCCTCAGGTATGGTGTGTGTGGCAAGAAAGAGAGAGCTCCTACTACGGCCAAGCTTATCTCTCAGCAACTGCATTTCCAGATGGAAATGCTGGCCATGAAAATACATTTCCAGGGCTAAAACTGCTTTTCTACGGAAATCAGCAGGGGTCCTGGATCAGGGTTGGGGGTATTGACTGTTTCTTTCAAGATGTAGTGGGAAAATGTTGGTCCCTCAGGATGAACTACTGACTTCCAGTATTCGTATTGCCTTCGGCTTCAGGCAGTATAACAACTGTGAGTCAGTAGTTCACCCATTGTGGTCGATATTTTCCCACTGTATCCGTCAACTACGGTCAATAATTATGTTTTACTTATAGTGAGAGCATTAACTTTTAGTGAAAAATGGAGGGGGTTCGTTTATTTTCTTGTTAGAACTTCTTTAGGCCAGGAGTAAGTATGCTGTACCAAGGCTCGAGGTGGAGATTGTATTGCGCCTCTGCAGCAATAAATGGGTCTGGTAATGACTTAAGAAATTCTGCAGCAGATTTTACATCCAGATTTTTATGTTTGCTTGCAGAGCGTGCAAATGTATTGGTATCGGTCTGAACTGTGAGAGGGGTTTGGTGGTGTGCCCCTTCTCCACGTATTATGGCTGCAGCATTACTGAATCTCCTCCCTAATTCCACCCACTGTCTGCCTTTCTCCTACGCTTCTTTTTGAAGTCCTTGCCCAGTCACAATGCTGGAATATGCAAGGTAGAGGGTTTTCCTGTGTAGCTCCTAATTCCTGCTTGAAACCGTACCCGTGCTTTTCGTTCCACATATGTGCTATGTTTACTTCTTTCGCATGTGCTGTTGTTTAATACTTTGTTTCTCAGACTGGCAGAGATGTTCCACAACAGATATTGTTTACATACCCATGATGCAGTGCTTGCAACTCGTAGAATTGATTTCACATACAGTGATAAAAAGCAAATCAAACAGATGTTCTAACATGTTTCTATGCTCATTGATTTTTTTTTTAGATAAAGAGCTGCTTTACTCTGCTTACTTGTATGTTGATCATCACAGCATAAATACACAAGGCTGGGCATGTATCCTCCTGCTTGAAAATGTGTGTGTGAAATGGTATTCTTGTGAGAGATGTTTCAGGGGGTGTATTCTTCTTCACCTATCACAGCATTAGAATGTAGATTTTCCTTCCCAACTTTGTCTGTTCTCTGCTTTTCCCCATCATTTGACTTTGTAGTCTTTGCGAAATCAGTTATGAGTAAACCTAATTATGACAATTTTACTATTATAACACGTTATTAATTTGTTTGGGGCTGTCCCCAAACTTTAGGAATAGAAGATCAAACTGAGTTTCGCTTTCCTGCTGAAATGAGCCCTGTGATTATTATTAGAAAGAGCATGGTCCACGGTTCTCCACCCATACAATTTGGCTGCTGAACTTGGAAGTGAACTTCCCAAATTGGAAACCTAGTCTTGTTTTTTTTTTTTGGGGGGGGATGAAAAGTCTAAAATCTTTAAATTGTTTGTTGTTGAATGTATAAAAAAAAAGTAGTCTGTCAGATGCTTTTTTTTTTTTTTTAATAGGTACCTCCCTAATAACACATGCAATCCTTGATCCCCAAAACTTGCTTTGTACAGAGTTTGTGTTGATTCAGTAAAGACAACTTGCTCAGAGGCAAGGTTATTTTGATCCACCCGTTGTCCTGAGGCCTTGTCTCATTGTTTCACAGGAGACGGACATCTGTGTTCATGAACTCTAGGATAAGTAAGCTGTTTGCTTTCAGGAGTGTGTGCCTACTAAGCAAATAACGCTGGGGGGGAGATACCACAGTGCTCTCCCATTTTTAGAAGGCACACTGTTGTAAAATAAACTTTGAAGATGGGAGGAAAAAAATCCCAAGCCATTGAGATTGTTGCACTCTGAAGAGCCATGTTTCTTCTGTGCCCTTGAAAAGCAGATGACCCCAATATTAATGAAATTTGCAGCTATTTCAAAAATCCACTGAGTCCTTGCCATGCTTTTCTGCCCTTTAATACTACCATACTGTTTTATTTTGTGATTTTTACACTTTTTTGTCAACTCTTTGGTCAAGCAGGTACAACTCTGTACATGATGTACTGTGTTGCTGCTGTGTATGTTCTAGTCAGTGTGACAGAAAGCAGGTGGCATTGTTTGCATGGGTCACACTGCGTTAGAGAGCACCTTGTACTGCTGTGCTTTGGATTCACGGGGGGTGCTTAATAGTATAAGGGGGGATTGGAACTAGGAGGCAGCCGGCAGTAGTAGTGCTGCAGGGTGCCTTTTTACTAGATGGAAGCTCGATGTCTGTAGAGAAGTCCCTGCTCCTTGTGACATCAAAGAAGGCTGTTGTGAGATCAAAGGTCCCACCCTGTTTAACACTGAGAAGCCCTGCAGCCTACCCCGTCCCAGGGCTGCTGACTGTGAATGTTGGCCCAGCATCACTTCTTACCTGCATCATGGGCAGCTACAGCCTGGCGTGATATTTCTGCATTGTCGGGAGCAGCTAGATTTTAATAGTTGTGCCTGTTTTGAAGCCCTCTTTTAAGATGGAAAAGTTGTCCATTTTGTTAATGAGCTTGTGTATGTTTTTTAAAAATGCTTGCCATAGTGGTAGGCATAATTTTTATCCAAGTGGATGAAGACCTTGGTTTTAATACGTTACCCATTCATGTGGTAGTTATGAACAAGGTATCCCTTACCCTCCAAAAAGTTCAGTAGTCTACCCATGCAAATTGTTGTTAAGCTGCTGTTTCTTTTTCACCTTGACTTTTTTTCTGCTCCAGTTCCTCTCTGGTGGCCCCATCTGCCTGGGACCCCCAGCCCCATAATCCATTGATCCCAGGACTTAACCATCCCATTATATGACTGCCATGGGTGAGTGGGTACCCGTAGGTGGTGTGGAACCTGCAGAGTTACCGGTATCCCGCTGCTGGAGGTGCTTTTTCACCTTGTTGCTCCTCATGTCGGGGTTGACACACATGCTATGGAGGGCAAGTACAGTGTGAAGATGCTACATGCCTCAACGCCTGCACCTGGCCTTCAAACTAGCCAGCTGCTACTCCACTTAGCCTCTGCTAGGTGGCAGCTAAGCAGCTGTATGCACTGTCCCCTCTCCTCGAAGGAGGAGAGCTGTCGTTGGACGTTCAAGCTGGCTTCACCTAAGTGACCCTGGTCTTTTTGCCGTACCTGGGTCACTGGTGTGGCTGATGGTGAGGTTTCTATCACCTCCGCCTTTCATGCCACAGGGTCAGCTTAAACTACTGCTTCATGTTTTATTTTTAAGTATTTAAAATGTCATATGTAAAGGTTTCCATATTGGCCAACTCTTGTTACTTATCACTAATGAAGTGAATTCAGATCTGTTATGGAATGTACACATTCAGAAAATTGTATATTCTTATTTGTGTAATCCCTCTGAGCACTTTTTTTTGAGTCCCTGTCAGGAAGTGTAGGGAGCAGCGTACCATGGGCCTGATTCTCAAATGGTCGGGGATGGCACGCATTGCTTGTGCCAACCCGGAATGGAAAGGGCCAACTTGCGCCACATGGGTGGCTGCCTGCACCAGCTGGGCTTACGCCGTCTTGTGGCAGATGCATGGCTGAACCCTTGTGGACAGGGGCTTGCTTTGTGGTGGTGCTGCAGTATCCACATATTTGGGATTCCCAGAGCACTCCAATGGGTGCAGGGCTCGCCAGGGTTTAGACTAGGCCAGAGCTGGTCTAACAACCCGTGCACACACCTGGAGGTGTACAGTGTGCAGCTCACAACTGACATGAAGCACACCAAGGAAAATTATAACACAAGATTTATGCTGATGTCTAGCTGTTATTACACAGGAGGCAGAAGGGAGTCAGTTCAATCACAGTATCCATTCATACCATCATACACAATCATATGCTGTACCTCGATTTACAAGCTACTGCGATGTAACTGCTGAAAGACATAACTGATCCACAGTAAAGAAGAGTAGAGAAGCAAATGGGATACGAACTATAAGTAATCGTACCATACGTGGCCTGGGATACGAGCTATAAATAACTGTACCGTACGTGGTCTGGCATTGAGGTGGTCTGATAAAGCAGACAGCAATGTCACCAAGCCAACGAGTGTAGCTGGAAGCCAGTCATCATGGATACTGGAACATACTTTCCTTTGTGCAGAAAACAACCTGACATACCCTAACATAGTTTGGAGGCTGTCTCCATTTGTTAGCAACAGGCTGAGGACAGCATGCCCCCTTGTTGGTTCCTTTACTAGCTGTTTCAGGCCTGATAAGCGCAGTGCTTCCAGAAAGTCTTTGCTTCTGGCTGAGCTTGCTGTATTGGTATCATAATTTACGTCAGGTAAATTGAAGTCCCCCACCACTGTTATGTCCCCCTTTTTCACTCATTTTGAGTATGTTCTCCAATATTTCCTTCCAGCCCTGTCACTGGAGATCGAAAAACACCCCTACCTGAGTTAAAGCTCCATTTCTGGCCTCCGTTGTGACCCAAAGTGACTCAGTTTCTGTATTGTCACTTTGCGTTGTGGTTGCTTTTATATCCTCCTTTATGAACATAGTCACCCTCCCTTTTTCGCCCAGTTCTGTCCTTCCGAAAGAGACAGTATCCTGGGATAGTCGTTTCTCAGTCATGGTTATTGTTTAACTGTGTTTCGGTGATGGCGACGCAGTCAAGATCAGCTTCAGCGAGTTATAGCAGAGAAGTCAGCAGTTTTGTTAGACTCCTTGTGTTAAAGAACATGGTTTTCCAAACTTGCCCCCCTCTCTTTTTGGTGCCATTTTTGAGTGATTTGTTGAGGTACTATATTTGAGTATGCGGCATTGACTAGGTCTGCTTTTTGTATTCGTGCCCCTGGTTTGGTGAAGTTTTGGGGGGAGAGGTAGCAGATCCTTTTATCACTGCTGTCCCCTCCCCATGATCTAGTTTAAACTATCTGCTACATCCAGTTTCTGCCCTAGAACCCGCACACCTTCCCTAGTGAGGTGCAGTCCATCGTATTTGATGAGACCTCTGTCCCAGAAGTCATGCCAGTCAGCAATGTAGAGGTGCCCCCTTTCTTGGCACCAGCTTCACAGTCACGCGTTTTGTTGCTCTATTTGATCCTTGTGTATCCTTTGCTTACTGCCTCCTTTCTGCCATACTGGGAGGATCTCTGAGAAGGCAATGATTGAAGAGTGTGAGGTTACTGTCTCCCCCAAGTGAGATATGTGCTGTTTGGCTTCCTCGAATGACTGACTGGTTTGCCAGATCGTTTTGTTCCCATGTGGACGAAAACGCTAGCTCATTCACCCTCCCTTTTTACTGTTCTGTGGATGTGTTTGGTGTCTCTCTTCGCCAAGGTTCCAGGTAGACATCTCATTACTACCTTTGCCTTGGGACCTTGATTTATATGTGATACCATGCCTCTGATCGTGGACTTGCCTATAATCAAGATTTTCTTAATTCCATTTTTGTTTGTCTATTGTATTTCCTGCCTTACAAGTTCTTGGACTGTGACCACACTGGTGATCAGGGCATGAAATTCGTGAAAAAAGTACATGCCCACTTGGGCATGTAAGAAGAAAATGTACATGCCCAACAAACTATTTACATGCCGTCCCTTCGTTTACATAATTTTAGACGTCATCTTCACTGGACCAAGCACTTTCATTTTCATCACCACCACCACTAGGGCTTGCAGAAGCAGCATGCAGTGACAGTGTTCTGGAGCCGTAAGCTTTGGTAGTGGGCCTTCTTTTGCCATTTTTCCACCACAGTGATATGGCACCTTCAGGGTTATAGCCACTAAGCTGGGGTCCATTCAGACATATAGACATTAGGTCGTGTAGGGTGTCTGGGCGTAATCCAATCCTCCAGTCATTTTTTATTCTTCCCATAAGAGAGAAGCCTCGTTCTGCAGCAGCAGTGTGAACAGGAATCAGGAGAATGATTCTGACAATGGCCAGCACATTTCAAATTGTTGATCCTGCACATCCGCAAGAATCACTTTCTGCCACAATTTCAGAGACTTACAACTTTCAACAGACAGCAAGTGGAGTACGTGCGTTTTTAAGTATAGCCACTCCAGCAGTACCAAAGTAACATCAACTCCACGAGACTCTAGGACCACTTTATAGTGATCAACAATTGTTTGAATTGCTTGATCTCCATATGTTTCAAGTGCCTCTGTGGATGTTGACCAGGACTGAAAATTTAAAGCTTTTGCAGCTAGTAGCACTTTATTGGTCGTGAAGGACTGAAAGCGAGATTCAATGTGCTGTGATGTTTTCTGAAGAATTTTTTTGATCTCTGAAATTGTGGCTTCTACAGTGTCTGAAGGAGAACCTGATCTGTGCCTGCTAGTTTCATTAGTTAAGTCAACACTGTTGTACTGAGTTAAGTTCTCATTTACAGATGTAAGTGTTATGCGGTGAAGAGTTTCTTGATTCGAGAGACCATTTAGTTTCTGAATTGTGCTTTCTACTCTGCTGTGAACTTTTTCAACAGTGGCATCTTGCTGAAAGCACAGACTAAGAGCAGATAAGTAACCAAAAAACACTTTCAGAAAGTTCATGTATATAACACATTTTAAAGTCTTAAGCACTTTAAGTATTCCTAGTGCTTTTTGGCCATGATCCTGCTTGTTTGTCAGTGACACATGTTCGAGGTGAGGCACTAATGCAGCCCAGTTCCTTTCAAGGGCAGAAATGGCCCGTTCTCTGTGTGCAAGCCACCTAGTGCCACCAGTGTTAACTGGTTTGACCACATTAATATTTAAAAGGGATCCCGTTTCCTGTAGGCCTTTCCAACTTTTTGGTGACCTGTGGTAAAACGAGTAAATGTTCAGCAGAAGTTGTTCTAATGACTTGTAAAAGGGACAGTCTCTGAACGAATCCTTTACAGCAAGCTCTAAACTATGTGCACAGCAGTGTATGTCAATGAGGTGTAGGCACTGGAAATCTTGCTTTTATTCGACTAAGGACACCTGAAGTGCTCTCAACATTACAGCAGCACCATCAGATGCCGCACTTATCAGCTTATGTTTCCAACCACCATCCTTTAAACCACCTTCACCCTCTAAAGTATTAATCACAGTATTTAAAATGCTTTCTGAATTAGGGACATTGACTGGTTTCAGTGCAAGAAATCTTGTTACAGGTAGGCCATTTTCAAAAACACGTACATAAATGCCCTCCTCTTCCTCAGTCACACTTTTATCTGTGCAGGAATCAACAAGAAAAGAAAAGAAGTCATTGTCTTGTAGTAAGACTAGCAGTAGTGCTTTGAATATCTTGGGCAATATAGTGAATGAAGACTCGGCATTGCTTGTCACTCCTGTAACTGTGACCCATAGCATCATCCCCATGATTTCTTCTTTGTAAATCTATTAACCCAGGAAAATCCCTGAAAGACCTTTCAGTCTTAGCAACGTAATATGCAGTACAGAACAATTTGCAAATTTGATCCATTTCTTTTTGTTCCATTAATTGTATGGATTTCTCTATTGGTCTTTCTCCAACTTTTGTTGTATTTGCAATGTATGCCCTCTCAGCATTTTTGTGTGCTACGGACACTTCATGTGCTGAGATAATGTGTACTCTAAAAGTATTGCATCCAGTTCTGAAATTATTTTTGCTTTGGCTTTTATCATAATTCTGACACCATGTACACAACATGGCACATTTATCTGTGTCATGTAAGCCACTGCCTGCCCTTTTTCCACGATTCCTGAAATTTTCTAACTTTCGGGGCCTTAGCTAGGCTTTCAGTACAAGCAGTAGCACTTGAGAAATCTTCAGTGGTCATCACAACAGTTTCACTGTCTGGGCAAGGAGGTGGTGTGGTTATTATAGCTGTAGTAGTAGTGGTGGTGGTGGTGCTAGTACTAGTGCTTGGTGTTGGGGAATCTGAGTCTGCTCCCACAGTCTCTTCAAGACGCTTTCTCTTAAATCCAGATTTAAAAAGACTCATGGTGTCTGCCTGAACTTGTGAATACTGACTTTGAGAATTTTTGTGTTACTCAGTATTAATAAATGCAACAAGGAAAAGTGTCTTTTTTTTTTTTTTTAATAATAAACTTAACAAGAAAACCTGTCTCGTCTGATTATTTTTTATAAAGATTTTAGATAGTCCACATTCTAGACAGCGTAGCTTGTAAAAAGCTTAATAGTCAGATTATTTTTTATAAAAGTATTCCAGTTTTAGATAGTCCACACATACAAAAGATTGTCAATTTTTTTATAACAGTATTCAGAGTTTAGATAAGTCCACACAACATAGCTTGTAAAAAGCTTAACACTCAGATTATTTTTTAACACTACTCAGATTTTAGATGGTGAACAGCATAGCTTGTAAAAAGCTTATACTGTAGTCAGATTTTTTTTTATAAAGTATTCCGATTTTAGAGTAGCTTGTAAAAAAACATTATAGATTTTTTTTTTTGCAGATCCTTCTTAAATTTTAGTGAAGCAAGCAACACTCCACAATCCACAGAGTAGATTGGTAGGTCAAAAAGTTACAAGTTGTAGTAGCTCATAGAACTGGCTTTTTAACTAGCTTTGAGCTACCTGGGCTAGCAGTAGCTCTTTAATTACTTTTTCTGTGATTTAGTTCACACAGCAAGTATAGCAAGCTGTAGCAAGCACCCTTCACAGGAATAAAAAAAAAAAAAAGACCTGTTTAAAATTGACTTCAGGCACCTCAGCTACAAGTAGTTTAACTGTTATAAGATCAGAGAGAGAGAGAGAGCTGTGGCTTGATAGCTTTAGCTTACTTAGCAAGAATTAGTTAAAACAGCTGAACAGCTCTAGCCTCTTAGTACAGGTTTTTCAAAACTCTCCACCCCAGACAGTAACTTGACTGAGTCTGTAGACGGTGAATATAATGATGAGACTACTAAACTTTTTTAGTCTTATCTTACTGCTTCAGGGTCAGCCTTCAAACTAGGAGAAAGGCAGTAAAGGCACCCTCACAGACAGTAGCCCTTTCTCAACTTTTTAATGACTTGAACTTCCCAAAATAGAATGCTAATTTCCTCAGCGCAAGTTATAAATAGCTTTTTGATTTGATGGCCAGATAGCTTCAGTTAGGTAAGGTTTGGTTAGGCATAGGTGGGCAAACAATGTGAGAGGGCAGCAAGGAGGGCTGGGGGGATACTGGGATGCATAGGGAGAGGCATCACCAGTAGAAAACAGGAAGTTGTTATCCCTCTGTACAGACAGTTGGTGAGACCCCATCTGGAGTACTGCGTGCAGTTCTGGAGACCCAATCTCCGCAAGGACATAGACAGACAGGATGGAGGCTGTCCAGAGGAGGGCAACTAAAATGGTGCAGGGTCTGCACCGGAAGACATATGAAGAGAGACTTAAGGAGCTGAATATGTATAGCCCGAGAAAGGAGGAGAGGGGGACATGATAGAAACTTTCAAGTATCTCAAGGAATCAACAAATTCCAAGAGGGTAGCATCTTTCTAAAAAGAGGTGTGCAAAACAAGGGGCACAATTTGAAGATAGAAGGGGCTGCTCAGAGGTAATTTAAGGAAGTATTTTTTCACAGAGAGGGTTGTAGATGCATGGAACAGCCTTCCGGAGGAGGTTGTGGAGTCAAAAACAGTGGTGGAATTCAAGCATGCATGGGACAGTCATAAGGCAATTCTGGGGGGTAGGAAGAAGTAGGCTGCTGGTTAACTAGGATCTGCAGCTTATGCAATAGGTAGGGAAATGGGCAGACTGGGTGGGCCAAGCGGTCCTTATCTGCCGTCAAAATCTATGTTTCTATAATAATAACAAAACCTTTTACTGTATTGAGGAAGGCAGGCACTCAGATTAATATATATTGATAAATTCAGACTGTTGCAGCCTGCAAAGTCTGTAATTAATGGTCCCCGACTGACTTCTGTATGCTGTAGTCAGCACTTTCTGCCTCTCTTGCTGTAATTTCAGCAAAATATTATGTTATACAACAAGCTAAGGTAGCAGTAGCTACTAGCAAGCTATAATATGTCTATCTTATGCAATTAGACTGGTAAATTCAGCTTGCTTCACTGTCTCACTGAGATACCCCGGCCCTCTCTCCACATGTCACCACTGATTTTTGAGATCCTGATTTCGGTGCCCCCCCCCCCACACTTTCAAATGCCAAACTTAATGCTGTCCTCCGTGTTGTTTCAAATTTCTGCCTCTCTGGAGAGAGACCTTAACAGTTTCACACTTGCTCGCTCCCTTCCCCTGATTAAGTCCCGCAAGTACTCTCAGGTTCAAAAAAAAAAAGTAAACACAGCTCTTAAAAGAGCTTTTGGTTCTTTTAGTTTAATTTAGACTGATCGTTGATCCCGATTGCAATGGGGCAGGAAGGCAGCAACTACCACACGACGAGTCACTGTCTGCAGACTAAGTGCTTAACAGTCTCAAAAACTCGCTCACTCCCCTCCCCCAATTAAGTCCCGCACAGTGCACTCAGGTTCAATTAAAAAAAAAAAAAAAAAAAGTAAACGCAGCTCTTAAAAGAGCTTTTGGTTCATTTAGTTTAATTTAGACTGATCGTCGATCCCGATTAACTCCCGTCTCCCGCACAGTGCTCTTTCAGGTTAAAAAAAATTTTTTAATTAACACAAGCAGGCTGGGCAGCTCTTAAAAGAGCTTTTGGTTCTTTTAGTTTTTTTTTTTGTTTTTTTTTTCCAACAAGAAAGTGGAACTGGAACTACTCTAGCAGGCAGCAACAGCGCTACCACATGACAAGTTGACCTGTCTCGACACTACCAAGAGACAGAGTGGCATTGGCGCGCTTTGCGATCCTCTTCCTTGGAGACTCTCAGCATGTCAGCTGATGCCATGAAGAGCACACAAGTGATTGGCTTTTCTTGGCATTAGCGGTTTAGCGCTGTTGCGCCTGCGCTTCTCCAGTCTGCTTCTCCATCCCGATGGCTCCCAACCCAGACAGTGAACCCTGGGGGGGAAAAAAAAAAAAGTGAAGTGAGGCAAAAAAATGAAAAAAAAAAAAAAGAGCTCTGCACAATTACCTTGGGTGCCTAAGTGGGCATGTACTACACAACAGTAGGTGTCCTGAGGCAATAGTACATGCCCTTGGGCACCTAAGGTATAGGAATTTCGCACCCCGCTGGCGATGTTTAGTGGTATTCCCTTTTTGTCCCTCTTTTATGAGAGGGGAGTATCTATTTGCTCTTTAGATTTCCTCCTGATATGGTGTAAGGTGTTGGGACCTTCTTGGCTTTTTATTGCCCCCCTTTACTATCTGCCATTCTGCTAGCCCAGGGGAGGTATGATGGCGTGGTTTACTCCCCTGGTGGGGATGGTGTGGTGCAAAGGGGTGCACAGGCTTATGGTTTACAGTCTGGTTTTGGACAGATTTATTTGCTCCCATGCATCTCTCAGTTGTGCTTTTAGATCTCCTATGATCCAGCATGTGGGGCAGTGCCCTATTGCCTGTATGCGTGCCCTCTGGTAGGATGCACTGCACTACTGGCAGGTAACTGTGTCCATGGTACTGATGCAGGCGAAGAGAGAAAGTATGCAGAGCAGAGGAAAAGAAAAAGGTGTGTGTGTGTATAATATATATTTTTGTGTTAGGTTGTAACGCCTCCCTTCCTCTGTGATGGCAGGAAGGTGGAGCAGGGTCTGTGGCTATAAAGGACGAGTAGTGGGGGTGGGATTAGGGGCAGGAGGGAGGGTAGATTCTTTGGTCCTGTACGGATGAAAAAAATCAGACTGTTTAAATTATATGTTTATTGTTTTGACATGCACAAGCAGCAAAAATGGGGGCATAGGACAGTAAATAAAAAAAAAAAAAAAAAAAAATTAGTCACTGTGAGGGTGCCACGCCCCTTAAATACACTCATAAGGTATGTTATTGGATGGATCATAATAAGGGGTAATCGAGAATTATATTAAGAATTACAGTTCAAAAAAGTTAGCTGTGAAAATGAGCCCATGCGCTGCACAGCCATTTCCTTATTAAATGGGATTTCTCTGGTAAGCACTACAAATGAAACAGACCTAGGTATTTATATATCAAATGATTTAGGATATAATAAACAAATTAATGAGGCAATTAATAGAACAAACCAAATTGTTTGGTCTTTTAAAAGAAATATTAAATCAAGAGATCCTTGAGTTATGTTACCGTTATTCTGAGCCTATGTTAGACCACATTTGGAATATTCATCCCAACTCTGGAGCCCATATAAAAAGAGGGAAATAGCATCGTTGGAAAAAATCCAGAGGAAATTTACTAAGAATATATATGGATTGTTCAATGTCCCATATGAAAAACGTCTAGAACATTTAAACCTTTATGTCATTATCGCTTAGACGTCTTCGGGGTGATTTAATCTATATGTTTGCCATTTTAAATGATCCATATCTATTTACACAAATGAGATTTGTGTTTAAGAACAATATACATAACACCAGAGGTCATCCATTGTAGATAAGCAAGGCCAAATTCAATCATGTATCTAGGAAGAATTTTTTTACTTGAAGGATTATTAATCCTTGGAACAACCTTCCCTTTGAAATAGTAGCAAAAACAAATTAACATTTAAAAATCATCTTGACAAATTTATCATTAACAAAAACAATTTTGGATATTACAATTAAATTTGGTGCTATTATGGGCCTCACAGCCCCATCGCACCTAACCACCTTAGTATGAACCTTAATAAGGCCTTTAAATAGAAAAAGGTCAAAACGTACAAAGTCCAAGTCCTCGATCCTCCTACCTGAGGAGGAGCTAATAATGGCCATGCTATAACGTAATTGTACACTAAAGTGTAAAAAACAAAACAATTCCAAGCAGCCTTAACGTTCATATACTTTGTATTAGGCACCTTATAACTTTAAGGAATGAGGTAACAAGACCCAATGTAATTTTTTGGTGTAATTGTTAAAACATTTAACATAACAGGTAACCTGGAGCATAACCGCCTCAAAAGTATAAAACTAAATAATAGCGATCAGTCCCTAATTCAGGTCTCCTCATTGGAATCCCTTTCTTCTGCAGCCTCAGGTGCTGACTGCCAAACTCCCAAGATTTTGTGCCCAGATCAGAGCATCGTAGGGGTCATTGAAAAGAAAAACTTTTCCCCCGTGGATGATGCGAAGTCAGGGTGGGAAAGCCATCCCATGGGGGATTTCAGCCTCTCACAGGAGGCCCCAGACCCCGTCGAATTTCTTTTTCTTTTGACAAGTAGCGAAACTTAAATTGGGGTAAATCCGGACCTGTAGATCGTCTTGGAGGAGCACCTTCTTCCGTCGGGCAATAGCTAGCGGCTGACCTCTCTTTCCAGTGCCATGTAGGATCACCACCACCGCTCAAGGGGCATCGGGGTTGTCTGGTCTCCCTCTTGAAGTGACTCGACAGACCTTCTGCATTTTTACCGGCCCACTGAGTTCGTCCTCTCCAAACTGTTGCTGAAACCAGTCCCTTAAAAACAGCAGCAAATGATTGCCTTCACAGCTGTCAGGTTAGCTGCCCAAGACTGATTTTCTAAAGTCTCTAGGCGTGTGCGAAGATGCTGATTTTCTTTAAGAATGTTAGCTACTGCATCCATCGCCGCATCTGATCTCTTTGATGCCTCCGTTTGTTGCCAGCTGTATCACCAAAGTGGACACACAATAGTGTAAGTGTGTGAAACCTGTCCAAGAGCCCAGCCACAGATTTTATTAGTGTAGTTAGTGTGACTCCCAAAGTTTGCAAAGTCTCTTCTGTATCCTCCGTGGCTGCCGCCCTACGACTTGGGGCTGACCTCGTGGTGGGAGTCGACAAGACATTTTTATTGAGGGCTCCATCCTGAGTTTATCTATCCCTCTGAGACTTTCCCATGCTGGGGCTGCAGCTTCTGACACCGTAGAAGTACTTTAGGTCAAGTCAGTACTGGCGAGAAGCAAGTTTTAAGGCACTATTCAGATGATAGTAGGCAGAGCTGAAAATCTAGGCTGCCATCTTGCTCGGGCTTCACAGCGCCCCCCCCCCCAGTTGGACTCTTTAGGTCTTGTTGTGCTTTGCTTTGTCTCTGCCACCCCCTGTACTGCTGCTGGGAGCTAGGAGCATCTACCGGGACGGAATGGAGGAAGAGGAAAGAAAACAAAACAATAATAACAACAGAGCTTCTGTGAGGTTAGCAGAATTGACTGCTCTAGTGCAGCCCTTCTTACGTGCTCAGAAATTCACTTACTGAGTTCTCAGAGCTTCTGTGGGGTTAGTGAAGTACTCATTCTGCTGCAGCCCTTATACCTGCTCGGAACACCCTTTAGAATGGGCAAATATGTTGTAAAACATCTTGGGTAAATATGTTGTAAAAATGTGTGCAAGCAAGACTTGGTACATAAAATAGCAATGTAAGCAGGGAACATTTGGCATTGACAAATGCTTGTTATCTTTAAGTTTGCATGGGACAGTTTATTACCCTTCGCCTGCTGTTTTTAACTGCTCACTTGTCTCGGGTTGCCTTGGTGTTGTGTTATTGGTAGTGTCTGAACAGGTTGCTACTTTCAGATTTTCAGTTTAGCTGTTAAGCTTGCTCCCTGCTCTGCTCCTCTGCCCACTTCTATTCCCCTTCCTACCTTCAACCCCTTCCCCTCCCATTCCATTTCCTTTCCCCCTCCACCCATCCACCCCACTCCTTTCTTCTACCTTCCCCTCCTTCCTCATCTATCCTAGTCTCCTCCTTCCCTCCCCATTCCTCAACCTGGAGTTCTTCTTCTTCCGCACCCTTCACTGTTCCTCTGTTCTTCCCCATCCCCCACCCCAGACAAGGGGATGTAAGTCCTACTCTGTTCTCCACCTCTTTACCTTGCTTCTCTTCCTCGCTAGCGATGTGGAACTCAACCTCGGTCCCTCTCCTTACCCCCCTACTCTATTCCTAGAGACCTTTTGTGTTTTCCACCTTAATGTTAGGAACACCCTCCTTAAACTGGATCTCCTCACTATATGGGTTTCTCAACACTCTCTAGACCTACTCTATATCACAGAATCCTGACTCTCTCCCAGGATTCCTGATTCCAGCATGGCCATCCCTGACTATTACCTCTTCAGGCAGGACAGGGATAAACAAGGGAGGTGGCATTGCCGTATGTGTTCATCAGAGCCACTTCTACACAGTCATTCACGGGGAGGCTGCATCCTCCACCCATGAGTTTCTTCTCACCAAACTTTCGTTTCCCTTCTCTTTACCCATTTTTGTTAGCGTTTTCTGTGCCCCTCTGAGAATTTCCTCCTCCTCTGTATTGGACTTGCTTTCTACCCCCACCTCACACTCCTCTGCTGGTGAGCTCATCCACCTGGAGATCTTCAACATTAATTAGCTGTCCGTGGTCTCCAGACTGACCTCCCACAGGACTGAGTCCCTTAGCTTCTCACAACTCGTCACTGAACCCACCTGTCTCAATCCTCTGTCGTGAAACCTTACCCACGTGGACTGAGTTCTCAACTGACATCCCCACCGCATTGTTGCAGCAGGAATATTGCAGGACACCTTCAGTGACCATTGCATAACATTTTTTGTCAGGAACGTCCAGTTTCCTCCTTCCCCAAGTTCATCTGGTCCAGGTCCTTTCGGTCACTGAAAAAAGAAACTCTACTGAGCGACCTGGCTGCAACTGACTAGTCTCCCATGCTCTCTGACCCAGTCATTGATATTGCCGTATCCCTTTTCCACTCTACTTTTACATCTGTCAGGGACAAGTATGCCCCCATCAGGAAATCCAGGGTTAAATCCTCTCACCACCCTTGGATATCCTGTGATCACATAGACATGTGCAAGTCCCATGATCATGCCTGGGCCAGATATGAATTATCCTGCTCCCTGTCGGACCTTCTCTCTTACAGGGTGCTTAGGAACTGTTGCACGAAAACTATTCATACCGCCAATCTCCAGAATAATCTAAACTCCACTGACAAATTCTGGAAGGCGATTCACTCCCCTTCTGCGCCCCCCCCCCGCCAGTCCTCTTCCACCGGCCCTCATGGTTAATGGCTCACCAGTATCTGACCCTTCCTCTGCTGCTGCTCACTTCAATTAGTTTTTCATCACTTGTACTCTCCTCTCCCCCACCTTCTTGCTGCTTTCCTCTTCCTTAAATGTCCTCCCTCCTCCTTACCTCACTCCCCAGGGGTTTGGTTTTCCACCTGTTACTCCCCAGGAAACCCTGCTTGCCTTTTCTTCACTCGACCCATTCAAATCTATTCCATATGGTTTTCATCCCACATTTCTCCATCTCTCAGCTCCTGCCATCCACCCTCCCTTTTTTTACTCGCCTCCTAAACCTCCCCTTCACCGTTTGCGCAGCACCTCAGTCTTGAAAGATTGCCTTCAGAACCTGTACAAATGAGGATACAATTCCACTATCAGAAAAAGAAGGGAATCAATTGTGAATCAGTGGTGGGGTCTACCTTGGGGTTGTCGACCCTAATGTCCACCTCCTCCCCTTAGTAAGCAAGGTCAGATGTGATCCCTTTCACGCAGGGCCCTGCGAGAAGAAAGCTATGACTGATTCTGTTGGCAACACATGGCGAGCCATACCTCTAACCCCAAGAAACACTCGTTTAATGTTTATACTTTATGCAGTCATCTAGGCGGAGACCGATGCCCTGGAGACAGACCATAGAGACATTTTAGAATTTGGAATGGAGGTTCATACTCTGCATCTGTGCTCCACTATGGCTGTTGCTCAGATTTGTTTCTCCACCTGAAAAGAGCAGTCGCCCCCAATAAACTTTGGTAATGGCTGGTTCTCCAGTCAGGTTTTTATTTTGTAGCTATAGCAAAAAGTGTATTTTAATCAGTTTTTTTCCATTACTCTGTATTTAGATAGGGTTTTCTGTATCTGAATCCCATTTGATTCCCAGATACCGGAGAATATCATACTTGGCTACTGTGAATATATTTTGATTATTTTTGCTAGTAAACCACATTCCCTTTTGCTAAATTTAGTGGTTTACTATTTATATAGCTATGCATTTGACATGGAATGGAGTATTTTCACTGTCCGTTTCTGTGGCTGCCCTTTCACCTTAATCGGTTCCTGTTACAGGAGTTGCGAATTGACCTTTGGCTTAATTTCTTCAGTACAGGAGCCATTTCTTTTGCTATTGGGCTCTTGTACTGCATCATTTTTTAGGAATTGTTTTTATTATTATTTCAAGGTTCTCTCTAATTGGTATGTCAGAGATACTTTGTGGACCATCAAAAACAAACAAACAAAAAAAACGTGCAAGTTGTTTTTCCTCACTTCCACAAGTATCTAAAGTATTTGAAAGGCTTGTGCCTGGACAATTGAAAACATCTGGAATTGAACAGAATACCAATCGGGCTTTAAAACCTTATATAGTACTCAATTAGCATTAATTAAGGTTGAGTGACTTGCAAAACAGTCTGGACAGGAAAATGAGTGGGTGCATTATTTACATATCTATCAAAAGCCTTCGATACAGTAAATCATGCTATTCTCTTAACTAGGTTGAAGGAACTGGATCTGACACAGAATGAACTTGGATGGTTTAAAACATATTTGAAAGGGCGTAGACAATTAGTGGAAATAGGGCCTTTTAAATCTATCCCAGCACTATCAAGACAGGTGTCCCTCAGGGATCCATACTGGGCCCTCCACTGTTCAACATATATGTTAATGAAGTAGTGTTATGTGGAGGGTCACTCTATTGAGTATATACAAACTAAACTACTGCTTGCTTTTGAACAGGTACAGTCTTCTTCAAGAAACTTACATTAAAACTGAATGATAAAAAGACTCAGTTAATACTTTTTAGCAGAAACTCTAAAACTAATAATGTTTCCTTAGAGATACAGACCTTGGATGGAATAAAATATAAAACAAGTTTCAAAATATAAATACTTAGGCCTTTGGCTAGACAATATGTTAAATGGAATGTACATTCTGACACTACAATAAATAACAGTAAAAAATTAGGAATCTTTTTTATAGGTTGAAAAATTGTAGGTCAAATGAATTACAACTGAGAATTATTATCACTATAATTTTTCTGGTCCTGGACTGTGGGGATGTCCTGTATGCTGGGGCACTGGGGACAGAGCTGGACAGACAATGTAATGTATAACAGACTAGCACGCCTCAATGCCCCTCGAAGGGCGCATCATTGTGATTTATACACTGCTTTGAAATGGTTGAGATTGCAGGATAGGAGAAATATACACCTACTGGTTTATGTTTAAAATATGGAAAGGACATTTTCCTAAATACATTCTGGACTTGTTTAAAATAAGAATTGTCAAAGAAGGTCTGAGATCCGCACAAAGTCATGAATGTAGTATCCCTAAATTTTAAGTTTGGGGTAGGGAGGTCCTCTGTTCCTTACAGAAGCACAGTATTATGCAATTCCATACCACTAGGATTATGGGGGATTAATTATGTCCTTAGACTAAACTGTTTAAAAAAAAAAAAAAAAAATTGGTTTATTAAGACGTTTGGATCTCAGCCCTGTTGCTCTGCTGGAGTCCCTTGAATGGAGAAACAGGGCATCTGTGATACTGTGACTCATGATGAAAATTAATTTGACTTATGTTTGTGTTTTGAACTAGTGTTCTGTAACTATTGTAATTTTACACTGTTTTATATTGTAACTGTAGTGTACATCGAGGGACCTCATTGGAAATGAGCTATGCTCAATTGACTTGTTATCCCTATTTGTATTGATGAATAAAAAGTTACACTACTACTATTTTATTGTTTTTAGATGACACAAAGGTAGACTGAGAAGGCGTGCTTCTTGTTAAAAATTCTTACCCATTTAAATGAGGTTTTTGGGCAAAGAAAAATATGACAGGACTTACAATTTATAGAGTCATAATGTAGACCGAAACTCTTTAAACAAAGCTCATGACAGTCTGCCCGTGACAGAAGATGAAAATTGGTAATTGCTTATGTCATGCTTAGCTCCTGACTTAAAAATTGGAATTACCTTATCAATCTTCTGGAAATTCACCAGATCTAAGGGATATGTTAAAGTTATACGTAAGAGGATATGTGATACAGGGAGCAGTATATTTCATCAATAATCTTGAGGAAATTTTATCCAAACCTTCTGCTTTAGTGGTGTTAATTTTTGATTAATCCTTTTCTTACTTCATGCACTGGATTATATTAAACTGGAAACCCTTTTTATTGCTAGACACTGTATGTCACCCTCAGGTGGCATACCTTCCCCGTTACCAGAAGATAAAGTGGAAATATTTAATTTTAAAGTTTCCGTTCCTATTTCTATAAGGTAATTAATTATTAAATGTGTTCACTGCCATATTGCCCAGTGCTCAGTTTGTCTATTTATCTCAAACCTATTTGGTAATGTATTATTCTAGGGACATGGATATGTTGTTCAATCCACACTTCATGGCAGGTTCCTTGCCTCTTTAAATCTTGCCCGGAAGGTCTTCAAGCTGGCTCCTCCCACCCACCCGGGTGGTAAAACTCTCGGCTCTGCCCCATGACGCCAGATCTTCCTTACCGCTTGGAAGCTCAGGTTCCCTCCTTAGCGCTCTGCGTTTTAGGCCTGGATCCAGACTCGTTTGGTTAAACCAAAACTTATTCTCAAATTTTCTAGACTTAGGTCTGTTTCTTCCTTTGTGGCTGTGAAAGATAAGTAGAGTCCCAGATTTTGGCGCTGCCCATGCAGGCAGAAGATGTCTCTGACCAATCCACACTCCACGTGCGTTTATTGCCTTGGGCTTGATCACGATCCGTAGGCCTGCGAATTGTACAAGTCCTTCTTGGCCAATGTCCTCGAAGACCATGCTGCCACACTCCAACTTGGGCACCCCGAGAGACGTATTCCTCCGGTGAAGTCAAAGGAGGCCCGTTGAGCGGTGTCCGCGGCGGCTGGCTCGGCTGAGCAACGTGAGCAGATGATTGCCCTCGAGGAGGAGGCAGCCCAGGCCGTATCTTCGTTCTCCTTGGTCGCGGCATTTATCCCACTCTCCTTGGGCGGCTCCTACATGGCTTCTTTTAAGGAGCTTTGTCAGTCCCTCTCTACAAAAGGTGAGGGTCCATCGGGACATTCCTCTCGGTCTAAGAAGGAGGACTCGGAGGGTAAGTCCCACCGTCGGCGTTTGTGGGAGCGGGAGAGGTCCTCTTCCCCGGACAGTTGACACTCAACCTCGGTCGAGGTTGCGGCTAAGGCTGCTGGCTTCACGGTGTCCCCGTCAGGTCAGCCGGCCGAGACACCTGTCGACTCGGTCGAGATTTTTCTTGACCTGTCGGACGGACTGTCAGCTGGAGAAGCCGACAACCCTTCTTCACCGGTTCCCCCGGTGGAAACAGAGGACTTGCCTGCGCCTCCTGTGCTGGAGTCCCCGGTTAAGGTTCCCGAGCCGAGGGAGGAATGGGTTTCCCTCACTTCCTCCCAGACCCACCCTCGGAAATACCGAAGGTCTCTGTCTCGGACCTCTTCTTGGTCCAACCGATCCCGCCGACACCAGCAGTCTCAGTCTCTGCACCGAGGACAGCGGCGATGCCACTCCTCCTCGTCTTCTTCCTCCTCGGAGGAAAGGCTTCGGCGCAAATTGCGTAGATGCTACGAGGACTTGATGTGGCAGCAGCTCCTTCTGACCGGGAACAAGCCGACCCCGTCGCCTTCCCCGGCCATTAAGTGGCTGTCACTGGAGCGGCCGAAACAACCCCTCGTGGTTATCGAGGAGCCCAAACTGGCACCGGTTGTTCAGCCGAAACCAGCTGCGCCACCCATTGTGGTGGAACCCCCGCCTCCACAACCTAAATCTGGGGCTCCGACCAAGGATTCTCGGTCGGGTCAGGGGTTGCCCCATCGGTTGTCGGTCACCCTCACTCCCGATCATCCTTGGCAAGTGGAGGGTGGCTCAGGCCCTAGGCAGCCATTTGCAGACTCCTCGGAGTCTGATGATGACTCTTCCCTGTTCTCCAGGCCCCTTGACCTGGAGTCCACTGGGGGGCAGTCGGTGGATGAGAGCCCATCCTCGTTCATAGGTTTGCTTTGGCTCATCTGAGAATCTACTGGGATGAAGCTCGAACCCGTGTCTAAGCGGGCCAAGTATCCCCTCACGGAGATACTGGACCGAGGAGATTCTCCCACGGAGGCCTTTCTGGTGGCTGAAGCCATTGTTGGCCCGGCTTTGGAGTTATGGCAGCGGCCAGCTTCTTGTCCTGCTCCTTCAGCCAGGATGGCCAGGAAGTACGCGGTCCCCACCGGTTCACTATCCGGTTTTTCGGAGCACCCCTCTGTGGAAGGGCTTGTGACCGATAGTGTTTTCTGGTGTTCCAGGAACACCAGGGACGTGGACAAGCTTCCCGACAAAGAGTCCAAGAAGCTGGACTACGCCGGGCGTAAAGTGTACGCTGCGTCCTCCCTAGGCCTTCGTCAGGCCAGTTCGGCTGTACTGATGGCACACTTCTCCCACACCCTTATGGGCTCCCTGGATGAGGTGATCCCTCATCTCCCGACTGACCTCCAGACTACGGTCAAGCAGGTGCGGGATCAGGGAAGGGCGGTGGCGAAGCAGCAGCTCCAAACTGCTCTTGATATTGGAGACTCTTGTGCCCGGTCAGTAGCGGCCGCAGTGGCCATGCGCCGCAGAGCTTGGCTGCGGATCTCCACCTTCACGCGGATACCCAGAACAAGCTGGCAGACGTCCCCTTCCTGGGTACCGACTTGTTCGGTCCCGGGGTGGAGGGCCATTTGCAGAGGATCAAGAAGTCCAGTGCCACCTTGGACTTGGTCACGTCTGCCCAGAAGGACAAAGGCTGCCAGCAGCAGCGTAAGCCCTTTCTGCCTTCTGCCCCTGCGGCACGTCCAGCTGAGCAACACCAGCATGAGGGCCAGCACGCTCGCACGTGGCACCCCAAAGCCAAGCCTGCAGCTTCCTCCAGCAGGAAGCCGGGAGGAAAAGGCCCAGGGGTCCCTCGGCTGGTCCCTCGTCCAAGCCTGCCCAGTGACGGGTTGAGGAGTGTCGCCCCCAGCCTTGTCGCTCCCCCCATGGGGGGACGGCTCCGCCACTTCCTTTCCGCCTGGTCTGCTATCACCACGGACCGCTGGGTGTTGAAAGTGGTAGGAAAGGGTCTGCCTCTGGAATTGAGCAGGCCCGCCCTTCCGAGCCATCGCCCCCCGGGGCTACGGGGTCCGCGGCCTCTGTCGGCCCATCGAGCCAACATTGACCTGCTTCTCCAGAAGGAGGTGATCAGGGAGATGGCGGATCCTCCACCAGACCCAGGGTTTGTGTCCAGGTTTTTCCTGGTCCCGAAACGGACGGGGGGGCTGGTGCCCCATTCTAGACCTGCACGACCTGAACAGGTTCCTAAGGTCTCGAACCTTCAGGATGGCCACTCTGGCTCAGCTCATTCCATCCTTGGAACGAGGCGTGTGGTTCTGTTCTCTGGACCTCCAGGATGCGTTCTTTCACATCCCAATCCGTCCGTCCCACCAGTGATTCCTCTGCTTCAGAGCAGAAGGGTCCATTTACGAGTTCCGGGCTATGCCCTTCGGGCTCTCTCCAGCTCCCAGGGTCTTCACCTAATGCATGGCAGTGGTGACAGCATTCCTGCAGCGCTGAAAGGTCCGGGTGTACCCTTACCTGGACGACTGGCTGATTGCGGCCTCCTCCAGACCGGAGGTGGAGCAGTCCAGGGATCTGGCCCTCCAGGTTTGCTCTCAGGTTGGCCTCCTCATCAACAAGGCCAAATCGGAACTCGTGCCAAAGCAGGTGATTCAATTCATCAGGGCAGAGCTCGACTCTCTTCGATCCAGAGCATGGCTCCCGGCGGACAGGGCTGAGGTTCTTTCCTCCTTTGCCCAGTCATTTCAGGTTGGGCAATTTCACCCTGCCCGGGACTTCCTGCACCTCCTGGGCCTCATGGTGGCCTGCACCAGCGTGGTTTGTTGGGCCCATTGGCACACGCGTCCCCTACAATGGGGACTGGCCAGCCAATGGTCAGAGCGCTCCGGTCCTTTGGACCAGCCAGTGGCAGTGACCCAGGAGATGTGGAACGCTCTCCCGTGGTGGATCGTTCCAGCTCATCTGCAGGAGGGCATCCCGTTTGTCCGTCCCGAGCCGACGGTCACTCTATTGACCGCGCCTCCTGATGGGTTGGGGTGCCCATCTGGGGGAGCACAGAGCACATGGTCTCTGGTCCCCTCGGGAGTCCTGATGCCACATCAACCTGCTGGAGCTTCGAACGGTCCGACTAGCCCTCACCACCTTCGCTCTGTTTGTACGGGGTCAAGTGGTCCAGGTCCAGACAGACAACACCACGACCATGTACTACCTTAACTGCCAGGGCGGGACGCGCTCCTTGCCCCGTGCAAGGAAGCTCTCCGCACTTGGTCCCTCGTAAGCAGACTGGAGGCAGATCTCCTAGCCATCCATGTGGCGGGAGCTTCCAACACTCTGGCCGATGCCCTAAGCCGGATAGGTGCTGCATCTCACGAGTGGTCTCTCCGGCCGGAGGTAGTACACTATCTGTTCTCCCACTGGGTACACCTCAGGTGGACCTGTTTGCCTCCAGGGAAAATGTGAAGCTGAGGCTGTTTAATGCCCGCCCCCCTCAGCAGGGCTCGCTGCAGGGGGGGATGCCTTCTCGAGGCCGTGGACCCCGGGCCTCTTCTATGCCTTTTCCTCTATTTCCCTTGATCCACAAGGTGCTTCTCAAGGCGAGGAGGGACAAGGCGCAGGTGATTCTGGTAGCCCCAGACTGGCCGCGCCAGTCTGGTATCCAGATCTCCTCAGCCTCAGCTCCAGGCTCCCGAGGCGGCTCCCAGCCCGCCTGGACCTGATCTCAGTCAACCAGGGGAAGGTTCTCCACCTGGACCTTCAATTCTTGCACCTGATGGCCTGGTTCCTGAGCGGCTAGAGTTCCAGGCCTTGGGTCTTTCCGATGAGGTCCTCAATGTTGTTGAGGCATCCCGTAAGGAGTCGACCAGGAAATGCTACGCCTTCAAATGGAAGAGATTCTCCATTTGGTGTCAGGGTAAGGGGTTGGACCCCTCCTCCTGCTCCTTGGCCTGCATTCTGGCACCTGTGCTCCTTTCAGCTAGGGCTTCGGGTCATCGCACCCTAGGGTGCACCTGGCAGCTATCTCTGCCATCGGCGTGCCGGAAGCAGTCGATGGCTGAGGAGAAGGTGGTCGGTCGCTTTTCAAAGGCCTTGATCACATATCCCCTCCGGTGTGAGAACCTTCACCTCCGTGGGATCTACTGCTGGTATTGGCTAAGCTCATGGGCAAGCCATTCGAACCGATGCACAAGTGTGACATCTCGCACCAGTCATGGAACACCGCCTTCTTGGTGGCTATCACGTCAGCCAGAAGGATGGAAGAGCTCCAGGCGCTTTCCATTGAGTCTCCTTATCTGGTCTTCCACAGGGACAAGGTTGTCCTGCGCCCCACCAGTTCCTTCCGAAGGTGGTGTCGGAGTTTCACCTTAACCAGGTGTTGACTCTGCCAGTGTTCTACCCCAATCACACCTCAAGGCCGAATATAGGCTCCATACTTTTGGACCCTAGGAGAGCGCTGTCTTATTATAAGGAGCGAGCGGCTTGAAGTTCGGGGAGAGGTTCGCCAGCTGTTTGTCACCTACGCTGAAGTCGCACCTGGCAGACCTGCAGCCAAGCAGATGATAGGCAGGTGGGTCACCTCTTACATAGATCTTTGCTACAGGTTGGCGGGCATGGAGCCTCCCAAAGGGATAAGAGCTCATTCTGCCCGCCATACCACTGCATCGGTGGCTGCTTCCAGGGACGTCCTTATCCAGGAAATCTGCTGGGCTGCTACCTGGAAGTCAGCACACACCTTCATTACCCATTACCACATCGACCTTGAGTCACGCCGGGATGCTGGTTTTGGGACCTCGTTCCAGTCCTTGTTTCCTAAATAGGGGTGTGCGCTTTGCCTCCTCTCCTCCCGGAGAACTGCTAGAGTTGCCATGAAGTGTGGATTGAACAACATATCCATGTCCTTAGAGCAGTTACTCACCTGTAACAGGAGTTCTAGGAATGGTATATGTTGTTCATCCACACAACCCACCCCGCTCCCTGCCTTGACGCACAACCTGCCTCTCTCAGCGGCTAGATCTGGTGTGCATGGGGTGGAGCTAAGAGTTTTACCACCCGGGTGGGTGGGAGGAGCCACCTTGAAGACCTTCCGGCAAGATTTAAAATGGCAAGGAACCTGCCACGAAGTGTGGATGAACAACATATACCATTCCTAGAACTCCTGTTTACAGGTGAGTAACCTGTATTTTTTCTTGCCCATCAATTCTGTCATAATGCTCCAAAAAGTTCTGGGATTATGCTTTATGTTGTTATCCAGTTTAGATTTAAAATAATTTTGTTTAGCCATTCTTATTTCATGTGTATATGTATTGTGGACGTGCTTATATAAGTCCCAGTCTCTATATAAATTTGGGGTCTTTGCTCTATGCCATTCAAACAACATGAAGCCTTGCTGTATTCTGACATATGTAGTTAGGTCCTGCCTTTCGACTGCCCTGGAGAACAAAGAGTTAAATTTTCCATGGCCAGCATGGAATGTTCACCGCGAGCTCGGTTGAAGCCCCTGTCTGCTGTTATTTAAACTCCAACCGTCAGATTCTTTACTCCGTCTCACTGAACAGTTGCTCCAGAGATTTCTCCTTTGCTGTGTTCAAAAAAGTCGGTTAAAGTGTTGTTTTTTCGCTCGGTTTCTACCGAATTGCTGCTACCGATCTATCGGTTTAAGTCTCTGTCTGTGGTACCGTGAGTACTAGATAGGTTTTCTTATAGTTTCTGTGTGGAACTTGTAAATTGTGGATTGGTTCAGCTGAACCGATCAGTTTCAGGTAAAAAAGTTTGTGTATTTTCTTAGAGTGTGGTAACCGTCCATGCTCGTTCTAAAAAAAAAAAAACTGATTTTATTACGGTTTTTTCCAAGACCATACACGGTCAGGAACTGATAGGGGAGTCTTGCCTGGCAGATTGCCGAAAAAAGGGTAAGTTTTGGTTAGGATTGGCCATGTCTGAGTAACCCAAGAAAAAAAAAACGGGCCCACTGGGTTTCAACACTGCAGTGTGTGTGGGGAAGTCTTTGCTAAGGCTGATCCCCACACCACCTGTGTTTATTGTCTGGGGTTTGACCACCTCGATTCAGACTGCCAAATTTGTAAGAATTTTCCCAAAGCTACCCTGAAAAAGACATTAGGTAGACTGAGGGAAAGGGAGGCCGAGAAGTCCGCTGACCCGGATGGCCAGCCCGATTCGGTTCCGACCGAACCAGAAGAAGTGCCCTCTGACCAGGGCGATACTTTTTCGGGCAAAAGGAGAGCCGATTCTGAGGAGTTGGTTCCGGGAAAAAGAAAAGATAAATCGTCTGGTTTGGACCCAGAAAGTCATACTCCGACCGCCGATGAGATAGCCAAGGCGATAAGAATAGTGCAGTCGCTTACTTCGGTTCCGGCCGAACCGGAACCATCTGGCAGGGATTCGGTTTGGTCGGTTCCCCCGGTTCCGGATTATACCTTGGAAGAATTTTATGAACCGGATGAGGAGGAGGAGGGAGAGTATGAGGATGATGATGATGGTGATTATGAAACTCTGGATGTGTCTATTGACCCGGATATCTCCCCAGACAGACCTTCAGGTGTTTCTCCTCCTAGGCTTTCTGAGTCCCCTTCTCACTTTATGTTTTACAAAAAAGTGGCTGAAACCCTCCAGGTTCCTATGAAAGAAGCAGTAGAGGATCAGGAGGAGCCTGATTTTGTTGAAATGATGGACATCCCAGAGTCCAGGAGACTGTCTATTCCCCTCCACAAATCCTTTGGGAAACAGACACATAAAATTCTTAAGACTCCTAATTCCATACCTCCTGTGGACAGAGCGAATGGACAAGAGGTATACCTCTTTCAGCCCGTACACGGAGTTCCTTTCCTAGCAATGCAGCTAAGTTGAGGTAGTGCAGGCGCTGCCTGTGATAAGGCAAATATTCCCTTGGCATCACACTCCCAGATAGGGACTCCAGGAAGATTGCTGCCATGGCAAGAGAAACAGTACATGGCAGCATCTTTGGGACTCAGGCAGGCTAACCATATGGCCTACACAGCTAGATACCAGAAGTCCAGGTGGACACTGTGCTGGCTTCAAGCAACAGGCCCTGACCAGCTTGCTGCAAGGAGCTGGAGCAGGTGGCTGCAGATGGGATTGAGGCATCCAAAGTGCAATTTAATGCTGCTGTGGACTCCAATGATGTTTCATCAAGAGTCATGGCTACATCTGTGGCTCTTAGGAGGATGGCTTGGCTCAGATGTACTAGCCTGTCACAGGATACCCAGGCTAAGGCCATGGATTTTGCTGTTGTTGGTAATTCTCTGTTTGGGGAGCAGACAGAGAACTACATGAAAAAGATAGACAAGTATAGGATCACTCACAGGAGTGCTCAGGCCAAAGAAAGGCAAGCCACTCCTCAAAGGCAGCAGTCCAGGGGCAGGGGCAGGCTTTTCCAAAGGCCTTTTTACCAAGCTCAGGCCTCCTCTTCTTATTCTCAGAGGGGGTTCTTTAGAGGGAGAGGCAGACGGGGGATGAGCAGGCCTGCATCCACCCCTCAGCCTAAGGCCCCTGCCAAGCAGACACCCTGATGGGTCTGCCCGGGCCGATTCTCCAATACCAGTAGGGGGCAGGCTGGCTTACTTTGTCCAGGACTGGAAGTCTCTGACATCAGACAAGTGGGTCCTGGAAGTAAGCCAGGGACTGGTTCTCGGCTTCAAAAATTTCCCAAGATGAGAACCAGATCCTTTCCACCTGCAAATCCATCAGAGACCCTTGCCTTAGAGGCAGAGGTTTCTTCCTCTGGCTCTTAGAGCTATAGAGAGGATTCCTACTCTACACAAGGCAAAGGATTGTACCCAGGTACTTCATAACCCCCAAAAGACAGGGAGAATGGCGGCCCATCCTGGACCTAAGATATCTGAACAAACACCTTTTTAAAACCAAAGTTCAAAATGGTGACTCTGGGAATAATCCTTCCCTCTCTAAGGCCAGGGGACTGGCTAGCCTCCCTGGACCTCAAAGATGCCTATTTTCACATTCCCATCAGGTGCTCTCACAGAAAGTACCTCATGTTCGAGTTTCCCTCAGGCCACTATCAATTCAGAGCAATGCCCTTTGGCCTAACATCAGCCCCAAGGGTTTTCACAAAGTGCCTGGCAGTAGTGGTTGCTTTCCTAAGGAGAGAAAAGATCTCCATCTTCCCATACTTGGACGACTGGCTCATAGTAGGTCAGTCTCCAGACCAAGTCAAGTCACATTTGCAAATAACTCAGCAAGTGCTTGCTTCCTCAAGGTTCCTTCTCAACCTTCCAAAGTCAGTTCTCGAGTCAGTACAGCCCCTCACCTTTATAGAGGTGGAGCTGATACAATAAGGGCAGTAGCCTTCTTCCCTGGACAGGGCAAGTACATTCTATGAAACTGGCCTCTTATTCACCTCCTACAGGTGTCTCACCAGCAAGACATTTCCTTCAGCTTCTGGGCCACATGGCGTTTCCACAGCAGTGGTCCGGGAGCAAGATTTCAGATGAGGACATTCCAGTTCCACTTAAAAGCCTTCTGGTCCCAAAGAAAGGATTCCTTTACCAAACTAGTCCCAGTGACTCAGAGCCCTGATCCAGGCCTTGCAGTGGTGGCAGGATCAGGACAATTTGAGACAAGGAGTTCCTTTGTCACTCAAGTCTCATTCAGTGATATTCACCACAGATGCTTCCCTGCTGGGCTGGGGAGCCCATCTGGGGAATCTTACCACCCAAGGGCTGTGGTCCCCTCAGAATCTCTGCTTCACATCAATCTCTTGGAACTCAGAGCAGTGTTTCTGGCATTGCAAGCCTTTTCCAAATCTGTACAGAACAAGGTGGTTCAGGTCAGAACAGACACCACCACCACCATGTGGTACATCAACAAGCAGGGATGCACTCAGTCTACGGCCTTTTGCACAGAAGCAATGAAGTTGTGGTCCCTGGCCTATTCCCTGCAAACCTCTCTGATAGTAGTTCACCTCCCAGGGAAGGACAATGTCCTAGCAGATGCTCTGAGCAGAATATCCCAGGGCCATCACAAATGGACCCTAGATCACTTAGTTTTGAAAGTGATTTTCTCGAGATGGGGCACTCCACAGATAGATCTTTTTGCAGCCCCAGACAATCACCAACTTCCTCTCTTCTGTTGCAGACCCCCAGCCTTGGCCTCAGTCCTTCTGGATGCTCTGATCCTGAATTGGGAAGGGAAATTTCTGTATGCTTCCCCCCCTTCCCTCTCCTGTTCAAAGTGTTAGTCAAGATAAGGTCACAACCATGCAAAGTGATTCTGATTGCTCCAGACTGGGCCAGACAGCCCTGGTACCCCCTGTTGCTGTCCTTAGCAGTCCTCCTTTCCCTGTCTCTTCCCAGTAATTACAACCTGTTGACATCCTCTCAGGGGAGGATTTGGTACCCGAACCTTCGGTCTCTCAATCTCAAGGCATGGCTCTTGAAGAGTTAGTTTGCTGACCTGCATCTTTCCCAAGGGGTTCTGGATATCCTTAAGGCTTCTCGAAAGCTTCTCACCAGAAAGACTTACAATTTCAAATGGAAAAGGTTCACTATTTGGTGTTCTAAGAAGAATATTTCTCCAGATTCTGCTGGGTTGCCTCGGTTTCTGGACTATGGTCCATCTCAATGGCCTAGGCCTTAGGCCAGCTACACTTAAAGTGCATTTGGCAGCTGTTTCTGCTTTCCTGTCAGTAGGGCCTTCTCCTCTGTCAGCCCATCCTGTGTTTTGTAGTTCTTCAAGGTTGCTGCACACCAATCCCCTTTAGGGACCCTGCTCCTGCTTGGGACCTTAATGTTTGCATTACTCAACTTTATCCCCCTTTGTGCCTTTGTCCTCTGCAGAGCTTGTACTTTGACTTGGAAAACTGTGTTTTTGGCGGCCATTACCTCTGCCAGGCGATTAAGTGAATTGCAAGCCCTATCAGTGGAACCTGATTTCATCTCTTTCCGTAGAGATAAAGTGGTCCTAAGAACTAACAGGAAGTTTTAGCCTAAAGTGGTTTCAGATTTCCACCTCAACCAGTCTGTGTCTCCCTATTTTCTTCACTGACCATTCCTCCTCTGGAGAGAGGAGGCTACACAGCTTAGATGTTAAAAGGGCTCTCGGCTACTACATAGAGCACACCAAGGGTCACACGTTTGAGTCCTTCCAGTTGTTCCTCGTGTATGGAGAGGTTGGTAAGGGCAAACCTGCCACTAAGAGATCTGTTGCCAGATAGATTGTTTCTTGTATACAATTCTGCTATGAAAAACTGGGTAGAACTCCACCCTCAGGCCCGAGGGCTCACTCTACTAGAGGTACAGCTGCTTCCCTGGCTGCTGCCAGGGATATTCCTATCTTAGAAATTTGTCAAGCAACCACCTGGAAAACAGTCCATACATTCACCAAGCATTACTCTCTGGATATCCAGGCTGGAGTGATGCTTCGGTTTAGCACTTGTGCTTACAGAGCCTGTTTCAAAGTAGGTTCTGTCCCTCCTCCATGGAGGTACTGCTTGGTCTGTATATAGTCAGAATGCAGCAAGACTTCATGTTGTTTGAAAAAATTACTCACCTTAGTAATGTTGTTTCTTCTAATGGAGTCTTGCTGTATTCTGACCTCCCCCCTTGCCTCCCCTCTCAGAACCTAGTTTTTGGGATGTGGGTGGGCAAGAGCAGTGTTGGCACCCTAGGGGTGTCCCTTTTTCACCCTCCTTTATTTTGGGTGACTCTTGTGTTTTGGGATGTGTTGTGTTTTTTTGGGTTTCCTGACTTGAGTCTTTGCTTTGAAACCAAAAAACCCTTTGATATAAATATAGTTGCCAGTTGGCTAGTTTGAGTTTTACAGTTTCCACACAGAACTTCTAGTGAGTATTGCTCGAAAAGATCTGACGGTTGGAGTTTAAACAGCAGCAGACAGGGGCTTCAACCGAGCTCGCGGTGAACATTCTGTGCTGGCCATGGAAAGTTTAACTCTTTGTTCTCCGGGGCAGTTGAAAGGCAGGACCTAACTGCATATGTCAGAATACAGCAAGACTCCATTAGAAGAAACAGCATTACTAAGGTGAGTATTTTTTTCTTTCTTATCTCTATCATTTTTAAACTTATGCAAGTTTTAATTATATCAGATCTCACTTCGAGGGGGCTCTTGCAGCAGGTAACACCATTAGGACTGAAGTCGGCAGGCGCCAGGATCCCACGGAAAACTTTTAGCTAGCAGTATTCAGCGGGGGCTGCCCCGTGATGTCGGCCCACCCCCAACGTCTGTCTATGGTATAAAAGGGACAGTCCCCCAGCCCAACCTCCGTTCAATTCCCACAGTAGATCCACGCAAGTCAAACATATACAGATGCCTTCTGCTATAGTTGACTGCCATTTTTGTCGCATTTACCTGCACTGTATTATTTTACTGATCATCTTCAATTTCAGCATTTTTCTTGCATGTCTTCTTCTCCATCTTGCTCTTCAGAATGGCAATGGACCAAGTGTGCATGTCACAAGCAGCTTCCCCAAAAGGACAGCCACACTTCTTGTCTGCTATGCCTAGGCCCAGATCACGACACTGAAGCCTACCTGCACTACCAAGATTTTAACCAGCGCACCAGACTTCGCCACCAGAAGACCCTAGAAGCCTTCCTGCTGCAACAGAGATTTTCAGCGATGTAGAAGGAGCTCCATAAAAGCACCTCTACTTCCTCGGCCTCCAGAGGCTTCAACTTCCTCTTCTTCTCACAAGAAGTCCAGTGGAAAGCGCTGACACTGGGAGAAGCACAAGGACAAACCCTGGTCAGCTTCCCGCTCCAAGTCCCATGAAAATCAGGGAACCGAGCCTGTGTCTTCCTCCTGTGGGAGGTCTTCTCCTTCTACTTGGCAGCCCTTTCCTCTTCCGGGCTCCCAGTGGTCAAGCCACCTGCTCTCCTCACTATCTCGGGTGGTGGTTCTTCAGGGCTTGGGACTTCGTCCCCAGCCTCTCAGCCCCTGACACTCAGGCCCTTACATCAGGCGGGTTCTAAGCCAGGTGGCCTGACAAGGCCTTCCTCGGCGGGGGGTCTTTGACCATTACCCTCCTGGTCAAGTCATCTGCGAAGTCGGTTCCAACGTTAGGAACTGATGCTTCCAAGCGACTCAAGGGGCATGCATTCCCTCCCATGCGAGAGTGAAGCCTCTGCTCCGCTCGGGAGTTGACTCCCTGGGACAGGCCTTTCTGTCCAGGCTGGTGCCGGCTGCATCAAAAGACCGGTGTTGGCCCATGCCTGTCCAGTCGATGCCAGCCACCCAGAAGTTGACCCGGCGACGCCTCAGCCATCGTGCCCTAACCCTCCACCATCGCCAGCTGACCCTATTGTTCCTTAGCCCGACGCCCAAGGGTCTGGCACCTGGTCTTTCTACCCCTGTTAGACCAACGCTGAATGGCTCCTTGCCTCAAGGACTGACGCATGTTAACCTGACGCCCGGAACTATTGCTTGGGTTACCGCAACCTAAGGAACCGATGACTAAGCCCTCTCAGCCTACCTCGCAGACACCGTCTCCCCCAGTCATGCCTCAGTATTTGCCCACAGATCTTCTTTTTTTTTTGTTTGTTTGTAAGTATCATCTTTATTGATTTTTTTTTTTTTAAGACAAAACAACATATGAACATACATACAGTCGACAGAAACTTTATAGTTTCAGTGCTTATGGTTAAGTTACACAGGTCAGGGGTGGCGTAGCCTTGTTTGTTGGTTTTGCAACATTTTCTGATGTGTGAGGTTTTGGTGTCCACTCCCACCTCCCCACCCTGGGGAAAAGGCCTATGTACCAACTCCCAGAGGGGGAGTAAGGATAAGATCGGGGAAGGTCCGTTGTATCATTTCTGATGATTCACCTCCCTGCCTGTATAGACTTAACTGGTAAGTGGAATGAGGCTGGTCATTAAGTGGGGGGAGGCCATCCCTGGTTGCTCTGTCCTTTATAGCCAGAGCATGATTGTGTTGGGTCTGGGCTCTCTGTCCAATAGGTGTCAACTGCAATGTCCTATTGTAATCCTAGGAAGGTTAATTTACGGATCAAAAGTTGCATCTCTTGCCATGTAGTATAGGATCCATATGGTCCATCTGACGTTACATTTCTCCTGCTGGTCATTTAACCTATGGGTGATTTTCTCTAGCTAGTATATTTCGTTGACTGTTGACCACCACTCTTGGATGATAGGAATTCTGGGAGTGAACCAGGTACTCGTGGTTGTCTTCTTGGCAGCCATAATCAGCAGGCCCAGTAGGTATCTGGTGTTCAGGTCTCTACACCCCCTAGGGTACAGCAGTAGAATGTATAGCTCTTTAGTTAGTTGTATCTGCCTCCCAAACACCTCCTGTATCTCTGCCTGCACAGCCAGCAAGTAAGGGCGCAGGTGAGGGCAGGACCACGTAATATATGCGTGGTGTGCCCTATTCTCACCACACTGGTGCTAGCAGTCTGCTGATCCAGAGGGTCCAAAGTGTCTGGTCATCACTGGTGTTCTAAATACCTGATGATGTGTTTCCAGGCATATTCCCTAAAGTGGTGTGAACTAGTGATTTTAGCTGCATTGTGGCACACTACATGCCAGTCCTCCCTTGTGAGAGGAATCTCCAGCTCCTCTTGCCATTGTAGGATGACTCCTTCCGTTAGGTGAGAATGGGCTAGTATGAGAGGTTGGTATGGGGCTGAGACCAGGTGTCTTTGAACTAGCATGGAATTTAGGCTAATTAGCTTGGTGATTAACTCATTATACCCTGGGTGGCCATTTTGTATCAGGAGAATCAGTGGATGGTTCGGACTTCATATGGAGCTATTGGGTACAATGGGAGGGTGCATCTCTGGGGTTCTAACACCTTCTGGTAGTGAGTTGTAATAGTGTCTGAGTTGTAAGTCTCTACACAGGATCCCATAGATCCTCTGTATTTCTTCAAAGGCTTTAAAGCTTCCCTCAGTACACATCTGTGTGAGATATTTTAGGCCAAATTTTTCCCACATATGGAATCCATGGTCCAAGTGCCCAGGAGGGAAGTCATCAAGACAGAAAATTGGACTGATCAGTGATATGAAGGGATAAGGTGGAAGGCCTTTTTTATTTTTGTCCAGACAGTGACATAATGGCGTATCCAGGGATTTAGGAGTAGTGGCCTTAAGTTGTCGGATTCCCCATGGTATAGAGCTTGTTGGTATTCCTGATGGAGGATCAAGGCCCGCTCCATTTCTGCCCAGTGGGCTGAGGGTGTGGAGATCTGCCCAGCCATTAGGTGTGCAAGCTGAGCTGGCCAGTAATAAGATTGCAGGTCAGGCAGGAACAGTCCGCCTTGTGCTTTTGGGAGGGTCAGAATTTTCAGACTCACCCGGGGGTTTTGCCCTGCTCAAATAAACAAGAGATATCATGGCCCCACCCCTCAAAGACCGCTTTGGTCAGGAGTATAGGCACATTGCGGAAGAGGTAGAGGGCCCTAGGGAGTATCACCATCCAGATCAGGTCTATCCATCTGGTTAGGCTAAAGGGGGGGCGCATTCCATTTGATTAGGTCACTTTTTAATTGGGTGGTAAAGGGAGCATAGTTGTTTTTGAACGCTGTAGATGGGTTCTGTGTTAGGCTAAAATACCTAGTGAAAAATCTATGTAGGTCCCAGTTATATGGGAACATGATTCTGATAGCTGGGGAGGGATTATAGTGGAAGGCTAACACCTCAATTTTAGTTACGTTGAGGTTATATCCAGACTTTCGTCCAAATTCATCGAGAATTTGCTTTATGCTAGGTAGAGTTTTCTCTGGATCGTGCAGGTATAGCAGGACATCATCTGCATAAAGTACAATCCGATGTTCAGTACCACCAAGTGTTATTCCTGTGAGAGTTTCTGATGTGCATATACTTTACGCTAATGGTTCCATAAACAGCGCAGACAAAAGCGGGGATAAAGGACAGACCTGTCGGGTGCCTCTGTATAGAGGGAAATATGGGGAGTGGTGCCCACTAATTTTGACGCATGCTCTTAGGGCTGAGTAGGTGTTCCTAATAACTTGAATGAAAGCCATCAGGATCCCAATTTTCTCCATTACAGCATACAAGAAGGGCCAGGAGACCCGGTCAAAGGCCTTTTCAGCATCTAAGCTTATCAAGGCCGAGGGCTGTCTCCAGGTCTCAATCTCATGTATAATGTGCAGAGTACACTTAATGTTACCATTCGTAGTGTGCGTGCGCACAAAACCAGTTTAGTCTATTCCAATCAGTTGTGGTAGGAACATGTCTATTCTATGAGCAATAATGCTGATAAACAGTTTGTAATCAGTGTTTAGAACTGAAATTGGTTGGTATGAGCTGCACAGCTAGGGGTTTTTACTGGGTTTTGCTATAACTGAAATAGCAGCATATGACCACGTCGGAGGAGGTGGATCTCCTTCAGAGACTGTGCTGAAGGTGGACAGCAGGCCAGGCAGCACTTTTTCTTTAGTGGTTTTATAAAACTCTGTGCTATAACCGTCCAGTCCAGGCGCCTTCAGGGTTTTTGCCCTGGAAAGGGCAGCAGCCCACTCCACCGCTGTTATTGGTTATAGTAACTGTTCTCCCTGTTCCTGTGACAGACTCGGTAGGGCAAGTGAGCGCAGGAATTCTATCATCTCTGGGACCGGGACTTTGTTCTCAGGGGTGTAGAGCGCGGAGTAATAGGAGGTGAACCCGTCGGCAATGTCGTGTAGTTTTGTTAGTGGTTTTTTGTCTGTTGGGTGGTTTTATGGAAGTGATTGTAGAACTCTTTCTTTGTTTGCGTATCTGATATGCTAGCAGTCAGGTAGCCTGTGGCCCTACCTCATAGTATCTTTGCCTTAGAAATGTGAGTGCGATTTCGGTCTGTTGTTTACAGATGCAATCCAGCTCAACTTTGATCTGCTGTAGCTGGTACAAGACTGAATTGTCCCCTTGTTTATGCGCCATTTGGAGAAGGTGTAAGGAGTCTTCTAGCCGTGATTTAGTTCCCTATGCTGCCTGGCTTGTGCCGATGTGTACTATATTATTTGTCAATGTAGGACTGTTTTGATCGTGTCCAACCTGAGTGCTGGGGTAGTATCTGCTGCAGGGTTATTAGCCTGAATCTCTTCTATCGTATCAGTCAGGAATTCCTGAAGGGCTGTGACCCTAGGTAATATGGATTTAGGCGCCATAATGTATGGCGCCGCTGCATCCCCATGCTCCAAAGAGTAGTCAGTGGAGCATGGTCGGAGTGTACTATGTCTCCCAACTGGGAGCCCACTAGGTATTGCAAGTTCTCTATTTGGGTGTAACACTGATCAATACGTGAGTATGTCTGGTGGAACTCTTGAGTAGTGAGAGTAGTTCCGGGTGCGAGGGTGCAGATGTCTCCATGTGTCTTCACAACCCACCTCTTCAACAAATCTCTTGGAGTACCTGTGTGCAGGTGTCTGTCGGGGTGGAGTGAGGTTGGACGAGTCCCAAACCAGGTTTGGTGTGATGTTAAAGTCACCAGCTAGTAGCAGTACTCCTACCGTCATCTGTACAATTTTATCAAGTAGCACTCTTAAGTTGGGGCATCTGCAGGCCTGTACGGAAGTAGGCATTAGCTATGGTGACCTCTTGGTTTCTGATGGTTCCTTGAACCAGTATTAGCTGACCGTCCGGGTCCGCCCATGTCCTCCTGGGCTGGAAGGGGGTATTCTTAGAGATCAGTACTGCGACTCCCCTTTTCGTCCCACTGCTACTTGCTGCGTAGTATAACTCTCCCCAGCCAAATGTAGCCCTTTTTTTGTGTTCAGTCTTATTCAGATGTGTTTCTTGTAGATGAATCAGGCCTGCTTTGCTTTTTTTTTTTTTGGTAGGACATGATACGGGATTGCTTCATAGGGGAGGTGAGTCCATTAATGTTTAGGGATAATAAGTTCAATGGTGTATCAGACATCTAACAGCGGATTCACGTGTGATAAATAGCTGAATTTTAACAACTCTAGTACCCCCCCGACCAGCCTCTCATCTAAACTCCATATCCACGTTGTTTGAAACTGACGACCGTAATACAAAATACCATCAAACATACATAGATATGTAACACAACCATAGAACACAGATAACATTTTTATTTCTTTATTTAAGTCTAGGATTGCTAGTACCTTTGAGCCGAGGCTCTTTTACAAAGGTCCCACGTCAGTCTGAGGACAGTACAACAATCTACAACATTGCATGGTAATACATCAAGGCAAGGGATTATAGGCAGGATAAACAGGTAGAACAAGTTAACAATCAGTTACAGAGAGAAATGCATACACTTTGGAGAAGACCGGTCAAGGGCAGTTTAGGGTGTACAACAGTAATACTAGACATGGGTAGGACACAGGGAGGTATGAGCTGCTAGAGGCATTGTCACAGCACATAAAGAAGTGCATGTTGTGGGGTTAGGAGGAGAGGGAAGGGAGGAGGAGGGTGGGGGGGAAGGAGGGGAAGGGGAAAAGACAAGGGGAAAAAAGGGGGTAAAGTGCTAGAAGGGGTGCTGAAGCAGCACTGATAGGATAGCTGGGAGAACTGGCTAGATGAGACAATCACAGGTACTGGAGGCAGAGAGAGTAACATAGAAACGTAGACTTTGACGGCAGATAAGGACCACTTGGCCCACCCAGTCTGCCCATTTCCCTATTTACAGGATTTTATTTTTTATTTTATTTTATTGAAATCTGGGATTACAAATACCTTTGAGCAGGAACTGCTCGTTTACAAAGGTTCCACGTCGAAGGAATGGGGGGTATACATACATACAAGGGTCAACATAATATTTTATTTATTTATTTATTAAATTCTTGGACTACAAATATCTTTGAGCAGGAACTGCTCGTTTACAAAGGTTCCACGTCGAAGGAATGGGGGGTATACATACATACAAGGGTCAACATAATATTTTATTTATTTATTTATTAAATTCTCGGACTACAAATACCTTTGAGCAGAAACTGCTCGTTTACAAAGGTTCCACGTCAAAGGATGAGGGTCAACATACACATAGAGGTAGTAAAAGAATGCACAATAAACAAGCAAAACAACTAAAACAAAAAATAAAGATACTCAGTTATACATAATAATACATAGTTACACAATAAAAAGAAGTAAGAGACTAAGGCTTGGGAAATTCCAGTAATTCAAAATGTGCCAAATGTTAGGTAGCATGACATACCAGCCAAGGGCAATCTTAGAAATAAGCACTGCAGGTGAGAGGGAAGGGGTATGCAGGCAGGAAGGCCATTGTCGGAGGCGAGGGTGAGAGTAAGAGCTCTAAAGGGAGGGAGGGAGGGATAAAAGTCAGGAAATGCCCCGGGGAGAGGAGAGGGGGCAGGAGGCAGAAGGGGCAAGGCGGGAGAGGTAGCTGTCAAGACTGAAGTGGAGGGCAGTGAGCTGTGGGCCCTGATTAGGCGAGGCAGTCACAACAACTAGTTGAAATGAGATGAAGTCGGAGTTGTCTCTTAAAAGGGCCAAGAGCAGCAGCAGTAAGAGTTTCTTTGTTGAGAGTATTGTACCACTGTGGTGCTCTGTGGGCAAAGGCCCTCTGGCCCATGGTAGTCCGGCATCAGGGGACAAGGAAGGTTAGTTGTTGTGAACTTCTAATTCGCTGGGTGCTGTGGTGGTCAATGAGGAGCTTTTCAATGCCCGGGAGCATGACCCTGAGGATAACTCTGTGTAGCCAGAATTTACTATAGAGGTTTGGGGGTGGTCCTGTCAACCAGTCGGTCTTGTTCGGGGTTTGGCGTAGTAAGTAAAGTAAAAGTACAGTGGCCAACTGGGCATCTTGTGCGTTGGAACTGTTAAGTGGTACTTCCAAATGGTTGGGTCGAATACATGATCCATTCTGTGGGGCATCTCTCCCACTCAGAGAGACTACCTCAGCCGAGGGTCCTCTTGACATCTGTGTGTCATACAGGATAAGGGTTTAAGGGTTTGGGACGTTGGTGCGTCCCCAGATTCAGCGTAATTGGTGAATCTTTTTAATAACAACAGTGAGGGGGCCCTCATAGGCGAAGTACGCTTCAGCACCGGAGACTGATTGCAAGATACCTTATGTGGCATATTAGTTCCCACGAGTTAGGGTTTGGCTGACGGGGGGAACATGCATCCCATCCCACATGTCCTGGGTCAGGAATCCAGAAAAAAGGGGGTAGGGAAACGTAACAGCCAGAACCTCGTCCATCCGGCTCACAACATTGGGGGGGAGGAAAATTGAGAGGCCCCTTGTACCCAGCCTAGATCACATCACCCGGGTTGCCTCAATCTTGGGTGTGGGGGTGAGAGAGAAGGGGAGAGATGAGCACTGCAAGTGGGTTGCCCTCCCCATGGAGGGTCCCGAGGATGCAGGCCCCCCTCCCCCTTAGAAGCCGGATTGGGGAGAGGGCAAGTCATAGCAGATATCATTAGTGCATTAAAACCTCTATGCTCTACAGCATCTCTGTCTCCAGGTGCCCCCACCCCAGTCCCCAAGTTCCCCCGTATAACCCTGTTATCTGTCAGCAGGGATCACCAACTGCCCTCCAGCCTGCAGCTTGGTTTTCCTCTGGTGTTCTGCCCTCGTATGGGCTCGCCATTGCATTTAGACTCCAGCCAGGGGGCTCCATGTCGCTGCCAACAGGTAAAGGCTAGGAGGAAAAGCACAGCAGTCAGATACCTATACAGGGCAACAACTGGGTTCAGTTTTCGGCTTTTACTTATCTACCTTGTTCTCCCAAATGAGACCTCATAGCCCTGCCCCACCCACTCAGGAGAGATCTCAGAGCCCCTCTCTCAACCTCAGAGAGATCTCCGAGTACGGCCCAGCCCCCCCCCAAACGAGACCCCATAGCACAGCCCCCGCCAGCATCAAGTGCTGGGGCCTGCCCATTGGGTCAATTTTTATTAAGCTCTTATCCCAAGTGATTATCCTGATTGGGGGAAGCAGCGCCACACCAACAGCAGCCTCCGTTGGGGGGAGGCCCCAGGGTCCTGCAATATGCATTATTAGTTCCCTCCTGCGGTACCAGTCGAGCACACTGCGAGGCAGCAGTACTCTGAAGACTCCCCGTTCCACCTCATTCTGTCAGCACCCCAACCTCCCCACCCCCCCAACCAGCTGAATCTGGCTGTGTTCCAACTACCATTAATGAACACTGGTGTGAGAGGCCACTCCCCCTGTTGCCTCCACTGCCGCCTGGTATGCGGGCCCATCTTACAGGAAATAATACTGTCGGGACCTACAACAGCAGAATGAGAGATGGGAGAAGACATTGTTAACAATGGTCATTAAGTCCCCCCACCACCATCACATCGGTGGGGCCTCACTACTTGTGCTGTCTCACCCCCATCCCCCACCCGCAGGTCTAAAACTGCAAGTCAGTATTCTAGAAAAGAAAATACAATACCCCCCAAACAAGAAACATTGGATTTATCTCCACAAATAGCAGTGTCATGGGCAGGATTCCCAGCAGGTGTCCTGGAGAGTATCCTGCTGTTTCAGTGGGGGAGTTACTCTGTTGCTGTGAGCCAGCCAGTGTCCCTCTCCGTGGTGGTAGTGGCAGACTCCGGTGCCTCATGGAGCCTCGCTCTCATGCACACTTCCTGACAGGGAAATTCGGGCCCCAGATCACTCTGTGCAGAGAGAACAGCAAGGCCCCCACCTGCCAAAGTTCGTGTTTGGATGTACAGTTCAGTTAGGTAAGGTAGGGCTCTGCTGTGTTTCTTCGGGGAAGGGGGAGGTGAACGCTGGTTCTTCAGGGTCTCTGCGATGTGTTGAATTGCCGCTGCTTTCTGGAGGCATCGGGCATCACGCTGTCCCTCCATCCAGACCCGCTGTGATAATCTAGCTGCCAGGGTTGCTGCTCTGGTCGTTGGTTGCTGTGGTACCTCAATGCTTCTCTTCTTCTGCTCCTCGATCACTTCTATCACTGTGTCAAAGGAGAGTGGGCCATCCTGGAAGAATACCGTCATCCTGGCAGGGTAGGGTGTGTCCGGAACCGTAGGCCCGCTCCCTTCAGTACCTTCACAATGGGGATGTAGGCTTTGCGACGCACCATTACTTCAGGTGTGTAGTCATTCTCAAGGTATAGCCTGTTGGCTTGACAGAAGACCTCTCCCTTCCGCTACACAGTATGCATCACTGTCTCCTTCTCTTGAAATCTGAGGAAGCGTACAAGGATGGTGCGTGGCCTGGTTCCTGGTGCTGGCCTGGGGCCAAGAGTTCTGTGGACACGCTCCATTTGTAAGGTAAGGGTCTGTGGGAGAGTTAAGGCCTCATGAAGCAGTTTTTGCATAAAGTTAAGGATCTCTGTGCCGTCCAGACACTCCGGGACTCTGGATATATGGACATTGTTCCGACTGTTCCTGCTCTTGGTGTCTTCAGCTCTGTCTTGCAGGGCCTTAACATTTTGATTTAATTGTAAGATGGCACATTCTGTAAGGTTGACCCGCTTGTCAGTTACAGTTGCTTGGATATCGATACTATCCTGCTGCTTTTCCAATTTATTTAAGTCGGTACAAAGCGCTGTATTTGTGGAGCACATTTCTTTCTGAAAATCTCTCAGTTCGGAAAGTATCTGTGCATTCTGTATTTGTAGGGCATTCAGATCAGGTCTCTGGTACTTGGTGTGGCTGCGCCGCGGAGGAGGAGGAGGAGGCCAGTGATCCCTCGCTCTCTGAGTCTTTATTAGAGTATCTGGTGAAATCCTGCTTCTCAGAGGTCGGTAAACCGCTTGGTCCCCCTCTCCTAGGCATCCTGTGTCCTCTATTGGCTGTGTTGATTTAGTTTGCTCTGTTTTTGCTGTAATTAAGAGGGTTTAAATGCCGTTCCTGGGGAGAGCGGTTTCAGCTAACATGCTGTCAGTTTCATGGCGTCACTGGAAGTCCTGCCCACAGATCTTAATGCCCTTTTTGCAGCCTAGTGGGCATACTTCAAGGATAAGGAGGCCCCTAAGGTGCCCCCTACCCCGACTCCTCTGGACCCTCCTCTGAACCCATGGAAGGAGCAGGTCCCCCGAAGACTCCAGTGCCACCTCCTAGGGAACCTACTCCATAATCCGATGGAGCTGGTGCCGTTTGTCCGAGGACTCACCAAAGCATTGTCGCTCACCCTCTCCTTCCCCCAGACGAGTCTGGAAGGTATTCTTCCTCCTCCTCTTATGATAAATCTGAGGACTTTGACCTGCCATCAGAACCAGAGGAGCGCAAGGATACACTTCTGTCTCCTCCAGATGACTCTACTTGTATGGATGTGATGAGGCACATCCAGTCCATTATGGGTTGGGACACTGAGGAAGTGGCCCCGAACAACGTCGGCTAGCTGCTTACCTCTGTGAAAAGGAGTCATTGCCCTTGGTGGTGCCACCCTTGATTGATTCCTTCAAAGACGTCAATAGGGCTGCTTGGAAACATCCATCTTCTACTCCGGCGATATCCAGAAAAGCAGATCGCCTGTATAATGCCCTGAGGGAAGAGCCTTTTTATGGGGAGCACCCAGAGGCTGATTCTGTTGTTCTTAAAGCTGTCAATGACTGCTCTAAGCCAGCCAGTGGCACTGAGGTTAGCGCTGGGCCGCCACACCTCGCGCCGCCCGATGACCCGAGTTCGGGAGCGGAAGCTCGAGGTCGAGGAGTCGGCAGGGAGGAGATGGATTGGCTCTCGGGCAGCTCTCCTTTCGGGTGGGATGGTTGGGAAGCCTGGCGCTCTGGCGACCCCAGGCTGCAGTAAGGTGTGGCTGACATAGGCAGGGTTGCCATGCGCGGGTCAGGCGTGCCACGGGGAGGGGTTCTTGGGTTCTCTACTAGAAACACCCCTCCAGCCCTGGATAAGCGATGGCCCTGCCAGTACCACTGCCACATGCTCAATGCTGGTTCCCCTGCCACTGCCCCCACGGTCCTCCAGGGTTGTCCTCCCTGACCCAGGGAACCGTAACGTACTTGAAAATGACAGGGGGAACACAGCAGGCGGTAGAGCAAGTGGTGAGAGCAGTGGCCTGAGAGAGTTCCAGGCTGGGGGCTACAAATAGAGTTTAAAAATAAATAATTGCTCTAAACGGCCCCGGCACCTTAGCACTTGGCCTCCTGACAAGAATTCTAGGCAGATGGACCAATTCGGCAAGAAGGTCTATGCCTCTGCCACCTGCACTATCCGTTCCTTGAACTTTCTGGCCCACATGGTCCAATACCAGAATGCCCTGTGGCAGAAAGCTTTGGAGGTGGTTAGAGACTCAGCCTGATGTTCCTGGCAAGACTGAGCTGTTGCATCTTCTCAGATCGGGCTCAGATGTGGGGACTGACGTTCTCCGAGCCGTTTATGACTCGGCGGACTCCTCAGGTAGAGCTGCAGCTATGGGAGTTTGCCTTCATCGCTATTTCTGGCTCAGAGTCTCTGGTTTTGCTCCAGATGTGCAGTCCAAGATCCTAGATGTTGCTTTTCTGTTTGGCGAGGATTCCAAAAACATAATCACTCACGTGCAGGAGTCGGGCAAGGCTCTACATTCGGTACAAACTGTTTATACCGAGTTCAGTGTAAATCTTACCAGCAACAGCCTTTTCGTCGCTCCTCCAAACAGCAGTCCAGGGACCAACAACCCAGAAGTGCCTTTAACAGAAAAGCCACTTCTCAAGCCACCGGAGATTCAACCCCCAGAGCTCCCAGAACCTCCCAAGCTGTGTTGCCTGTCCCCTGCTCCTCCACCCGCCTCCTTACCCGACCCCGGCAAAATCCTTGGGGGAGGCGGTGGGGCGGGGGGGTTGTTTCTGTACAGAGAGGGTTGGTGCAGAATAACCTTGGATCAGTGGGTTCTTCAGCTAGTGGAGCAGGGGCACACTCTAGAGTTTTTGGAGATTCCCCTAGACAATCCTCCAGCGCTTTTCCATTACCCTCAGGCCCCTATCACCCTCATCCATGAGCTCTTGCGAAAACAGGCTGTAGAACCCCTCCCGCCACCACAGCAAGAGAAGGGGTTCCATTCTCATTTCTTCCTGGTCCCAAAGAGAACTGGGAGACTTGTGTCCCATTCTGGACCTCGGCCACCTGAACCAGTTTATAGAATACAAATGATTCAGGATGGTCACTCTCCTGGCCTTCTCCCCCTGCTTCATCAGTGGGATTGTCTCTGTTCTCCGGACATGCAGGACGCTTATCTGCACATCTTGATGTTACCACCCCACAGAAGGTTCCTTCGCTTCTGCTTTCAAGGAAACCATTACCAGTTTCGGGCTCTGCCGTTCGGCCTGTCCTTGGCCCACGAATCTTTACAAAGTGCCTCACAGTAGTGACTGCGGCATTAAGGAGGGAATGCCATTATGTCTTCTCCTACCAAGATGATTGGCTTCTGACAGCTCTCACCAAGGAGCAGTTGCTCAGAACCTTGGAGGCCATATTTTCTATGCTTCGGGATCTGGGGATGACTCTCAACCTCCATAAATCCTCCCCTTGGTCAAGTCAGAGACTTATACATTGGAGCAATCTTGGACACCGCCCAAGGCAAAAAGCGTTCCTTCCCCCTGACAGGGCAGAATGCCTGCAGGCACAGGTTCAACTGGTCTCATCGGGTTCCAGCCAGAACACTTCTAAGGCTACTCGGACATATGGTGGCGGCCATTTCAACGGTTCCACTGGCTTGTCTACACATGAGGGTAGCTGAGTGGAACCTTTGGGTCCAGTGGGATCAACACACAGATGATCTGGAACAACTGATGTTGGTCTCCAACTTGGTGCAACAGACTTTGATGTGGTGGTTGAACCCCCTCCAACCTCTCCAGGGGGGGTCCACTTTTGGACAGAGTCTGCTCGACAGATCCTGACCATGGATGTGTTGGGCCATTGCTGGGATGCCCATCTGGCAGAGCGTCAAACTTGGGGGGCCTTGTCCCCACTGGATCAGCATCTCCACATCAATGTTTTGGAGATGCGGATGATTCTGTATGCTCTGCAGGCCTTTCAGATGAGCCTACTCCTGGGCCCTCTTTTAATCCAGATGGACAATATATCCATGGTCTTTTACATCAACAAGCAGGGGGAAGGCATTCTTACCCTCTCTACAGGGAGGCCATGAGGGTTTAGTATTGGGCCCTAGAGCACCTCCTGGATCTGACTGCTGTGCATGTTCCAGGCATTCAAAACACCTTGGCCAACAGCTTGAGCCTCTCGCAATCCAAGGCAGATGATTGGGGGCTTCTATCCTCCGTGGTTGAAGATCTCTTCGACAGGTGGGGTCGCCCCGAGCTCAACCTCTTCACATCCCCATCTAACGTAAAAATCGCCCAGTTTCTGCTCACTAGATCCAGGGCATGGTGTTTTCTGGCGAGACGCGTTGTCCTTCTCCTGGACAGGGAGGTTTCTGTACACCTTCCCTCCCTTTCTATTACTGCAGAGGGTTCTTCTCAAGTTACAGTCCGAGGGGGCAGAGATGATCCTAATAGCTCCTTACTGGCTGCGCCAGACATGGTTTCCACTCCTCAGCAATTAGCGGTGGAACCTCTGATCCCTCTACCTTTGTGCTCCGACCTGCTCTCCTAGAAGCAGGGCAGTCTGGTCCATCCGGACCTCGAGTCACTGCACCTTCACGCATGGCTCCTGCAGACTTAGCAGTTGCCAGATTTGGGGTTTCTTCCCAGGTGGCAGACAGGAAACCTTCCACTAGAGCCACTTATGCTAAGAAGTGGAAGTGGTTCTGTACATGGGCCACTGTCCTTCACCTGTCCAGAGGATCTCGTTCTAGAGTATCTCCTTTCCCTATTGGCTCAGGCCTGAGTTACTCATTGATTAAGTTGCACTTATTTGCCATCTCTGCATACCATGCACCTATCAAAGGCAAGACTTTTGCTAAGATAGCCCTCTCCTGCACTTTTTGTGGGGCATACTGCAGCTGAAACCTCCCATCAGGGACCCTGTCATGCCCTGGGACGTTTTGTTTGTTTTAGAAAAGCTTACTTTCCTCTCTTTGAACCTGCCACAAGCTGCGAGCTTCGTCTTCTGTTGTGAAAAGCATTATTTTTAGTTATTACTTTTGCTCAAAGACTGATGTGTAAGGAGTCATTTAGTTTTCCACAAGGACAGGGTGTCCTTGAGGACCATTCCTAAGTTTCTTCCTAAGGTGGCGTCTGAGTTTACTTTGAATCAAGACATCCATCTGCCTGTGTACTACCCAGAGCATTCAAATCCAGGGGAGGCCTCACTGCATACCTCTGGATGTCCACCAGGTGCTTTGATATTACTTGGACTGCACCCGTGCCTTTCAAAAATCCGACCAGCTGTTTGTTTGCCCTAGAGAAGAAGGGGCTTCTGCTTCTAAGTTATGTTTGTCAAAATGGTTAGTTGATTGCATTGTTTACTATTACTGGAAATACGACAAGCCTTTTCCGGGGCTGGTTAAAGGCCATTCTACCAGGGGCATGGCTGCTTCCTTTGCCTCTTTCAGGAATGTGTTCTTTGCTGATATTTGTGCAGCGACCACTTGGAGTTCTGTCCATACTTTTTCATTCGGCATTACAGTCTAGACATTGCATCTAGGTATAGGGCAGGCTTTGGGCTTGCAGTCCAGCAGGTCCTGCTCTCTTGAAAGCCTTACGCTGACTTCTAACTCCTCGCAGCTGACTGGGCTCAGTCCTTTCACTGCTCAGGACTCGGTCCTAATGGTGTTGCCCACTGGAAGAGCCTGCTCAAAGTGAGATAGTACAGTTACGTAAGAACTTGCCGTAACAGTAGCTCTTCGAGAGGAGCTCTTGCAGCAGGTGCTGCTTTCCCTCCATCCCCCTGGTGACTGCGTCTCCACCTCTGTTATCTCTCTTTCCTCAGTGTAGAGGAACCGCCTTCATTCTCCAGTTTATGTACATGCTGGGGATCTCCGTCATGAGAACTGAGGTTGGGCTGGGGGACCGCCCCCTCTTACACCACAGGCGGACGTCTGGGGCAGTTCCCTACTGAATACTGCTAGCTAGAAGTTTTCCGTGGGGTCCTGTTGCCTGCTGGCTTCAGTCCTCATGGTGTTACCTGCTGCAAGAGCTCCTCTCGAAGATCTACTGTTATGGTAAGTTTTTACGTAACTATACTTTTTCATGAGAGGTTTTAACCTTCCTCTGCCTCAGTGGCACATGCCTGTCACAGATCTGCATAAATTCCTGCTGGCAATAGGCCCATGCCTCTGAGGCAGTAGGGATCAATTCTAGTCTGTCCCATTCCCAAGCTATTCCTTCCATGTCTAGCATGAATGCTACATAATCGGAATGTTTTTTTCCAGTTAATAGTTTGCCTTGGATTAGATTTTTTAAATGTATTTCTTACAGCAAAGGTGACCTAGTGGTCTGAAAAAGCATCCGGTAACATTCCACTTATAGGGTAAAACTGGGGACAATAGTAAAAATGAGATCCAGGATTGCTGACTTATTAGGGTCTTTAGGATTAATTCTTGACAGTTCTGTAATTAACTGAGTTAAGGCCATACTTTCTCGGAGATCCTTTAAACCAAGGGTAGTATCCGTTATAAACCAGTTAACCTTAAAGTCCCCCATCAAGAACAGTTCATGGGTATTCATATATGTAAACAAAAATCTTGCAAATAATTGGAAACACTATTATTTATTTTATTTAAAAAAAGGCTCTGAGGGTGTTCCCAATGATGGTGGAAAGCATGCATCTGAAGGTCCATCTCCTGATGTACAGCAGCAAATAATGCAAAAGGTGACAAGAAAAAAAGACAAAGCTGCACAGCCATCAGAAAAGTTTGGTAAAGAAGGTTCAGATATCAGGGCATATGAAAGGGGGAGCCCTGAATCCAGTGATGGCAAGTATAAAAAAAAAAAAAAGTGTCAGAGCAGACACTGGAAACTGTGTCTGCAAAAAAGAAATTGAAAGAAAATGTCACTGCCCTTCCTCTTGCATGGAGAAAGGAGTGGGCAGATGGCTGAGAAAAAATGCCCTCATCAGAGGACATCAAAAATGTGGCAATTTTACCAGAGAGTCCAGGCCATGGGAAATATGAATAAGGTATCAGTCACCCCGGCCCAGGCTCCAACCTAGCTGCCTGCTGAGGAGGAGGAAGAGTATTATGTGCATATGGAGGGTGGTCCCATGGAGTTAGACTGCACGCCTGAGTAAGATTTCAAACCTCCTTCAAGGCGAATTGAGGATTGCTCATCTTTTTTCTCATTCATCAGACGAATGGTTGATACCCACAACACCCCCCACTAGAAACGGAAGGAGGATGGCTACACGACAATTTGTCCTGGGCAGTTCGTCACACAACAACACACTCAATCACACTAACTCTGCCATCAGTCGGTTCCTATGCCAGTTTGTCCTTGGACAATTCACACCCTGCATAAATTGTATAAAATTAACTCCAGGTGGGTACAGTTCACCCATCACATGAGACAGTGTGCTCGAGGGTAGTGGATGGGGAAGTCATAGTGTTGTTTTTTTGTTTGCAAAAAAAAAAAAAGGCAACTAGATGTAGGAGCCGAGCTGACTGTTGTATAAACGTACAGTATGACCAAAGAAAATAGACAAGTTCAGGCAGCACTGGAACAAAAAGAAAGAGCACAGGGGGAGGCGCTCAAAAACTTTTAGCATTCTTAGGTGTTGCAGCACCATTGTAATCAGTAAACAGTGGCATTTTGAATCAGACGCCCAAACATGTTGGGTTTTTGTTCCTGCGCTGCCTGTGCTCATCTGTTTCCTTTGGTACTGTAATTTTATTTGGAGTACAGTAGGACATATAGTGGGAGCAAATTGTTGTAGGAGCTGATTGACACTGGAGCTAATGCAACAGAGTGACTTGACATGGAACAAACTGACCGGGGCAAATTGACGTGTCACTGAGGAGGATGAAGAGGATGCTGATTCTGTAGACACGCTGGGAGTAGCTCCACTAAAGAAGGATGCTACTTCCCATACATGAACCACTTAAAAAGGCTATAGCAAAAATGATGGCTGCACCCAGTTCTGCTACAGTCACTGACAAAAAAAATAGAGAGAAAATATCAGGTGGACAAGCAGGGAGTGGCATATCCGTATGCCCATCCTGACTATCATGGGGTAATCAAGGCTGCTGCTTGTGAGAGCAAAAGTCACTCTTACCTGTGCAGCTCCCTGCAAAAGACTATAAAAAAAAAATGAATACTCTGGCAAAAAAGGTTTCCACAGCAGCTTCCCTGCTTATCAGGCAGGCAGCTTATTCAGCACATATAGCGCAGTGCCAGAAAGCACTTTGGAACACAGTTGTGACACTTGCAGAAATAGCAGATGATGGTTTGGCACAGGACCTGATTGCTACAGCAAGCCCAGCCCTAGATGCCACAAAATGTCATTTCTGCACTGCGGTGGACACTAATGATACTGCTGCCAGAGTTTGGGCTCATGGAGCGTCTTTAAGGAGGTTTTGCTGGCTGAGGGACTACCATCCTTTCCCAGTATACTTGGACCAAGGCCATGCATTTCTTCTTTGAGGGGAGAGTCAATATTTGGTGACGAAACAGAGGCCAACTTGAAAAAAATGGATAATTACAAAACCACTTTCAAAAGTAACAATGAGGAGGAAAAGACCTGCACCTCCTACAGGTCATACAGAGGGAAGGCAGAGGCAGGGAATACTTCCCAAGATCCTGTGTCACTTATGCTCCCTGTGAGTACCAATCACAAAGAGGTTACTATAGGGGGAAGGGTGAAAAAGGGCTTCCAGGCATAATGCTGCAGCTGCAGCTCCTAAGCCACAGCCAAAACAAAAACCCCTGATAGTTTTTCCCAGGTCGTCAAACCATTGCCAATGAGAGGAAGACAGTACATTAGTTCGAAGAATGACTAAACATTATCATAGACATGTGGGTGCTGGAAGTAGTGGGCCGGGGGTTGTGTCTGCAGTTCAGACACTTTCTAAACCTGCAGAAACACAGAAGTTTTCCAGCTCCCTCTCCCACAGGAAAAAAATCTTCGGAACTGGAAATAAAAATAAAAAAAAAAAAAAAATGTCAATATCAAAAGCTATAGAAAAAGTCCCTACTTCCTAGTGGGGCAGGGGCCCACTCACAAGATATTTCCAGACCCACAAGAAAAATGGGGAGTGACGGCGTATTTTAGACCTCAGACTTCTGAACAAACATTTAAAAACAAAAAGAAAAATTCAAGACGGTCACACTAAGAACAGTGATACCATCTTTGCAGAAAGATCTTTGGCTGAGATTCCTGGATCTGAAAGACACATTTCCATATCCCAGTCAGTCTCACAGAAAATACCTCCGATGCAAGTTGAGGAACTGCCAGTACCATTTCACAGCATGCCTGGCTGTGGTGGCAGCACATCTGAGAAAACCAGGCGTTATGTTTTTCCCCTACCTGGATGACTGGCTAGTCTCAAGGAAAATGGAACAAGAGCAAGGTGCTTAGATCGGTTGGTAAAAAGCGCTATGGAGAACCTGGATTTCTTCTTCATCATCTGTTTATCTCTCCTGTTCGCCCCTGGTGGCCCCATCTAACCGCCCCCCCCAGCTCCATCACCCGGTTCCCCTGGGACTTACCTTCGCCTTCGGTCCTCTGCCACAGGACTTGCGGTTGTGCCCAGCCACTGGTGTGGAGCATGTTGGGGGGGGGGGGTCAGTTGTCATCCTGCCACCTTGGGGATTCTTTCTTCCGGTTTATCGCCCTGGGCTCACAGGACATGTAATGGATGCAATGTCCAAGCTCCACCTCCACAGAGATGGCCCCGGTGTCCTAAACGTGGGGTCCCTTCCCTTTCTGCATGGTGGCATGCATGTGCTGACACCCAGCCACTGCATGGTGTCAGGCAAGTAGCACAACTCACCAACCCTCCTGTCTGTAGACGCGCATCCTTCCCCACCCCGCTAACCCTTGAACAGTCAGTCCATTCCTGACCCGGGTCACCAGTGTGGTAGGAGGTGAGGCATCCAGCGCCTCAACCCTCCACGCTACTGGACCGGCCTAGAACCTGGGTTTCAAACAACATGAAGTCTTGCTATATTATGACATATGCAGTGAGTCCCAACCTTCGAACTGCTCCGGAGGTGAAAGAGTTAACTTTCCATGCCAGGCATGGAATGCTGAGCTCGAGCTCGGTTGAAACTCTCTCTGTTGTTCTTCAAACTCAAACTGTCAGATTCTTTACTCTGCCTCACTGAACAGTCGCTCCGGAGATTTCTCCTTCTGCTCGGTTCATTTTGTTGGTAAAAGTATTGTTTTTCTCGGTTTTCGACCGAATTTAAACTGCAACCGGTTGATTCAGGCTCTGTCTGTGGTATTTGTGGCAGATTGCCATAAATGGGTAAGTTTGGTTAGGACTGGCACTATATCTGAGAAACCCAAAAGAAAAACTGGGCCCACTGGGTTTCAACACTGCAGTGTGTGTGGGGAAGTCTTTGCCAAGGCTGACCCCCACAACACCTGTGTTTATTGTCTGGGATTTGACCACCTCAATGCAGACTGCCAGATTTGTAAAAATTTTCCTGTAGCTACCCTGGAAAAGAGAGTTGGTAGGCTCAGGGAAAGGGAGGCCAAAAAGTCCGCTGAACCGGATGGCCAGCCCGGTTCGGTTCCAACCGAACCAGAGGGAGTGCCCTCTGACCAGGGCGAGACTTCTTCAGGCAAAAGGAGAGCCGACTTTGAGGAGTCGGTTCCAGCAAAAAAGACTAGGAAATCAGCTGGTGTGGAGCCAAAACTTTCCTCTCCAACCCCTGAAGAAATAGCCAAAGCGATTAAAATTGTCCAGTCGCTTTCCCCGGTTCCGACCGAACCGGCACCATCAGGTGGTGCCCGGTTCGGCCGGTTCCACCGGTTCAGGAGTATGATTTAGAGGAATATTATGAACCAGAGGAGGGGGAAGAGGAGTATGAGGAGAGTGAATGTGGATTTGAAAGTCTGGATGTGCCCATTGACCCGGACATCTCCCCAGACAGACCTTCAGGAGTGTCTCCTCCTAGGCTTTCTGAGTCCCTTCTCATTTTATGTTTTATAAAAAGTGGCTGAAACCCTCCAGCTCCTTATGGAGGAAGCTGTGGATGATCAAGAGGAGCCTGACTATGTGGAAATGATGGATACCCCAGAGTTCAGGAGACTGTCTATTCCTTGCATAAATCTTTTGGGAAACAGACATTTAAAATTCTAAAAACTCCTCACACTATACCTCCTGTGGATAAGAGAATGGACAAGAGGTACACATTGTCAGGCTCTGATATGGAGTTCCTTACACAACAATGCAGCCATGTTGGGGTAGTGCAGGCTGCAGCCTGTGACAAGGCAAATATTCCCTTGGCCTCACATCCCCCGGACAAGGACACCAGGAGGATTGATGCCATGGCAAAGAAACAGCACATGGGGCATCCTTGGGACTCAGACAGGCAAATTATATGGCTTATGTTGCTAGATATCAGAAATCCAGATGGGATACTGTTATGGCTCTAGCAAAACAGGTTCTTGGCCAGCTTGCCAAGGAGCTGGAGCAGGTGGCTGCTGATGGTATTGAGGCATCCAAGGTGCAATTCCATGCTGCAGTGGACTCAAATGATGTGTCATCAAGAGTCATGGCTACATCCGTGGCACTTCGCAGAATGGCTTGGCTCAGATGTACTAGCCTGTCACAGGATACCCAGACTAAGGCCACGGATTTTCCTACTGTGGGTAATTCTCTGTTTGGGGAGCAGACAGAGAATTACATGAAGAAAATGGATGAGTATAGGACCACCTGTAGGAGTGCACAGGCCAAGGAAAGGCAGGCCACTCCTCAAAGGCAGCTTCCCAGGGGCAGGGGCAGGCCTTTTCATAGGCCTTTTTACCAAGCCCAGGCCTCCTCTTCTGCTTATGCCCAGAGGGGGTTCTTTAGAGGGAGAGGCAGACGGGGACAAGCAGGCCTGCTCCACCCCTCAGCCCAAAGCCCCTGCCAAGCAGGCACCCTGATGGGGTTGCCAGGGCAGATTCTCAGCTACCTGTAGGGGACAGGCTGGCTTACTTTGTCCAGGACTGGGAGTCTCTGACATCAGACAAGTGGGTCCTGGAAGTAGTAAGCCAGGGACTGGTTCTCAGCTTCAAAAAGTTTCCAAAGATGAGAACCAGATCCTTTCCATCTGCAAATCCACCAGAGGCACTTGCCCTAGAGGCAGCGGTCTCTTCCCTCCTGGCTCTCAGAGCTGTGGAAAGGGTTCCACCCCTACACCAGGGCAAAAGGGCTGTACTCCAGGTACTTCCTTACCCCAAAAAAGACAGGAGAATGGCGGCCCATCCTGGATCTCAGATACTTAAACAAGCACCTTTTTAAAATCAAAATTCAAAATGGTGACTCTGGGAATTATTCTACCCTCTCTAAGGCCAGGAGACTGGCTAGTGTCCCTGGACCTCACGGATGCCTACTTCCATATTCTCATCAGAAGCTCCCATCGAAAGTACCTCAGGTTCGAGCTGCCCTCAGGCCATTACCAGTTCAGAGCAATGCCCTTTGGCCTCACCTCTGCTCCAAGGGTATTCACAAAATGCCTGGCAGTAGCAGTTGCTTCCCTAAGAAGGCAAAAAAATTGCCATCTTCCCTTACCTGGATGACTCGCTCATAGTTGGCCAGTCCCCAGACCAAGTCAAGTTACACCTACAGATAACTCAGCAACTGCTCACCTCTCTAGGTTTCCTTCTGAATCTTTCAAAGTCCGTTCTAGAGCCTGTCCAGCTTCTCACCTTCATAGGCACAGAGCTGAACACAGAGAAAGCCAGTGCCTTCCTTCCTTTGGACAGGGCAAGGACCCTGGTCTCTCTGGCCTCCTCATTCACCCTGCAGGTCTCTCGACCAGCAAGGCATTTTCTACAGCTCCTGGGGCACATGGCTGCTTCTACAGCGGTAGTGCAGGGAGCAAGATTTCAGATGAGGGACATCCAGTTCCATTTGAGAGCCTTTTGGTCTCAAAGGAAAGACCCTCTAACCAAATTGATCCCAGTGACTCGAACCCTGATCCAGGCCCTACAGTGGTGGCAGGATCAGAGCAATCTGAGACAAGGAATTCCTTTTGTCACTCAGTCTCACTCCTTAATCCTTACTACAGATGCATCCCTCTTGGGGTGGGGAGCTCACATGGGCGACCTCACTACCCCGGGGTTGTGGTCCCCTCAGGAATATCTGCTCCACATCAATCAGTTGGAACTCAGAGCAGTTTTTCTAGCACTTCAAGCTTTTTCCAAATCTGTTCAGAACAACGTTGTACAGGTCAGAACAGACAACACCACCACCACAATGTGGTACATCAACAAGCAAGGGGGCACTCTGTCAACGGCCTTGTGCACCGAAGCAATGAAGTTGTGATCTCTGGCTTACTCCCTGAACACCTCCCTTACGGCAGTTCACCTCCCAGGCAAGGACAATGTCCTGGCAGATGCTCTCAGCAGGATTTCCCAGGGCCATCACGAATGGACACTGGACCCCCTGGTCTTGGAAGTGATATTTGCCGGATGGGGCACCCCGCAGATAGATCTTTTTGCAGCCCCAGACAATCACCAACTTCCCCTTTTCTGCTGCAGGCCCCCAGTGTTGGGCTCAGTCCCTCTGGATGCCTTAGTTCTCAGTTGGGAAGGGACGTTTCTCTATGCTTTTCCCCCCTTCCCTGTCCTGTTAAAAGTGCTAGTCAAAATCAGATCTCAACCCTGCAAGATGATCCTGATTGCTCCAGATTGGGCCAGACAACCCTGGTATCCACTCCTACTGTCCTTAGCAGTCCATCTTCCCAGGAATCACAACCTATTAACCTGTGCTCAGGGGAGGGTTTGGTACCCGAACCTCAAATCTCTCAATCTCAAGGCCTGGCTCTTGAAGAGTTAGAGTTTGCTGGTTTACATCTCTCCCAAGGTGTAATGGATATCCTGAAGGCTTCTAGGAAACCTTCCACCAGGGCTACTTATAATTCCAAATGGAAGAGGTTTTCCATCTGGTGCTCTGGAAAGCATATTTCCCCAGAATCTGCTGATTTACCCACAGTCCTGGATTATATGGTCCACTTAAATACTTTGGGGCTGAGACCAGCTACCCTAAACGTGCATCTGGCAGCTGTGTCTGCTTTTATTTCAGCAGGTAAGCCCTCTTCTCTTTCAGCTCATCCTGTATTCTCCAAGTTTTTCAAGGGATTGCTTCACACCAACCCTCCATTCAGGGACCCTGCCCCTGCCTGGGATCTTAATGTTTGCATTGCTCAGCTTATGCAACCCCTTTGAGCCTTTGTCTTCAGCGGAGCTTAAGTACTTGACTTGGAAGACTGTGTTTCTGGTAGCCATCACTTCTGCCAGACGCATAGGTGAATTACAAGCTTTGTCAGTGGAGCCTGATTATATCTCGTTTCATAGAGATAAGGTGGTCCTCAGGACTAACAGGAAGTTCTTGCCTAAGGTGGTTTCAGATTTCCACCTTAATCAATCTATATCTCTTCCAGTGTACTTCACTGACCAGTCCTCCCCTGGCGAGAGGAGGCTGCACAGCTTAGATGTGAGAAGAGCCCTTGTTACTACATAGAGCTGCACTAAGGTCACAGGTTTGAATCCTCCAACTGTTCCTCACTTATGGTGAGGTTGGTAAAGGGAAACCTGCCACTAAAAGATCCATTGCCAGGTGGATTGTCTCTTGTATCCAATTTTGCAATGAAAAACTGGGTAAGGTTCCTCCCTCAGGCCTGAGGGCTCACTCTACCAGAGGTACAGCTGCTTCCCTGGCTGCTGCCAGGGACATCCCTATTCTAGAGATATGTCAAGCAACTACCTGGAAAACAGTTCACTCTTTTACAAGCATTACTCCCTGGACATCCAGGCTAGGAGTGATGCTCGGTTTGGCACAGCTGTGCTTCAGAGCCTATTTCCTAAGTAGGTTCTGTCCCTCCTCCATGGAGGTACTGCTTTGTAGTCTGCATATGTCATAATATAGCAAGACTTCATGTTGTTTGAAGAAAAAATTACTCACCTTAGTAATGTTGTTTCTTCTAATGGAGTCTTGCTATATTATGACCTCCCCCTGCCTGCCCCTCTCAGAACCTCTGTTTTTGGGATGTGGGTGGGCAGTGCAGTGTTGGCACTTAGTAGGTGCCCACCTTGTTGTTTTTCACCCCTCCTTTCTTGGGGTGACTTGGTGTTGTGTTTTTCATTTTTTGGGTCTCCTGACTTGAGTCTTTGTTTTGGGACCAAAAAATGTGTTCTTATGTTTAGTAGCCAGTTGGCTAGTGTAGGTTTACAGCTTCCACACAGGACCTCAGTGAGTTTAGCTCGTAAAGATCTGATGGTTTGAGTTTGAAGAACAACAGAGTTTCAACCGAGCTCGAGCTCAGCGTTCCATGCCTGGCATGGAAAGTTAACTCTTTCACCTCCGGAGCAGTTCGAAGGATGGGACTCACTGCATATGTCATAATATAGCAAGACTCGGTTAGAAGAAACAACATTACTACGGTGAGTAATTTTTTCTTCTGGATAAAGCTGCAGAAGTCCCAGCTGGAGCCTGTTTAATTGCTGGACTTTATAGAAGCAGGGCTAAATGCCCTGCAGGGGAAAGCTTTCCTCCTTAAAGCTACAGTTGCAGCTTTGATAGCAACAGCAGAGTCTTTCACAGCAGGTCAGCCAAGACTTATAAGACACTTGCTACAGTTACTATGTCACATGTCTGCATCCACAGCTCTGGTTCCATGGGCCAGGTTCCAATTGAGAGATACCCAGTACTGATTAAGGGACAAGTGAACCCAAAGATGGGATCCACTTTCAAAGCTAGTGCTAGTGACAGAAGCACTAGTGGAGTCATTACAGTGGTGGAAAGAAGAAGGCAACCTTGGAGAAGGCATTCCCCGTCCTTCAGCAGTTACCAACAAGTATTCTTATTACAGATGCCTCACTCCTGGGGTGGGGTGCCCACCTGCTGGACCTCGCAGTGAGTGGCACATGGAGCCCACCGGAGTCGCTAGAACACACCAACCTTCTGGAGCTCACAGCAGTACTAATACTACTGCCACTGCAATCTTTCTTCTCCCAGCTACAGGGTCATCCTGTCCAATCAGGACAGACAATACCACAACAATGTACTATATAAAAAAGCAGGGAGGATCGAGATCCTTTAAAGCTGTTTACAGAGGCAATAAGGACCTGGCACATTCCTTAGAAGCAAACATATTTGCAGTACATCTGCCAGGCAAAGACAGTCTCCTGGCAGATTCCCTGAGGAGAATCAGCCAGGGAAATCACGAATGGGCCTTAAACCAGCAAGTTCTGACCACAGTGTTTGGAAGGTGGGTCACTCCCAATATAGACCTGTTTGCATCTTGGGAGAACTATCAGCTCCCACCGTTTTTGTTGCAGACAGCCAGCCAAAGGAACAGTCCCAGAGGATGCCCAAGCACTGAACTGGACAGGGAAGTTTCTGTATGCCTTCCCACCATTTCCACTCATTCAGAAAGTACTCCTGAAACTCTGGAGGGAACTTGAAACAGTGATCATGATAGCTCTAGACTGGGCCAGACAGGCCTGGCGCTTGATGCTCTTGGTCCTGTCCGGCAAGAATCCAATCAGGCTGCTCCTCAGTCATAATCTGTTGACTTTGTCCCGGGGCAGAATAAGATTCCTGAATCCCAGGACCCTGTGCCTAAGGGCATGGTTCTTGAAGAGTTAGATTTTTCTGGATTGGACTCTTGGAAGAAATCCTGAAGATGCTTAAGGCTTCAAGTAAACCTGCTACCAGGAAAGCTTATTCTTCTAAATGGAAAAGGTTTTCTTACTGGTGTGCCCAAGAAAAATAACCCAGTAGAGACTGGGTTGCCTATAATTCTGCAATACCTAATATACCTACAGCTGTTAGGCCTATGGCCTTCAATTTTTAAGGTACGCTTAGCAGTAATATCAGCATACATTTCAGCTGACAAGAAAAAGTCTTTGGCTGCAGAACTCATTTATAAAAGGCATTTTAAAGGTCAAAACCACTTGTACCCGCTACTGAGGGAACGTGCCCCACCCTAGGACCTCAACATGTGCCTTGCTCAACTTAAGGAGGCTCCCTTTGAGCCTATGGAAACTGCTGACCTGAAGTATGTCACATGGAAAACCATATTCCTGGTTGCAGTGACCTCTGCTAAGAGGGTAAGTGACTTGTGAGCCCACAGAGCCAAATTACATAATACCCCACAGGGATAAAGTAGTTCTTAGAACCAGCAGAAAATTCCTTCCTTAGATGGTATCTGAATTCCACCTGACTCTTCCCGTACTCTGTCCACAGCATTCTAGTCCAGGTGAGGAAAAGTTGCATAGCCTGGACCTAAAGTGAATCCTGTCTACATGGACCGGACAAAAGATGTCGGGTCCCACAGTACCCAACTTTTTGTTAGCTATGGTGAGGTTGGCAAAGGCAAACCAGCTACTGTACAGTGAGATCTGTTTCTCGCTGGATAATTTTTTGCATTCAGTTCTGCTGTGAAAAATCTGGAAAAATTGCCACCAAGAGGCTTAAGGGCACACTCCACAAGGGGTACCTCTGCCTCTTTGGCAGCCTCAATGTTTGCCATTTGCAAAGCAGCTACAGTACCTGGAAAACAGTACACACATTCACAAAGCCACTGTTTGGGCATGCATTCTAGAAGGGATACCAGCTTTGAAACTGCTGTCTTGTAGAATCTTTTTCCTAATTCTGTTCTGGACCCACCCTCCCAAGGTACTGCTACCGAATCTGCATAAAGTGTTAGTATTAAGAGAGTGATTCCTGGGGTTAGAAGTAGTAATGCTGTTTCTTCTTAAGGGATCACCCAGTGTTTATGTTCCCTAACCCTGCCTCCCCTTCCAGAATCTGAAATAGGTTCACACAAGAACCGGTTCCTTTTCTCATTGAGGTTGCTTGAGCATTACCATTGTAATTCCTACAACTGTAAGCTTGTTGTCGTTATTGTTCATATAGTGACATTTTACAAGTCTGCATCAATCTGTTTGGTATTTTTAAAAATTCTGTAAAATGTTTTCTAAAAATGTTTTTGGTAGTCTCTTACCAGGGGGTGGGGTGGGGGCTGGAGGAAGTCAGCAAGGAGAGACTTATGACTGGGGACTCAATGATTAGAGGAGTAGAAAATGTGGTGGACGACAGAAGGAATGGGAGTAAAATGGTCAGATGCCTTCCTGGTGCATCAGCCATCCAGGATATAGATAGGATAGGGAGGGTGGCGGAGAAGGATTTTGAGCAATCGGTTTAAATTTTTCATTGGCAAGCTTTTAAACTAGTCAAGGGAGGAGGCACTGATAAGCAGCAGGAAAATCCCAGCCTTTCCCTACAAAACAGGGTACTAAATGAGAAAAAGACCGAGGTAGAAAGGTCAGTGGGGGATGCTGCAAAAGAAGATAAAGTCATCAAAAAATGGAGAGCAATGAGTACCAATGCCCGTAGTCTGAGTAACAAGCTTCCTGAATTCGTGGCCTTGATGGAGGAGGAACATCTGGATATCGTGGCAGTCACAGAAACATGGTACACAGAAAACCATGACTGGGACGTAAACATACCAGGATACACTATCTACAGGAGGGACAGGGAGGGTAAAAGAGAGGAGGAGTAGCTCTTACATAAGGGAAGGAATCAAAGCAACAGAACAAAAGAGAAACAGGGAGGAGAAGAAGCACTGTGGGTAAATTTGGAGACCGGCAATGGCACCACAATCTGCACAGGGGTTGTATACAGACCCCCTTCTCATGGGGAGGAAATGGACATGGAAATGATAGAAAGTATACTTGGAATGGCAGAAAAAGGGGAGATATTGCTGATGGGTGATCTGAATATGCCAGATGTTAACTGGAGTGCAGTTGCAGCAGCCACTTCGAAGAGTGGGTTATTCTAGATGCCCTACAGGGGGCATGCCTTAGACAACTAGTATTGGAGCCCACTCGAGAGGGAGCAATCTTAGACCTGGTTCTCTCAAATGGAGATGAAGAGAGGATCACAGATGTAGAAGTGGGTAGCCATCTGGGAACTAGCGACCATCGAACAGTATGGTTCACAATAAACACAGCAATAGAGTCAAGCCATACAAAGGCAAAAGTACTGGACTTTAGGAGGGCTGACTTTGCCAAAAAGGGTGAGTGCCTAAGGAATGCATTAGCAAATGGGCAGGAAGGAGGGGTGGAAGAACAATGGGGAATAATAATAACTACCATCACAGAGGTAACAAGCCTTTGTGTGAAGCAAATAAACAAAACGAAACGATGTAAGAAACCACTGTGGTTCTCAAAGGAAGTGGCAGTGAAGGTTCAAGAGAAAAAGAAAGCATTCAGGAAGTACAAGGAATCACAGAAGTAGCAGGACAGAGAAATGTATCAGTTAAAGCAAAAGGAAGCTGGGAAGGCAGTCAGAACAGCAAAGGCCCAAACCGAGGAAAAGATCGCCAACTCAGTTAAGAAGGGGGATAAAACCTTTTATAGGTACATCAGGGAGTGAAGGAAGACCAAGGGAGGGATAGTGAGGCTTAATAAAGGGGAGGGAGGGTGGACAGAGGGTGACTGTGAAAAGGCAGACATACTAAACAAATATTTTTGCTCAGTATTTACAAAGGAAGAGGGGGAGGTACCTAAAACAAACAGTAGAAACACTCTGAATACAGAAGTTGATACCAGCCCATTTACAGAAGAAAGGGTTCTGAAAGAACTCTTAAAACTGAAGGTGGACAAAGCAATGGGGCCTGATGGGATTCATCCCAGAATTCTAAAAGAACTAAGGGTAGAACTAGTGACACCACTGACTACCCTATTTAACAAATCATGGGAGGATGGGGTGGTACCCCGAGGACTGGAGGAGGGCAGGTGTGATTCCCTTTCACAAAAGTGGGAGCAAGGCAGAAGCAGGAAACTACAGACCTGTTAGTTTAACCTCAGTGGTAGGGAAAATGATGAAATCACTTCTGAAGGAAAGAATTGTCGAGTATCTAGAGGCCAGAGGGGCACAGGACCCAAGGCAGCATGGATTCACAGCGGGAAGGTCATGCCAGACAAATCTGATAGATTTCTTTGACTGGGTGACCAAAGTAGTAGATCAGGGAGGGGCCGTGGACATGGCCTACCTAGACTTTAGCAAGGCATTTGACACAGTCCCACACAAAAGATTAATATACAAGTTAGCCAGCCTGGGAGTGGGTCCCAAGATGTCAGCCTGGGTAAAGAATTGGCTGGAGAATAGGACACAGAGAGTAATAGTAAATGGAGTCCACTCTGAAGAAAGGGGGGTTTCTAGTGGGGTAGCGCAGGGTTCAGTATTAGGACCGGTCCTCTTCAATGTCTTTATAATCGACATTGCAGAGGGACTGGAAGGAAAAGTATGTCTTTGCAGATGACACAAAGATCTGCAACAGAGTTGATGTACAAGGTGGGGTGGAAATGATGAGAAGGGACTTGGCAAGGTTAGAGGAATGGTCAAATGTATGGCAGCTTAGATTCAGTGCTAAGAAGTGCAAGGTAATGCACCTGGGAAACAAAAACCCAGGGGAAGAGTACACAATGGGAGGTGAGATACTAACAACAACCAAAATGGAAAGGGACCTGGGGGTAGTCATATCAGATGACCTAAAGGTGGGCAAGCAATGTGAGAGGGCAGCAAGGAGGGCTGGGGGGATACTGGGATGCATAGGGAGAGGCATCACCAGTAGAAAATAGGAAGTTATTATCCCTCTGTACAGACAGCTGGTGAGACCCCATCTGAGTACTGGCAGTTCTGGAGACCCAATCTCCGCAAAGACATAGACAGGATGGAAGCTGTCCAGAGGAGGGCAACTAAAATGGTGCAGGGTCTGCACCGGAAGACATATGAAGAGAGATTTAAGGAGCTTAATATGTATAGCCAGGAGGGAGAGGGAGGACATGATAGAAACTTTCAAGTACCTCAAGGGAATCAACAAAGTCCAAGAGGGTAGCATCTTTCAAAAAAAGAGATGTGCAAGAACAAGGGGGCACAATTTGAAGATAGAGGGGGGGCGGCGCAGAGGTAATTTAAGGAAGTATTTTTTCACAGAGAGGGTTGTGGATGCATGGAACGGCCTTCCGGAGGAGGTTGTGGAGTCAAAAACTGGTGGAATTCAAGCATGCATGGGACAGTCATAAGGCAATTCTAGGGGGTGGGGGTAGGAAGAAGTAGGCTGCTGGTTAACTAGGATCTGCGGCTTATCCATCAGGTAGGGAAATGGGCAGACTGGGTGGGCCAAGCGGTCCTTATCTGCCGTCAAATTCTATGTTTCTAAGGGGGAGAAGGAGCTGGGGGTGCTGGTATACTTGGGTACCAATGATTTGGCAAATTAGCTTGTGGAGGCAGTGAAGTGAAACTTTAAGAACCTGGGGACATATTTTAGACACTTGAGTTTCCTGGCTTTTTTTTAGGCTCTCCCTGTGTGGAATAGGGGGAATGGGAACAACAGAGTAAGGAAGGAACCATGAGGAGCTTGGAGGACTGAAGGATGGTGTCAGGGGGAGGGATGCCACTATGTGGGGGAACTGGGGGGCTTCTGGGAGAGGAGGCTCTTCGAGGGTGAAGGCCTTCACCTGATGAGAGAGGGGGCCAGAGCTCTATGGCAGAAGTTTGATGTCTGCATTGGACATTTAACCTGACTGCAGGGGAGACAGGGGCTAGGGGAACCACTGAGAAGGGAGAACAGGTGGGGAACCTAAACAACAAAATGGAGATGTGCACACACCAGGAGATAGATGCAGAAAGGTTTTTTTATTTAAAGCAGCCAAAGCATGAATAACACTGGGCTGAAACCCCGGGTGGGGAACTTAGCTAGTGCTCCTCCTGAACAGGAGACTAGTAGCAGCATGGTGGGTAACAGCAAGGTTGAAGTTCAGATCAGTGTATGGGAAGAGACCGTTGAGGGAGGGCTGACAAAGCCTACATTCAGCATGAAAAATACAAAATTAAGGAGAGGAGGGAAGAATAAGTAAGAAGAAATAGGAAAAAGCAAGAGTTGATCAGGAGAAGAATCGGAAATGGGTCTGCCATAATGCCATGAGTCTGGGAAATAAAATTTGTGAGCTCCTGGCAGTGGTGGCAGACACTGCGATGGACCTAGTAGTCATCACAGAAACTTGGGCCACAGAAAATGATTGGGACCTGACAATCCCAGGGTACACAATGTTTAGACACGATTTGAGGAAAAGGTAAAGGAAGAGGCGTAGCCCTATATGTCAGGGAAGGCATAGAGGCAGTGGAAGATGGAAGCATCAGGGAAGGTAATGGGGAACCAGAATCGCTGTTGGTTCAGTTCATGGCATCCTCAGGCAAGAAACTGGAGATGGGGGTGATCTGTAGACCTCCAGGACAGGGGGAAGAGAGAGATCAGGAGCTAGGGGCAGAGATAGAAAGAGGGGTGGCAAAAGGGGGAGGAGGTGATGTTGGGAGATCTAAATCTGCCAGATAATGATTGGGTAATTCTGGTGGCCAGGAGCTCCAGAAGTCCGGCCCTGCTGGATACATTATAGGACTTTCTGCTGGTGGAGCTTGTTAAGGAACCCAGTAGGCAGGCTGCCATTCTCGATGTGTTGCTTATCAACTAGGAAGTGGTAGGAGGAGTGCGGGAAGGGGAGCCACAATTGTCCGGCAACCATTCTATACAGTGTCGCCCTTGGGACAAGTAAACCCTCATTCAGTGCTGAAGTCTTAGATTTCAGAAGGTCCAACTTCAGCCAGATGAGGAAACTGGTCTGGGACAAGTTAGTCTAAGTGGACAGCATCAGGGATGTGGAAGAATGATGGGGTGACATCGAAGAGGCCATTCTTGAGGCAACAAAGCCTCACAGGAGAACGGTAATCAAAAGAAACGGGTATAAGAAACTAACTTCATTCTCTGGAAAGCCTAAAAGAAGGCATTCACCAGGTACAAGGAAAGGAAGAATAGGAGGAGTATCAAATGAGACCAGATGTAACCGAGAGTGGTGGGAGAAGCAAAGGCAGACACAGAGCTACTTATTGCGGAGGGGGTCAAGGGAGGGGAAAAACAGTTCTTTAGATATAGTAGGGGAAAAAGAAGGGAGGAGGAATTATTAGGCTAATTGAGGGAGGTGGGGTGATTGAGGAGGACAGGCAGAAAGCAGCCATTTAATGACTTCTGTGTATTCACAAGAGAAGACAGAGGACCTCTGCCAGAGAGTGGCATTAAGTAAGGTGGATCCCTGAGATGAGGTAGGAAGTATTTACCAGTGAAAGGGTTAAGAAAGGTCTAGCAGCCCAAAAGACAGACAGATCCTGGAGCCAGATGGGATGTGTCTGAGGGTGCTGGAGGAATTGGCAGCAGAACTAACTGATTCCTCCGTAGGGCTGTTCAGTAGCTCAGTTGAGATGGGAAGTTCCAAAAGACTGGGGGGTAGCAGATGTAGTCCCGCTCCATGGGGGTGAGGGAGACAAGGAGCAACTGGGTAACTACAGACCTGTCAGTCTTCCCTCTATTGTGAGTAAACTGTTGGAGACACTAGTCAAAGATGACTTTGTGGACTACCTGGAGAGCAATGGACTCCAGGATAGTAAACTGCATGGGTTTGTGGCAGGAAGGTCTTGCAGGCCAACATTTATTTATTTACGAGATTTACCAGGAAGGCATACTGAGCAATATGCTCGATTCCAGATGCGACCTGGGGGCCTAGACCCAGTACATGGCAAATAATTAGAACAAATACAAGTACAGATATCGTAATAAAGAAATGATAGCAAAGGATTTGTACAAATATGATACAATATAACATGTAAAACATGTATAACAAGTACATGATAGTATTCTTTGATTTTTTTTTTATTAACTGTACTTTATTAACATTTTGCAAGAAAATGACAGACACAGACAGAACAATCAGTATATCTATGACTCTACAAAAAATGGAAAGAAGCAAAATTAACAACAATAACAACCCCCCACCCCCCAACAGCACATTGAAATAATACAAAACCAGATAAGGGAAATGAGTGCACTGCAAGTAATAGAACTAAAAGAAAAAATAAATACAACAGCTAGGCAAAGGCATGATCAAGATCCCTGAACCCACACTCAAAGATCAGGGCTCCTAGATGCATCCAAATTAATATAATACTATCGGGGGACAAGAAGGTGCAAGGTAACGGGGTAGTGAACTGCTTGAGGGTACAAAGACAATCCCATCGCCTATGATCTCTAGCTAGTCTGTTGTTAATATTAGCAGTCGTCTTCTCCGCATGGAGTGCAAACAAACGCTCTGTATACCATTCCCTATAAGTGAGTGAGAGTTGGTCCATCCAGTGCCTCATAATAACCATTTTTGTACAGGCCGACATTAAGGCCATGTAATATTTCTGTGGACCAATTAGTTGGCAAGCATGATCTCCTATAATACAAATTTTTGGGCAAAAAGCTTTATCAAGGCCAAGAAGGAGGTCCAGTTTAGCTTTAATAGTTGCCCAGAATGATTGCACTAGAGGGCATTGCCATAACACATGCAATAAAGTGCCTGCAGCTGTTCCGTACTTAATGCAGTGACCCGATTGGAGTCATTGCATCCTATGCAGCCTGACAGGAATATTACACACATGAAGATTTTCACCTGCAGCAATCTATATATATAAAATTTAACATATTTATATAGTTCTTTCCATGTCTTGGGGCAGTCTTATTCCTCGTGTGACTCATGTAGTGCTTGTGTTCAGTAAGATACAGACCCATCCACTTTATCTTTAGTAAGATCATAAAGGTGTTGTTAAAGCTGAGAAATGAGATGCAGCTGTGTAGTCCTGTTTGCCGGCAGCACTAATATCAGAAGACCAGACATTGCCATGAATATTACTATCCAGGTATGATGAAGTGCATGGGGAAGCTTTGTAAGTGTAGTGTATACAAGAGACTTTGGGTCTATAAAGCATTGAGAGCATAAAGCTCTTTCTAGCTGTAACCACAAGGGAATATGAGTGGTCTTGTTCCAAGAAAGGGGCAGTCAAGCATTGTAAATATTTACTACAATGGGAGGCAAGGTAGTAAATGAAAACATTAGGGAGTTAAGGCGTCCCACAAGCTTGGAGGCAATCTGCTTATGGTAGGCCCTCCGCACTGCTTTCCCAGCCCAAATAAAGTGGGATATTTCCCAATGCAAACGAGTGAACCAGACACAAGGAATCATCTGGTTAAACATGCTCAGTGGGTAGAGTATCTGAGGTAGGAGATTCATCTTGATCAAATGAACCCGACTCCACAATGTGAGTGGAAGATGGGTCCATCTGGCCAGATCTTGTGAGACTTGCTTCAAGAGGGGATCAAGATTGTGCATCACCATTTTGGAAGTATGCCTACTAACAATTATGCCCAAATGTTTGATGTGGTTGGAGGTCCACCCAAGGCCCAAGTCTGTTATCTCAGTTCTGAGCACACCAAAGTTTAAGGGCATAACTTCTGATTTCTTTACATTTAATTTGTGGTTACCTCTCCAGATTTAGAAATCTCTTGCAGTGCACGAGGCAGGGATGTAACATGAAGAGTAAGATGGAGTAAAATATCATCGGCATATACTGAGATTTTATATTGAACATTTGCAATACTAATACCCATAATGTCTTCCGTTTGCTTGAATCGAGGAATAAGAGGCTCTAAAACTAAAACGAGCAGAAACGGAGAAAGGAGACATCCCTGCTTCATGCCATGGTACAATCAGAAAGGTTCAGAATAAACACCAATACAGTAAATTTAAACAGAGGGGCAAATATATATATAAAAAGCTGAAACCAACGAATAAACTCTGTAAGATACCATAAGCCGCCAAAGTTAAGAACAAATACCCCCAATGAACCCAATCGAAAGCTTTCTCTGTGTCTAGGGAGACCAGAACCATCGGTGGATCAGGCTCAATATTCTTTGCGTAATGAGAGTAGAAGATCAGGGCCATGCTGTGTATTTACTTCTACTTCAATTTCAGCATGGCTTTCTATTCTGTGCCTCACAGAAGGTTGCTGCACAAGCTGGAGGATCTGGGTGCAGAGTAGGACACAGATAGGTGAGAAACGGAGACAGCAGAGGGTTGTGGTTTATGGAGTCAAATCAAAAGAGGGAGGTCACCAGTGGGATGCCACAAAGATCGGTTCTGGGTCCAGTCCTTTTTAATATGTTTGTCAGTCACATGAGAGAAGGAATCCAGGGCAAGATGTGTCCCTTAGCAGACAACAGTAAGCTCTCTGTCAGGGAAGACCGTGGGGGTGGGGTGGGGAGGGGATGCAAAGAGACTTGCAAAGGCTAGAGAGGTGATCAAAGGTTTAGCAATTTTCATTCAGTGCCAAAAAGTGCAAGGTGATGCATATAGGGAACAAGAACCCCAGGACAGAGTACTGGATTGGGGGGGACCATAAACTGGACACGACTTCTGAAGAAAGAGACCTAGTGGTCATCAGTGACTCCTTAAAAAACAATCAAGCCAGTGTAACAAGGCCTACAGTAAGGCAAACAGGATGCTGGTATGTATAGGAAGGGGTATTCGCAGCAGAAGAAAGGAAGTATTACTACTTCTCTGTGGATCACTGGTGAGACCCCACCAGGAGTACTGTGCCCAGTTCTGGAGTCCTCACCTAAGATAAGATAAGGACAGGCTGAAAAGCTGACAGCAGTTCAATGTATGGTGGCTTCAGGGCCAGCAGGGCAGATCTTATGAGGATCAGCCCAAGGCCCTGAACATGCACTTGCTGGATGCCAGACGAGAGAGCGGAAATGTGACGGAGATCTTACAGTTCCTGAAAAGAATGAACAAGGTAAATTGCGAGGAACTATTTAGCGTAAGTAGTGAATCAAGAACACAGGGGCACAAGTGGAAACTGATGGGAAGGGACATTCAAGATGGAAATGAGAAAGTTTTATTTTACAAAAAGGAAGGTTGAGCCTTGGAACGATCTGCCAGCTGATGTGGTAGGCACCAAAACAATCAGTGGTTTCAAACACAGCTGGGATAGAGTGAAGGACTCAGTGGTTGCTCAAGGTCGTAGCAGTAGGGTGAGGAGCATGGGGGTAGATAGTGTGGGTTAGAACCCTGAATGGACAATAGACTCCTGGGTTTAAGGTTTTATGGGCAGAGTGCATGAATCAATTGTTTCAAACAACATGAAGTCTTGCTGTATTCTGACTATTGCAGTTAGGTCCTGCCTTTCAACTGCCCCGGAGAACAAAGAGTTAACTTTCCATGGCCAGCATGGAACATTCAGCGCGAGCTCAGTTGAAGCCCCTGTCTGCTGCTGTTTAAACTCCAACAGTCAGATCTTTACGAGCAATACTCACTAGAAGTTCTGTGTGGAAACTGTAAAACTCACACTAGCCAACTTGGCAACTAAAATTTATTAAAAAGGGGTTTTTTGGTTTCAAAGCAAAGACTCAAGTTAGGAAACCCAAAAAACAAAACACAACACACACCCAAAGTAAAGGAGGGTGAAAAGGGGCACCTCTAGGGTGCCAACACTGCTCCTGCCCACCCACATCCCAAAAACCAGGTTCTGAGAGGGGAGGCGGGGTCAGAATACAGCAAGACTCCATTAGAAGAAACAACATTACTAAGGTGAGTAATTTTTTCTTCAAACAACATGAAGTCTTGCTGTATTCTGACTATTGCAGACTACCAAGCAGTACCTCCATGGAGGAGGGACAGAACCTACTTTGGGAATAGGCTCTGAAGTACTGCTGTGCCAAACCGAGCATCACTCCTAGCCTGGATATCCAGAGAGTAATGCTTGGTGAATGTATGGACTGTTTTACAGGTGGCTGCTTGACAAATTTCTAAGATAGGAATATCCCTGGCAGCAGCCAGGGAAGCAGCTGTACCTCTAGTAGAGTGAGCCTTCAGGCCTGAGGGTGGGGTTCTACCCAGCTTTTCATAGCAGAATTGTATACAAGAGACAATCCACCTGGCAATAGATCTTTTAGTAGCAAGTTTGCCCTTACCGACCTTTCCATATGTGAGGAACAACTGGCCATTAAGATGAACCATATAGTCCAGGACTGTAGGCAACCCCGCAGATTCTGGAGAAATATGCTTATTAGAGCACCAAATAGTGAACCTTTTCCATTTGGAGTTGTAGGTCTTTCTGGTGGAAGGCTTTCGAGAAGCCTTAAGGATATCCAGAACCCCTTGAGAAAGGTGCAGATCTCTAACTCTTCAAGAGCCATGCCTGAGATTGCAAAACTGCCCAATTTTTGCTCGCTAGATCCAGGGCCTTGTGTTTTCTGGCGAGACGCGTTGTCCCTCTGTTGGACGGGCAGATTCCTCTACGTTTTCTCGCCATTCCCTTTGATCCAGAGGGTTTTACTGAAGCTCCGGCAAGAGCGGGCATCACTGATTCTGGTAGTGCCCTTTTGGCCCAGGCAAATTTGGTTCCCTCTATTGCATCAGCTGACCCAGGAACCTCCGGTGCCTCTGTCATTCAGTTCTCAACTTCTGTCCCAGGAGGCATGCTCCTTAGTCCATCCAGATCTTCGGTCGCTGAACCTGCATGCCTGGCTCCTAAAGACATAGCAGTCCTGAGATACGGGGGGTCTCGGGAAGTTGCGGACGTTCTGGCGGCAGCCAGAAAACCCTCCACTTACGCCATGAAGTGGCGCAGATTTTGCATCTGGGCTCAAGCTCGTGGATTGATCCCATTGGATTGTTCAGAGAGGTCAGTGTTAGACTACCTTCTAACCCTGTACGAGGCAGGCCTTGCCTACTCTTCCATTAAGGTTCACCTGTGTGCCATTTCGGCGTATCATTTACCGATAGGTCATAGCTCTCAGCTCAACTAGAGGCTTCACGCGCTTTTGCATGGCATCCTGCATCTGAGACCTCCTATCAGAGACCCGTTCCACCTTGGGATCTCCCCTTTGTTTTCAGAACAGCTTACTCTACCTCCTTTTGAACCGAAGATCTGCGGATTATGACTGCGTCTCCTGGCTTGGAAACCCTCACTTTAGTTGCTGTTACTTCTGCCAGAAGAGTTTCTGAGCTTCATGCACTCGTGTGCAAGGATCCTTATTTGGTTTTTCACAAGGACAGAGTGTCCTTAAGAACAAATCCTAAGTTCCTTCCCAAAGTGGTCTTGGCGGTCACACTCAACCAGGATATAGACCTGCCGGTGTATTACCCGAATTACGGTAATGGGGGGAGGCCCTGTTGCACACTCTAGATGTGCATTGATGTCTCAGATATTATCTGACCAAAACCAAAGCCCATCGTAAGTCAGACCAGCTCTTTGTTTCCTACGCACAGCGGATGTTCGGTGCTCCTGTTTCAAAACAGTCTCTTTCCAGATGGTTGGTCAAGTGCATTATGTTCTGTTATCAGAAGTGTAATAAACCCTTACCGGGACCGGTGAAGGGTCATTCTACGAGGGGGGTGGCTACCTCTTTCGCTGCGCTCAAAAATGTCTCCACTTCAGCCATCTGTGCAGCAGTGACTTGGAGCACTGTGCACACTTTCATCAGACACTACAGTTTGGACATTGCCTCTAGGCGTAGAGCTGGATTCGGCTTGGCGGTCGTTCAAGAACCCTTGTCCTGAAGTCAGAGTCATTTCTCCTACCCTCTTCCCGGTAACAAATTGTTCCCTTACTGCTTGGGAATCAGTCCTAATGGTGTAACCTGCTGCAAGAGCTGTTTCTTGAAGTAAGATAGTACAGTTACGTAAGCACTTACCGTAACAGTAGATCTTCGAGAACAGCTCTTGCAGCAGGTTGTTTCCTTCCCACCTTCCCCTCTGGAGGTTGTCTTCTGACCTAGTTTTTAGGCTACAGTGTCCTTAGATGCCTTTTTCTAACCTTCCTTTGGAAGCGGATCTTCGGTCTCCCCTGCAGATGTCACATTTGAGCCGGGAGTCTCCAGCAGGAGAACTGGGGATGCTGGGGGACCGCCCCCTTTTTTGTGGTGCCTGACGTCGGGGAGGGGCCAACATTGGGGTGGTCCCCCGCTGGATACTGCTAGCTAGAATTTTTCCGTGGGGTCCTGGCACCTGCCGGCTTCAGTCCTAACGGTGTAACCTGCTACAAGAGCTGTTCTCTAAGATCTGCTGTTACAGTAAGTTCTTACATAACTGTACTTTATGCCTGAGGCAGTTGCACGTTAACGATTTCTCTCAGCTACTGTTTTCTAGAAACTGAATGCCAAGTACTCGGACCACAGCAAGTTTGCAAGATAGCTGCCTAGTGGAGAGAAACTGGGCTGTCTTGGTAGCTTTTTATCTCTTGTGGGTCTAGGACTCCCAAAATAAAATGTGAGGGTCCTGTATCAAATTCTGGAGTTCAGCAGTGTTCCTTTGGGGATGCTTTAGTGTGTCCCAGTTTGTGTAGTTTGAGTAGCCATAGGAAAATATGTGTAGTCTTTGCAGGTAGCCTTGTGTAAAGCACCTGTACAACCACTTTTTGGTGAACTCAGATGTATAGCAAGTGACTGCTGCACACCAGCAATTTTGTGTAGCAGTTGATCAAAGTATTAGATGGTACCAGGCAGCAGTTTGTGCCTCCTGAGAAGTCAACAATATGTCCCAGGGACCCTCCACACTTACTGGCATGCTTCCCAGTAGGTAGCTAGTATATGGAGGATGCAGGGCTCTGAATACCTGAGAATATCCATTTAGTACTTAACCATGGGCTTTAATATCATGTGTGGCATTCCAGGAGTACGTATAATTTTGAAAACAAAATGTTAACTAATGTTCAAAAGTATAAATAATTATGAACTTGACAAATTACCTTGGTTTCAAGGTAACCAACACCCTGTTTGTTTGTTTGTTTTTATTTTGTTAACCAGGTAAGATAGCCATTACCATTTGGCACCTTTTACAGGTACGACCCGGTGTACAAAAGTACATACGAACATATGAAGAGACCAGCAGAAGAAGGCCATTTGGTCTATCAAGTCTGCACTTACTGCAGGGTCCATAGCTTGAGTTAATGTCCCTGCCTTCCCTCCCCAACTCCTCCCATCCTCCCTACCTTCCCCCTATGCCTGTCCCAGCCTCTCTTACTCATCGGCTCTGAGACGCCATTTTGAAATAAGGTTAAGCAGTGGAATTCTGAGATTTCGAAAAGCGCTACTGGAGCCAGTGAATTAAAGCTGTCCACTGTCTTCAACAAGATTACCTCTTCTAGCAGCGCATTCCAAGTGTCCACCACCCTCTCTGTGAAGATGTGCTTCCTGACCTCTCTCCTAAACCTCCCACCCTCCAGCTTAAGACTGTGCCCCCTCGTGTTATGGTTGCCACTCAGCTTAAAGAGACTCTCCTTATCAACCTTCTTTATCCCTTTCAAGTACTTGAAGATCTCAATCATGTCCCCTCTGTCTCTCCTATATTACAATATAATATAGTTCAATAAAACATGCATAAAATATGTTCTAAAAATGCAGATCATTTCAATATAAAATGAAACAATGAGAATACAACAATTAAACAGAACAGACACAATTCTTTATTGCTGAATAATGCAGTGTCAATTCTTTAGAGTATGTGGTAAAACTGGTTAATGATCTAATTGATACTGGAATGTTGTTCTACAGAGGAGCCTGAAAACTGAATGAATTTTGACGTTAGTATTCGAGGGACAAACACAAATTGTGAATAGGTCTCAAGTTAAAATTTGGTGTAACTGATTGAAGCAAACCTGCTAGACTAGCAGGTCGCTTTTTACTCAGCAACTTGAAACTAAAGTTAATTTTGATTTCATATCTAAGGGAAGCCAACCCAAACTATTCAGGATCGAACAATAGCGCACTCGGTTATTACAGTGGCATGCAAACTTTGCAATTTTATAACACCTTTTTTAAATTAAAATCAACTTCAGGTGCTGCATCTACAACCAAAAAGCCATAATCTAATAAAGGTAACAGATGATCTCACTACGAGTTGGAGCTCTTGCAGCAGGTAACACCATTAGGACTATGCCGCCAGGCACTAGGACCCCACGGAAAAATTCTAGCTAGCAGTTTGTCGCCCCTCTTGACGTCTGCCCCAACCCCGACCTCACCCATGGTATAAAGGGGCGGTCCCCTGGCACTACCTCAGTTGTTTTTTTTTTCCCGCCGTCGACCCGTGCAGATTGGCTCCATGGACACCTCATGCTTCCAGTCAACCACCATTTTCGCGCTTTGTGCAGTTAACATTTTTTCATCCGATATTTGAGTTTGTCGTGTATGTCTTCCCAGCCATCTTCCTCTTCAGAGTGGCGAAAATCAAAGTGTGCGTGTGGCAAGCAGATCCCAGCGAAAGACGGCCATTCAGCCTGCCTGCTCTGCCTAGGCCCCAACCACAGGTAGGACGACTGCCCACACTGCCAAGGCTTCAACAGGAGGACCAGAATCTGCCACCTGAACACCCTGAAAGCATACCTCCTTGAGCAGCAAGTGGTCGCCATGCAGAAGACCCAGTCTGGGCACAGCTCGTCTTCCTTCTCTGTAAAGGACTCCTCCCCAGAGGAAAAATCGAGTGGGAAACACCATCATCGGGACAAGGACAGGTCCAGGTCAGAATCCCATCCTAGGTCCCTGCACAAGACTTCCAAGTCTTTGACCTCTGGCGTGAGGTCGGATTTGGGGGTGGGGGGTCCCTGAGTGTCTCTGACTCTCCCTGGGTCACAATTGGGGAAGCCCCCCGCCTCTTCTCAGGTGCATGGTGGGGAGTCTTCCAGGCTCGGGCTTTCTCGAACCCCCATGCCCCTGGCTATCTGACCCCACAAGCATGCGCTAGGGTCTCAGTCGGCAGGACAGGTGCACTGATCATCGGGTGGCAGGTCCGAACTTGTTGCCCCGCAAGGTCGTAGTTCCTAGGTTGTCAGGGCAACCGGGTCAGATGACTCCAGGAGACACCAGGATAGCGAGCACCAGAAGAAGCATCTCTCACCTCACAGGTGGTCGTCGGCCGAGGCTTCGGACAGACGTCAGGCCTCAACGTCCTCTGACTCCACCATGGAGACAGACCAGACGCCGCCCTCTGCTCCACAGGGCCCCCATTGAGAACCTGACTGTAGACCAGATGTCAGGGGACCTGACGTGCGCCTCTGGGGATAACAGAGACCTGGGGCACCACCCCCTTCACTGTCACCTCCTCCTCGGGAACTCGATGACCAGACATTAGAGCACTCGACACCAGAGGACACTGTCCCACCATGTCTGATGCCAGACAAAACAGTACCGTCTGACTTGACGGCAGAGGACACCATGCCATAAGGACGAACACCAGGGGCCCCTAATACCCCTAACCCAACGCCAGCACCACAGCCAAGCCCTGTCGTCCCTTTAGCCGAGGTTGGCGCCCTGTTTACTAGCTGGTGGAATACTATAAAAGGGGATCTTTTGCCTAGGCCAATGGAGCCAGCCCCCAACCCCGTGGTGACCACGGCAGTGCCTAGACAGCCCCCCCCAAGTGGCCGCCACCACCACCCCCGATGCCAGACCATCCGATGTCGGGGGATGAGGAGCATGGATCACCCATGCGGTGGCGGCATGGTCACCACTTGTCCTCCAGATCCTCCTCCAGAGGACACCTCTACACGTCCTCAGAAGGATCATCCGGAGGCTCATCCTCCTACGACTCTTCATAGGATGACCTGTCCCTGCCACCACCAGACCATAGGAGGGACTCCTTGAAATCCCCTCTGGATGATCCCTCCTTACAGGTTATAAAGAAACATATCTAGTTCCTAAACCAGTGGGAGACAGAGAAGTTGAATCCTGAGAGGCACAGTTTGGCAAAGTTCTTAGGGGCCACTGACCCAAAGCCCTTGGTCATCCCACCCTTACTGGAACCCTTCCAGGATGTTACAGAAGTAGCCTGGAAGCACCCCTCTGTGACCTTGACAGTCTAAAGGCCACCCGATTGTATAGGACACCAAGAGGGAACCACAATTGAGCGAGCAGCCTAAGGTGGACTCCGTGATCCTCACGGCTGCCCATGGGAGAACTCAACACCCGAAGCATATGAGCTCTTAGCCACCGGATAAGGAGTCCAAGAAACTGGATCACTTAGGACGCAAAGTGTATTCCTCGCCCACCTGTATGGTCGGGTCACTTAATTTTTTTGGCACACATGGTGATGTACCAAAACTCACTATGGAACAAGGCCATGGACCCGGCCAAGTCTCAGCCTAATTCTACCACCAAGACTGAACTGTTAGCAGTGCTCCAATCCAGTGCTGATGTTGGTAAGCACATCCTAAGGTGCTGATAAGACTTGGCAGACACTGCCACCAGGCGCCACTCCTGGCTGAGGGTCTCAGGATTCCGCCAGGACCTACAGGATGCTATCCTGGATACCCCTTTCCAGGGTCCAGTCCTTTTTGGTCAAGAAGCCAAAAAGCTAATAACTGGTCTACAGAACTCTGGTAAAGCAGTTTCGGAGGTCCATAAAATGCACAAATCCGAACCAGCGACGTCCAAGCATCACTCCTTTTGTAGGCAGCAGGACCAACAAGGAAGGAGACAGCAACACAGAGGGGGTTACCAAAGAAAGGGTGCCCCTGTCCTCAGGCACACAGGGATCTAAGAGCACTAAGAACGTCAGAACTCTCTTGCCCACTCCAACAACCTCAGTATGACTCCCTGCCTGCCCCCCTCCTCCGGCGGAGTTGCAAAGGTAGACAGTAGGCAGGAGATTCTCCCTCTGTCTCAACGGCTGATCCAGTATCACCGCAGATCAGTGGGTACTCCAGATCGTAGAGCGGGGTTATGCTGTGGAATTCAATCAAATCCCTCCAGACAACCAACCTGTTCCCTCCCATTGCTCCCCATCCCATGCAGGTCTTATCAGAGCAGAAATCCAAGACCTCCTGAGCAAGAAAGCGATCCAAGCAGTGCCACTGTCTCAAAGAGGAAAGGGGTATTACTCCCATTTCTTCCTCGTCCTCAAAAAGATAGGGGACCTTCATCCCATCCTGGACCTCAGTCAACTGAACACGTTCGTCAAATAAAAAAGGTTCAGGATGGTGACACTGCCGGGATTGCTGCCCATGCTTCGCCAGGGGGACTGGGTATGCCCCCTGGACATGCAGGACGCCTACATGCATGTAGCCGTCCCACAGAAAATACCTCCACTTTACCTTCCAAGGAGAGCACTACCAGTCCAGAGCGCTACCATTCCACCTTTCTTCAGCACCCAAGGTGTTTATCAAGTTCCTGCCAGTAGTGGCAGCAGCTCTCAGGAGGCAGGGGCATTACGTCTACCCCGTACCTCGACGACTGGCTATTGATAGCTCCCACAAGAGATCTACTATGTCGCTGTCTGGAAGACACTTTTTACCTGTTTCAAGATCTGGGGATTATCGTGAACCTTCCCAAGTCATCCCCCTGGCCCACCGAGAGGTTACAGTACATAGAGGCAGTCCTGGACACTGTCCAAGGGAGAGCCTACCTTCCCTCAGACAAAGCAGATTGACTAAGGGCGCTGGCTCAGAGAGTTATCTCCACAAAACAGGTTCTAGTCAGAATGGTACTGCAACTGCTAGGCCACATGGCAGCCGCCATAGTAACAGTCCTCTTAGCTCGTCTGCACAGGAGGGTTCTCCAGTGGAACTTCTGGGTTCAATGGGACCAGCACTTGGATGACCTCAAACAGCCAGTCCAAGTCTCCAAAGCAGTGTGTCAAACTCTGGAATGGTGGCTCACCCCTTCCTGGTTGGAATCCGGTGGTCCCTTCTAAGTCCCAGTCCTCAGCAGATCCTGATAATGGATGCCTCAGGACTAGGGTGGGGAGCACATTACAGAGAGATGAGAACCATGCTGTACGCCTTACAGGTGTTCCAGACAATTTTCCTGCCAGGGCCTCTACTAATCCAGTTGGACAACATGCCAGTGGTCTTCTACATCAACGAGCAAGGAGGAACACACTCTTACCCCCTCTGCAGAGAAGCCATGAGAGTGTGGTACTGGGCAGTGGAGCACAACCAGGAACTCGCATCAGTTCATGTTCCAGGAGTCCAAAACACTGTAGCCAACAGCCTCTGCTGCTCTTGGTCTCAGGTTCGCGAATGAGAGCTACTACAGGACATAGTAGACCTTTTCAAAAGATGGGGCCTTCCAGAACTGGACCTCTTTGCGTCCCCACTCAATGCCAAACTGCCCAATTTCTGCTCGCTAGATCCAGGGCCTGGTGTTTTCTGGCGAGACAAGTTGTCCCTCTCTTGGTCAGGGAGGTTCCTGTATGCCTTCCCACTACTTCGGAGAGTGTTACTCAAGCTACAAGTGGAACGAGCTGTCATGATTCTCGTAGCGCCATTTTGGCCATGACAGATCTGCATCTTACTTCAAGAGGGCTCTTTGAGTAGGTAATTACTTGTAGGACTGTGCCCCCTGGCATCAGGACCATGCGGAAACTTTAGCTAGCAGTGTCTGATGGGGGACCGCTCACCCAACATCAGCATGACACTATATAGTGGGCAGTCCCCATATCTGCTCTCCAGTTCTTTCCCACCATCGACTTGTGCCCGTTGGACCTTCTGAAGCTTGTCGCAGCAGTTCAATCGCCTTATTTACGGATGAGTATCCATTTTTTCTCTTTAGTCATTTATTGTTCCATCTTTGTGTATGTCTTCCACTTCTTCGGTAGAATCGCATAAAAACAAGTGTGATTCTTGCGGTGTCCAGTTACCGCATAAGAATCAGCATTCCTTCTGTCTCTTCTGCCTGGGCCCGGACCATAATGTCGAGGATTGTGAGGCCTACGCCCAGTTCAACCAGGCCACATGAAAAAGGCGCCAGCTGTCCCTCAAAGCCCACCTTCTAAAGCTCAAAATGGCATTGATGGAAAAGGAGCTACAGAAGCTCAAGAGCACCTGTTCCTTGTCAACCGACTCCCGCAAGGAGAAGACGAGAGACAAAGAAAAGCACCGGGACCAGGAGTGGTCCCCCTCTCACCCGAGGCCACACTCTTTCACCTTGGATGAGCAGCGGCCCTCTTCCTCCAGGAAGACCGGCGCTTCGGCCAAGCCTGCGCTGTCTTCTGAAGAGCAGGCATCGGCCCCCCCTCCCCCGCCGCCACTGGTAACAGTGATCCGCGGGTGCCTCGGATAGAAACATAGAAGTTGATGGCAGATAAAGGACTACAAGACCCATCCAGTCTGCTCATTTGTTTTACCTTATGAATTTGCCATAGTCCTTTACTCTGTCAATGGCCTATTTATTCATAATCATATGTATTGCTCTCTTATGCCTATCCCATGCCTGTCTGAAGCCCTGCACTGTATTCATACACCACTTCCTGAGGTAGGCCGTTCCATGTATCCACCACCCTTTCTGTGAAAAAGAACTTTCTCACATTACCCCTTAATCGGTCTCCCTCTAATCTCATGATGTGTCCTCTTGTCCTGCTATTTTTCTTATATTGAAATATGTTAGACTCTTTCACCTTTTTAATGCCCTGAAGATGTTTGAATGTTTCGATCATATCACCTCTCTCCTCTCTCTGTCTCCTTTGCTCTAGGGTATGCATATTGAGCTCCATTAATCTGACCTCATATATTTCCTGACACAGTCCCTGCACCATTTTGGTTGCTCTTCTCTGGACTGCCTCCATTTTATTAATGTCCTTGCGCAGGTGCGGCCTCCAGTACTGCATGCGTCAGAGGCCTCCACCATCCTTAGGCCCATCACTACCATGGGCTGTAAGTTGGCAGGCGCGGCCGATAAGTCGCTTGCCGGACCCTCCAGTGAGCGCCCAGCCAGAGTCGATAAGTTGGGGGTCAGTGTATCTGACTCCTGTGTGACCAGAGTTGCTAAGTAGGTCATCAGGCTTCCCGACGATCGGTCACCCACTTTGCGTCTGTCGGACCTTCCTGTCGGTCCTGACGACGCCCTGCCAGATGTCAGCTCTGTCCCGGCTGGGGGGCAAGGGTCACTCTGGGGTTCCCTCCATGGTGAGCCCTGTCTCCTCCTCCATCGGAGCCTCCACCATTGTCCCCAGAATGACAGGACCCGGCAGACTATGACCTTCCCTCGGGAGTCCCTGACTTGGGAGCCCCACAGGCTTAGCGTCCACTCCGCCACACCCCGATAGGGGTGCCAGACCCTGCTCCTCCTCCTCATTGCCCGTCTGTCCCTTTGACTGCCCATCGTGGCCTCCATTGGGCCATCCTCCATCAGGGCCTCTGTCAGGTTTTCCACCGTCAGGGCCTCCACTGGACCTTCTGCCTTCGGGCCCTGTGCTGGGGTACCCCCCGTCAGGTTTTCTGCTGTAGGGGCCTCCGTCTGGCTTCGTGCCATCAGGGCTTCCATCCGGCTTTTCGCTGTCTGGCTATCCTCTGTTGGGCCCGACGCTGAACCATTTCTTGGCTGGTGGTTGTTATTACTCCGGGTATCCTCTGGGGTTCCAGACACCTCATTTCTAGCCATCAGGCTATGTCCATCATTATCCTACACCGGGCTTCCAGATGCATGGAACCCATGCTATTGGTTCAGTCTGCCATTTGGGGTGTCAGGTTTTTCATCCACCCCCACCTCCTACTCCACCTCCTCCTCAGCTGCAGGTGGACTTCAGAGAGATCTTACAGACATGGTGGTCCAAAACTAAATCCCAGCTAGTCTCAGAATTGGACAGCAGATGGCCACGCTCCTTGGAGGTAGGCCGACAAGACCAGACCCCTAGGGCGGTTTCGCTGGCCATACCTCGCGCTTCGACGTCAGGCCTGGCGAAAGGCCATGCGCAGGCCCCAACATCAGAAGCAACCCATTTAAGAAAGGAGCCTGCTTCTCCAAACAAGAACTTTTGGACTCTGCTGATTCAGAATCTGATTCCAAGTCACCCTCAGAGGGTTCGGGATTCGAGATCCCTCCTCCAGAGGAACTTATCCCTGAAGAATCTCCCAAGTCACCCCTGCCAAGGATCCTTCCTTTGTGCACCTCATGAGACGAATGGCAGAGGTGCAAGGTTGGAAATCGGATGCTCAGGACCCAAACGCCAGAGGTTAGCTGAGCATTTGGACTTTCTGGAAACTAGTCCGGTTCTCATCCCTCCTTGGCTGGAACCACACGAGGAGCTGTCCTCCACCATTTGGCAGACACCCTCCTTTATTCTGGCTTTGGCCAAAAAGACAGACTGCGTTTACAAGACGCGAGAGGGCAAAGACCACCTCAGCGTACATCCGAAGGCCAACTCTGTGGTCATCACTGTGGCCCACAATAGGTTAGCCAAACCTAAGCATCTCAGTACTTTCCCTTCTGACAAGGAGTCCAGACAATTGGACTAGTCTGGGAGAAAATTCTACTCCTCTTTCGACACTAGCCATTTGTACCCTTAATTATGTGGCACACATGCTAGTGTACCAGCGAGCTCGAGCCCATTGTTGAGGCCCTCCCGGAATCTGGACTAAAACTGCCTTGGCGGATACCCTCCGGTCTGCTAAGGTGGCTGGACGTCACTCTCTTATGGCCACCTACAATGCAGTGGACTCTTCGGCCAGAGGAACAGCCACGGCTGTGAGCCTTCATTGTTTCACATGGTTAAGGGTGTCTAGTCTGGCACCTGATGTCTAGGCTACCATTCAGGATGCCCCCTTCAGAGGCTTTGTCCTGTTTGGCGGAGATGCCTAGGACATTATCACTAGCCTTCAAGATAAGGGCATAGCTCTTGAATCGGCTGGCAGTATAGCCTAGAGGTTAGAGGAACGAGGTGTGAATGAGCTTGGTACATCCAGCAGACCAGACATGAGTTCTGTTCTCACAACCTCCACTTGCATACTGTGTGACTCTGAGCAAGTCACTTAACGGCCCAGTGCTCCCAGGCCGCCCCTGAAAACAGGCACTTGTGCCTAGTGGGCCTCACCCGGTTACCAAAAGACTAAAATAAAAAAAAAAAAAAAAAATATAACGCCCGAAACCTCCACCTAAGCATCCTTTTTGTCGGCAAAACAGATGCCAGGCGAAACCACAGCAGGCAGTTGGGCACCAGTTCAAGCGTAGGGCTCCTAACACAGTCGCCATACCTCAAGCCAAAACCCAGAGAGCTGCAAGGGTGGCTGTCCCCAACCTTTCCTCCGGCCCCGACTCACTGCCTGTCCTCCCTTCTCCTCATCATTCCGAGGAACCAGTGAGCGGATGGTTCGCAAGGCACCTGGAAGACTGAGAATCCATCATGAGAGATGCCTGGGTCATTCAGCTAATCAAGCTTGGTCACACTGTTGAGTTTCACGAAAAAAACCCAGACAGACCTCCGGGGTTTTCCCACTGTCCAAGGGCGCATATTCCCCTATTAAGAGAAGAAATCATGGCTCTTCTTCGAAAGGAGGCAATAGAGCCGATGCCTGCAAACCAGATTGGGAAGGGATACTGCTCCAACTTCTTTCTGGTTCCAAAAAAGATGAGGGATCTGCGCCTGATACTGGACCTCAGCACCCTAAATCTATTCATCGAATACAAGCGGTTTCAGGTGCTGATGCTGCAAGGCCTGCTGCCTCTTCTGTCCAGGGGACAGTGGCTTTGCGCCCTGGACATGCAGAATGTGTACCTGCACATTCCGGTGTTTTGACCCCACCACAGGTTCCTCAGGTTCTCTTTTCAAGGGGAGCATTACTAGTTCAAAGCCCTCCCCTTTGGCCTGTCTTCACTGTCAATTACCCCAAATCACAGCTTGCTCCTGCCCAGTGCCTGCAATTTATTGGGGCGGTTTTGGACACGGTCCAGGATATGGCCTTCCTCCCCCTTTACAGGGCACAGGCTTTGCAGAGGCAGGCCAAGCTGGTAGCCTCCAACAGACAGGTCTTGGCCAGGGCGGTTCTTCACCTTCTTAGCCTCATGGCAGCGTCCATCCCCTTGGCCAGACTCCACATGCGTATTTTGCAGTAGACTCTCAGATCGCAATGGGACCAGAGGGCAGATGTCCTGGACTGCTGTGGTATGGTCTCTGGCCCGATGCAGAGACATCTGCTGTGGTGGCGGAACTCCGACGGTCTTTCCCAAGGAGTCCCTTTCCAGGCCCCTCCTCACTCCCAAACCCTGACTACGGATGCGCCGGGGATGGGATGGGATGGATGGGGTGTTCACCTCTGGAATCACAGGACCCAGGGTCTGTGGTCCCCTTCAGAGCTGCACTTGCACATAAATGTGCTAGAAATGAGAGCTGTTCTTAATGCACTACAGGCTTTTCAGCATCTGCTTCGCCAGGGTACACTATTGATCCAGTCGGACAACATGTGCATAGTGTGGTACCTCAACAAGCAGGGGGGCACCCGCTCATATCTTCTGTGCAGGGAAGCGATGCAGGTCTGGAATTAGGCTGTCCTGTATAGAGTTCACCTCCTGGCAGTCCACATTTCAGGTGTGCAAAATGTCCTTGCAGACAGTCTCAGCCGCACCAGGGTAAGAGCACACGAGTGGGAGCTAAAGCAGGAGGTAGTAGATGACATCTTCGACCTGTGGGGTTGTCCAGATGTGGATCTGTTTGCAGCCCCATCTAACACAAAACTTCCCAAGTTTTGCTTGCTTGATCCCATGCATGGTGCTTTCTGGCAAGACGCGCTGTCGCTTTGTTGGACAGGGAGGTTTCTCTACGCTTTTCCTCTCTTCCCAGTTTTACAGAGAATGTTGATCAAGCTTCAGGCAGAAGGGTCTCGAATTATCCTGATTTACCCTTTTTGGCCTCGACAAATAGGGTTCCCGCTTCTTCAGCAGCTGGCAGTGGAGCCCCTGGTTCCTCTGCCACTTTGTCACAATCTCCTGACCCAGGAAGAGGGCATGCTGGTCTATCCTGGTCTGAAGTCCCTTCACCTTCGTGCGTGGCTCCTCGAGACATAATTGCTTCCAGTTTTGGAGTTTCCCCTAGGGTAGCTCAGGTCTTGCTTGAGGCCGGAAAGTCTTCTACCAGGACAACATATGCTATGAAATAGAAGCGTTTCTCCATCTGAGCCACCTTGAAGGGTTGGGAACCTTTTTTTGTTTCCCGTTTCTCAGGTCATGGAGCATCTCTTTCACCTATCTGACCTGGTCCTGAGTTATTCATCTCGGAAGGTGCATCTGGTGGAGGGTAAAACTCTGGCTCAGTTGGAGGTTTCTAAAGCCTTCTTAAAAGGGATTCTGCATTGAAACCGCCGGTGCGTAACCCTGCTGCACCGTGGGATCTCAACTTTGTTTTGGAGAAATTGACCTTGCCTCCTTTTGAACTGGCAAGTACATGTGACGTGCACTTTTTGTCCTGGAAAGCACTCTTATTAGTTGCTGTTCCTTTTGCTTTGAGGATTTCCGAGCTTCAGGCCCTGATGTGTAAGGGGCCTTATTTGATTTTTCAGATATACTATGATTTGCGAAATGCATCGGCCCGGCGCTCATATCTTCTGACCCGGAGCCTGAAACACGGTTGCCCAAAATCGGGATTTTACCCCATATGGGGGGCTCAGCACCCACACACCCTTATAAGGATTCTCTCCTCCATGGGAGTAAAATAGCGATGTTGGGCAACCGCGTCAGTCAGCCTGGGGTCGGGATATGGAGCATTGGGCCGATGCAGTTTGGCAAATCAAATGGATCCCGATTTTTCACAGAGCCTGGGTGGCTGTGCGAACTAATCCTAAGTTTCTCCTAAAAGTTATCTCAGAGACTACTTTGAATCAGTCTCTTCAACTGCTCGTCTGTTACCGTAAGCATGCTAATCAAGGGGTGGCAATTCTGCATACTTTAGATGTTCACAGAATTTTACATTACTACACTAACAGGACAAAAGCTGTCTGGAAAACGGACCAACTTTTTGTTTCTTTCGCACCCAAGCGAGAAGGTGCGGCAGTTTCTAAGCAATGCCTTTCCAAATGGTTGGCTCACTGCATTGGATTTTGTTACCAGAAGTATGGTAAAGTCCTTCTGGGGCAGGTCAAAGGACATTCTACCAGGAGCATGGCTGCCTCTATGGCCTGTTTCAGAAATGTGTCCTTTGCAGAAATTTGCACAGCCGCCACTTGGAGTTCTGTCCACACTTTCACTAAACACTACAGTTTGGACAGTGCCTCTAAGCGCAGGGCTGATTTCAGATTGGCTGTCCTCCAGGGACTCCTGTCCTAAAGCTCTTGGTGCTTTTCAGCCGTTTACTTCTAGCCTTCCATGTTTTTTCCTGTCCCTCGGACTCTTACTGCTTGGGACTCAGTCCTTCAAGTAATTACCTGCTGCAAGAGCCCTCTCGAAGTAAGATAGTAAAGTTACATAAGAACTTACCATAATAGTAGATCTTTGAGAGAGGCTTTTGCAGTAGGTAACCTTTTTCCCTCTCTCCTTCCCCCTTATTCTGTAGTTTTGGTTTTTTTCCTTGAACCTTTCTTGGCTCCAGGAACCTCTTTCCCATTCTCCAGTCGCTCCTCTAGGATGTCTCTGGCGGCAGAACTGGAGGGAAGATGTGGGGACTACCCCCTATATAATGTCACGCTGACGCCTGTCACGTGACGTCGGGTAGGCGGCCCCCCCATCAGACACTGCTAGCTAAAGTTTCCATGTGGTCCTGACGCCAGGGGGCGCAGTCCTACAAATAATTACTTACTGCAAGAGCCTCTCTCGAAGATCTACTATCATGGTAAGTTCTTACGTAACTGTACTTTCCCGCTGTTCCAACAGTTTGCATCAGAACCTTCTGTTTCCTTGCCCTTGTCTCTTTGCTTGCTCTCGCAAGAACAGGGAGCTCTAGTACGCCTGAATCTTCGGTCTCTGCACTTGCATGCATGGCTCCTGCAGACTTAGTCGGGGACAGATATGGGGTGTCTTCAAAGGTAGCAGAGGTCCTAGTGGCCGTGAGGAAGCCCTCGACTAGAGCCACATATGCCATGAAATGGAAACGGTTCTGCCTGTGGGCATCATCCTGTTTCCTGGATCCTTTCACTTGTCCTGTGAATTCGGTACTGGAGTACCTTCTTACCCTATCTGCAAAAGGTCTCAGTTACGCATCCATAAAGGTACACCTTTCTGCACTGTCAGCCTACCATGTACCCATGGAGGGCAGGACCTTGGTGCAGTTGGACTTGTCCAGGACCTTTTTGCGCAGTATCATGCATACCAAACCTCCCAGGCGGGACCCCATTCCCCCTTGGGACCTTTTGTTTATGTTAGAAAAACTTGCGTTGCCTCCCTTTGAGCCAGCCGCAAGTTACGAGCTACGCTTCCTATCTTGGAAAGCGTTGTTTCTAGGGACATGGATATGTTGTTCAAGCCACACTTATTGGCAGGTTCCTTGCCACTTTAATTGTTGCCGGAAGGTCTTCAAGCTGGCTCCTCCCACCCACCCAGGTGGTAAAACTCTCGGCTCCGCCCCATGACGCCAGATCTTCCTTACCGCTTGGAAACTCAGGTTCCCTCCTTAGCGCTCTGCGTTTTAGACTGGATCCTAACTCTTCGGTTCGTCCGAAACTGGTTTTGAAGTTTTCTAAACTTCGGTCTTCATCTTCCCTCATGGCTGCGATGGACAAATCTATTCCCGGCTTTCGGAGATGCCCTTGCGGGCAGAAAATGTCCAGGACGGATCCGCACTCCATGTGCGTCTACACTGACCAGGCCTAGATCACGACCCGCAGGCCTGCGAGTTGTGCCGCTCTTTCTCGGCCAATGTCCTGGATGATCACACTGCCCGATTGAAGCTCGGGCACCCCGAGAAGCGTTTCCCGCCGGTAAAATCAAAAGAGGCTTGTTGGGCGGTGTCCGCGGCTGCTGGCTAGGCTGAGCAGCTCGAGTAGATGATCGCCCTTGAGGAGGAGGCGGCCCAGGCCGCATCTTCCTCCTCCTCGGCCGCGGCATTTATCCCGCTCTCTCTGAGTTCCTCGTACTCTGCTTCGTTCAAGGAGCTGTGTCAGTCCCTTTCCACGAAGGGAGAGGGGCCATCAGGACATTCTTCTCGGCACAAGAAGGAGTCGAAGGGTAAGTCCCACTGTCTGTGTTCGTGGGAGCGGGAGAGGTCTCCTTCCCTGGACAGCCGACTGTCGACTTCGGTTGAAGTTGCGGCTCAGGCCGCTGGCTTCACGGTGTCCCCGTCAGGCCAGCCTGCCGAGACTCCCGTTGACGCAATCGAGATTTTTCTCGACCCGTCGGACGGGCTATCGACTGGTGAAGCCGACAACCCACCTTCACTGGTTCCCCCGGTGGAGACCGAGGATCTGCCTGTGCCTTTGGGACCGCAGTCCCCGGATAAAGTGCCCGAGCCGAGGGAAGAGCGGGTGTCCCCCGCCCCTTCCCAGACCTGCCCTCGGTCTTCCCCGAAGGTCTCGGTACCGAAGTAAGTGGCGGCACCGTTCCTCCTCGTCCTCTTCCTCGGATGAGGGGAGGCTTCGACGTAAATTACGTCAATGTTATGAGGAGCTTATGTGGCAGTAGTTACTGTTGTCTGGGACTTAACCGACTCCGGTTCAGCCCCCAGCCATCAAGTGGCTGTCGCCCAAACGACCGAAGCAACTGCTCGCCCCAGTCGAGATGCCCGTTCGAGGGCCGGTTGTTCGGCCGAAACCGGCTGCTCCACCGATTGTGGTGGAACCTCCGCCTCCACAACCGAAGTCTGGGACACCGACCAAGGATTCTCGGTCGGGTCATGGCCTGCCCCACAGGTTGTCGGTCACCCTCACTCCCGACCGTCTTCGGCAGGTGGAGGGTGGCTCATGGCCGAGGCAGCTCTTCGCAGACTTCGGAATCTGAAGACTACTCCTCCCTGTTCTCCAGGCAGGTCGACCTGGAGTCCTTTGGGGGGCCAGGCATTGGACGATAGCCCATCGTCCTTCTTGGGTCTGCTTCGACTCATCTCGAAGTCCACCGGGATGCAGCTCGAGCCCATGTCCAAATGGGCCAAGTATCCCCTGACGGAGATACTGGACTGAGAGGATTCCCCCACGGAGGCCTTTCCGGTGGCTGAGGCCATTGTCGGCCCAGCCTTGGAGCTCTGGCAGTGGCCTGCTTCCTGTCCTGCGCCCTCGGCCAGGATGGCCAGGAAGTATGCGGTCCCTACCGGCTCTTTGCCTGGTCTCTCGGAGCACCCCTCTGCCCAGGGGTTAGTCACCGATAGCGTCTTCCGGCGTTCCGGTAACGCTCGGGACGTGGATAAGCCCCCCGACAAACAGTCCAAAAAGCTGGACTTTGCCGGGCGCAAGGTGTAAGCTGCGTCCTCCCTCGGCCTCCGACAGGCCAGCTCGGCCATGCTGATGGCACACTTCTCCCACGCCCTCTTGGGCTTCCTGGATGAGGTTGTCCCTCATCTCCCGGCTGACCTGCAGACCACGGTCCGTCAGGTGCGGGATCAGGGTAGGGCGGTGGCAAAGCAGCAGCTTCAGACTGCTCTGGACATAGGTGATTCCTGTGCCAGGTCAGTAGCGGCCACGGTGGCCATGTGCCGCAGGGCGTGGCTGAGGATATCCACCTTCACAGCGGATACCCAGCACAAGTTGGCGGACTTTCCCTTTTTGGGGACTGACCTCTTCGGCCCTGGAGTGGAGGGACACCTCCAGCGGATCGAAAAGTCCAATGCCACTCTGGACTCGGTCACCTCCGCCCAGAGGGACAAAGGCTGCCGTCAGCAACAGCATAAGTCCTTTCTTCCTTCGGCCCCTGCAGCTCGACCGTCCCAACAGCACCAGCAACAGGGCCAGCAGGCTCGCGCTTGGCATCCCAAACCCAAGCCGGCGGCTTCCTCCAACAGGAAGCAAGGAGGTAAAGGCCCAGGAGGACCCTAGGCCGGTTCCTCCTCCAAGCCTGCCCAGTGATGGGTTGAGCGGTGCCACCCCCAGCCTCGTCACTCACCCGTGGGTTCCCCCCGTGGGGGGATGGCTCCGCCACTTCCTTTCTGCCTGGTCCGCTATCACCACGGACCGCTGGGTGTTGGAGGTGGTAGGAAAAGGCCTGCCTCTGGAGTTCGAGCAGGCTGCTCCCTTTTGAGCTGTCGCCTCTCGGGGGGGCTACAGGGTCCACAGCCTCGCTGTCGGCCCGCCGAGCCGATATTGCCCTGCTCCTCAAAAGAGGTGATCAGGAAGGTGGCGGATCCTCCTCCAAGACCCGGGGTTTGTGTCCAGGTATTTCCTGGTCCCCAAACGGACAGGGGGCTGGCGCCCCATCCTCGACCTGCACGACTTGAACAGGTTCCTAAGGTCTCGGACCTTCAGGATGGTCCCTCTGGCTCAGATAATACCATCCTTGGAACGAGGCATGTGGTTCTGTTCCCTGGACCTCCAGGACACGTTCTTTCATGTCCCGATTCGTCCGTCTCATCGGAGATTCCTCCGCTTCAGAGCGGAGGAGTCCCTTTATGAGTTCCGGGCAATGCCCTTCGGCCTCTCTCTCTAGCTCCCAGGGTCTTCACCAAATGCATGGCAGTGGTGACAGCATTCCTGCGGCGCTGAAGGGTCCGGGTGTATCCCTACCTGGACGACTGGCGGAGGTGGAGCGGTCCAGAGATCTGGCCCTCCAGGTTTGCTCTCAGATTGGCCTCCTCATCAACGAGGCCAAGTTGGAACTCGTGCCGAAGCAGGTGATACTCTTCATCGGGGCAGAGCTCGACTCTCTTCGAGCCAGAGCACGGCTCCCGGCGGACAGAGCCGAGGATCTTTCCTCCTTTGCCCAATCATTTCTAGTTGGGCAATCGCGCCCTGCCCGGGACTTCCTGCTCCTCCTGGGCCTCATGGTGGCCTGCACCAGCGTGGTCCGTTGGGCCCGTTGCTACATGCGTCCCCTTCAATGGGGACTGGCCAGCCAGTAGTCACAGTGCTGTGATCCGTTGGACCAGCCTGTGACAGTGACCCAGGAGATGTGGAACGCTCTCCAGTGGTGGACCGTTCTGGCACATCTGCAGGAGGGCATTCCGTTTGTCCGCCCCGAGCCGACGGTCTCTCTGTCGACCGATGCATCTCTGATGGGTTGGGGTGCCTATCTGGAGGAGCACAGAGCGCATGGTCTCTGGTCCCCTCGGGAGTCCTGATGCCATATCGACCTGCTGGAGCTCCGAGTGGTCCGCCTAGCTCTCACCGCCTTCGCTCCGTTTCTGTGGGGTCAAGTGGTTCAGGTCCAGATGGACAATACCACGACCATGTACTATCTGAACTGCCAGGGCGGGACGCGCTCCATGCTGTTATGCAAGGAAGCTCTCTGCATATGGTCCCTCATGTGCAGCCTGGAGGCGGATCTCCTAGCCATTCATGTGGCAGGAGCCTCCAACTCCCTGGCCGATGCCCTAAGCCGGATAGGGGCTGAGTCTCACGAGTGGTCTCTCCTGCCGGAGGTAGTACAAGATCTGTTCTCCCACTGGGGCACGCCTCAGGTGGACCTGTTTGCCTCCAGGGAGAATGCGAAGCTGAGTCTGTTCTATGCCTGCCCCCCTCAGCAGGGCTCGCTGCAGGGGGATGTCTTCTCGAGGCTGTGGACCCCGGGCCTCTTCTACGCCTTTCCCCCATTTCCCTTGATCCACAAGTTGCTTCTCAAGGCGAGGAGGGACACGGCGCAGGTGATTCTGGTATCCCCAGACTGGCCCCACCAGTTCTGGTATCCAGATCTCCTTAGCCTCAGCTCCAGGCTCCCGAGGCGGCTTCCAGCTCGCCCAGACCTGATCTCAGTCAACCAGGGGAAGGTATTCCATCCGGACCTTCAATCCCTGCACCTGACGGCCTGGTTCCTGAGCGGCTAGAGTTCCAGGCCTTGGGTCTTTCCGACGAGGTCCTCAACGTTGTTGAGGCGTCCCGTAAGGAGTCGACCAGGAAATGCTATGCCTTCAAATGGAAGAGGTTCTCCATTTGGTGTCGGGAAGGGCTTGGACCCTTCCGCCTGTCCATTGGCAAGCATTCTGGACTATCTGTGGTCCCTTTCTCAGCAAGGGCTTAGGTCAACGACCCTTAAGGTGCACCTGGCAGCCATCTCTGCTTACCGGGCGCGGGCCGGGAAGCAGTCGGTGGCGCAGGAGAAGGTGGTCGGCGCTTTTTCAAGGCCTTGGACTATATTTCCTCCGTGAGAACCTCCACCTCCTTGGGATCTACTGCTGGTATTGGCCAAGCTCATGGGCAAGCCATTCAAACTGATGCACAGGTGCGATATTTCCCACCTGTCATGGAAGACCGCCTTCTTGGTGGCTATCACGTCAGCCAGAAGGATGGGAGAGCTCCAGGCGCTTTCCATTGAGTCTCATTATCTGGTCTTCCACAGGGACAAGGTTGTCCTGCGCCCCCACCCGAAATTCCTTCCGAAGGTTGTGTCGGAGTTTCACCTTAACCAGGTGTTGACTCAGCCAGTGTTCTACCCCAGTCACACCTCGGAGGCGAATATAGGCTCCATACTTTGGACCCTAGACGAGCGCTCACTTATCATAAGGAGCGGACGGCTGAAGTTCGGGGAGAGGTTCGCCAGCTGTTTGTCACCTACGCTGAAGCTGCACCTGGCAGACCTGCAGCCAAGCGGACGATAAGCAGGTGGATCACCTCCTGCATAGAGCTCTGCTATAGGTTGGCGGGCATGGAGCCTCCCAGAGGGATAAGAGCTCATTCTACCCGCCATACCGCTGCATCGGTAGCTGCTTCCAGGGACGTCCCTATCCAGGATATCTGCAGGGCTGCTACTTGGAAGTCGGCACATACCTTCATTATCCATTACTACATCGACCTTGAGTCACGCCGGGATGCTGGTTTTGGGGCCTTGGTTCTCCAGTCCTTATTTCCCAAGTAAGTATCGGGGGTGTGTGCCTTGCCTCCCTCCTCCCAGAGAACTGCTAGGAGTCTGCCAATAAGTGTGGATTGAACAACATATCCATGTCCTTAGAAATACAGGTTACTCACCTGTAACAGGAGTTCTAGAATGGACATATGTTGTTCATCATGTTCCCACCAAACCTCCCGGCTTGACGCACAACCTGGCTTCCAGCGGGCTAGATCTGGCGTCATGGGGCGGAGCCGAGAGTTTTACCACCCGGGTGGGTGATAGGAGCCAGCTTGAAGATCTTCCAGCAACAATTAATACGGCAAGGAACCTACCAATAAGTGTGGATGAACAACATATACCATTCCTAGAACTCCTGTTACAGGTGAGTAATCTGTATTTTTGGTTGCAGTTACTTCTGCTCGGAGGATTTCCGAGCTTCAGGCTCTGATGTGTAAAGAGCCTTATTTGATTTTTCACAGGAATAGAGTTTCCCTGCGTACCAGTCCTAAGTTTCTCCTGAAGGTAGTGTCCGAGTTCCCTCTTAATTAGGACTTTCAACTTCCAGTTTACTACCTAGAGTACTCAAACAAAGGGGAGGCCCTGTTGCATACTCTGGATGTTCACAGAATTCTTCATTACCATGTAGGTCACACCCTATCTTCTAGAAAGGCAGACTAGTTTGTCTCCTTTGCCCAACGAATGTTGAGGGCACCAGTGACTAAGCAGACATTGGCCAAATGGTTGGTCAGTTGCATAGCTTTCTGTTACCAGAAGTACGACAAACCTTTACTGGGACCTGTTAAAGGTCACTCCACTAGGGGTGTTGCCACTTCCTTTGCATCCCTAAGGAATGTCTCAGCAACAGATCTTTGTGCAGCTGCTACTTGGAGTTCAGTCCACACCTTCATAAAACACTACAGTCTAGACTTTGTTTCACGGAGGAGAGCAGGCTTTGGCCTCGCCATCCTCCAGGGACTACTCTCCTCAGGGTAGCAATGGTTTACCAATTTTCATAATCACCACCCTTCTGACTTGGATTCTATCCTTGTACTGCTTGGGACTCGGTCCTAATAGTGTCTACTGTTACAGAACCTTTTAACTCTGAGAGAGGGTATCCTTCTTGCTGCTAGAAATTAGTATGATTCACACAACACATACCTTTCTGCTAGGTTGAAGAGGACATCTGGAGGGGAATTCAGTGAAAGGTTTGTGGTTCCCACAAGAGAAGTTGGAAGGTAACAGCCTGTGGAATTGAGGTCAGTTTATTTCTCCCTCAAAACCTTTTTTAACCCTTGTCCAGAACAAAGTGTTGCAGGTCAGAACAGGCCATACAACCACAGTGTTGTACATAAACAAATGTGTGTTCCAGGTCATCAAAATTGTGGCAAGAGATCTGCAACCTCTCTCTGATACGGATTTCTGTAGACCCTTTAGCAGGCAAGCTGAATGTACTAGTAGAATCTGCGCATAATGGATCACACTATCCATGAGTGGTTACTGACTCTGGAGGTACTGAAATTCGTATTATAAAATTGGGGAAGACCAGAGTTTTTTGTTTTGTTTTTTCATCATGCGAGAACAATAAACTGTGTCTGTTCTGTTGCAGACTACCCCATGTAGACATAATGTAATGGGATGGTCTGACAATGTGCTGGGAAAGGATGTTCATATGTGCATTTCTGGAGCTCCTCTGATTCATATGAGACTTCAAATTCAAAAATGAAAAAGCATCTATGACCTCATAGATTGGGTGAGAGAGCCTTGGCATCATCTTCGGCTAACACTGTCCTCGAAATCCCCAGTGTCCCTTTCTCTGAGGCAAGACCTTCTAGCTCTCTCACGGGAGAATGTTTCAAACAAACCTCATATCGCTTCATTTGAAGCCTTGGTTTCTAAGAAGCTAGAGTTTGCTGATTTAAGTCTATCCAGTGAGGTGTTTGATATTTTAAAGGTTTCAAGAAGTATAGCAGCTACGAAAATGGACTCTTAACCTAGACTCAGTTCACTGTTCACACTGAAGTAATTATTCCACTGAATGCTCGGTCACTGCAACAGTCTTGAAGCTTGACTCTTCCTACCACTTAGGCATGTGATCCTCTGGCTCAGCCCCCACTGCACGCAGATCTTTTCTTCCTTCTTCGTAGCTCTTGCTAGTGAATTAGGATTCTGCTAAAGTTTTCAGCCTATCAGCTACTTTTTTGTAATTTTGCTTTAGTTTTTGACACATTCCTGTCACCTCACCATCTGCTTCTGTATACTGTTTAAAATTACTCTAGAACAGAAGAAGCCATGTTTCAAGAGGTGCATGGTATGCAGGTATCTGATTTCCAGAATCTGAGACGATGCTTGTGTAAGCTTCTTGGGCATTATCCACACTGTGGAGCATCGTGCCTGGTACCAGTCACACACACCAGGATGACCCACGTTCCTAGCTGGAACAGTATGAAGTTCTGCAGGGAAGCTTTGCTGCTGCATTAAACTTTATGCTTTAATTATACGGCCACCTACATACCTCAGCATTTGACAGCTGAACTGCTTATTCATGAGAGGCGGTCCACCTTTTTTATGATATTCAGAAGATCTGTATACTGGTGCCTAATTTCTACAATTGCAGCATTCTTAAGAGTCATTGGGAGACAGAAGCAGCACATTCTGGAGGTTGGGTTGGACTGTGCAGTAGGAGGCAGACTGCCCCAAATGGAACAATACCCATCAAAATCCACACACAGGAGATCAAAATAAAAAGCAGAGGCTGTGTTGCCATAAGCAGGACCTTTATTGCAAAAACTGCTAGTAGACCTACTATGCCCCGGTGCTTAGACTAGTACTGGTCTTCATTTTGGGGGGTCCTTTTCATGGCAACATAGCCTCTGTCTTATGTTTTGATCTCCAGAGTGTAGATTTTGCTGTGTATTAAGAATCCTTACATGGCTGACAGTTTCTGTATTGCGGAATACTAACTCTGACTCGATGGAGTTTACATCAGGCACTGAGATGGAATTCTGGGATTAGGAAACATGGATGGCCTGTGTTTGGGAATGAGTGTGGATCTTCGTGGGCCCACCAGGAGAGGAATGACTGAGTGTTCGAAGGACTGCTCTCTTTCTTCGGGAAGGGGTGGAGACAAGCCTCCTGTTGCAGGACTGCTGTCTAGTGGAGGCTGAACAGCAGCACAGATGGGAGCACACCCAAGGGGTGGGGCTGCTGGTGCACGTCTGGCATGTGTGCATCAGAGTATGCGTATGTGCTTGTGCCATTGCATGCGGCACCTGTTAGAGAGAACAGAAAAGGACAGTCTGCTGCATGCCTGCCCCCACGAGGCTCTTGCATGACCGATGTGTCTAGCCAGTCACAATGTTGTGGTCCTAGGTAAGTAGATTATCGGTAAGTCCGTGAGAAGGTTGTTGACAGGGCTGTGGGGTGCTGTCAGTCATACCTGGTAAGAGTAATAAGGCTTAATTGGAGAAAAAAAAAAGAAAGAATGTAGCAGTGGTAAGTACTGACTGTGGGTGCTCCAGGGCAGGCCAACCTAGATAGGTACAGTGTCTGAGGCTGTGGGATTGGAAGTGCACTTGCAGCCCCAAGAGGTGGAGAGTGTCATTTAGGATTTTCTGGTTCTAGAAATTCTGATAGTGGAGGAGGAGGAGTACGTGTTGGATTTCCCGACTCCTCACAAAGACGAAACTATCTGCTTAAAGTAGTAAGTGATGAAAACATCAATAAGAACTATATTTGCAAGTCATTTTTTTCTTACCTATGCTTGAATAAGTAAACACAGTAGTGCCTTCTTAAGGCTCTGTGCTACGTATGAGTTTAGCTTCCTGTGTGGCTAATGTTTAGTTGTTGTTTTTTTGAGTTTGTCGGACATATTTTAAATATAGGTCTGCCTCTTACATCAGATGACCGGAATCCAACTACTGTATTGAGCCCCTTCCAACGTGCAACACTACTGCAACAACTTTCAGCATGAAATATTAAAATGACTGGTTCATGTAATCTAACCTAAGACCATTGACTATCCTTCTTTTAAAATGGATGAGTGTATTGGGTGGAATACAGCTGCCTACCTGCTCCGCTGTCTAGAAGAAGGGTAAAGCTGTTGTGACCCTGGTCGTTTGGGTTGGGAATTGGGGCAGGTGGTATTTGGTGCAAAAGAATAAGAAGAATATGTTTTAGAATGAAACTGGGAAGATCTAGGCAACTGGCTTGATAACTTGGCAGCAGTGCTCCATACTGCAGTGCAGGGCATCTGGTTTATATCCAGTCTTGGTGCTCTATGCCCAAGCTGAGTTCAAGTAGAATTGTACAGCTGATGTGATCAACGGGTTGGTTGACTCCAGTTGATGCAATAGCGCATCTTGCTGGTTAGATGGCATTGATATATGCAGAATTACGGGTTTTTTTTTTGTACACTTGGTGTTGCATAGCAAACAAATCCTGTTGCCTACTCCCATGTATCCATAAGGGGATGACCAATGTTTACAATAAGAGCTATCCACAGAGGCAGCAAACACAGCATATACTTCTATAAAATTCTGGTCAGAGAAATCCCATGCCCCCCCACCACTTTCTTCAGAGTGAGTCATCCTACTGCACCTCTAACCCAAGGCTGAGACTGTAGGCTTCTATCTCCACACAGTCTGCCCACGTAAGATTCTATTAAAAAATTTTCTGGATAGAAAAAGCTACGATAGAAAATGTTAGTAGCAGTAGGAAAAATATGTGCAGCCATTTGCACATTACCTTGAGTACACTGTACAACTACAGAAACAGAACGGTTAAGTGACTATAGCACCACCAGATCCACTTACTCGCTGTGTGAACCAGGGCACGTTGCTTAGCATCTTATCGCTTCAGTCCTCCAAGCTGTAAAATTGAGTAAAAGGCTGGACCTCACTGAAAATTATTACATCCCTTCTGGGCAACCCTGGGTGAATAAATGGTGTTACTAATTAATAAATCAATGTGTAGAAGTGTCTGCTACACATAAGCAGTTTTATGTAGTAAGTGATAAAAATATTTTCCATCGGATCTGCGTGACTGGTAAAGCCCACTTATTTTGCAGCACTTGTGTTTGACTGCTGTAAATGGTGAGGATCAGTCTTAGACACCAGGCAGATTAACAGTCTTGATTACTGTGTGACTCAGTTTTTTTCTGTTTATTTTTAAATGCCTAATTAGATTTAAAAAATAAGAACTTGAATTTTTAATGAAAAATTGGCTCCATGTGTAGAACTGTCAGATGATCCTGCTTGGTTTCTGAGTGGGAGTGTAACAGACCTGTTGAGATGGTGGCTAATTAATTGGGTCAAGTGCCAGCTGATTTAAGGGCATATCACTAACCTCGGCCTACATTCAGGAGTGCTTATTTAAGTCTGAACAACTCTTGATCAGTGTAACTCAGGGACTTTAGACTTTTAACTTTTTGAGCAGAAGGGAACTGTGTTGTGCGTTTTACTTTTTAGAAACCTATCACCAGTTTTACTCTAATTTTGCAATCACTCTAATTTTATAAAATAAAATGAAAATGGCTTGGAGAAAAATGGCAGATCCAAGACAGTAGTCTTATCAAAAGCAATAATTCTCTACATTTTTTATTTTGCGTAATTTATTAAAATTTTGCATAACAGACATTGCAAACATACAACAAACAAATTCATCAAACTTATATACAAATGGGTCCATTCCATTCCATTAATAATTACAGAAATAAAAAATGTATATCACAACTCCCATCCATCTTAAAGCTTATCTAAGATGAAACTGAAATATCAGAGATTTATTCCTATTGCACAGTGGTCCATGCATCTATTATAGGTCAGTGCCACATCATGTGACAAAGATACTGTATAGTGGGAGACGCACGTCGTTAATTACTTCCTAATCTACCACCCCTACATCCCCTATCCAGAAATGACTAGTCAAGCCCATCTCATCGTATCTGAGCCTCCACAAGTGATAGGGAGGAGATAAAGGGATCCCAAGTGATGAGCTGCTCACCTCTCCCCTTCACTAGATATGAGAGTCTGTCCAGTAGTGCTAGAGTTTGAAGGGCTAGGTTACGCCACTGCTGAACTGTAGGCCTGGCCCAAGAAACCCATCTATTCAAAATACAATGCCAGGCAAGAACTAGTAGGACATGGGCCCACCTTGGTAACAAAACTCTCCCTTCCATACCCATATCTTCTATGCCAAAAAGCATCAGCAGGGGAACTACCGGAATCTGGTGCCCCATCCGGTTCGATAGTTTATGGGCAATGCCCAACCAAAAGGTCTGCAAGAAGGTACATGTCCAGAAGCAATAAAAATAGGAGCCCAACTCCACTGCACACCTCCCACAGAGTGGAGAGATGTAGGGTTGACTTTATGAACAATAAGGGGTGGAAAGTATAGTCTATGAGTAAATTTATAAAGCAACTCTTTATATTAATTGCAGATTACTATACCTTTATGAAGGGTTAGCATCGTCTGCCAGTTTTATTCAAGGATGGGTACTCTCATATCCCTCTCCCATTAGACCTTCGTCTTGTGAGTAACATCTGAGAAGAATTGCCTTTCCTGATAGACTGCCCTGTGAATAAAACCCCTGGCCTCCCTCCCAGCTGTATATGTTAATTGCTCTGTCTGTGCAAGTGGGGAATTGCCAACCCATTCCTGGCCTAAACCCCTTCCAAACGCCTGCACTTGTAGATGGTGGAAGAAGTGTGTGTGTGTGTGTGTGTGTGTGAGGTAGGTCCATAATTTCCCTCAGTTCCTCAAAAGACTGCATCCCTTCCTTGGTATACAGACTGCCCATAAAACTTAACCCTCTTATCATCCCAGTCACGAAACCCAGCCTCTGAGAACCCCAGCAGAAAAAGGGGTTTCCAGCCACCGGGATCAATAACGTCTTTTCTTCACCTACTCCAGTGAGGCATCTAATTTGTTCCCATCCTTTGATGACAGCTGCCACCAAAGGCTTAACCTGTTGTAGTCCGCTATATGCCTTACAGCCTGATTTTGATAAATAAACAGATAAGCACACAGGACAATCCCTTTCTTCTAAATCTACCCACCCTGCCTCAGTTGGTTTACAGACCCAATCTTATATGTAACAAAATTGAATGGCCTAGTAATAATGAGAGCTGGGAAATTTAAACCTCCCTTATTGACATCAGCTTTAAGCTGTTTCAGCTCGTACTTGGACATTTTCCCTGTCAGATGCAGGCCAAGAACATGTTCTCTAATTTCTTTATATCCATTTTAGTGGGGCTCACATGGATCATTTGCATTAAATACAAAATTCAGGCAAAATATTATTTTTTTTTGTAACTCTGCTTTATTGCATAAAATCATACAACAGCATTTCATACATTCACTCGTATAGCAGCATAAATAAATGAACAAGTTGATAACATCAAATTGTACATGTCCTTAACTTTAGTGACTTGTATCTTTTTTCGTCTATCTTCTGTTCAGTTATGAGTGGCAAATTTATCTTGCAAATAAACTGCACATAGAAAGAAAAGCATACAGGTTGCTGTTGTTAACCATGTAACAGAATGTATCCAAAGGTTGCCCAGTTACCTGGGAGTGAATTGTACCAAATAACTTTACTATTAAAAAACTTGATTTATAAAAACTAAACAGTGAACCTTGGACCCAAACCAAGGCCCAACTATTGGCTGCACATACCTTCCCAAAGTCCTCTTATACTATTACTATTGGTATAGGCTTGTTTCCCCTTTAATATAAATTTCTTTTAGTCTCCCTGTAGTTACCAGCTTTTCTTCCCTAATGAAATGAGTCTAGTACCCTGCACTCCAATGTGGCAGACCAATGCTCAAACTGAAAACACAGCCACCCCCGTCCCAAACAGATGTCGGAGCCATGGCCCCTGTCCCCCAACCTCCAGGCCTCCCAGACCCTCCATTTGACTTCATGCTTATCAAACCGTAACTGAAACCTAGCTGTCAGTGTATCCATTGTGAGAACCTCTTGAACCGTCGCTCCCATTGCCCCCAAGATTGGGGTTCAGGCTGGAACCATCTCGCTCATGATGCACTTTAGAGCCATTACTATCAAAGTCAAAAAGTACCCCCGGTGTTTCTCTCTTCTGATGTGTTGCTGTAGGAATTCCCAGGACCCATTTTTCGAATTCTAAAGGGATGAGTATTCCTGTAATACATTGTACTGCTAACTGCACCTTCTTCCACTAATCTTGTACCCTAGTACATCCCTAGAAGATGTGCCAGTGACTCCCTATCAGCCCACAGACCCTCCAACAGGTTGCTGACTTATAAAATATTAATTTTATCAATATTTATCCTCCCTAACCACAAAATGGGTAGGGCCCACCACCTCTGCAGCTCCTCCTCAATAGTTTTGATAAGGGGTGTGTAGGTAAGCTGGTATAGAGCCCCTAGATCTTTTCCCACTTGGATACCAAAATATTTAAAGGCAGTATGAGCTTCCTTAAGCCCCCATGCATTTCCCCGGAAACCCTCATTTGTCCTGCCCAATGCCAACCTCTGTGATTTCCCCAGAATAATCTTGCATCCAGAGAACTTGGAAATCACTCAAAGGAGGGCCGGCATTGATCTCTGCGGGTCTGACATATACAGCAACATGTCATCCGCATAGAGAGTGGCCTTATGCATTGGACCAGACTTCCCCTGAACCCCCGAGATATCCACATTGTCCCGGATGCTCACTGCCAGAGGCTCACTAGCGAGGGCAAACCAGAGAAGGAAGCACCCTTGCCATGTCCTTCTAAATAGAGGGAATTTATCTGATAGAGCACCATTCACCAATACTCATGCCTCTGGGGCCCAGTAGAGCGCCCAGACCAGCCCCTCAAAGCCGTCCCCCATACCAAACCTTTTCATCACTTCAAAAAGATATTCCCATTTTATGTGGTCAAATGCCTTCTCAGCATCCATGTACAGCACGCAAGTACCGCCATGGTGCCGAGAGGCTTCCCATATGACATTTAGGAGTTTACGGATGTTGTGATACAAGAGGCGACCAGGTACAAAACCGGTCTGGTCTGGGTGGACCAACCCCGGAAGCAGCTGATCCAGACACCCTGCCAGGATCATTGCCAAAATTTTAAGATCGCAGTTTAAAAGCGAGATCGGGCAATATGAGGTACAGTCCGTCACATCCTTACCTGATTTTGGCAAAACACAAATCACTGCTTCATAGCAAGTAGCAGACAGTTCCCCCTCCCCCCGCACCTCATGAAAAACCTCCTTTAAGGGTTCCACCAGCAGGTCCTGCATACTTTTATAATATTCTGCAGGAAATCCATCCGGTCCGCTGGCTTTCCCCCTCTTCAGCTCACAGATGGCAATACGGATTTCCTCTTTCGTTATCTCTGCCCCTGATTTCTCCCTCTGGGTATCAGTGAACCTCAGCAACCCTCAGCAGTTTAATCCGGTCGGGGAACACCCTCGCCTTCGCTAGTGTTCCAGCACATTCTGCTTCGTATAGCTTTTGATAGAACTGTCAGAAGATATCTCGTATCTGCCTTCTCTCTTTCAGTTAATGTCCCTGTGTATTCTTTAGCACTGGGATGTGAGCCGGCCCTCTTCTCCCCCGAATGAAGTTAACCAGCAAAGACCCAGATCTCTTGCCCCACTCATAAAATTGTTTTTTTAATAAAAAGCTGCAATTTCCGGGCTTCATCTGTCAAAAGCATGTTTAAAGTCTCCCGTGTGACAGTGAGGTCTCTCAAGGTGTCCCCTGTCCCCCCTCCTCTCCCGCTACTCTTCATTCTTTTTTTTTTTTTTTTTTTTTTAAAGTACGGAATTGCACCCGCCCAGATGTCTGAGCATGTTTTGACATATGGACGCCTCAGGTACATTTCGAGGCACAAGTTCTGTGCCATGTGCCTTTATCCACTGAAGAAGTCCGTATATCAGCACTGCACAAAGGCCTACTTAATGTGTATGTTGCACATGGCATTAGATCTCCCCTAATGTACGGTAACATATGCTCTATGACTCAGCCACACGTGGGCATATCTCATGCTGCTCATCCCTGCTACACTTGAGTCCACTAGAGAACCCATGTCATTTATTTGCACCCAACTAGGGTTGTCACTATAACCATGTTTCACAGTAACCACAATCATTTTCCATGATGATACTGACATTGAGTCAATTTTTGAATATCACCATAACCATTTTTGTGATCTATTATGATATCATGATAGATTATGACAAAATTCAGTTTTCTGTCTATTACCCTGTTTTCCTCATAAAAAAAATAGAAGATGCTGAGGGGCCCTCCCACAAAACTCAAACCAGACACCGTAATATTGGAATAATAAGATAACTGAGATAATTGTTTCAAAGTTGTCATAGCATCAAAATGTTCATATTGTGGCTCTCCTACACCAAACATATGGCCATGATAAATGTGGCATAGAAGTTGGGAAAAACATCCTGATAATTGGCAGAGAAATAGATGATCCACAGAAGAAGTCTGGACTTGTGCTTACCCAGTTCCACAGTGAGCTGTGCCATCCTGTTGGTACCCCAGGAGGTGCCCTAAATGCGGCAGTACAGGGTACTACACAGTAGAACTGAGGACAGGAACCCATGCCAAACAACTGCCATATCACTGGCCTCTGGCATTTACAGCTGCTGCACACCATATAACCCCTCAGAACTGTATCACAGAATCTGCACAAGCAGGACATAACCACCTGGCAGAGTGAGTGCAGGGGACCTCATAGCCATAGACAGCTTCTGCCTGCTCAGTGTACCCACTTATGGGGATACCTCTGTGGATACTGGCCCAGAGACTAGGTTCAAGTGCTATCCAGTGATTCTAGGGTAGTACTGGGGGCTCTGTGTTGGAGTAAATCTATCACACCAGTGATTGTTAAATTCTGTGATGCCTTTTTTAAAGAGCTAGTACACTGCTTGAAATTTTAAAAACATTTAGCATCCCGTGATGCTTCTGGCTTGAATGGCGACTTTCCTGTCAGGTCCTCAAGATGTGAGACAACTTTAACTTCTTTAATTGACATCTTTAAGCATCTGCGACATACAAAGCATTAGTGAGTGAGAATTGCCCAGCTCAATAACAACAGGACTTGTTAAACTGGGAAAAATGGATATTTCAACGCAGCAAGCTGAATTACTTGCCACTCTGGACCAAAGCAATGAGAGATCACAGGCCACAAATCAGCATAAGCTTTGCGACTCGCCAATCCCGCCATCCAGCAATCACCCAGAACCAGATACCATGAAACTTTTTTTTTCTTTAAAGAACATAGCACAGTCAGACTAGATGGGCCTAGCGGTCCTTAATCTGCCGACAATTTCTATGTATCTGTGTAATCAAAGATGCCGTTCTGCACCTTACAGGCGAATTTCAAATAATCAAGCCGGCACTCACGGTGTTGACAAGGAGGGTGTCCGATGCTGTGGTGTGCATCAGCTCTCTCAAAGACTGCGCCAACCGCACAAACCCAGAGCTCGTGAGTGTCTGCCACAAGCCCCAATGCCTTGACTGAATTGAGGACCAAGAAGGATGTAACCGACTAAATAACTTGGTCATTGTTGAACTGCCGGAACATGCAGAAGGTCCTGAAACTGTTGCATTCACCCAGTGACTGTGCGAGAAGTTAGCAGGCCCCCTCTCCTAATGGCCAAGCATACTTCATTGAGTGGGCTCATAAAGCCCTGTGGCCGATGCTGAACCAGGGAAAGAGGCCCAGACCTGTAATATTCTAGCTCCTCGGTTTCCTTAACAAAATCCACATTCAGACGAAATTGTGAAACCAAGGAACTGTGGTGCAAAGGGAACAGACTTTTATTTTCAATGATTTAAGCTCCCAGACTTGGGCAAAACCGAACCGGGCATCAAATTTAGAGTGGTATACCTGACTAGACTGATAATCAACATGGGTGAGGGACAGAAACAATTCCAGTCAGCCTCAGAAGTGAAGGTGTAGTGCCTGAAACTGTACTCTGGCCTGGTTCTAACCCCAGTAATACTCTGGTATTCATAACTCTATGTAGTGACCCTTTTCTCCCTGCCCTCTGTTTACTCTAGGAAATCTATTTCTTGTCACTTCTTCCATTTCTCCTAATACCTCCTACATGTTCCTCTTTCATCCTTTACCCTCTTCTTCTGCTTCCCACCCCCCCTTTTTTATTTCCTCTTCATTCACCACAAATGGCACTTATTGTACTTGTCTGTGTATATTATTTATCTCGCATTGTTTTCTGATCTTACTGTTATTTGTCCAAAATGTATTTGAAGGTATTATACCGAATAATGTTTCTCTACACCTAAGTTTGAATGTTTGTGATCCCTCCTAACGAAATATTTGTACTATACAAGGCTACATGTATACTCATGTATTTCAAACTGTATTCTCCTGGGTCGTGCCTGAAAATAGGCATGATTATGCCTAGTGCACCCACCCGGTTCCCAAAAGCAAATAAATAAATAAATAAGACAGAACTGCTCAGAGAGAATTTGGAACATATGTAAATGATGGACTCTTTGCGTGTGCTATTTTTCAAATGCTGCCATCAACTAACTGCCTTAGTTCTAAACCTCTCAGATTTCACTCTCCGCCTGTCAAGACCAGAAGCTCGGAGATCCTCTCCTCATCTACTCGTCCTGACGCGACAAAACTTATAAAAAATACGTATTTTCTTCATTTCATTTGCTGCCTTTTACTTCTTGTTATTTTTAGCTAAACCTTTAGTTTTATTATTTAAATTGTTTTTTCCTGGTTTCTCCCAGTTCGGTATAACCGGTGAGGAACAGAAGTTTATTTTGTACTTATCGGAGTTTACTGACTAAAAAACTCGATTAGTTTTAGCAGTCTTCAGGTAGAGGAGAGGGAGAAAGGGCCTTTAGCTGCTGAGTGTGTTTGTAAGTTGATTTAAAGTAGTTATTTTAGCTGCCATTTCGGTGTGTTGGAATTGGAAATTGTATTTGAGGTCTCTTCCTAACTGCCTTTTTTGTACTTTTAAATTTGGTTTGGGGTGGGTTAAGGGATTTTAGCAGACAAATTGGTGATTGTGTTTAAATGTTGCTCTCTGGCCTGTAAGTGCAGGCATCATATTACGGGGATTAGTGCTATTAGAATGTGATGGTTAACCGCCATCTCAGTCAGTCTTCAGCTAGAGGAGAGGGAGAAAGGGCCTTTAGCTGCTGAGTGTGTTTGTAAGTTGATTTAAAGTAGTTTTTTAGCTGCCATTTCGGTGTGTTGGAAATTGTATTTGATGTCTGTTAACTGCAGAAGCAGTTGGGGTCTAGCAGAGGCTGTCTGAACTTTCTTTTGCTGAGCAGTTGGGGAAAGGATTTAGTGGCTGGATAAGCATTACATTATTTTTTAGTCTGTGGACTTTAGGGCAGTACTGCAACTTGTTTAATAAGTGTTTGTGTGGGACCTTCTCCAGAGGATGTTGCAGTGCTTGGAGGTGCAGTGAGGGGCAGACACACTCTCGTGAGAGTCTGGTGTGGGCCCTAATCCCACCCCTCAGCTCGGCTCCTTTATAGGGGAATGCCTGCCCTGCAATTGGAGGAAAAGGCTTCAGGTGCAGCTCATGTAGTTCTAGCCACTGGGGGTTGGGTTTAAAGGCCGGGAAAGAGGAGCTAAGGGAGTTGTGCACTTCCCCGATAAGTTTACGTGTAGTACTGCACCTAGTAACTGGGGTACCTGTTTACTGTGAGACTGTGTCTAGGATTAGTGGGTGACCTGATTGGTGGGTAAGGGTGTATCTTGGGCTAGTGGGGAACCTGGTGGTTCACCCAAGGAAACCTTCTTGGAGGGGGATGGGACCACACGTCATTATGGCTGACATCTTTGGGAGGGTGGTGGGGTGCACAGGGTGTGGAGCAGCCATGATACTGGACTGGGCTTGGAAGTTCAGTGGTTGCCCAGTGTGCTACCAGCTGACAAAGCTTAGGGAGGAGGTTGAGGGGATTACGAGACAGCTGGAGGGAGGGGGAGAGGTATGGTTGGGGGATAGGGCAGGGACTCTCCCACGGGGTTGCACCAAGCACTAGGGCCGGGGGCATAGGGAAAGAAGTGTAGGAGAGTACTCTGGGGTCGCATAGGGACCCTGACAGAGGGGGTCCTAAAGGAGGACACTACCAAGGAAGCAGCAGGTATCTAGGGGCCCTCACAGAGGGGGGCCAAAGGGAGGACATCCTCAGGGAAGTAGGCAGATGGCTGGGGCTGGACAGGAGGAAGCAAGGTGGGGAGGTGGATCGGACCTTAAGCTCAGCAACTGCTTCAGTTCTCTACTTCTGCATGGGGATGAGGGGGCTAATGTAGCCATGACAGGGGCGGTTAGAGATGGAAAGAGAGTGGGGGACAGGAGGCAAGGGTCGAATAGCAGGAAGAACAGGGGGGAACTTGGAATGCGGGAAAACGGGGGGAGTGGGGGATCAGAGCAGGAGGAGGAGGAGGTAGAGGGAGGAAAGCGCAAGGAGAAGGACCAGTTGGGAAGAAAGGGCAAGGAGAAGGACCAGAAGTACAAGGAGGATACAGTAAAGGGAGCTGAGGTCTTAGGCCAGGGGAGCACGACAGGCAAGGAGGGGCTGAACGGAGACGGGAAGGAAGGGAGGACAAGCCAGGCTAGTTTAGCAGATGGGGAGGGGAGGACCAGTCACGAGCAGGACGGGTGGGGGATAGTTGGGTACAGAAGGATACTCGGGAGGAGGAGAGGCATAGGATAAGAGGGAGGGTGGCCAGGGTAAACAAGGAGGGGTGGTAGGTGGCACCCAGATGGGGAGGAGCAAGGAGCCGGCTGGGGGAGGGACCAGTAGGAAGGATGAGGGACATGGAAGGGGGGGAAATGGAGGAAAAGGGGTGGTCAGAGTGCTCCTGTTGGGTGATTCCATGATCAGGTGTATCAAATGGGATAGGGAGGGGGAAGCCTGCCCGGTTAGAACAAAATGCTTCCCTGGATTAACTGTGCACAGGGCCAAGCATGAGGTATATCAGCTGGGAAAGGATTGTGGAGGTTCCCCAGACATACTGGTCAACCTGGGTACCAATAACATTGAGGGGAAATAGTGAGCTAGAGATACAGGCAAGGTTCAGGGAGCTTACCAGGGTCTGTCATGACATGGGATGCACGATTTCCTTCTCGGAAATCCTGCCAGTGCCAAGGGCTAGTGGGGAACACAAGAGGAAGATTAGGGAGATAAACAAGTGGCTCAGGGAGTGGTGTGGGGCCAGAGGGTATGGGTTGATGGGGGATTGGGGGGAGACCTGGGAGGATAAGAGGCTGTATGCTAGAGATAGGCTCCATCTCAATTCGGAGGGGAGGGAAGTCCTTAAGTTGAAAATAGAGGGATTCATTGGTGAAAGGTGGGGTTTAAACTTGTGAAGGGGGAGGGATGGGAGAAAAGTCTGTTGAGGGGGGGTCCGATAAAGGAGGGACTCTGTCTCCACCCCCTGGGGAGCTGGAGGAATGTGGGAAAAGGCCAGCTGGTAAGGTGCAGACCGGGGGAAGACGGAATTCCCATGGGAACAGAAGCAGGGGAAATGGAAGTACAGGGAAAGGGGGTTCAATGTCAAAATAGCGTAGTATTCTTAGCACGGTAAATGTAAGTGCATACAAAACAGCACTACGCATTAATAGCGTAGCTACATAATGTCGCACAATGTCGCATGGTGTATCGCATGCTGCGGTAGCTGACTCGATCAGTTCTATGAAAATTAAAATGTTAAAATGTTACATACGAAGTGATGAACTGAGGGAGTGACTGCAAAGTCGTAACGTCTCAGTGTCTCATATGGTTGTGTGTCCCCAGGGTGGTGACCACCTCCTCCTCAGTGGTGTACACCCATGCCTTACACCAGCCACCGAGGCACTCTGTGCATTTCCAGTAAGTCTTGTCCCCATGGGTGTACTCCTTGTGGTACACATATCCTTGGTGTACTAGGTGCTTATTGCCCCAGGGACTGTCGATTTATTCATGTAGCATTGTGCTAACACCGTTGCTTGATGATTGGATGCTGCATCACTGTCCGGCCATCAGTTATACCCCACCTAACCAGCGGCCGGTCAATGCTGGTCCAGGATGTGCTCCACCTGGCCACCATTGCCTCATGCATTTCATGCATCGCTCCCTAATTGATCCCTGTCTGGCCTCTATTTCAGCCAACATTCCCGGCACTGCATTGCAAGTGCTGTCCTCTGTTTGTGCTGCAGCGCCCTGTGGCTCTGGTGCCTGTGCGTACAGCTTCTAAGCCGTTACCCATGGTGACTGGGGGTCAGTGATGTTGTACCAGCATTGTGGAGCTTGTTCCATGGCAGGATGTGGGCAGGGGCCAGGAACTGAAGTTCCCCATGTCATAGGTCATGACCTGTGTCATGTTCACTGGTAGCAGTCAGCATCTTGTAAATCCTGCTCTCAGGGTGTGTGTGTTGGTTGGTGGTGCCCCCTACACAACTGTGGGCTGTGCTGCTCTTGACATGCCCATACAGTTTCCTACTACATGGGTGGTGGTGGTTTGTGGGTTTGTGGACTTCAGAGCAAAGTCCAGCAATGAAATCAATGCAAGGAAGACAGGGGTCCTCATGTATAACTTTCGATCCTTGGAGGCTCTGGGCAAACAATTCCCATATGAAGTGCCTTGGCATTCACTTAATGAAACACACCCCTGATCTTTATGAATTAGTGCTGACATGCGCTATTTAGGACGTGCGCTTTAGTGTGTTCACGCTAATATATTTCGGCGCTGATTTCTGTGCGCTATATTATGCCACGCTATTTTGGTTGCGCGATATTGACCGGATACCGGGAAAGGGTGGAAGGTAGTCCTGCTAAATGCCATCAGCTTGGACAATAAAATGCCTGAGCTCCAGGCAATGCTAACTGAGGGAGAGGTGGATATGGCAGCGGTCACTGAGACCTGGGCCACCGCAGGGCATGACTGGGACCTGAACCTGGAGGTTACACCATGTTCAGAAAGGACGGGGGAGGAGGGTAGCATAATAGTCAAAACTGCATTGGCATATGAGGAGTGGAGGAGGCAGAGGGAACTGTGGAGCGATTTGGGTCCCTTGATAACGGGGGGGGGGGCAAGAAAGTAAAAATAGGAGTGGTGTATAGATCCCCTGCACTGGCGGAGGAGCTGGAGGAGAGTCTGGTGGCAGATGTTGGGAGACACTGCAGATTGGGCAGGAGAAGGGTGGTGGTGGTGTTGGGGGACTTAAACATGCCAGGAACAGACTGGGAGACTACAACATCCTCGGTGGCCAGGGAACAGAGGTTGTTGGATGTCTTTCAGGACATGTTCCTGACTCAGCAGCTGGTGGAACTGACCAGGGAGGTGCGGATACTGGATGTGGTCCTGGCAGACAGTGACCAGATTGGGGGCCTGGAGGTAACGGACCCGTTGGCGGGGAGCGACCATGCCACGGTTTGGTTCTGCCTGGATCTAGGAGGGATAGAAGGCTGCACAAAGACAGAGGTAACTGACTTCAGGGGGGCGGATGTCAAGGAAATGGGAAGGATTCTTAAGGAGCATTTGGATAGGATTGGGCCAGACATGGACGCTGACAGTAGGTGGGAAATCATCGGGGGGGGGGGGTGCAAGATGCTACCAGCACCTGTGCAAGAGTAAGACGAAAATGTGGTAGGGCCCGGAAACCCTGCTGGTGGACCAGGGAGGTTCAGGAGGTGGTGAGGGGAAAGAAGGCGGCCTGTAGGCATTTCAGGTGCTCAAGGAGTGAAAGGGATCGAGGGGAGTATGAGCTGATGGCTAGAAGGGCCACTAGGGTGGTGAGAGCGGCTAAGGCAGGGAAGGAGCAGAACCTGGCCAGGGAAATTAGGAGAGGGAGCAAGAGGTTCTTTACATACATTGGGGAAAACAAAGGGTGAAGGGCAGATTAGCAGGATTAAAACAGGGGAGGGATGGGCACAAGACCCGGGGAGCAGGCTGGTACTAAATGAGTACTTCGCCTCAGTTTTCACCAAGGAAAATGGGGGGGAGGGCTGCATCATACATGAGAGGAGACGGTGAAACTGAGGAGGGGGGCCATTACCGATCGGGTTTGGTTAGAAAGGGAGGCCATCACTGGCAGGAGGGGGGAAAGCAAAGCAGGAGGATGAGGTAGTGGAGGTGGAAATCACGGCAGAGAGAGTGAGGGAAGTCCTCAGGTCCCTTAAGATGGAGAAAGCACCGGGCCCGGATAAATTACATCCCAGAGTGCTGAAGGAACTGGCGGATGTCCTGGCGAAACCCCTGGCGGGCTTTTCATCATCTATCTGAAGACAGGGTGGGTGCCCAGGACTGGAAGGTGGCGCATATAGTCTTGTTATCCACAAGGTGGGATCAAGGAGAACGGGAACTATAGGCCCGCCAACCTGGCATCGGTGGTGGGCAAGGGATGGGCGGCATTGTCAAGGAGAGCTGGGGGACCTGGAAAAGTCGGGTGCTTGGGCGATAGACAGCATGGATTAGGTCCAGAAATAGTGTCGAGACAAACAGCAGGTTCTGTGACTGGGTGGACAGTGTCTTGGACCTGGGTAGACCAGTGGAGCGTCCTCTTTCTTGACTTCAGCAAGGCGTTTGACTCTGTTCCTCACGGGGTCTGTTGGATAAGCTGGAGAAATGGGTGGGGAACCAGATGGTCAGATGGATGGAAATTGTCTCAGAGACCAGAGTTGGTGGGTTAGTCTCATCCCCAAGGAGGATCATTAGTGGGGTCCCTCAGGGATCGGTCCTTAGGCCCCTCCTGTTCAACGCCTACGTCTCTGACATAAGAAAGGGTATCAGGAGTGAGACGAGTCTCTTTGCGGATGACTCAAAACTGGGGGCAGTGGTGGATGGGGAGGAGGGAAGGGTGGCTCTGCAGGGGGACCTGGAGGCTCTAGAAAGGTGGTCTAGAAAATGGAATCTGAGGTTCAATGCAGGGAAATGCAAGGTACTGCACCTGGGAGCTAGAAACCCGGGCCAAGTGTACACCCTGGGAGGGGGAATGCTGCAAGTCTTGATGGCTGAGAGGGACCTGGGGGTGGTGGCGGATGTCAAGATGAACAACTCAGAGACTTGTAGGAGGGCAGCGGCCAAGGCCAACAGGATGCTGGGATGCATTGCTGGGGGGTTCACCTCAGAAGGAGGAAGTGATATTACCTCTGTATAAATGCTTGGTGAGGCTGCACCTAGAGTACTGTGTGCAGTTTTGGAGGCCACATTTAAAGAGGGACATTGAACTCTTGGAGAGGGTCCAGAGGAGGGCAGCCAAAATGATCTGGGGCTTGGGGGACAGGACCTGTGGGGAGATGCTCGAAGAGCTAAATATGTACACATTGGAAGAGAAAAGGGACCGGGGGGACATGATAGAGGTCTTCAGGTACATGAAGGGGGTAAATAAGGGAGGAGCAGTCAGGGTGCTCCGAAGGTGAGAGGGCAACTAGAGGGCATGGGTGGAAGCTGGAGGGAGATTCAGGGAGAAAGGAGGAGTGCTATTTCACTGAGAGGGTGGGTGGAGCCATGGAATGCTCTGCCCAGAGCGCTGGTGGAGGCAGAGATGGTGGAGGGGTTCAAGAGGGGGTGGGACAGGTACATGGGAAGGGTTCTGGAAGCAAAGTCTAGTGCAGCGAGAATATCCGGGATTGGGAAGGGAGAAGCCAAAGAGGGCCAGGGGGCAGCTAGGTCAGCTCCCAGTGTGGGAGCTGACCAAATGAGCAGATATGAAAGACCGTTAGGCCTATTCTGCTGGCCTGTTAGTATGTTAATTTTGTTTAGATTCATTTTATTTAACTTGTTTTGGGAACCGCTAATACCAGTCCCTGAACCGTTTAGCCTCGGTTCAATAGATTCCGGAACTGACTGCAAGCACTAAATTATCTTTAAATTCTTTTATTATTTAGCGGTTCTATATTTTTGTTCGGTTTTCTTTTTAGAATGTCAGAAAAACTGAAAAGAAAAACTGGTGAACCTGGTTTCAAACCTTGTTCTGATTGTGGTGAGATTTATGCCAAGGTAGATAAACATAAATTATGTGTTGTCTCCCTTGGTTATGATCATTTAAAAGCAGACTACGAAATCTGCAAAACTTTTCCAGAGGAAACTATTGAAAAACATCTTGAAAGGCTTAAGAAAAAGCTTCCACCACTCAAGGGTCCCTCGAGCTGTGACCAGCCGACACCCTCTGCTTCTGTGGGTGAAACCACAACAACAACTGTAACTGCCACCCCTAATATGGGTATACAAGTAGTTCCAAAGAGGCTTGCTAAACCGGCTGACTCTCTGGTTCCCTCTAAGAAATCCAAGAAAACTAAGCACACAGAACCCCCTGCTGAGCAACACTTGGGGACTTCTGTGCCTGCAATAAAACTGCCAACTGCTGAAGAAATTGCACAGGCTTTTCCGGTTATCCAGACTTTACAGGGGCTGACTGCTCCATAGTCACAGACTCCTGCCAAGCAGACTGGCTCCTCTACTCAGTCTTCATTTTTTGAGGAGGAGGAATATGGTGATGATGATGTGGGGGATGAAGTGGAACTCATTGAACCTGAGGTTTCCCTTGAACAAGATTTTTGGTTCTCCCCCCAGGGTATCAGAGGACTTTTCCTCACGTTTCACATTTGTAAGAAGGATGGTGGATACCTTAGACATCCCCACTAGTGAAGTAATTGAGGATGAAGAAGAAGCCGAATACTTAGAAATGATGGGGATTACTCCCACTAGAAAGCTTCTCCTTCCTGTAAACAAGTTCTTTAAGAAGGATGCTTTAAAGAATTGGCCATATAATGCCAACCAGCCCACACACAGAGCTCCCTCCTGGAGCAGGAACTACGCGGGTGCCGAAAGAGGTAATTAAACTACCTCAAGGAGCAGCACCCTTGCAAGGGGGGTTAGCCCGTGAGTCTGCTGCCCCGCGCACCCACCCTGACTTGGCACTACCTATATAGGCGCTGTCTTGTGACATCACTTCCTCTCTGTCGTTTTACTAAGTCCCCACTTTTCCATTTGCAGGTTATACCTGCTAGTCACTAGAGGGACCCTCTGACTATTCACCTGTCTCTCCAACTGAATTTTCCCTCCTTCCCCTACTTCCTGGAACCCCTCTACCTACATACGCTACTTCTCTCCCCAACTCTCATCTCTGCTTCTGCCCACACCTCACCCGCACCCCCAGCCTCCTAGCTAGCCCTACATACTGATCCCCTGTCCAACCACTGGACCCTCACCCAGCCTGCCACTAACCCCCAGTGACCACTAGGAGTCACTGTTTCCACTCTGAATTTTGGCCCAAACCCAGCCTGCTTTGAGTCCCCAAGAACCTGGATCCCCGCTCTCACCCAGGTCCTATTACAACTGCCCTGCCAGGGTCTTGAACCTTGTACCCTGTCCACCAGAGTCCGTGACACTACCACTACTCCAAAGTGGTAGCTACGCTTTCTGAGGGGCAGCCAAGATACTTGAACCTTTCTGCACTGCTGCTACCTTAGGTACTATGTTTGTACACTTCCTACTCAAATATCTCCCCCTCATTTACATGCTAGTACCTACATCCCATCAGCCAGACACCAACACTGGCCCACTTGTACCAGCACCCACAACTCTCCTTGACTCTCTCGATCCCACCCCACACTGACCATGTGCCCTGGCCCACGGCACCCAACCCCTGGACGCCCCCCCTGCTGCCTACCCTGGCTCCCCATGGTTGCTACTTGTCCTCGCCCTCCTGACCCTTCGTACTCTGCCCATTCCTTGGTCCCCTATGGCCTCCTCCCCATCCCAGCGTACCCCCCGGAAGTTGACATGCTACCACCCCCTGGTCAGAGCCTTGGTCTTCCTACTCCTTTCGGGTAATATACATCCAAACCCAGGCCCTGCCCCCTCTAGCCCACCAGCTGGGTCCACCGGGCTCCACATAGCCTCCATGAACATATGCAGCCTACTGAAAAATTTGATGCCCTCCAGAGCTGGGCCATGCTACATCAACCAGACATCATAGCCGTGGTTGAAACCTGGCTGTCCAGATCCACCCCTGACTCCTTTGTCTTCCTCCCAGGCTATACCCTATACCGAGGGGACCAAGTAGGAAAACACGGGGGTGGCTGTGCAGTCTATACCAGGGACACAATCACTGGACAGGTGCTCCCTGCCCCTACTCTTGTAAATGGAGCACAGGCCCTTACCCTCAAACTTGCCCCTGACCCCTCCAGGGGCCCTCTATATCTCACCACTGCTTACGCTCCCCCAAAGAACCAGAACCCGGCGCTGATATCTTTAACAGAATATCTTGCCACCCTCCACCACAAGGCGGAACAAATCCTAGTGGGGGACCTTAACGTGAACTGGCTCAGCACCTCCTCTTCCACTACCTGAGATTCTTTCGCTGCCCTAGACCTGACACAACTCATTTTCCAGCCCACTAGAGTAAACCCAAAGAGAGGAACCAGTACCCTTCTGGACGTAATTATCACCAACCACCCCAACAAAATCCATAACATCCAGGTCCTCCCAGACTCACTAAGTGACCACTCCCCTATCCTATTCCTTTGGGCGGCCCCCACTCCCAAACCCTCAGCCCTGACCACACTCCGCAGGTGCCTCCAACCTGGTGGGCTGATAAAACTCAAACAATTTCTCACCCAGATTAACTGGTCCCCCATCCATCATGAACCCGACATAGACACTGCCCTCGCCTTTTTTTCTCAAACCTTTAACAAAGCCTGTGACCTCTTTGCATCCCTCACAAGAATTCGATCCAAAAAATGCAATGCACCCTGGGTTACCCCTGCCCTACTACAGATGATCAGAAATAGGGATAACCTCTGGCACCTTGCCACTGAAACAGGCCGGATGACTGATAGACAGGCCTACAATGCTGCATGGAACAGGTGCACATAGGCCATCCGTAAAGCCAAGGCCGACCATCACCAGGCCACCCTCACCTCCTCCTGGGGGTGTGCCCGGACTTTCTGGGACAATGTTAAACAACTAAATGGGAAATCGTGCTCCCTTCCCCCATCCCAGCTCACTATTGATGACTCTACCTCCACTGACCCTGCCTGCATAGCAAACTGCCTTAACACCTCCTTTACTGACCTTAGCTCTGTCTTCCCCAGTAATTTCTTTGACCCTCCTCCTGTCCTCCAACGCCCCAGCTTCCACCTACCTAAAGTATCTGCCAAGGAAGCCAGACCGCTCCTAATTAAAGCACTAAATAACAATAGTCCCGGCAGCGACTCTCTGGACCCCAGTATCCTCCGGCTGGTGCTGGATGAAGTCCTTGCCCCACTCACCAGCCTACTTAACCGATCCCTCTGTCTGGGGTAATTCCCCACTGCATGGAAAACAGCCATAGTCACCCCCATTCATAAAGGGGGTGACAGGTCCTCCGCCGGGAACTACCGACCAATCTCCATCCCCCAAAGCCCTAGAAAATATGGTGGCTATTCAAATCACCGAATATTTGACTAAGCATAACATCTTATGCCCGGAGCAGCACGGTTTCCATGCAGGTCACAGTACCGGCACTGCACTAGTTGAGTTCTCCAATTTCCTTCACTCCTCCATGGATGCCAGCTCCCTAGCTGGTGCAGTGTTTGTTGACCTCTCAAAGGCCTTCAACACTGTCTCCCACTCTCTTCTGCTGGATGCCCTCTGCCACACTGGTTTCTCTGCTGGCCCTCTCGCCTAGTGCACTAGCTATCTAGCCACTCGCTCCCGATGTGTAAAAGTCAATGGGACACTCTCCAAAACTTGTCCTAGCCGCTCAGGGGTACCCCAGGGCTCCATCTTGGGCCCCCTACTCTTCTCACTCTATCTAAACACCCTGCCCAGAGCATGCTCTGGAAAAATTCTTATGTATGCAGACGATGCTGTCATCTTGATCACCCACCTCAATCCCATCTCTCTCCAGGACACCCTGCAACAATCCTACAATGATGCGGAAGCCTGGGTTAAAGAGCGCAGACTCGTCATTAATCTCAAAAAAAAAACAAAACTATGCTTTTTGCCCACCCCCAAAACAAAGCCTGCAACTTCTCACTCCATATCCTGTCTAGTACCAAACAACTGCTAGAACAAGTCTGCTCCTACAAATACCTTGGGGTTACTTTCGATTCAGCCCTCACCTACCACTCCCACATTGATGGTCTTGCACCCGCCACTAATACACGACTTGGCATCCTCTACCACTACAAAAACTGCCTCCCCCCGATGCTCTCTGACTTGCGGTTACATCTTCAGTACTATCCCTTGTAGACTATGGCCTGCCAGTCTATGGTGCTGCTCACACTACCGCCCTCAACAACATTCGCCTCACCCTAAACAAGGCCTGCAGGCTGATTACGGGGTGCCCCCAGGCTCACACATACTTGTCAACTCTATGATGAGGCAAAACTGCTTAACCTAGATGAATGGCTACGTTATCAAACCTGCCTCCTCACAAAAAAAACTCTATTCGGGCTATCCCCTCCTGGGGTGACAGCCCCCATCCGCCACGCCCAACCCACTATCACAACCCGAACCTCCAACAAGACCACTCTACTGGTCCCCAGATCCAGGACCACCACCCATGGTCAGAGGTCTTTCTGCTACAGAGCTCCATCCTGGTTTAACTCTCTCCCTGCTCCCATCTCCAATGCCCCCAGAATCTCCAACTTCAAAACCGCTCTTCGGAGCCAACTGTTTAACACTCGCAGCTGCTCCTGTCTCTAAATGTGGCCTCGATCTTCTCCACACTTGACAACGCCCACTGGGTGGCACTCCATTTCACCCCCCCCACCCGCTTTCTCCCCCATTGCCTATTGCCTCCGTTATTACCAGCATGTGCTCAGCTGTGTTCATTGTAATTGCTACTAAATTGCATGAATGTATGAAACCATACTATGTAACTTTAAGTCAGTAGGTTTTTATGCTGTAACCTGAATTCTGTTTTTGTCTGTCCTCAATATGACGAGGTACCTTTGGAAATGAGCCTCTGGCTCAAAGGTGGTATACCGATGTACAAATAAATAAATAAACCCCGAATACTGTCCCCCTTCTTGATAAGAGGCTTGCCAAAAAGTACCAGTTGAAAAGGGAAGGTGCTGAATTCCTTTTCTGCCATCCTGACCAGGAGGTGGTGCAAGTGGCAGCCTGTGACAAGGCAAAGATACCACTAGCATCTCATCCCCAGACAAGGACTCTAGAAGGATTGACAGCATGGCCAAGACAAGATATTTATCAGCTTCCTTGGCCATCAGACAGGCAAACTTCCAAGCCTGTGCTGCTCAATATCAAACGTCTCTTTGACAGTCTGTTTTTGCCATGGCAGACAAAGCACAGGCTTCCCTTTCAACTGATCTAGCTGAAATGGCCAGGTTTGGTTTGGAAGCAGCCAAGTATCAGTTCCAGATGGCTGCTGATTCTAACAACACTGCTGCCAGGTGGATGGCAAACACTTTGGCACAGAGGAGGTTTGCTTGGTTGAGAGCCACAAACCTTACCCAGGATACACAGACCAAGGCATTGGATTTTCCACTAGAGGAAACTCCCTCTTTGGAGAAAAGACAGACTCTTACGTGAGGAAGTTGGACAAATACAAGGCTACCTACAGAAGCAATTCTGCAAAGGAAAAAGCTTCCCCATCCACGAGACCTTATGGAAGGGGAGGCAAGAGCAGGTCATTCCAAAGCAGGCCCTTTTTCATGGCCATGGCTACACCCCAGTATCAGCAGTACCCACAGCAGGGGTATTTCAGGGGCAGGGGTAAAAGGGGCTCCAGGCATGACTCCCAATCCCAGGACCAACGCCAAGCAAAACGGGCACACTGATGTGCTTGTACAGGCTGCCTCCCTTCCTCCTGTAGGAGGCAGACTGGCTCACTACTGTCAGCTTTAGCAGGAAATCCCCACAGACAAGTGGATCCTGAAAGTAGTGAGCCAGGCATTGTCTCTTAAGTTTCAAATCCCTTCCACCTTTAAGAACTGGAGTTTTCAGGCCATCCGCATATGCAGAAAGAAAACTCCTGGAATCAGAGGTTCAAAACCTGCTACTATCACGAGCAGTGGAACCAGTACCAGTGCATCTAAAGGGAAAGGGATTTTACTTGAGATACTTTCTTACCACAAAGAAAAAAATGGGGAGTGGCGGCCCATCTCAGACCTAAGGGTCTTTAATAGATATTTAACAAAGCCAAAGTTCAGAATGGTAACTCTGGCACTGATTCTGCCAACGCTCCAAAAAGGAGACTGGTTGGCTTCACTGGACCTAAAAGATGCCCATTTCCACATCCCCATAAGGGAGTCTCACAGAAAATACCTCTGGTTTAGACTCCCTTCAGGTCATTATCCGTTCTCAACCCTGCCTTTTGGTCTCACTTCACCAAGGGTATTCATAAAGTGATTGGCAGTGGTTGTGGCACACCTTCAAAGACAAGGGGACACAGTCTTCTCCTACCTGGACGACTGGCTGGTGGTAGGAAATCACCCCAGCAAGTGAGGGAGCATCTATAACTCAACCAGGGGCTCCTGAAGTCCCTAGAGTTCCTGATAAATCTAAATAAGTCGGTCCTTCAGCCTGTTCAGGTACTGCAGTTCATAGGAGCGGAGTTAAATACCCTGCAGGGTGGAGCCTATCTGCCTCTGGACAGGGCAAGGGCTGTCTTTCGGATAGCAGGTTCATTCAGCCTGAACAAACCAAAAATTGCAAGACAGTTTCTTCAGCTACTGGGCCACATGGCAGCTGCCACAGGTACAGTACTGGGATCCAAATTCCAGATGAGGGACATTCATTTTCACCTCAGGGCACACTGGTGTCAGAGAAAGGATCCCCTCTCAAAACTAATTCCGTTGACAAAAGCTTTGATCTTCCTGGACATAAGTCTCCACCACTCATTCACACTAGTGGGATTAGCACCGGAGGCACTAGGACCCATCGGGAGCAAACTTTTTGCTGGAGGGTCGGCGCGAGAGATGGCGCCGCGAGGAACGGCGCCGCGAACAGCGGCTCGAGCGGCAATCACTATCTCGGCGACGACCCTCCAACCGCCTCAGTTCCTTTTTTCCCGCCGTCGAGTGCACTTCAGTGACAACGTCGCTCGCCTGTCGGGAGTCAAACTTCAAACTAGCGCATAGTTTTCAGTTTATTGTTTTGTAACATTATCACGATAGTAGTATCACTTAATTTTATTCTATTTTCGTTAAATTTTTCTAATATTTTAAATTTAACTTACTTGAAGAAGTCTCGGCCTACTGGACGGAGTCGACCATGAGCAGGTCAGGTGGCGGTAGGGAGACTTAGTATGAAGCTGTTCAGTCAGCGGGCTGGGTCGGTCAGCCTCCTTCTCCTCAGCGGGTTCCGACAGCGGTCAGTCCGATGCCGGGATGGGGCGGTCCCCCGTCGGCATAAAATAGCGGTCGCATTCTAAGCACCGTTCGACCTCGAGCTCTTCCGGCCCACAGGTCAAAAGAAGACATCACTAAAGGTAGCCCTCTGGCTATCTCCAGCGTCGTGATCGGTTATCGTAGCTAGTTGCGGTCTCCTTCTTGAGTCGCCAACTTCGGTGACCGCGCTCGCGAGCCCTCCCCGCCTATAGGTAGGGCTCCAGATGAGCAGTTTCATCAGTGGGCTGCTCTTATGGAGCGATGGGCTCGGAGGTTGGTTCTTCTGCCTGGCTCGGTTGCCATGGAGCCTCGGGCTCCTCGGCCGTCAGGTAAGGCGGTTGGACCTTCCTAGTCGCAGGCATCTTCTTCGGTGCCAGCGACTCCGCTAGGTGTTTCCCCTCACATGGCTGCGGCGCGGGGCCCCACCGATGCCCTTATCTCCTGGTTTTCCTTCTCTAGCTTTCCAGGTTCCTAGGGCGTTCGGCGCCTGGCAGGGTCTGTTGGCTTGTTGGCGCTGTTTTGATGCTGCTGGGCCTTGCGGTGCCGTCCGCGGCGCGGAGTGGTCTCAGCAGCGCCGCCTGTGGTGCTGTTGGGTCTGCGGCTTCCGTTAGGCGGCACCGCGTGGTCAGCGCGCCCGCTGGTGGCGGCGCCGTCGTAGCGCTAATGAACTCAGCGGCGCCGTGTGCTCTCATGGCGCCGCGGGCGCTGCGGTGCAGCGTGCCTCTTGGCGCCGTGCCCTCCGGCGGTGCCGTTTTCACCCATTTGCCTTCGGCACTGGGGCCCTCGGGACTCTCCTTGTTTCTCTGCTATTTCCTCCTGTCTAATTTTCACTCCTTTCCTGTCCAAACAGTCCTTCCTGGACCATCAGGAGATGATGTTGAGCCTGACCCAGACCTTTGGTTGGGTGATGAAGTGGAGAAACAGGATCTTTCTTTGCTACAGAGCCTGTGGTCGAGGACCTGTCCTTTAAGTCTCTGTTGAAGAACCTGAGATCCACTCTTTCTCTCCAGACTACAGACATCGATCCTGGGAAGATATTAAGACTCCAGTATTTTCATGCTCCGGAGATCCCTACGGATTTGACTCCTCCGATCCAGCCTTCCTTCGAGACGCTGTCTCAAATTGTTTGGAATAATCCTGCTCTTATTCCCTCAGTGGCTAAATCCATTGATAAGAAGTATTCAGCTCCCAAGGATCGTCCCATTTTGGCATCCCAAGCCTTTGCGGATCCTATTGTAGTCCTGGCAGAGAATGACAAGGTCATTCTTCCTCAAACTACTACAGCTCGACCTATTAACAAAGAGTCTAGGAATTGATACATTAGGTAAGAGTCTTTGCTGCCTCCACTCTAAGTATGCGTGTGCCAGTTATCAAGGCTATTTTTCTCAGTATGAGTATATCCTGTGGCACTCTATGAAAAAGAATGGTTGAAGCTCTTCCAGATTGGACTTCAAGTCAGAGCTTCTTCTGACCGTTATTAGAGTATTGAGTCCAATAACCAACAGGTCAAAGCCGCCATGGACGCTTTCGACACTGCTTCTCGCTCAGCAGCCGCAGGTATTTGTACTCGGCGCCATTCCTGGCTGTGTACTTCTGGCTTCACGAATGATGCTCAGCAGCAGGTAATGGCGCTGCCTTTTGATGGCTCCTATCTTTTTGGCCCTCAGGTGGAGCAAGCCTTAGAGGCCACTCAGAAGACTAAATCGGCCATTAAGTTGGCCAGACCTCCGCCTACCCCCTCTCGGGGGCATGTGAACAGACGTCAGTTTCATAGTCGTCAGTCCTTTCGAGGCAGAGGAAGCTTCCCAAAAGCCAACCTGCCCAACCTCAAAGAAGCGCAGCAGAAAGTGCAGGGCCTAAAGCCCCCAGCGCCACCTTATAATTGCTGGCCCAAGTTCCATCCACATTGCCGGGTGGAACTTCTCCTCCGTGGGAGGTCGTCTGATGTACTTCTACAACCAGTGGAAGTCCATAACCCGGACAAATGGGTCATTCGGATAATTCGCAGGTTATTCTCTCAATTTCTTGAAACCCCGAATTGTCCTCCCAGGCGACACCCAGGTTGTCGGTCTCTCAATCAGACCTCCTCACCCGAGATCCAGGGCCTTCTAAACAACAGGGCAATAGAACTGGTGCCCCATCTACGAAACACAGGTTCTACTCCCATTACTTTCTGGTTCCAAAGAAATCTGGGGAATGCACATTCTAGACCTCAGAAAGTTAAAAATTTCTCCCAGGAGAAATTCAAAATAATTCCTAGGTACCCTGTTACCCTTGCTGTATCACACGACTGGCTGGCCTTCCTGGATATGGGGCGCCTACCAGCATATCCATCCACCCGACCCACCGCAAGTTCCTCAGGTTTGTAGCTTTGGGTCAGCATTATCAGTTCAGAGTCCTGCCCTTTGGGCTATCCTCGGCGCCGTGAGTTTTTACAAAGTGTTGTGCAGTTCTCGCTGCGCATCTCAAGAAGATCGGACTCCGAGTGTTTCCCTACCTGGACGATTGGCTTCTAGCAAGCCCTTCCAGCCAAGGGACTTTGGAAGCCGTGCAAACGACTTCTCGTCTTCTTACGTCCATGGGAGTTCTGCTGAATTTGAAAAATCACAACTGCAGCCCTCCCAGAGCTCCTTTTCATAGGGGCGCTTCTGAACACCTCTTCATGAGCTTTCCTTCCAGAGGACAGAAGACTCGATATCCTTGTTTGATGGCCCGTTACATCGGGAGAACCAATCGTTACAGCTCTCTCGATTGCACGCATGTTGGTCTCATGGCGTCCTCGGTGTTCACTGTACCCCTGGCCGGTTGCACATGAGAACCACCCAATGGATGCTCTCCACTCAGTGGTCTCCGACCTCTCACCCCCAGTCTTATCCCATCAGGTGGCGGAGCCCTTGAAGGTCTCTCACCTGGTGGTCTCAAGAGACAATCTCCTGGAAGGTTCCCTTTGCTCCCCGGATCATCAGATCTCCATCACCACAGGCGCATCGCTAATGGGATGGGGAGCTCACTGTCACTCCCTCCACACTCAAGGTGTGTGGACTCAGTTGAACTCATCTCCACATAAATGTCCTGGAGATGAGAGCGGTCCTATGCGATCCGAGCTCTGAAGGATATCCTTTGTCACAAGAACATTCTCCTTCAAGCGGACAACAAAGCTGTGATGTATTACATCAACAAGCAAGGCGGTGCTCATTCTTATCCCCTTTGCAGGGAAGCAATGAGGGTGTGGGAGTGGTGCTTGGAGCACAAGTCTCTGATTCAAGCGGTTTATTTGCCAGGTATACAAAACGACCTAGCAGATCACCTCAGCAGAACGGAGGCAGACCCTCACAAGTGGTCTCTCGATCCAGCCGTAGCTCGGTCACTGTTCGAAGAGTGGGGGACTCCAGACCTGGACCTTTTTGCATCCCCTCTCAACGCAAAACTGCCTCTCTTCTGCTCCAGAAATCCAGGGCCTGGCATTTTCTGTCAGGATGCGTTCAGGCTGCGGTGGACAAAACGCTTTCTTCACGCCTTTCCACGCTTCCTCTAATCAGAAAGTACTCCTCAAGTTCAGTCTCAGGGACCAAAATGATTCTCATTGCTCCTCCTGGCCTCGGCAACTATAGTTTCCTCTACTCAACAGTATGTTGGCAGCCTCTCCGAGACCACTTCCCTTGCAAATCAGTCTTTTGACTCAGGGTTCGTTGGTCCATCCAACCTGAAATCACTTCACCTTCATGCTTGGCTCCTGAAGAGGTAGAGTGAATGGGTTCAACGTCTCGTGAGTCTCAGACATCCTTCTGGCTGCTCGGAAGCCAGCCACCAACGTACGCTTCCAAATGGAAAGGTTTTTCTCTCTGGTGTGCAAAGTCCTCTTGGAATCCCTTTTCCTGTCCTCCTGACAAGGTTCTGGAGTATCTTTTGGACCTATGAAACTCAGGTCTCCAGTACTCCACAGTTAAAGTTCACCTTAGTGCCATCTCAGCGTTCCATAGCGGTTTCTTCCTTGACTCTGGCTCAGTTACCTATGGTGAAGAGATTTCTTAAGGATTCTTCATACCAGACCCCTGTTAGCGTCCAGTTGCAGCCTGGGACATTAACCTGGTGCTGGACATGCTCATTGGAGCCTTCGAACCCCTAGCTACCTGTGAGCTAAAATTTCTTACCTGGAAGACTGCCTTCCTGGTGGCCATTACCTCAGCCAGGGTCTCTGAGATACATGCCCTGATTACGGACCCTCCGTATACTGTATTCCATAAAGACAAGGTAGTTCTCCTTACTCATCCTAAATTTCTTCCCAAGGTTGTGTCAAATTCCATCTAAACCAACCTCTGGTACTTCCTCTTACTTGCTAATTTCCAAAATGAAGAACGATCTCTTCATTCCTTGGATGTTAGAGAGCCTTGCGGTTCTATTTAGATAGAACCAAGAATTTTCATAAGACTCAGCAACTGTTTGTTTCTTTCAGCGACACCCGGCTGGGTCAACCTGTCGCTATCAGATGCATCTCATCATGGTTAGTGGCATGCCTTGACATTGCTATTCCATGGCTCAAGTTAAATTAGAAGGTAGAGTGTCGCTCACTCTACTAGGGGCAGTCAGCAGCATCCCTAGTGGAAGTCGCAATGTTCCAATTGCAGATATCTGCGCCGCCACCTGGAGCTCAGTGCATACCGCTTAAGCATTATGCACTGGATGTTCATGCCAGGCGGCATTCCGCATTGGCAGAACTATCTTAATGGACTTCTATCTTAGTCGCGTGAGCTCTGGCTCTCCTGCCGCCCTTTTGGGGATTATCAGCTTGGTACTCTTCCACTAGTGTGAATGAGTGGTGAGACTTATGTCCAGGAAGATATGAAAATTAGGTACCTACCGTAATTCTTGATCTTCTTGAATGAGGTCTCCACCACTCATTCCACCTCTCTCCATCCCGAGCTCACCGCTGTGTTGGTCTTCACTCCCTCAAATCTTTAGGCCGTGAAGACTTCTTTTCTGACCCTTCTTACACGGTTCGTACGGACTGTCTTATGTCCGTTTTTTAAGGTTAGATTTACTCTTTACGTTAGTTGCGCTGCACCTCCTTGGTAAAAAAGGTACTGAGAGGCGGTTTGGAGGTCGTTGCGAGATAGTGATTGCCGCTCGAGCCGCTGCTCGCGGCGCCGTTCCTCGTGGCGCCATCTCTCGCGCCGACCCTCCAGCAAAAAGTTTGCTCCCGATGGGTCCTAGTGCCTCTGGCGCTAATCCCACTAGTGTGAATGAGTGGTGGAGACTCGTCCAAGAAGATCAAGAATTACGGTAGGTACGTAATTTTCATTTACAGGCCTTCCAATGGTGGAAAGAGGAAACCAACCTAAGGGAAGAGGTTCCCTTTCAACAGGAGTCCCCATCAATTGTTCTCACAACAGACGCATCACTACTGGGATGGGGTGCCCACCTGGGAGATCACACCACCCAAGGCACATGGTCAAGTGCAGACTTACTTCTGCACATAAATCTACTGGAACTGTGAGCGGTATTGTTGGCACTAAAGGCCTTCACACCACTGCTACAGGGAAAGGTGGTACAGATCAGAACAGACAATACCACCACAATGTACTACATAAGCAGGGAGGGACAAGGTCAAACCCTCTCTGCACACAGAAACCATGAAAATATGGAGTCTGGCATACTCTTTGGGCGTTTCTCTACAAGCCATTCATCTGCCTGGCAAGGACAACACCTTGGCAGACACCTTGAGTTGGATCAACCAGGCCCATCACGAATGGGCCCTGAACAGTCAGGTGATGCAAATACTTTTCAGGAGGTGGGGCACTCCAGAGATAGACTTGTTCTCATCCCACCAGAACCACCACCTGACACAATATCGTTGCAGACCTCCAGTTCAGGGAACAGTCCCCCTGGATGCTCTGACACTGAACTGGTCATGGAGGCACCTGTACGCTTTCCCTCCCTTCCCTCTGGTGTACAGAGTACTTCCCAAGCTCAGATCCCACTCCGCATCCATGATCTTGATAGCACAAGGTTGGCCCAGGCAACCATGGTACTCTCTTTGCTGCTCTCCATGTCTGTGGCCAAGCCAATACACCTTCCCAGGAGGCACAACCTGCTAACTTCCAATCAGGGGAGGCTCCTGTACCCGAACCTCAGGTCTCTCTGGCTCAAAGCCTGGCATTTGAGGACCTAGAATATGCAGGCCTAAATCTTTCTGAAAGTGTCCTGGACATTGTGAGAGGTTACAGGAAGCCCTCTACCAAAAAAACCTATGCCGCAAAATGGAAAAGGTTTTCTATTTAGTGTTCTACCCAATAAATGGTGCCAACATGGGTTGGGGTCCCAGCTGTGCTGGACTATCTTACTTATTTACATTCATTGGGCCTACAGCCCAGTACCCTGAAGGTCCACCTGGCCACATCATCTGCTTACATTTCAGCCGGGCAAAGAATTTCTGTTGCCTCAGATCCTATCTTCAAGAGGTTCTTTATTTGCACCCAACTCACAGGGAACCAGTGCCAGCATGGAATCTCAATGCATGTATAGCCAAGCTCATGGGAGCCCCTTTTTGAGCCCATGTCCTCAGCTCATCTAAAGTATGTCACGTGGAAAACAGTTTTCCTAGTGGTAGTGACTTCAGCCAGAAGGATCAGCGAGCTCCAGGCTCTTTGCATTGAACAGGGCTACAGTTCCTTCCACAAGGACAAAGTGGTCCTGAGAATGAACAGGAAATTTCTCACTAAAGTGGTTTCTGATTTCTTTTTTTGAACTTTATTATATTTCTTAAAGCATAAGAAACATTACATTCACAAGTGCCAGACATCACATTAAACACTAGATCCATCCAGTGGTACAGAATCCAATAGTCTTAACACATAGGTTACAAAAATGAGAGTTATACCAATAAAAACCATGTCTAAATATAAGTCCCACAGCTACACCTTACAAGAGTTGGAGGTCAGTCCAAATATTATGAGTCCAATCATGAAGTAGAAGACGACTATTACAGCTCTCTGAAGATACTCCCCAAAGATTTTAGTGGTTCAGAATGTATGCATTTGGCAATCAAAGTAACTCTTTATCTGCTATTTAAACTAAATTATTGTCACTTACAGTATCAGTCAAGGCACTTTTTCTTTTCAATCTCCTGTGAGGAACAAACCTTGCTAAGTTAAGGCACTAAAGTATAACACTTAGAAAATTTAATGAATGCAGCCCTTTCAAAAAAAAAAGGCATAAGTCATTCAAAGTCCAGCAAACAAACTTTCACTTCAAGTTAAATGGAGTGAGTCAAGGTGACCCAGGACCTCTCACCACTTCAGGTCTCTTCTTCACCTGAATCGGGATTCGGTTCCTCCCCATTCTGAGCAGCAGCAAACTCCTTTTCAATCTGTTGGGCCCGGCGACCTGCTTCCTCAGGATCTGTGAACTGATACATGTAGCCTCCATGAAAGATATGAAGGTGGGCTGGCAACAGGAAAGAGTGAGAGACCCCCAAGCTTCGGAGTTTTGCTTGAACTCTGTCAAATTTCTTACGTCAGGATCACGTGACGAAGGAAAGATCAGGGAATGTGTATTGTGTGCCCCTGGTAGTTCAAGTGATCTGTTGACCTCGCTGCATGCAAGATAGTGCCCCTGGTAGTGACTCAATCCATCACTAGCAGAACAGTCCTAGGTAAGTTGTGTCGGGACATCGCTATCCGTGGAGAAATCCGGTAAGCTCTATTCAGATGGGAGGCCAAGTCTGGGGATGGGTTTAGAGCATTGGGCAGCCACTGCTTGAGAAAAAGTAGAAGATCCGCTTCTTCGAGATCCTCTGGAAGGCCGAATTGAGGCTCTGTTAGCGTTTTCTAGAGCCTCCAGCTTATGACGCAGGTTTGTGTTTTCTTGCACCAATTTTGTTGTGGCTGTTGGTGCTCTGGTAGCCTGTGATTCTGCTGATGCTGTAGTTTTAGTGGCCGCCTCAATTTTTACATCCTGATCTCCCATTCTTTGGAGCAAAGTTTCAATCTTTGTGTCAATGGCCTGCATTGACACTTGAAGAGCCTTCCATGGCGGTTCCTGCCCTGCTCGTTCTGGCAGAGCGGTCTGGGCCTGTGACTATGTTTGCAGCTGGGACTTCGAGCCCTCAGGGCCTCCTTTGTTCATCCTCCCCATCGATGTTTTTGATACCAGTCTGCTCCTCTCGATGTATAATTTCACTTTCTGCAGCCAATCTGAACTTTTATTGTAGTTTTAAGCAGTTTTTAGGCATAAAGAACGTTCCAAATACAGAGCAGATCTGACTCACATCTGCTCAGTAAGATGCTCCAGCGACCCCCTCCCCCAGTTTCTGATTTCTACTTGAACCAAACCATTACCCTACCTGTCTTTTTCACTGGGCATTCTACTTCTGGTGAAAGGAGACTCCATAGTCTGGAAGTCAAAAGAGCTCTTAGCTACTACATGACAGCCACTAAGGACCATAGGTAGGACAGAAAACAGCTGTTCCTGACTTATGGGGATGTGGGAAAGGGTAACCCAGCATCTAAAAGGTCAGTTTCTCGTTGGATAGTACAGTGTATGCAGTTTTGCTACACTAAAGCAGGAAGGGAACCCCCAACAGGATTGAGGGCCCATTCCACAAGGGGCGCAGCTGCCAGGGATGTTCCATTGGTGGACATCTGTAAAGCGGCAACCTGGAAAACAGTACACACCTTTACAAAGCATTACAGTCTGGATATCCAGTACAGAGGTGATGCCAGGTTTGACACAGCAGTCTTGCAGAGTCTGTTTCCAAAGTAGGTTCTGTGCCCACCTCCAAAGGTACTGCTTCTTAATCTGCATAGAGTTATGAATAGCTGAATATTACTGGGGTTAGAAGAAAAAATTACTTACCATAGTAATGTTTCTTCCCAGTGATACTTAGGTATTCAGAACTCCCCACCCTGCCTTCCCTTCTAGAATTAGTAATAATAATAAATTTTATTTGTATGGCGCCTTGCAAACAACCAAGGTGCCTTAACAGTAATTAAAATCATGATACACATACAAACATCTCAGCATAAAACAATGATGATACTAAAAACAACTTTAATCAGTCACCAAAAGCTTGGTTCCACCAGTAGGTTTTCAAAGCTTGTTTAAAGCCCTCTACGGTTGAGCACTCAGTAACCGGCGGGGTAGAGAATTCCAGAGGGTGGGGGCAGCATACATAAATGTTCTCGCTCCAGAAGTTTTCAAACACACCCTTGGACTCTCTAGCAACCCCTCGTCAGCTGAGCGGAGCAATCACCCAGGGCAGTGGGGGACCAGGAGCTCTTTCAGGTAGTCCGGGCCCAGTCCGTGTAGGGCTTTAAAAGTCAGAAGACCGACTTTAAAGGTTATCCGCCATTGAACCGGCAGCCAGTGCAGTCTGCGCAGCACAGGTGTAATATGACAGGACTGAGAAGATGCCGTCAGAAGCCGCGCTGCAGTGTTCTGCACTAGCTGCAAGCAACAGATTTCCACCCCAGGTAGCCCCAAGTACAGGGAGTTGCAATAGTCCAAACACAAGGTCACAAAGGCGTAAATCAGAGTAGGAAGGTCACCGGATGAAACTAGGTGCTTAATCCTGGAGATATTCCTCAGATGGTAAAACGAGGATTTAACAACAGCTGACACCCAAGAATGCAGGGTCAGCATCTCGTCGAAGATTACCCCAGGTTCCGTACCCGTTCAGAGGTCAAGAGAGGCACACCCCTAAGGTAAAGACCAGAGGGTGACCCCCCCCCCCCACTCAACCCACCTGTCCAGTGACCCGGATCCACAACCAATACCTCGGTCTTATCGGAGTTCAACTTTAACCAGCTGGCATCCATCCACTCCTGGATTTCAGCGATGCAACTGTTAAAGACCGAGACAGCTCCATCCTGGTCAGGTGCAAAAGAGAGATAGAGCTGGGTATCATCTGCATAACAGTGAAATCTAAGACCATACCTTCTTACAATGTCTCCGAGGGCCAGCATATACACTGCAAACAACAAGGGGGACGGCACTGAGCCCTGAGGAACTCCACATCACAGAGGGACTGGGTCAGAGGAAAAAACCTGGACACCACCCTCTGAGATCTTCCTGTGAGGAAAGATGTAAACCACTCGAGGACTGTACCTGATAGTCTGTAAATGAGCCTCAGGCAATCAAGCAGGACCCCATGGTCCACAGTGTCAAAAGCTGATGAGAGATCCAGGAGGACCAAGATAGAACGGCTCCTCCCATCTCTAGCCATCAGAAGATTATTGAGCACCCGAACCAGCGCTGTCTCAGTACTGTGCTTCTTTTGAAGTCCGGACTGGAGGGATTCATAGAAGTCATGGATGGTCAAGTGGTCCTCCAACTGCATAGCCACTACTTTCTCAATCACCTTCCCTATAAAGGGAAGGTTAGAGATTGATCTGTAGTTTGCAAGGCAGTCTGGGTCCAAAGAAGCTTTCTTCAAGAGCGGGGTCACTACCGCCTCTTTCAGTGAGCTTGGAAACTAACCTGTCTCCAAGGAGCACCAGACTATCTGAGCTAGGACAGGCCCGATAACATCAGTACAATCTGAAATTAGGGAAGTAGGTCCCGGATCCAAACTACAGCATGTAGAGCGCACACTCTGGATGATCCACATGACATCCATGAAAGTAGGTAGCCTCTGCACTCCTGAAAACATTGTGTGTCCTGTGGTGTAGGTGCCGCAGTGTGGCACAATGGTTTGCTATCTGTGTTCACATTTTTTTGTTTTTTCCCCCTTTCAGGGGATTCTGACATTCAGGGGTAGTGTTATATGTTATGACCTCCACTTGGAGGTCCCCCTTTTTGGGGCATTTAGGGTGTTATTGCCATTATTTATTTATTTATTTTTTAACTCCGTTTCTGCACCACTCACAGGGAACTCTCTCCAACATCCTCGGTTCTCCAGGGCTCTGCCTCCCACCTGAGACTCTCACTCTTTCTCCCTCACATCCATCGGCACAACCCCTGGATCTGAACCCCCCGGAGGAAGGGCTGCCCTGTCCACCCAGGACGCTCTTTCTTATAGTGTAGAGTGCCGGTTTCTGTGAGTTGGCTAAGAGAGGAGAGGGCCCGATATTGGGAGTGTGGTACTGGAGGCCGAGGTGCCTTCACCTATTCCCAGGAGTGGAGATTTTTCTTTGTCTTTCTTCCCTGTAGAGCGCAGTCATGCAATGGCATCCTGGTGAGAAGCACCGACGCCCGCCATCACTCCGCCCCCTTGGCATCTGCCTTGTCCCGCAGCCCCTAGCCACTGCCAGGTGCTGCTCTGGTGCGGCGCAACACCTGAGTCCCTGCCCGGGAAGGGAGAGCAGTCCTCCGGATGCTCAATCCTTTCCTTCCCCTGCTGACCCCCAGCGGCCCGAGTCCAAACACTGGTCGCCAGTGTGGCGTGAGGTGTGGTGTCCAGCGCCTCAACCCTTAGCGCCACCTGACTGGCTGTTATTGCCATTATTATTGTTATTAATGTATATATGTTTAGTCCGTTGAGGCCTGTCTTTCCAAGCTTCTTGGAAATTTGAGAGGTTTAGAACCAAGGCAGTTAGTTGAAGGCAGCATCTGAAAAATAGCACATGCAAATATTCCATCATTTGCATATGTTCGAAATTCTCTCCAGGCAGTTCTGTCTTAAAGGTCACTGCATAGAATTCAGAATACCTGAGTATCACTGGGAAGAAACAACATTACTATGGTGAGTAATTTTTTTCCCTGCTTTCCACAGTCCTCCTTGCTGAGAGCCTGTCACAGCTCAAAAGGTACAGTCCTCCAAAAGATAGTCCTAAAATTCTTCTTTCTTCTGCTAATTATTATAACCTAGAACCATGATCTTGAGCAGACTATTTTCTACTAGCTATATCTCAAGTTAAATCAACTTTCAAGTTGTATATGTTTTTGCACCTGTTGTGCCAGATACTACAAGGTCACTTTATATAAGGTCAGGCCATGGGGTTAATGGTTTGACTCTGAGAGGTGACACTCGACACTTAACCAGCAGTGAATCCTAACTTTTTATCTCTTGGCTCCTTTCCCTTACCCTGAGATGACACCGACCTCAAGCTTCTACTGCAGGATAGCACGCTTTTCTTCCACCCACAAGAGAGTGTTCCTTTCATTCAGATCCATTCAGTCAATCAATCCCCATACCAGCAGATCTGTGGCTCTGTACTGAATAAGCCCATGCAGACAGCCGCCCAGCAGCAGCCCTTCATCATGGCCAAAGTTAACTTGCCAAAACATGGCAGACACACCTCGCCTCTAGTACTAGTCACAATACAACCAGCAAATGTATACCCGATGATGGTCCTGGGAATTGGATGGAGCAGCAGTTTAAAAGATGTGAGGTGGAGGTTGCTGCTGCTGTTTCGGACCCCTCAATCCAGGTAAGCTACATTGGGCCAAATGTGAGCTTCCTTTTGTGGTACTTGACAGCTGGAAGAAACCAGCTAAGCTGCACGGCTACTTAGCTGCATTTGCAAGTGGCATTTTTGAAGCCACGCAAGGGGGAGCACGGATGCAGCTCTCACACTGTCAGCTTCTCGCAGTAACGCTGCTGATGGAGGTATATATACTTAAAGAAAATGCCTCTTCTCTATTTTAAATTAGGGTAGATCTGCAGATGCCATTTTTCAGATAACAGAGATTACCTAGGAAGAGCTACTTGAGCACACAGACATTTATTACACACTGACTGGGTGTTTTATATTGCTCAGCCATAAACTGCTAAACCTGATGTACTGTTGTTAACCTTCATTGCAGAGAGTGCAGCATTCCAGCTAACAAAGAGGGATGGGGTTGTGTAGAGGCAGGGCAAGCAATATGATGGTAAAGTTAGGGCCTGAGAGCTTCAGCACTGCTATATACCTTCCATTGAGCAGACAGGTGCAGCTGGGTCTGATACCCTCCATTAAGGGCGGGAAGTGGGCGTGCACAGCGGCTCACTTAACTCTTTGTTGGATCTGCCTCATAATGGGCATCGGAGGACGGACTTGTATGCTGATGCTTACTACAAAAGCTACACAGTATTAGCGTCTCAGGGAAGTGATGGAGGGTAATCTTCTTATCTGCCCTACTGTGGACCTATCAGTAGGAGGTTGGTGGCTTAGAGCGGAGAATTCGGGACTCTGCTCGCCTCAGGTGGGATGTCCTAAAATAGCACCATCAAGGGTAAGGTTCTGTGTTTTTTTTTTTGTTCTATATGTTTTAACAGTGCTCATTGTGTTCCTGTTTTCAGTGTTGGGGGATGGAGCAGAGGGGATTTCTGCAACTACCGAAGGAATTCATAAACAAGGTTTGCTAGATATAGATAAGCAGGCTTTTGGTCACAGCTTACTAACCATATTTACAGCCATAGGAAATGACTAATTGTGTACAGTATCTGTTATGGAATATTAATGGTGCCAGGACCAAAAACAAATGCCGTCAGATCTTAAAACATATTAAAAGGCAAGAAGGGCAAATAGCAATGCTTCAGGAAACTCACTTACTTATTAGAAGATGAAGAGCTGCTATTTAGAAGAGATTGGGTGGGGCAGGCATATGCATCTGGCACCATGCAAAGGGGTGTAATAACTCTCTCTGCCAGAAACTTAACTGGTCCATGCCTTTACCGATGGGGGGGGGATTAATCTTCATAATTAGTTGTCTGGACCACACAGACATGGTTATAGGCAATGTTTATGGGCCAAATTTGGACACACCGGGATTTTTTATGCAGGTACTTAAAGGGAAACTGTCAGCAATAAGAGCCTCACACCCAAGTGTAAGGCTGATCTCAATTTGCACTTTGTGTACAAAAAAATGTTTTACTTACTGTTTACTGCAGCATAGTAGATTGTATTAGGCTAATTTTGTTGACGTCTAAGATGCCATTTTGTGTAATCAGACATCCCAGAATCTCCTACATCTTACATCAGAGGAGGGCTGCCGAACTGGGAGATTCAGTAGCCTTCAATAGCCCACAGTATACATGTTAAAAGATTTTGTAAGCTAAAATCAGATGTTTGCTGATCCTGCTGTGCTCACGGGGCTTAGTACAGTCCTCTGTGAGTGTAGCTAGCCCCCAAGAGAACAGCAGACCAGCAAACAGAAGATTGCAGCATATAAAAAACTCTGACATTCACTGGAGGCTATTGACTCTTCCACTGTTGCAGCTCTCCTCTGATGTCGGCTACAGGGGAGTCTGGCATTTCTGGTTACAGGAAATGTCAGCTTACAAGTCAATAAAATTGGCCTGAAACAGTTTATTACACTGCAATCAATAATCGCTCACCCTCCACGCAAGGTACGGGTTGGGACTCTGAATTTTGGCATCTACCCCTGGAGGAATCTCACTTGTCCCTGTTTGCCAGTGTTTCTCACACTATGTGCAGCAATCCAGAAGTCTTCTAGGAACTGCTGCCAAGAAATTAATGCTAGGATTGACCTCTGCTTGACATGTTCTTGATTTCTCACTTTAAGTAATGTTTAATATGATGTAGAGATTTCTTAAGAGTTGGTTTAAGTTTGTGGGAGGTTATTAAGGTAGTGTGATTTTTGTTATCTGCCCAGATCCCTGTGCCCCTTCTCTTAGAGCTGTAAGTCTGTGGGCTGCACCCTTGACCTCTGTGTCCCATTGAGGCTGCTGCAGTACCCCCCCCAAAAAAAAACTTGCTTCAGAACCACCCTGCCTGTTTTTTTTTGTTTTTTTTTTTAACGTGCTGACTTTTCCATTAGCAGATCATAACTTTTAACCACTAGAAGGCCCAGTTATAAGCACACTTACCCAATCCAACACAATACAGTTCCTGTCTCGTCTCACTTATTGTGTGGTCAGTCTATCACTATTCATCAGACTTTGTCTACTGACTGATACTGATTTTTCCCATTTGCAGCTTATACTCTTCGCCCACTAGAGGGGTTTTCCCTCAATTGTGCCAAAGCTGCTGTACATCTCCTTACTCTCTACTACTGCTGGGCACTCTTCCTTTACTGCTCAGCTGCTATGGGTACCTACACTCCATTACTAAGTCTGCTTTCCTTCACCCTCTTGATACAGACCTCACACCGACCGGAACACCTTTCCTCCACACTAGGCACCTCATCCCCAGACTACCCCACAGTGAATCGGCCTTCCCCCACCCTCGACACACCCGTGACCCCCTAACACTTCCACCATGCTAACACCCCCACTCCCTCCGTCCTCCAAGGCCTGACCTAGACCCAGCTCTCCCCTGCCATTCCCACCTTTCGCACTTTATCTATCCCATGCACCCTGATTGTAAAGTCCTCCGCTGGGTGTCAACTCAAGGGTCTCCATCGCCACTGGCCACTAACTAGAATAATTACACTGCTATTATTATTATCTGGTAATGTACACCCAAACCCAGGACCTATGGCTTCCAGCTCTTCTAAACCCTGTACTGCAGCAGGCCTCCGCTTTGCATCCTGGTGTCAGCGTGGCTCAGTTGGTAGCACATCCGCCTCTGGACCAGAAGGTCATGGGTTCTCATCCCACACCGGGATTGGACTTGCACCTACAAATTGCTGGCATCTGAGTGCAGTATTGGGGGGTGCTGTACTGCTGGAGTGTGCCGTCCTTCGGATGAGACGTTAAACCGAGGTCCCTTCTGCCCATCCTGGTGTTGTCCTGGTGGGTGTCCAGGTGGAAGTAAAAGAACCCAGGGCACTCTTCGCAAAGAGTAGGGAACATTCCCGGTGTCCTGGCCAACATTCCCCTTCCCATAAACCGGTTCATGCAATTATCCAGGCTGTGTGTGGGTGATGATGTGCAATATGGCCACACATTCAGTCACTTCACTACCAGTCTAGCATTGCTTGTAAAGCGCTTTGGATGTATGAAAAGTGCTATATAAATGCTGATTCTTCTTCTTAAACATTTGCAGTTTCCTAAAGAAATCTGCTACCCTCCAGTGCTGGGTCGTTCAACATCAACCTGACATAATTGCACTGGTAGAGACTTGGCTGTCCAAATCCACCCCTGACTCCGCTATCACCCTCCCTGGATATACCATCTACAGGGAAGACCAACTAGGCAAACGCGGTGGTGGTTGCACACTACTCGTATGGGACTTCCTTATAGGTCGGGCACTCCCAGCTCCTAAACTTGATTATGGAGCCCAAGCCCTCACCTTTAAAATCACACCTTACCTCGCCCAAGGCCCTCTCTTCCTCACGGTCTCCTATGTACCCTCGAGGAATCAAAACCAAGCAGTCCAGTCCCTCATTGACTACCTCACATCTCTCCCTCACAAAGTGGAGCAAGTCATCCTAGGTGATATCAGTGTTAACTGGCTTCCTCCACTGCCTCCCATATAAGGGACTCCTATGCTGCATTGGATATGTCCCAGTTAGTCACCCAGCCCATCAGATTCAACCACTCTACTGGCACCAGCACTCTCCTAGACGTTGTTGTATCTAACCGCCCCTACAAAATCCAGGATGTCACTGTCCTCCCCGACTCTCTTAGCGATCACTTCCCAGTCCTCTGTCTCTGGTCATCCTCCACTCTGAAGCCAGTGTCCCAGGCCACTCTACGCCGCTGTTTATGTCCCAGCGGCCTCAGAAAATTAAAACAATACCTAGCCCAGCTAGACTGATCCCCTATCCAGCGCGTCCCTGACATTAAGTCAGCTCTTGACCACTTCACAAATGCCTTCTGTAAGGCTTGTGACCTTTTCGCCCCCCTCACCAGTATCCACTCCAAAAAATGCAATGCCCCATGTATCACCCTACCCCTCCTCCAGAGACTCAAAAACAGAGATAATCTCTGGCACATTGCTGTAGAATCTGGAAAGGCGTCTGATAGACAGGCCTACAACTCAGAATGCATTAAGTGCACTTGGGCCATTAGGCGGGACAAGGCAGAGCACTACCAGGCCACCCTTGCTTCCATTTGGGGTTCAGCCTGGACTTTCTGGGATAATATGAAAGAGCTAAATGGGAAGTCCCGCTCCCCCCCCACCATCTCAGCTCTCCATCAATGGCACCTCCACCACAGATCCACTCCTTATAGCTGATTGCCTTAACACTGCCTTCTCTGACCTAAGCTCGGTCCTCCCCAGCAGCTTCTTTGACTCAATCCCCACCTCTCTCCCTCTGGTACTGCATCGCCCACCATTCTACAAGTGCACCCTATCCCTCAAGAAACCAGGCCGCACCTGCTAAAAGCCTTAAGCGGCAATAACCCTAGCAGTGACCCCCTCGGCTCAAGGATCCTCCATATAGTCTTGGATGAAGTCCTAGTCCCCCTGTCTGACCTTCTAAACTGGTCTCTATGCCTGGGTCAGTTCCCAAGTGCTTGGAAAACTGCTGAAATCACACCCATACATAAGAGTGGGGACCAGTCCACCCCCAACAATTACCGACCGATCTCCATCCTCCCCCCACTCTCTAAAGCCATTGAAAAAGTGGTGTTGATCCAGCTCTCTGAATACCTAACCAAGTATGACATTATGTGCCCAGAGCAGCACGGTTTCCGCCCAGGACAGAGTACAACCACGGCTCTCCTGGAATTCTCCCAACACCTACATGCTGCTCTCGACTCTGGCAACCTTGCAGGAGCAGTGTTCATTGACCTCTCCAAGGCCTTGGACACTGTCTGTCATCCCCTTCTACTCGACTCTCTCCGCCAACTTGGCTTCTCTGGTGGTCCCATTTCCTGGTTCTCTAGCTACCTCTCTGCTAGATCCCAGCATGTCAAGATCAGCAGCTCCCTCTCCAGCACTCTTTCCGTTCACTCCGGGGTCCCTCAGGGCTCCATCCTTGGTCCAATACTTTTTAGTTTCTACCTCAACACCCTCCCCAGCTCATGTACTGGTAAAATGCTCCTCTACGCTGATGATGCAGTCCTCGTTGCCTCGCATCTCAATCCCACCTCCCTCCAATTATCCCTCCAGCAAGCTTACAACCAAGCCAAAAGGTGGTTCGGCGACCGCAGACTGGTCATTAACCTAAAGAAAACCAAATCAATGCTCTTCTCCCACCACCAAAATAAAGCGAAAAATACCCTCTCTTGATTATCCCCAGCACTCTGCACCCGCTAGAACAAGTGACCACATACAAGTACCTAGGCATCACGTTCGATACTGTCCTCTCCTTCCACACCCACATTAATGCCCTGTCAGCTGCCATTAACTCTCGGATTGGCCTGCTATACCGGCACAGGGACTGCCTGCCTCAGGTTGCCCTTAGGCTGGCCATCACCTCCTCCGTCTTGTCCCTCATGGACTGTGGCTTACCCATCTATGCTGTAGCTGACAACACTGCCCTCTCCAAAATCCAACTCTCCATCAATAAGGCCTGTAGGCTCCTGACTGGTGCCCCCAGCCGCACTCATACCTGCCTTCTCTATGCTACCGCCAATCTGCTCAACTTTGAGGAGCGACTGCTCTACCAGATCTGCCTTCTCACTAAGAAATCACTGCTAGGACTCCCCCCCCGGGGGTCTCCACCTCCCTACAGCAGTCATCATCATCCGTCACCACCCGTAGCTCTGTTAAGGCCACTTTCAAGGTGCCCAGAACCAAGACCTTTCTTGCCCAGAGATCCTTCCTCTACCGAGCCCCCACCTGGTTCAACTCCTCCTAGCTGCATCTCCAACTTGCGAAATTGGCTCCTTCAGAACAGCCCTTGAACCATATCTTTAATACCTGCTGTTGTAGGTGCAACTAACCCCCTGTTGTAACCTGTGGTACCCGCCCGCCTTGCCCCCTGGCTCGACAACGTCCACTGGACAGCCTCTCCTTCCCCCAGACCCACTCCTTCCCTACTAGGTCCAAACAGGGATGTAACCCGCTGTCTTCTCTGAGGACCTACTATGTCCATGAGTGTAACTCACAATTTTGTAACACTATGTAACCTAAGTAACATACAAACTACTGCATTATGTAACCTAAGTGTATCTATGTTTAATGTTCCTTTTACTGCACCTGTAATGTTATCCTCGGTTTTAATCTGCACTGTAATAACTGTGTTGATGTCTGTCCCCACGACGAGGTGCCTTTGTAAATGAGTTTCTGACTCAAAGGTTGTAAACCCGATTTGTAATGAATAATCTGTTTCTGTACACAAAGGGCTAATTAGGATCAGCCTCACACTTGGGTGTGGGGCTCTTATTGCTGACAGTTTCCATTTAATGAGCTCAGTGCATCTACCCACCTTCCCATGTTGATAGCAGGTGATTGGGATTTGGTATGGGACAATGAAATTGACAAATCAAGGGGTAGAAAGTGTGGCCGGATCTGTACGACTCTGAAGGATTAATTGATGCTGGAGACTGCTGGAACCAAACACAAAAGAGTACACCTTTTATTCACCATCACGCAAGTTCTTCTCATGAATTGACTATTTCCTGGTCAAACTAGTTATGCTACATGGCCTCCACAGAGTACACATTTTAGCAAGGGTCATCTTGGACAACTCACCAGTCTTATTTCAACATGCACTCATCCACAGTACGGACAGAGATATATACTGGAGACTTAATAATCACCACCTGAAGGATAAGCAGATACTTGGGAAAATTCAGGACTCTATGAAAACCATTATGGATGCCAACACTGGCTCCACTGAGAAATTGGATATATTATGGGGGCTACGAAAACCTTTCTTAGGAGGGAACTCCTGCGCTTAGCATTGGTGCTGAAAAAGAAGAGAAACAAAAGCCAGAGACTTGCTAAAAGAAATTAGGCAAATAGAAACTAAACTGAGCCCGAACACTAATGAAACAACCTGGTTCCACCTTCATAATTTAAAGGTAAAATATGAAGATTTGAACAGGAAGCAGGCGGAACAGGCCATTTTCTGCGCTCATGCCAAAATATATGGACGAGGGGAAGAAGGAGGGCAAGCTCATGGCTCTCCACCTAAAACAACAGGAAGCTGCCAGAATGATCAAAGCTGTCCGTAATACGCAGACCCGCCTACATACATCTTATAGAGAGATAACTAGCCAGTTGCAACAATATTATCAAACCATATATGCAGATGCAGCACCTGGTCCAGGGCAAGCAGATATAGCAATGTACTTGGACTCTTGTCATCCTGTCCACCTTGACTCCTGAGCATCAGGCGTTTGTGACAGAACCCATAACTTGCAGTGACATTCAAAGTCATTAATAGTCTGACCCTCAACAAAACTCATGGGTCTGACTTTTCAGCCAATTTCTACAGAGCCCTTGAACCAGAATTAACCCCATCTTAATGTGCACCTTCACATACATGCACATGCAAACAGACCATGCAACATGATGCCGGTCTCTCCCTTGGCTGCTCCTGCGAACTGTGGACCCTGCGCCCAGAATTAGTCTGGTCACTCCACACTCTTTTGGGGGGGGCACTGGATGGGTTACTCCAGTCACCTGGGCAGCAGATGAGTCTGTGGTCTGATGGGGGAGTCAGGGGAGGACCACTGGGGCAGAATATTGAGTATATCACCATCGAGCTCAGGGGAGCCATACAAATAACTAAAAATCAAAAAAGCAAGCAGGTCCATTGGTAGAGTGGTGCCGGCGTCCTGTATTCATGGCCTGAGTCCAGTGTGTCAGAGGGCAAACTGGGGAAGGAGGGCTGCATCCCAGAGAATGTTGTCCAGGGAGGGAGGGCCCCTGCTGCTGTACTGCTGCCTGGCTGATCACAGGCGGTCGTGCATCTGAGGTATGTTGGGGGCACTGACTAGGAGTAGGATGTCTGGAGCCCCTGCTGTTGGCACCCTGAAGGCTGGGAGGGACACAGAGAGAGGAGAGCCCCAGCTCAAGCAGGATGGTGCCCAGGAATACTTGGAGCCCTGCACTGTTGCCTGTTTATTTTGCTGCCCAGTCTCCTGAGGGGATCCTAACCCTAGACTTAGCTGTGGGGGGTGGGGTGGGGTGGCAGCTGGGGTATGTAAGGTAAATAGAACAGCGTCTGGTTGGAATGTAGCCAGACTGAACAGATTTGGGGGCAAGCTGCTGAAAAAGCGGGGCATAAGTAGTACATTTACAAACACTGCAGTATGCCATTTATTATATCAATGGACCAGGCACTTAATTAGCAGGTATCAACTAGAATAAAATTAATAAAATGTTTAAAACAACAGGAGTTGAAATTAAGTTTTGCAGCCAGTGGGGCTAGTGAATGGCAAAATCTACTGGTCTTGGAGACCTTTCCACTGGCCCTACTGGGGTACTTATTGAAATGTTACCTTCTTTAGTACAAGCCAGCAGGGCTTGGTAAATGAATGCTTTACTAGCCCAATAGAAAATCTACAAGCATTTGACTAATTGGTCCATGCCAATGTTGACCCTTGTAACAGTTGCGTTTTACTTACGAACATACTAAGAAGCCAGCAGAAGACCACCATTTGGTCTATCAAGTCTGCTCGTATTGCAGGGTCCACAGCTTGAGCTAATGTCCCTGCCCTCCCTCCCCACTCCTCCCAACCTCCCTACCCATGACCCTTACCTTCCTCCATGCCTATCCCAGCCTCTCTTAAAGCTTCCCACCGTCTTCGAGATGACCTCATCTGGCAGTACATTCCAAGTGTTCACCACCCTCTCTGTGAAGAAGTGCTTCTTGACCTCCCTCCTAAACCTTCCACCCTCCAGCTTAAGACTGTGTCCCCTTGTGATATGGTTGCCACTCAACTTAAAGAGAATCTCCTTATCAACTTTATTTATCCCTTTCAAATATTTTAATGTCCCAGTCATGTCCCCTGTCTCTCTCCTGTCTTCCAGGGAGTACATGTTCAGTGCCCTCAGCCTCTCCTCATATGCCTTGCTGACCGGCTGTCATCTTTGTAGCCCTCCTCTGTACCTTCTCCAGCAGGTTAATGTCCTTTTTGAGGTGTGGGCACCAGTACTGAACTCCATACTCTAGATGCGGCCTTACCAGTGACCTGTACAAGGGCAGTATAACCTCCTCTCTCCTACTACTGATCCCCCTAGCTATGCATCCCAGCATCTTGTTTGCCTTTGCTGCTGCTTTCTTGCACTGCGTGGAGTGCTTCAGGTCACTAGTGATCATCACTCCCAGGTCCTTCTCCTCCTCCTCCTCCTCCTCCTGTGATGCAGATACTCGGACTCCACCTAGGTAATACTCTGTTCTGGGATTCTTGGCTCCAATATGCATAACTTTGCATTTCTTGGCATTGAAGCCAAGTTGTCAGATCCTGGACCACCTCCCCAGCTTTTCCAGATCTTCCTGTAGGTCCCTTATCCCTTCAGCTGTGTCCACTCTCCCACAGAGCTTGGTGTCATCTGCGAATAGGCACATTTTGCCTTTAATGCCATCCCCAATGTCATTGATGAAGACATTGAACAACACCGGCCCCAGCACAGAGCCCTGTGGGACCACACTGGTTACTTCTCTGGTGCCAGATAACTCTTCCCCCCACCCTCTGGGTTCTGTCCCTCAGCCAGTTTTCCACCCATCTGACCATCTTTTCCCCAACTGCCAAGATCCACCAACTTCCTGATCAACCTTTTGTGGGGCATAGAGTCAAAGGCCTTGCTGAAATCAAGATGGAGGATGTCTACCACTTGGCCCCTGTCTACTGTCTTAGTGACACAGTCAAAGAAGTCAATCAGATTTGCTTGACATGATCTCCCCCCCCTCATTAACCCATGCTGCCGCTCATCCTGGAGACCATGTTCCTCTAGATATTCCTCCAACCTTTCCTTTAGTATGGTCTCTATCAGCTTGCCCACAATGGAGGTCAGACTGACTGGTCTGTAATTCCCTGGATCATCCTTGGGTCTGCTTTTGTGAAGGGGCACTACATGTGCTGTTCTCCAGTCCTGCGGTACAACGCCTGATTCTAGTGAACTATTAAATAGGTCTGCTAGTGGCCGTGCCAACTCCTCAGCAAGTTCCTTTAGTACCCTTGGATGTACTCTGTCCGGGCCAGGTGATTTGTCCACTTTCAATGCTAGCAGACCCTCCCTCACTCACTCTATCTTCCTCTATCACTATGTCTTTGTTCCCCTCCCCCCTCCCTGCTCCTCTTTTCCCTCCTGAAGGCACTGTTCCATCCTTATCTCTGGTGAAGACAACAGAAGTATTCATTTAGTATCTCTGCTTTTCCTCCATTATCCTCCACCCACTCCAACCTTTTTTAAGCCTAACAATCCCTTTTTCTTGTCTCTTTTCTCACTTATATAGTGAAAGAAAGCATTCTTCTCCTTCATTCCTTCAGCTATTTTAAGCTCCTTCCGTGCCTTTGCTCGCTGGACTTCCTTACTTGCCTCACTAGCCAACCTTAGGTAATTTTTCTGCCCCTTCTGCTCCTCCCCTACACATCGCTGCAACCTCTACTCGCCTCGAGTGGCTCCTCTGGAGAAGCATCGTGTTTTTGTAATAGGTAACTTCATCGACAACATCGTCAGGACATCCATGCCTGCTGCCCTTGCCCTTCCCCTCTACTCTGACGCTTCCACCTACCATCTTAGGTCAAGGGCAGCACTCTCCTGCCCAGTTCCTAGGACACGCTCCCTTGCCGGTGACCGGGCCTTCACCAGCTACGCCCCGAAACTATGGAACTCATTCCCAGTCTTTACACGGTCCACCCCCTCCCACAATGGATTTAAAACTTCCCTCTGGAACTTCCTGAAGGGCCCCTCCACTTGCCCTTGCACCTCGTAGCCTTGTCCCACACTATGCTGTCACGTAGGACCTCCACGTCCTCTGGGACCACGTTACTCTCCCGACTACCTGGCCAACAAGGACAAATTGGGTTAACACTCATTGTCTATATGCGGCCTAGCTCTTAACTCTCCCAGGCCACCTATAATCCCCCCCGGGCTCATGTGTTGTTTTGTACTGACTGTTATTTCTCTATGTCTTCTGATACTCCTCTGTATGTAAAAATTATGTTCAGCCGCTTCACTGTATGAAAAGATGTACCAGTCACTTCACTGTATGTACAAGTTGTATTACTCACTGTACCTGTAAAATTCATGTCTGTAACTCTTCCGAGTTGCACCTGAAAATAGGCACATGGATGTCTAGTGTGACTTACCCGGTAAACAAAAGCAAATAAATAAGTGACCCATCACTAATCGGTGCCATGATTACTGTCTTGCTAAAACCAGGGAAGGACCCAGAGCAAGTCACCAGTTATCAAGCCATATCCCTGATGAATCAGGATATGAAGATACTGGCTACACTAATTAAGAGTCTGGGACTACTTGGTGGGTCCAGAGCAAGTGGAATTTATGCCATGTAGGGTATCCTCTGATCACCTGAGGAAACTAGAACACATCTTCTCTGCCTCCAGGGAGCTGGACACCCCTGTGACTTTGGTCCTCCTGGGCACTGGGGAAGACCTTTGACAGACTGTTGCTGGCTCTCTTGTTTGCAGTGCTGACCAAGTTTGGTTTTCTGACTAATTCATCCAGTGGGAACAGGTACTATATTCCAAACCATAGGCTGGAGTCCTCTCAGATACTGTCTTCATTTGCAGGGGGACCAAGCAGGGATGCCCTCTCTCACTTCTCCTTTTTTCCCCCCATATTACTTTTCCATTTTCTTCCCTGTACACCCCTCTCCCTCATGGCGTGAACATGCGTGTGTGGAGGCACGTCACAGCGCTTCTTTGTCTCCCAACCTCTGGTACTGCCCTCCGGCCTCCACTAGGGGGCAGCCAAGGAGCGGGATGACAACCCTCCCCTCCCTGGGAGAGGAGAGCAGTCCTTCAGACGCTCAATCCTCTCCTTCCCCTGCCGACCCCCGGCAACCTGAGGTAGCTCCTGACCACGGGTCGCCGGCATGGCGCAAAGTGCGGCATCCAGCACCTCAACCCTCAGTGTCACTGGGCCGGCCTCACGTCTTGTTTTTAACTTTTATTTAGAACCCCTTATACACAGGCTAAACAACCAGCCTGCCATACAGGGAATCATAATTGGTCAGAACTCCTACACTGCAGCTGTACATGCAGATGATATCCTGCTTCATGTCATCAACCCTGTGTCTTCTAGCAGTATTGGAAACAATAAGTGAATTTAGCACCTTATCCTGGTACAAACTAAACATCAGTAAAACCCAGGTGATGCCCTTAAATGCTGTAGTATCAACGTGGGAGATAACCAACGTAGGTGTCTCCTGTAGCCCCAGGGCTTTAAGATGTCTGGGAATTGATCTGTGTTGTAACGAGACTCTAGTGAAGCAGAAAAACCTGGATGAACTTGTAACTAAAACAAGACTTGGAAAGATGCCCCCACCCTCTGAGGCTCAATTAACATAATTAAAATGAATATCCTTCTGGTGATTCTCTATCCACTCAGTATGATGAATACTTTTTTGCCTGTAAAGTGGTTCGCTTCATCAGTGCATTCATAGCCACTTTTATATGGGTATATAAAGGGCATCATAGAACATATGGCAGACTGGCCTGTCCTAAACAGTGGGTGGTCTGTACCTGCCTCACTTTGCAATCTATTACTGTGCAGCCCAAGCCAGCAAATAAATAAGGTGGCAGACAGAAGACCAGGCAGATGCAGCACAGAGCTATCCACTACAGTGGCTGACCATAGAGCCAACACCTTGCAAAGGAAGCAGTAGTGGAGCTGAAGGCTTTCTTCTGTGTATTCCCCAAAACCTTCCCAAGGCCCTGAAAAGCACAGTAATAGGCTTCTGTCAGAACACACCAGCAGCTGTTTAAATTCTTGAACATATCCTACATCAAAGACCCAACCCAACCTCTCTTAAGCAATCCTAACATTAAAATAGATGGGGCCTCTATCAAACCCACTTTCTGATCCGGTGCCATCATTCCCAGTGTGGAATGTTTAACAGTAGGGGACAACCCATTCCCTTCAGAACCTTCAAGACACAAACTTGTACAGATGACAGAAGTATGTTCAAATTCCTACAGACTATGCATACAGTGGCCAAACACATGGGTCCCCTTCCTTGGCAATACCATTGCAATGACCTCATGCTCTCTCTGTGCCATGCAGCCTCACAACAACACTCAGTCTCTGTCTAATATCAAGCAATTTTTTCACACTTCCCACTGAAGTCGGACGGTAGCTGTCCCTTCTGGGAAGTGAATTCCCAAACAGGCAAAATAACTGGGAACGCATCTGGAGTGATATTTACACATACATGAAAAATGACAAGTCTAGACTCGCACAATTTGATATTCTCAGCAATCTCTATTATACATCTGTAAAACTATATAAAACAGGCGATCTACAGACAGATCTTTGCGGCAGGTGTAAAAAGGAGCAAGGTTCCCTCATGCACATCTTGGGGAACAGTGAAAAGTCTTTCAGCTTATGGGAAACGATCAGAGAAAAGGCTGATCCTATGTTAGGCTTGGAGAATCTTTTCACTCCAGAGGTCTGCATCTTGGGAGATCTCAGCAGCATACCTGTAAGGGAGCGTAGCTATCGTATGGCAGTCATTTCTGCATCGGCCGAAAGAGTTATTTTAAAACATTGGTTAGATAAGAAAGCAATTCCCTACGTGGAATGTTATGAAGATCTCTTATTCCATTTGAGAGTGGAGCAAATGACTGCCAGCCTTAACAACATGCACTATTCCCTCGAGAAAAAGGCTGGGTGAGCTGTCCACCTTTGTTTGATTACACAAGATGACTGCTTCTATGAGAGTAACATCAAGTGGGAATATGAAGTGCTGCATGAGAGCTAGTAGGATGTGCATTGTTATTAACCAAGACTAGAGTCCACCTGCTAAAAACCTTTATCATTACTTATTTAAAATTAATTCCCTTTCTGTACATAGCCATATGGGGTTTATATACAGTGTGTGTGTGTGTGTGTGTGTGTGTGTGTGTGTGTGTGTGTGTGTGTGTGATATATGTATGTGAGTGGTAAATGAGTGAGATAAAACAGTGCATCATCCACCACAGTGTGATATTTTTACCCTCTGCTCTACAGTGATATCAACCATTTACACCCATAGTGCACACAAAGGTCACTGATATCGCTCTAGGCAGTTTTCCCTCAGCATACAAGAAAAACCTGTTCTGTTACCATAGAAACAAATATATACCATATGAGCAAAGATGGAGGGAGCTGAATCTGAACCCACTGGAGACTAGGAGGGAGAAGGGAGACCTGATTGAGACTTAAGTACCTGAAGGGAATAAATAGGCTGAAGGAAGAAAGTTTGTTCAAACTGAAGCAGGAAGCAAACACGAGAGGACATAGCCTCAAATTAGAAGGTGGGAGATACAGAGGTAATGTCAGAGGGCAGTTCTTCACGGAGAGAGTGGGGAAGCCTGGAACAGACTGCCGGAAGAGGTGGTGGGAGCCGAAATGATGGAGGGCTTCAAGAGAGCATGGAAAAGACACAAGGGGTTGGGAAGGGGGTGGAAGTATAAATAATGGAGGGGAGCAGGGGAGGATGTAAGGGCAGACTAGATGGATCGTGTGGTCCTTTTTCTGCCGTCACATTTCTGTGTAATCTGTGTAAAAATATAGAAGTACAGTGCTTTCACCTGAAACAAAGCTGCTGCTCCTAAGAAAGCATGTTTTTCCATCAAGGACTCATTCACAAAATAGGCACAAAGTAACAAGTTACAAAGGAAAAGATAACACTGTACTGTGTTGTGTCTCTTCCTCCAGGTCCCCACTGCAAGCAGATGCACATAAAATGGGCCAGAGAACTTGAATCAGACTCCAACACAGAGTAAAATGAAGCATATCAAACAAGCAACACATCATCGTGAAGAGCAAAATTTATAGCAATTCAACTTGTAAAACCACTAAAAAATAACTTTAGTTACCTTATATCATACGTTGCAAAACACAATAAGCAGCAGAAGTGAAACCGCTTCTATAACTTGAAAGTGAAACATCCACAGTTTGGCTGAATGGAACCGACACAAGCAGGACAAAAATAAGTTAAAACAGTCACACAAGCAGTACACTAAAGCTGTAAGAAACAAACTAAATAAAAATGCTCACAACCACAGAAATCTAAGAAAATAAAAGAACGTTTGATGACACCCATTCCCCGATGCCAACCTAAATCCCACCCACCAAGGCGCAACATCCAATGAAACATAACACATAGACATGTAGCCAAGCACACATCAGCAGCACAAACATCAACCAGTCAGAACAGTACAAAACGTACACCCAGCCCCAATAACAGAAGAACACTCTACAACCCAAAAACCCATCCACAAACTAAATACATAAAACCCTCTCACTCATTTACCACTCACCCCTGTTGTATAAATTGCACACAGAATGTGCAGATCGTGTGCTATGGAAAATATTCTCACTCCTGCATCGTGAGCTCTGGATATCTCACTCTGCAGGAGTGAGAATATTTTCCATATCACACTCCCGCCCATCATGTATCCTGTATAGATGTGTGTGTGTGTGTATATAGATATATATCTATATAATCTATATATATACACACACACACAATGGGGTGAGTGGTAAATGAGTGTGACAAATTATTTTCACCAGGGTGTGATAAATATAAGACCTGACATTTATCACACCTGTGCAAAGCTGCTCAAATTGTACATTTTGCAACAGTGAGGCCCCCATTGTATATATCAGATACATGATGGGCACTGCATGTGATATGGGAGATATGTTCAGTCCTTGTACAGTGAACTTTAGTCTCACTGCGGCTTCCGCCACTCATGAGTTCAGAGGTCACTCTAGAGGAGTGAAAATATTTTTCATATCACACTCGGTGTCTATTATGTATCCTATATATATATATATATATATATATATATATATATATATATATATATATATATACATGCATATGTGTGTGTGTGTGTGTGTGTGTGTGTGTGTATATATATATATATATATATATATGTATATATATAGAATCATTTTTGTATTGATCATTGTTTGTTTTACGTCATGTTTGTAATGTGTGATATATAAAATCAGTAAAGTGTATTATTTAAAAAAATAAGGATTTAGCAGTTACTTTTTGTATCTGAAGTGCTTTTTCATTTCCATTGTGTTTAAATAGAACATTTTCTGCAAAACAGTTCTAGGTGTGATGTGTGAAACAGTACTGTTACTTGGAGGCTCGCATATCTAGATCTTCTTCTAGGATATCTCTTTCATCAGGCCGCACCTATGGAACTATAGGTGCCAGGCACTAGGACCACACAGAAACTTTTTGCAAGCAGTCCACTGCCGCCCATGACAGTGTCCTACGTCGACACTTCCCGTATAACTGTGGGTGGCCTCTTTCCTACTCAGTTCTTTTCCTGCTGTTGACCATGCTCACTTGACACTCCATGGAGAGACTGCTGCTGCAGTCTGCTGCTAGTTAGTGTTTTTTGAAAATTTCTCTTCCTAGTTTATCACTCCCCCCCACACCCAATAGAGTTTTTTTCTGCTCCCTGGCAGGTTGGGTGGCTGTATCAGCCCGTCCCGATCTCCTTTCCTTAGCCCGGGACCAGGTGGGCCGTTAGCGCTCTCGGGGAGGGCTTCATTAAGCCCAGCCTCTGTATTTTTCCACTGATTTTTATCCCCTGGGGTCAGTGGATGTGCAATGGACTGGATGTCCGAGCTCCACCTTTGCGGAGACGGCCCCAGCGTCCTGAACGTGGGTTCCCCTTGCCTTGTGTGGTGGCGCACATATGCTGCCAGCCAGTCGTCGCTGGGTGGCAGTCAAGCAGTGTGCTACACTAACCCCCTCTCCAAGGAAGGAGAGCTGTCTTGGAATGCTCGGTTCTTCCTCTTCCTGCAGGCCCCCGAGCAACCCGAGTCCATTCCTGACCTTGGGACGCTGGCGTGGCAGGAGGTAAGATGTCCAGAGCCTTAGCCCTCCACGCCACTGGGCCAACCACTATCACTTTTCAAAAGTAATCATAGTCATTGTGTATGTCATCTAAAGAACACTCTAAGCCATTTGGATACTGCGAATGCAGAAAAGATTTACTCGGGTGACCTGCACAACATCTGCATGTGCTTTCTCGTCACGGCCCATAACGTTAAGGCCTACGAACTTTGTCTCAAGTTTAATACAGCTACCCGGCGACGCTGAAAGAATGCCCTGGAACTCACCTTCTAAAACAGCAGGTAGCCAGGATGGAGAAAGAGCTCCAAGAAAAGAGCTCCACCACGTCTCCAGCCCGCTCTTCGGGCTCTCACTTGTCGAAGTCTCGGGAGAAAACCACCAGGCAACATAAGCATGAGCACCAGGAGAGAGAAAGGAGCACGGAGAAATCCTCCTCAGTACGTTCTCGGTCTCCCCTCCAATCCAGCGCGACCGCCACAGTACTGTCGACTGCCTCGGCAACGGCTCCACCGGCCGCCCGGGACCTCCAATTCCTTCAGGTTGGGACAGGCTGTGAGTACCACCAGGCCTAGCATGGCTGGCGAAGGAACTTAAACGTCTGGAACAGCACCTTCCCTGTCTACATTTCAGACTGCGCCTGTAGGACATGCAGGTAGTGCTTTCGCGGACATGCTGCAGTGCCTGCTACCTCCTCCTCCTGCCATAGAAGCAGCATCGATGGGACACCCAAGGCAAGCCCCGCCACTGACACCTCTTTGGTCGATGTGCCCATTGTCTTCTAGGGCATTGACAACTTCTTCTGTTCCTTCCTTGAGGCCTACAGAAGCCATCAACAAGGATAAAAATATAACCCTGATCTCATAATGCAAGAGGAGGAGGAAGGATATGCGGAGAGCTCTTATGAGAGGTCTAGCTCCACCATCTCCACAGGGAGTGAGGACTCACTTGTGTACACCCCAAGATTCCCCACTGAAGACCCTTTATTCATCTCTGTGATGCAGCAACTTGTGTCTGCCATGGGGATTGAGTCTGAGGAGAAAGACACCACCAAAAGGAATTTGGTGGAATTTCTAGAACTACTTGATTCCCCACATATTGTGATTCATCCTCTGTTGTCTGCCCTGGAGGATGCCACCCTGGCTGCCTGGCACAGGCCTAATATGATTCCTGATGGTCCTAGAAAGGCAGATAAGCTGTATCAGCCCCCTCAGGTAGGCCCTTTGTTTGCAGGCCAACCTGAGGCTGACTGGGTTGTGATAAATGCAGCCCTTGATAGGTCTGAAGTGCCTAATCATCTCAGTTCTCTCCCTCTTGACAAGGAGTCCAGAAGACTAGATGTCCTGGGGAAGAGGACCTCCATTTATGCTACCCTGGGCCTGAGAATTACAAATTACCAGGCCCATATGGTAAAATACCAAAATACCCTCTGGAGGAATGCCAAGGCAGCGGCCCAAGCCCTACCAAATGGTACTCCAAAGCAGGAGCTGCTAAAGGCCCTCCGGGCAAGGGCAGGTGTAGGTGAACTTCTGTTAAGGTCTACTTATGACATTTCTGATGTTTTTGCTAGAGTAGCAGCTTCTGGTGTCTGCTTGAAGAGGCACTCTTGGTTGAGGGTGGCAGGATTTGCTAATGACGTGCAGCAATCTATCCTAAATGCCCCATTCAGAGGATGCAAGCTGTTTGGAGCAGATGCTCAGGATATCCTCTCAAACCTACAGGCTTCCGGCAGGACTTTAAAATCAGTACACTCTCTCTACCATACACAACCAGGAAGTAGGCAGAGGGTGCCCTTTCATCCGGCTAGCAACACACTGTTCAAAAGTCAGACAACAAAGTAAAAGCGGAGGAAGATCAGATCTACCTGCCCCAGGTCCTACCCCATGGACTCATTCAAAAGCCCCTAGAGGTGGAAATGCAACTGCAGTCACAGGATCTGCATTGCCATGACTCATTCCTGGACCCCCACCCACCAGTACCTTCAGGGGTGTTAGTAGGGGGTCGTCTTTCCCTCTGCCTGGACCAGTGGAGGAAGGTCACATCAGATGTTTGGGTCCTGCAGATAAGGAACAGGGCCATGCTCTAGAGCTACCTGCAGACCAACCACCAACCCTTTCGGCCTGTTCTGTAGAACACATATCGGTGCTGCTAGAGGAAGTACACATCCTAATGCGGAAGAGGGCCATAAAGGCAGTTCCTTGGGAACAAAGGAACAGGGGTTCTATTCTTGTTACTTCCTAGTCCCCAAATACACAGGGGATCTGAAGCCCATTCTGGACTTAAGAAATCTGAACCTCTTTATTCAGTACAAGAAGTTCAGAATGATCACTTTACAAGGCCCGCTGCCACTACTGCAAGAAGGGGATTGGATCTGTTCCCTAGACGTGCAGGATACTTACCTGCATATCAAAATCTGTCCCCCTCACAGGAACTACCTCGGGTTCTTCTTCTTCCAGGGGGAACAATATCAGTTTAGGGTATTGACCTTTGGTTTACCATCTGTGTCACATGTCTTTACCAAATGCTTAGCAGTAGTGGCAGCAGCCCTCAGGAGAGAGGGACTGTATGTATTCCACTATCTGTATGACTGGCTGCTAAAAACTCATTCCAAAGAGCAGCTTTACCAGAGTCTAGCACACATGAGGCAGTTATTCGATGCCCTAGGAATCATGGTCATTGTGCCGAAATCAGTCCTGACCCCTAGTCATTGCCTGCAGTACATAGGGGAAGTCCTGGACACAGCCCAAGGCTTAGCCTTCCTGCCTCAGGACAGGGCCAAATGCCTGATCGCACAGGCCCAGATGGTATACAACAACAGGTATGTCACAGCCTGGACATTACTGAGATTGTTGTGCCTTATGGCAGCAGCAGTTGTTACGGTATCACTGACCAGACTGCATATGCGGATTCCCCAGTGGACATTAAGAGTCCAAAGGGACCAGCGCATCAGTGATCTAGAACAGAAGGTTTTAGTAACATTTTCCGTCTGGAAGGTGCTTCAGTGGTGGATGGAACCTGACCATTTGCTAAAGGGGGTTTCCTTTCCTGATCCCTCCCCTCATCAGATCCTTGCAACAGATGCCTCGGGAATGGGCTGGGGGGCTCATCTGGGTCCTCATCAGACACAGGGCACGTGGACGAAAGTGGAGATTACCCTCCACATAAACGTCCTAGAAGTGTGGACTGTTCTGTATGGTCTACAAGTCTTCCAGATCCATCTTTGCATGGGACATCTGTTGGTGCAAACAGACATCAGCCTGGTGCACTACATAAGCAAGCAAAGGGGTACTCTCTCAATAGTAGGTGGGGCACACTGTATAGGTTTGTATATGGAAAGGGAAAGCCACCTTCTGACACATAGCAAATACCATAGGGTACATTCGCCTTCATTTTGTACCTCTCTTTATCAGTGGATACTCTCTACATGAGGTTGATCTTACTTTGAGGGGGCTCTTGCAGCAGTCTGTTACCATAAGGACTGAAGCCAGCAGGAGCCAGGACCCCTCAGAAAACTTATAACTAGCAGTATACAGTGGGGGACTGCCCCCTGATGTCGGCCCGCCCCTGATGTCACGTATGGTATATAAGAGGGCGGTCCCCCAACCCAACCTTTGTTCTTTTGCCACCGTCGACCTGTGCAAGTCGGACTTCCATGGATGCCTTCTGCTTAGTTGGCCACCATTTTCTACCGCGCTTTATTATTTTCTTTGTTAGTTTAAAAATTGTTCAAATATTTTTGCATGTCTTCTTCTCCATCCTCATCTACGTAGCGGCGTTGAAGCTAGGGCAGCTCTGTGGCAGACAGCTCCCATATGATCGCCACACTGCTTGCCTGCTCTGCCTAGGCCCAGACCATGACAGAGGCCTGTCAGCATTTTCAGGATTTCAACCAGCGTGCACGGATCTGCCGCCAGAAGACCCTGAAAACCTTCTTGCTGCAGAAGCAGCTAACCACGATGGAGAAAGTGCTCCAGGGAAAGAGTACCTTGTCTTCCCTGGCCTCCGGGACTTACACGTCTTCTTCTTCACAGAAGATATTCAGCGGTAAGCATAAGCACCAGGACAAGCATAAGGACAGACCCCGGTCAGCTTCCCGCCCTCGGTCCCCAGTTAAGTCTGCAGCTGACCCGGGGTCATCCTCCTATAGGAGGTCGACCTCCTCCACCCAGGCAGCTCTTACTTCTTCCGGGCTCCCAGTGATGAAGCTTTCCACCCTCATCTCTGTCTCAGGCGAATGTTCTTCGGGGCTCGGGACTTCGTTCACAGCCTCTCAGCCCCTGAAGCTCAGGCCCATCCTCCCAGCAGGGCCTCGGCCAGGCAGCTCGACTGGTTCTTTGGGTGGTGGGTCTTTACCCATCGTCCCCAGGTCAAGGTGTCTAATTCTGTCCCGACTCTAGGGTCCGGACGACACTCAGTGACACCAGGGACATGCACTCACCTGCCCCGAGAGAGTAACGCCTCTGCCCCACTCGGGAGCAAGCTCCCCTGTACAAGCTTCTGCCTCAAAGCCGGCCCCGGCTGTTTCCCCAGACTGGTGCCAGTCCACATCTATACATTCGACGCCGGCATCCCTGGCACTGCCCCCGGTGACACCTCCTCCACTGTCGCCCATCCCTTTGGTCACTGACACCAGAGGGACTGACGTCCAGTCTACAGACTGCAGCTGGACTGACGCCAGATACAGCTTTGTTTCTTGGATCAGTGCCTGACAACCTGGCCCCTCAGGGACTGATGCCTGGGTTGTTGCCTCCCTTAGGACCAACGCCGGGGCCTTCAGTGCCTATTTCCCAGACACCGAACACTCCTGCCACACCTCAAAACCCGCATGCAGATTACAATGCTCTGTTTCACGGCCTGGTGGGAATTCTTTAAAGCTAGGGAAGTGCCGAGGAGACCCTCTACTCTTCCTCCTAGGGATCTTCCTCCGCACCCAGGTAAGCCCAAGGAAACCCCAAAGCCCTGAGGGAGAATTCCCCACAACCGGATGGGGCCAGTGACTTGCGTTCCAGAACTCACTGACGTAAGCACCCGCGTACACCTTCTTCTTCTTCAGAATCCAGTGAGTCAGGGGAGGCATTTCTCCTCCACCTCCTCTTTTGGAGGAGTTCGAGGACTCTTTTTATTCATTCAGAATTGGAGGAGCCCAAAGACACCCCTAGGCCACTTCCAGATGATCCCACATTTATGAATGTCATGCGACACATCCAGACCATAATGGGTTGGGACACAGAAGAATTGGACCCAGAGCGATGCTGGCTGGCCCACTTTCTCCGGAAGAAGGAGTCACTGCCCTTGGTAGTTCCTCCCCTTATCAACTCTTTCAAGGATGTCCACAGGGCTGCCTGGAAGCACCCTTCCTCGACTCCTGCGATGTCCAAGAAGGCAGATCGTCTGTATACCTTTCCTAGGGAGGAACCCTTTTACAGAGAGCACCCTTAGGCTGATTCAGTGGTTATTACTGCTGCCTATGACTGCTCTAAGTGGCCATGGCACCTCAGTAACCAGCGTCCTGACAGATACTCCAAGCAAATGGGCCAATTTGAAAAGAAGGTCTTCACATCGGCCACTGGAACTATCCGTTCCCTGAACTTTTTAACCCACATGCTCCAGTACCAGAATGCATTTTGGGAAAAGGATCTGGAAATGGTTCAAGCTCAGCCTGACAATACTAGCAAGACCGAGCTGATGCATGTCCTCAAGTCTGGCTCAGATGTGGGCACTCGTGTCCTCCAAGCAGCCTACGATTCTGCAGACTCCGTTGGCAGGGCAGCGGCTACAGAAGTTTGCATACAACGCTATTCTTGGCTCAGGGTCTTGGGCTTTGCCCCTGTTGTCCAGTCCAAAATTCTGGATGCCCCTTTCCGGGGACCCGTCCTTTTTGGTGGGGATTTGCAAAATATAATCGCTTGCCTTCAGGAGTCAGGCAAGGCAGTACGCTTGGTGCAGACCATGTACCGCTCTCAGCAGAAGTCCACCCAGCACCAGTTGTTTCATCGACAGGCTGGCCAGCAACACAAGGGCAGGCAGCAGAGAGGTGCCTTCAAGCGTAAGGCCACCACCCAGGCCACCAGAGGGTCAGCCCCTAGACCTCCTAGGCCGCTCTGCTGGTGCTCCACTCCTCTGCATGACTCCTTACCAGACCCTCCGCCCCCAGCTGAGACACTGGGGGAGGTGGTGGGGAGCCAGTTTTCCCGGTATGTCGAGGGGTAGCTCAGAATAACCTCAGACCAATGGGTTCTCCAGTTGGTGGAAAAGGGGCACATAATAGAATTCTTGGAGATACCCCCGGACAACCCACCCTTGCCCTCCCATTATCCTCAGTCCCACATAGCCCTCATCCAAGAAGAGATTCAAGGGCTATTACGGAAACAGGTCACAGAGCCTGTCCCACTGACACAGAGGGGGAAGGGATTTTATTCCCACTTTTTCCTGGTTCCAAAGAAAACCGGAGACCTGCATCCCATCCTAGACCTCAGCCACCTGAACAAGTACATAGAGTACAAACGCTTCAGGATGGTCACCTTACCCAGCCTTCTCCCTCTTCTTCATCAGGGATACTGGCTTTGCTCACTAGACATGCAGGACGCTTATCTGCACATTCTGGTCTGTCCACCCCACAGGCAGTTTCTATGCTTCTGCTTCCAAGGAAACCATTACCAGTTTCTGTCCTCTGCTCCCTAGTCTTTATGAAGTGCCTTGCAGTGGTGGCTGCAGCCTTAAGGAGAAATGGCCATTATGTCTTCCCTTACCTGGACGACTGGCTCCTGACGGCTCACACCAGGGAACACCTTTTCAGCAACATGGAGGCCACTTTTGTTTTGTTTCGGGACCTGGGGATCACTTTCAGTCTCCCCAAGTCCTTCCCTTGGCCAAGTCAAAGACTTCAATACATGGGGGCTATCCTGGACATGGCATAAGACAAGGCTTCCTTGCCCCCAGACAGGGCAGACTGCGTACAGGCACAGGCACAGGCCCGACTGGTGTCTTTGTCTCTTAAAGTCCCAGCCAAGGTCCTTCCTGAGGCTGCTGGGACACATGGCGGCGGCCATTGTGACAGTCCCCTGCACGCCTTTACAGGGGTCGAAATTAGCACTGGTCTGCTAGCCAGATGTTGGTAGATTTTGTATCAGGCTAGTAATATTTACTTTAACTGGCCCTGCAGGCTTGTACTGAAGAAGGTAACATTTCAGTATGAACACCAGCTAGGCCAGTGGAAAAGTCTGTGGGGCTAGTTGATTTTCCTAGTCACTAGCCCTGCGGGCTAGTGGCTGCAAAACTTAATTTCAACCTCTGCCTTCACATGACGGTACCTCAGTGGAACCTCCATGTCCAGTGGGATCAGCGCATGGACGATTTGGAGCAGATGGTCCTAGTCTCCAACCCCATACGACAGACTTTGGCATGGTGGCAGGATTCCTCAAATGTTTCCAAAGGGGTCTCCTTCTGGACAGAGTCATCTTGCCAGATCCTAACTACGGACGCGTCAGGCCAGGGTTGGGGCACACACCTGGCAGACCGGCAGACTCAAGGGACTCTGTCCCAGCAGGAACAGCATCTCCACATCAGTATTTTGGAAATGCAGGTAATTCTTTATGCCCTGTAGGCCTTTCAGATGAACCTGCTTCCAGGCCCTCGGTTTATCCACATGGACAACATGTCCATGGTTTTCTACATCAACAAGTGGTGGGAACGCATTCTTACCCCCCCTCTGCAGAGAAGCCATAAGAGTCTGGTATTGGGCCATAGAGCATCACTTGGTACTGATGGCTGTACATGTTTCAGGCATTCAGAACAGTCTGGCCAGGAGGCGTGGCCAAGCCAGGGAACAAGATGGACGCATAAATCTGAAGCTTTGCACCCGTCTAGAATTTATAACTTCTGTGCCTGATTTTCACCTTGGCTGCTCTTAAAATATCTGCCCTGGTGTTCGGGATGACTACTAATACTAAAGCCTCAAAAAAAAATAAGCCCAACTTAATTTTAAGGTGGCGGAAGCAACTTTTGCGCAGTTGGACCCCTATCCACCAGTCACTTGAGCTGCGGGTAAAACGCAGACAGAGACCCATCTCGCGATGAGCCACAGATTACCAACTCTCTGCCAGGACCGAGCCAAACTATGGAATCCTTAATGTCAGCCTTAAATATGATTTTCAAACACAGATACAAGCGGGCTTTACAAACCTTAATGCCCAGCTTGCCCACATTCAACAATCCATTAATGTCATGGGTGAGAGGATGGAGGCTTACGAAAGTAGACTCTCAGAGTTGGAGGAAAGGGTAAGCTCCCAGGAGGATGCCACTACAAAATCCGACTAGCAACATCAGCAGGCCGTACAGGAGATAGAGCAACTAAAGACTATCCTTGATGACTATAAGAACCGTGAATGCCGCTGTAATGTGCGGCCAAGAACAACAAAAATGGAAAGGGACTTGGGAGTAATTATATAAGATGACCTAAAGGTGGGCAAGCAATATGAGAAGGCAGTAAGGAGGGCTGGGGGATACTGGGATGTATAGGGAGAGGTATCAACAGTAGAAAACAAGAAGTTGTTATCCCTCTGTACAGACAGTTGGTGTGACCCCATCTGGAGTACTGCATGTAGTTTTGGAGACCCCATCTCCGCAAAGACATAGACAGAGTGGAGGCTGTCCAGAGGAGGGCAACCAAAGTGGTGCAGGGTCTGCACCAGAAGACACATGAAGAGAGACTAAAGGAGCTTAATATGTATGCCCTTGAGGAAAGGAGGGGGGGACATGATAGAAACTTTCAAGTTCCTCAAGGGAATCAACAAAGTCCAGGAGGGTAGCATCTTTCAGAAAAGAGATGTACAAGAACAAGGGGGCACAATTTGAAGATAGAGGGGGAGTGGCTCAGAGGTAATGTTAGGAAGTATTTTTTCATGGAGAGGGTTGTGGATGCATGGAACAGCCTTCCTGAGGAGGTCGTGGAGTCAACAACAGTGGGAATTCAAGAATGCATGGGACAGACATAAGGCAATTCTAGCGGGGGGTAGGAGGAAATAGGCTGTTGGTTAACTAGGATCTGCAGCTTATCCTGTAGGTAGGTAGGTAGGAAAATGGGCAGACTGGGTGGGCCAAGCGGTCCTTATCTGCTGTCAAATTCTATGTTTCTGTGTTTCTGTGGTGGGGCTCCCTGAGTGTATTGAAGGCTGGGACTGTGTGGCGTATTTGCAGAAGTGATTGGTCCAAATGCTACTGCTGCCAGAGGGCACTGCATTAGAAATCCAAAGGGCGCATCGGTCTCCGGGAAAGTGTCCTGGGCCAAATGATAGACTGCGCCATGTTATTGCTAAGTTTTTACGGTACCCAGACAGGCAATGTGTGCTAGCTGCAGCCAGAAAGGTTGACTGCATACTCGTGGATGCTAACAAGGTTAGCTTTTTTCCCGGTCTATTCATGGCGTTTGCAACAGGAAAGGCAGGCTTTTACAGATGTCAAACACCTTCATGTCATAAAATGTCCCTTCTTGCTGGTCTACCCTGCAGGACTGGTTATCAGGGCCCCTGACAAACCAGCTAAATCATTCACTGATCCTGCTTTGGCACTACTATGTAGAAGAGGAGCTTGAACAAGAGAGTACAGAGGCTTCAGTGTCACCCCACCGAGGAAATTCCTGACTGGCCTATTTACAACAAAAAGGTACTGTACAGCTTTTTGTGGAGATGTCCGGACCTTTTTTTGGGGGGGAGGGGGCATTCCTTGCCCGGTCCGTAATGGGCTTTGCCCAGCCTATCAGAGCTTGACCAGGGGCTCCCCCTTTTCCCCTCCTCTACCGCGGCTGGCAGTTGGGTCAGGTGGGGACTGATTAAGGCCCTTTCTTTACAAGTTTGCTCATATGTCACTGAGAACAGAATAATTGGATTATTTTTGTTCTATAACATTGGACAATCCAGTTGGATTTCATAGGTATAGTGCCTATTGAGATATCGTTTGGGACACTAGCATGTGCTGCTTTTGAAGGACTGTCTTTTGTACCATTTGTACCTTTTCTTTTGATTCATGTGGTGGCTAACTCCAGCAAAAAAGCTTGATTGGTAGCCTGTAATATGTGCTGCATCATGGCGCAAGCTGCAGTGGGTGTCTCAGGAGGACATTCAAATGTTTCTTTTTAACACTGGCAGCCATGTTAAGCTCAAGTAAAGATCATCTTTGTATGGTATTGTAAATTTTGTGCTGCACTGTTTTTCCTTTTTCTTTCTATATCTATATCTTGTTTCCTACTTACTGTATGATAATGGTACCTGAGTGGAGAAGTAACAGACAGGGTTACTGGTTTCGCGAAGCAGCCTTAGCCCTGCACGATGCTTCATCTACTGCATATTTAGGGGGGGTCCAGTTTTAATAAAATTAAAATGTGGTTACTCTGACTCAAGAATGGCCACAGGAATGGGGTGAAATGAGGGGAAAGGGGCTAAGTAGGCCTGGGAAAAAAGGTTGGAGCATTATAAATTCAGGCTACCGGGGTAGATCCAGATATACGGAAAAGAGGGCCTATAGACAAGCAAAATAGAGAGCAGTAGATATATAGGCATGATGAGATGGATAGTGGGTGGTGGTCGTTCTGGGCCCTGGAGGTGTGTGTGTGTGGGGGGGGGGGGGGCCTGGCCTGATTGTGAGAAGCAAGCGGTAATTGTAAATATCAAGGTTGGAGTTTTTGAGCTTTAAGGGGAACCTTTTCATGGGACGTCAGAGCACTAAAAGGTAAAACTGTGGGAAAGCATGGGGGCGGGGTGCCAGTGCCCGGGGGAGACATGCTGCAGCACAGGACCAACCTTCACCCAGAGACTGAGAGCTTGGATGATAAATATTTACCTGATAATTGCCACCAATGCATGCGGTCTGGGGCCCATACAGCGGGCAGGGTGTCCCCTGCTCTGCACCCTCTCAGTGGGAGGGTCTTTTGGGGCCCATCGGACTCCCACTTACCCCCAATAGCCCCTCCATAAAGTAACACAACTGGCACTGGAGGAAAAGCCAGTTATTTGGGTTATGGTTTTAAGGAAGGGGAAAACTGGATGGGTGCCCTGGCACATCCACTATTGAAAGAGGCATTGGAGGGTGCTCTCCTTTTCGAGAGACCTAGGAGGGGGGCAGAAGGGAGTACATTTCAAGTTTTTCCAGTCCTTTATTGGTTGGTTACAGTATGGGGGTTATTCTTACATACAGTTTGTTCCAACTTGAGGGGTTGAAAGGGGGGGAGGGGTAATGTTTTATTTGTTTAAAGGTTTCTGGGTGTTTTGGGGAAGTTTGTTTAGTTTTTTCCATGCAATGCCTGACAAGCTATTCTGTAGAGAGATTGTTGACATTTAGATCAAAATAATACTAAACTTTACATTCCAGATATGGGGAGTTTAAGGGTTGTGTCTTGAAATGTCAGCGGTCTTAAGACTGTAGTTGAAAAAAAAAAGACCTTGCATATATTCGACGGGGAAGGGAGATGTGCGTTTACTGCAGGAAATGCATCAGACGGATGCGGAAATGGCTAAATTGGCCAAAACTTGGAGAGGTACCCTGCTCTCCATGGGTTGCTCTTCGAGAGCAAAGGGTGTTGTGATCTGGTTTCATCCAGGTTTACGACTTCGGGTTACATCAACCATTAAGGACCCGCAGGGCCGTTGCAGTATAGTGGACACCCAAGAAGAGGGTAAGAAATTAACATTTGTTTCAGTTTGTGGCCCAAATTTTGATAGCCTGGAGTTTTTTCATAAGTTAGCATTGGTCCTGGCTCAAAGTCATGATTCTCTATATGTGGGGGGGGATTTTAATATCTGTTGTGACCCAGCGTAGATCATTCAAACCCTTAGTCTCACCAATTAACCAAAGGAGCTGTCGCAGTAAGGCAATTGGCTAGGGAGCTTTCTCTAATAGAGATTTGGTGCCATTTCAACTCAAAGCAAAAGGAGTTTTCATTTTATTCCCATGCCCATAAAATATATACAAAGTTGGACCTGGCACTTATCTCTTCAGACCTGTTGAGGACCTGCCTTTCGGTGCAGTATGGCCCGTTATGTATTTCTGACACTTCCCCCCCCGCCCCAGAAGTCGTAGTGGTTGTAAATGGGGATATCCCCCCCCCCGAGGAAACAGTGGAAGTTGGACACCACTTTGCTAGTTGATAGGGAGTAGGGAGTATAGGGCATATACAATTAAGGAATTACAGGAGTTTATGGAACATAACAAGATGGAGGACACTTTGGCTATAACAACCTGGGAAACTATGAAAGCCTACGTTTAAGGGCTTACTATCTCCTTCGCCACCAATAGATGTGTGCAGGAGAAACAGGAGGGGGACCAGTTGGAATCTCAAATAAAAAGACTAGAAACCCAGCTTATGAGAGGGTTACAACTGTGGATAGGACACAATTAAATAAGCTCAAAGGTAAATGGCACCAGTTGACCTCTAAGACTATCGAACAACAGTTACTAATCACTAAAGCGGGAAATCATTTTGAGGGAGACAAGGGAGGCAAGTGGCTAGCTTGGTTAACAAAACAAAAGCAGACAGAATGACGAACAATAGAACTGGTTGGAAGTGATGGGAAACTTACGACAAACCAGAACTCCATTAATGCTACCTTCCAACAATTCTGTCAAGCACTGTATATGTCAGAGGTTTCTCCAGGAGCCAATCCTAATTTGTTACTCCAAAATATAACCTTGCCGGAATTGGACCCAGAGAAAACAAAAGACTTGGAACACCAAATTACTATAGAGGCATGGAAAAATGTTGGGCTACATGGCTTACCACATGAAGGCTCCAAGCTAGGTCTGGTTACAAAATAACTAATTACAAAGTTTAAAATGCTCCATACAGATCTGCAGCACCCCCAAATCCCACCACGTGACCAACGTTTTGCATGACACACTCACTTTTTCAAGGCGTGGTTTGTGAGTATCACTTATATTTACAGTGCCCCCGTTTAAAGTGGCAGTGCACAAAAACATGTTCAATCAATGCTTTATTTATAAAGCGCCTTTCGAGAGCAAGGCGCTGTACACAACATAGGCACAAAATTAAAAACGAGCACCAGAATAAAATTATTTAAAATTAGTCTGGAAAAGCCAGAAAAATAAATAAGTTATATATGTTATAAATAAGGTATGATGGAAGGAAGGGGTTGGGAGGGTTGGAAAGGAAACTAGGAAAGTTCATCCTGTTATAAATATGTGCGATACATCAGCTCAATATGCATAAAAACCAAGTCACTTGAATAGCTAAACATACAAAATTAAATACACAATAATATTTACATCATTATCAAAATGATCAAATCCAATATAAAGATGCCAGTAAAGTTAATCCTATAAAGGTGGATCTAAAAGTACATTCCAGAACTAACTATGCACTAAAAGGCAGTTCATTTCATATCCATCACTGGTTTACCAATCATTTTTTTCAAGAATGGTTTTAAGCTAAACATTGCATTCAATCCTTTGTGTCCATGTGCTCTCAGAATGTATTACCACTTGCTTTCACATTTTAATAAATTGTTCTCAAAGTCTCCACCTTTAACACTCTGGATAACTTTGTCCAGACCTTGGAACTTAAAAATGTGGGTCTGTCCCTGTTGAAGTACATGTAAAGCCAAAGCGTTGGTCTTTTCTTGTTTCTGAATAGCATTCGGATGTTCATAAATCCTATTCCTGAATGGACGTTTTGTCTTTCCAACATAAGTCATTGCACAAAGTACATGTAGCTATATAAACCACTCCAGAAGTTGCACAGGAACTAAAATGATTATTTTCAAAATCTCTTTTCAATGCCGGATGTTTGAAAATGTTGCCTGTGTTCAGATGAATGCAATATGAACAATTACCACACTTAAAAGTTCCACATGGCAGCTTTGGTCTTGCATCCGTTTCTTTCTTTGTATAGTGGCTTTTAGTAACCATGTCTGCAATGTTCCTGCCCTTTTTATAAACCATTCTTGGGGTGTTTTTCACACTTTTTTCCAATTTAGGCTACAGTTTTAAAATAGTCCAATTATTGCACAAGATTTCATGTACTTTGTAACATTGGGGGTTGAACTCTGTAATGAAATTGAAAACATCACCATTATTACTTTTCTGAGTGTTCTGTTTCATAAGATCATTCCTAGTCGTATTGACCAACTTCATTTATAGCTTTCTGCACACACTAGTGGTTATAACCTCTCTGTTAGAACCTAGAGCTCAAATTACCTATCTCTCTGTTATAACTCTCATCAGAACTAATATTTCTTCTTGCTTGCATAAACTGGCCTTTAGGTATATTCGTGACTGAACTTCTTGGGTGACAACTATCAAAGGCTAGTAACACATTTCGTGCAGTTGGCTTTCTGTATAACTCAGTTGTCACTCCCCCTGTATCATTCTTACTTATCAATAAATCCAAAAATGCAGTTCTTTCCAGGCTAGAGCATATTGTGAATTTTAAGTTCTGATTTGTCATTTCCAAGTACGTCACAAAATTCTGGAGAGCCAATAGGGGCCCCCTCCACACCAGAAAAATGTTGTCAGTAAAGCGTCTGTACATCAATAAGTTTTTCTTAAAAGGGTTTGTGTCTGATGTCACACAGTCCCTTTCCCAGACGTTCAAATACACGTTTGCATAATTTGGTGCAAAGGAGGCCCACATGGCTGTCCCCTTAGTCTGCAGATAAAAACTGCCTTTAAACAAAAACAGATTACGTTTCAACACTTTTTCTGCTAGTACCAGTAGAAACTCAATGAAACTGTTTGTATATCCTGTATTTTCATGTATCTGTCTAAGTGCCTTTAAACCACTGTCATGCGGTATATTTAAGCAATAAGCCACAAGGGGGTGTGGGTTATTGGGGGATTTACTACGGCTGGCATGGTTTGCCCATGAGGCGCAGCCGAGTGGGTAAATCTTCGTCAGCAGTGGTAAAATACCCCAATACCATCCTAATTAACTATGTAATACTCTATGTCCCTGTTTTTAAAGAATTTAGATTAAAGTGATTTTACTTGCAAATATATTTTTTTAATTGATTTTTCCTGTAATATCCTTCCCTGTGTGTTAAATAGTTCCCTGTTGCTAGGTAGAATATTTTAAGTAGATGGCAGTCTCCCCCCCGACCACTTTCAACAGCTCTGGGTAAAAGTAAAAAAGAGAAAGTCTTTACCATGCACGTTATCATGCTATTGTGTCTAGCTGTGTCTCTCTCTCTATCTCGGAGGTGCTTGAGCCTGGTTTGATTCGGGAAGCAGCATGGTAACAAAGAAGTAGGAAAATCTTCGCTGCTCTGTCTTGGTACGGGGGAGTATGGTACTGTATAATTTTATTTTGAGCAGTCCATGGGGTTATTATTTTAATAATAAAAAAAAAGACAACAGTCTCCATTATTTTAGTGGTGGCAGAGTGCGGTGCGAGTGTTTACGGGCTGTGGTCCGTCTGCATGTTTACTTCTGGGTGCAGTTTTCTGGTGAGCAAGGACAGTAGTTTGAATTGGCGGCGTTTTTTTTTTTTTTTTAATTATGTTTTGGCAATAAATTCATGTATCTGGGGTTTTCTGCTGTTTTGTTCAGTTCCGGAACACTGGAGAGGATCCGAGGATGATGAGAGGCAATGGCGGGAGATTTAAAGTATGGGACACTGATGTTTCTGTCCTCCTGGTATCCGTTTTCGGCAGTCGTGGGACAGGAAGGTGAATATTTTGGAAACGGGACGAGGAAAGAAGTAGGGTAAGTTAGAAATGTACGGGTAGGGGGACACAAAATTTTGTTTGGGCTGCACTCTAGAAGGTTAAAAGCAAGGTTAGGTTTCTTCTACAGAAATAGGCCACTTTTCCCCCTTGAAACTCGAAACAAGCTTGTACAGGCCACTTTTCTCCCCCTACTCGACTATGGCGATGTAATCTATTCCTCCACCACTCTTGCAAATCTAAGTAAACTGGACATCCTTTATCACCGTGCGTTACGGTTCATTACCAACTCCCCTTACCATTTGCACCACTGTGACTTATATGCAGCTGTTGGTTGAACATCCCTTACTACTAGACGCCTACTCCATGCTGGGCTATGGACTCTTAAACTGCTCCTGCAGAAATTGCCAAGCTATCTCTCTTCCCTTATTAGTATCTCACATAGTGCATACTCGTTAAGAAAATCTGACTATATTATGCTTGACATACCAAGGACGCAGACTTCCTTTGGTAAACGTACTATTGCATATGCCCTTCCCTCCATTTGGAACCAATTACAAACCGTACTGAAACTAACTAGCACAGTTTCAATAAACTTCTACAAATCGCTAAGTTCAGCCAAAATAAAAGACACCTGTAACTGTCATTAAGTCTCTTCCTTCCCCATGTGTGCCATATTTATCCACTGGTAAGGTATAATTGCTTTGTCATATTAACTGCTTTTCCTTCGCCTTCTACTCCTGGCTTTATCTATGCTTACGCTCCACTGCTACTCTATCAAATCACTCCTCCCCCCCCATATCAGTTGTAGACTGGTGTTTGTTCTAGCTGCCAAAATATATCTATTGCACACACCAGTCATCATGTTTCATTCATCAGTATGCAACCTATAAGTCGCTTCCCTGTCTCATATCAATGTTTACCACCTGCGGTCACCCTATGTGGTACCCTTGTATGTATATCCAGCCTGTATCATGTAACGTGCATTTCATGTATGTACTGTTATTACTTATCTGTGTTTGTACTTTAAGTGTTTGTCACAGGACCTCCTTGTGAATGAGCTTGCTCAATGGAGCTTTCCTGCAATAAACTTGAACTCTTTAAAAAAAAAAAAAAATGTTGAGTCGTTTAGCGGGGTTTAAAGATGGCCATTTTCCACTGCCAACTTTGGGGTTCAGATAGATTTTAGAGATGGGTCTTGCTGGCACCTTTGCCAGTGATTATCATAAGATTTAGAACGGGGCTAAGGTGACAGTCTGCATATGTGATTGGCTGTTACTTTATGTACATGGTATAATTGTATATAATGCACTGATGTCTAAAGTCACCAAAAAATTACTTGCTTCTATTTCAGAATCATTTAATACCTGTAATATATGTGTGGTATTTTTTAAATTTACAGGCCAAATTTGGACTAACGGTTTTATGTAATGGTCCACTAGCTGTGCCAAAGGTTTCATGAGTGAACCTGTGCTTGCCACTATAGGGCGAGCTGGAGGATCTAAGAAAGTTTTGTGGATTTTAGGCAACCCGTATAATGTTGCCCTCCACTGGATGTGGCACAACTAGGAACTCGTATACATCTTTAGAAATCACTCCATCCATCCAAACATCATATAACCCTGCTCCAAATCTACTCAATCCCAGCTTGCCTACCCCCTGCATTTCACTCCCCCTAGCACTTATTTGGCTCTGTTCTCATATCCTTTGTATCGGTACATACTTGCCTACCCACCCCTGTGTAGTCTATCTCACCTGTCCCCATTCACACCCTCTACTTGCCTTGGCTGATATATCTCTGAAGCTTGCCCTACCACTGACTTAACCTCAGTTTCCCATCGCCTGCATCCAACCCCCTTTGCACTTATCAATTATATTTCTCGTATCTTCCTTGTCTGTTTATAAATTTGTCTCCCTCCAGGGTCATATCTGCTGCATGACTATTTTCTTTTTTTATGTTATACCCATATATCTCTAATTTATCCCTTGTACTCTGTAACTACACTGTTTTGCTCTACTGCCAAAATTGTATCATCCAAATGCTATAATTGTAATACTTGCTCTGTACCCCTACTCTCAATAACCTTGTATATTATTTGGACTGCATAACCCGCTGTGTAACACCTTTGTTTATACCATTGCTGAAACTACCTTTTGTTGTATCTCTGTACTGTTTTACCCTGTAACCTCCCGGGTCGTGCCTGAAAATAGCCATCTCTATGGCTAGCGCACCTACCCGGTAAACAAAAACTAAATAAAAATAAAAAAAAATAAGTAACTGTCACTTCCATGTTTGAAATCTCTTGTAAGATTCCTTGACAGCTGCTTATAGTAATCAGTATCACTGAGTTGTCTGATCGTTTCTGTTTCATATTTATCTTTACTAAGAATGACAATAGCTCTGCCTTTATCGGCAGATTTTATTTAAATTTGTTAATTCTTGGAAAAGTTGTGTAATGCTTCTTGTTCTTCTTTGGTACAGTTCTGGAATCTGACTTTTCTTTTCTCATTTAAAAATTATTGGCGATCTCTTTCACACACTCTTTCAAAAGCTGCTACCACAGGATTTTTATAAAGGAATGAAGGCGGACTGTTTTTTAAACTGTTTTAGAACTTTCCATGTCATTTGGTTCACCTTCAGTTTGAGTATTCAACTCCAGATTATTCTCTTCTGTATGATACATAACTTAGAGCAAGTTTCCTTGTAAATTTATGTAAGTCCACCATGATATCAAATTCTCTTGTATGATTGGCCGGGACATAACTCGGGCCTTTCTGGAAGACTCTTTCTTCTGCTTCTGTTTTAGAACATACAGAATGCAGATAAATTCACCACCACTGATTCTGTATGTTCTACTTGTTCCAAAATCTGCCCCTCTGTAGGGTTCTGCTCTGTTCCATCTCCCTTGGGATATATGAACACCTCTTTCTCCCCTTCCCCCGTGTACTCTTCTCGTTTGCCTCCTTCTAACTGGAAGTGAATGAATCGTGGGCTGTGCCTCAAATTCTGTTGTATTCTGGGGACTTCTGGGAGATGGGGGCAGTTGGTCGATTCTGCTGTTTCTTGTCTCAGTGGTTGTACTGGTGGTGGGGCTATTGTTCGTTGCTGTCCCTTGCTGGTACCTCCTCTCTTTGAGCCTGTTTGTTTGGGGAAGGGGTTGTCTCTTCCTCCCCCTCTGCACTAAAAAATGCTGACTACTGTTGTTTTCAATTCTGTCTTCAGCGTTTGTAGTATCTGATTCAGACCCTGACCCAGAACCACATGTATAGGTGTAATTACTTTTTAAAATTGGTCAGGGTTTATGTATTGCAGTCCCATTATTTTTCTTTTTACTCCAATCAGACATCCTTCCTTCCTAATAGTCTTTACTGTCTCGCTCAAATTTATATTCTTTAGTCCTTTTACTTCTGGCATCATATTTCTTAATCGTGATCTCAAGCTGATCCCTATATTTTTTGTATTCAAAATGGGTCTCAGAGGTTTTAACTCATCTCTCCTTTTCTAGAATCATTTCTCTGATTTTTTTTTCTCTAGTTCTTCTCTGTCTTCTAGTATGATATGTATCAGCCCTGCACTCTAATAGAGTCCAAACAATGCGTTTGGCAGTTTGTGAGAAATCTTAAGCATTTTAAGTCAAACGTGGGTTGCTTTGTAAACCTCAAACCACATGGCGCTCTCTTCACTTCTAGATATCCATTTAGGGTAAATTTCTGCCAGTAGAACCTGTGGGCTTTTAACACTGCTTGCTCTAAATGCTTCTTTTATTGTTAATGCAGTAGTCTCTATTTCAATCTGTATTCCTGTGTTTGAACCTTCAGTGTTGGCTGTTCGTTTTAAAAATGGGTTGATGTCACCCTCTTTAAAAAACAATGATTCCACAAAGTTACTCGTGCCCACTTGCTCTGCTTGATTAGTTTCACCATTAGCTGTTAAGTCCATAAAATCAATGACTAGGTGGATTGCATACTCACTAAAGATCCTGGGGGTGCTGCTGTCTTTATCTGCAACACTGGAAGTACTGAATGCCATGATTCTGGATCCAAATGTGGCGTCTTAGGAGCCGACCGTAAAAGTACCAATCTTTGTTTCACTACAGAGGCACTCCGAAAAGCTATCTGGTCCTCAAATACCGGAAAGGCACCGGGTCCAAACAGAATTCCGGTGAAGTTCTATAAAAACTTCTGGCAAGAGGTTGGGCAACTTATGTACTTAATGGTTCAAGAAACCTGGGAGAGGGAAGCCTTGCAGGAAACCCAAACTTTAGCTACCATAACAGTCTTACCCAAACCAGGAAAAAATCTGCTAAAATGTAGCTCATACCACCCCATCTCCTTATTAAATGCAGATTATAAAATTGTAGCAAAAGTTTAGCAGCGCGGCTGGAGGGAGTTGTACCTTTCCGGATGCATTTAGATCAAGGAGGCTTTGTAAAAGATTGCCAGGCTAAACATAGTATCAGAAGAACCCTTAATATTATGTACAACTGGAAAACTGGCAAAGGGGGTGGGGATCGGGGCCTTCTCGCATTAGACACTGAGAAGGCTTTCGATTGAGTGGAATGGCCATTCATGTTTGCCACTCTGGCCAAATACGGCCTGGTCCAAACATTCAAAAATGGATATATATTCTCTATAAATCCCATAAGCCCAAATTCTTACAAAAAATACTATTTCACGCTCCTTTTCATTATTTGGGGGAACAAGGTAGGGTTGCCCACTGTCTTCCCCTACTCTATATTCTAACAATAGAAGTTTTGCCCCAAGCAATGCGATCTCACCTGGACATCACTGGTTTTGTGCAAGACGAGCAGAAGCATGTCATATTATTGTTCGCTGATGATGTCCTCCTTTTCTGGAGGATCCTAAGAAAGCCCTCCCTGCCCTTACATACATATTTGAAATTTATAGCCCACTATCAGGCCATAAGATTAACTGGGCCAAATGGGGCTCAGTCTCCCCAACCTTCGTCTCTACTATTTGGCTGCCCAGCTAGTCTTTCTGATTGATTTACTTCCAGGGACTACACAACCGGGAGCATTGGTTGCTTTGGAGGAGGCTAGCTATGGGGCCCCACTGCATGAAGCATTATTTGCAGCTTCTACCCAGAAGACAGTAATTTAATACATTTCTAACCCTTTTCCCTGCTCTATGGCAAGAGCTTGGATGGTGGACCACCAGGGTTTGGAGATTGGGGGGTTTCTCCTTGAATGCCGTCATCAGAGATACCTTATGGGAAACGTCTCGGATCCCTCCACTGGTACATAGTGCTCTGGCAGATTGGGAGATGAGGGGTTTGTGATTGCTTTCTCATTTATATTCAGGTGGAATCATGAAGTCTTTTCAGGATTTAATCAAGGAATTCAGTATTCTTCCTGCCCATTTCTTTGTGTACCTACAGGTTAAGAAGGAGGCTGTGGGGATCTGTAGATGGGGGAAGGATCTCCTCCAGGACCTAGATGATCTCCCCTGGAGGAAATTCTGTTGGGAGAGTGAGAGAGGTTGAGACCTAAACATATGGCACAAATATGCAAAGCCCTGCTGGGTAGCCTTCACGATACCCTGGCAGAGGTCAAATGTAGTTGGGAGAGAGATATTTACCCAATGTTGACGGCAAGTGATTGGGATGGCATTTTGAGAAAAGGGATGGTGTGTTCTGTAAATAACAGACAGAGAGCCATTCATTATAAAGTGTTACTTAGATCATATTTTACCCCGGTCATCGCTAATAAAATTAATGAGGAAAACTCTGATCAATGTCCGAAATGCAGAATGTCCCTTTGGACCTTTTTCCACCTGATATGGGCTTGCCCAAAAATTCAGCAGTACTTTGGGGAAGTCATAGGGAACTTCTTCTTTCCGTAGTCGAAGATCTCTTCGACAGGAGGGGCCATCCAGAATTGGACCTCTTTGTGTCCCCATTCAGTGCAAAACTGCCCAGTTTTTGCTCGCTCGATCCAGGGCCTGGAGTTTTCTGGGGAGTTGCGTTGTCCCTCTTCTGGATAGGGAGGTTTCTGTATGCCTTCCCTCCCTTTCCATTACTGCAGAGAGTCCTTCTCAAGTTGCAGTCCGAAGGCGTGGACGTGATCCTGATAGCTCTCTTCTGGCCACGCCAGATATGGTTTCCACTGCTCCAGCAGTTAGCAGCGGAGCCTCCAATTCCTCTGCCCCTGTCCACAGATTTGCTTTCCCAGGAAGCGAGCACATTGGTCCACCCTGACCTCAGATCACTGCATCTTCATGTGTGGCTCCTGCAGACTTAGCAGTTGCCCGTTTTGGGGTTTCCTCCAGGGTGGCTGACATCCTAATAGCCACTCAGAAGCCTTCGACCAGGGCCACTTACACTATGAAATGGAAGCGGTTCTGCCTCTGGACCACTGCTTGACATCTGGATCCTTTCTTCTGTCCAGAGCACCTGATTGTAGAGTACCTCCTTTCACTTTCGGACTCTGGTCTGAATTACTCTTCACTAAAGTTGCACCTTTCTGCCATCTCTGCATACCATGCACCTATCGGGGCAAGACTCTTTCCCAGCTGGATCTTTCCTGCACCTTTTTGTAGGGTATTCTGCATCTAAAGCTCCCCATTAGGGACCCGATCCCTCCCTGTGATCTCCTGTTTGTTTTGGAAAAACTTACTTTGCCTCCCTGAGCCAGCCGCAAGTTGCAAGCTACACTTTCTGTCGTGGAAAGCATTGTTTTTGGTTGCTTTTACTTCTTCTCGGAGGATTTCCGAGTTTCAGGCTCTGATGTGTAAAGAGCTTTATTTGGTTTTCCACAAGGACAGGATGTCCTTGCGGACAAATCCTAAGTTTTTGCTTAAGGTGGTGTCTGAATTTACTCTGAATCAGGACATCCACCTGCCTGTCTGTTATCCAGAGTATTTCAATTGAGGGGAGGCCTTATTTCATACTCCAGATGTTCACAGGATGCTTCGTTACTGTGTGGCTCACACCTGAGCCATCAGAAAGTTTGATCAGTTGTTTGTTTCTTCTCCCCCAATAGAGAAGGGGCTTCTGTTTCCAAGCAATGCTTGTCCAAATGGTTGGTTAACTGCATTGTTTAAAGTTATTGCAAGTACAGCAACCTTTACCAGGCCCAGTCAAAGGCCATTCTACCAGGGGCATGGCTGCCTCCTTTACTTCCCTGAGGAATATGTCAGCTGCTGATATTTGTTCAGCTGCCCTGTGGAGTTCTGTCCACACTTTTAATTAAGTTCTACAGTTTGGACATTGCCTGTAGGCATAGGGCAGGTTTTGGACTTGCTGTCCTGCAGGGCCTTCTCTCCTGAGAACCCTACGCTGGCTTCTGCCTCCTCCCAGCTGACTGGGGTCAGTCCTTTTACTGCTTGGGACTTGGTCCTTATGGTAATAGCCTGCTGCAAGAGTCCCCTCGAAGTAAGATAGTACAGTTATGTAAGAACTTACTGTAACCCCCCTGCAAATGGGGGTTCCCAAAAGACTTCCAGGAGCTTGCTTGAATGCTCCAAGCCTGAATGGTGTTTGGCATTTAAGCCATTTATCAGTGAGTGTTTTTAGAGCCTCTGGTACTGTCTCTTTAAGAGCTGTCTGCTTGCAGACATAATTATTTGTATGGGGGACTGTGTGCTTCTCTGAGTACCACTCGAGCTGCTGCAATTCACTTCATTTTGCAGTCACTAGAGTGCAAGGGAACCTATCTGAAAGATGTAACTGTTTGCCAGAAATTATTTAGAGTAATAATGAAATTACAGTTTGTCTAACCTGCTTTCTTTGCAGTCAGAACTGTGTCTGCTAGTTCCCCATTCTAGTTTTGAACTGCTGAACTGGACCAATCAGTGTGGGGTAAGCTAGCTCTAAAATGGTGCCTTAGACGAATCAGAACTTGGACTCATAATCTGAGCCAGCCACAAGAGGATTGTATGGGCAGTGACTCTGGAGATGTAGTTTAGACTTCAGTGCCTTTTGGACCAACAGCAGCAGTCTATTGTGAGTGACAGCCAATCCAGTTCAAGAACTGGGAGGAACTCAAAGGAAGTGCCAGTTTTGTCGGTTGGAGTTTCAGTTGAGCTTTGGCAGTGAAGAAGGAAGGGCCCTGTGCTTTTCAGTGTGCAGTTTTAGTCAAAACGTGTGTAAGGCCCAGAGTTCGGTCTGCAGCTTGTGTAACAGCTTGTTAGGACTGAATCCGTCCTGTGAAAAGAATCAAAGGATCTCTGAAGAGTAGAAACCAGGCTCACCCTGTAGAAGACTGGAGGAATTGCTGAAAATTGCACTCGGTCTGTCAGGAACTGAATCTGCTGTGTGTTCTCCGGGTATTGTGCAGTAATTGCGATCGGGATACAGATGCAGCCTGCCTGGTATAGTGCTTTCTTTTATATGGATGTGTGAAGAGGTTTGTGTACCTCAAGTGAGCCCTGCTGACATTGAAGGACCCTATCTTATTTGGAGGTCGTGAGTACTAATTCAGGAGTCGCTCCCTGTTGAATTGCCACATTAAATCCAAATGGAATTACTGTACTGCTGACTGTTTAATTCTCCTTTTCTTTGTGTGAAAGGGCCCCTACCAGCTGCCACAGTTTGGACTAGCCACTAGAGCTTGGTACCCAAGGGACAGTAACTGATAGGGATAGGCCTGTCACAGAGCCATAGGTAGATTATTAGAGTGATAAGCTAATTAACTGATTTCCCTGTCCTTGTTATCCCCTAAATAAATCAGAGCTGCTTGTTTCAGCAAAGTTATACTGCCTGAGGTATTTGTCTATGTTAAAGTACTGTACTGTGATTGTTGCACTGTATCTCATTTCACAGGAGGTCCCAGTGCCGGAACCAGACCTGGGGGTAAGTGTATACTGTGAAGGTAATTCTGATATATTGTGTGGGCCACTAGTGGGAAGAAAGGGGTTGCAGTGTCCCAGAGGGCTGTGACCAAGTTAGTTTAACTATTGCAAACCCTGACCTCTGGGTGGAGGCACCCGCCATTGGATCCAGGCCCCTCAACCTGTTAGTGGCAAATCAGGCAGGGGTAGTAGCCCCTGGGATAGCGCCATCTAGGGGTTACATTACCGTAACAGTAGATCTTGGAGAGAGCTCTTGCAGCAGGCGCTGCTTTCCCTCCTGCCATTCCCCTAGTGACTACTGCTCCATCATGGTTACCTTGTGCTATTCCTCTGTAAGTAGGAACCTCCTTGGTTCTCCATTCTCTATACCGTTTGCCGAGGTCTCTGTCGGGAGAACTGAGGTTGGGCTGGGGGACTGCCCCCTTTATACCATACGTGACGTTGGGGGCAGACCGATGTCAGGGGCGGTCCCACGCTGTATACTGCAAGCTAGAAGTTTTCCATGGGGTCCTGGCACCTGCCGGCTTCAGTCTTTATGGTTATTTATTTATTTATTAGCTTTTGGTAACTGGATAAGTACACTAGGCAAAAAAAAAAAAACTGCCTATTTTCAGGCATGACCCGGGAAAGTACATAATAGAGAAAAACAGCATTTACAACAGAAAGGTAGCAGTGACATCAAATTTTATTTTTATTTTATTCATTTATTTATTTTATTTTATTTAATTCATTCTAGGATTACAAGTTACCTTTGAGCCTAGAGCTCTTTTACAAAGGTTCCACGTCAAAACATTGGTTTCACATAATAAACATTGGTTTCACTTAATAGGTTACAAGAACACATGTAGCATGGAACAGACAAGGTGCAGGGTGGAAAAAAGGGGGGGTAGGAGATAGGAGGGCAGTAATAGGAGGTCAAGGAGGAGGAGGGAGGAGAGGAGGAGAGGGTGAGGAGGAATATGGATGGGGGGGCAAAGGGTGGGTGAGGCAGCCAGACTGGTGGCATCGTCAGATTCAGAAGTGCGGGAGGGGCAGAGGCCTACTAGGGCAAGTGCGATGGGCAAGAAGCCCGGTAGAGGAAAGCAGCGGAGGAGTGGTACATAATGAAGATAACTGTCAGTACAATAACTCAGCAGAAGAGATAATGATTAATACAATACATGATGATAGTAAAGAGATAACACAAGTTAGAGTCGTAAACCATTATGACATAATATGCTGGTAAAAGTCAGCCAGCCTAGCTAAAGGAGAAAAAAATTACGAAAAAGCAATGTACGGGTAGACAGTCATGAATTGATTAGACATATACTGCCAGAAGCAGAAGCACAGCTGGGGCCACTCCGTAGATTACGTGCAGTTGCAGTTACCAAGAGCATAGAGATGAGAGAACAGCGAATGCTTCAGTGCAATGTGAAATGAGGATTCCTGCTGCTAGAGCTCCTCTCAAAAATCTACTGTTACGGTAAGTTCTTATGTAACTGAACTTTTTCCACCATTCGCCTTTCTTCACTTCCTTTCTTTCTTATGTACTTAACTACTAGCTCTGAGTCCTATATTACATTCATAAGGGGAAATAAGAGATATTAATTATCCTTCAATATTTTATTTGTAGTAATAGGCGAATATAAGCTCTGTGACCTACGTTGGTTTCATCTTAATATCCAGTTGTTGGTTTAAGTTAATATATTGTATCTACCAGTTATCAAGTATGTTGCTTTTTTCTTTATTCATTTCTGTGTTTTACAGACTGATTAAGTATTTATTGACTGTTGTCTTTTCCTTTAATGTATGAATCTAATTTATGTCTTAATCTATTACAATAAAATTTAATGGACAAAAAAACCTTGTTTATTCCTTTCATGAAATCGAAGGGTTCTAACTCTTTATCATGTTGCCTCTTTCACTCATAGAATACGCCCTGTTGGTCCTTGAATCATTAATTTTGGTTACTCTGTGCTGCACCGTCTTCAGCCTATCTCTGTCTTTTCCCAGGTGAGAACTCCAGAACTGGGCACAGTATTCCAGATGGGTTCTCACCAGTGATCTATGGAGAGGTAGTATGTCACACTGATAATACTGTGGGGTAGAAAACCCATAATGACCTCAGACATGCAAGTCATACTGCCATCTTAGGAGCTACATTTTGGGCTAATACACTCCCTGCCTATCTTAGTCATTTGTTTTCCCAAGTTACTAACCATGCCTTCCTTTTACACTGGATAAAAGGCTGTTTACCTTCAAAGGAAAATCTGGCAAAATTAATTAGTTTTGGCTCCCCAAATTATGGAACACTACCCACTGCCTTAAGTTGCTGCCTTGCTCCCCACCTCTCCACACATGTAAACTGAAAATTAAGCAGCACTTTTATTTCCTTTTGCGATTGCCCTACTTAACTGGTGTGTTTTTTGCCATTTATATAATGTAAATTTCTTGTGTATAAATTCTGTTCTAACTGGTGTATATTTGCTATAATTGGTGTGTAAATTCTCACTGCTTTACTGCTGTTTATTTTATAGAGATAACTAACCCCTCTCTATGAAGAACAAGCTGGTAACTTCACACTGAGTTAGTGTGGTGACATCATGGGTGTAAAAGCGAAGCTCGAGTGCCCCTATGATGTCACCACACTAATGAGATGTGAAATTACCAGCAAGTTCTTATCAGAGGGGGGTTATTTAATGTATATAATGTGGAAGCCTCTTGTTTCATAAATTCTTTGTTTGTGGAGTGAATGAATCCATAATGTAAGGTTAGTGCTTTTCTTTTTAAAGTGCTTGTTTGGGATGCAAGGCAGTGTGTGTGTGTATATGTGTGTGTGTGTGTGTGTGTGTGTGTGTGTGTGTGTGTGTGTGTGTGTGTGTTTTTGTTTATGAGGTGCCATTGCGAGAGAGAGAGAGAGTTTGTGAAGTGCACTGAGCTTCAGCTGCCATAATCCGCTCACACTCCAAGCCTTCTGTCTGGTTGGCTGGGGCACGACTCTGATTAGGGCAGCTGAGTGGAGAAATAATTCACGTTCTAATCTGTGAATTATTTCTCCAAACATTCTAACTGTTGCTTATCTTTTTTTTTTTTTTAAACACCCATAAAACAGGCTGTTGTTCCCCTTCCCAGGTCACGTCTGTAAATGAGAATGTTGTTCTCTGTATGACTTACTTGGCAGAACAAGTTTCAAATAGATAAATAAATCAGTCAATAATGAGCCAGATGGAAAAAGGAAAAATATTCCAGAAATAAAGAACTGGCTACATTTAAAAAAAAATAACGTTTTACGTCTGCTAACACTTTAAGACCCCCTGCACCAGGAGGGGTCACCAAAAGAACCTGTTCACCTGGTGCTCCCCAGCATACTGCCCTTAGGAATTTATAGTCATATGAAATATAGAGGGTGGGGTGGAATAAGAGTAATTTGCCCTATTATGTTCTGAATGCTGACAGAATTGACACAATAGATTTGTTTTGTGAGGCCCTATGCTCCAAAGGTGTCTGGGTAGAGTTTACTGTTATTCTGCTAGGCCCTCTTGCCTATTAGTTTATTCATGTACTCAAGTCGCTGGCAACTTTACTTCAGCAAAGCCAGTACAGAAAGGTGGAACAGGTGATAGTTTTGCTTACTTTCCCTGTTTTTAGTTTGTTTTTTTCTTTGGAAACAGTCAGTATTATAATTAAAGTGTATGTTCTTATGAATAGTAATCTCATCTGCTGTTTATGTTGCACTTTTTTGTTCTGCTTATAAATATCTAATAAGAACTTTAGCCTTAGGCTTTAAATAGATTACGTTGCTGTCTGTTAAATGCTCCTGACTAACTCACTATAGAAGCCTGCTAAACCCCCCATTCTCACATTGCAGCCAACTAAAATCCCTATGGTTACAGTGAAGTACTTTTCCTCACTGCTTCTAAGTGATTGATGCGTTTGCATACTCTCTGTCTGTCGGCTGGCTTTGCTTTTGCACACTAACTGAAGGTTGCTATGGGTCCCTTGTTAAAAAATGAGACTTCAAGCAAAGCATCTTGTGTTCCCTTTACAGAGTGCAGCTGAAAGGAGCTGAAAGGGCCACTGATGCAAGAACCCTGGACACGTTTGAATGTGTGGGCCGTGTCTAGCACTGATCTTACAGTATCTCTGTAGTGATAAAGGGAAGCACTGAATCAAGGATATAACACCCGCTCGTTATTATACTTATGGAGTCTATAGTCGGCTCTTCATATAAAAGAGCTTTCATTGCCTCCAGTGGATTAAAGTGGTCTTTCTTCTGATAATGCATTTCAATGGATGGAAGTGGTTTTTCGGTAAGCATGCGTGAAGAAGATCAATCTTTTCATGTTCGTTACAGGTAAGAATAGACTTTCTCATCTGTTTCTAGACCATGTTTGTAAAGAAAGTAATCAGTAGGATTGTTTGTAGCGTAAAAAAAAATCCCATGTTCAGTTCATTTTATTAATTGCTTTTGCTGGCAGTAGTGACAGTTAAACACTGCTGTATTACACTGCTTTAAGTAGTTTGATTTGTGCCGCCTGTTCATACATGCCCTCTTGTTTGAGATGGCATAGTATAATTTTACACCTCAATAACCATTAGAAGGAACATTTCTCTTCAAGGACCACCTTGCTGTCATTCTTAGGCATGGTGACATACGAAGGCATGCTGCTGAGAAGTTGTTGGAAACTTGAAAGTAAGACTAATTAAAAATTAAAAAAGTGACAACCATGATAACTACTCACAGCATTCCTGTAAGGAAGAATGTATACACAAGTGTACATAAAAAAAGCTTTATTGGCATTGAGGGGTTTCCTGGAACATCTGTAAACCCCGAGAGTGAAGCTCACGTGGTTCATATTTGTCACCAGAACCCTGAGATGCCATTGCAGCCATATACATACATTTTTGGTGTTTTTATTTTGAAGACTTATAAGTTTTTTAAGTGCTGATCTCCTCATAGCTGCTCTGGTGCCACTGACAGATGACTGTGGTTCGAAGCAGCAGTGAGGCAAGAACTCACTGTTTACAGCCTTACAGTTGGGGAGTTCCTGTATTATAATTGTCCGATACTTAGAACTGATGTAGAAACTCGCCAATAATAAGGCTGCAGAAGACTGTAGTTTTTGAAGAGGTACTCTCGCCAAAAGTGCTACATTGCAGAATTAGAATAAGCATACCCCCAATAAATCCCATACCAAAAATTAGGTTTCTGCATTACTTCATTTTGAAGTCATGAGCTATTTTGTAACCCTGATTTCACTGCCTGTTCAAAAAAGTCAGTTTCAGTGTAGAGCCACTGATGTCATCTCCTGAACTCACACTCTAGTCCTCCCTGTCAGCAACCTTTTAGGACCTGCTTCTTCAAAGTTTAAGAAACTGTAGCTATAGTAATCCTTTTAACAAATGACATAGGGTTGGCTGCAGTGCTTGCGTTTCCAGAATGTTCAGATGCATGGCACTGTACTTTAGAACATATCAGAAGGTGATTTGGGAATGCCGCACTGAACCAAGGCATAGAATGTCAAGGTGGTGCACAATTTTAAAATGTTTGGGGGGGGGGACGCAATCTCGGAATGTGACAGGGATGTGCCATCTCAAAATATGGTGGGTCAGCCAGTCTCGGAATGTGACAGGGACACACATCAAGGAATTTGGTCGGGACTAGCAATTTCAGAGTATAGTGGGGATGCACGCTGTTGGAACGTGACAGGACACACCATTTATTCTGAAACTGCTTGTCCCTGCCACATTCCAGAATTGTACAGACCCACCATATATTTGAATTGTGGATCACATCCTCACTACATTCCAGCATTATGCGCCCCAACGACTTTCTAAAATTATGCATCCCTGCTACATTCCGAAATTGCACATCCCTTCCCCATTCCCAAATTGTGCATCCCTGTAACATTCTGAAATGTTGCATCACCACCAAATTCCATAATTGCACATCCCCGCCAAGTTGTACAATGCCACATTCCAAAATTGTCACTGCCACGTTCCCAAATTGTGCGTCGTGCCACATTCCAAAATTATGCATCACCACCACATTCTGATCTTGAGCATCACTGCCACATTTCAAATATGTGCATCACTGCCACATTGCGAAATTGTACATCACTGCCACATTCCAAAATTGTGCATCACTGACGCATTTTGAACAGGCAGTGAATTGAGGGTTACAAAATGACGTGTAACTTTTAAACAAAGTAACTTACAGATCTGATTTTTTGGCATGAGGCTGATTGATGATATGCTGATCCAAATTCTGAGTTTATTGATGGCCAAACATTTTGGGCTAATAGCCTCTTTAAGGCATGTAACATTAAAACTCTGATATGGTGGGTAATAAAAACCATGGCATACCATTCTGTTGTGCTATTATTACATCCTGTACAGCATTTTTGCTATAAACCAGGCTAACAGCAACTTGCAATACTTGACACGGTAAGATGACGCTCTTTGTTTTGCGTGCAGAATTTATTTTATAATTCATTTACACAGGATAGCTCAGTTGGGATGCAGCATCTCCTCCTTAGTGGGATCCTGCATTTGATCCAGTTTGACTGCAGGTAGAGACTAAAACTGAGGGGAATCTTTCTTTTGTTTCATTTTTTTGTAGTTAAAATGTTTGTGTGTGTATATCAGACATGCATGTTTTCTATATAATTTCTATATAGTTGCTGTGCTGAATATGTGACCTTCTACTCCTTGTGCTATAGTATGGCTCCTTCCATAGTAGAATTGAAGGTGTAATGCTAGTAGGAATGATAGATTTACCCAGGGCAGTCCAGCCAAGCTACAGCATGTTGTTTACAATTGGGGCCTATGTCCACCTAATTCTTACAGCCAGGATGACGGAAAGGCAGGGAGGTCAAGTGACTTGCTCAAAATCACACAAGGAGCCAGTGACTGTTGGGAGATTCAAACAAGTGATCTCTTGTTTCTCCGTTTGGTTTTATTATTTATGCCTCATTCTGTCACAAACTCCACTCCTAGGGCTGTGCGTCAACCTCAAAAATCACCTGACCACCTTCTTGAACTGCCCTGCAACTTACTCTTCATGGTAAGGCCCTCGGGGGTTACCTAAACCACTCATGAGTCAACGTTCAGTGCTGTTAGTGGTGATCGGCTGTGCAGGGTCAGAGAGTTCAGCTTGTGCATCATCCAGAAGCCCAGGGGCTAGATATTCAAAACTTAGCCCGGGCGCTAAGGGGTGTTTGCCCATGCTAACTGGGATTTGTACCTGATTTGTGGGTGAGGTCTATATTCAGACACACCCACAGCGTGGGCAAAACCCATTAGCACTCAAGCGCTAAGCTACTGCTGCGCCAATGTAAATGAGGGGGTCCACACATACATGTGGGTGCAGCAGGATATTGAGAGGTTTGCACAGGTGGTAAATGCCACCCGAGTAGGTGCAAGTTACCGCCTTTGCAAACTCCAACTTAACGGGGCACAAGGCCTTGCTGGCAGGCAAAGGGACTGCAGCTGCCCACCCCAGCCCATTGAAGCAATGACTTCTCTGGTGTCCAGTGACGCCCCCTCCCTCCGGTCCCCCACTGCTGTAAATAAAAAAGAATTCCCTGGTGTCTAGTGACACCTGCCCCCGCTCTGATCCCCATCACTGTATCCTTATTCCCTGGTGTCTACTGGGGCACCCCTTCCCTCTGATTCCCATCCCCGTCACTGTATCCATATTCCTTGGTGTCTAGGGGTAACCCCCCCCATTGTTTGCCACTTTGATAATATAGAAGTCCCTGATGTCTAGTGACACCCTCCCACTAATCGCCCGCCACTGTAATACTGAGGAGGTCCCTGGTGTCCAGTGGATCCCCACCCTCGATTGGATGCTGCCTCTACAAGGTATTCCCTGGTGTCCAATGGAACCCCCAGCCCCAAGCTTTCGTCCCAGAAAAGCCCATATTCTCTGGCATCTAGTGCCCCCACCCTCCCCTCCCTCTGTAGTGGCTGGTGCCACGCAGCTCCAATACAATGTCCGGCACAGTCCTCCTCTCACCACCTCGGCCGGCTGCCATATGCAGTGAGCGAGGACATGCATACTGTCTACAATATATTCTTATACTGTAGACAGTATGCGCACTCCCTGTCATTACATACAGTAGCCGGCTGATGTGGAGAGAAAAGGGCTGTGCCAGTTGCCATATCGAAGCCACGTGGCACCAGCAACTATGGTATGGGGTTGGGTGGCAGGGTTTTGTGGTCAGTGTGGAGGGGGACCGCTACACACGAGGGAATATGGGCTTTCTTCTGGGACCAATACCTTGTGGAGGCTGTGGTGGCTGATTGGAGTGTGGTGGTGTCCACTGGACACCAGGTACCTCCTCAGTTTTATGGTGGCAGGCGATTGGTGGGTGGGGGTGCCACTAGACACCAGGGAATAAGGATACCGTGCTGGAGACTAGGATCAGAGGATGGAGGGTGCCATTAGACACTAGGGAATACTGTAGCCTTTTGGAGACTGGGATCGGAGAGTGAGGGGAATTCCACTAGACACCAGAAAATAACTAATCTGGTATGGGGACAGGGCATGGGGGTGCCACTAGACACCCAGGAGGTCATTGAACTTGTGTGGACGGGCTTTGGGGTGTTGAGGTGCTGCCACCTTTCTGATGTGATAGGTGGTCTCTATGGGAGCTGTGGCCGCTTCACATGCAAATGAGCCATAATGGGCATGCATATGGCCCCTTAGTGCCATGCATGCCCCATGGGCTCATTTGCATGTTACCGATTGCATATCGTGCCGGGGACACCCGGCACTATCTGGTTTGGGAGCGCTGTTCTCTGCCTGTCTCTATGGGCTGCATACAGCCCAGATCTCAGTTGGAGCAGCACTACTGGATGTTGCAGTGCGCCAACATGCCACTGTATTTGGTCGGATCATGCTGGTGCGCTATCTAACTGAATATAGCATCCTCAAGGTCGTAGGCATGGGCAAGCGCAGTGTAAACCTCTGCACTCCGCTTTTGCCCATATTCCGGTATTGGGCCCCAGATGTTTTTCCTCTATTTTTTCCCCTAACCCACCTAGGATATCATCAGCAGCAGGGGCTTTAGGCATGCCCACATGCTGTTGCATAGCACAGTGTGAAGCTGACCGATGGCCACCCTCCCAAGTGTCCCAGTCTGGTCAGTCACCAGCCCTCCCCAGAGGAGGGTAATTTCGATAATGGCTCTCTGGAAACCCAGGTTCATTCCTGAACCTGGATTCCTGTCATTGCAAGCATCCATACTGCTGTTGTGCCAATGGGCCGGCCCTAAATTCAGTGCCTTCACTGCTTTTCCTAGTTCTGGAAAGAAAACCTAGTGTTTTATTTAACTGTACTTTTATATTTCTAAAGGTGTGAATTCAGTTTACTGTCTACACATAGGCAGATCTCCCTGGAGATGGCTGAGTCATTAGAATGTCATCAAGCTAAGCTCCTCCAACCACCCGGGTGGTATATCCTCTAGCTCCACCCTGTGACTTCACATCTTTCTTGCTGCTGGAACAGACAGTTCTCCTCCTTCACAGCTCTGCACGTGTAGAAGGGTTTAGAGTTTTTGTAGCACTTTTCTTTGGTGAATTTCGACATTTCAAGTCCGCTTTTGAATTTAAAGTTGCTCCTGCATCTTCCGACTTCACTCCGACTGCGATCATGATATAACAGCAGAAACCGGTGTTAAGGTTCTGTGTTCGGTGTAGGCAGAAAATGTCAGCCATGGATCAGCACGACATGTGCATCTACTGCCTAGGCTACCAGTATGATATTGAAACTGCTGTCAGTGCTGCGCCATACTGCCAGCATCGATTGAGGAACAGGAGTCTGTGTTGGCCCTTGGTAGGCCTAAAGTCTGCAAATGGGCCTCGGCAGCTGCCAAGTCGGATGCACAGCTTGTGGTCATGGCGGAAGAAGTGACAGCTGGGACCTCATCTGTCTCTGTGCTGGTCTGGAGCCTACGTCGGAGGGTCATTCTCTGATGATGATTTTAGGGAAGTGTGCATGGCCCTCCAAAACCTTTGGGGAGAGCCCTTCCCAGATGAAGCAAGAAGCGCAAGGAGCATTGTCGCTGCTGATCATGGGATCGGGAATGATCATGCAATTCTCACTCCTTTGAGTTCCCCGATTGCTCGACTGTGGGTGAGCTTTCTCAGGTCGAGGGTACAGTCAAAGGCTCCACAGTAATCCCGTAAAGCGTGTTGACCTAGATTCTGGTGTGCCAAACCATGAAACCGTCTGTCTGAAAAAATTGATGAGTTGATCTCCCTGACCCTGGTTCTTTCTGTCTTCACCTAGGACGACAAGGACTGGTCAGAACCCCCATCCGAGTTGGTTTGGGAGCTGTCTCCACCAGCGGTTGTGCCTCCTATACATCTTTGGTCTCGCTGCCCAAGCAGGTGGTCTACACAACCTCTCTGCAGGACTTCTTGTTGTTCACACTCGGCCTGATGGGCAGCAGTTGAGGTGGAGGCATCGCCTTTGATCTTGCTTGACTGGGAGGAATCACCATTGGTACTCCTCGACCTTCTCATCCTTGGGTGAGGAGAGGCATCAACGATGTATGTGTTGATGCTACAAGTAGCTTAGCATGCAGTGATGGGCAGGGTTCTGCCCCCAGGGATGACTGTCCCTTTGCTTTCTTCTGCCATTCCCATGCTGGCCTGTCAGACTCAGCAGATACATAGATACATAATACATAGACACTGTCTGCAGATAAGGGCCTATGGCCCACCCAGTCTGCCCATTTGAGCTTGTATGTTCCCTTTACGTTTTTCGAGAAGTCTGTTGCCCCTTACCCCTGACCTCCAGGATTCCCGTATGTCTATTCCATACATTCTTAAATCCCGTGATTGTTTCAGCCCCCACCACTTCCTCTGGCAGGGTGTTCCAATTGTCCACCACCCTTTCTGTGAAGAAATTCTTCCTCATGTTTCCTCTGAATCGCCCTCCCTCCAACTTCATCCCATGCCCACTAATCCTGGAACATCTTTTTCATTGGAAAATAGAGTATTCCTGCACCCTGTTCCTCCCTGTAAGGTACTTGTATGTCTCTAGCATGTCCCCTCTCTTCCTCCTCTCCTTCAGGGTGTACATATTCAAGTCCTTCAACCTGTCGTCATGGGACTTGTGATGCAATCCCCGTACCATCTTTGTTGCCCTCCTTTGAACCTTTTCCACCCTGTCTATATCCTTATGTAGGTAAGGTCTCCAGAACTGTGCACTGTACTCCAGGTGGGACCTCACTAGTGTCTTGCATTTTGTGGACTCGCCAGGACTGTCATCAGATGGTTTGAGTCCTATCTCTCAGACAGGGTGCAACAGATAGTGATGGCAAATTTCTTCTCCTCCCCAATGCCCCTGTCTTGTGGCGTGCCACAGGGCTTGTTCTTGTTGCCAATGCTGTTCGCAGTGTATATGCTGTCCCTGGCCGAGATCGTTTGACAGTACAACATGGAGTTTCACTGCTATGCAGACGATATCCAGTTGTACTTGTCCTTTGCTCCCGGAACATCAGGAGCTGTTGATGTGCTTAACAACTGTCTGGCTAAAATCAATGACTGGATGGCTTCCAGCTGGTTGAGACTCAACAACGGCCAAGACTGAGGTACTGGTGATCGAGCCTGGTCGCGGGCATGATGGGTTACTTCCTTGGGCTAATACAGGTCTTTTCCTGGGTTCCGCCCCGTTGGATGCTTCCCCGAGGGTGCAAAATCTGGGCGTGATCCTTGATAACAGGTTGACTTTTGAAGATCAGGTGTCATCTGTTGTTAGCAGTGTTTTTTTTTTTTTTAACCATTTGCGGTACATTGCCCAGATTAAGCCCCTCGTTCTGCCCAAGGACCTGCCGACGCTAGTGCATGCTTTTGTGACCTCCCGGCTTGACTACTGCAACTCTCTGTACTTTAGGGTCATGGGAGGGACCCTTCGCTGACTGCAGCTGGTGCAGAATGCTTTCGAGGTCCAGTCATGTGATCCTGGTCCTGCAGGCTCTGCACTGGCTGCCGGTCAGGTGGAGGGTCTTTTTCAAGGTGGGTCTTCTCACCTTTAAGGCCCTGTATGGACTGGGTCCTGGTTACTTGTCAGAGCTCCTGACACCGGCGACCTCTGCTCGCTCCCTCCTCTCCTCGTTGAGGGACCTCCTGCTCGTTCCCAGGGTTCGGCTCAGGACTTCAAGAGATAGCGCATTTAGTGTCTCTGGGCCGACCCTATGGAATTCACTACCACCTCTAGTCCGGGAGGCCTCTCGATTGAGGTGTTCAAGCAGAGGCTGAAGGCCCACCTCTTGGTCCTGGCTTTCACAGATTGCGGATTCCATCCTATTGTAGTCCCATAAGCCTTCTATAATTTAACTGCTGCTTTTAGTTTTTATCAATCTGTTGTTGTTATAGTTATTTATGACTGTTTTATGCCTGTGTTCTTGTGTTAAACTCTGTTAGGCACCCACAGTCTCCAGGATTGGGCGCCCTACAAATAAAATTGCCTTGCCTTGTATAGTGGAATTATGACCTCCATTTTTCTGCTGGTGATGCCCCTGCCTATGCATCCCAGCATCCTATTTTCTCTACCTGTTGCCTTGTCGCACTGTTTCCCTATCTTGAGGTCTTCAGAGATGATAGCCCCAAGGTCCCTTTCCTGCTTAGTGTATGTTGTATCTTCACCCCCCCCCCAACTAATATGTTGTTCCAGGGTTTTTGTGTCCTATATGCATTATCTTGCACTTCTTTGCATTGAATTTCAGCTGCCAAACCCTCAACCATTCTTCAAGCTTCTGCAGGTCCCTCCTCAATCTGTCTACACCCTCTGGTGTATTCACTCTGTTACAGAGCTTCGTGTTATCAGCGAACAGGGAAATTCTACCTTCTTGGTCCTGCGCAATGTCACTGATGAAGACGTTGAATAGGATCGGTCCCAGCACTAATCCCTGTGGTACCCCACTGGTCACTCTTCCCTCTGTGGAGTGACAGCCATTTACCACCACTCTGTCTGTCCTTCTGCCCAGCCAATTACCCAACCACTGCACTACTGTCCTGCCCACTCCCATATTCCCCAGTTTGTTTAATAGCCTTCTATGCGGCACAGTGTCCAAGACCTTGCTGAAGTCCAGCTAGGTCACGTCTACTGCCCTCCCCTGATCCACCTCCCTTGTCACCCAGTCAAAAAATTCAGACTATGGTATCTGCTTCGCGTCCACTTTGGGTGGATGCTTCCTCCACCACAGCCACTTTAGAGACTTTGGCCAAGGAGTTTCACCCTGCCCCTGGCTTGCTAGGCTGGCTGGCTGTGGTGATAACCTAGGATTAAGATGCTCGGGTGGTCCATGGTGGAAAACAGTTGAGGGCCATCTTCGAAGAATCTTTGGACTCGGGAGCCGAGTCCTCATTGGCCTTGGTGAGGACTCAGAAGTTTAACCAAGAATCCTTGGAGGCTCCATCTGCAGCTGTGGGGTTGATGTCTTTTGGGGCTTTGTTCCAGTTCATGTTGGAGTCCATGAAAGTGCCCTTTGAACCGGTGCAGAAGCGGGCTAAGTATGCGTTCACTGATATCCTGTACAGGGACAAATCCTTGGGGGTCATATTCCCTTTGGCTGAGACCATTTTGGAACCGTACTCTGAGCTTTGGCAGAATCCAGCCCCTACCCATTTGGTCTGCATGCATGAGATCCCTGCAGTCACCCTTTCAGAGTTTTTCAATCACCTCTCGGCTAGTGAGCCTGGTGTTCAGATTTGTCCATCCGCAAGTCGAAAGGCCAGAAGAACGAGGACAAACTTGCAACAAGAAGTTCAAGAAGAGCTGGCCCAGCAGTGTGGAGGGCTGAGGCGCGGGTGTCTCACCTCCTGCCACATTGGTGACCCATGTTTGGTGGAGAGCGCGGGTTGGCCAGGGAATGAGAAGATTAAGCGTCCGGAGGCTGGCTGTCCTCTACCTGGGAGGGTGTATTGGCATTCCTGTCGAATTACTGCCACCAGGTGGAGGATTGAGGGTAGTGCAAGACCGGAGCACCAAAAGATGGGAGGGTGCTGTGGGACTCCCCAGCATGAGCACACCTCCATGTGTGCACGCTGACATGTATGCCCCAGCAATGGGGAAGAGAGGAAATGGGAAAATGGTTGGTGTGGGCTACATGAAGCCCAGCCCACCAGCCTCTGGCCTGCTCCGTCGCCCGGTCTCCAGCCCAATCTAGATGTGGTTCTCTGGGTTGGGGGAGGACGGCCTTCGCCTTCCCATCCCTGCCACACGGGGCCATCCGTGGGGGATTCTGGGCCTCGAGATACAGGAGAGATGGGATGCTAGACGACAGGCGGTGGGGACAGGATTGCCGGCCAGGAAGGAAAAAAGCTATATGGGAAAAAAAAAGTTCAAGAATTTGGACCATGTTGTAAACAAAGGTGTGTATATGGTTGCCTCTCTGGGCCTCAGTCAGGCCAGCTACTCAGTCCCAATATCAAATGTTGGTCATTCCTTTTTTGGGATTGTTGGGCTTCTTCTTCTTCTACCCTTGCTGATCCACAGCAGGTGGCCCAGATGGTCTGAGATCAGGGAAAGTCGCTGGCTACATCAGCTGCAGATGGCCTTGGACACAGGCGATTCTTATGCCTGTGCCATGGTGGTGGTCATCATGATTCATCGCAGGGCCTAGCTGAGATTGCCCATTTTCACTGTGGACACTCAGCACAAGCTAGCCGATGTCCCATTCTGGGGCACCTATACCTTTGGCCCAGGGGTGGAAGGACATCTCACTTGCACTGAGAAGTCTAATGCCACCTTGGATTCTCTGGTTTTGTTTCAGAAGGTTCTGACTGGCCCCCAAGCCTAAACAGAAGACTTTTCAGTTCGAGCCTTTCAGCCACAGCAGGTCTCATCAGCACCTCCAGAGGAGGAACTGGGCACTTCTAGGGACCATGGATATGATGTTCTATCCACACTTTCTGGCAGTTGCCTTTCCCTTTAAGGCTTACCGGAAACATCTTCAAGCTGGCTCCACCCACCCAGGTGGTAGCCCCGTGGATCCACCCCATGATGTCAGATCTTCCTTTTCGCTGGAAGAAGCAGGTTCCTTCCTTGCTGCCGCCGCATTGAGTATTCCCTGGTGCTTAAATCTCTGGATTAGCTTCCAAAACCTAAACTAAAAGTAATTTGAGTTTTGTCTTCAGCTCGATCTTCGATCGCAACCGTGATGGAGGATAAATCCTTGCCCGGATTTCGCCAGTGCCCATGCGGGCAGAAGATGTCGCGGACCGACCCACACACTGAGTACATCTACTGTCTGGGCCACAGTCATGATCTGCAGGCCTGCGACTTTTGTCGTTTGTTTCACCTGACGGTCCTGGAGGACTGCCCTAACCGCCAAAGTTGGGTCATCTGAAGAAACATTATCCACTGGTCAAATCAAAGGATGCCTGTTGGGTGGTCTCCATGGCTGCGTGGTCCACCGAGCAGTTAGAGCAACTCAAGGCCTTCAAGGAGGAGACGGGCCAAGCTGCCGCTCAATCCTCTTCTGCCTCGGCCTTCATTCCACTCCAGTTGGGCTCCACTTATTTGGCCTCCTTCAAGGAGCTGTGCCTGTCCCTCCCTATCAAGGGGCAGGGCCCTACTGAATCACACAATTCCCGCTCACGCAAAAAGTAGTCCAAGAAGGATAAAGAGAAGACTTATCATAGTCGATCCTGGAACAGTGAACATTCCCACTCTCAGGAATCTTCGGTTTTGACTTTGGTCGAAACTGCGGCCGTGGCCGCTGGCTTCACAGAAATGCCGTCGGCTGAGACGCCAGCCGACTGTGCGGCTGAGATTTTTCTTGACCCTGTCGACTGGTTGTCATTTGAAGAGGCTGACAACTCTCTTTTCAAGACCCCGGTCCTGCCTGTGACCACTGACGGGACGGCCAGCCTGCTGAGTTGGCCCCTCCAGTCACTGACCAAGACTAGGAGGAGCCGTGGATCTCACCGGCTCCCTCCGACGGCCCCCCCATCGGCACCACCGACGGTCAAGGTCTCAGTCTTCTACTTCCTCTGGGTCGAGTGGGTCCCGCCGACATCGGCGGTCTCGCTCTCGGCACCACGGGAAGTGGCGCCACCACTATTCGTCTTTGTCCTCCTTGTGTGAGGAGAGGTTTTGGCACAAGTTGCGTCGATACTACGAAGACCTTATATGGCAACAGTTAGTGCTGACCAGGCCAAAGCCGATGCTGGCTACCACCCCGGCCATTACCTGGCTGTTGCCCGAGAAGCCGACCCCCACCAGGGCCAGTCGACACCATTCCTCCTCAGCGGGCGGTCCGAACCGTTCGGCTCAGCGAGCTGGCTTCTCCACGATCGTGGTGGAGCTGCCACCTAGTAGCCATCGACTGGCTACATCCAAGGAGTCTTGGTCGGCTAAGGGTCTTCCCGATTGGCTGTCAGTCACTCTCACACTTGACCATCCATGGCTGATCGAGAGTGACTCAGGTGGTCGCCTGCTTTATGTGGACTCCTCAGAGTCCTCTCTGCACTCTTGTCCACTGGATACGGAGTCGATGGGGATCTGTCGAAGGATGAAGGCCCCACTTCATTCATGGGCATTCTCTGCCTCATCTCTGAGTCCACGGGGATGGAACTGGAGCCCATTCAAAAATGGGCTCACTACCCCATTACAGAAATTCTGGATAAAGGGGACTGTTTGACGGAGACATTCTCAGTGGGCGAGGCTGTTGTCGGCTCTGGCAGTGCCCTGCCTCTTGCCCTGTGCCCTCAGCCCGGATGGCCCGCAAATATGTGGTGCCCACCGGTACCCTTTCAGGGTTCACTGAGCATCCCTTAGCCGAGGGGTTGGTGGCTGACTCTGTGTTCAGGCACTCTGGCAAAAGGGGGGGACGTTGATAGACTGCCGGAGAAAGAGTCCAAGAAATTGGACCGCTCGGCTAAAAAGGTCTATGCTGCCTCCTTGCTCTGCCTCCGCCAGGCTAGCTTGGACATTGTGGTGGCACATTTCTCCCATGCCCTTTTGGGCTCTCTGGATGAGGTGATTCCTCATCTTCCTGCGGACCTCCAGACTGCAATCAAGCAGGTCCTGGACCAGGGTCATGCTGTGGCTAAACAGCAACTTCAGATGGCCCTGGACATAGGAGAGTCCTGTGCCTGCTCAGTGGCAGCCGCGGTTGCCATGCGCAGTAGGGCTTGGCTGCGGATCTCGACCGTCACGGCAGACACCCAGCACAAGCTGGCGGATGTATCTTTCTTAGGCACCGACCTGTTTGGGCCCATTGTGGAGGGTCACCTCCAGTGCATTGAAAAGTCCAGTGCCACCCTGGACTCTGTCACATCCGCCCAGAAGGACTCCAAGGGCTCTAAGCAGCAGAAGCGCAAGCCCTTTTGGTCCTCGACTCCTGCGGCAAAACCAGCCCAGCATCAGTCTGGCCAGCAGGCTCAGTACTAGTGACCTCGGGCTAAGTCCGTGGCCTTGGTGGTCCGAAAGCCCGGAGGGAAGGGACCTGGTGGCTCCTGAGACGGATGATCCTCCTCCAAGCCTGCTCAGTGACGGGATGGGGGTTGCTACCCTCATGCCTGTCATGCCTCACCTGGGTCCTCCTGTGGGGGGGCTGGCTTCACCACTTCCTTTCCACCTGGTCCGCTGTTACCATGGACAGGTGGGTTCTGGAAGTGGTCGGTCAGGGTCTGCCTCTGGAATTTGAGCAGTACCCACCAAGCTAAGCCCACGCCCCATGAGAGGACTTGGTATCCGCAGACACTCGGTCAGCTCTCCAAGATGACATATCCCAGCTCCTCCGCAACGGGGGCATAGTCAGAGTTGTGGATCCCCGGAACACCCAGGGTTTCTCTCCAGCTACTTTCTGGTGCCAAAGCGGATGGCGGGGGCTGACGCCCCATTCTAGATCTGCACGACCTGAACAAATTCCTCAGGTCCCTTACCTTCAGGTTGGTAGCTTTGTCCCAGATCATACCACATCTGGAACAAGACATGTGGTTTTGCTCTCTGGATCTTCAGGATGCGTTCTTTTACGTCCCGAGCCGTCCGTTCCACCGAAGGTTTCTCCACTTCCGAGCTGAGGGAACCCTTTACAAGTTCCAAGCCATGCCTTTTGGCCTCTCCTCAGCCCCCAGGGCATTCACCAAATGCATTGCAGTGGTGGCAGCTTACCTGAGGCACCGAGGGGTCCGAGTGTACCCTTACCTGGATGACTGACTGATAGCAGGTCCCTCCAGGCAGGAGGTGGAGCGGTCCAGGAACCTGGCCCTCCAGACCTGCATCGACCTTGGCCACTTAGTCAAGGCCAAGTCGGAACTCGTGCCCTTACAGGCGATCAACTTCATCGGGACAGAGCTTGACTCTGCTCCCGGCGGACACGGCAGAGGTTCTCTCCTCATTTGCCCAGTAATTTGTGGTTGGGCACTTGCGCCCTGCCCGGGACTTCCTGCACCTTCTGCGTTACATGGTGGCCTGCACCAGCGTGGTCCAATGGGCCCATTGGCATACGCGCTCCCTGCAATGAGATCTGGCCAGCCAGTGGTCTCAGCACAAAGGTCACTTCGACCAGCTGGTTGCTGTGACCCAGAGGATGTGGGATGCTCTCCAGTGGTGGCTTGTCCCAGAGCATCTGCAGGAAGGGATTGTGTTTGTCCGCCCGAGCCAATGATCATCCTGATGACTGATTCCTCTCTCACGGGCTCTGGTGCCCATCTGGAGGAACACAGAGTCCACGGGCTCTGGACCCCTCAGGAGTCCCGATGTCACATCAACCTGCTGGAGCTCTGAGTAGTCTGGCTGGTGCTGACTGCCTTTGCTCTATTTGTTCGGGCTCAAGTGGTCTACTTCCAGATGGACAACACCACGACCATGTACTACCTCAACAAACAAGGTGGAATACACTCCCTGCCCCTGTGCAGGGAAGCCCTCCACATTTGGACCCTCGTGCGCAGCCTGGAGGCGGATCTCCTAGCCATCCATGTGGCAGGAGCCTCCAGTCAGCTGGCGGACGCCCTCAGCCAGGTGGGCGAGGTGTCTCACAAGTGGTCCCTCCATCTTGAGGTAGTTCAGTCTGTTCTTCCAGTGGGGCACCCCTCAGGTGGACCGGTTCGTTTCCGGGGAGAATGCAAAGCTGAGGCTGTTTTGTGCCTGCCCCCCTCAGCAGGGAATGCTGCAGGAGGATGCATTCTCGAGGCCTTGGACCCCAGGCCTCTTCTATGTCTTCCCTCCACCTCCCTTGATCCACAAGGTGTTACTCAAGGTCAGGAAGGACAAGGCACAGGTGACCCCTGCACCTTCTGCGTTACATGGTGGCTCTGGACTGGCCCTGCCAGTTTTGGTACCCCAGTCTCCTCTGCCTCAGCAACAGGCTCCCGAGGCATCTTCCCATATGCCCGGACCTGCTCTCCATCAATCAGGGGAAGGTTCTCCACCCAGACCTTCAGTCCCTGCACCTGACATCCTGGTTCCTGAGCGGTTAGAGTTCCAGGCTTTGGGTCTCTCTGAAGATGTCTTCACTGTTATGGAGGCATCTAGAAAGGAATTGACCAGAAAATGCTATGCTTTCAAATGGAAGAGATTCTCCATTTGGTGTCGGGGCAAAGGGTTGGACCTTTCGACATGTCCTGTGGCTAGGATTTTGGACTACCTATGGTCCCTCTCCTAAGGGGGACTTTGGTCGACGACCCTTAAGGTGCACCTGGCGGCCATCTCTGCTTACTGGACACGGGCTGGTCAGCAGTCAGTGGCACAGGAGAAGGTGGTCTGGCACTTTTTTAAATTCCTTGACCACATTTCCCCTCCGGTGCGTGAACCATCACCACCACCACCACCGTGGGACTTGTTGCTGGTTTTGTCTAAGCTCATGGGCAAGCCATTCAAACCGATGCACAGGTGTGACATGTCTCACCTGTCATGGAAGACTGCCTTCCTGGTGGCTATAACGTCAGCCAGAAGGATCAGTGAGCTCCAGGCGCTCTTGGTGGAGTCTCCTTACCTGGTCTTCCACAGGGACAAGGTTGTCCTGCACCCCAACCCGAAGTTCTTCCGAAGGTTATGTCAGAGTTTCACCTTAACCAGGTGATGACTCTACCGGTGTGCTTCCTGAATCACACCTTGGAGGCCGAACACAGGCTCCATACTCTGAACCTGAGGTGATGCTCACTTATTACAAAGAGCGTACGGCTGGAGTTCGGGGAGAGGTTCGCCAGCTGTTTGTCACCTACACTGAAGCCGCACCTGCAGCCAAGTGGACGATTGGCAAGTGGATCACTTCCTACATTGATCTTTGCTATAGGTTGGCGGGTAGGGAGCCTCCTGGAGGGCTAAGGGCTCATTCCATCCGCCATACTGTTGCGTTGGTGGCTGCTTTTAGCGATGTCCCTATCCAGGAAATCTGCAGCACTGCTACCTGGAAGTCAGCACACACCTTCATTTCTCATTACCACATTGTCCTTGAGTCACGCTGGGATGCTGGTTTTGGGGCATCAGTTCTCCAATCTCTGTTTCCAAAGTAGGGGGTGTGCGCCTTGCCTCCCTCCTCCTGGAGAACTGCTAAGAGTCTGCCAGAAAGTGTGGATAGAACATCATGTCCAGGTCCCTAGAAACAGAGGTTACTCACCTGCAACAGTAGTTCTAGGAGTGGTATATGATGTTCATCCACATGGACCCACCTGACCTCCCCAGCTCCGGCACACACACTCTGCTTCCAGTGGGCAAGATCTGGCATCTTGGGGTGGAGCCAAGGGACTACCACTCAAGTGGGTGGGAGGAGCCAGCTTGAAGACATTTCCGGCAAGTTTTTTTTTTTTTTGTTTTAATTTATAGTTATTGATTTTGTATTCAACAACTACAAGTATGGCCTATAGGACAGTGCATCTTCAACTTAAAAAAGTAAAATACAATATCTTTTAAAGAACAGTATCTTTGACGCTCCTAATTTTTGGTACATCATAAGAGGGTTTCCAACATAGTTATAATCAATCCTCCAAAAATAGTATATTTCAAAGGCTACATGCTGCCATGAGTGAGGAACTACGTATACAAAATACACTATTAATAAATTTCCACCCCTTTTAATAGGTGTTCTAGGGACATGGATATGTTGTTCATCCACACTTATTGGCAGGTTCCTTGCCGCTTTAAATCTTGCCGGAAGGTCTTCAAGCTGGCTCCTCCTCTTCGGTTTTTCCGAAATTAATCTCTAAGGTTTTCTAGACTTCGGTCAACTTTTCCCTCGCGGCGGCAATGGACAAATCGACTCCCAGTTTCCGGAGATGTATGCGAACAGAAAGATGTCTGGACGGATCCGCACTACACGCATGCGTACTGTTGGGCCTTGAGCAACCCGGCAGCTTGAGACCTGTGCTCTTCTTTCTCGGCCCACGCCCTGAAGACTGCATGCCTGCCTGCAACTTGGGCGCACCGAAAGCGCTACCCTCCGTAAGTTGAAAGAGGCCCAGTTGGCGGTTTCCAGGCGGGCGGCTCGGGATCAGCTAGAGCAGATGATCGCCTCGAAGAGGAGGCAGCGCTGGCCGCATCTTCCTCAGCGCTGCATTTATCCCGCCTCTGGGATCCCTATTCTGCTTCCTTTAAGGAGCTTTTGTCTGTCTCTCTCCACTAAGGGAGAGGGACCAACATCTGCTGGACCTTCCTCTCGGTCCAAAAAGAAGGACAAGGGGTAAGTCCCTCCGCCGACGCTCTTGGGAGCGGAGAGGTCCCTCCTAGTGGTCGATCATCGACTTGGTCGATGCTTCGCCACTGGCTTCACGGTGTCCCTGGCCAGGTCAGTTGACTGAACTCCCGCCGACGCAGTCGAGATCTTTCGACCTGCTGATTTGGTTGTCAACTGGCTGGCCGAAAATCCTCTCTCCCCAGTTCCCCTGGTGGTGGTTGAGGATCCCGTGGGCTTGCCAGTGCCTCCGGTTCCGGAGCCCTTGGGTGTTCCCTCCGAGCCGAGGGCGGGTTTCCCCCACTCCTTCCCCGCACCCTCCTCAGATAAGCCGAGGTTCGCGGTCTCGGTCTCGGACTTCTTCGCGGTCCAGCCGATCCCGCCACCATAGGTGGTCTCGGCACCACGGCAGGTCGGCGCCGCCCAGCTCATCCTCTTCCTCGGGCGAGGGAGGCGGCAGGTGCGTCGAGCGAAGTTTAGGACCTTGTGGCAACAGCTTCTGCTGGCTGGGAACAAGCCGACAACGTCGCCTTCCCCGGCCATTAAGTGGCTGTCACCGGAGCGGCCGAAGCAACCCCTCGCTTTAGCCGAGGCGCCTGTTTCCAGGCCTGTTGCTCAGCCGAAACCTGCTGCTCCACCGATTATGGTGGAACATCCGCCTCCACAGCCGTTGTTTGGGGCTCCGACCAAGAACTCGCGGTCGGCTCAGGGTTTACCCCATAGGCTGTCTTGTCACCCTCACTCCCGATCGCCCTTGGCAGGTGGAGGGTGGCTCAGGCCCGAGGCAGCTTTTTGCGGACTCTTCTGAGTCCGATGACGATTCCTCCCTTTTCTCCAGGCGAGTGGACTTGGAGTCCTCTGGAGGTCAGTCGCTGGACGATAGCCCTTCGTCCTTTCTGGGTTTGCTTAGGCTCATCTCGGAGTCCACCGGGATGCAGCTCGAGCCCGTATCCAAGCGGGCCAAGTATCCCCTCACGGAGATATTGGACTGAGGGGATTCCCCTACGGAGGCCTTTCCTGTGGCCGAGGCTATGGGGCCCGGTTTTGGAGCTCTGGAGCGCCTGCTTCCTGCCCTGTGCCTTCGCCAGGATGGCCAGGAAGTATGGCGGTCCCTACCGGTTCCCTGTCCGTTTCTCGGAACATCCCTCAGCCGAGGGGTTGAGACACGACAGCTGCTGTGCCGGAAACGCTTAGGGACGTGGACAAACCTCCCGACAAGGAGTCCAAAAATTGGACTATGCCGGGCGAAAAGTCTACGCTGCATCCTCCCTTGGCCTTCGTCAGGCCAGCTCGGCCGTGCTTATGGCACATTTCTCCCATGCCCTGTTGGGCTCCCTGGACGAGGTAGTCCCTCATCTCCCAGCTGACCTGCAGACCACAGTTAGGCAGGTGCGGGACCAGGGCAGGGCAGTGGCCAAGCAGCAACTTCAGACTACTCTGGACATTGGAGACTCATGCGCCAGGTCAGTCGAGGCCACAGTGACTATGCGCCGTCGGGCATGGCTGAGGATATCCACCTTCACAGCAGATACCCAGCACAAATTGGCGGATGTCCCCTTCCTGGGGACCGACCTCTTCGGCCCTGGAGTGGAAGGCCACCTCCAGAGGATCGAAAAGTCCAATGCCACTTTGGACTCGGTCTCATCCGCTCAGAGGGACAAGGGCCGCAGACCGCAACCCAAGCCCTTTCGTCCGTCTGCGCCCGCGGCACGTCCGGCCCAGCAGCATCAGGGCCAGCAGGCTCGCGCTTGGCGTCCCAAACCCAAGCCCGCGGCTTCCTCCTCCAGGAAGCAGGGAGGTAAAGGCCCAGGAGGTCCCTCGGCCGGTCCCTCCTCCAAGCCTGCACAGTGACGGGTTGAGGGGTGTCGCCCCCAACCTCGTCACCTCACCCCAGGTTCCCCCCGTGGGGACGGCTCCGGTACTTCCTTTCCGCCTGGTCTGCTATTACCACAGACCGGTGGGTGTTGGAAGTGGTAGGAAAGGGCCTGCCTCTGAGTTCGAGCAGGCCCCCGCCTTCAGAGCCGCCGCCTCAGGGGGGCTCGGGTCCGAGCCTCGCTGTCGGCTCACTCGAGCCGACGCCGCCTGCTCCTCGAGAAAGAGGTGATCAGAGAGGTGGCGGACCTTCCCTCAGACCCGGGGTTTGTGTCCAGGTACTTCCTGGTCCCAAAACGGACGGGGGGCTGGCGCCCCATTCTCGACCTACACGACCTAAACAAGTTTCTAAGGTCTCGAACCTTCAGGATGGTCACTCTGGCTCAGATAATACCATCCTTGGAATGCGGCGTGTGGTTCTGCTCTCTGGACCAAAGATTCCTTCGCTTTCGAGTGGAAGGATCCCTTTTTGAGTTCCAAGCCATGCCCTTCGGCCTGTCTCCTGCACCCAGGGTCTTCACCAAATGCATGGCAGTGGTGACAGCATTCCTGTGGCGCCGAGGGGTCCGGGTGTACCCTTACCTGGACGATTGGCTGATAGCAGCCCCCTCCAGACAGGAGGTGGAGCGGTCCAGAGATCTGGCCTCCAGGTTTGCTCTCAGCTCGGCCTCCCATCAACGAGGCCAAGTCGAACCTCGAACCGGCGGGTGATTCTCTTCATCGGGCAGAGCTCGACTCTTCGAGCAGAACTCACTCCTGCGGACAGGGCCGAGGTTCTTTCCTCCTTGCCAGATCATTTCTGGTTGGGCACCGCGCCTGCCCGGGACTTCCTGCGCCTCCTGGGTCTCATGGCGGCCTGCACCAGCGTGGTCCGTTGGGCCCGCTGGAACATGCGCCCCCTTCAATGGGGGCTGGCCAGCCAGTGGTCTCAACGCTGCGATCCATTGGACCAGCTAGTGACGGTGACCCAAGGGATGTGGAACACTCTCCAGTGGTGGATCGTTCCAGCTCATCTGCAGGAGGGCATCCCGTTTGTCCACCCCGAGCCAACGGTCTCTCTATCGACCGACGCCTCTCTAATGGGTTGGGGTGCCCATCTGGGGGAGCACAGAGCGCACGGCCTCTGGACCCCGCGGGAGTCCCGATGCCATATCAACCTGCTGGAGCTCCGAGCGGTCCGCCTAGCTCTCACCGCCTTCGCTCCGTTTCTACGGGGTCAAGTGGTTCAGGTCCAGATGGACAATACCACGACCATGTACTACCTAAACCGCTAGGGTGGGACGCGCTCCATGCCCTTATGCAAGGAAGTTCTCCGCATTTGGTCACTCGTGCACAGCCTGGAGGCGGCTCTCCTAGCCATTCATGTGGCAGGAGCCTCCAACACCCTGGCCGATGCCCTAAGCCGGATAGGGGCTGTGTCCCACGAGTGGTCTCTCCTGCCGGAGGTAGTACAAGATCTGTTCTCCCATTGGGGCACACCCCAGGTGGATCTGTTTGCCTCCAGGGAGAACGCGAAGCTGAGGCTGTTCCATGCCTCCCCTCAGCAGGGCTTCGCTGCAGGGATGCCTTCTCGAGGCCGTGGACCCCGGCCTCTTCACGCCTTCCCCATTTCCCTTGATCCACAAGGTGCTTCTCAAGGTGAGGAGGGACAAGACACAGATGATTCTGGTAGCCCCAGACTGGCCCCGCCAATGCTGGTATCCAGATCTCCTCAGCCTCAGCTCCAGGCTCCCGAGGCAGCTTCCAGCTCGCCCGGACCTGCTTTCAGTCAATCAGGGGAAGGTGTTCCATCCGGACCTTCAATCCCTGCACCTGATGGCTTGGTTCCTGAGCGGTTAGAGTTCCAGGCCTTGGGTCTTTCCGATGAGGTCCTCAATGTAGTTGAGGCGTCCCGTAAGGAGTCGACCAGGAAATGCTATGCCTTCAAATGGAAAAGGTTTTCCATTTGGTGTCAGGGCAAGGACCCTTCCTCCTGTTCCTTGGCAAGCATCTTGGACTATTTATGGTCCCTTTCTCAGCAAGGGCTCAGGTCGACGACCCTAAGGGTGCACCTGGCAGCCATCTCTGCTTACCGGGCGCGGGCCGGGAAGCAGTCTGTGGCGCAGGAGAAGGTGGTCTGGCGCTTTTTCAAAGGCCTTGATCACATTTCCCCTCCGGTGCGAGAACCTCCACCCCTGTGGGATCTACTGCTGGTACTGGAAAAGCTCATGGGCAAGCCATTCGAACCAATGCACAGGTGTGATCTCTCTCACCTGTCGTGGAAGACCGCCTTCTTGCTGGCTGTTACGTCAGCCAGAAGGATGGGAGAGCTCCAGGCGCTTTCCATCGAGTCTCCTTACCTGGTCTTCCACAGGGACAAGGTTGTCCTGTGCCCCACCAAGTTCCTTTCAAGGTGGTGTCGGATTTTCACCTTAACCAGGTGTTGACTCTGCTGGTGTTCTACCTCAATCACACCGAGGGCTTCAACAGGCTCCATACTCTGGACCCTAGATAGCGCCCGCTACTATAAGGAGCGCACGGCTGAAATTCGGGGAGAGGTTCACCAGCTGTTTGTCATCTACGCTGAAGCCGCACCTGGCAGACCTGCAGCCAAGCGGACGATAAGCAGGTGGGTCACCTCCTGCATAGAGCTCTGCTGTAGGTTGGCGGGCATGGAGCCTCCCAGAGGGATAAGAGCTCATTCTACCCGCCATACCGCTGCATCGGTGGCTGCTTCCAGGGATGTCCCTATCCAGGAAATCTGCAGGGCTGCTACCTGAATTTGGCACCTTCATATCACCCACTACCACATCGACCTGGAGTCAGCCCGGGATGCTGGTTTTGGGGCCTCGGCTCTCCAGTCCTTTTCCCTAAGTAGGGGGTGCGCCTGCCTCTCTTCCGGAGAACTGCTAGAGTCTGCTAATAGTGGATGAACAACATATCCATTCCCTAGAAATACAGGTTACTCACCTGTAACAGGAGTTCTAGGAATGGTATATGTTGTTCATCCACATACCCTCGACCTCCTGGCTGCTTTACGCACAACCTGAGCTTCCAGCGGGCAGATCTGGCGCCATGGGCGATTGAGTTTACCACCCGGTGGGGTGGGAGGAGCCAGCTTGACCTTCCGGCAAGATTTCAAGCGGCAAGGAACCTGCCAAGAAGTGTGGATGAACAACATATACCATTCCTAGAACTCCTGTTACAGGTGAGTAACCTGTGTTTACTTCCCCATCTTACTACATAGGTATAAAAAGATCAGATAGGCACTGAGCCCCCTTCCCCCTTCTCACCAGTTATAAAACAGTTTAGATGTCAAACATCACTAATCTGATAACAATTATGTAAATGCCCCATTTACCAGAACTAGTACAACTGTTTAATAAATCAATATGTGGAGAGCGGCCCTTGAAGGACTCGACATGCTCCCTTAATGCCTTCTGACTGTCTTACTTTAGATACCCAAAGTAAATGCCCCGTATAGTACTCCATTACAACTGAGAAATAAAATCTCAAACATTCTGATGGGTAAATCTATGTACTAGAAACAGTACAACACTACAAAAATTCTAGTTTTATAAATGTCCAAGTCCATTCAACCACTCTTCAAAATAATATTTTACTTATCCGATAGGATTCAAGTATGGTCCTCCTCCCCTGAGTCAGATTCCGATTCTCGGGCTTTGTAGTCCAGTTCGATCTTCGCGACCAGCTTGCTTGCATCCAACGGGTCCGAAAAGTGGTAAGTCTTCGCCCCATAGGCAATCTTGAGACTCGCCGGGCATCAAAAAAACATGATGGACTCCAAGGTGTCGCAGCTGAGCTCGGACTCCATCAAAGGCTTTGCGACGTTGCCTCGTGGGATAGCTCAAGTCAGGGAAAATATGAATAGGTGCTCCCTCCCATTTAGAAGGATCCTGTTTATGGGCCTTACTTAAGACATGGTCTCTTTCTTTAACCGACCCCAGGACAACCAGGACTGCTCCAGCAGATGGATGGGCAGAGTCCACATGGAGTTGGGCCCCTCTGGCCTGAACTCTATAGGCCCGCAGCACAGATATCGGATAGTCCAAATGCAGAAAGTCAGGCAACCAATTTTCGATAAAGCTATCCAAGGCATCTCCCTCAGATTCCTCCGGTAAGCCCAGGATCCTTATGTGGGATGCCTGAGCCCCATTTTCTAGCATTTCTAAGTGCCGTCTGATTATTGTGTTCTCTTTTACCAGACTGCTTGTAACTGTTAGCGCTTTATCCGCTGTTTTACTGGCTCCTTGAGCAGAGTCCTCCACTAATTGAATCTTTGTCTCTATGACGAATCCTTGAAGTGAGCTCGTCCCATCTTTTTGTCAGTTGTCTGAATTGCTTTCAGCAGTGCAGCGTTGAACGGCTGGTTTAGGTTACTGTCGAGAGGATCCTTTTCTTTTTTGGGGCCTGCACGAGAGTCCTTCTGTCTGGCCTCCTCAACTCCCGTCGTGGTTTTAGGCCAACCTATTCTCAAACCTTGCCAAATTTTATATTTCTGCGATCCTCTAAATGTCGGCAAACTAGTGCTCGTACTTTGGAGCAATAATATAGCGATTTTGGCAATGTTTCCCTCCAAATTAGGCAAAACTGGTGTAGAGCTGAAGGAGAGTGCTGCTTCTCAACTCGGCTGCTAGTCACGACATTTCCGGCAAGTCTTAAAGAGAAAGGCAACTGCCAGAAAGCATGGATGAACATCCTATACCACTCCTAGAACTACTGTAACAGGTGAGTGACCTGTGTTTTCAGCGCCTGGCGTCCAAAGCCTAACTTTGGCAGCCAAGGGCAAATTGGGGAGGGGTGCACATTGGAAGTGCCTCTTGGTCTCCACCCGCAAGAGCCCCCTGTATGCCTTCCCTTTGCCTCCCTTGATCCACAAAATGCTGCTCAAGGGAAGGAGGGACAAGGCACAGGTAATCCTGTTGGCTCCGGACTGGCCACGCCAGTTCTGGTAGCCTGATCTCCTCAGCCTCAGCAGCAGGCTGTCGAGGCGTCGTCTTCTATGCCTGGACCTGCTCTTGATCTATCAGGTGAAGGCACTCCACCCAGATCTTCAATCCCTGCACCTAACAGCCTGGTTCCTGAGCAGCTAGATTTCCAGGCTTTGGGTCTCTCCGAAGATGTCCTCAAGGTTGTTGAGGTATCTTGGAAGAGTCTACCAGGAAGTACTATGCCTTCAAATGGAAGAGGTTCTCCATTTGGTGCCAGGGCGAGGTGCTGGACCCTTTGTGTTGTTGGGTGGCTAGCATTCTTGACGATCTTTGGTCCTTCTCTGTCTGGGCTTCATTCGACAACTCTTAAAGTGCACCTGGCAGCCATCTCTGCGTACTGGGTGCGGGCCGGTCAACAGCAGTCGATGGCACAGGAGAAGGTGGTCTGCCACTTTTTTAAAGGCCTTGACCACATTTCCCATCTGATGTGTGAACCAACACCATCTTGGGATCGGTTGCTGGTTTTGGCAAAGCTCATGGACAAGCCATTCGAACCAATGCACAGGTGTGAGATGTCACACCTATCATGGAAGACCGCCTTCCTGGTGGCTATCACGTCAGCCAGAAGGATCAGTGAGCTTCAGGCGCTCTCGGTGTAGTCTCCTTACCTGGTCTTCCACAGGGACAAGGTTGTCCTTCGCCCCAGTCTAAAGTTCTTCCCGAAGGTTGCGTCGGATTTTCACCTTAACCAGGTTATTAATCTCCTGGTGTACTTCACCAGCCACATCTCGGAGGCCGAGCACAGGCTCCATGATTTGGACCTTCGGCGAGCACTAGCCTTTTATAAGGAGCGCATGGCTGGAGTTTGGGGGAGAGGTTCGCCAGCTATTTGTCACCTATGCTGAAGCTACACCTGGCAGAGCAGCAGCTAACTAAGCGGACGATTGGCAGGTGGAGTGTATCCTGCATCGACCACTGGTATATGTGGGCTTGTAGGGAGCCTCCTGTAGAGCTAAGGTCTCATTCCACCCATCATACTGCTGCCTCGGTGCCTGCTTCCAGGGACATCCCCATCCAGGAAATCTGTCAGACTGCTACCTGGAAGTCAGCACACACCTTCATTTCCCACTACCACATCGACCTTGAGTCACCCTGGGATGCTGGTTTTTGGGGCCTCAGTTCTCCAATCCTTATTTCCTAAGTAGGGGGTGTGCACCTTGCCTCCCTCCTTCTGGAGAACTGCTAGGAGTCTGCCAAGACGTGTGGATAAGTACACCATATCGATGTCCCTAGAAATACAGGTTACTCACCTGTAACAGTAGTTGTAGGAGTGGTATTTGGTGTGCATCCACATGGACCCACCCGACCTCCCCTGGCAGTGGCGCACAATACTGCTTCCAGTGGCAAGGACTGGCGTCACGGGGCGATGCTTGGGGAGTTGCCACTTGGGTGGGTGGGAGGAGCCAGCTTGAAGACTTTTCGCCAGCCCTAAAGGGGAAAGGACACTGCCAAGAGATGTGGATGTACAGATGTACACCATATACCACTCCTAGAACTACTGTTACAGGTGAGTAACCCGATTTTTGCAAACCCCCCCTCCTCCCTATCCTCTTCAGTAATCTCTCACAGTGGCCCAATCAAGCTCCCCCCCCCCCTTCTCTTTGTAGAATTCAGCCACATAGCTGTGTAGGCCCGCTTGGTTTCCCTCTCCGTAGGGATCCAGTGGCCCTCATAACTTCCCCTTTGGCCACCTCTGTCCTGAGCATTTCCCTTTGTTCCTCTGTAACATTAGGTATTGTGATGCTGTCAAGAGACTTGGCTACTGCTCTTTTGGTACCAGTACACTTCTTATAAATTTGTTCATAGAACTCCCTGAAGGCTTCTCAGATCCCCTTCTCTGTGTGCAATAACGGACCCCTTTTGTTTTTGTTTTTTATGTTATCTTTTTATGCCCACTACCAGCTAGGGCTTGGTGGCGGCGTACTGCCTATCTGGGGCTCCTTCTCCCCCTATCGGGGATCACACTGCACGGCATTGGGGCGGGAGTTTTCATGGTTGCGGAAGTAGCTACGTTGACCCATCCCCCGAGGACACCGGTGAACAGGACTGGAGTCCAGGCAGTAAGCTGTGGTGAGACACGGCTTCCGCCAGTCACCTAATGGCGCCCTCTCGACACAGTCTGCTAGTTAGCACGGTGCCCAACCCTACCCAGGAGTGGAGAGCTGCCAATCGGCGACTCAATTCAACTCCTCCCTCCCCCCCAGCCGACCCCCGGCATCCCGGGTTAGTTTCCAAACCCGGGTCGCCAGTATAGTGCGAGGTGTGGAGTCTAGCGCCTTAACCCTCCATGCCACCAGGCCAGCTTGACCCCTTTTGTTTTTGATCGCAGTGATATGGGAGGCACCTCGTTTCCTTTGTACCATCCTGGCTAGCAGAGTGCCTGGCTTGTCCCACTCAAACATCCGTTGTTGGGCAGACAATAAGCTGGTTGTAATGTCTCCCTTAAATAACAAGTTGAGGGCCTCCTTGGTGACTGTGTGATCTCCTGTAGTATCTCGTCTCTTCCCCCCCATCCCCACCACAGCTGTGTTTCTCTCAAACTCCTTCAGCTTTATTTTTAACTCGGCTTTCTTCTGCCATCTAGCTCTCTTAATTTTTGCCAGATAGTTAATTACCATACACCGCATTAAGTCGTTTTTTACCTCCCAGTGTACTGCTGTGGTTGGAGCTGTGGCTGTGTTTGTGGTGACATATATGGCCCAGTTGTGCTTTAAATACTGCCTAAATTCTTCCCGCGTAAGCAAGTAGGTGGGGAACTTCCAGTTTGGTGGAGCCCCCCCTCTCACCCGGCTACCATGGTGAGCAGGACCATTCCGTGATCTGAGATATAAATAGGTCCATGAGCCACTTTATTTCAATCAATCAATCAATCAAAATCTTTATTTAGTCAGGCGAACATCATTGAGCGTAGCTCATTTACAAGATGGACCTGAGTGGTCATACAAATAAGAGTGCAAGTATTTTTACATAGACAAGAATAACATAAACAGTAGTACAATGACATAAAGTGATAATATACAACAATTTACATATATACAAGGCACAGTAAAACCATTTAACCTGTAAGAAAAAGGAGACAATGGGTATAGCAGGCATAATATATAAATTATAGGGCCTAATTGGCTTTTATGAGAGTATATCAGGTGACTGGAAAATAGAAGTAGAACTAACATAATGGAACACGGAAAAGGGGTGGGAGGGTGGGTAGGGATTAGGCCTTATAAAAGCAATTGCAGAACTCTGGAAATAGGGTGGAGAATAATCTTTTAAGGATGTTAAAGGTAAGAGCCTATTTAGTTCATGGATTTTGGAGTGAGTTCCATGCAGCTGCTAGTGAGTGGCTGATAGCGGCCTCCCAAACCGGTGCAGGCATTGGGGACCTTTAGTATGATGAGTTTACTGATCCTTAAGGTGTATGGCCTAGAAGTAATTCGGTAAAACAGTCTGTGATATAGATGGGTAGTTTGCCTGATAAAGCTTTGAATATCCAGATTGCAGCATTCCTATTTCTTCTGTGTTGTAGTGATGTCCAGTTGACTGCCATATAAAGAGAGCAATGATGGTGCTGGAGGGAAGGTCAGTAATAAATCTGATGGATCTATGATACAGGGTGTCCAGCTTATTTAAGAGGGGAGGAACAATGGCCATAGAGAAAGTCAGCATAATCAATGAGGGATAGGAATGATGCCTGGATTAATCTTTTTTTGGAGTCTCTGTTAAGGTAGTGTTTTATTCTAAAAAATAGACCAAGCCTTTGTCTCAGTTTTTTTAGTAGCTCTTCAATATGGACAGAATAGTAAAGCCTATTATCAATCCAGACTCCAAGGTATTTGACGTTATCAACAAATTCCAGCTTCTCTCCAAGTAGGGTGGATAATTGTAGGGTGGTGGGTGATGGGGTAGTGGCAGTGCAACTCTTTGTGGCAAAGAACATAGCTTTTGTTTTTTTGGCATTTAGAAGTAGTTTTTTTTCCAGTAGATTGTGTTGCAGGATGGAGAATTCAGATTGTAACAGCTCACAGGCTTTAGGTAATGAGGGATTGCTGACATATAATACAGTATCATCAGCAAACAGATGAATGTTAGATTGAGTGAGGTTGGCATCGATATTATTAATATAAATGGCAAAGAGGATGGGGCCAAGAATAGAGCCTTCGTGTACACCTCTTAGCAGTGGTTTTAAGGTGGATAGGTAATTTCCATTTTTACCAGTTGTGACCTATTTGATAGGTAGCACTTAAACCAGTTGAGTGAGAGAGAATCCAGTCCAGTGAGCTAAGGAGGTGATTAATGATTCATGATCCACTGTGTCAAATGCTTTACTCAAATCCAGGAACACAGCACAGGTACTGTTCTTCTTATCCAAGGCAATCTGCCAATCGTTAGTTACTTTGGCTAGGCAGAAATGGTGCTATGCCTTGATCTAAATCCTGATTGTGCTGAATTTAGGAGGTTATTGTTATCCAGATAGTCCCTTAATTGTGAGTTTACTAATTTTTCGAGCATCTTGGATAGTACTGATAGGATGGAAATGGGCCTGTAATTGTTGAGGTCCATGGGATCACCAGATTTAAGTAGTGGAACTACTTGAGCTGTTTTCCAAGTGGAGGGAATGGATCCAGTAGTTAGGGTAAGATTGAAGAGATGAGTGAGGGGGCAGATAAGACGGTGATGCAATTTTAAGGAAGTAGGGATCCAGGAGTCTGTACCTGCACTCTTAGAAGTATCTAAATTAGAGAGGAGGTCTTCTACTTCTTCAAGGATATTGGGTTGAAGGAAAAGTTGAAGTAGCCTTTTGTCCTACAGTGGATTGAAAGTTCAAGGAAGATCTCAGGAGATTTGCAGGTGATGAGTCAAATGCTAGGCCAGCTGTGGTGAAGTGGTCATTGAAGGTATTTAGGATTTCTTGTTTGCTCGTAATTTCTGTATCATTTAGTAGCAGTTTGGAGGTTAAGGCAGGAGTAGAGTTTTGGCCCAGAATTCCTTTTATAGTACCCCAGAGTCTGGTTGGGTTATTGTAGGAGGCATCCAATTCAGCTCTATAGTAGGCAGCTTTGGCAGTTCTTATTTGTTTTGTACATGAATTCCTTGCTTTTCTGAAATTTAGCCAGTCTCTGGTATCCTTTGTTTTTTCTTGCCTTTTTCCACAGTTTGTCTCTGGTTAACAAGGCTGCTTTAAGATCAGTAGTGAACCAAGGGCAGGATCTTGCTTTAGTTCTGATACTGGTGATTGGTGCATGAATATTGAGAGCATTAGTGATAATGTCCTTTAAGGTCTGGAGAGCTGTTTCAACTGAGGTTGTAAGGTAGAAATCTTGCCAATATATTGTATTACTCAAGTCAGTTATTTATCTTATGATACTGTGCCCTGGGGAGAAAGACTTAGTCCTGGACCACAGTTTATGTGGATTGGAGTAACACTGATACCCTTTCACCCCTTGGTTAGTAGTCCCCCTGGGTTAGTAGCCCTCCAGCTGTCCATTTTTTTTTTTTTTTTTAATCTTTGGTAACTGGGTAAGGCCCACTAGGCACAAGTGCCTGTTTTTAGGGGCGACCTGGGAGCACTTGGCAGTTAAGTGACTTGCTCAGAGTCGCACAGTGTGCAAGTGGAGGTTGTGAGAATCAAACCAATGTCTGGTCTGCCGGATGTACCAAGCTCGCTCACAGCTTGTTACTCTAACCTCTAGGCTATACTGCCAGCCAATCCTATCCAAATCAATTAGGCCCTGATTCCATGCAGTCAGTGCCCCCTCATGCTTGTTTTTGCCCTCAGAGTGGTCCAGTATTGAATTGTTTGTTGACCTGGTAGGCCCACTGAGACTAGAAGTCCCTTTTCAGGGCAGCTCGGTGGGGGGTGGGGGCAGATGGTAACCAACTGAAACTGAACCAGATTAAGCTGTTGGTATTTTTAGTGAATAGCTCGATTATGCAGTTGAAGTCTCCCTCCCCATAGTGAAGTTTGGTGAACTGCTCCCTATGAACCACATCAGTGATCTGCTTGTAGAAATCTGCATCAAACATGGCAGGGGCATACACACTACTGTATGTTTCTGGTTCCCCATAAACTTCTCCCACCACAGAAATGTATTTGCACTTCTTGTGGTCAATTACCATCCTAGTTTACTTGCCGTTATAGGTGCTTGTTAATCAGGATAGTCGTGCCTCGCTTATGTGAAGGGTATGATGCGGCATAGCATGCACCCACCCAACCCCCTCCCCCAAACACCGATTTAGTATATTCCTGTTTCATGAGGTGGCTCTCTTGGAGGAGTGCCGCATGCATCTCTGCCTTTTCAGTGCAGCCACAATTTTCTTTCTTTTGATCAGAGAGGAAAAGACCCTCATGTTCCAGGTGGTGATATTAATCTGTGCAACTACCATTACCAGTCCTAAAATTTCTCTCCCAATAGTCTCCTCATTTTGCCTTCCAGTGGCTGTTGGTGCATGTAGCCTTGCTTATTATAACCCTTCTGTAGAGTGAATATAGTAGTCAAAACATATAACCATGCATTTTGCCACAAAACTGACAACAACAATATTCTGAAATATCGTAACCATCACAAGTGTGTCCAGACCCACACCTCGCCCCCTCGAACACTGCCTGCACCTATATGGAAACACTGTGGCACATAATGTGCACTTCTTTGACCCAGCCTCCCCTCTAGCCATCAGTAGGGAATTAGCAGCTTCTCTCCTACTGTTCATGGATACCTTTCCTCCACCCCTCCTTGTTGCATAACTATATTAATTTCATTAGCTTATTGTACACAAAGGCTGTCACTGGAGGCTGCCCTGGGTCAAATCCTGGGGGTTCCCTGTAAGGCCCCCCCGTGGCTCCCTGGTGCCTGCTGTGCCCAGTGCACTTGCCCCCAACACCGGAAGTAACCACCTCTCACCCACGTACTCTGGCCAAAAGTAGGTATCATTCCAGTGGCATCATAAGGGTCACCCCCCGCCCCGGACCGGAATATTTCCGCCAGAATCTACCTGATGGTGGCAAGTCTGCCCCTAACCTCTTTCTGTAATATGTTGTTATCCTAATTACTCACTCCCTTCTTCAGCACATCTCAGCAGCTGTGCATCCCTGCAATTGAGTAACTGTCCCCAGGTTTAGCATTCTAGTATTTGGGGGGGGAGACGCACCATCCCCCGCATTCAGGTGCGGTCTCTCCCCAGGGTGCCCCTTACCTGCCATTGTTGAAGTCTTCCATGAGTTGCGATATGTTGTGTCTGTTGGGCCAAGGATGTTACCTGGGTCTGTTACTGCTCACCACGTGGCAACCACCATTATCTCTCCTTGCCTTGTGGTAGTTACAGATCAGTCCAATGTCCCAAGCCACATGTTCTCCAAACTGAGGCAACCAAATACTTACACGAGAGTTAGTAACCAAGTATGCATCTGCGCACGTTTCTTCAGCCGGGCTGGCATCACCAGCAAAGTCCAACACGTTGCCTCCTGTATCCCTTCCATGGCGCTTGGCTTCCAGCTCTATCCATTAAGCGATCCATCAGGTCTGGCCAGCACAGCACAAATGTAACTCTATGAGGCAGGGCATACAATGAGTCCAAACTCTTCAACAGTGCGATCTCAGCTGACATTCTGGTTCAGCCCTGCTTCTTGTTCCATTTCATTATGAAGCTCTTGACATTTTCTTCCTCCCAGAATTTGAACATAACTCCCTCATGACAGATCTTCAATATGACTGGATATGAAAAAATGAAGTCAAGCTTGTGTACTCAAAGCATGTCTAATAATGGTAAGAACAGCTTTCTTTTTTCATTAGTCGTGGTGAAAAGTCCTGATGCAGATACAATGTACTCATACTCAAGTTCCTTTGCATTCCATTAGGACGTCGGCAAACCCTGACGGGTTGTTGAAGTGGTGGAGGCAAAAGATAATTAGTCTCAGAGGTTGGTCTGTGGTGGGCCTGTGGCACCAGAGCCCTGTGCGCCTGCTCAGTTTTAAGTCTCCCATCTTTCACTGTCATGCCCAGCAGCTTTGGTAGTGTTGTGGCGCTAAACTCCAGGACATTTTCTCCTTCTCGACCCTCTGGGAGCTCTCGGAGTTGGAGACTGCTGCAGTGATTGTACCTGTCCTGCTAGTCAAGCTGCTCCCAGAGGTCCTGCAGCTCCTGCTGTAGCTTTGGCACTTTTTTCAGGTATCGGGATGGTTGCATCCTTGAGCCCCAATACCCTTTGTTCCAGTTCCCCGATCCACTTGGCTTGTGAGGCATATTGTGCCGCTGTTTCCTCCAGTTTGTCCTCCAGCTTGTCAGGCTTAACGTCTCAAGGACTTGCTCGGTGACCATCCAACCCAGTGTGCCCATTTCTGCAGTAGACAATGAGATTGGGCTAGGGCCTGTAGGCTGTGATGTTGTCGTCCCTATCTTTCTGGATTTGGCTGTGTTGCAAAACTGTTTTGTAGAAGGATTCACTAGTAATTCATCCATTGTTGTTCCCTTCTTCTGCTTTCTTGTTAGTTGGACTTTGTATGAAATATTTTACCTAATGAAATCAAAAGTTTTATTCCCTGGAGAAGTGGAGGTCAAGGGAATCATGTCTTGCCAGCTAGCTGCTTGTTAGCCCCCCACCCCAGTGTGGATGGATTTCTTTTTTTGTGATGCTTTTTACCCTCCCCACCAACCCAGCTGCCCACTCCTTCAGGCGGCCAAGCCCTGCCATCCTGCTCCTCCAGTCGCCGTCTTCTGCCTCTCAACGTGTCACTACCCGATGGACCCGGCATATCTCTTCGCCAGGGCAATCCCTTTTCCTGTGGCAGGGACTGGGAGGGGAGACTTTTACGTGCACGTAAGCACACTCTACAGTCCTCGCCGGGGTGACGAGGGCGCAGCACAGGGCTATCCCGGGCTTTGCAGTAACGGGAGGATGGACCACCATCATCTGGACAGCATGGGCGGCCATCTTTTTCACTTTTTTTGTGTCTCCCACCTCCTATGCGATGGTGACTTGGGGTGGGGACATACGGTGGCATGTCGAGGCAGTACACCGTCTACAACCAGGTGCCAAAAGTCCGCCCCCCCCCCAGGAGGGAAGCATCTAATAGAGGCTTGTATTCCCTTCCTGCTGGTCTCCACTCCTGGTACCTGGGCTCAGGGCACGAACCTGGGTTGCCAGCGTGCCAAGCGAATCCCTTCGCTCTGCGCCATGGAGTCGGCATGTGGATAGATTTTAAATACGAGAACTTATTTCTTTACTCTGGGGTGGGGAGATAGCTGTGTATTTTACTGAAATGCAGCTGCAATTTACTATGACTAGTTTGGAATTGTGAGTTCACATTTGTCTTGGGAGGGGGTGCCTTATTAACCCATTAGTGTACCGCTGTGTGACGAGGTTTCGACCAGTGAAGAGCCAGAATTGGTCAGACCCCATTCTGTAAATCCAAATAACATCACAAACCTAAGCGCCATCCACTTGAAGGTTTAATGACTCATCCAGTTGCTTCCAATTTTCTGACTGTGTCACTCACCTCGCGGCGGTGGGGGAGTTTGCAGACTGCAAAAGGAGTAATAATATTTAAATCCCTGGCCTTGGTATAGACTAGTGATTTCAGTGTTCTGCTGGTGATATCTATATTTAAACTCCAGAGCCTTTGGTTATTGAAGATCAGCACACTGGCATTCTGTTCTATTACAACTAGCCACTGTTCTTGGTTCATATGCTGACTTAAAGGAGTAGTACACCCAGAATTTGTAGAAAAAAGGAAAAAAAAACATATTTTGTGCAGACTGTTTTGATTTGTATGTGAAATCCTAGTGTGTCCTTCCCTGTGTCTGCTATTAGGAGTTTTTCCTAAATTAGCCTGCTAGCTTTATGGTAGTTTTACGACCCCTGGGGATCTCCATCTGAGCTAGATTTATTGCTTTTCTTGTACCTACAATGCATCCTGTCTCATGTGACAGTGATGTAGCTGAGGCCATAGATTCAGCTGCAAGCACTGCTTTAGAATTAGTTCACAACAGCAGAGCTGTGTACCTTTTCTTATCTAGTGTGCACAAATGGTTGCATGTACAGTTTAGCAGATACTTCAGAGCTAACTGAGTAGGGTTTCTGAAAGAAAACAGCTACTAAATGGCTCTAATTCAGTATTTTTGTTTTCTGTGTGTGTCAGGTATAGCTAGCAGGAGTAAGTGTTTTCATTTTAAGCTTACATGGCAATCTAATTAAATAACTCTCACACAGACACACACTTATCTTTAATAAGAAACAAATTTAAAATAAAAAAAAAATTGAAAATTATGTCACAGAGCAAAATCAGCACTAACTGCCAGTTCTACCTAATAGAATGCTGGTACCTACATTTACAGTTTAGCAAATACTTGAGAGCTAACTAAGTGGGGTTTTCTGTAAGAAAACAACTAGGGTCTTTACTGATTATAGCATTGATGATCTGGGGTGATTTCTGTGCTTTTTATGGTTGTGTGTAGTCTGATGAAATTAATGTTTTAAAATCAAAACACTCCTACTAGCTAGACCTGACACACACAGAAAACAAAAAAAAACTGACTTAGAATTATACAGTAGCTGCTTACTTACAGAAACCCCACTCAGCTCTCATGTATTTGTTAAACTGTACATCTAGCCATGTGTGCACACTGGATAAGAAAAGTTACACAGCTCTGCTGTTGTGAACTAATTCTAATTCACCAGGGTATGGGCTGGTGGGAGATTGGGGAGATACTTGGGAGGATAAGGGGCTATATGCCAGGGATAGATTACATCTCAATCTGGAGGAGAAGGAGATCTTGAAACTAAAACTTGCTGGATTTATAGGAGAGGGGTGGGGTTTAAACTTGTAACGGGGGGAGGGTCAAATAAAAGATTGGCCCCAGGGAAGCTGTTTGTGGGTCCATGTCTAGGGCAATTGAAGAGTGAGGGGGAATGCGATGCAAATCTAAGGAAAATTGGGCATAATAAGGACTGCGCAGGGCTGGGGAGATTAAATAGGGAGGAGAGGTCGGGGTGGAGGACAGTACTGATTAATGCCAGGAGCATGAGCAATAAAATGCCTGAGTTACTGGCTATGCTGGCTGTGGGATCAGTGGATGTGGCGGCAATTACAGAGACATGGGCCACTCAGAGAAATGACTGGGACCTAAATTTGGTGGCTATAAGATATTCAGGAAAGATAGGGGAGTGGGAAGAGGGGAAGGGGTTGCGCTGATGGTCAGAAATGGCATTCTCGTTAGTGGAGTGGAGGAGGCTGAAGGAGGAGTGGAGGCGATTTGGGTAACCTTGCAAACGAGGGGAGGAAAAAAATTGAAAATAGGGGTGGTATATAGGCCCCCCGCAATTGATGAGGCTGTGGAGGATAAACTGGTTGAGAACATTAAGGGTCATTGTGACCTTGGTAAGGGTAGGGTGGTGGTCATGGGTGACCTTACTATGCCGGGGGTGGACTGGGGCACCATGACATCCTCTGTAGCCAGGGAACAGCGACTGGACGTGTTTCAGGATGCTTTCCTGGTCCAACAGGTGGGGGAACATACTAGAGAGGGGAGGATATTGGATGTTGTCCTAGCGGACAGTGATCAAATAAGAGGCCTGGAGGTGTGCAGTCCACTAGTGGGTGGAGACCATGCCACGGTCTGGTTTCTGCTGTATATAGGGGGTGAGGAAAACCGTACTAACACAGTAGTGGTAGATTTCAGGGGAGCGGATTTCGAGGGCATGGGTAGGATTCTAAGAGAGAGGTTGGACAACATAAGGCCAGATATGGATGCTGGAAGATTGTGGGAGACCATTAAAAAAGGGGTACAGGAGGCTACTACGTACTGTATAAAATTAAGGCGAAAGCATGGTAGAACCAGTAAGCCATGTTGGTGGACTAGGAAGGTGCAGGAGGCAGTGAGGAATAAAAAGGCCGCTTATGCACCTTTTAAACGCTCAAGGGGGGACAAGGAGCGAGGAGAGTATGAAATATCGGCCAGGAGGGTCACCAGAGTGGTGAGGGGAGCCAAGGCAGGGATGGAGCATAACCTGGCTAGGGATATCCGGGGATTCTATAGAGATATAAGAGAGAGAAGCGAAAAGAGAGGACGCAGATCAATAGGATTAAAACTATGGGAGGATGGGCCCAGGAAGCAGGGGAACAGGCAGAGGTGCTAAATGAGTACTTTACTTCAGTCTTTGCAAATGGGGACTGGGGATCCCTACAGGCTGATGGGAGGGAAGAGCATTTAGCTAAGGTGAGAAGTCTGTCTAAGACCAGAGGATGGAATGAGGCTAGGGTACAGATAGGAACAGACCTAGATAGGGTGGGGAGGTTGAGTGAGGGGGTGGAGTGGGGGGAAGAAATCACAGTAGACAGGGTGAGGGAGGCCCTTCGGAAGCTAAAGACTGATAAAGTGCCGTGGCTGGATGGGCTACACCCGAGGGTTGTGAAGGAATTGGTGGAGGAGCTGGCAGCTCCACTGACTGAACTCTTTAATACCTCTTTGCAGACAGGATGGGTGCCCCAAGACTGGAGGGTGGCTTATGTAGTGCCTATTCATAAAGGGGGGCTAGAGAAGAGATGGGGAATTATAGGCCTGTCAGCCTAATGTCTGTGGTAGGCAAAGTAATGGAGGGCTTTGTAAAGTAGAGGATTGGGAGGCAGCTGGAATGGTTAGGGCACCAGGATGATAAACAGTATGGCTTCGCTCCGGGAGATCGTGGCCAGTCCAATCAGAGTTTTATGACTCATGACTGGGGCCTTGACAGACATAGGCCGGTGGACGTCCTATACCTAGATTTCAGCAAGGCGTTTGATTCAGTACCACATTATGGGCTGATAAAAAAGATGGGGGAGATGGGGGTGGGAGGACAGGAGCTCAATTGGGTTGAAAATTGGCTCTCAGGGTGTTTACAGAGGGTAATGGTGGGTGGGATACTCTCCTCTCCCAGGAAGGTAATCAGTGGGGTCCCTCAGGGTTTGGTATTGGGGCCACTCTTGTTCAACGCCTATGTCTCGGATATTGGGAGGGGGGTTAGGAATAGGTTGAGTCTCTTTTCGGATGATTCAAAACTGGGAGCACTGGTGGATTATGAAGAAGCGAGGGAGGCGGCCCAGGGGGATCTGGATACCCTGGATGGGTGGTCAAGGAGGTGGGGGCTGACATTTAATGCCGTGAAATGTAAGGTATTACATTTGGGGGTAAAAAACCCGGGTCATGAATACAGCCTGGAAGGGGGTCACACTGTAAGCCACATTGGGAGAAAGGGATTTAGGGGTGGTGATAGACGTCAAAATGAATAACTCTGAAAATTGTAGAAGAACTGCGGCCAAAGCAAACAGGATATTGGGCTGCACAGCCAGGGAAATTACATCCAGGAGGTGGGAGGTGATCCTCCCACTGTATAATGCCTTGGTCAGGCCACAGCTCGAGTACTGTGTACAGTTCTGGAGACCTCATCTGAAGAGAAGGACATAGCATTGCTGGAGAGGGTCCAGAGGAGAGCGACCAGGGTGATTCAGGGCATGAAGGGGAAAGGAAGCCTTATTTATTTAGTTTTTGTTGACCGGGTAAGTACACTAGACAAATCCTGCCTATTTTCAGGCACGACCCGGGGGAGGGGGATACAGATGAATGCCAACCGACCTTGAACCAGATTAAGCTGTTGGTGGTATTTTAATTGAATGAGGGAAATTTGGCCAAGACACTGGGCAAATTCCCCTACTCTTTTCAATAAGTGCCATGGGATCTTTAACAGCCACCTGAACTACCACCAATCCAGGCAGATGGGACCTCGGTTTAACGTCGCATCCGAAAGACGGCACCTTAGAAGTGCAGTACCCCTCTCATGCTGCACTACAGTGTCAGTACTGGGATATTAACCCAAGTGCCAGATGTGGGAACTGAACCCACAGCCCGCTGATCTCCCGGCCTCAGAGGTGAGTGTGCTACCTGCTGAGCCACTGACACTGAGGAGAGACTGGATGAGCTTGGGCTTTACTCACTGGAGGAGAAGAAGGACGGGGAGATATGATGGAGGTTTTCAAGTATGTAAAAGAAATAAACAGGAGTGGATCCAAGGAGCTTTTAAGCTAAAGAAGGGGGGAGACTAGGGCCATGAGTGGAAACCGGAGGGGGGAAACTACAGGGGTGCGTAGGAAACATTTTTTCACTGAGAGGGTGGTGGAGCCGTTGGAATGCATTGCCTGGGAGGCTGGTGGAGGAGGGCACAGTGGAGGGATTCAAGAAGGGGTGGGACAGATACAAGGGGAAACTGAAATGTAAGATCCTGTTGGGGGCTGGGGGGTGGTAAGGCGAGCAGCCATTAGGTTGCTGGCTTTCGAGCAGACAAGACAGACCATTTGGCCTATTCTGCTGGCTTTTTAGTATGTTAGTAGAATTGGTGACCGGGAAAGGCACACTGAGCTGAGGCTCATTTCCAGGTGCGACCCGAGTTGGATTAATACAGTGGTTGAAACAAAAATTACAGTACAGGTTACAGTAGACAGTATACATAGATAAGCAAAGGTAGCATGTAGTTACAATACAATTACATTTCAGAACTTTACAATTGTCTAAAAGGGATTAAATATGGTTTAGACACAGTGTTACATAGGAGACTCACAATCATTAAAGGCCTAAAAAAAAAATAGGAAAACCTACTAGGTTTGCCTAGGATGCCTAGAGACAAAAAATTGAGGTCCCTTCTTGAGGGATCTGGGGCAAACGGGCTGAGTATGGGATTCAGGTGGGAAGAGGTCAGGCCAATAGGGACATGAAAATCACAGTGGGAGGGGTATGGGGGATATAATGTGGGATGAGGGGGGACAAGCGCTCTAAGTCAGAAGGGGTATGCAGGGATTAGGAGCATTGGAGGCACTGGGAGGGGGTAGGAGTTGGAGGAGTCTTTTGAGGGATGAAAGAGGGGGGAGGTAAGACGCAGATCAGAAGGAAGATTATTCCAGAGGAGAAAAAAGCACATATATTCTATAAGAATGAGCCTGAAGTACTGTTTATACCCCCCTCCCTTGTAATTTTGCACCAAGCATTAAACTTTCAACCAGTAATCTCTATTGTGCCTGCATTGTACAACTTCTTTTTACACCTGTATTGTATACAACTAATCTTCCCACTGAATCACACAGTGACAGTATTTATTACTTTACCGTTAAATATTTAATTGTGTTGTGAAACATTTATTACATAATGCGTATCACTATCCATCTTACGGCAACTGAACCTTTTCTAAGCGAAATATTGAACAATGACATTCTCTTTTATTAGAAAGTTTTGCAAACTTTACATCAATTGGAGTATGTGTTGGAGTCTGATTGTTCACTGTTGAGAATGCATTAAAGAAACCAAACGTTTCTTACATATATACCTTCAGCAAATGGCACTGTCTTAAAATACGAAACCGGCATCATACTTGACGCAGCACCCTTCACTAACAACACACCGTTAGACCAGCAGATGTTATTGTTAGAAATACAGTAGGATCAGAAACTGCAACATTAATGTAGGCGTCTGGTTCCTGATGTGCTAGTACAGAGATCCTCATATCGGTCCAGGGATGAGGATCCAGTGGGGTGCAACAAGTAAGGATTAACAAGAGACTCACACTCTGGAGTGGGTTAATCCTCTTGTAACATGGGGAAGAGAAAGGGTTTGGCGCCCTTTTTATATGTTTCTCTTCCTCATGTTACATTTGCGTAAAAGTAATTTTAACGTGCAAAATTACAATGGGTCCGGGAGGATATTAAGGTTCCTACCATGGGGAAGAGCAAGGGGGTTGCACCTGACTGGAGGAACTACATGCTTAACTTTTTTGTATTGTGACTGCAACAGTGAACAGTTACTTATTACATGCAGGTGTGATCAACATTTCACAATATGTGCTCATTTTGACTGACTTAGTTTTGTAAATTGTGGAATCATCTCTGTTTTTCTGCTATGTTTGATGTTTGTGATTTGGCTGCTGTGCATTGTGGGAAATGCATGTATTTAAATGCAGAGGCGATTTGAAATCTGGTAGTTGTTGCTGCAATCCCTTGGCCGACCTACAGATGGTAGTACACTGAGGCTTATATCTTTTTTATTTGAATTTTGCAGCCAGCATTGCACATTAATAACTTTGTCCCCTTTCAACTGATTTACATGAAAATTAGAAAGCACAGTCTCTGTCAGGAACCCTTGATCCTGTAAATTCCATGTAGATTGGTTCAAGGGAGACAAAGTTACAGAGGTGAAGAAAAATGCAAAAGTCTCAGTTTTTGAAAATATTAAGCCTTTTTTTTACCCCTCGATAACTAAAAAAAAATAGGAGACTTTGAAACCTGAAACTTTATAGACATTGTTCCAAGGTGTGTGCTTTTGTGGTTTTTAGGTTCTGCTGTTAAAGTAGTTTTTTTAAATATTTAATAAAAGACATGGAGGCAATCTGGAAAATCATATGTGGCATACATTACTGTGTTGTTACTGAAAGGGTATGTGTTTCTGAGCCAATAGATAAAGTTAAAAAAAAATAAATAAATAAATTACACAGTCATATAGATGTTTTCAAGCTACTTATGACGGAGCTACTAGAAATTTCACTTAAGCATATCAGTTCTTGTTTGACAGCCATCTGTTGGTCGGATGTGAATTGCAGGCTAAGACTGTTTTGGGACAGGAAACTAACATGGGGAACAGAATGTGGGTGCACTTTACCATTGATTAATTCTCAGGCAACCGTGGATTACTTGAGAATTAATCAACGGTCACCGGATGCTGTTGGACCAATCCTGTACAACCCTTTATCTTTCCCATGTTACAACACTCTACATTATGTTTTGAAATAACTTGCCTTGAGATACTGTGTGCCTGTAAATGCCACGTGCATGCTATTAGTAGTTGGGATGGTACTTGGTGTATACACAGTAGAAACTGACTTACTGACCTTTAGTAATGCTACTACTGCCAAGCCAGGATCTTGTGTATGTGACACTGCATGTTTGCCGTAGAAGCAGTTTGTTGTATTTAGGAATCCATAGGGTTGTTAGAAAGCTGGAAATGTTGCAGGAAAAAAAATAAGTAAAGTAAGCAAAAACAGAAAATCTGTGATTTTGAGGAAAACAAAGGGTAAGTGTAGTATATTGTTATTGCATGCAGTTGCAGAAAATCTCAGAAAATGCTCTTCCTTCCCTGACTCTTGTTTGGGCCGCTCTGCATAGCCAACCAGTCCCTATTGAGGTCAAAGGCAGGAAGTGTTTAGTAGCTGTCCATTGCAGTGCATTTGGGAACTGGGATATGGCTTATTACGGCTGCAGTGAGTTAGTTTGAAAAATACTATTGCTCCTTGCAGAGCTCTGTAACACTTTGCAAACTTTCTGTTGGCTGCAAGGAGGAGAGTGCATGACAACATGTTGAGCAAATAGCAGCTGTCTCGTGAATGTGCAGTTAACCTAGGTGATATCACTAAAGAAGTCCTTGGGTTATTTAGCCTAGGCCCCTTCCCCCTTGATAAGAATAACAATGAATGAGCTCAGAAAAAGGTACAATGAACTCTGTTTACATAACTTTATGAATGGAAAGCTAACTGTATTTTTTTCTGGAAAAAAATTTAATTGCTTATATAAAACTGAGAGATCTCACTTCGAGGGGGCTCTTGCAGGAGGTCACCGCTAGGACTGAAGCCGGCAGGCACCAGGACCCCATGGAAAAATTCTAGCTAGCAGTCTGTAGTGGGGGACTGCCCTCTGACGTCGGCCCACCCCCGATGTCTGCCTATGGTATAAAAGGGGTGGTCCCCCAGCACCACCTCAGTTCTTTTACCACCATCGACCCTCACAAGTCGGACCTCCACTGATGCGTTCTGCTTTAGTCGACTGCCATTTTCTACACATTACCTGCGCTTTATAATTTTTTTCTAATTTCTCTTCAATTTAACAGCAATCTGTGCATGTTCTCCTTCCTTGTCTGTTGAGTGGCGGCGAATGAAGTGCACTTGTGGAAAGCAGCTTCCCCACAAGGACGGCCATTCATTGTGCCTGCTTTGCCTAGGCCTGGACCACGACACTTGAGGCCTGTCAGCACTGTCAGGATTTTAACCAGCACACCCGGCTTCGCCATCAGAAGACCCTGGAAGCCTTCTTCTGCAGCAAATACTCTCAACGATAGAGAGGGAGCTTCACCAGAGTACCTCTTCTTCTCTGGCCTCTGGGGCCTCCACTTCTTCATCAGCCAAGGACAAGAAGAACCTTTTGGGAAAGCACAAACACTGGGAGAAGCATAGGGGGGAAACCTCAGTCAGCTTTCTGCTCCAGATCACCACGCAAGTCGGGCACCGATCATTTGTCTTCCTCCTGCGGAAAGTCGGCCCCTTCCACTCCATCAAGCCTCTCTTCCTCCAGGCTGCAAGTGGCCAGACCACCCGCTCTCCTAACTGTATCAGGCGGTTGTTTCTTGGGGCTCGGGATTTTGTCCCCAGCCTCTAAGCCCCTGGAGCTCAGGCCCATTAAATAGACGGGTCCTCAGTGAGGTGGCTCGACCGAGTCCTCTTCGGGCGGCAGATCTTTGCTCATCGCCCTCCTGGTCAAGGCATTTGCGAAGTTGTTTCCAATGTCAAGGGCCAATGCCAGGGGCATGCGGTCTCCTCCTGCATGAGTGTGACACCTCTGCCCCACTTGGGAGTCAGCTCCCCTATTCGGGCTTCTCCCTCCAGGCCAGCACTGGCTGCTTTACAAGACCAGCATCAACCTGCACCTGTCCTATTGATGCTGGCCTCCCTGGCGCCAACCCTGACGATGCCTCAGCCGTTGTATCCAAACCTTCCACAGTCGCTGGCTGGACCTGTTGTCAAACAGCCGACACCAGGGGGACCAACACCCGGTCTTTTGACCCCACTCAGACTGAGATCAGACAGCTCCTTACCTCAGGATCTGACACCGGTTACCCCGACGCCAGGGACTCTGATGACAGGGTTACCGCAACCTGATGAACCGACACCAGGGGCCTCCAAACCTATCTCACAGGCGCCAGTTCCCCCCGGCCTTGCCTTAGAACCCACCCATGGACCTTAATGTCCTTTTTGCGGCCTGGTGGGCATACTTCAAGGACAAGGAGGCCCCGAAGGAGCCCCCAACTCCAACTCCGAGGGACCCCTCTCTCAATCCTTCTAAGGACCAGGTTCCTCCTAGGAAGACTGCAACGCCAACTTCTAGGGAACCTACACCTCAACCAGCAGGGACTGTTGCCGGCTGTTCTAACACCCATCGGCATAAGCCTCAGCGCTCCCCCTCCCCCTCCCCAGATTCCAGTGAGTCAGGGGGGACATTCCTCTTCCTCCTGTGATGACGAGTCTGCAGATTCGGATCTCCCGCCAGAGCCGGAGGAGCCCAAGGATACCCCGTGGTCTCCTCCGGATGACCCAACTTTCATGGATGTGATGAGGCACATCCAGGCTGTCATGGACTAGGATACTGAGGAAGTGGACCCCAAGCAACGTCGGTTAGCCACTTTCCCCTGCAAGGAGGAGTCCTTACCTCTAGTAGTTTCTCCATTAATCGACTCCTTCAAGGACGTCAATAGGGCTGCTTTGTAGTGCCCATCCACAACACTGGCTATGTCCAAAAAGGCGGATCGCCTGTATAACACCCCAAGGGATGTGAACCCTCTTATGGGGAGCACCCAGAGGCTGATTCAGTTGTTGTTAATGCAGCCCATGACTGTTCAAAACAACCCCCGGCACCTCGGCACTCAGTCTCTTGATAAGGATTCTAGGCAGATAGACTATTTTGGCAAAATGGTCTGCTCCTTCCCCCACATGCGCGATCAGTTCCCTAAACGTCCTTGCCCACATGGTTCAATATCAGAATGGCCTGTGAGAGAAGGTGTTTTGAGGTGGCACAAGCTCAGCCTGATCTTCATGGGAAGGCTGAGCTGTTGCACTTTCTCAAGTCGGACTCAGATGTCAGGACCCACGTCCTCAGAGCCTCTTATGATTCTGTGGACTCTGCAGGTAGTCTGGGAATTTGCCAAAGCTGCCACTACTGGCTTAGGCTCTCCGGGTTTGCTCTGGATGTCCAATCTAAGATTTGGGCACTCCCTTCAGAGGCGCCATCTTGTTTGGTGAGGATTCCCAAAATATAATCACTCGCCTCCAGGAGTCGGGTAAGTCTATCCGTTAGGTTCATACTCTGTACCGGTCTCAGCCTAAGTCGTCCCAACATCAGCCTTTTTGTCGCAACTCCAAGCAGCAACCTAGAAGTCAGCAGCCCAGGGGTACCTTTAAGAGAAAGGCTACTTCCCAAGCCACAGGAGGTTCAGTGCCTAGAGCTCCCAGAACCTCACAGGTAACATTGCCTGTCCCCAACTCCTCTACCTGACTCCTTACCTGACCCTTCTCCCCCAGCAGAATCCATGAGGGAAATGGTGGGGGGGTCGGTTCAATCTCTACAGAGAGGGTTGGTGCAGAATAACCTGGGATCAGTGGGTTCTGCATTTAGTGGAACAGGGGTGCACCCTAGAATGGGAGATTTCCCCGGACAATCCTCCAGTTCCCTCCCATTACTCTCACGCCCCTTTCGCCTTGATTCAAGAAGAGATCCAAGTGCTCCTGCGAAAACAGACCATCAAACTCACTCCCCCAGCACAACGAGGGAAGAGTTTCTACTTACATTTTTTCCTGGTTCCAAAGAAAACAGCTCTGCATCCTATTCTGGACCTCAGTATCCTGAATCAGTTTATAGAGTACAGAAGGCTCAGGATGGTCACTTTTCCTGGCCTTCTCCCCTTACTTCATCAGGGGGATTGGCTGTGCTCCCTGGACATGCAGGACGCTTATCTTCACATCTTGGTGTTTCCACCCCACAGAAGGTTCCTTCGCTTCCACTTCCAAGAAGACCACTACCAGTTTTGGGCCCCTACTGTTCGGCCTGTCCTTGGCCCCACGGGTCTTTACAAAGTGCCTTGCAGTAGTCGGAGCAGCCTTGAGAAGGGAAGGCCATTGCATCTTCCCTTATCTAGACGACTGGCTTCTGACAACCCCTACCAAGGCGCAATTGCTCAGAACCATAGGGGCCACTTTTTCTCTGTTTTGGGACCTGGGTATAACCCTCAACCTCTCTAAATCCTCTCCTCGGCCAAGTCAGAGACTCCAATACATAGGGGCGATTTTGGACACTGAGCAAGGCAAAGCCTTTATTCCTCCAGACAGGGCAGTACGCCTTCAGACTCAGGCTCACCTGTCACGTCATCTCGACAAGTTCCAGCCAGAACAGTTCTAAGGCTGCTGGGACATATGGCAGCAGCCATTGCAACAGTACCTCTGGCTCGCCTGTACATGAGGGTGGCCCAGTGGAACTTTCGGATCCAATGTGATCAATGTTCAGATGACTTGGACCTTGTAGTGTTGGTATCCAACAGACTATGGTGTGGTGGCTGGACCCCTCCAACCTCTCCAAGGGGGTCCACTTGTGGTCGGAGTCACTTTGGCAGATTCTAACCACGGACATGTCAAGGCAGGGCTGGGGTGCCCCATCTGGCGGACCGTCGGACTCCGGGGACTTGGTCCCCATTACAGCAACATCTCCACATCAGTGTTTTGGAGATGTGGGCAATCCTGTATGCTCTACAAGCCTTTCAGATGAACCTACTCCCGGGTCCTTTGTTGGTACAGATTGACAATATGTCTGTGGTCATATTGTCCATCTGTACCAAGCAAGGGGGAACACATTCTTACCCCCTCTGCAGAGAGGCTATCAGAGTGTGGTATTGGGCCATAGAGCATCACCTTAGCCTGACTACTGTGCATGTTCCACATGTTCAAAACACCTTGGCTGACCATCTAAGCCGTTCCTGGTCCAAGGCTCATGAATGGGAACTTCTTCCCACAGTGGTCAAAGATCTCTTCGGCAGGTGGGGCCGCCCAGAGTTGGATCTGTTCACGTCCCAATCCAACGCAAAACTGCCCTGTTTCTGCTCACTAGAACCAAGGCCTGGTGTTTTCTGTTGAGACGTGTTGTCTCTCTCTTGGACAAGGAGGTTTCTCTATGCTTTCCCTCCCTTTCCATTGCTGCAGAGAGTTCTACTCAAGTTGCAGTCTGAAGGGGCAGAGATGATTCTGATAGCCCCTTACTGACAATGTCAGATTTGTTTTCGACTTCTCCAACAGCTTGCAGTGGAACCCCCGCTTCCCTTGCCGCTGTGCTCCGACCTGCTCGCTCAGGAGCAGAGCACCGTGGTCCATCTAGACCTCAAGTCACTGCACCTTCGTGCATAGCTCCTGCAGACTTAGCAGTTGCTCGTTTCGGGGTCCCCCGGTGGCAGACGTCCTAGTGGCAGTTGCACAAACCCCTTCGAAGTGAGATAGTACAGTTAATGTAAGAACTTACATAACAGTGGATCTTCAAGAGGAGCTCTTGCAGCAGGTGCTGCTTTCCCTCCTTCCATCCCTCTGATGTCTGAGGAACACCTCAGATCTTACTTCGAGAGGGCTCTTGCAGTAGGTAATTACATATAGGACTGATGGCGGCAGGACCCCATGGAAAAATTTCTAGCTAGCAGTCCCTGGCGAGGGACCGTCCCCACGTCAGGTGACCAGCGTCAGGAGACGTCGCCCGCCTTCCAGTTCTTTCCCGCCATTAGCTCGTGCATTGCCTCGCGGAAAAGTTTGTGCTTCATCAGCCCTACCTTCGTCGTTTTTTTACCAAAAATAATTGCTTTATCGACTAACGTCAGTACAATCGTCAGTGTATGTCATCCCCTACACCCTCCAAGCACAAGAATAAGTGCGATTTGTGCGGCGCCCAACTACCACACAAGGATGGCCACTCCCTGTGCCTGTTATGCCTAGGCTCCGATCACCCAGGCGAGAAGTGCCAGCACTGCCTCAGTTTCAACGCGGCTACCCGGAAAAGGCAGGCGTCCACTTCCCCCAAAGGCCATCGGAAGAAGGAGAAGGAGAGGCACCGGGACAAAGGCTCCTCCACCGCGTCTTCCTTGGGAGTCTCAGGGACGCAGGTGACATTCCCTCCGGGGGATCTCTCCTCGATGGCCGGCTCGGAGGTTTCCGAGGGGGTGTCGGCCCGCCCGTCTGGCTCGTGCTCGGGCCTTGCGGGCGCCTCCGGACAGTTGGAGGCCTCCGCCCCTGGTTCGGCCGCAGGCTCGCGGCCTACCACTGTGGGCGACTCCGGTAAGCTGGGCATCAGCTCCTCCGACGTCTGCCCGGAGAGGGCCGGTAATACGTCAGACCCTTTGGGGCGGTGCATGGCCTCCACTCCACCGGACCAGGCCGATCACTCTACTCGGCCCGCCTCCGGTGATGACTCTCATAAGTCGGACGCCGGCTCCTCCAGCGCCCGCTGGGAGCTCGCCCCTAAGCCTCACTTTGGCTCGTCCAACGTCCGGCTGGAGAAGGAACCGACGACGGACCTCCCCACGTCCATCGTACCCGGTTCTCCGCAGCCTTTGCTGCCGCCTGGGAACCAGAGTCTCCCCACCGACCCCGGGATTTTTCCCCTCCATCCCCAGGCGAAGCTGGGGATCTTCCACCTCCGACAGTCCTTCCGCCACCTGGTGCGCCGGACCTGACGTTGGCTCCCCGGATGCCGGCTCCGACGCCGGCCACTCCGACTTTATCTCCAACACCAGGGCCTCCGCCGTCGGCCCTGACGCCGGCCTTACCAACTCCGGGAGACATCCTGCTCCCATCAGGCCCTCCACTATGGACCCGCCCGTGAGGCCACCGGCCAGGCCATCTTCTCCGGCAGCCACCCCGGCTCCCGGGTATCCTCCGTCCTATCCGACGCCGGTGTACCTGGGAACGCAGTATCCAGCGCCACAGTACCAGATGCCAGGCTTCCCGACACCGCAGTACTCGACGCCACAATACCCGATGCCGGGCTACCCGCAGCCGGGTTTTGGATGTGCTCCATACAGTTACAACCCGTATCCTTATCCCCCACCTCCTCCTCCACCGCCCTTGCAGCTGCCGGTGGACCTGCAGGAGACTCTGGCCTCCTAGTGGGCTGAGGCCAAGGCTCAGCTCACCAAAGAGGTCGAGAGCCGCCTTCCAACGATGGTGCCGTCCCAGGTTCCCATACGTCCAAGGCGGCACACTCCCTCACCACTTCCAGATTCCAGGGTTCTTCCGTCTGGATCCAGAGAAGGGCAGGACACGCTTCCTCGGGGACTTCCCAAGGGGCCCGTTCCTCCCCCGGGTTGGGAAAGGGAGTCTTTTTTCCTCTTCATCCTCCTCTTCACCCTTGAACTCCTCGGATTCTTCTGACGGTTGCTCCGAGAGAGACGACAAGCCACACTCTCCGTCGAAGCCCAGGCCAAGTCTCCAGAGGATCCTTCTTTTACGGAGTTGCTTAGAAAATTCAGGAGGTTCATCAGTGGCACTCCCTGGAACCAGATCCAGCGCTTGAAACTCGCTGAACATCTGGATTCGCCCATGACAGCTCCTACCTTGGTGCTACCCTGGATAGAGCCTCACGCACCATCGTACCACAATATGGAAACAGCTGCCTGCCTTAGCCCCACTTCCTAGGAAGTCGAACAGGCTATATCAGGCTCCAGAGGGTGCTGATTTTCTGGATTCTCACCTTCGTGCCAACTCGGTCGTGATTAGTGCCGCTCACGGCCGGTCGGCCAACCCCAAACATTTTAGCTCGTCACCACCTGATAAGGAATCACGTCTTCTGGACCAGTATAGGAGAAAGATTTACGCTTCCTCCACGCTGGGGATTAGGGCCCTGAACTATGTCGGCCATGTGGGGAACTACTAGAAGGCCATTCTGACTCAGACGGAAGCCAAACTGGACTCCTTGCCTGACTCCCAAGTCAAGCAGGAGTTGGCTGATCTTGTCCGCTCTGCTCGTTCGGCCAGTCGACACATACTCGTGCGACATACGATGCAGTGGACACTGCTGGGTGGAGCTCAGCTTCGCTGTAGGCTATGGCGTGTTTGGCCCGTATCAGGGTTGGTCCCAGAGGCAATCTGCTATCCAGGAAGTGCCTTCCAGGGGTTGGTGCTTTTTGGGGGTGATGTCAAGGACATCATCACCAATTTGCAAGAGAAGGGGACAGCACTGAAGTCAGCTGATTCCATGTACCATCCCCATCAGCAGCAGCGACTTCCCTTTCGCAGATGGAATCAGCCAAAGGCGAAACCCCAGGGAAGGCGGGCCACAAAACGCTGGGCCCCCACAGCTGCTAAGCCCCCCCGCCCAAAAAAGCAGCGGGTGTTTCAGCTGCAGCACTGCCGCACACCACCTGACTCCTTTCCTCTCCCATTGCCTCCGGACTTCCTGGAGGAACCGGCAGGAGGGAGGTTTTCCCTCCACCTTCTGGGATGGGAGAGGATAACCACAGATTCTTGGGTGCTCCAAATCATAGCAGAAGGACACTCGATAGAGTTTCTTCAGAAACCACCCCACCATCCCCCTCTGAAGTCGTCGTATCTCCGGGAACATCTTCTGTTGGTCCAGGAGGAAATTTCGGCTCTCCTGCTGAAACAAGCAATAGAGCCCATCCCCCTTCATCTGCGAGGGACGGGTTACTATTCCCATTTCTTCCTGGTCCCAAAGAAGACAGGAGATCTCGGACCAATTTTGGATCTCAGTTCCCTGAATCTTTTCGTAGAATACAAAAGGTTCAGGATGCTCTCTTTGCAGAGCCTTCTGCCCCTCCTATGGCCGGGTCAATGGCTTTGTTCTCTGGTTATGCAGGATGCTTATCTGCACATTCCCATTCACCCATCTCATCGCAGATACCTTCGTTTTGCATTCCAGGGGGACCACTACCAGTTCAAGGCGCTCCCGTTTGGTCTATCCTTGGCCCCCGAGTGTTTACCAAATGCCTGGCAGTGGTGGCGGTCCACCTGCATACCAGGGGAGTGCAGGTTTTCCCGTACCTGAACGATTGGCTCCTGGCGGCCTCGCCCAGGGAGGAACTCCTGCGTTACCTCTCCCTTACCCAGCAGGTTTTTGCCTGCCTGGGTATTACCATCAACCATTCCAAGTCTCATCTGGACCCATCCCAGAGGCTACAATTCATTGGGGTGATTCTCGATAAGACCATGGGCAAGGCCTTCCTGCCTCTGGACAGGGCGTCCACCCTTCAGACCCAAATAAGTCTGTTGTCCGACCACAGGATGGTCTCTGCGAGGTCGGTCCTTCACCTTCTCGGGCTCATGGTGGCTGCTATCCCGACGGTTCCTCGTGCTCGACTCCACATGAGGATTTCTCAGTGGACTCTACGCTCTCAATGGGACCAGCTAGTGGACGACCTAGATCACCCAGTTCTGATCTCCTCGCTGATGCTTTGAGACTTGCAATGGTGGATGGTTCGAGAGAACCTGTTTTGGGGAGTTCCTTTCTTTCATTCTCCCCCCTCCCAGACTCTAACAACAGACATCTCAGGCGAAGGTTGGGGAGCCCATCTAGGCCCTCATCAGACCCAGGGCTCCGGGTCCAAGCTAGAACAAGCTGTCCACATCAGTGTGCTCGAGCTTCGGGCAGTGTTGTATGCTCTCCAAGCCCTTCACCAATACATCCTTCCCGGCCACCTAGCCGTCCAGACGGACAACATGTGCGTGGTGTGGTACATCAACAAACAGGGAGGGACTCAGTCCTATCCTCTTTGCAGGGAGGCAATGAGGGTTTGGGATTGGGCAACACAACACGACCTTCACCTCATGGCAATTCACGTTCCGGGAGTAGATAACACCCTAGCAGACAAGCTAAGTTGCTCTTTTGCTCTGACTCACGAGTGGGAACTGGACCAAGGGGTCCTAGACAATATCTTCCAACTTTGGGGAACACCACAGGTCAACCTGTTCTCGTCCCCCCTAAATGCCAAACTTCCCGTCTTCTGTTCGCTTGTTCCAGAGCGAGCCGCTTTTTGGAGCGACGCTCTGTCTCTAGACTGGAAGGACAGATTCATCTATGCTTTTCCCCCAATTCCACTTATCCCACCAGTCTTGCTGAAAGTAGCTTCAGAAGGAGCTCAAATGATTCTGATCTCTCCTTTCTGGCCCAGGCAAGTTTGGTTCTCTCTTTTACAACAATACTCAGAACATCCTTCTCTTCCTCTATTTCGAGGTTTACTGACCCAGGATCAGGGGACCCTGGTCCATCCAGGCCTCAAATCTCTTCAACTGCATGCATGGCTCCTGCAGACTTAGCCCAATCCCATTTTGGAGCATCTCCCAAAGTGGCGGAGATTTTGGTGGAGGCCAGAAAACCCTCCACCAGATCCACTTATGCCATGAAGTGGAAAAGATTCACTATCTGGGCTGCTTCCAAGAATGTGCAACCCTTCTCCTGTGCAGCGGGGCTTCTGCTGGAGTATCTACGTTACCTGTTTGACCTGGGTCTCAGCCATTCTTCTCTGAAGGTACACATGGCAGCCATCTCGGCCTATCATGTTCCCTTTGCAGACAAAGCTTTCGCTCAACTGGAGGTCTCTAAGACCTTTCTCAGAGGGGTCCTCCATCTGAGGCCCCCATCCCATCTCCTGCTCCCCTTGGGACTTGTTTTGTTCTCGGAAACTTACTCTCCTCCTTCGAACCTGCAGCTTCTGTGGATTTGAAGTTCCTTTCGTGGAAGACTCTCTTCTTGGTGGCCATTACTTCCGCGCGGAGAATTTCCAAGCTCCAGGCCCTGATGTGTAAAATCCCATACTTGATTTTTCACAAGGAATGGGTAGCTCTTCGCATGAATCCTAAGTTTCTCCTTAAAGTAGTAGCTGAGCCTACTCTAAATCAGTCCATAGAGCTACCTGCCTTTTTTACGCAGTACTCTAATCATGGGGAGTATTTACTCCATACTATGGATGTTCACCGGATTCTGAGATACTACACCAACAGGACTAAGGATCTCAGAAAGACTGATCAATTGTTCGTCTCTTTTGCTCACAAAAGGGAAGGCAATGCTGTTTCCAAGCAATGCCTCTCTAAGTGGTTGGCTCATTGTATCACTTTCTGTTATGACAAATACAACAAGACCCTCCCGGGTCAAGTCAGAGGCCACTCCACAAGAGGAGTAGCTGCTTCAGCAGCTTGTTTCAAGAATGTGTCTGTGGCAGACATCTGTGCTGCCGCCACATGGACTTCCGTCCATACTTTTACTAAACACTACAGTTTGGATGTTGCCTCTCACCGTAGAGCAGGCTTCGGGCTGGTTGTTTTGCAAGGCCTCCTATCTTGAGACTTGCACAACCAGAACTGCTTTTGGCGTAGTTTTCCTCCTCCCGGTGCCTCTCATTGTTCCAGACTGCTTGGGATTCAGTCCTATATGTAATTACCTACTGCAAGAGCCCTCTCGAAGTAAGATAGTACAGTTACATAAGAACTTACCGTAACAGTAGATCTTCGAGAGAGGCTCTTGCAATAGGTAATACCGTCCTGCCCTCCATCCCCCTAGGCTTTTTCAGCTTCTTTTCCATTGAAGGAAATATCCGCTCCTGTCTCGTCCGGCCTCTTTTGGCCTGTGGCGGAAAGGACTGGAAGGCGGGCCAGGGACTCGCCCCTTATACCGATGTCTCCTGGACGCCGGTCACCTGACGTGGGAGCGGTCCCTCGCCAGGGACTGCTAGCTAGAAATTTTTCCGTGGGGTTCTGCCACCTGCCAGCATCAGTCCTATATGTAATTACCTACTGCAAGAGCCTCTCTCGAAGATCTACTGTTACGGTAAGTTCTTGTGTAACTGTACTTTCTCCATTCACTGTGCTTGCCAGGGTCTCCGGCAGGAGAACTGAAGTGGTGCTGGAGGACTGCACCTTTTATACCATAGGCGGACATCGGTGGGGCAGACTGATGTCAGGGGGTGGTCCCCTGCTATCTGCTAGCTAGAATTTTTCCATGGTGTCCTGGCGCCTGCCGGCTTTAGTCAATCACTTAATCAATCAAAACCTTTATTTTTAAGGGCGTCTTTCCAAAACCAAGGTGCTTTAACAGTAAATAAAACACATACATAAAGTTAAAACAACATCCTAAAATCAGTTTATAAAATGTACTTTAAAAATCCGGATACGCCAGGCTAAATAAATGCGTTTTCAATGCTAATTTAAAGCTTTGAACGGTCAGGCTATCTCGCACCCGATGAGGTAGACAATTCCACAGGGTTGGGGCCCCAGATGTCTTTAAACAAACCCTGGGAATCTCTAGCAATCCCTCATTGGTGGATCGGAGCGGAGGAGAGGGACAGTAGGGACGAAGAAGATCTTGCAGATAGCCAGGTCCCTGATCATGTAGTGCCTTATAGGTCAGCAAACTGACCTTGAAGGTAATCCGCCACTGTATTGGCAGCCAGTGCAGTCCACGGAGGACAGGCGTTATATGACTGGTCCTAAATGTACCAGTCAAAAGCCTGGCCGCTGCATTCTGTACTAACTGCAAGTGGTGGATATCCACCCCCGGTAGCCCTAGGTACAGGGCGTTGCAATAGTCCAGGCGAGAGGTAACGAAGGCGTGGACCAGCGTTGGAAGGTCATCGATGGGAACCAGATGCTTCACCCGGGCTATATTACTCAGAAGGTAAAAAGAGGTTTTGACAACAGCTGACACCTGATGTTTAAGGGTCAGGCGATCATCAAATATAATGCCTAGATTCCGCACCCGGTCTGAGGTAGCTAACTGGGTCCCCCCAAGCCAAAGACCCGAGGGTGACCCCTTCAGCAAACCCGTCCCTCGACGACCTGGGTCCACAACCAACACCTCAGTTTTTTCAGGGTTTAACCGCAGCCAGCTCCCAGTCATCCAGTCCTGAATGTCGGTGAGACAGTTATTAAAGACCGAGACAGCATCAACCTGGTCAGGCACAAAGGACATGTACTGTTGAGTATCATCTGCGTAGCAGTGAAAACTCAAGCCGTACGGCCTAATAATTGCTCCTAACGGCAGCATATATACCACAAACAACATGGGTGCCAAAATGGAGCCCTGCGGTACCCCAGAGGATAGGGGGAGTGATGCAGAGGAAAAAATTCCCGACACCACCCTCTGAGTTCTACCCTCAAGGAATGATCAAAACCAACTGAGGACCGGGCCAGATAGTCCACAGATAAATTGCAGGCGCTCCAAAAGCACTCCATGTTCCACGGTGTCAGATGCCGCAGAGAGATCAAGAAGGACCAAGATGGAACGGGTCTTTCGATCTCTCGCTATTAGGTCATTCAGTACCCTAACAAGGGCGCTGTCTATACTATTTCTCTTCCTAAATCCGGACTGGAGAGAATCATAGACATTGTGGCTGGTCAAATGATCATCCAGCTGCAACATGACCACCTTCTCAATAACCTTCGTATTACAAAGGCAGGTTAGAGACAGGCTCTGTAGTTAGCCAGGCAGTCTGGGTCCAAGGAGGGCTTTTAAGAAGGGCGAATCACAGCTTCCTTCAGGGGTCAGGAAGATCCCCCTCTCCAATGACAACCAGACTATCTTGGCAAGGACCGGGCCAATTTTATCCACACAACCTTCTAAAAGGCGAGTGGGGCCCGGGTCCAAACTACAGTTGGTCGGTCGCAACGACTGGACAATCATCACTGTGTCATTGATTGTGGGCCAGTCGAAGTCAAACCACACAAACTGGGTGTCCGACATCTCCTGCCGACCATCACAACTCTTGTTTGAAAGAGTTAGGAGGAGGTCGGATCTGATTGTGGCAAACTTATCCGCAAAGAATCAAGCAAACTCCTCACACTGTTCCTGTGAAAATACTGTCTTGGGCTGAAGACAGACTGGATTGCACAGTCTGTCCACGGTCCGAAAGAGCTGAGCTGGTCGATTCTGCGCAGCAGCAATTTCCCTGGACAGGAATTTTGCCTTCTTACAGGTATTTACTGATTGATAGACCTCATAATGGTCCATCAAACTAAGCCTGTCACACTCCAGACCAGACTTCCGCCAGCATCTCTCAAGCCTTCTTCCTACTCTCTTCAACTCCCTCAATGTCACATCAAACCAAGGAGACTTGAGGCGATGGGTGAGGGGAGGACGAACACGAACAGGAGCAATTGAATCCAGGCTCCAGCTACTGCCTCATTATAGGCAAGAATCAGATTCCCTGGATCCATGCATTCATTCGGTAAACTTGATAGATCCAGCACGCCATCAGGCCCTCCGGGGTAACACCCCTTAAAGGGTGGTACTGGACTATTTCCATAGGGGCCGACCTACCAAGGGGGGCCGAAAAACTGAACCCAATGGTATGATGGTCAGACCATCCGACTGGCTCCATCCCCAGGAGGAATACCAGGTTCAATGAATGACCTTCTATATGGGTCGAAGAGGAAATAACCTGTTTGAAGCCAAGCAAATTCATCAGCTGGAGGAAGTCTTGACCAAACTGCGAGAGTTCATCGTCGACCCAGGCATTGAAATCCCCCAAGATCAGCCATCTGGAGGATCCCAATGACATGTCGACAATGAAGTCTTCAACTTCCCATAGGAAAATATTCCCATTTCCTGGTGGACGGTAAATGAGAAGAATCCTATACCCCACACCCTCGCCCAGGATACATTCAAAGGAGTTTGTGATTCCCACTGGAACCTCCATCAGGTTCAGTTCCATTCTAAAACAGATTGCCACTACCCCACCCCTACAATCCAACCTCGGACGGTGTATCACCAAGTTCCCGACTGGTACAGCTGAAGCCAAAATAGGGCCAGCATGTTCGTCCAGCCAGGTCTCGGTGATGCATGCCAGGTCTGATGATCCTACAAGATCAGCTATTATAGCAGTCTTGTTTTTAATGGACCTGGTATTACATAACACTGTCTGAGTAGGATAAGTTGCCGATGAAGACCGAGCCACCTGCCTACACGGGCAGAACTCCTTGGTATGGGAATCAGCAGGAGGATCCTCTTGAACCCATTTCCCCAGGCATCTTCTCATCCCCACTACCCCAATGTCTCGCCTCCTTTCCATTCCTCCAGTCCCCACCGCCTCCTCCTCCTCCTCCACAATCCCCAGGGCCCTACACCATCTGTACACCTCCGGGGACAGTGGAGGACAACAAAAAGGGCGAAGATCCTTAAGGCAGGAGGGGGAATAATGCCTGACCGTCCGAGTAACTCCCAGACACATCCTTACACACTTAAAACACCCACAATATAGTTACACTACAAACCACACTACACACCCAATCACTCAACTAACAATCATGCACCACACAAACAACAATAATAAAACACAAAAAACAGATTAACCCTCCCCTAGCATAAAATTTCCAAAATAAAATAAAAATAAAAAAACAACTCAGAGTCTTGGACTGGGTAGATCTATTAAAAAGAGTTGATTCATAAATGAATCCAAGTGCAGGAAAGCAAATCAAACATAAGTAGCCAGTGTCTTCAGTAAGTATCTTCAGCTCCCCAGGCCCTCTCACTGCCTCAGGAAATTTACAGGCACAGGCACTCTCACTGTCTGCCCTGAACCAAAAGATAGTACTGAAGTTCTAAATATTTTCAGCCCCCAGGCCCTCTCACGACCTGGGAGCCAGTGAAAGACACAGGCACTCTCACTGCCTGCCAAATAATAGTAAAACAGGCAACGTAATAAAGATGTAAGGTCTGACCGTATGTAGGGCAGAAAATCTTCGGAAGAGGCATCTTCACTCACAATCCATATAGTGGGAAATGGAGGCTCCAAAAATCCCACACAAGGGACCGCAACTGGAAAATATCCGCAGTCACTCCTAGGTTCACCACCAGCACCAGCCCGCCAGTTGGCCCCCTGGAGAACCTAAGGGAACTGACAGCCCATTTCGTCGGCTACCCAACAAAACCATGATCCAGCTCCCCGAGCAGCCCCGAACACCAGCCGCTAGTCACCCCACAGGGTCAGGACCATCCACTCATGCAGACAACCAGCTCCTATGCCCACTAAAAATGCCTGTTACAAAGTCATCCACCACAGAGTCCAATCAAAGGCAGAAACAGGAACCGCATAAATCTTCTCCTGCAGTGCTCCCTCCAACCAGTCCTAGGCAACTGTCCACACATAAAATGTTAATAACTTGCCGGTGATGCCACAACAGAGATCAGTCAAAACATCCTCACTTAGCTGCTCCAATAAATGGGCACCGCTCAATGACTCCCCATTCAGCGTCCTGGAACCTCACCCATTTTGAACCACGACACCGCCAAATCCAGGAACTCCACCAGAAACCCGCAAGCACGAACTCCAAACGCTCGAACTCCAGGCTCCAAAGGATCGAAAACAAAATCAAAGCGTTCAAGAACGCCAGCGTCCCCGAGACAACAAAAGACTGGCAACAGACAGCAGCTTTCCAATGTAGAGTGGACAAGTCCATCCGTAATGTAGATTAAATAAGTCCATTCACACAAACGCAAAAAACGTCTTGGGTTCCAAACTAGCGACCAAAGGACGCCATACCTAGGATTTCCATTGCGCTTCAAACTCGAACTAGGCTGGGTAAATTAAATAAAAATAAAATTCAGAGTAAAATAAAACTTTAACTCTAAACTCTAAGCAGTACTCTGATTTTCATTCAGAGCTCATGCAAATGGCAGCCCAGCGTGGCCGCCATCTTGCCCATTCAAACCATTGCCTAACGATGTAACCTGCTGCAAGAGCTCCTCTCGAAGATCTACTGTTACGGTAAGTTACTAACATACTAAAATGCCAGCAGAATAGGCCTAATGGTCTTTAATGCCTGCTCATTTGGTCAGCTCCCACCCTGGGAGCTAACCTTACTGTCCCCATCTCCCTCTCTGGCTTCTCCCTTCCCAGTCCCGGATATTCTCGCTGCACTGTTATTGCTTCCAGAACCCTTCCTGTACCTGTCCCTTCCCTCTTGAACCCCTCCACCGCTTCTCTGCTCACCAGCCCCCTGTGCAGCGAGATTCCATGGCTCCACCAATTCTCTCAGTGAAGTAGCACCTCCTCCTTTCTCCCTGAATCTCCCCTCCACCTTCCACCCATGCCTCTAGCTGCCCCCCTCCTTTCGCCAGAGAACCCTGAGTGCTCCTCCCTATTTACCCCTTCATGTACCTGAAGACCTCTATCATGTCCCCCAGTCCCTTCTCTCTTCCAATGTGTGCATATTTAGCTGTTCGAGCCTCTCCCATAGGTCCTATCCCCAAGCTCCAAATCATTTTGTTGTCCTCCTCTGGACCCTCTCCAGGAGTTCAATGTCCCTCTTTAAATGTGGCCTCCAAACTTCACCTAGGACTGCGGTGTGGCCTAACCAAGCAGTTATACAGTGGAGTATCACTCCTCCCTTTGGAGGTGAGCCCTCATGATGCATCCAAGCATCCTGTTGGCCTTTGCCGCTACCCTCCTACAAATCTCAGAGTTGTTCATCTTGACATCCACCACCACCCCCAGGTCCCTCTCAGCCATTGAGACTTTTAGCATTCCCCCCAACCAGGGTGTACACTTGGCCCAGGTTTCTGGCTCCCAGGTGCGGTACCTTGCATTTCCCTGCATTGAACCTCAGCTTCTGCTTTCTAGACCACCTTTCCAGAGCCTCCAGATCGCCCTATAGAGCCTCCTTCCCCTCCTTCCCATCCACCACCGCCCCCAGTTTTGAGTCATCCTCAAAGAGACTCATCTCACTCCTGATACCCTTCCTTATGTCAGAGACGTAGGCGTTGAACAGGAGGGGCCCCAGGACCGATCCCTGAGGGACTCCACTAATGACCTTCCTTGGGGATGAGACTATCCCGCCAACCACGACCCTCTGGGTCCGGTTCTAGAACCAGTTGTCTATCCATCTGATCATCTGGTTCCCCACCCCATTTCTCCCAGATTATCCAACAGGCCCCCGTGAGGAACAGAGTCAAACGCCTTGCTGAAGTCAAGAAAGAGGACGTCCACTGGTCTACCCAGGTCCAAGGCACTCATCACCCAGTCATAGAACTCCACAAGGTTTGTCTGACATGATTTCCCTGGGACGGATCCATGTTGTCTATCGTCCAGGCACCCCAACTTTTCCAGCCCCCAGTCTCTCCTTGACAATGCCCTCCATCATCTTGTCCACCACCGATGTCAGGCTGACTGGTCTGTAGTTCCCTGCCACCTCCCTTGATCCTCCCTTGTGGATAGGCACTATATGCACCACCTTCCAGTCCTGGGGCACCCACCCTGTCCTCAGTGAGATGCTGAAGATTTCCGCCAGGGGTTTCGCCAGGACATCTGCCAGTTCTTTCAGCACTCTGGGATGTAATTTATCTGGCCCTGGTGCTTTCTCCATCTTAAGGGACCTGAGGGCTTCCCCTGTTCTCTCTGCCGTGATTTCCACCTCCGCTATCTCATCCTCCTGCTTTGCCTTCTCCCCACCTGCCAGTGATGCCCCGGACCCACCGATCAGTAAGGGCCCCCCTCAGTTTCATTGTCTCCTCCCATGTATGATGCAGCCTCCATTTTACTTGGTGAAAACTGAGACAAAGTACTCATTTAGTACCTCAGCCTGCTCCCCCGGGTCTTGTGCCCATCCCTCCCCTGTTTTAATCCTGCTAATCTGCCCCTTCACCCTTCGTTTTTCCCCAATGTATCTAAAGAACCCCTTGTTCCCTCTCCTAATTTCCCTGGCCAGGTTCTGCTCTTTCCTTGCCTTAGCTGCCCTCACCACCCTAGTGGCCCTTCTGGTCATCAGCTCATACTCACCTCGGTCCCTTTCATTTCTTGAGCATTTGAATTTCCTATAGGCCGCCTTTTTTCCCCTCACCACCTCCTGAACCTCCCTGGTCCACCAGCAGGGTTTTCGGGCCCTACCTCATTTTCGTTTTACTCTTGCACAGGTGCTGGTAGCATCCTGCACCCCCCTCCTGATGATTTCCCACCTACTGTCAGCATCCATGTCTGGCCCAATCCCATCCAAGTGCTCCTTACCATTTCCTTGAAATCCACCCCCCTGAAGTCAGTTACCTCCATCTTTGTGCAGCCTTCTACCCCTCCTAGGTTCAGGTGGAACCAGACTGTGGCATGGTCGCACCCCACCAACGGGTCCCTTACCTCCAGACCCCCAATCTGGTCACTCTGTGCCAGGACCACATCCAGTATCCACTTCTCCCTGGTCGGTTCCCCCACCTGCTGAGTTAGGAACGCATCCAACAACCTCTGTTCCCTGGCCACCAAGGATGTCATAGTCTCCCAGTCTGTTCCTGGCATGTTTAAGTCCCCCAACACCACCACCCTTCCCCTTCCCAATCTGCTGTGTATCCCAACATCTGCCCCCAGACTCTCCTCCAGCTCCTCCGCCAGTGCAGGGGTCTATACACCACTCCTATTTTTACTCTCTTGCCCCCCCCCTTGTTACCAAGGTGACCCAAATCGCCTCCACAGTTCCCTCTGCCTCCTCCACTCCTCCTATGGCAATGCAGTTTTGATTATTATTGCTACCCCTCCTCCCCTTCCCTCCCCCATGTCCTTCCTGAACGTGGTGTAGCCCTCCAGGTTCAGGTCCCAGTCGTGCCGTGTGGTGGCCCAGGTCTCTGTGACCGCTGCCACATCTACCTCTCCCTCAGGTAGCATCGCCTGGAGCTCAGGCATTTTATTGCCCAAGCTCCTGGCATTTAGCAGGACTACCTTCCACTCTTTCCCATACTTCCATTTCCCCTGCTCGTGTTCCCGTGGGGATTCTGTCTTCCCCTGGTCCGCACCTTACCAGTTGGCCTTTTCCTGCATTCTTCCAGCTCCCGGGGGTGGAGACAGAGTCCCTCCTTTATCGGACCCCCCTCAACAGCCTTTTCTCCCATCCCTCCCCCTTCACAAGTTTAAACCCCACCTTTCACCAATGAACCCCTCTATTTTCAGCTTAAAGATTTCCTTCCCCTCCGAACTGAGATGGAGCCTATTTCTAGTATACAGCCCCTTATCCTCCCAGGTCTCCCCTCAATCTCCCATCAGCCCATACCCTCTGGCCCCACACCACTCCCTGAGCCACTGGTTTATCACCCTAATCTCCCTCTTGTGTTCCCCGCTAGCCCTTGGCACCGGCAGGATTTCCAAGAAGGAAATTGTGCAGTCTATATCATGACAGACCCTGGCAAGCTCCCTGAACCTTGCCTGCATCTCTAGCTCACTGTTTCCCTCAATGTCATTGGTACCTAGGTGGACCAGTATGTCCGGGGAACCTCCACAATCCTTTGCCAGCTGATATACCTCATGCTTGGCCCTGTGCACCATTAGTCCAGGGAAGCATGTTGTTCTAACCAGGCAGGCTTCTCCCTCCCTATCCCATTTGATCCCTCTGATCATGGAATCACCCAACAGGAGCACTCTGGCCACCCCTTTTCTTCCATTCCCCCCCCTTCCATGCCCCTCATCCTTTCTACCAGCCCCTCCCTCCGGCTGACTTCTTGTTCCTCCCCCTATCCGTGTGCCACCTGCCATCCCCTCCTTATTTACCCTGGCCACCCCCTCCCCTCCGATCCTATGCCTCTCATCCTCCTGAGTATCCTTCTGTACCTCGCTACCCCCACCGTTACTGCTCGCGACTGGTCCTTCCATACTTTTTCATGCTACTAAATATTGCAGTGCAAAAGATTAATGAATAGCAGCTGTGTTATCATTGATTGTCCAGAGGAGGTGACCAAAATGGTGCAGGGTCTACACCAGAAGACATACGAAGAAAGACTAAAGGAGCTTAATATGTATACCCTTGAGGAAAGGAGGGAGAGATGGCACATGATAGAAACTTTCAAGTACCTCAAGGGAATCAACAAAGTCCAAGAGGGTGGCATCTTTCAGAAAAAGAGATGTGCAAGAACAAAGGGGCACAATTTGAAGATAGAGGGGGGACGGCTCAGAGGTAATGTGAGGAAGTATTTTTTCACAGAGAGGGTTGTGGATGCATGGAACAGCCTCCCTGAGGAGGTTGTGGAGTCAAGAACAGTGGGGGAATTCAAGAATGCATGGGACCGACATAAGGCAGTCCTAGTGGGGGGTAGAAGGAAGTAAGCTGTTGGTTAATTAGGATCTGCAGCTTATCTGTTAGGTAGGAAAATGGGCAGACTAGGTGGGCCAAGCGGTCCTTATCTGCCATCAAATTCTATGTTTCTATGATGCTTGTAGGAACTAGGAAGCATCTCGCCCAGCCTCTCCGTATGATGAAAAGGTAGCAGAGTTTCCAGTCAGTTTGAGTAGCCTGGCCATGAACTGGAAAAACAAAGGAGAGGGTGAGTTCCTGAAGCAAGAGTGGGCCAGGGTGAGGCAATTAGCAAAACACTTAGTATGACTTTCATAGAAACTGTATCCCACAGTGTTTTACAAGGCACAAGAGTTCCATATTGGTAAAGCGTGGAATGTAAAATAAAATGGAATTTCTGGTGCACAACCCAGGTCGACCAAATAAAATAAAATCTGGCCTCCTCTTCCCAACTACCTGATGGGTCTGATGGGGGAAGATGGCCGCCAGGCTGGGTGTCCATCGTTTGAGCTCTCCTAGCTCAATTTAAAAACTCTCACCTCTTGCTCTGTCTTCTTTTGTTTCTCTATATATCCATGAAATTAGTTTTACGCTGTGTAACTTTTAGGTTAGTGCTAGGTAATTAGCGTGAGCTGGGGAATCTAAAGAGTAGTCGGGGAAATCGGTGAGATAGCTTAGGAGTCGGTCTTTGTTATTTTTAGGGAAATTCACATAATTTCACCAGAGGAACCATCAATTTTCTTCATTCCTGTTCATGAGTCAGCTGAATGCCGAAGAACTATGAGTTGCCAAGACTTGGAGCTACTGTGGAAGGCTGTGTTTGAGGGGGACTGGAGCGGCGTGTGCACTGCTTTTGGAGCATTAGCTAAAGCGGACTTTTCATCTTGGACATCACTGGCAGAATGGAGCAGAGCAGAGGAAACAAACTTCGCTGAGCATTGACTTTGCTGAGCTTTAACTGGGAACCAGTGAGCTCTCTGTGGCTACTGCTCTATCTCTGATTTTAGCCCTCTGGATCATTTTGTGAACTGTCAGCTCACCGGGTTATGACTATGTGCACCTCGGAGTATTGACTGCCTTGACTCCGAGGTGCCCGTTTGTATCCTGTGCTGGGCTTGTGTGTCCTTGGGGCCCACGTGGTGTGGCGAGCTGGTGAACAATTTGGGCTTTGCTGTTGGGGATCATTTGCTGGACCCCGGACTTGACTGTTTCCATTCTTCCCTGGCCTGTGGATTTTCCGTGGCAGAAGTGGCTGTAGGCTTTATCTAGCTGCCACCCCCCTGCACCTCCTACCCTTCCAGGTTTTCATGTGTACAGGTTATTTGTTATCAAAGAGGTTGGTGAGAGCACCTCTTTCGTTCAGTACTGAATTCCATCAAATATTAGTTTGGTGAAAGCACTCTGACAGATTCTCCAGGTTAGCTTTCCCCCTAATTTAACACAGGCGTATAGACACCTCCCCCACCTGAAGCGCAGGCAACGGAAGACGCGAGGGAAGATGCACATCACCCTAACTGCCAGAAAGGTTATCTTTCTGCTACTGCTACTCTCTGGCAATGTTCACCCAAACCCTGTACCATCAACCCTGAGGAGCAGGGGGTCCATACAGTGAATGGCCTAAAGATAGCATCGCTAAACATCTGCAGCCTAACTGCCAAATTCGACCAGCTCCAGGCTTGGATGACCATCTATGCCCCTGACATACTCTGCCTAACTGAAACCTGGCTGTCGGGTAGGATCAAAGATGGTGAGGTGGCCATCGAAGGATTCCAAGCGTTTCAACTTGATAGAATAGGCAGGAAAAGTGGTGGCTGCCTCTTATATGCCAGAAACTCACTGAGTTGCTCCGTCCTCCCCATCTCCAAAGTTGTGGAGGATTGTGAGCTACATGTGGTAAAAATACAAGTCTGCCTAAAAGGCAAGACCCTTATCATCGCCACAACCTACCTGCCCCCAAAAATGCCAAGGAAGGCCTTCCTCTTGTTATGGAAGAAATTAGTGCACTCAAAAAGGGCTCAGAACTCATCTTGACCGGTGACTTTAATATTAACTGGTTATGTAAGGAGGCAACACCCTACAGAGACCTAATCACCTCCCACAGTCTCATGCAACTAGTTATTCACCCCACCAGGCAGAACTACAAGGCTGGTACCAGCACCCTCATTGACTGGGTCTTAGCTAGCTCACCAACTCGATTCTCCAAACTCGGGGTTCTCCCGGACGTGCTGAGTGACCACTCCCCGATCTCCTTTATATGGACCACTAAACTTGCCAAAAGGCCACCCCGCCTCATCGAGAGCAGGGTTCTGCAGAAAGGCAAACTTTGATCCCTCAAATTGGCCCTGTCTGCCTACAACTGGTCCCCCATCAACAAGGCACCTTCACTGGACCAGGCCCTTCGTTTTTTCACTGAGGGCTTCAATTCCATCCGTGATATCTATGCACCAGGCACAAAACGGAAAATTCGGGCGGAGGTAACAGGCTGGATTGATGGCAAGCTTCTCTCCTTCCTAAAGGAGAGGAACTACCTCTGGGAAAAAGCCTTAAACTCTGGTAGCAAGCATGACCTACAGTGCTATAAAATGGCTAGAAATCTGTGCACCAAACTTATCAGGCTTGCAAAAGCCGATTTCCATAAGACCCAGCTTAACAACGCATGGGGAGATGGAAAGAGGTTTTGGGACAACATCAAGAACATTCTTGGTAAAGATCAAAAGCAGCACCCTAAGATGCTCAACATTAATAACTTATCCTCCTCAGATCCGCCAGCCATTGCTGATGCCTTTAACCAGGCCTTTACAGACCTGTCCTCAGTGCTGCCTCCAGACTACCTTCTGCCTGGAGAGGACCAATGTTGCACCAACCTGCCCATAACTAACCACTCAGCCTTCTACTTTAAGAAGGTGAAGGTGAAGGAGGCCCTAACGATGGTCAGGAAAGTTCTAGGCAAAACCAGATTGGGGAGTGAAGGGCTAGACATGAAGTTACTATCTCTCACCCTTGATGTTCTTATCATGCCCATAGCAATGCTATTTAATAAATCCTTGCCTCTAGGTCAATTTCCGGAGGTATGGAAGCAAGCCCTGGTAACTCCAGTGCATAAGAATGGTGAGAAGGTGCTGGTGTCAAACTACAGGCCAGTATCTTTCCCTTCCCCACTATCCAAAGCTTTGGAAAAAATTGTGGCAAGTCAACTCACAGAATACCTCAGTAAGTACAATCTGCTCTGCCCAAACCGATATGGTTGCAGGCAAAAACACAGTACCACCACGGCACTACTGGGATATACTGACTATGCGCACAAGGCGCTGGATGAAGGCAGATTGGTGGGGTCCATCTTCATTGACCTCACCAAAGCCTTCGACACTGTCAACCACCTTCTACTAGTACTCCAGCTCCAAAGATTGGGTGTGGCACCTAATGCCCTGAATTGGTTCAATGACTACCTAACACACAGAAGCCAGTGAGTCAAAATTGGGCAGATGTTATCCAGCTCCAGAGATGTACTCCTAGGAGTCCCTCAAGGATCAACTCTAGGGCCCCTGCTTTTCAGCCTTTTTGTAAATGACCTACCCACAGCCTGTGACACCAAACTTATTCTGTATGCGGACGATGCTGTGCTGCTGAGCAGCAGCACCTCTCAGGTTGCCCTACAAACAGAACTACAGAACTCTCAATAAACTCAAGGACTGGTTCAGTAGGCAAAAGCTGCTACTAAATTACAAGAAAACCAAGGCCATGCTACAATCTAGCCCCTACAACAAACACAGGCATGCTCCCCTTGTAATCACCAATAAGGCTGGTAAGCAGATTGAGCTGGTGCACTTGTTCAAGTACCTTGGAGTCACCATTGATGACTCTCTCACTTATATGCACCACATAGACTCCCTTGTCAGAGTGGTAAACACAAAGATCAGGGTCCTCTATAGGCATAAGAAATCCCTCACCCCGGAAGCACTCCAAATCTCGAGTCTCCAGCTCCATACCCTCCACGATAGACTACGGGCTGGTGGTCTATGGAGCTGCTACTGATACAGTGCTCAAAAGGGTCCAAATTGCACAAAATAAGGCATGCCACCTCACCCTGTGCGCAGATCATTACACTCATACTTGCACCCTATATGAGCGTACAAACTGGCTTAACCTAAAAGACAGGATCAAATTCGAGACTTGCCTTCTGGGAAAGGAGGCACTCCTCGGAAAAACCCCACCCTGTATAGGAAACCTGTTCGAGGCTTCTCTGTCTCATCACATGTCACCAGAGGGAGGAAGAATGGAGCACTGTCCATTCCATTCTGCCAAACCTCACTAAGGCAGCGTGCTTTCTCCTATCAGGGGCCCCCCCTCTGGATAAATGAACTTCCGATGAAATTACAAACAAACAGCCTGTCTCAATTCAAAGCAGGCCTCAAACAGCACCTAATGTCTAGCTCAAAATGCACCTGCTTCTCAGGCCCCACTTGATAGATGGGCCTACCCCCAAGGTAGCACCCAGCAAGGCTACCTAGAGAACCTTGCCTCCATTCCAGCCTAGCCAAGGGCTTAAGTAAGCTATCAGTCCTCTTTAAACGCTCTTGGTACTGCCCCTCCCCACACACACACACACACACACACACACACACACACACACACACACACTACTCGACAAAGCCCTCTGAGCTGCCCCCATTCACAGCACCTCTGCTTCACTATCCCCCACCTCGCCTCTCTGCGGTAGTTTCAAACCCAGTCCCCCTTGTTTCACTGTCACCCAGCCTCTCACCATCTGGGATAGTGTTAATCCCTATGCAGTTACTCTGCTATAGTTAGTCAATGGATTTGGAGATTTCCAGGGGTGTGCTACCTAGGGCAACCAATTAGAAATAACTTAGTATTCTATTACAACTGCTCTGTTTTTCTCCTATTTGTCTAATTCTCGTGTAATCACTCTTTAATGCCTAATGATCAAGCCTCTGTTACCACTGAATGCAGGGATTTATTTAACTCCAAAAATTGATTAGCGTTTTGCTCATAAAAGTGCTAAAACATTGTGAAAATGCATAGCACTTGCCTCACTGTGTTTAACAAACATAACACTTCTAGAAAACCTATAGAAATACTTTCTGTACAGTTAGCATTGTCCCAAAAAAAAAAAACTGCTAATCAATTATTTAAAACCCTGGAATGTGTGTTGTCTTATTGTCCACCCTGACGTGGAACCTTTGTAAAAGAGCTCATGCTCAAAGGTCTTTCCGAAATACTAATTAAATAAATAAAATAAATAATAAAAATATTCTCTAGCAGTGCTGGGAGTACTGCATGGTTTTAGCGTGCGGTTTTCTCTACATGGACTTTATGAACTGTGTGTCTCAAGTGTATTATAAACTGTTATAGCTTGAGTAAGCCCTCTGGTGAAAAGTTTTATCATGGATTTCTTTTGCGTGATATTTTTGGAAAAGTGGTTACGGTGTTTATTTTATGTGTGAATGTTGTACGAATGTGGTTAGGTTAATGACTGTATTTATGTATGGATGTAGCATGAATGTATAGTTGATTTAGTTTAAAGCTTTGGTTTTAGTATATAGTTTAGAATCATTAAAAATGTGTTGGAACATCAGCCCCCCCCCCCCCCAATATTACTCACACAGCGACTCTGCTGTGTGATCTCTACCTCTTTGTTGACCTCCCCCTCCCAGCTGGAGTGGTGAGATGTTGCTGAGAGGTGGGCATTCAGAGTGGGTGGATGAGTCAGCAGCAGAGTCCTGTGAGTACCTCGGAGGTGAGCAGCATCAGGGTGGTAAGGAATAGGAGGCACTCTGGGGTTAAACGGAACCAAGAGAGTGGCCTGACATGTCTGGTTTCCATCCCAAGGGTTTCCACTGGTCCATGTGAGCAGGTAGCTATAGGGCTGGCATTGCCCTCTAGTCCCCTTCGGGCAGTGTTACGCAATGCCAGATTGATGAGGAACAAGACTGCAATTATGGTGGACTTGATTTCATTGGCCGATCTGGCTTGCACCACGGAGACCTGGCTGGGTGATGACGTGGGTCCAGTTTTGGAGGTGTTGGTCCCAGCCGGGTAGTCCGTGGTACACTGCCTGAGGAGGGGACACAGGGGCAGGGGTGTGGCTATCTGTTTTAGATCCAGCCTGAACTTCACCTTGCACCCAGTGGGACCTACCTCATTGTTTGAATCTGTGGCTGTGCATGGGGGTCCAGGCACGGGCTGCAGAATTCTCCTTGTCTACCATCCTCCAGGACTTGGGGGAGAATTTCTGCAGGAGGTAGCGGACTTCGTCACCAACCGGGTGTTGGAGTGACCCAGATGGTTAATTCTTGGGGACTTCAACGCCTGGGTCGATGACGAATCCTTGCAATTTGTATCTAACCTCCTCCAGTTGATGTCATCACTGGGCCTATCGCAAGCAATTGCTTCTGTGACCCATCACCATGGTCACACCTTGGACTTGGTATTCTCGGTGGGGGTTGAGGTTACTGACCTAAAGATTGATTGGGTTACCTGGTCCGATCATTGCACGGTGTAGTTCATGTTTGGCTTCCCTCCTGCATGTCCCTCCACTGTTGAGTTGGTCAGCTTCCGCCCTTTAAGGGGACTGTCCCCATCGGGACTTTTAGACAGTGGTTGATTTTTCTGGAATGGATGCTGCTAGTGCAATTGGCACGAGTGAGACGGAGGCAGACTATTATGGGGCTGTTACCATGGCACTCTATGCCATTGCTCTGGTCTGCATATGACCCAGATCTTCTCGCTTGAGACCCCCTTGGTTTGATGGGGCTCTCGAGATGAAGATCAAGGGTCTGATGGGGCTCTCAAGATAAAGATCAAGGGTCAGAAGGTGGAGCGTTGCTGGTGGAGGTACCAGTCCGAAGAGGATAAACTTGCTTTGAGTAACCACTATAAGGATTACCAAAGGGCAATCAACCGTAAGAAGGCAGAGTTCCTGCCCAGGGAGATTGCCGCAGGGTAGAGCAGACCTGCTTAGCTTTTTCGGACTGTGGACAGACTGATGCACCCAATCTGTCTACCGCAGAAAAGAGCACTTTCAAACGCATTATGCAAAGAGTTTGCGCTGTTCTTCAAACAACATGAAGTCTTGCTGTATTCTGAAAAATTGCAGTGAGGTCCAACCTTCGAACTGCCCCGGAGATGAAAGAGTTAACTTTCCATGCTAGGCATGGAACACTGAGCTCGAGCTCGGTTGAGACTCTGTCTATTGCTGTTTGAACTCAAACCGTCAGATTCTTTACTCCGCCTCATTGAACAGTCGCTCGAGAATTCTCCTTTGCTCAGTTCAATTTGTCGGGTTAAAGTACCGTTTTCTCGGTTTCTACGAATTTAAACCGTAGAACTCTATCGGTTCAGTCTCTGTCTGTGGTTTCATGAGTACTAGATAGGCTTATTTTTGTTATATTTCTGTGTGGAACTTGTAAATGTGGGATCGGTTCGGTTTGAACCGATCAGGTTGTTTAAAAGAACTTTATTCTGCTTTTAGAGTGTGGTAACCGGTTCTTATCGGTTCTAAAAAGAACGGATTTTATTACGTTTTTTTCCACGACCAGTAACACGGTCAGGAACCGATAAGGGTGTCTTGCCTGGTGGATTGCCGAAAAAAGGGTAAGTTTTGTTAGGACTGGCCATGTCTGAGAAACCCAAAAGAAAACGGGCCCACTGGGTTTCAACACTGTAGTGTGTGGGGAAGTCTTTGCTAAGGCTGATCCCACACCACCTGTGTTTATTGTCTGGGGTTTGACCACCTCGATTCAGACTGCCAGGTTTGTAAAAATTTTCCTGCAGCTACCCTGGAAAAAAGAGTTGGTAGGCTCAAGGAAAGGGAGGCCAAGAAGTCCGCTGACCCGGATGGCCAGCCTGGTTCGGTTCTAACCGAACCAGAAGGAGTGCCCTCTGACCAGGGCGAAACTTCTTTGGGCAAAAGGAGAACCAATTCCGAGGAGTCAGTTCCGGTTAAAAGAACAAGAAGGGATAAATCAGCCGGTGCGGATCCAAAAGTTCTTTCTCCAACCGCTGATGAAATAGCCAAAGCGATAAAAATTGTTCAGTCGCTATCCCCGGTTCCGACCGAATCGGCACCCTTAGGAAGGCGCTCAGTTCGGATCGGTTCCACCAGTTCCGGATTATGATTTAGAGGAATTTTATGAACCGGAGAAGGAGGAAGGAGAGTATGTGGAAAGTGAGTGTGATTATGAAAGTCTGGATGTGCCCATTGACCCGGACATCTCCCCAGACAGACCTTCAGGAGTGTCTACTCCTAGGCTTTCTGAGTCCCCTTCCCATTTTATGTTTTACAAGAAAGTGGCTGAAACTCTTCAGCTTCCTATGGAAGAAGCTGTGGATGACCAGGAGGAGCCTGACTATGTTGAAATGATGGATATCCCAGAGTCCAGGAGGCTGTCTATTCCCCTTCATAAGTCCTTTGGGAAACAGACAATAAAAATTTTAAAGACTCCTAATTCTATACCTCCTGTGGATAAGAGAATGGACAAGAGGTATACTCTTTCAGGCTCAGATATGGAGTTCCTTACCCAGCAATGCAGCCATGTTGGGGTAGTGCAGGTTGCAGCCTGTGATAAGGCAAATATACCCTTGGCTTCTCACCCCCCAGATAAGGACTCCAGGAGGATTGATGCCATGGCAAAGAAACAGTACATGGCAGCATCCTTGGGACTCAGACAGGCTAATTATATGGCCTATACAGCTAGATATCAGAAATCTAGATGGGACACTGTAATGGCTTTAGCTAAACAGGTCCTGGCCAGCTTGCCAAGGAGCTGGAGCAGGTGGCTGCGGATGGTATTGAGGCATCCAAGGTGCAATTCCATGCTGCAGTGGACTCCAATGATGTTTCATCTAGAGTCATGGCTACATCTGTGGCCCTTCATAGGATGGCTTGGCTCAGATGTACTAGCCTGTCTCAGGATACCCAGACTAAGGCCATGGATTTTCCTGCTGTGGGTAATTCTCTGTTTGGGGAGCAAACAGAGAACTACATGAAGAAAATGGATGAGTACAGGACAACCTACAGGAGTTCTCAGGCCAAGGAAAGGCAAGCCACTTCTCAGAGGCAGCATCCCAGGGGCAGGGGCAGGCTTTTTCATAGGCCTTTCTACCAAGCCCAGGCCTCCTCCTCTTCTGCTTATGCTCATAGGGGGTTCTTTAGAGGGAGAGGCAGACTGGGTACAAGCAGGCCTGCTTCCACCCCTCAGCCTAAAGCCCCTGCCAAACAGGCACCCTGATGGGTTTGCCAGGGCTGATTCTCCACCACCTGTAGGGGGCAGGCTGGCTTACTTTGTCCAGAACTGGATGTCTTTAACTTCAGACAAATGGGTCCTGGAAGTAGTAAGCCAGGGACTGGTTCTCAACTTCAAAAAATTTCCAAAGATGAGAACCAGATCCTTTCCACCTGCAAATCCTTCAGAGGCACTTGCCCTAGAGGCAGAGGTCTCTTCCCTCTTTCCTCTCAGAGCCATAGAGAGGGTTCCACCCCTACACAAAGGGAAAGGATTGTACTCCAGGTATTTCCTCACCCCCAAAAAGACAGAAGAATGGCGGCCCATCCTGGATCTCAGATATTTAAACAAGCACCTTTTAAAGCCAAAGTTCAAAATGGTGACTCTGGGAATAATTCTACCCTCTCTAAGGCCAGGGGACTGGCTAGTCTCCCTGAACCTCAAGGATGCCTATTTCCATATTCTCATCAGAAGCTCCCATCGAAAGTACCTCAGATTTGAGCTGCCCTCAGGCCACTACCAATTCAGAGCAATGCCCTTCGGCCTCACTTCTGCTCCAAGGGTGTTCACAAAATGCATGACAGTAGTAGTTGCCTTCCTAAGGAGAAAAGGGATCTCCGTATTTCCATACCTGGACGACTGGCTCATAATAGGCCAGTCACCAGACCAAGTCAAGTTACACCTACAGATAACTCAGCAACTGCTCACTTCTCTAGGTTTCCGGCTGAATCTTTCAAAGTCAGTTCTAGAGCCTGTGCAGCTCCTCACTTTCATAGGGGCAGAGCTGGATACAGTAAAAGCAAGAGCCTTCCTTCCCCTGGACAGGGCAAGGACACTTATTTCACTGGCCTCTTCATTCACCCCTCAGGTGTCTCGGCCAGCAAGGCATTTTCTGCAACTCCTGGGACACATGGCTGCCTCTACAGCAGTGGTGCAGGGAGCAAGATTTCAAATGAGGGACATTCAGTTCCACTTGAGAGCCTTTTGGTCTCAGAAAAGGGACCCTCTGACCAAGCTAATTCCAGTGACTCGAACCCTGATCCAGGCGTTACAGTGGTGGCTGGATCAGGGCAATCTAAGACAGGGAGTTCCTTTTGTCACTCAGTCTCATTCTCTAATCCTTACTACAGATGCCTCCCTCTTGGGGTGGGGAGCACACTTGGGACCCCTAACCACCCAAGGGTTGTGGTCTCCTCAGGAATCTCTGCTTCACATCAATCTGTTAGAACTCAGAGCAGTGTTTCTTGCACTTCAAGCTTTTTCCAAGTCTGTTCAGAACAAAGTTGTTCAGATCAGGACAGACAATACCACCACAATGTGGTATATCAACAAGCAAGGGGGCACTCGGTCTACGGCCTTGTGCACAGAGGCAATGAAGTTATGGTCTCTGGCCTATTCCCTGAACACCTCTCTTACAGCAATACACCTCCCAGGCAAGGACAATGCCCTGGCAGATGCTCTCAGCAGGATATCTCAGGGCCATCACGAATGGTCCTGGATCCCCTGGTTTTGCAGGTGATCTTCTCCAGATGGGGCACCCCACAAATAGATCTTTTTGCAGCCCCAGACAATCACCAACTTCCTCTCTCCTGCTGCAGGCCCCCAGTGTTGGGCTCAGTCCCCCTGGATGCCCTAGTTCTCAATTGGGAAGGGAAGTTCCTGTATGCTTTTTCCCCCTTCCCTCTCCTATTCAAGGTGTTGGTCAAAATCAGGTCTCAACCCTGCAAGGTGATTCTGATTGCTCCAGACTGGGCCAGGCAGCCCACCTTCCCCTATCTTTTCCCAGGAATTACAACCTGTTAACATGTGCTCAGGGGAGGGTTTAGTATCCGAATCTCAAATCTCTCAATCTCAAGGTCTGGCTCTTGAAGAGTTAGAGTTTGCTGATTTGCACCTCTGTCAAGGTGTTATGGATATTCTAAAGGCTTCTCGGAGGCCTTCCACCAGAAACACTTACAACTCCAAGTGGAAAAGATTTTCTATATGGTGCTCTGGAAAACATTTTTCCTCAGAGTCTGCTAGCCTGTCCACGGTCCTGGACTATATGGTTCATCTCAATACCTTGGGGCTCAGACCAGCTACACTAAGGGTGCATCTGGCAGCTGTCTCTGCTTTCCTTTCAGCAGGTAAGCCTTCTTCCCTTTCAGCCCTTCCTGTATTCTCTAAATTTTTCAAGGGATTGCTTCATACCAATCCTCCATTCAGGGACCTTACCCCTGTTTGGGACCTTAATGTTTGCATTGCCCAGCTTATGCAATCCCCTTTTGAGCCTTTGTGCTCAGCAGAGCTTAAGTACTTGACTTGGAAAACTGTTTTCTTGGTGGCCATCACTTCTGCCAGGCGCATATGCGAGTTACAAGCCCTGTCAGTGGAGCCTGATTTTATCTCTTTCCATAGAGATAAGGTGGTCCTCAGGACTAATAGGAAGTTTTTGCCTAAGGTGGTTTCAGACTTCCACCTTAACCAGTCTATGTCTCTTCCTGTTTTCTTCACTGACCATTCCTCCTCTGGGGAGAGGAGGCTGCACAGTTGGATGTGAAAAGGGCCCTTAGCTACTACATAGGCGTGCCGAGGGTCACAGGTTTGACTCCTTCCAACTGTTCCTCACTTATGGTGAGGTTGGTAAGGGGGAAACCTGCCACTAAGAGATCTATTGCCAGGTGGATTGTCTCTTGCATTCAATTTTGCTATGAAAAACTAGGTAGGACTCCACCCTCAGGCCTGAGGGCTCACTCTACCAGAGGTACAGCTGCTTCCCTGGATGCTGCCAGGGATGTTCCTATCTTAGAGATTTGTCAAGCAGCTACCTGGAAAACAGTACACGCTTTTACCAAGCATTGCTCTCTAGATATCCAGGCTAGGAGTGATGCTCAGTTTGGCACAGCAGTGCTTCAGAGCCTATTTCCTAGGTAGGTTCTGTCCCTCCTCCATGGAGGTACTGCTTGGTAGTCTGCAATTTGTCGGAATACAGCAAGACTTCATGTTGTTTGAAGAAAAAATTACTCACCTTAGTAATATTGTTTCTTCTAATGGAGTCTTGCTGTATTCTGACCTCCCCCCTGCCTCCCCTCTCAGAACCTTTGTTTTGGGATGTGGGTGGGCAGTAGCAGTGTTGGCACTCAAGAGGTGCCCCACCCCTTATTTATCACCCTTTTAGTTGGGTGGGTGGGTGTTGTGTTGGTTTCATTTTTTGGGTTTCCTGACTTGAGTCTTTGTTTTGGGACCAAAAAATCTGTTTATTATATTTAGTAGCCAGTTGGCTAGTATAGGTTTACAGCTTCCACACAAGACACTCAGTGAGTATAGCTCATAAAGATCTGACGGTTTGAGTTCAAACTGCAACAGACAGAGTCTCAACCGAGCTCGAGCTCAGCGTTCCATGCCTGGCATGGAAAGTTAACTCTTTCATCTCCGGGGCAGTTCGAAGGTTGGACCTCACTGCAATTTGTCAGAATACAGCAAGACTCCATTAGAAGAAACAACATTACTAAGGTGAGTAATTTTTTCTTCTCTGACAGGGTATCCTGTATCCAGGTCGGCATCTCCCCAGTGAGACCAGTCCATGCCCGCAGTGGTCTGACAGGTTGTGTTATGGGCACTCCTATTGTTTGGGGGGGAGTTTCGGCCAGTGGAGGCAGCTGAGGTCATCAAGTTGATTTCCAAGCTGCAGCCCACCTATTGTGAGCTGGACCCTGGCGGCCTGGCCCAACTCATCTCCTAGTGGGATGTTGTGCTGAGGCCATCGGTCAGGTGTTCGCATTCAGAGGGGCTCTTTCCCAGTGCCTTGAAAGAGGTGCTGGTGAGGCCACTGCTGAAAAAAATCTCTCGACCAGGAGGTCCTGGCGAATTATAGACCAATCTCCCTTTTCCTGAGAAGGTTGTTGAGAAAGTGGTGGCTCTGCAGCTCGAGGCACACCTTGTGACCTTTGACATCTACGAGTCATTTCAGTCGGTTCAGAGCCAAGCACAGCACTGAGATGGTGCTTGTTCAGGTGCAAAATTACCTCCTCAGTGCAAGGGATTGAGAGGGTCAATTCTCATTTTCCTCGATCTCTCATCAGCATTTGACACTGTGGACCACATCGTGTGTGGATCACCTTAGAGAGTATTGTGGACTCACCAGTACTGTCATCCACTGGTTTGAGTCCTATCTCACGGGCAAAAGCCAAAGGGTAGTAATGGGGAATTTCTCCTCCTCCCTGAAGCCCCTGTCCTGTGGAGTACCTCAAGGCTTGATCCTGTCACCAATGCTATTCGCAGTGTACGTGCTACCCCTGGGTAAGCTCATCAGACAATACTGCATGGGGTTTCACTGCTGTGCAGAAGATACCCAGCTGTATTTGTCATTTGCCTGAGGAACGTCTGGTGCCGTTGAACAAATGCTTGGCTGAGATCCAGGACTGTATGTCCTCTAATTGGCTGAGACTGAACCCTGACAAGACCGAGGTACTAGTGGTAGAGCCAGGTCACGGGCGTGATGGAAAGACTTCTGGTGGGATAACAGGTTTGTTCCTGGGATCTACGCCATTGAGGTCATCTCCCAAGGTGAAAAATCTGGGCGTTATCCTTGATGACAGACTGACACTTGATGCTCAGGTGTCGGCTGTCATCCAAAGTGGTTTTTACTACTTAAGGAATATCGCCCAGATTAAACCCTTGATTCTGCAGGAAGACCTGCCTGCTCTGGTACATGCCTTCGTTACTTCTCGTCTGGACTACTGTAGTGCTCTATACTTCAGGATCAGTGGAGGGAATCTCTGCAAGCTGCAGCTGGTGCAGAACACAGTGGCTATGCTACTGACTGGTCTTCCCAGGACCTGTCATGTGACCACGGTCCTGCGTGAATTGCACTGGCTGCCAGTCAGGTGGAGAATTCTCTTTAAAGTGGGTTTGCTCACTTAAGGCCCTATATAGCCCAGACCCTGGCTACCTGACTGACCTCCTTACTCCTGTTACCTCAGTGCGCTCCCTCCATTCCTCCACCAGGGACCTCCTAGTGGTTCCGTGGGTCAGGCTGAAAACCTCTGGTGACCGGGCATTTGAGGTGGCTGGCCAGACCCTCTGGAACTCTCTCCCAGTAACTTTGAGGGAGGCCCCATCGGTGGAGGTTTTTACATGGGGCCTAAAAACATACCTTTTTAATAAGGCTTTTGCTGAAGAATTTTAATTGACTGTCTGAAGCTGTATTTCTACTATTCATGCCTCATTATTTATGTTGTTTCATTTTCTGTAATGTATGTCCCTTGCTTGCTGCTGTATGAGGTGCCCAGAGCTTCCGGGATTGGGCGCCATACAAATAAAATTGTACTTACTTACTCTGGTGTGCAGCCTGGCCAGTCAAGGAAAAAAAGAAAATCTGTTCCCCTCTGCTAACTACCTGATGAGTCCAGTGCCCAACCCAACCCATCAAGGAACGAAACAGATCTGTCCCCTTCCCTGAACAGCTGGACAGATTCAGTGCCCAACCTGACCCAATGGAATAAAAACAGCACTTCGCTAACATGACTTTCATGCTCACTGTATCCCAAAGTGTTTTACAAGGCACAGGAGTTCAATACTGGCAACACCGAGAATGTGGAACAGAATAGAATTTCCAGTGCTTAACCCGGCCTGCCAGGGAATACAATACAATTATGGCCCACTCTCCCAGTTATCTGATGGGTCTGGTGAGCAGCCTGGCTAATCGGGGAATAAAAAAGTAAAAATGTCCCCCTCCCCTGACTACATGATGGGTCTAGTGCCCAACCTATCAAGGAATAAACTGTCCTCTTCCCCAGCAACCAGATACATACAGTGTCCAACGTAAACCACCAGGGGATTAAAAAGCATCTCCCCCTCCCCCAACTACCTTACTAGTCAGATACCCAACCCAGGCTATCAGGGAATTTAAAAAAAAAAAAAGTCCCTCTCTCCTAAACTACCTGATGGTTCCAGTATGCAGCCCTGCTTGTCAGAGAATAAAACCATATGTTCCCACCCCACCCCCAACAACCTGACTGATCCAGTGCCCAGCTACTTGATGGGTCCAGTGCACAACCCATCAGGAAATTAAAATAAATAAATAAATCTGTCCACCCCCCCACAGCCTGACAGATCCAGTGCCTACCTAGTCCATCAAAAAATAAAATCTGACCCTATTCCCCTTCCAGCTACCGGACTGGTCTGACACCTAATTCAGTCCATCAGGGAATAAAGAAAAAGTATTTCTCTGTCTCACAAACTACCCGGTGGGTCCGGTATACAACACAGCCTATCAGAAAATTAAAAAAAAAAAAGTCCCTTCCCCCCAAACAACCAGATGTATAAGTCCCTCTAACCCAGTAACCTGACCGGTCCCATGCCCAACCTGGTCTGTCAGGAAATTAAAAAATAAAATTTGCCCCCCTCTCTCCAACTACCTGATGGGTCCGTGCCCAACCTGACCCGTGTATTAAGCCAAACAGAGATAAAGAGGAGCAACAGCAAAATGGTGAGCAGAAGGTAGACTAGGTGGGGTAGTAAAACATTGCTTTGCCCATGTCCATCTACTCAGGTCACAGTGAGGGGTTCAAACACTGCACGGGGGGTTGGGACTGCTGCCACACTGCTGCTCCTACCACTGCCATGCAGGCTCCAGCACAGCCTGTTGTGTAGCAGAATTGTTTAGTGCCCAATATCTCCCATCAGGGAATAAAACAAAATCTGTCCTCCTCCTTCAAACCACCTGATGGTTCCAGTGCCCAACCCAGTTCATCAGGGAATAAGAAAAAAAAATCTGCCCCCCTTCTCCAAGTACCTAAGTGCCTAGCATAGTTTGTTAGAGAATTTAAAAAAATCTATCCCTCTTCCTCAACCCAACTACCTAATGGATTCCAAGCTCACCCTGGCACGTTGGGGGGGGCAAATCTGTCCCCCTTCCCTCACCAACCTGACAAATCCTAAGCCCAACCCAGCCTGACAAGGAATCAAAAAAAAAAATCTGTCCCCCCACCACCACCACCTGACTGGTCCATTGTCCAACCCAGACCATCACAATAAAAAAATAAACATGATGATATGAAAGGTGATGGGTGTGGCAAGCTATGCCACTGCAAGACAGATGTACATATATATGGTGTTGTATTCGGTTATATTTTGTGCAGGTTTAAACTGCCACAAGGAAAATGGATGAAGGGTCACATAGAGAGACTGGATTTTTAAAATGTTTGACCTTCCTCTGACCTGAGGGGGAAGTTTGATGGGCAGGAGGCCAACTTACTTCAAGGGCTGCTGAACAAGGATGTGCCAGAAAACCATCACCTGTCGTAAACCTTTCCACTTGAAAGCCAGGATGCTTAGGAAACCAGGTTTGGGGGAAATAGCCCTTCTTGCACAAGCTGGTGTAAATTATCTTACCAGTAAGGCAGTAGGACATCAAAGGCAGCCAGAAAATTGGGCTGTAGGAAAAGTGCAAGAGTGACCTCTACTGGCCTAAAAGAGAAGACCACCGTTGGGATCAGAGTTTTTTTTCAGGCTGGACCCAGACTATTTAAGAAGCTGACACAGAGCAAACTCTCTCATTTTCCTGGAGCATTTCATTCTGGACACTGTCCTGACAAGACAAGACCAACTGCCAGCAGACACTGAAGGCCAGTGGCTGCAAGAGAAGGAAAGGATTTTTCAGACTTTATTCTTCTGAACTTTCAATTTACTACCAACATTAAGGTAGAACTTTAGATAACAGTTACAGTAAGTTTTTTCATGTATATTTTCCACTTTTATTTGTATTATTCAGTGACCAAATTGATAAAACATTTTAGTTGTAAATATATGATAATTATTTAGTAAAAACATTTGTTTTTAAGAAACCTGCCTGAGCAAGATTGTTTTATTGTGTGTGCGATTGTGGGAGGTTCAGTACTAATCTGTGTCTAAACTGTTATTGCTACGGGGTGCCATCATAAGCTACCAAATCGAACAAGGGTCTGAAAAGGTAAAGTCTGGGTAAAGATAGGGGGAATACCAAAGTCTCAAGGAAGGGTCTATGGGGATTTGAACCAGGTTATTGCACACCTTGTGGGAGAAGGCAGAATCAGGGTTACAGCGCTACCCCGAAGAGGTTGTAATGTCTGGATCTTCTCCCTTTGTGTAACAACCAAGAAGGGTTCATGTTTGGCTATAAGACTCAAGACGAGTATTGTACCCTGATCCAGAGAAAAGAGGGGACTCTGGGACTTTGTGGCGAGTGTTCAGTTGTGAACTCAGCAAGCACTATAGGACACGTAGAGGGTTTCCCCGTCCTTGTCATGGATTGCACTTAGGGATGGGCACTGTGAGCTCGGTGGACCTGACCCTCAGGAGTGGGTTCGTGACAGATTGGTGCTATAAATGGTGCTGGATAGATGCATCTAATTCCCTGATGTTGGGTGGACTTGAACCACTGTGTACAGTGTAGGGAGCATTACTGAAAAGCAGTACTGTCATTTCAAAGCCCTCCTTGTAGGCACTGTATGCAAAAAAAAAAATCTGTAAAACTGACGTTGAATGTGGTCCTCATTTAACTACAATTATAATAGACTGGTGAGAGTAAGGCCTGCTACAAAAATAAAGAGAACATAAAAAGCAAGACTAGCCCAGTTGGCACCAGACAACACATCTTGTTTTATTTTTTATGCTTCTTAATTGGAAACCAGACAATTTTTTCTTGACTTAAAAAAGTCTTCCCTTCATTTTGACAACTGGAGGACAGCACCACATCTTCTATTACTACTAAGCTGACAAATCGAATTATTAGGGGGGTGTGTGTGTGTGTGTGTGTGTTTGCACATACTAGCACATTTCTGTGCACAGTATCCTGTAGTAATTATGTTATTTCTGTAAAATAATATATAATTGTACATCCCATTGTGCATTTGGTGCATGGGTATGACTTGTAGTGGCAACATGAGGAAACTTTACAAGTTGTAGCACTGAGGACTGAATTCAAGCTATTTACCTTTTTTTTGTATGCTCTGCCAGATCTGCAGACCCCCAACTTCAGTTTGTTTTGGAATTGTCCAGTTAGGAGCTTAGCCTCACCAACTGGGCCTGCCACTGGGTGTTTGAGGTTCTGTCATCCACCAGAGCTTTAGAACTGTATTAAAAATACTTGCTGTCTACAAATGTTATGTACCTGTACTTAATTACCATGTTCCTGAACTGCAATTGTCTGATTGACACTCTCCTCATTGTTGTTTACTTTGTATGCTATGTAAACTCCTAGTCATCCCTAAAAATAGGCATTCACTAATCTAGTGCACTTACCTGGGTCACAGAAACTAAATAAATCAGTTTCAGATGTAGACAGAAACCAGCCGGTCACTGAACTAAACTCAGCCAGGTACAGTTTAGTACCTTCTTCCAGTAGTAAACAGAAGTACAGTAGCTGCCATGGGGAAAAGCGCTGCGCCAGCTCTGTAACCTGTATGAAGAAATCTATTTCCTGCAGACATCAGATGTAGTAAGTAATGAATAACACGTGACAGACTGCAGATTAAGATGGGTCATCCCACCCCCATGTGACAGCGTATCAACCACTTAGGAAGCCAGATTCACCAGACCCCACTTTAAAAGTACATATAACATTCATGCAGACTTGGCATTTGCATTAAGAACTTTATTTTTTTTTTAATTGCACTCCTGCGCAGACTAAACAGCATGGCGCATGGACTGTAACACTATTCTGCAGGTTTGTTTTCAGGCCACTCTTTACCTGTGTCCTGGGATATGCTACTCACTCTGCCTAGTTGCCTGGACTTAAAATGGGTTTTGGTTATATCTTTCTAGTTTACTGTCTAACTTGCAGGTGTGGGTCTTTTTTATTAGGGCTGTGATGTTAACTCGCTAGTGATACATGCTAGAGTATGATATCTTTGGGGCACTATACATATTTGGTATTGCTGTCACTCTACTGTTTATTTTGTTTCCTTTATTATTAAAAAAAATGTTTCTACTAGGTTTGGGTTACTATGCGGACAGCGACGATTGCCTACTATTTGTACCCATAAGACTTTAAAATATGGGGTGTCATGTTTTAGCGAGTGTTGCAGCACCTCTAATTTTCTCCAGGTTTTTAATCTTTAAATTAGTTTTTTTAAAGTTCTCAGTTGTATTATATAATGTTTTGCTGGGAGATGGGGAATAATAGAATCATAGAAGCTTGATAGCAGAAAAGGACCATACCAGCCCATCTAGTCTGCCATTTTTTCCCCCTACACCTCCCCCTCCCTGCCAGCCCCCGCCCTCCTCCGATACTCTGCCCCATATGCTTGTCCCATGCCCTCTTGAATTCTTCAAGCGATTTAGCCCCCGCCACTCCATCTGGTAGTCTGTTCCAGGCCTCCACCACCCTCTCTGTGAAGAAACACCCTCTCACATTGCCCCGTATCTTTTTCCTTGCAGTCTGAGGCTGTGCCCTCTAGTTTTGACCCTCTCCTTACTCTTAAGTAAACCCTCTTCTCCCACTTTATTGAGCCCCTTCACATATTTAAAAGTTTCAGTCATGTCTCCCCTTTCCCTCCTTGTCTCCAGTGTGTACAGATCCAGCTCCTTACACTTCTGCTCGTATGACTTTCCCTGCATACCCTGCACCATCTTGGTTGCCCTTCTCTGTTTAGTAAATTAAAATGTCCAGGCAGTCCAATGCAGGCAGCTGGCAGCACCTGTGGGTATAGTGGTACGTTGCTGTACAGTATGAGACTTGGGATGCCGCTGTGTATTCTGAAAGCAATTTGTTTAGTAGGTCTAGTGGCAGGTGGCCCAGTGTTTGATAGATGAGTGGCTCCAGGCAGTTTAATGAGCTGGGTTAGTATTAGGATTGTAATGTTAGTGTTAGTAGTCTTAACTTGAGTATAGTGTGAGTGTAGTGTAAGAGTAGTGTAAATAGTTTTTCCAGTGGGTTGTGGCTCACCAGGACGGCAAGCATTTAAGGGGGGGAGAGGTAAGCCCCAAACCGGGCTTCTTTGCTGGCTTAAGCCATGATATGTGCCTCAGCGATGGTCAGGGTCCCATGGATGGACCCACCATTCCTTTTGTATTAGTTTTATTACTGTGTTTCCAGTTGCACTGGGGAATCTATAGACTATATTGGTCACCATGGCAATAGGGTAATGGTTAACCTTCCTATCCAGATTACCCTAGGTACTTCCTCGGCTGCAAGCATTTGTGAGATTACTTGGGTATTTATTGAGCCTAAAGGCTCTGGGGGTTCCCCCAATGGTGTGTCTAATGAGGGAGTGTCATTTACTGTTCCTTTGTAAGCGTATGTTGTTTAATATGTCTTACTCAAATGCTGTCTTCCTGTGGATTATTAAGTTTTGCTTGCAAAATTTAATAAACATAAAATTAAACCAAAAGAAACAAAACTTTAAAAAAAAGTTGATTAGGACCCAGGACACCAAGGTTATCCCATCCTGTTTTCGAAAAGTACCCATGCGATCTTTACCAGGACAACCTTCAAAAGGGTAAGAAGAAACCTTTGTTTATTAATGCCTCATGTAGTGGTGGGACTTCCATCATTGTAGCATTTCCCTAGTACTGCACCACAAAGTCAACTCTACTGGTTTCCGTCATGGAACACCTTGTGGCCCAAAGACAAGAGTGCTACCTGTTGAACTGCACTGTCAGCACTTTTGTGAGGGGTGTTCAATAAAGAGTTTAATGGCTTTGTCATTTCAAAACTTACCTACTCCAAGGGCTGGCACGTTACCTTAATTTTGTACTGTGAAGAACTTAGCTTGAGAAAGTACTTCTAACTAATAAGATACTTAATAATGGATATTTATTCCACAGTGTGGTAAAATGTGTTTTGGCAAAACTTGCCTTCAAAACTTCAAATGACATGTAACAGAATGCATTGTTTTGTGTATAAAGTAATTTACAGGTACCATTAAGACGACCGTTCTTTATACAACTTTAAATCTCAAGTGTTTAAATGTTACTTTAATCAAAAAGCATGACGTTAATAGGATGTGACAGGTAACATCAGGTACACAAGAAAAAAAACTGGAGATGGGATTAGTTCAGATTACATGACCCGATGTACTTACAAGACCTGTTACTATTGGTAAAGCATATACACTGTTAAGCTATATTATCATTTTGAAATAATTTAGCTCACATGTTCAATTTTATGGAGTGGCATAGAATACTGGTCCATTTCTTTTTTTGTAAAAAGTAATAACTCTAAAACATCTTTCTGAGGAGTGTAACATTTGAAGGGACTATATGCGTTATGTTTAGTGAAACTTGGAATCTGTGCACCAGGAACATCTTGCATCCGAAGCATCATTTTCTCTTCTACAGTTTTCACTGTTACTTAACAGTTATTATCAGTATCCTAAATCGGCAAATAACAAGAATGTCTATCATATCGATGTGCTTAGAATGTGGAATAGCAAAGCCTGACAGGTACAGTACATCTGTAGAAGTTAACAATAATTCTGAATGGTTTCAAAACATTGGTGTTTGTCAAGAACCCAGTTAATAAGAGATTTGGAGGCAGAATTTTTGCAATGTCATTTTAAAATAGTGTGTGTTTTGAAGACTACAGGAAAAATGGGGACAGTACAGTCAGTACTGTACTTGTCCAAACTGCAGGAATTGCAGACGCTGGGCAGATATCTCATTCCATTGTCTTATGTGTCTGAGTGTGATAGTTATCTGAGTGTGGACTATATGAAAAGCATGGCAAAAGGTACTTCAGCCACAGTAATGGGAACCAAGTGTGATGGATAAGTGAGAGGTGGATAAACGAGTGGTCACCTTAAAAGAGTGCCCTGTCCTCTGGTCCTTTTGGGACGTGCCAGGGTACTTGCTTGTCCAGTAGTAACAGTATGAAAATGCATCTTTAAAAGTAATTTTAGATCATCTTTGACTGAAGAAAGTTGTAGTTTGGCTTAAGATAACTACTTTGATCAGTAAAGAACTGAGATCGGTAAGCAATTCTAAAAAGAAAAATCCATATTTGCAGATGTGAAATGTAAATAACACGTTATGCAGTTTTTGGGAACAATGCTTGCTTTCAGAAACAAAATTAATTCAGTAAAATGTTGTGAAAGCTGATTTCCCGGTTGTCCCCATATCCTTATTTCTGCAGTTCTCTGCAGGGGAGTCGGAGGCACACCCTCAAAACTTTGACAGCTTGCTGCTCCTGTTGTCCAGTGTTGTTTACAACTTAAGGAATGTCTCCCCCATCAAACCCCAAGTTCCGTCCAAGGACCTGCCATCACTAGTACATGCCTTTGTCACTTCCAGGCTTGCCTACTGCAACGCTTTGCACTTTGGGGTCTGTGGAGGGACCCTCTGCCAGCTGCAGCTGATGCAGAACTCACGACTAGGTTACTGACCTGCAAGATCTGCACTGGCTGCCTGTCAGGTGGAGGATCTTCTTTATGGTGGGCTTGCTCACCTACACGGCCATGTACAGATCGGGCCCTGACTACCTGATGTATCTCCTTACCCTTGCCACTCCGGTCTGCTCCCTCTGCTCCTCATCCAGGGGCCTCCTTGCAGTTCTGAGGGCTAGGCTGAAAACCTCTAGCATTCGAGCTTTCGAGGTGGCCGGCTCAGCCCTCTGGAACCCGCTTCCTAGTTCTGTATGGGAGGCCCTGCGGTGGAGGTATTTAAGAGGGGCCTAAAGACTCATCTCTTTAAACAGACCATTCTGGACTGGCCATAGTGTTCTTAAATCTGTTTTTACTACTTAATTATTTATAATTAGCTTATTTATGTCTGAATTTTAAATTTCTGTATAACCCTTTATAGCTTTTATTCTACTGTTTCATTGCTTGCCCTGCCTGTTTTTGATTGTGTATGGCTCCCAGAGCCTCTGGTACTGGGTGACATAAATAAATTTTACTTTACTTTTTCACACCAGGGGTCCTTTAGTATCAGTAATAATATGCAGTAAGCTGGCTAGGTTGAGCTGCCTTGGAGGTGGAAGTTTATGATAATGAATAGAATTAACTGGCCAATCGGAAGATAGTTGGAGGGTGTGCTGAGTGGAACTTGCCCAGAGGGCACCAGAATTTTTTTCTTTGCCTGACTGAGTAACACTGCCTCTGGGGTGCTCTCTCACTTTTGGCCATAGAGAAAATTTGACTAAAAGTTCTTGTTTTTTTTTTCTAATGTCTGTGCTGAGATGTGAGTATTTTATAGTTATTTTTCTGTATGTTAGCGGTTCCTGGAACCACGTTTTCCCTCTTTTTTCGTGGTTCTCCACGGTTCCTTTAAAGTTATTTTGAAGTAAAAAGCATAGTGTCTTGAGTGTATTCGACGGTATTGTGTTTTATTTAGTTAACGGTTCCCGTTTTTTCTGTAGGAACTGTCATTTTTCTCCATTTTAAGTTACTTTTTACTTCAGAAAGTTGCAGTTCTTTACCTCGAGGGAACGGACCGTTAAGCTTTATATTTCCCATTTGGGAACAGTTCTTTCTGTCATTTTTGGCAGTTTGGTATGTCAGAAGGACCCAAGAAAAGGACTGGACCTACAGGTTTTAAAAATTGTTTGAAGTGTCACAAAATTATGGCTAAAGCAGACAGCTATGACTTGTGTTTTACAGTGTTTAGGTCCAGACCAATCCTGTGTTCTTTGCTCTAAATTTGGTTCAAAAACAATAAGAAAGAGAGCCAAAAGATTTGAAATTATGGCTTCTCAGTCTGCTTCCCTTCTGCCAAAACTTCTGAAGAGGAGTCCTCTTCCCAGGCTAAATTAAAAGTTAAGTCCCCCAGGGACTTCTCTGAGAATGAGTCAGACAAGCACATTAACAAAACAAATGGTGACCAGCCTAAAAAGAGACAAGGGGAACAGGTCACTGATGAAGTGCCTGCCAAAAAGAAATTTAAAGAAAAGCATACCACTGCCCCGTCTGTGTTAATGCAAAGGGAGCGCCAGTAGCATAAAAAGAGAAAGAAAACCAAAAAGAAAATCAGTCACTTAAAGGAAAAAAGACAATCTCTGACTTGGAAAAAGATTTACCTCTGTTGAAGAAATGGCCAAGGCTTGGCACCGTTATTAAACTATACAGAGTATGGGCAATTTTTTCTCTGCTCCTTCTACTCCTGTGCACCATAGCACTTCTGTCCCTTCTTTTGGCCCAGCTTACTACTGTGGTATGGGAGATGGGGATGATGATGACTATGAGTCAGAAGGTCAGCCCCTGGACGGGGCGTAGCTACAAGGGTGCAGTGGTATCCGGGCCCATGAAGTTTGAGGGGCCCAAATCATAATTTTGATGTTTATTCAAAACTGGGGAGGGGCCCTGTAACATCACCTTGCACCCAGGCCCTTTGGGAATTTGCTATGCTACTGCCCCGGAACCTGATGTTTTGCCAAACCAGACGTTTGGTTCCTCACCAAATGGCTAGGAGGATACCTCCTCTCTAGTTACCTTTTTCAGCGCATGGTGGATACTGTGGAACTCCTTACCCAGGAGACCACAGAGGGTGAAGAGGAGGAGGATGAAGACTACAGAGAAATGATGTCTTCCACCTCCCAAAAAGATAGTGCTACCTATTTATAAATCTTTAAAGAAAACTATTATGAAGGTACTTCAGACTGTTTGTGTGGAGTAGACGGAAAGATTGATGAGAAATATCAGCTGGCAAGTAATGAGGCTGATTTTCTGTATGTCCACCCAAACCATGAAGAAGTGGTACAAACTGCGGCTTGTGACAAGGTTAAAGTCCCACTATCCTCTCAGCCTCCTGAAAAAGAGTCCAGAAGACTGGACTTTATGGCAAAGAAATCTTATACCACAGCTTCTTTGCTTCTGCGACTGTCTACTTACTTGGTGTACTCTGCCAAGTGGAATTCGGTGCTGGCCATCTTGAACCAGAAATCGGATAAGATGGCATAGGATATTGCTGAAACTGTGAAATCTGGATTAGAAGCCACTAAGTACCAGTTTCACGTGGCTGTTGGACAACAGTGATGTAGCTATCAGAGTCATGACTCTGGATGAACCTTCTTACCTACCTAAAACAATGGCTCGCTGAAACTCTGAGCCTGCCTGAACATTTAGAGTGGTCTGAACTGTGCCAGGCCTTTTGAATTATGCCTAGGGTAAGGCCTTCCGATCCTAATACCCCCGCACTATGGTTGTGAAAACAGCTGGGCCAGAAATTCGGGACATGTTGATTTCTGCAGCACAGGTGGCCTATCCTTTGAGTGTACAAGGACAGGACGTAAAGCTTTTTCTCGATCCGTCTTTTCAGACCCGTGCATGCTACAAGCAATTTGATGTGGTGCGCCAAAAGCTACACCACCTGGGGATAATACACTCATTTCTTTACCCACCAGATTGAGAGTAACATATGGGGGAAGACCTGGCAGTTTAGCGACCCTGGAGATGCAGGCCGGTGGGGCGAAAAGACCGAACTTGAATTTCGAGCACAACCACCAAAGCGGATAGAGCTAGAGAATTTGGATTCTGAAGAGGACTAATGGACTGACTTTAATTTTGTCCTAAAAGTTACTGCTCTTAAATAAAAATTTATCCAGATTACTCTGTTACTTTTGAGGATGGGGCTTGGTGTCTTTCCTTGGGAGATGGGGAGTGCTGGATATAAGATAAGTATTACTAACTATTCTTTTTTCTGAATATACTACCAGTCACCTCATTAATTTCCCAGAAACACCTGCTCATATAGGAGTAGTAAAATAAATGTAATAGTTCTCCGTTGAAATATGCAGTTAGTGCCTTGTTAAGTGTTGTAGATCAAAATGTTTTTTTTTTCAACTAAATGCAATGTGGAAGGGAGGAGAGGGCGATAAGGGCCAGATTTTTCTGTTATACCTAATTTTGTATTTAGGTAACATAGCACTACTGGTTGGTGCACATTTTTCCCTTTCCTGTTTTCCCTACGGACTCTGACCTAAGCCACGAAGCAGCTGGCATTATTTATGAACATCTTAAGCTGTATACAGCACTAATTGTGCTTTTGTTTTTTTCCCTCCACCTCCGACTGTACCAGATTGTAAGAGTTCATATTGTTAATTCAATTGTACCTAATGTATTTTCATATTCTGTTGCATGAGATCATTGGCTGTATTGTCTGACAGAAAAGCAATGAACAGAAAGTACATAAAACCAAAAAAACTGTGCATTGCCAAGCTCATGGAGCCACCCTTCGAGCCCATGGCCACAGCACATTTGAAGTATGTCACGTGGAAGTCTTTCTGTTGCCATCACCACTGCAAGAAGGATTTCAGAGTTGCAGGCACTCTGTACTGAGCCAGACTACATAATCCCACACAAGGGCAAGGTAGATCTCAGAACGAACAGGAAATTTCTGCCCAAAATGGTTTCTGAATTCCATCTGAACCAGTCCATTACCCTTCCTGTATTCCTCACTGAAAAATCTACTCCTGGAAAACAGAGACTCCATAGTTTGGATGTGAAAAGAGCCCTTTCTTACTACCTGGAACACACCAAGCAGTTTAGGGTCTCTGCTACCCAGCTGTTCCTCACCTGTGGGGAGGTAGGTAGAGAAAAGCCAGCCACTAAGAGAACTATTTCTCACTGGATAGTCTCTTGTATTCAGTTTTGTTATGACAAGGCTGGTAAACATCCCTCTGAAGGCCTCGGGGGCCCATTTTACCAGGGGCATTGCTGCCACTTTGGCAGCTGCAATGCCCTTTCTTGACATCTGCAAAGCAGCCACATGGAAGACTGTACACACATTCACACAGCATTATTGCCTGGATGTCCCGTCCAGTTCTGATGCCAGATTTGGAAGGGCGGTCCTGCAGAGCCTCTTCCCTAAGTAGGTTCTGTACCCGCCTCCCAACTACACTGTTTTTTAGTCTGCATGTTGTTACTGCTGCTTGAGGACTACTGGGGTAAGAAGAAAAAATTACTCACCATAGTAATCTTGTTTCTTCCAAGGTGTCCTTTAGCATCAGTAAGCTCCCACCCTTCCTCCCCGAGTAACCTAACTGAAGAGGACTCTGTTTCCTCATTATGCTCAGATTTGTTCTTGAACTTTTGAATTGCATTTAAAGCAAAGTTTACATGTTTTTCTATTGTTCATTGTTCATCCTGTTGCATGATTTTTAAATCCTGTTGGTTCACACTTAACATGGGCAGGTTCCCATTCTAGGTTCGAAAAAAGTCTGGTGCCCTCTGGGCAAGCTCTACTCTGCACACCTGCTAAATCTCTTCTGATTGGCTAATTCATTTTATTCATCATCATAAACTCCACCTCTGAGGCAGCTCAACCTAGCCAGCTTACTGCATATTGTTGCTGATGCTAAAGGACACCTTGGAAGAAACAAGATTACTACGGTGAGTAATTTTATCTTTCCTATCTCCCTCCCCCATATATGCTTTCTGTTCTTATCAGAACCTCAGTTGTTTTGCCTCCAGTGGAATAGCAGGCACTCTGTGACAGGGCTCAATAAGGCCCTCCTCCATTTGTTATGCAGAAGGAGTTTAAACGCAATGGTCTGTTCTGTCCTCTCCTTTTCTGTCTCTTGTTTATCTGGTTGTGCAACCAAATTTCTTGTGAGACTTAGGAACTGATCACTCTGACGGTTTCGCAATGCTCCACCTCACACTGTCTCTCTGCCTTCACTTGCTGTTCTGTATTTTCTTCCCCCTTCCATATCTGCAGGTATAAAAATATATGTGAATTTTTATGTGGAAATGTCACTGATACAGGGATCCCGTTGTTTAAAACTGTATATAGTTTTACTGTTGAAATGATTGCAAAAAGCTATTTGGAACTCAAGGGGTTAACATGAAATGCAGTTTTTAAGCCTCTTGCAGAGATATAAGCAAGAGGTTTAGTTCTGGATCGTTATGTACTGTTTTGCTGTACCTGCTGAAACTGACAAGAACACTGTTTGAGAAGCAGAATGTTTTTTTTAATGAGCTCCTGCAAAGACGTGTTATAAAAAGAGCTGCAGTGTTTTGCAAGAGTGAGAGATAGAGACTGAGATTTAAAATTGAGAAGAAAAACTCAGAAGGACTCTGCTTTCTGTGTTTGTACTGCCATTGTAAATAGTTATACTGAACAATTTTTATTTTTTATTTTTCTCTTAAAAAATAAAATGCTACTTGCAAATTTTGAAACTGCTCCTGGTTTTCCTATGCTTCCTGACCTGTGCCTCGACGAGACACTCTCACAGAGCTCCTTTGCTCCTAGCTGCTGTTAGTGTTCGCATTCTTTCAAACATTTTGGTAGTCGTCCTTGGCATGAACACTTGTCAAGCATTTCATTTCAGCTGTTTGGTTGGTAGTCATGACTGCTGTGTTAGTCCATTCTTCTACAGCCCACAGGAGAAGACTGTGTTAAGTCCCCCAGCAGCCAGTAGAGATGGCTGTGTCAGTTCCATTCAGGGCAAGCTAGCCAGCTGTTGGCTATATGCTACACTAAATAAGGTGGCAGGCATTTGTATGTGGTAGAGAAAGTTGGTCTGGAGAAGTAAAGTGTTGTTTTTTTCCCCCCAGTGAGGAAGACGGTCATTATTTGCATTTGTGTTTCTGTTGGTGCCAGACAACTTAGGATGAATTTTCTATGAGGGCGATGCGTGTTTCTCTCTCCTAAAGCTGATCTCCGGGCTCGTAACTACTGGGAGGTCCTTCCTGGTACCACGTGACAGGCAGGATAAAGATCTCTACAGGCAGACTACTTCTTCTCCATTTCCTGTAGCCATCAGTTTACTTCCTGCCTGGCAAGAGGCAGGGGCTCTGTCACAGAAGTGACAGAGCTGAAAACATCAAACTGCAAGTCTGAAAATTTTTACTTGAGGATCTTATCAGGAGAGCGAGGATTTATTTCGTCAGGTGGCATCTGGCTCTCTACATCGTGGGATTTCCAGTCTTGGCCTTGCATGTTGTACAGACTGCCCCCCCCCCCGCTCCTTTTTCTTTTCCCATGCTCTGAGGAGCAACCCACGGTCTGGGACTCTATTCTTTCACAGCGCAAGAGCTGTGCATTGATTGTCCCGCCGACGGCCACAGCCGCTTAGGCTGTTGACGCTGCTCCTCATCGACAAGTCCCAGGTCCTTGTGCAGCATGGGCCATCGACGCTGCTCCTCGTTTATGAGCCCCTGGTCCTTTTGCTCGTCCGGGCACGTACAGTAGGAGAACGTACACAGTCAGAGCCGTGGAGAGAGTACTGAACAGCAGCAGTGTTCAACAGGGGGTCAGAAGAACCCGCTCATCGGATGAGTCTCCCGGAACCTAGGTGGCCACATGGGGGCAGCAATATTATGAGTCGACGAGCATCAAAGTGCAGAGGCCTGTTTCATCGATGGCGGATTTTCCTGCACTACAGCGCTTCACCAGGAGCATCCCCCCAGCACACCTTGAGACCTAGCAGGGACAAAAGAGCAGTGGCAGCGCCAACAAGCATCGGTTCCTCGATGAACCAGCTTGTCCAAGGAGTCACCCGGCGGCTGGGTGGCTGCACGGACTGGGTGTGGGGGGGGGGTAGCTCTATTATACGTTGACGAGCATCAAAATTCAGAGGCCTGCTTGTCCACGTGGGATTCTGCAGCATGACAGCACTTTACATTGAGGAGTCCCCCTAGCACACCTACAGACCTAGCAGGGGCAGACAAATACCACCCATGCAGGGGGAACCCCAGGCACATGAATGTCCTCAGGGAAGATGGACAAATCCTCAAGGGGCAGAACAGGCCACAAATACAGGTCTCTCCTGTTGGCCACCCTTGCAGGCTCACTCTGCTTAAAGTCGGACAGTGCAGTGGCCTCAAGGTGAGGGGAAGCCTCGGAAGCTTCTGTGTTGGAGTCTCTGGAGCTGCACGTCTTGACCACAGGATTGGAGGGTTTCTCCACTTCGGACAGTTGTCAGGGGGAACAACATTCATCAGAGATCTAGCACCAGACTAAATAGAGTTTTTTTTACTCTCAACCACCCATAGGCAAGATGCCCGAAAACGAACCCCCGCCCCATCTCCCGACGAGGAGGAGTGTCATTCATCGTGGCATAACAGGAAGAGAAAAAGATCCGGATCCAGAAGTAGGTCTCAGAACCCCAACGACAGGAATAATAAAAGGTCCAGATCCAGAAGCAGGTCTCTGGACTTCCACAAGGGGAAACGCTGGTCAGACAGGTCACCAGACTCTTCAGAGTACAGTTACTCCTCCCCAGAAGAGGGGGAACTTCTGGACAATGATTCTCACACCCAAGGGCTCCACAAATTGTGTGCAGATCTTGGGATCCTCCTTGAAAACCCATCCAACCTGGGTGGTGTTGTATAATGCCAGGTCAGTTAGGAACAAGACCGCTATTATAGCTGATCTTGTTGCAGCATCTGACCTGGAATGCATCACCGAGACCTGGCTGGATGAGAATGCAGGCCCTATTTTGCCATCTGCTGCTCCAGCTGGGTTCTCGGTGATGCATCGCCCGAGGTTGGATCTTGGGGCGGGGGTGTAGCCATTTTCTTTAAAACGGAGCCGGGTCTTGTGGATGCACCAGTGGGTTGCACTCGATCTTTTGAGTGCATCCTGGGAGCAGGTGTAGGGTTCAGGAGTCTCCTCATCTACCATCCACCCGGTGATGGTGGAGAATTCCTGAAGGAGTTTGCAGACTTCATTGTTGACGTGGCACTGGAGTCGCCCAGATGGCTAATACTGGGTGACTTCAATGCCTAGGTTGACGATGAACTCTCGCATTTTGGAAATAACCTCCTCCAACTTATGACTTCATTGGGCCTTACACAGGTGGTTACCTCTGCTACCCATATAGGGGGTCACTAATTAGACCTTGTGTTTCTCCTGCAGATGGAGATTATGCAATTGGGGGTGGAACCAAATGCCTGGACTGACCATCACACCATAAGATTCAACTTCAGGGCACCTCAAATAGGCCTGCCCCTAAGGAGATGGTCCAGTATCGCCCTTTGAGGGAGGTTACCCCAGAGGGCCTGTCGGTGGTGCTGGACCTATCGGATTTATCAAGTGAGTGCATGAGTCCAGGAGATCTCGTACATGCCTATAATAAGTCGGTGGGTGATGTCCTGGACTCGACTGCTGCTGTTCGCGTTCGCCCACTCACTCAGCGTCCGAGGTCCCCTTGGTTTGATGGGTCCTTGAAGGAGCTGAGAAGAGTGGGGCGAAGGCTAGAAAGGGCTTGGCGGAAATCCGGCCTTGATGCCAACAGGCTTAGATTGATGGGCCTTTATGAAGTCTGTCAATCAGCACTCACCCGTAAGAAGGCAGAGTTCCTGTCCGGGGAGATTGCTACTGCGCGGAATCTACCAGCTCAACTCTTTCAGACTGTGTGCAATCCACTCTGTCTGCAGTTTGGAAGAGATTTTTCACAAATAAAGTGTGATGAGCTTGCTCGGGTCTTCGCAGATAAGATTGCCGGCATCAGGTTGGGTATCATCCCAGCTCCGTCTTTAAAGGATTGCAGAGATCGGCGGGAGGAGACGAGCGCCTGTGCTACCTGGTTTGACTTTAGCAGGCCGGAGTTCTCAGATATTGTGAGGATTGTCCAGACTATACGACCAACCAGCTGTAGTTTGGATACGGGCCCTACACCACTTTTACTAGGTTGCGCAGATATTATCTGCCTGATCCTTGCTGAAATTGTCTGGAAGTCCTTGGAGTAGGGGGTCTTTCCCGATCCCCTCAAGGAAGCGGTCGTTCGGCTACTCCTTAAAAAACCCTCCTTGGACCCAGACTGTCTAGCTGATTTCAGACCTATCTCTAACCTGCCCTTTGTAGGTAAGGTTATTGAAAAGGTGGTTGCGATACAGCTGGATGACCATCTTATGAGTCACAATATCTATGATACTCTCCAGTCTGGGTTTAGGAAAAGACATAGCACTGAGACCGCCCTTATCCGAGTTTTAAATGATTTAATTGCGAGAGATCGAAAGGCTCATACTTCTCTGGCTCCTGCCCCTGTCCTATTTCCTACTGGTTGCTCTACTGCTCTAACTCACCCAGTCTGCCTTTGTTTGCTGAAGTCCTGCCCCCATTTCTTCCCTACTTAACCTCACCTCTCTCCTCTCTCTCTCTCTCCCCCCCAGGTTTTCTCCGCCCGCTTAGGCGCACCTCGGACCCTCCACGGCCCCTCCGGAATTTCAGCCCAGTAACCCTGCTAGGCAGTCCTGTGCTTCAGGAGACCGCCCGCCCGCTGACCCACACGGCAAGGTAATTTGGAGTCGCCAGCACGGTCTTTTGTGTGAACACTCGCAAACGGTGAAATTTTGAATCTGGGTTTATGGCGCCTACATCCTCGGGACACAATATTGCTAATTTCAGCCCCCTGGATTGCAGCTGAGGTTGCTGCTGCTGCTACCCTGAATTAATCTGCACAGTAGCTCTTTCAAGCTGTAATTAATTTGTGCAGCAGCTGTTTTTTTCTGAATTTACAAGCAGTAAATGTGAGAGGACTTTGGCAGCTACTTACTGCAGTCCGTGCCACTCTCAGCGCTACCCCGCCTGCGCGCTGCACGGGCTCCCACCCACCCGCCTCTATCTGGGCATTTGGTTTTATAGCTCATGTTTGTCAGTTTCAGTTAGAATCTAACATGCCACTCTGCTATTTGCTTCTTATAATAATCTACCACTAGGGGTGTCTGCTAAACTCTGTGTGCTCTCTCCTTACTTAAAGGAACCATTTTGTTCTCTCCTTTATAAGTTGCAGACCTTTCTTCTCACAATCGAGAATTTTTTCTGAGGATGCACAGCATGACTTGTAAAATTCCATTTCTGCTTCTGACCTGCCTACTGCTGCACTCATTTGCTAAGCTTTCCCTCTTCCCATGCTCCCATAGCTATTCATGGCATCAGCACCCAAATGAAGATTTCCATTTTTCAAATCAGTTTGTCAGACCTAATGACTGCTTTGATCTCACGCCACTATTAATACCTAGATATCTCAATTATCTGGTAGCTGCCTACCTAAACAGTACACTCAGCCCCAAAATCACCCCGTCACCCTGTTTTCCCATCGCAAGCTCTGGTATTTTCTGTTGCTCGCTATCCTACTAGCAGGCGATGTGGAATTGAACCCTGGTCCTCCACATCACCAGATGTGTAATGTCTCCTGGGCCACTACTACTGGGCTTCGTATAGCCCACCTAAATATTAGGAGCCTTATGTGTAATCTCACTGATCTAGAAGCATGGGTCTCCGTACATAACCCAGACATACTGTGCCTGTTGGAGACGTGGCTCAAACCTTCCACCCCTGATTCAGTCTGCTTGTTAAAAGATTACAGTCTCCTCAGGCACGACAGACTATCACCAAAACGGGTTGGGGGTGTTGCACTGTTTTATAAGGCACATCTAAATGTTTCGCTAACTAACATCCCACAATCATCCACTTGTGAATCCCTTCATGCACTCCTACTTTTGGGCATTAAGAAACTACACACAATTGTTGCCTACAGTCTGCCCTATGGTGAGCTGTCTGCTTTCTCAAATTTTCTTGAAGAAGCAGTAAAAATAGCAGGGAACAGTGAGCTACTCATTCTTGGGGATATGAATCTAAATTGGCTTGGGCAAACTCACAACTCTCTACTATCTACAATCCAAAACTATCACCTACACCAAGTCATATCTGTGCCAACAAGGATCTCCCATAAAGCAACGTCTGGCACACTATTGGCCTGGATATTAACAAATAGGGTTGACAGAGTTGTTGATGCAGGCATCCTTCCCGACTCAATATCTGATCACTCCCCCATTTTCTTCATATGGCAACACTCCTGCTCCCAATCTCTGCCACCACGCTACATCACCTTCAGGAACTACGCCAACCTAGATCAAGCTGAGTTCCTACATGAAGTTCCGTCATTGATTGGTCCTATCTTTCTTAGCCCCTGGATGCCCAAACAGCTCTAGACTATTTTCTAGATCAGTTTCTAGCAGTCCAAAATAGACATGCTCCCCTTGTGACCCGATGTGTTCGAGTAAAGCCTACTAGGTGGCTACACAAAAATCTCCTAGCTACGTTGCACGCCAGGGATAAGAGCTGGAGATGCTTCAGGATATCTGGCCTCAATACTGACTTCCAGACATACAGGGCACAGAGAAGTGTTTGTAAAAAGCAGATTAGGCTAGCAAAAAGCTCTTACTGCAAGGGGCTACTGCTGGAAGCATCTGGTGACCCTAGAAAATTCTGGGCACATGTGAAAACATTGCTAGGATCAAAGAAAACTCACCTGGAAGACAATATGGTCATAAATGGAGTCCACTGTAATGAACCTAGAACCATTGCCGAAGCATTTAATAAGCATTTCTCTGATCTGTCCAGTTTCACATCGGCGTTCCTCCCCACACAGCCATCATCCATATCCACTCCACCCACCTACTCTGCTTTTCCAACTCCTTTTTACTTTAAGGCGGTAACTAAATCTGAAGTTCTTGGTTTTTTGAACTCTATTCCTGATAACACCAGTGTGGGCTCTGATGGCATCGAGCCCAAACTTCTAAAACTGGCGGCACCATTCATTGCCCAACCTTTGTCTAGAATTTTCACCCTCTCGCTTTGTACTGGATATGTCCCTGTGATCTGGAAAGTGGCCAAAGTCACCCCGGTCCCAAAGAAAGGTGATAAAAGAATCATGACGAATTATCGACCGATAGCCGTACTATCTGTATTATGCAAAATCTTGGAAAAATTAGTATCTATCCAAGTTACTGAATTCCTGACCAAATATAACCTCCTCTCACTGATTCAGTATGGTTTTAGTAAAGGTCATAGCACCTCCACAGCCTTGCTTCATCTAACTAATGGCACTCTTACTGCAGTGGACAATGGCCATCTCACAGGGGCACTCTTTGTTGACCTCACGAAGGCATTTGACCTTGTCGACCATCCTCTTCTACTAGACAGCCTCCTAGCCCTCGGCTTCTCTTGTAACTCAGTGGTCTGGTTTAAGAGCTATCTACCAAACAGAACCTAGCTGGTTAGATTCAATTCCTCCGAGTCCAGCCACCAGCCAATTAACCTTGGTGTCCCTCAGGGGTCAATATTAGGCCCCCTTCTTTTCTCTGTTTTTATTAATAGCATCTTGTCAGCAGTCCCTGATTGCTCTACGATCCTCTATGCGGATGACCTGGTCTTATACTGTAGTGATAAGAATATAGGCCACATAAACCAAACACTCTCATCTGCTTTCATGTCTATTCAATCTTGGCTCTTCCACCATAAGTATAACAGAAAAATAACAGGAAGTTGTTATCCCTGTGTACAGACAGTTGGTGAGACCCCATCTGGAGTACTGCGTCCAGTTCTGGAGACCCCATCTCCGCAAGGACATAGGCAGGATAGAGGCAGTCCAGAGGAGGGCAACTAGAATGGTGCAGGGTCTTCAAGAGAAGCCATACGAGGAGAGACTAAAAGAGCTTAATATGTACACCCTTGAGGAAAGGAGGGAAAGGGGGGACAAGATAGAAAAGTTTAAGTACCTCAGTGGAATCAACAAAGTCCAAGAGGGTAGCATCTTTCAGAAAAAGAGACATGCAAGAACAATGGGACACAATTTAAAGATAGAGGGGTGGCGGTTCAGGGGCAATGTGAGGAAGTATTTTTTCACAGAGAGTGTAGTGGATGCATGGAACAGCCTTCCTGAGGAGCTTGTGGGGTCTAAAACTGTGGGAGAATTCAAGAATACATGGGACAGACATAAGGCAATTCTTGTGGGGGTAGGAAGAAATAGACTGTTGGTTAACCAGGATCTGCGGCTTATCCTGTAGGTAGGGAAATGGGCAGACTAGGTGAGCCAAGCGGTCCTTGTCTGCTGTTAGTCTATGTTTCTATAAGTTAATCCTTAATGCTAGTAAAAAGCAAACCATGCTGTTTGGGACTGCAATCAAATTAAAACGCAGTCGAGACTCATTTAAAGTATCTGGACAGGGTGGGATGGTCCTTGAATCGGTACGCTCCTTCAGGTATCTTGGAGTCCTCCTTGATGAAAACCTCAATTTTGATAAACATATAACAGCCACCTGTAAAATGGTTAACGCTAAAATTGGGGTAGCCTACAAAAGCCATGTCCTTACAAAGTCAGCTAGATTAGCCATTGCACGTGGGATATTGCTCCCGTCACTATCCTACAGGGTAGCCTCCTACCTCTATGCATCCCTCTCACTCCTTAGAAAGTGGGATACCACCTACAACAGCATTTGCAGATATGCCTCCGCCTCCCCCTGGTCAAAACACCACTGTCAGCTTTATGCTGATCTAAATTGGCTACCCCACAGTTCTGCGCGTGCTCTGGTCCTCTGCTCTTTAACTGACAATATTCTCAGAGCAGGTATCCCTGTCTCACTTGCCTCCCTGCTTACTGCACTACCCTCCTCATATGGTCTTCGATCATCTGACAAATCTCTGCTGCTTATACCCAGATGTAAATCTAACAAAGGAACCCTAAGTTTCCTCACATTCGGCGGCCAAACTCTGGAACTCCCTACCTCCTGAGGTCTGTCTAGCTCCCAGTCATGGCCAATTCAAAAACAAATATCGCTCCTTCCTCTTTAGCCAGGTCTCCTGTACCTGCTTCAAACCCCCCTGAACATGACACCCAGTTTTCTGTTGCTCTGCTGACACTCTCTCCCTGCTGTATAATGATCTCCACTTCCCAGGCACTTAAGTTTCAAATGGTTGTGCTTTATGCTCTGAAACCAATTTGTTGTTTGCTTAATGTGTTGTATTTCAACGTTGTATTGACTATGTACTCTTAACCATCCTGTATTTACCCATGTACCAGTGAACTCTTGTTTATCTATCTTAGTTTCTCTCTCATTGCACAATGTGTACTTCCCTGTTTTACCCCACCTGACTGAAATCATCTCTGGTTGTACCTGGAAATAGTCATATTTTTTGGCATGGCACTTATCTGGTAAATAAAACCATAATTAATTACATTAATACTGAAACTGATTATAATTACTACATCTATATGAACCAAACTGTGCAAAACAACGTAACCTTGTTTCTGTAACCTATTCTAAACACAGTACCTTATTCATGATGTAACCCTGATGTAAGTTCCATTGTCTGTTTTTGAACCATTTTCTGTATTTGCCACCATCTGTTATTTTTCCCTGAAATTGCTCTGTAATTCTCCCGGGTCGTGCCTGAAAAGAGTCACCTCTATGGCTAGTGCACTTACCTGGTAAACAAAAACTAAATAAAAATAAAATAAATACATTTGATACTGTGGACCATGGTGTGCTTTTGGAGTGCCTGCGGCTTCTCTGTGGGCTGTCTGGTACAGTTCTACATTGGTTTTGATCTTTCCTCATAGGCAGGACACAGAGGGTTGTCACCGGAATTTATTCCTCTCACACCATCCCCCTGTCCTGTGGGGTGTCGCTGGGCTCCATTTTGGCGCCCATGTTGTTTGCAGTTTATATGCTGCCATTTGGAGATACCATTAGGCGATACAGTTTGGGTTTTCACTGCTATGCAAATGATAACCAACTGTATTTGTCCTTTATTCCCGGACAGGATGATGCGATTTCCGTGCTTAACAGCTGACTAGCTGAAATCAGAGACTGGATGAGTGTCAGCTGGCTGAGGTTAAAACCGGATAAGACCAAGGTGCCGGTTGTGGACCCGGGTCGCCTTGAGGCGGGTCGCAGGACTGGACTTCCATCAGGCCTATGGCTTGATGGTGTCCAGCTCTCGACCTCAGATTGGGTGCGTAACCTAGGCGTGATCACTGATGACGGTTTGACCCTGAAATCACAGGTGTCTGCTGTTGTCAAATCTTCCTTTTATCACCTTAGGAATATCGCCTGGGTGAAACACCTGGTTTCTCTGGCTGACCTTCCAACATTGGTCCATGCCTGCGTGACCACCCGCTATGATTACTGCAATGCCCTGTACCTAGGGCTACCAGGGGTTGATATCCACTGCTTGCAGCTAGTGCTAGAACGCGGCAACCAGGGTTTTGACTGGTACATCTAGAACTAGTCATATTATGCCTGTGCTGCGCGGACTGCACTGGCTGCCTGTTCGGTGCCAGATCACCTTTAAGGTCGGATTACTGACCTATAAAGCCCTACACAAACATGGACCCCAATATCTGCAAGATCTTCTTACTCCCTACTGCCCCTCTCGTTCACTCCGATCCGCTGACGAGGGATTGCTAGAGATTCCCAGGGTTCGGTTAAAGACATCTGGGGCTCGTGCGTTTTCTTATGCTGCCCCTTCCCTGTGGAACTCTCTGCCTCGTCGGATAAGAGAGTGCCTGACCATGGAAAGTTTTAAAATTGAGCTCAAAACCTATCTGTTTTCTAAAGCTTATTGTGAATGATTTCAAAAACACTTATGATTCCTATTAATTGTTTGTTGTTATTTAACTGTTTGTTTTAATCTACTTGTACAGCGCTTTGGTTTCTGAAAAGCACTTAAGAATAAAGTTTTACTTTACTTCTTTACTTACTTCCGACTCAGACTCCTCGCTTTTCCAGAAACTTTGTCTTGGATGTTCTAGATTTTCTTCATCAAAATTATTCACTAAATAAGGCATTCCAGTCTGCCACAACATCTCTCAAAGCAGCTACAGCCAGCCTGTTCTCAGCATGAGCCGCACTGTCTTGGGCTAATGACCTGGTATTCCAGCTTGCTGATGAGACAGAGAAAAACACACACACCCTACAGCAACTTTAACTCATGTGGTTAGCTTCTGCCTACTCAGCACATGTGTCTGAGGAGGCAGTCGGGTATGCAGCAAGAGCCATGTGTTACCAGACCTCGGCCTGTTGCAGCCTATGCTCCCTACGAAGGAGGCCTTCTGTTTGGGGCAGCTCTGAATGAGGCAATCAAGTAATAAGTAGAAACAGCAAAAGTCTGCATACTGCAAACCAGGGGCAGGAACAGGTCCTGGTCATCAAGCTCCAGACAGAATTTTCGGGTTCAGAATTATTCAGGGGCACAAAATAAAACATTTTCAGCCTGAACTAGGTTCTACTTCTGTAACCAGCGTGGGTTCAGGAGAGGAAGAGGTGGCTCCCGGGACGCCAGAGGCAATGTCAGAAAGTCCCAAGAGGTTCCCCGGACCCACCCTCGATTGGGGAGCAAACTTTCCAGTTTTTTCGAGGAATGGGTCAGCATGGTCATGGTCAATGGGGTGCTGGATTTAGGGTTACTTCACTGAGTTTGAATCAAAGCCCCCACTACCCCATGTGATGCCCTCGCCCATATCCAACAACCAAAAAAAAAAATGTGGCGACGTTCCAGGCGACCACAGACCTTCTCCAGGCACAAGCGACCGAAAACGTCCCCATTTCAAAATGGAACAGAGACATTTACGTTCTATTTTTCATAGTTCCAAAATGCTCAGGTGAATTCAGGTCTGTATTAGGCCTAAAAAATTTCTGACTGCCTTGTTCAAATAAATCTGGATCCAGCACAGCCAACCTCAGAAGAAAGTAATAATAATACTAATCAGGAAGTTCTTTGGATTGTATCTTAACATAGTGTAGAATTGTGAAGAAAATAAAAAATTGATATATTTAAGTGAGTGGACCTTTATTACCAATTTAACCTTGACTGAATGCCTTGTTTGCCACAGAAAATTCAAGAGGGGAAACCCTGTCATCCATCATCATCATCAGGGGGATTCTTTGGCCTCAATAGATTTGCACGATGCCTTATCTGCATTGCTCCATCCCATGGGCTTGCAGACAATTCCTCAGATTCAAGGAGAGGGAATGCCACTTCCAATTCACAGTGCTCCCCTTCGGCCCTGCCACAGACACCAAGGTCTTCTCCAAGGTCCTACTGCCAGTGATCACTCGCCTCAGTCACAAGGGATCCAGCTCTTCCGCTGTCTGAATGATATCGAAATTGAAGCCCAGCAGTACGATCAAGCAGCTCAGGCAGACTGTGGTCATCTAATGCCTTTCCTGTCTAGGTTTCATTATCAACCAGAAAAAGAGCTCTTCCTTACCATCCCAGACCTTTACTCATCCAAGTGTGTTCAAAACACTTTAGAATAAAGGTTTTTCCCATAGAATCGAATTTCAGGGGCGTTATGCTCTCATCAACAAATTCCATTCGGTACTATGTCTGCCAGCTCACACCCTCATGCAGCTCATAGGGATGATGGTCTCCCTGGCAGACTCAGTTCCCTGGCCAATGATTCTCATGCATTCCCCTTCCAGTCGAGCCTTTCCCAACAGTGGGCCCAGTCCAGGGGCAATCTGGGCCAGCAGATATAAATCTCTCCCCAGGGGAAAGTATCTATTCAGTGGTGGACTCGGCAGTCCGCCACCATGAAGGGTCTCAAGCTGGGGCATCCTCACCAGATGAGAATCACTACCAATGCTAGTCTTAGGGGCCAGGAAGCTCTCATGGATCAGCTCTCAACACAGGGTAAGTGATCGCTGGCAGAAACATGTTGCAGCATCAACGTTCTGGAGATGCGAGTAGTCCACTGGACACTTCGATGGTTCGAAGCGCAGATCTCCAACCAGGATGTTCTCGTTCTCACTGACAGTCGAATGACAATGGCCTGCATCAGTCGCCAGGGAGGCACAAAGGGCTCTCAGATGTTACAAGAAGCCCTGTTGCTCTTCCAGTGGGCAGAGCACCACCTGGAAAGACTGATGGCCGTATACATCCCAGGTCAGGAGAATATCCCGGCAGGTTGGCTAAGTCAAAAGGACGTTCTTCCAGGACAATGAGAACTGAAGGACAGTGCTTTCTACTTCCATACTGTACAGTGGGGCCTTCTGCAGGGAGATCCTTTTGCTTGCCGACAAAACTACATACTTCCACAGTTCTGCTCTGTATTCTGGGATGAGCTGGCTATAGTACAGGACACCTTCCCCATTAACTGTGGTCAGCACGATCTCCTGTACACCTTTCTCCTAATCCTCCTGATCTCAAGGATCTTACACAAGATTGCTCTCGATCAGGTGGAGCTGATTCTGATCTGCACACGCTGGCCCTACCAGCCAGGGTTCCCTCGATTGGTTCAAATGTTGCTGCAACCTCCTCTGATATTTCAGACCAGCCTGCACCTGCTGCATCAGGGCCCGGTGCTGTGCTCCAATTGGTGCAATCTGTTCCTCTCAGCATGGAGATTGAGCAGAGGACTTTTAAAGAGTTGGGTTATACTCCACCTGTCATTGAAATGATTATCCACTCAAGACAGCCTTCATCTTCCATGGCCTGTTACAGGGTATGACAAAGTTTTCTCTTCTGATTACAGTCCATATTCCAGACAGCACAATGCCTCTCCCCACTATACTACAATTCCTGCAGGAAGGCTTCGACAGGGTCTCCAACCAGCAACCTTACAGGCCCAAGTCCCAGCTGTGGGTGCACTTCTTCGGGCGGATTAAGGGGAGGCCTTGGGGGCTCACCCTCCTGTTAGACGATTCCTGAGAGCAGTGATGCTCAAACACTTTCCAATCAAGCCCATCGTCCCTCCTTGGAGACTCAACCTGGTCCTCATGACCCTGACCAAGGCCCCCTTTGAGCCTATTAAAGAGGCATCCCTTATTCATCTGACGTTGAAGGTCGTTTTTCTTACAGCAGTCACCTCGGCTCAGAGCATCAGTGAGATGGGAGTTGAAGGCATGGACAAGCCCACAGAACATGGGTATGGTCTGCCTGAGCCTGCCCACAGTTCCACCAACACCTGCCATCTCTTGGGCCTGCATATTTAGCTACTACAGTGGAGATGCAAATTTACTGGTGACAACACTTCCAGGAGTATTCTTTCCAGTAAGTAGCTGTCCTTACTTTAAGGGCTGGCAGCATGCAATTGGTCCAGATTTCCAGAGTGTGGGTCGTGGACAACTCAGAGTTCATCTTCGACGACTATTCTCTCATCTTGCTGAAATCCACTTTGTTAAAATTCCCACACCTTTACTGTGTTTGGCTCATTGGTGGTTTCTCTCTGGACCTCCAGCGCCGCTGTTCTGTGGTCACTGGAACTGGATGATCTTACTTCGAGGGGGCTCTTGCAGCGGGTAACACCAGTAGGACTGAAGCCGCCAGGACCACACGGAAAACTTCTAGCTAGCAGTCTATCACGGGGGACTGCCCCCGCCAGCTCGCTGACGTCTGTCAATCCTATAAAAGGTCATTCCCCCACACCTACCTCAGTTCTTTTCTGCCATCGACCTGCAGACGTCAGACCTTCACGGTTGCCAGCTACAGTCAACTGCCGTTTTTTCACGTTCAACCCATGCTTTTATTTATTTATTTATTTATTATTTTTTTTTTACTGATAACACCGAAAACAATGTTTTTTTCTCACCTAGGTTTCTATCTTCTCTAGCCTTGTCTTCTGTTCTATCGACGAAGTGTGCCTGCGGCAAGCAAATTCTTGTTAAGAACGGACATTCTGCCTGCTTGATCTGCCTGGGCCCCGACCATGACACCAAGGCCTGCCAGCACTGCAACCAGGCCACACGGAGACATCGTTTGAAGACTTTAGAAGGTTACCAGCTCAAGCAGAAGTTGGCTGTGATGGAGAAGGGAGCTTCAGGCCAGAGGTTCTTCAGCTTCCCTGGCCCAATCTTCCGGTGCTTCTTCTTCCCAGAAGGAGAAGAAATTGAGCAGGAAGCATGAGCACCAGGACCATCCTCAGTCAGCCTCTTGCTTGCGGTCACCGGCGCAGACTAGCAACCTCCTCTGGGTCTTCCTCCCTCGGGGGGGGGGGTTGGCCCCTCCTGCCCTGTCAAACCTTACCTCCTTCAGGCTGCCGGTAGTTCTGCCACCCACTCTCATCTCCATCTCGGGCAGTGGCTCTTCTGGGTAACAGATGTCATTCCCCTGCCGCTCAGGCCCGTAGCGCCCACGGGCACTCAGCCAAGTGGCTTGACTGGGGTTGGATCTTCTGGTAGCGGGTCTCTGACTGTCACCTTCCTCCCCATCGGTACCCAACTCCAGGGCCAGTGCTAGTCCTGCCAGGCATCGCCCAGAGCAAGCGCTCACCTCTTCCTCTACTCAGGTGTCACCTTTGTCCTTGCCTCAGGGGCCCTTGTCCCTGCAGACACTGTCTTCACCATTGGGGCCTACGTTGGTTTCCTTCCCAGACTATCGTCAGCCTTCACCACTCAGGCCGATGCTGGTCCCACCAGTGCCTCAACTGACGTCTCTGCAGCCATCATCGCCTCAGCCAACACTACAGCTGATGCCTGCTGGACCTCCTCAGGATCCACAGCCACTGCCAGGTGGGCCTATGCTGCGATACCCTACGTCTGCTCCCCGCCGTTGCACCCATGCTTCCCATTCACAGTATCCTTACCCTCCGGTCTATAATTCATCCCCGCTGGTGGATTATAACGTGCTCTTCTCAGTGGTCCTTCATTCAGAATAAGGACACACCCAGGAGACCTTCTGTCCCCTCGCCTCCTGGGACCCCTCGCATCAGGACTTGGGGCCCCCGTACCACAGGGTCTTCAGGAGGGTGCCCTGACATTAGCTGTGGCTTACATTTAGAGAATCATTGACCCCCCAATGCCAATCCCTGACAGTGATCCATCAGACAATGACTCTTCCTCTTTGGAGTCCTCTGAGGGCTCTGGGGACTCCTCCAAGGGGCAGGACCAGCCTAAGGAGGCTCCTAATTCCCCTCCTGATGACCTTACTTTTCTCGACGTTATGTGTCATATCCAGTCCCTCATGGGACTGGAAGCTGAGGAACTGGACCCAGAGCATTGACATTTAGCCATATATCTGCGAAAAAGATACCCTCCCCTTGGTGGTATCTCCTTTAATCAACTCATATGAGGATGTTACCAAGGAGGCGTGGAAACATCCCTCTACCACTCCGCCCTTACCCAAGAAGGCTGACCGCCTATACCATGCACCGGTGGGTAAGCCTTTCTTTGGGCAGCACCCCACAGCAAACTCAGTGGTCATGAATGCGGCCCATGACCGCACTAAGAGACTCGAACACCTTAGTACCCACCTTCCTGACAAGGAGTCTAGACAGCTTGATCAGTGGGGCAAGCAAATGTATGCTTCTGCTACCCTTGCCATTCGAGCTGTGAACTATTTGGCCCATATGGTGAAGCACCAGAATGCCCTCTGGGACCAGGCAAGGGATCTGGTACAGACTCTTCTGGAGATCCTACCAAAACTCAGTTGGCCCATTTCTTACAGTCAGGATCAGATATGGGTACTCATGTCCTGCAGGTGGCATACAATACTGTTGATGTCTCCACGCGTGGGGTGGTGACAAGGATCTGTCTCTGTCGCCATTCATGGTTGAGGGTGTCTGACTTTGCTCCTGATGTTCAAGCCAGCATCTTGGATGTCCCTTTCAGAGGCACCGTCCTGTTTGGGAGTGATGCTCAGAATATCATCTCTCACCTCCAGGAGTCCGAAAAGGTGCTTAGGTCAGTTAATTTCCCACTAATGGTCTCAGCCTCTGACTGCCCAGCATCAGTCCTTTCGTCGTTCCCCTAGCCAGCCCACCAAGGGCCAGCAGGTGAGGGCCTCCTTCAAGCGCAAGGCTCAAACCCGTCCCCCCCCCCAGCCACAGCGGCTGTTTCTAGGGCCTCACAAGTGCCCACAGCCACTCTGCCCACCTCTTCCTCATTCAGGAAGAGATTCAGGCTCTCCTGCACAAAAGGGCCATAGAGTCCATCCTTTCATCTTAAAGAGGAAGGGGTTTTTACTCCCATTTCTTCCTCGTCCCCAAGAAGATGGGGGACCTGATGCCGATCCTGGACCTCAGCCATCTGAACCTGTACATAGAGTACAAACATTTCAGGATGGTCACCCTTCAGGGACTACTACTCTTCCTACACCAAGGGGACTGTCTCTGCTCCCTGGGCATGCAGGATGCCTGTCTACATATGCAGGTCTTTTCAACCCACCGCTGTTTTGTCCATTTCTGCTTCCAGAAGGACCATTTTCAGTTCCAGGCCCTCCCTCTTGGCCTTTCTTCAGCACCTCGGGGTTTTTACCAAGTGCCTAGCGGTGGTGGCTACAGTTCTGAGGAGACCGGGCTTTTATGTGTTTCCCTACCTGGACTATTGGCTGCTAACAGCCTCCTCCAGGGATCTCCTGCTACAGACCTTGGAATGCACCTTTCAGCTCTTCCAGGCCTTCGGGATCACCGTCAGTTTTCCAAAGTCTTGTCTCTCTCTGTGCCAGCACCTCCTGTACATTGGGGCAGTCCTGGACTCTTCCCAGGGCAGAGCCTTCCTGCCAGTGGACAGGGCAGAACTCCTGATAGAACAGGCCCATCTTGTCTCCTCCAGTCGACAGATCCTGGCCAGAGCATTCCTCTGCTTGTTGGGGCACATGGTGGTGGCCATAACTACGGTTCCTCTGATCCGTATGCATATGAGGGTTCCCCAGTGGACCCTTCGGATTCAATGGGACCAACGCACAGATGATCTGGATCAGCCAGTCATGGTCTCCGACCCGGTGAGGAGGACCTTGGAGTGGTGGCAGAACTCTGCCAATCTCCTGCTAGGATCCCCTTTCAGGCTCTGCCCTCTCAACAGATTCTCATGACTGATGCCTCTGGTTTCAGCTGGGGTGCTCACCTGGCCAACCACCAGACCCCCCTTGACTGAGGTGGAGCAGAATCTCCACATCAATGTGCTGGAGATGCGAGGCATTCTTTACGCCCTACGGCCTGCTGCTGGTGCAGATGAACGACATGTCTGTATTGTACTACATCAAGAAGCAGGGAGGCAGTCACTCATACCCCTTTTCAGGAAGCAATGCGAGTCTGGTACTGGGCCATCGAGCACAGCATGGAGCTCTCAGCCGAACCAGGTCGAGGACTCACGAGTGGGAACTTCTGTCTTCAGTGGTCGAAGATCTCTTCGACAGGTGGATCCGTCCAGAGTTGGACCTTTTTGCGTCCCCACTCAATGCAAAACTGCCGCTTTTCTGCTTGCTCGATCCAGGGCCTAGAGACTTCTGGCACAACGTGTTGTCCCTCTCCTGGAAGGTGAGGTTCATGTATGCCTTCCCTCCCTTTCCGCTCCTACAGAGCGTCCTACTGAAGCTTCAGTCGGAGGGAGCTAAGATGATCCTCATAGCCCCGTATTGGCCCTGTAAGATTTGGTTCCCCCTGCTGTAGCAGCTGGCAGTGGAGCCTCCACAACCCTTGCCCCATGCACCAACTTGCTCTCCCTGGAACAGGGCACCCTGGTCCATCCAGACCTCATGTCCCTGCATCTACATGTGTGGCTCCTGCAGACCTAGCAATCGCTTGCTTTGGGGTTTCCTGTAGGGTTGCTGATGTCCTGGTGGTCGCTAGAAAGCCTTCCACTAGAGCCACCTACACCTTAAAGTGGAAGCGCTTCTCTCTGTGGGCTGCTGCTCGTCACCTGGACCCCTTCACCTGTCCGGCAAACCTGATTTTGGAGTACCTGCTCTCCCTTTCAGAGTCAATTTTAGGGTACTCCTCCCTAAAGGTGCACCTTTCCACCATCTGTGCATACCATGCACCTATTGAGGGTAAATCTGTTACCCAGCTGGAGGTGTCCCACACATTACTGTGGGGTATCCTGCATTTCAAACCTCCCATTTGGGACTCTGTTCCTCCATGGGACTTTCTTTCCATGCTGGAAAAGCTCCCTCCACCTCCCTTTGAGCCAGCCACGAGTTGCAAGCTGTGCTTTCTGTAATGGAATGCACTATTTTTGGTTGTTGTTACTTCTGCCCGGAGGATTTCTGAGCTTCAGGCTCTGATGTATAAAGAGCCTTATTTGGTTTTTCACACAGACAGGGTGTCTTTGCATACTAATCCTAAGTTTTTACCTAAGGTGGTGTTTGAGTTTACTTTAAATCAATCCATCCACCTACCAGTTTATTTCCCTGAATATTCTAATTGGGAGGAGGCCATACTTCATACTGTGGGCGTTCATCGGGTGCTGCAGTATTATACCCATCGCACCCACTCTGTTCGAAAAACTGACCAGTAGTTTGTTTCATTTGCTCCCAAGAGAGAGAGGGGGCACCTGTTTTGAAACAGTGTTTGTGTAAGTGATTGGCTAATTGCATTGTCTATTGCTGCCGTAAGTACAACAAGCCCTTGCCTGAAGCTGTTAAAGGCCACTTCACCAGAGGTATGGCTGTCTCCATAGCTTGCTTTAAAAATGTATCTGCCATGGAGATCTGCGCAGCTCCTACCTGGAGCTCTGTCCACACTTTCATTAGGCAGTACAGTCTGGATATCTCTTCTAGACGCAGGACGAATTTCGGCCTTGCAGTCCTTCAGGGCCTTCTTTCCTGAGCCTTCTACTGACGCCTTCTGCCACCTTCCTCTTCTTAGCTGCCTTTCCGGTCAGTTCTGGTACTGCTTGGGACTCAATCCTACCAGTGTTGCCTGCTGCAAGAGCCCCCTCGAAGTAAGATAGTACAGTTATGTAAGAACTTACCGTAACAGTAGATCTTCAAGAGGCATTCTTGCAGCAGGTGCTGCTTCCCTTCCCTCCTTCCCCTTGTTAGTTTCTCCTCCTTCCGACATCTTCTGCTTCTATTTTTTCCTTGGCTCTGAGGAATCACCTCTGTTCTCTGGCGGGAGAACTGAGGTAGGTGTGGGGGACCACCCCTTTTATAGGAGTGGCAAATATTAGCATGATGATGTCGGCAGGGGTGGTCCCTACGATAGACTGCTAGCTAGAAGTTTTCCGTGTGATCCTGGTGCCTTTAGTCCTGCTGGTGCTGCCTTCTGCAAGAACTCCTCACGAAGATCTACTGTTACAGTAAGTTCTTACATAACTATACTGTTTCAGGACAGCTACATGATGGAGCCTGTCATTGTTGGTGAACACCAGGTCCAGCAGAGCCCCATCCCTTTTTGGGCCCTGCACTAACTGAACTAGGAATGCCTCTTGGCATGTATCCACCAAATGCTGATTCCTAGTACTCGCCACAGTTGGTGCTTTCCAGACCACATCAGGCATATTAAAGTCCTCTACTACCACCACCTCCCCTAAATTGGCTGCCATCCTAAGTATCTCTCCCACTTCCTTGTCTGGCCCCTGATCCTGACCCGGTGGTCTGTAGACCACCACTTCTTGATTGGGTTCCCATTCCTTGTTTCTGCTAGCACTTACTGGGTTTCTAGGTTACCTGACTTCCCCAGTCTGTCCATTTCTGTTGCCTCTATCCCCTTTTTTGAAATACAGTGCTACTCCCCCTACCCAGCCCTTTGCTCTCTCACCCTGCTCTTTGCTTTTTTCATCCTGAACAGTAAGTACCCTGGTATGGTCATTTCCCAATTGTGGTTTGAGGTTGCCCATGTCTCTGTGACGAGATGAGATGAATGCTCCCTTCTGTGGTCATCGCCAGAAAATTCTGCCATTTTGTTGCCTAAACCCCTTGCATTGGTGCACATAATTTTCCAACATCTATCCCTGCCCCCTCTTTTTCCCTTTGCTCTGGGTATGTTTGATTCTGCTCTATTGATTGTTGGGGGAGGCCTGCAAGGCCCCCTTGTTTGCCACATATTGAGTGTACTTGCCACTCTGACCCCCCCAACTAGTTTAAACTAGGTCTGTGCTGTGCCCACCTTTCTCTCAGTACCCTCATGCACTCTTTGTTGGTATGCAAGCTTTCCTTTTTGAACAGCCTCCAATCCCACAAGGTCGTGACTCAGCCCCAGAGAAAATGAAATCCTTTCTCCCTGCACCAGTGCTTTAGCCATGCATTGAATATGAACACATGGAATTGCTTCTGCTGATTCAGGCATGACCATGATAGCAGTTTGGAGATGGTTACTGTCCCTGTTCTCTCCTTGGTACCCTCCCCAGAGCACGGAAGTCTGATTTCACTTGTTCCTTGCTCTGTGTGCTCAGATAATTCGTGGTCACTTACACAATTAGATCTGGACTTCCCTCTCCCATGAGTTCCACCACCCTGGCTAGAAGTCTTATCTGCTGTCACTCCAGGGAAACAGCAGGTTGCCTCTTCACCATTGGACTTGAGGTCCAGATCCCTCCCTGTGCCCCATACATATGAATTCCCTCTACACATGCCTTTCTCATGCCCCCTTTGGGGCTCTGCCCACCCCCTGGCATGCTCTCCAGCAGTGCCTGCCTGCTCCGCATGCTGATTCTCTCTTCTCTTGGAGCGGGAGGGGGTTGGGGTATCTCTGTTGCAGTAGTGTTAACCTATTGCTGGTGTACAGCCCTGGTTCCTCAGACTTGGAACTTCCCTCCCTGCATTTTTCTTTCCTCCTCCCCACCACTGTTCAGACTGTGTCTCTGGTCTGTGTTGGGCCTTGGATGTGGCTGTGGCTTTGGCTGTATTGCCCTATGGGACTTGGTGACTGCAGCTGTCAAGCAGCATATTTCAGACTTTGCAGATTCCAGTTATGCTTTAATGGCCTGGAACCTCCTGCAGCTAAGACAGTGGCCAAGCTCCCAGAGAGAGCACCCTCTGGTTTACCATTGTCTCCAGCCTCCCTCCCGCACTCAGCCTACATCCCTCCAATGTGTCCCCTCTGCATCATGATGATTGTACTGACTGTAGCTCAAATCGTAAATTTCTGTTAAACAGTTTGCCGCTAAAAGAGGTTAGGAGGACTGCATCTAATCCACATTCATAATGCAGTAGAAACAAAACACCCAGAGACCACCACAGCCCTAGAAGAAGTATAGAATAGCCAGGAAACATTTGCGATCTACTTGGGAGGCAAATTGTAAAAAAAGTTAATTACAATAAAGAAATAAACTGAAATTTATGAGTCAAGTCTTCCTCACCTCTTTACCCACAGGGCATAGGAGAGGGTTAGACTTGCTACATTTTTATTTAAATTAGGAAGATTAGTGCTCTCTAAGAAAGTGTTGTAGCACTGGCCCGCAGGCGCAGCGGTAGAGCTACCACTGCAGCACTGACTTGCCAGGTTCCAAGCAAGCCCAGGATGTCAGAGGGCTGGCCAGGTGGAGGAGGACACAGTGTCCCAATGTGTCTCCTCCACCGGGGTGGGGTGGGGTGACTAGCATTTGACAGACCCCTAGTGGAAGCCGGGGGGCAGAAAACTGGAGCTTGAAAGTTTGGGAGGCATACCAGATGTGTGGTGCATGTGCCATCACGTCATTGCATGCCACACCTCCCCGGGGATTGTCCTCAGCTAAAAAAAAAAATATATACTGAGCTGAGCGGGAGGATGTCCATCCCCCATCTGGCCCCACACAACCGACCGAGGCGTTCTGTTGCCTTGATCACTGCTGGTCTCCGGTAGAGGAGTAGGTGTCCATCCCCAACAGCCCCACCCTGGGGGGTAAGCCAGGTGCACTCTGTGGGGAGTTCGGGCAGGGGGGGCGGAGCGGATCGATGGAGGGCCAGCTGCTACAAAAAAAATAAAGTGTTGTAATCCTGGAAAATGCTGGAAGGGTTGTGGTGTAAAGAAAGCAGACCTCACATGCATTTTGGGCTCATAGTAAGCTGTAAAAATTTTGGAAGGAGTTGTTGGAGAATACAGGGGGCATTCTAGGGACTGCAAAAGACAGTTAACCAGAAAATAATTTGCTGGGAGACTTTTCAAAGATAGACTGACTAACACAGAGAAATATCCATGTTCTGTTCTGGTCATTGCACCAAATTATTGCTGGAAAGTGGTTAAAAATTCCCTGTGACCAGAAAGGAATGAAACAGCACCTTGACCAAGATTGAGAAACTGACACACATTCTGAGATTGAAGAAAGGATGCGTTTGATAATAAATGCATACTGTGCGTGATGGCTGTCACCCATAGAGTAACTGTTTTGTTTTTTTAAGGATACAACTTGAAATGCAAAAGTCTAAAGAGATATGCAGAGCTATAGTAAAACTGGCAGAGAAAGAGACTGAAAATAAGACCCAATGATTCAGACAGGTGTGGATAATGTTTTTCTCTGAAATTGGTTTGTAGATGAATCTGAGTTAGCACCACAGTTTAGGTGTAAAATAAATAACCTTAGAGTGAAAAATTAAGATTTTGTCAGCTGGAGTTATAAATTGCGGGCCAACAGTGGGAATGGCCAGCCTGATGGTCTAATATTTAAAATCCACTTGACCTCATGGAAGATCTTAATTTGCGTTCCGGAGTCTTGGATCCCTAATCCAGCTGGCAGCAGGGTTGTGTGCAGTACCTCTAGGATAATAAGCAGCATCTACCGCTTCAGAATTGCCCTGTGGGGGCAGGGGCATGTGTGCTGAGCCTTCATGCATGCCCGCCAATGTGCGGCAGGTCTCTTGACCAGTGTCCATCTATGTTGAGGGCACGGGACGCACATGTAGTCTTCTTAGGATGCTCAAACTGCTGCTTAATGCCCTCCTATACTATAGTGGGATGCATCAAAGCAATCCCATAGTAACACTGCTGGACTTCTAAAATTTGGACTCCCCAGTGTTTAATTTTGACTGTCCAGGACCCATAAGAGACTAAATCTACCAGGAGCTCTGTGCAGTAAGTGTTACTGCACCAAAAACTGTTGCCATAGATTATCCCTAACTGGCATGTTACTTTTCCTCCGGGATTGCCACTGCCCAGTGCTGTGAAGTATCATGGGTCCCAACTGCTTCACCTAAAAGGTATTCACAGGTTAAGTTTTTACCAGCTTTCACAACCTGATGCCCAGAGGGATTCTCTTAGAACTATCAGTCTGTACAATTGCTTAAGAAACAAAATGGAGCAACAGTCCTTGAATCCCAGGGATATGGTGACAGCTGAATAATTTGCTAGTGAGACCAGAAACTGTGTACAGGAGAGGCACTGGGTGAACATTCACTGAGGTCTCCAGGGAGAGTTTAGGGTATCACCCATGGTATTACGTGCCCCTGAAAAGGGTAAGGATAGTACAGCTGGTCAGCAGTAGTGATCACAAACCGGCAACAAAGTTTACATTGACTCTGAAAAGGTCTCTTTAATTTATAAGAAAGGAACAAAAAGGCCTGGTCAGCTTGTGTTGCACTACCATGTGAGAGACCAAAGCTGGAGGAGTGCTGTGAAGATAACTTTTTGGAACTTCAGGGGATGGCTGCAGCCATCTTGCTGCTATTGCATCTTTCAGCAGTCTAGGCATGGCATTGGATTTTATTTATTCAGTTTTGGCAACCGGGTAGGCCCACTGGGTCCAACAGGCGGTCCCTTTTTCAGGGGTGACCTGGAGTTAATTATATGTAGTACAATAAAAGTATAGTAACAGAATAGTGAGGTAGTTGCACAAAAGTAAATGACAAAAGTACATTACAATCTTACATGTAACAACCTCTTTGACAGTTGTTATCACGATTAGAACCAGTAAGTGGTTTCGGTGATGCAGCAAATGAGACATTTTGTGGTTCTAGCAGTCATGCAGATAAGTTTAGCTATGGGCAAGCTCTTGAGAACTCAGCGGTTACAGGTGCATTGATTCAGCTCCAGTAGGTGGGCCTTAAGTCCCCTTTTGAATCCTCCTAGGCAGTTTCAGTCCTGGAGGGAGTTAGGAAGGGAATTCCAGAGGTGAGGAATGAAGGCAGAGAATGCTCGAGCCCCCAGCATGGATCTGACTTTAGGTACAGTTAGTAGCTGTCTGCAGGAGGATCTTAGTGACCTGCAGTTCTATTTGGTAGTTAGCAATTCAGCAAGACTTGGGAGTGTGCTGCCCTGTCTGAGTTTGTATGCTAAGCAAAGGGCAGGATATTGCATTCTTCCTTCCAGGGTGGGCCAGGAGAGAGTGTTTAGGGTCCTACAGTGATGTTCTCTGGAGGGTGCACTTGCTGCAAACCTGGAGATTGTGTGGTAAAGGGACTTGACTGTGTACATCTCAGTATGCTTAAGAGAACGTAGCACAGGGGCTCCATATAGGAGGGTTGATAGAAGGGTGCCGTGCACAATCTTGCGACGAGAGTCTGGAGTTAGATAGGAACTGAGGTGGTATAGAAGAAGATTTGACTATACATTCTAATCTCTCACCCCCAGAAGCATGGCGGGCTGCTCCAATTATGGGGAGGAGGTAGAAGGCTTAAGAAAAATGTCCAGAGAGGTGGCAGAGGGAAGTTCCTACCTGCACATGTCCCATCAACCTGACGAAGTCCTCTAGGATCCCTGCCTCTGCACTGGATACTGGGGCCAGCAACTGGAGACAACCCACTGCTTGTGAGAAGCTGCAGGGACATCAGAAAGTGGCATCAGGGGCTTCTGTTGACATCAACCTCAAGATGGCAGCTTGAGGATTAAGGCTGCAACACCAGTGTCTCACAAATCTCTCTTAAAGGCACTTTTTGGAGATTAATGCTTGAACTGCACTACAGAGGGAGACTTGTAGGAGATGGATAAGGCTGTTTTTTCTAAACTTCAGCTCAGAGGCAGAGGATTGTGAGGGATTTACAGCAGGCAGCTCAGAGAGCGAGTACTCCTAGGCTTCAGCATCCATGAGGTCAGGCCGCTGCTGCATCCACAACCTGACATTAGCCAACCCCAGTACATGTAAACTGCAAACTGGGCATACTTATCACTGAATTGTGGGACTTAAGGAAAGAGATCCACAACACTACTGGTGCATTATGCACAGACATTTCCAAACTGGAAAAGCACAATGAGGAGCATGAGGCCCAACTTTCATCCGTGGACCACTGTGTGGATACAGCAGAGTCTGCGATTCCCCAGCTTCATACTGCTATACAGCATAGCGAGGACAAGCTGAAGGATACAAAAGGCCATAACCACTGAAGCAAGTTCTGCCTATAAGGCATATGAGGAATTATGTACCACAGGAAAGAGACCTGGGGGGAATCATAGCTGATGACCTAAAGGCGGTCAAACGGTGTGATGGGGCAGTGATGAGAGCCAGTGGGATGCTGGGATGCATAGGGGGGGGGGTATCACCATCAGAAAGAAGGAGGTGGTGATACTGCTGTATAAATCATTGGTGAGACCTCATCTAGAGTACTGTGTCCACGGAAGGACATAGACAGAGTACAGGCGGTCCAGAAGAGGGCAACTAAAATGCTGCAGGGTCTGCACCAAAACCCTATGAGGAGAGGCTAAAGGACCTCAGTATGTACACCATGGAGGAAAGAAGGGAGAGGGAGGATATGATAGACTTTCAAATACCTCAAAGGCATAAATAAGGTACAAGAGGGAAGCATTTTTCAGAAAAAAAGATGTTGAAAAGCAAGGGGTCATGCTGTGAAGCTGGAGGGGGTAGACTTGAGAGGGAAGGGGGAATGTGAGGAAGTACTTCACAGAATGAGTGGCGGATGCATGGAACAGCCTCCCAGCGGAGGTGGTGGGGCCAAAAACTGTAATGGGATTCAAGAATGCATGGGATAGACATAAGGGAACCTTAGTGGATAGGAAAGGGAGAGTAAAGCTGGAGATCAAGTAGTGTGTGCAGTATTACAGTAGGTAGGGGAAATGGTCAGACTAGGTGGGCCAAGTGGTCCTTATCTGCCGTCAAATTCTGTGTTTTTTTGGTTTTTTTTTACCAGTGGGAGAGGAGGGCCCAGATATCATCTCCTTCATTTAGCACTTTCTGCGGGCCTCCCTGGACGTTCCCACAAGACTGGACTCTTGAGACAGAAAGGGCTCGCAGGGCCTTAGGCCCAAAACCAACAGCAGCTGATGCCCACCCAAGATTGATAATAACAAGGTTTCTTAGATGTACTGACAAACAAGATGTGCTAAGCAGGGCATGGAAGAATAAGGAAGTAATGTACAATAACAAGCGGTTATTTTTTACAGTGATTATCCCTCATCCCGCCAAGCTAAGTGCTGAGCATACATCCCACTGATGAAAGCACTGAGAGTTCAGGGACTAAAATTTAACACTACTGTCCTCCTAAAACTGTGATCCAGTTTCCAGAAGACATTTGTAACAGCAGACCAAGCTAAAGAGGAATTATGTAGCAGAGGAATACCTGTTGCATCTGCTCAGGACAGACCGCTCCAACCAACCATAGTGGCCAAAGTAGCCCATCAAGCCTGGCAAACTACAGACTCAAAGAGGAAGCAGTCGGCAGCCATCAGGCAGAAAAATGTACAGCATCTCAGAGAGAGCCAGACAACTGCCCGGAGATCCTTGGACCCTCCTTGTACTTACATTCAGTCCCTTCCTTAAGCCTGTGATGTGAATGCCGTCTAACTCTGGACCCCAGCTGAGCTGTTTTGCTGTGTCTGCTATGCCCCTGTTCCTATAGTGGTCACTAGTTTGACCAGGTTTCTCGATCTGGCTCTGGTAATGGCGGTTTGGTGCATTTTCTGTGTGCCGGGCCCACTCCCCCAGCTGTCTGAATTAATAAGCACGCCACCTCCTAGGAGAGCGGAGAACCAAACTTGCATGTGTTGGGGCCTGGATAGTGGACCAGTTGACACCAGGTATGAAAGGCCCACAGCAGCAGAATTCACTGTGTTGACATACTTGATCAGGGCTTTGTCAGTCACCCTGCCTTTGGAGCTACAGCTATGCTGCGGTGGCCTAGGTGGCATGACAGTGGACCTCTCTGGAAAAAGCAATTAGTGAGGGGATTGGAACTTCTAGTGTACCAGCCATAGTGGTGAGGAGGTATGGGTGGCCTCCCCCCCCCCCCGAAAGGGTACCCACCTAAGTGGCAGAGATGCTGAAATCTGTGTAAAGGCCCCACTGTGGCTCCAAATTAAAGCCGTGTCAGTGGTGCAGAAAAAAGCTCTAAGACTGTATTCTGTAGTGAGACTGGCTGACGGGGGTGGTGCAGGGGTTGCATTGGGTTTCTGCTGGGGAGGGAGTTGGGGACCTGGGTGGGCTGGGGGGCCATGGCTGGGTGCAGTGACTAGTGGGGGACCTCTGGGGCATTGGAAGGAGCTCCATCCTGAACACTTTACTAGCTATCATGGGAGTAAACCTTGGGGTGTCTCAGTTGCCCCACCAAAGTAATGGGCGCCCAGCAAAGCAGACACTTCTGTAGGACAGTCCTTTTGAGGAAGCAAGCAAACAGAAGCTTTAATGACTTTGGTACCACGCATTCTTATTATCCTGAACACAAAGCCCTATCCCTTGACCTTCAGTACACTGAAGGCCTAAGGATGTGCATATATTTCCAGCACAGATGGGGGAACAGTAGTTTTGGCCTGGGATACAAGGGCTAATACTTGACCTTAATGTGGATGGGAAGCCTGGGGGGCTAACTACTTTCCCTCTGGTAAAAACTGGTTTTAAGCTTCTCCCCCAGGTCACTGAAGGGGAAAATTTAAACTGAGGACAACCTCCCTTCTGCCTTTCACCTGGGGTGAAATCATGTTGAAGCCTATAATCCTGTTAAGCCCCACGAGCATGCCACAATCTTGTTAATGATTACCTGTGCATATTCTGGTGTGACGCAAAGCTATAGCAGTATAGCTGCAGTTGAAGCTGGCACAGACAAATCTAACAGACTTAGCTAAGCTATGTAATGTACTGTGCATCTTTAGCTTCCCGTGGGTGGCCAGGTGGACTGCTCTCTTCTGCCGAATTGACCACATTATATATATTATAATGAGTCATACATGCAGGGCCAGGAGAGATCTGCAGACCACTGTTGACATTGAATCTCTACTTCCCATCCCAGTATCGTAGTAATATAATAGGGGCCCTTCTGTTCTGGGAGGAATATCCCCTGTCCCAGGATTTCCTGTGAGCACAGGGGTTAGTTCCGAGCCCCCACCTTGGAGGACAAATTCTGCCAAACTATAGTTGGAGAGAGCCCAGTTGCCACTTCACACAGTTCCTGATCTGGAGTTCAAGGTTTAGCCTACCAGGTTACTGTTTGTGTGTTTAATTGTACTGCACAATAAGCTGAACAGGTTTCAGATGGGGATTACGTAGTATATAAGTCAGGGGAAGGGGTTGAGGGGTTGGGGGGCTGAGACCACTCAAGCCTGAGATCCTAACATACTTCAGTCCTACTAGGTTCTGATGCATTCTGGTACTGAGGAGGCAGCATAGCGTAGTGGTTAAGGGCACTGAGCTGTAGACCTGGGTTTGAATCCCATCTGCCCCACTTGCATACTGTGTGACCCTGAGCAGGTCGCTTCTTTGTACTCCCCAGTCGCACCTGGAAACAAGCTCTGGCTTAGTGTGCCTTTCCTGGTTAAACAATTTCCCCTTCCCCTTTCCTTTCCCTTACTTGCTGAACATCAACAGGATGAATAACCCGGTGCAGTGAGCCAAGGCATTATCTAGAATCGGGAAAGAGCATCCTCGTGTATCTCCAAGAAACACACCTCCGTGCAGAAGAACAAGGAAAGCTAGGGAAGTTTATTTTTTGATGGGTACATAGTTCTGAAATGCCAGGGGCTAAGTGCAGGGGCGTGGCCATCCTTATCCCCCCCCCCACCATCCCCTTGTTGGTGGTTCAAGTACTTGTACTAAGTGGAGGTCACCCTAGCCGGTCTATATATCCGTGCCCCCCCCAGAACTGGTACATGAGGAGTGAGAAAACTTCTGGACCTCCTCCTGGTGAACACATCAGGCATGCTTCTCCTAGCCAGAGACTTCAGCATGCTCCGTTCAAACACGAGACACCTCCATCCCGTGCTTCCCGAGGCAGTCGGTGGCCCACAAGGTATGTGCCACCAGACTTCATAGCTGTGATGGTCAGACATCTGGCAGGAGTTGCACCCCAGAATGAAAATGATATGCATTACTTGGCAGTAAATTGGCTGTACACTCGAGTAGACTAGTGCTGTACTTAGCAGGAACACATACAGCATGTGGCTGACTGCCAGTTAGGGGACATCTCACTCCCAGACCATATCCACTTAAGACTCATCAGCGAGCCGGTGCAGCAGTAGCACTGCCATTCGTGACGCCGATGACTCGGTTTGAGGATGAGCCTGGGCCATTGGAATGCCGACTTGTGGGGCGGGGAGGGCGGAGAAGATCGAGCATCCCACAGGATGCTCTTCTCTGGGGAGGGAGTGTGTCATGGCCTGATGCTTATTGCCACCTGGATGTCTACAGGTGGCAAAGCAGAGGATACTCATGAATGGAAGGCAAGACCATTGAAGTGCTCCCATGGGTTGGCTGCATGAGGCTTCACCAGCAGCCAAACCTGATGTGCACTCCGGTGTTGGTGGTGGGAGGGGAGAAAATTGCAGAAACAATGCGCACCATGATTGGACACATTAAGCTCCACCAGTGGCCACTTCTGCACCAGACACTAGCTGTGGCACTCTTTGATCAAACCCACATCTTCAACTCCACCCTGGGTTGCCAGATGACTGCGAGGAAAGGATGCCGAAAAGCTGGGGACAGCACAGGTGTGCCATGGGTTGGTGTGGGGACCAAGAGTAGTCGCAGCAGGGTCTTGGTTGGGAGGGAAGGTCATTTGAAGGTAGCCAAAGGAGATCCTAGCCTGTAGCCAAGAAGGAGCATAAACAATATCTGGGGAAAAATCCATCCAAGGCTGTTAAGTGAATGCACTAAACCCAAGTGGCAGCTGAATGCCTTTCACCTAATGTCTTCTGAGTTCTGAGACTTCCTGGAAGACAAGATCCCTGAAATCCTGGAGTTCAGTGGGGAAGGGGGACACTTAGGTAATCATTTGGGACACATTCAAAGTAGTCCTGAGGGGATATATAATGGAGTACACCAAGGAAACAGTGCAACAGCAGCATCTCTTGGGACTACAAGTCACCCTCCACTTTTTCCAGAGGCCCATAAGCAGGGGGACAGGTCGGTTAACACGTAGCTGGACAGAGTCAAGAAGGAGATAGATGAACCTCCATTAGAGCTAAATGGTCCGAGGAGCTGAATGTTGAAATAACAGAGCTGGAATGGTTAGATCAGCCTGACCAGTACTGAAAATCTTCCTATCACCATACTGGAAGGAATACACATGTAAAATTCGGACATGATACTTTGAGACCCCAGCCTACTGGCAAAATATGGTGAAATAACAAGAGGTGAATGCTGGAGGGGTTGTGGTGTGGGACAGGCAGATCAGAGTCATATCCTCTGGCTTTGCCGGGGGGTAGTGCCCTTTTGGACTGAGGTCCTGCGGGAGCTAGAAGCAACATATGAGACATCGGAATTATTTACACCAACATACATCCTAACATTTATAAATCCAACACAACTTCAAATAGATAAAAATATACTTAAATCGCTAAATTAATAATAGCGGCTCATAAGACCATAACTAGATTATGGCACACTAAAGGAAAAAACACTCCAGGAGTCCTGGATGTCCCAGACCAGAGAGATCTATGCATTGGAGCGCCTTTCCGCCAGACTCCAAGACAAAACGGAGAAGTTTGACATGCAGTGGCGAAAATGGGTAACCTATCAATTAGACCATTACCCAGATTTTGTTCCCTAGAATGCTAAATTAAAATTATTACCACTTGTCTGGAAACAAGGTCCTCTTTGATCAGTGACTGCATCAGTTTACCTCTACAGAGGTAAGGCTGACAGGTCTGCAGTTCCTGGTGCCCCCTGTATCACAGAAGCTTTGTGACAGAAAAGACCATACCGCCCATCTAGTCTGCCCTTTTTTCCACATTACACCTCCCCATCCCTGCCAGCCCCTGCCCTCCCCACGATACTCAGCCCCATATGCTTGTCCCATACCCTCTTGAATTCTTCCACCGATTTAGTCCCCACCACTCTCTCTGGTAGTCTGTTCCAGGGCTCCACCACCCTCTCACATTGCCCCTGTATCTTTTTCCTTGCAGTCTGAGGCTGTGCCTTGGTTGCCCTTCTCTGAACCCTCTCCAACGCATTTATATTCTTGCGGAGATGTGGCCTCCAGAACTGAACCCCATACTCCAGGTGCGGACTAGTGGACTACATCTTCTACCCCCCCCAGTCTTTTCGAACTACCCATGTCTGAACTGAGCTATTGTATAGCCCTACTAGTAGTTCATCCTGTTCCACAGCCAATTCTTTGTGCACCCTTGTATACGTCCCATCCAACCCTTGGGCTTTATCTACCTTTAGGGCTTCAAGCCCCTTCTAGACCCTTATTCTGGTAAATACTGGCTTCTTCATTTCACCTTGATACCTCTTTTGGCCAGGGGCCTACAGTTTTCCCTTGTGAAGACAGAACAGAAGTAATCGTTGAGAACAGCTGCTTCACCTTCCTCTTGTAGCTTAACAATACCCCCCCGCTTCCTTTTTTTCCTTAATATATCTGAAGAATTGTTTTTCCTACCTTTGACCTCCGCAGTACGCAGCTCTATGCCTGCCTTTGTTCCCCTGGCAACCTCTTTGGGTGATTGTGAAGAGAGTCGGACCAGCCGAGGAGCTACGCTTACTGCGTAACTGACACAGATCATACGTCACATTGCGTAGCCACACGACGTATTTGCGTAGATATTACATGTTTACTTTTGGGGTGTGTGAGGGCACAGCCCCTCGGCGAAAAGATGACATTCATTTGTTGGTGAAGGATGTAAGGATGGACAGAGCTCGGTGAAGGTGCGGGGGTACAGCCCTCGATGAAAGCTTACACGTCATTGATTAAGTCTGCACCACGCTTTCAGCGGAAGGCGGCGTATCTTCTGTAGCCTTTGCGCCACGCAATCTGGCTGGTCCGACTCTCTTCACAATCGCCCCTCTTTGCTTCCCTAGTCTTTATTTGGTACTCTCTCCATTCCTCCCCCACTGCTTTTCCTTGTACCTAATGAAAGATTTTCCCCCTAGCCCTCGCTGCTTCTCTGACCCTTTCCAAGGAAAATATTGATCCCTTGTACTTGTTTCGCTTTGTAACAATTTTTGTTCATGACTTTATTGCCTCAAGAATGGTCTCCTTAATTGCCCCCCATTTTTCCTCCACACCCCCAGTGTTGTCCACCCTGGCCAGTTTGTCACGGACCACCACCCTCATCTGGTTGAAATCTGCTCTTCTGAAATCTAGGACTTCAGGTTTTGATAGGGGTATTCTGGTCCCAAGGGCCAGCTTGAACCAAATGAAGTGTTGTTACTGGACCCCAGTGGCTCCCCTACCCTCACTTCACTCACCATCACCGAGTTGGTGAGCACCAAATTGAGAATGGCCTCCTGTGTAGTGTGTTCCATAACCAGCTGCACCAGCAGGGAGTCTTGCAATGTGTCTAAGAGGCCTGACTTCTGGTACCTCTGGCTGTTGGAATGTCCTAGTCGATATCTGTCAGGTTCAGATCACCCCACTGCCACCACTTCCCCCTTCTTCATGCTCCTTGCCAGCTCTTCTCTGAGGTCCCTATCTGTCTCACTGTCTCTTCCCCTTGTCTTGTTGTCTGTAGATCATGCTCACCCATATTTTCTTGCCTGAGGGCACCATGAGTTGAACCAGCAGCGATTCTGTTTCCACTAATGTTTCCGTTCTCCACAGGCTCTGTGCCCTCCCTGACATTTAGGGCTATGCCCCGCCTTTTGCCTTTCCATCTCTCCTGTCTAAACACTGTATAACCTGGGACTGACGCATCTCAAGTCATTATTCTCTGTGGCCCAAGTTTCTGTGATGGCTACGAGGTCCACCTCACTGTCTGCCACCAGTGCCTGGAGTTCACTGATTTTATGTCCCGGGTCTGTGTGATAACGGCGCACGCCAAAAGGGTGATCACCGTTATCGCACAGTCAGAGTGCCAAAAAGATTTTCGGACTCTGACAACCCCGCGCACAAGACAGTGGCGCCAGGTGAGTTTTTTAATGTTATAGGGGCTGCACCCCCCACACCCCCACTCACGCCACACACCCCCACTTAAGGATTCTCAACTCTGGGGTATTAAAACTAAAGGTCTGGCCGGGAAATAAAATCGCACCAGTGCCCAGACCTGAACCCGTACTCACCCACCCCAACCACTAGCCAACCCCTGATGCCACGACGCAGGTCGGCCATCCACTGCAGTGCCACCTTTCATAGCCCACGCCGCTGAGCTCGCTTCTCCCACCCCGTGTCGTAAACATACCCACATCCTGTCGCCCAGTTTGCCCACCCTCATCCGGTTGCCGCATTCTCCCATCGCCGTGAGGGATTGCACCAGGAAGGAGTTGCCATTATGGACTGTGCCCTTCCTCATGCACCCACCTCATGGGTTACCTTATTACCCAGACTCCTGGCATTAAGGCAGACCCCCTTCCAGCTAACTACTGTCCCAGAAGTCCCACCAGTCCCTCACAAAGTGGTATTCTTTCTCCTGACACCATCCCTTTAACCACCCAGTCACTTCCTCTATCACTTACCTCTGTACTATTTCCCTTCCATTCACATCATAGCCACACCATCGCTGTTGGTCAGTCCCAATGCTGACAAAGCATTTGATCAAGTTTCCTGACGCTACCTTTTTGCAACTTTAGTGGGGCTAATATTCCCTTTTACCTTCATCTCTCTCCTAAGAAGGGTATACCATAGCCCTCAAGCATTTATCCAAGTTAGTGGCCACACATCCTCCTCATTCCCTCTTGGCGGGAGTGCCTGACAGGGCTGCCTCCAGTCGCCATTGCTGTTCACAGTTTACATAGAGCCCCTGGCACAAGCCATCCGTTAGAATGGGGGGGCACTCTAGGGTATCAAGCTAGGAGGGATGGAGCACTGCATATCCCTGTACGTGGGTGGCGTAGTCCTCTAACAGACCATGAATCCTCTCCTCAGTGAGTATTTGAGATCCTAACCCAGTTTGGGAAGATAGCAAACAGTAAACTTAATACCACCGAAACAGAGGCCCTATCCTTGCACTGTCTCCCATTCGCCACTCCGAAAAGCCATTTCCCTTTCTGTTGGGATCATAGAGAAGTCAAATATATTGGTATTAAATTCCCAGTATCACTAGACAGACTGTACAGAATCAGTTACGGTATGCTGGGTACCCAGCTCTCCATGGACAGTGGCTCACCCTCCCACTGAGCTTGAATCACAGAGTTGACTCAGTTAGGATGGTGGCACTACCCTGATTGTTGTACATTTTTAACAGTGCAGGGTATTAAATAATCCGACAAAATTGATTAGCAGTTTTACGCGTGAAAGTGCTAATCAGCTGTAAAAAAGCACTTGGCATAGAATGGTTAGCAAAATTTAAAAATGCATATTATTTTATTAATTTTGTCTACTGTGCCATAGACTTACTGGAAAAAATAGCAGTCTGCTGCTATGCGTTTTTGGAATTGGTTAGCATTACCCACTGTTTTGTGTAGCATTTTGCTATGCTATACCAGCTATTTAATACCCTGCAGTGTTCAGTTAGGATGGTGGCACTATGCTGATTCTTGTACGTTTTTAACAATGTCCCTCTTCCTGTCCCAGAGGGGGACTGGAGGAGTTGGCACATAGTGAAATCAAAATACATATGGGTTTGTAAATATCCCAAGTCAAGCACCAAACCCTAATGCTCCCAAATGGCCCTACTGGAACTGAAGATTTATTATATGGCTGCTGAATTGCGGATCTTCCACTGGCATCTAATGGGCCATGGTCCACAATCCCTAGTGATGGAAAGAGACCTACTCCTGTTTCATGACATTGTCGATTATATGTTCAGAACCCGCTACCGGGAATGGGCACTGATAAATCACACCCTTTGGATATAGAGGGTCTGTGAGGTGTGGATGGATACTTTAACACACCCAGGACAATCTCCATATCTGGTCTTTGTAGACCCACTGGCCCAGCTTGATTCGTTCACCCCAACCAGACTCGATTATGCATATTGGGATTGGAGCAGGAAAACCTCAGCTTGACCCAGTTCTACTATGGAGACTGGCTTCCAGAAACATCACTCCACTGTCTCCTCCCTGCTGTATGTAACTGATTCTATCTTCTCAGGGATGGAATGGGGCACATCACAGCTGTTATTTTCATTGATCTGGCCAAGGCCTTTGACACGGTGTCCCACCCTATCTTGCTGGATAACCTGAGTGCTGTGGGCCTCTCAGTACCTGCTGTAGACTGGTTTCGTTATTACCTCTCTGGGCACCTGCAGTCAGTACAGGTTGGTAGTGCCCTGTCATCTCTACTTCCCTTCCAGGCAGGGGTCCTACAGGGCTCCCTCCTGGGGCCCATCCTGTTTTCCATTTTCCTTAATGACCTACCTACAGCACGTGCCAATTCTCATATCCACTGGTGTGCAGATGACATTTAAGCCTCCTGTCCCTTTGCTACAGCCCTAGAAGGTCTGCTACAGCAAGACTTCCACAATGTCCTGTGCTGGTTTCAATCTAACCAGCTTCAGGTCAACACACAAAAAAATAAACTGTGTCCATGACCTTTGGCAACAGCCAAAAATTAGCCAAACTCCCAACTCTGCCTGTTTTCTCCACCTTGGATGGCACCCCTCTTGAAGTGGTTTATTTATTCAGATACCATGGTGTGTGGCTTGACAGCAGACTTGACTTCTCTACCCACATTTACCCCATCCACGCTAAGAACCGCCATAAGCTTGGTGCCCTGTACCACAATAAAGACTGGCGGTCTCTGCTTGTATGCCGTGAGCTTGTTACCAAAATGTATATATAAAGTGACCCAGGAAAAAATGGTCTCCCGCTTTTTTAAAGGTGTTCAGACCATCTGTCCTCTCTGGTGCACACACCCTGCCTCCTTTCATTAAACTTGGGCTGGCAGTATAGCCTAGAGGTTAGAGGAACAAGGTGTGAACGAGCTTGGTACATCCAGCAGACCAGACCGGAGTTTGATTCTCACAACCTCCACTTGCATACTGTGTGGCTCTGAGGAAGTCGTTTAACCGCCCAGTGCTCCCAGGTTGCCACTGAAAACAGGCACTTGTGCTTAGTGGTCTTTACCCAGATACCAAAGACTAAAATAAAAAAATAAAATAAACTTAACCCTGGTGCCATCACAGTTCATGAGCAAGATATTTGAGCCTATGAACAAGTGCCATCTATTTATTTATTTATTTCTTATTGGAATGTTTGGAGTACCACCTTTGAGCAGAGCTCATTTACAAAGGTTCCATGTCAGAAATACAGGTTAGGGTACAGATACAGTTACAAAATAAAATGTGGAAAGGACCATGCAAGATCCCAAGTATATTTACAATATTCAGAATTTCAAACACAAACTTAGCGTGAACAAGTTCCTATGTATAAGTATAATACAACGGTGCAGTAGCAGCAGGCATGGCATTGTCCATGGTTAGAGCTTAGGGCAGTTGCAGAAATGCAACTTTGTCTGCGGTATTCCAAGTATGTCATAGAAGCACAGCTAGGGGAGATGTTAGTAGGATCTGACTAGTGATTGCACAGGCATACGTATTGTTGAACAAGGTATATTTCCAGGGACACTTTAAATTGGCTCAGTTTGGGTAACTCTAGCAGTGTGGTGAGGAGTTCAGTAAGCCAGGTTAGCGCGCTCGGTAAGGGAAGGCCCTCATGGCTTGATTGTACATCCCATGTTGTAGGACCAGGGTATTTCTTGCTACACTCCTAGTAGAAAGGTTGTTAAAGGAGGTATGTAGCAGGGATTGGAGATGGGGGGTGAGCCCTAGTACGGTCTTCTTCCCAATTAGGCAGGTTTGAAATTTTATCCTGAGGTCTAGTGGAAGACATTTTGTATCCAGGTAGAGGTTGCATGAGTGTGTGAGCCTGTCCGCATCAAGGATGAGGCGACAGGCCTTATTTAGGATGGTTCTGATTCTGCTGAGGTTGGTGTCTGTTGCAACTCATAGATTTTTTTATTATTTTTTTTTTGTGGTTTAGTAGCAGCTTATTCTGTAAGAAACAGTGCTCAAGGGAGTTGAAGTTGTGCTGCAGGGTTTGGCTGGCAGCTTGCTGCTTAGTGCTGCTAGTGTAGATAACTGCATCATCTGCGTAGAGCAGGATGCGGGCTCCAACACAGGCTTTAGGCAGGTCATTAATGAACAGGTTAAACAGTAGTGGGCCCCCAGTATTGATCCCCGGGGTACCCCTACTGTCATTGCCTTGGAGTCTGAAAGAACTCCATTGACTTTCACTTTTTGGGAGCGGTCTGTTAGATAGTTCTCAAACCACCCCACAGTTTCCCTAAATAGGCCAATCCCAGCAAGTTTTTCCATAAGCAGTGTGTGGTTCACGAGGTCGAATGCTTTGGTTAGGTCAATGAAAATTGACTCAACCATTTCACCTTTGTTGAGTGACTCATGTAGGTAGTGAGTTGGTGAATTCAAGGAGGGCAGAGATGTTGTTGTGCAGCTGTCTAAACCCGTGCTGCTTGGGGCACAGTAGGTTGTAGTGATTCAAGTAGTTCACAAGTTGGTCCGCAACTACTCATTACAGTGCCTTGGAGAGAGCAGAGAGTATGGAGATTGGTCTATAGTTTGTGATGCATGCTCTATCACCTCCCTTGTGTACTGATGTGATGATTGCGATTTCCAGAGGGCAGGGAATTTGGAGAAGTGAAGAGAGTGGTCAAACAGTTTGGTAACTGGGGTTGCCAGGATGTCCAGTGCTGAGGTGAGGAGCCTCATGTCTATTGTGTCACTGCCTACCCTGGCTTTAAGCACACATTTTACATTATTTAGAGGTTTCCGACACCGTTATTGCTCTAAGGTAGAACTTGGGGTCGTTGGCATGTGTGGACTTGATAGGCGGGGTGTTATGGGAGGCATGTGTGTGGGTGTTGTGGGAGGCATGCTGTGGGGTGGAGCCAATAGTATTGAGGAAGGAGCTGAGGTCAGTGAAGGCGGTGTTAAGGATGTCTGTAATTTCCTTGGGGTTGGAGATGTGGGAATTGCTGTGTGTGATCAGTTCATCTGTCACATCTTTGTGGAAGACTGAGTTTTTGGTCACCATCTTCTCTGCTAGATGGTTGATTGAACTTCAGGCACTTTCAGTGAAGTCACTTTATCTTGGTTTCCACAAACGCCACATTGTTCTATGCTCCATTTCGAAATTGTTGTCCATGTTTGTCTCTGAATTCCATGTGAAACAGCCTTTGATGCCACCCATGTTTTTTCTGAAGCCTCATGATTTGGATGTTGAGTGGACATTTCACAAATTTAATATCCTTGTATCTTTGTCTTTTTGCCAGGAGCACATGGTGTAATTTTTGTGGTTAAGCTGGTCAGCGGTTTGTGACATACACTGAAGCTCCCCAAGGCAGTCCAGCAGCAAAACAAATCATTGCCAGGTGGATCACATCCTGCATTGTGCTCTGCTATGAGTTGACTAGGAACAGGAATATCATGTTAACACAATATGATGATTTATCATAATTCTCAGTAATGATAATTTACATTGTAAAAAAAGAAAATTGTGATAATCGCACAGCATAATATACTGCGATATACTGTGATAAACCATTTTGATTTCTCATCTCTGTAGCTCTGACCGCATATCCTTATCTAGAAATGACTTTGATTCCCGATCGCTCGCCTTCCCCCAATCAGATTTTTACTAGTTTTCCTAAACTTAGACATTTTGCAAATTATCGTGATTAGCACATTGTGATATTTGTTTACACAGATATCATGATACTCGGAATATCATATCATGGCATCCCTAACTGAGAAGGAGGCACCTAATAGGCTAAAGGCTCACTCCACCAATAATACTGCTGCCTCTGGAAACATCTGGTTGCAGAGATTTGTAGGGTGGCTACCTGGTTTAATGTGCACATGGTCACATCCCATTAAAGCATCAGCATTTACAGTCACTGGGATACTGCTTTTGGATACTTAGCCCTCCACTGTTTGTTTGCTTGAAAGTTGGGTTGCCTGCTTTGCCCCCTCCTCCTGAGGACTGCAAGGAGGCTGCCTAAATATGGATTAATAAACTGAATCTAGGTAGTTGGAAGAATAGGGTACCTGCTTGTAACTGTAGTTCTGCTACTAGTATTCAGTTAACATTCACACAACCCATACAGTCTCTCCTTCCAAGGCTTGCCTCAGTACCTGTTTCCATTATGCAGATCGGGGTGGGGGAGGGGGTTGGGTGGAAGGACACATGACTGGGTGGTAAGAGGAGTTAAGCTTGAAGACCATTACAGTGACTGAGCATGCTTAGTGAAATACTGCTTTAGTATGGATGTGAACTGACTACTAATAGTAGAACTACAGTTACAAGTTGGCAGTGTGGCCTAGAAGTTAGAGTAATGAGCTGTGAATGAGTCTGGTACATACGACAGACCTGGCTTTGAGTCCCACAACCTCCACTTACATACTTTGTGACTCTGAGCAAGTCACTTTACCACCCCAGTGCTCCTGAGTGGCCTCTGAAAACAGGCACTTGTGCCTAGTGGACTTTATCCAGTTATCAAAGAATAACAAAAAAACGAAAGAAAGGTTACAAATTCTTCTTTCCTTCATTATTCTGCTGACCCCTTCCCTCAAGATTCAGAGCAACTGTGCGTGCATCCTTCCTAGTTTGATCTGGAGGCTGAGTGCGCGGCTGCCTTTGCCTCTGGCTGTAACTCTGCTTCTTGTTCAGCAGGGAGTGTGCGAATGACTCTGGAGCTGGGAGACGTACCTTTGCAGTGCACTTGGCCCCAGTGTGGCACATATACACTGGTCTCCAAGATGGCAGGGCAGTGCACTTCCCTGTACTGCAGGGCTATATATAATATATATATATATTTTGTGTGTGACAAAATAGCCCCAATCACCATCATGCCAACATTGAGATCCCTAACTTACTTTGTTTAAAAGTTACAAATCATTTTACAACCCTAAATTCTCTGCCTGTTCAAAATAGCCAGCTTCAGTGAAGAGGTGCTGATGATGTCATCTCCTGAACTCACAGTCTAACCCTCCCTGTCAGCAAGCTTACAGAACCTGCTTCTCGAAAGTTTAAAAACTATGTGCAAATGGTTTTCTCCAGTAAAACAGCACCATTCCGTAAACACTGCTTTAAAACCTATGTGTGTTTCAGGTATTGTAACAAAGTTGACATATTCATATTTTTGTTTTTGGTGCTTTTTTGTTGTGGTCCTTTTCTCCTGGGTTGCTAGATGCTAAAGGAACATTTACACACAGGTTTCTGTAACGGAATAACTGTTACGGAAACAGTGTTCCGTTACATCCCTTGTGTGTAAAGTGCTTCAAACAACATGAAGTCTTGCTATATTATGACAGATGCAGTTTGTCCCACCATTAGAACTGCTCCGGAGGTGAAAGAGTTAACTTCCATGCAGTGCATGGAACTTAGAGCGCGAGCTCAGTTAGAGAAGCTCTGTTAGGGTGGTTTCAAACCGAAACCGTCAGATTCTTTACTCCGCCTCACTGAACAGTCGCTCCGGAGATTCCTCCTGCTGCTCGGTTCATTTTCTCGGTTTAAAGTGTCTTTTCTCGGTTAAATTCAACCGCGATATTCTTTATTTTAACCGCAAACCGATCGGTTCAAGCTCTGTCTATGGTATTGTAAGTAATAGATAGGTTTCCTGTGTGGAACTTGTAAATGTTTATCGGTTCGGTTTGAACCGATCAAATTGTATTTAAACTTTATTCTGAAGCCTTTTAAGGCTTGTTAGAGTGCGGTTCCCGGTTCTTATCGGTTCTAAAAAAAACGGATTTCATTATGGTTTTTTCCATGACTCCATGACACGGTTGGGAACCGATAAGGGTGTCTTTGCTGGCACTGCCACCAAAAGGCAAGTTTTGATTAGGCTGGCATTATGTCTGAGAAACCCAAAAGAAAAACCGGGCCCACTGGGTTTCAACACTGTAGCGTCTGTGGGGAAGCCTTTGCCAAGGCTGACCCACACACCACATGTGTTTTGTCTGGGGTTTGACCACCTCAATGCAGACTGCCAGATTTGCAAGAATTTCCCTGCAGCTAGCCTAGATAAGAGAGTTGGTAGGCTCAGGGAACGAGAGGCCAAAAAGTCCGCTGACCCGGATGGCCAGCCCGATTCGGTGCCAACCGAACCGGAGGGAGTGCCCTCTGACCAGGGCCAGACTTCCTCGGCCAAACGTAAAGCTGACTCTGAGGAGCCAGTTCCAGCAAAGAGAACTAGAAAGTCAGCAGGTGTGGAGTCCAAAATCCCTTCTCCAACTGCTGCAGAGATAGCCAGGGCAATACAGATTGTCCAGTCACTGTCCCCGGTTCCCTCCGAACCGCCACTATCTGGCAAAAGGTCGGTTCGGTCGGTTCCACCGGTTCAAGAATATGATATAGAAGAGTTTTATGAACCAGAGGAGGGGGAGGATGATTATGATCAGTGTGAATGTGACTTTGAAAGTCTGGATGTGCCCATTGAACCGGACATCTCCCCAGACAGACCTTTAGGTGAATCTCCCCCTAGGCTTGCTGAGTCCCTTCTCATTTTTATTTTATGAAAAAGATGCTGAAACCCTCCAGCTTCCTTTAGAGGAGGCTTTGGATGAGCAAGAGGAGCCTGACTTTGTAGAGATGATGGATATCCAGAGTCCAGGAGATTGTCTATCCCTTTACATAAATCTTTTAGGAAACAAACAATAAAAATTTTAAAGCTCTAATTCTGTGCCTCCTGTAGATAAAAGATGGACAGGAGGTACACTTTGTCAGGTCCTGATACAGAATTTCTTTCACAGCAATGCAGTCATGTTGGGGTAGTTCAGGCTGCAGCCTGTGATAAAGCTAATATTCCCCTGGCTTCACATCCTCCTGACAAGAACTCCAGGAAGATTGATGCAATGGCCAAAAAACAATACATGGTAGCGTCTTTGGGACTCAGACAAGCAAACTATGTGGCTTGTGTTACGAGATACCAAAAATCTAGATGGGATACTGTCATGGCCTTAGCCAAACAGGCCCCTGGCCAGCTTGCAAAGGAGCTGGAGCAGGTGGCTGTTGATGGTATTGAGGCATCTAAGGTGCAATTCCATGCTGCAGTGGATTCTAATGATGTATCCTCTAGAGTCATGGCTACATCTGTGGCTTTTCGTAGATTGGCCTGGCTCAGGTGTACTACTTTGTCACAGGATACCCAGTCTAAGGCTATGGATTTTCCTGTGGTGGGAAATTCTCTGTTTGGGGAGCAGACAGAGAATTATATGAAGAAAATGGATGAATATAGAACCACTTATAGGCATGCACAAGCCAAGGAACGGCAAGCCACTCCTCAGAGGCAGCCCCAAGGGTAGGGGCATGCCTTTTCACAGGCCTTTTACCAGACCCAGGCCTCCTCTTCAGCCTATGTTCAGAGGGGGTTCTTCAGAGGGAGAGGCAGACGGGGTGCGAGCAGGCCTGCTCCCACCCCTCAGCCTAAAGCCCCTGCCAAACAGGCACCCTGACGGGATGCCCAGGGTCGGCTCTCCATTACCTGTAGGGGGCAGGCTGGCTTACTTCGTCTAGGACTGGGAGTCTTTAACATCAGACAGGTGGGTCCTGGAAGTAGTGAACCAGGGTCTGGTTCTCAGCTTCAAAAAATTTCCAAAGATGAGAGCCAGATCTTTTCCACCTGCGAACCCTTTAGAGACTCTTGCTTTGGAAACAGAAGTCTCAACCCTCCTGGCTCTCAGAGCTGTAGAAAGGGTTTCTCCCTACACCAGGGCAAGGGTCTGTACTCCAGGTACGCCCTTGCCCCAAAAAGACAGGAGAGTGCGGCCCATCCTGGACCCAAGATATCTGAACAAGCACCTTTTAAAGCCAAAATTCAAATGGTGACTCTGGGAATGATTTTACATCCCTAAAGCCAGGGGACTGGCTAGCTTCCCTGGACCTCAAGGATGCCTACTTCCATGTTCTTATCAGAAACTCCCATCGAAAGTACCTCAGATTCGAACTGCCCTCAGGCCATTATCAGTTCAGAGCAATGCCCTTTGGCCTTACCTCTGCCCCAAGGGTGTTCACAAAATGTCTGGCAGTAGCAGTTGCTCATCTAAGAAGGCAAAAGGTTGCCATCTTTCCCTACCTGGACGACTGGCTCATTGTGGGTCAGTCTCCAGACCTGGTCAAATCACACCTGCTAGTTACCCAGCAGCTGCTTACCTCTCTGGGCTTTCTTCTCAATCTTCCAAAGTCAGTTCTGGAACCTGTCCAGGTACTCACCTTTATAGGCGCAGAACTGGACACAAAGCAGGCCAGAGCCTTCCTTCCCTAGAAAGGTAAGGACCTTGGTGGCCCTGGCCTCGTCTTCACTCTGCAGGTCTCGACCAGCAAGGCATTTCCTGCAGCTCCTAGGACACATGGCTGCTTCCACAGCTGTTGTGCAAGGAGCAAGATTTCAGATGAGGGACATTCAGTTCCATTTGAGAGCCTTCTGGTCTCAAAGAAGAGATCCCCTATCCAAGTTAATCCAGAGACTCGAACCCTGATCCAGGCCCTTCAATGGTGGCAGGATCAGAGCAATCTGAGACAAGGGTGCCTTTCATCCCTCTGTCCCACTCCTTGACCCTTACTACAGATGTGCCCTCTTGGGATGGGGGGCTCACATGGGCGACCTCTCCACCCAGGGGTTATGGTCCCCTCAGGAATCTCTGCTCCACATCAATCTGTTGGAACTCAGAGCTGTTTTTCTAGCACTTCAGGTTTTTTCTGCATTTGTTCAGAACAAGGTGGTACAGGTCAGAACAGACAACACCACTACAATGTGGTACATCAACAAACAAGGGGGCACTCGATCTTCGACCTTGTGCACCGAGGCGAAGAAGTTGTGGTCTCTGGCTTATTCCCTGAACACTTCCCTCATAGCAGTTCACCTCCCAGGCAAGGACAATGTCCTGGCAGATGCTCTCAGCAGGATTTCCAGGGCCATCACGAATGGTCACTGGATCCCCTAGTACTGGGGATAGTTTTTGCCAGATGGGGCACTCCTCAGATAGATCTTTTTGCAGCCCCAGACAGTCATCAACTTCCACTTTTTTGTTGCAGGCCCCTAGTGTTGGGCTCAGTCCCCCTGGATGCCTTTCTCCTCTATTGGGAAAGGAAGTTTCTCTATGCCTTCCCCCCTTCCCTCTCCTGTTCAAGGTGCTAGTCAAAATCAGGTCTCAGCCCTGCAAGATGATCCTGATTGCTCCAGACTGAGCCAGGCAGCCGTGGTACCCACTCCTCCTGTCCTTAGCAGTCCATCTTCCCCTGTGTCTCCCCAGGAACCACAATCTGTTAACCTGTGCTCAGGGGAGAGTCTGGTATCTGAATCTCAAATCCCTCAACCTCAAGGCCTGGCTCTTGAGGAGTTAAGAGTTTGCTGATCTACAACTTTCTCAAGGTGTTCTCGAAATCTTGAAAGCTTCTAGGAAGCCTTCCACCAGGGCTACCTATAACTCCATGGAAAAGATTTTCCATCTGGTGTTCTGGGAAGCATATTTCCCGAATCTGCTGATTTACCCACTGTATTGGATTATATGGTCCATCTTAATTCTTTGGGACTGAGACCAGCTACCCTGAAAGTGCATTTGGCAGCTGTCTCTGCTTTCATTTCAGCAGGGACGCCTCTCTTCTTTCTGCTCACCCTGTATTTTCCAAGTTTTTAAAGGGATTGCTTCATACCAATCCTCCATTCAGGGACCCTGCCTCTGCTTGGGATCTTAATGTTTGCATTGCTCCGCTGATGCAACCCCCCTTTGAGCCTCTGTCTTCGGCAGAGCTTAAGTATTTGACTTGGAAAACTGTATTTCAAACAACATGAAGTCTTGCTATATTATGACAAGTTGCAGTTTGTCCCACCGCTAGAACTGCTCCGGAGGTGAAATAGTTAAATCCATTCCATGAATGGAACTTTGAGCAGGAGCTCTAAGATAGAAGCTCTGTTCGTGTAGTTTCAAACCTGAACTGTCAGATTCTTTACTCCTCTCACTGAACAGTCGCCTCGAGATTTCTCCTACTGCTCGGTTCATTTCGGTTTAAACAGTGTTTTCTTGGTTCGATTCAACCGAGAATAGTTTTATTTTAACCGCAAAACCGTTCGGTTCAAGCTCTGTCTGTGGTATCGTAAGTAATTTAAAATTGTATTTTCTGTGTGGAACTTGTAAGTTTATCGGTTCGGTTTTGAACCGATCAGCTGGTTAAAAGCTTAAAAATTTTAAAGCTTGTCATTTTGAGTCGGTTCAGTTCTTATCGGTTCTAAAAAAAGAGATTTATTACAGTTTTTCCAATACCCGGACACGGTTAGGAACCGATAAGGGTGTTTTGCCTGGCACTGCTGCTCAAAGGGCAAGTTTTTCTGGTTAGGCTGGCATTATGTCTGAGAAACCCAAAAGAAAACCGGCCCACTGGGTTTCAACACTGTGATGTCTGTGGGATGTCTTTGCCAAGGCTGACCCACACACCACATGTGTTTATTGTCTGGGTTTGACCACCTCCAGTCAGACTGCCAGATTTGTAAGAATTTCCCTGCAGCCACCCTGGAAAAGAGATTGGGCAGGCTCAGGGAACGAGAGGCCAAAAAGTCCGCTGACCCGGATGGCCAGCCCGGTTCGGTGCCAACCGAACCGGAGGGAGTGCCCTCTGACCAGGGCGAGACTTCCTCGGGCAAAAGATAAGCTGGTTCGGAGGAACCAGTTCCAGTAAAGAGAACAAGGAAGTCAGCAGATTTGGAGTCCAAAATCCCTTCTCCAACTGCTGCAGAGATAGCAAGAGCTATTCAAATTGTCCAGTCACTGTCTCCGGTCCCGTCCGAACCGCCACTATCTGGTAAAAGGTCGGTTCGTCTGGTTCCATCGGTTCAAGAATATGATGTTGAGGAGTTTTATGAACCAGAGGAGGGGGAGGATGATTATGAACAGTATGAATGTGGCTGGGAGGGTCTGGGTGTGCCCATTGAACCGGACATTTCCCCAGACAGACCTTTAGAATCTCCCCCTATGCTTTCTGAGTCCCCCTCTCATTTTATGTTTTACAAAAAAGTTGCTGAAACCCTCCAGCTTCCTTTGGAAGAAGCTGTGGATGAGCAAGAGGAGCCTGATTTTGTAGAAATGATGGATATTCCAGAGTCTAGGAGATTGTCTATTCCTTTGCATAAGTCTTTTAGGAAACAAACAATAAAAATCTTAAAAACTCCTAATTCTGTGCCTCCTGTAGATAAAAAGATGGACAGAAGGTACACATTGTCAGGTCCTGATACAGAATTCCTTTCTCAGCAGTGCAGTCATGTTGGGGTAGTTCAGGCTGCAACTTGTGATAAAGCTAATATTCCCCTGGCTTCACATCCTCCTGACAAAGATTCCAGGAAGATTGATGCCATGGCAAAGAAACAGTACATGGCAGTGTCCTTGGGACTCAGGCAAGCAAATTATATGGCTTATGTAGCAAGGTATCAGAAATCTAGATGGGATACTGTTATGGAATTAGCCAAACAAGCCCATGGCCAGCTTGCTAGCGAGCTGGAACAGGTGGCTGCCGATGGCATTGAGGCTTCTAAGGTGCAGTTTCATGCTGCTGTGGATGTTAATGATGTCTCCTCTAGAGTCATGGCCACATCTGTAGCTTTTCGTAGGTTGGCCTGGCTCAGGTGTACTAGCCTCTCACAGGATACCCAGACTAAGGCTATGGATTTTCCTGTGTGGGAAATTCTCTGTTTGGGGAGCAGACAGAGAATTATATGAAAAAGATGGATGAATATAGGACTACTTACAAAAGTGCCCAAGCTAAGGAGCGGCAAGCCACTCTCCAGAGGCACACCCCCAGGGGTAGGGGTAGGCCTTTCCACAGGCCTTTCTACCAAACTCCGGCCTCCTCTACTTATGCTCAGAGGGGGTTCTTCAGAGGCAGAGGCAGACGGGGTGTGGGCAGGCCTGCTCCCACCCGTCAGCCTAAAGCACCTGCCAAGCAGGCACCCTGATGGGGTGCCCAAGGCCGATTCTCCTTTACCAGTAGGGGGCAGGTTGGCTTACTTCAGTCAGAACTGGGTGTCTTTAACCTTAGACAAGTGGGTTCTGGAAGTAGTAAGCCAGGGTCTGGTTCTCAGCTTCAAAAAGTTCCCCAAGATGAGAGCCAGGCTTTTTCTACCTGCAAGTTCTTTAGAGACCCTTGCTCTAGAAGCAGAGGTCTCAACCCTGTTGGCTCTCAGAGCAGTAGAAAGGGTTCCTCCCCTACACCAGGGCAGGGGTCTGTATTCCAGATACTTCCTTACCCCAAAAAAGACAGGAGAATGGCAGCCCATCTTAGACCTCAGATATCTGAACAAGCATCTTTTGAAACCAAAGTTCAGAATGGTAACTCTGGCAATGATTTTACCTTCTCTAAGGCCAGGGGACTGGTTAGCTTCCCTGGACCTCAAGGATGCCTATTTTCACGTCCTAATCAGAAGCTCCCACCAAAAGTACCTCAGATTCGAACTGCCCTCAGGTCATTACCAGTTCAGAGCAATGCCCTTCGGCTTGACCTCTGCCCCAAGGGTATTCACAAAATGTCTGGCAGTAGCAGTGGCTCACTTAAGGAGGCAAAGGATTGCTGTTTTTCCCTATCTAGACAACTGGCTCATTGTAGGTCAGTCCCCAGAACAGGTAAAATCTCACCTGCAAGTCACCCAGCAGCTTCTCACCTCCCTGGGCTTCCTGCTAAATCTGCCAAAGTCGGTTCTGGAACCAGTCCAGGTACTTACCTTTATAGGTGCAGAATTGGACACAAACCGGGCCAGAGCTTTTCTTCCCTTAGAAAGAGTAAGGAACTTGGTGGCTCTGGCCTCCTCCTTCACTCTGCAGGTCTCTCGACCAGCAAGACACTTTTTGCAGCTCCTGGGGCACATGGCTGCATCCACAGCTGTAGTGCAGGGAGTAAGATTTCAGATGAGAGACATTCAGTTTCACTTGAGAACCTATTGGTCTCAGAGAAGAGACCCCCTTTCCAAGTTGGTCCCAGTGACTCGAACCTTGATCCAGGCCCTCCAGTGGTGGCAGGATCAGAGCAATTTAAGATTGGGGTCCCCTTCATTCCCCCTGCTCACACGTTGACTCTCACTACAGATGCTTCCCTTCTGGGGTGGGGAGCCACATGGGCGACCTCACCACTCAGGGAGTGTGGTCTCCCCAGGAATCTCTGTTCCACATCAATTTGCTGGAACTCAGAGCTGTCTTTTTAGCACTTCAAATGTTTTCTGCATCTGTTCAGAACAAAGTGGTACAAGTCAGAACAGACAACACCACAACAATGTGGTACATCAACAAGCAGGGGGGCACTCGGTCTTCGGCCTTGTGCACCGAGACAATGAAGTTGTGGTCTCTGGCCTATTCCTGAACACTTCCCTCATAGCAGTTCACCTTCCAGGAAGGACAATGTTCTAGCAGATGCTCTCAGTAGGATTTCTCAGGGCCATCACGAATGGTCCCTGGATCCTCAAGTACTGGGATAGTCTTTGCCAGATGGGGCACCCTCAGATGGATCTTTTGCAGCCCCAGACAATCACCAACTTCCACTGTTCTGCTGCAGGCCTCCAGTGTTGGGCTCAGTCCCCTGGATGCCCTCCTTCTGGATTGGGAAGGGAAGTTTCTTTATGCTTTCCCTTCCTCTCCTATTCAAAGTTTTAGTCAAAATCAGATCCCATCCTGCAGGGTGATTCTGATTGCCCGGATTGGGCCAGGCAGCCTTGGTACCACTCCTTCTGTCCCTGACAGTCAATCTTCCCTGTGTCTCCCAGGAATCACAACCTATTATCCTGTGCCCAGGGGAGAGTTTGGTATCCGAACGTCAAATCCCTCAACCTCAAGGCCTGGCTCTTGAGGAGTTAGAATTTGCTGACTTACACCTCTCTCAGGGTGTTCTTGAAATTCTAAAGGCTTCTAGGAAGCCTTTCACTAGGGCCACTTATAATTCTAAATGGAAAAGGTTTTCCATTTGGTGTTCTGGGAAGCATATTTCCCCAGAATCTGCTGATTTGCCCATTGTGTTAGATTACATGGTCCATCTTAATTCCTTGGGCCTCAGACCAGCTACCCTGAGAGTTCATTTGGCAGCTGTCTCTGCTTTTGTTTCAGCAGGAAAGTCATCCTCTCTTTCCGCTCACCCTGTGTTTTCCAAGTTTTTTATGGGATTACTCCATACTAATCCACCTTTTCGGGATCCAGCCCCTGCCTGGGACCTTAATGTTTGCATTGCCCAGTTAATGCAACCCCTTTGAACCTCTGTTTTTCTGCAGAGCTGAAGTATCTAACTTGGAAAACTGTTTTCTAGTGGCTATCACTTGCTAGACGACAAGTGAGTTGCAAGCCTTGTCAGTAGAAACTGACTTTATTTCTTTCGACAGGGATAAGGTAGTCCTCATGACTAACAGGAAGTTTTTGCCTAAGGTGGTTTCAGATTTCCATCTTAACCAATCTATCTCCCTTCCAGTATTCTTCACTGAACACTCCTCTTCTGGTGAGAGGAGATTGCACAGTCTGGATGTTAAGAGGGGCCCTTAGTTACTATTTAGAACGTACCAAGGGTCACAGGTTCGAATCCCTCCAACTTTTCCTCACTTATGGTGAGGTTGGGAAAGGGAAAAATTACCCACCTTAGTAATGTTGTTTCTTCTAATGGAGTCTTGCTATATTATGACCTCCCCCCCAGTCTGCCCCTCTCAGAACTTCTACTTGGGTATGGTGTGGGCAACCTAGTGTGGGCACTATTTTATGCCCTTTTTAGTTTCACCCTTTTGGGGTTTGGGTGTGGTGTTTATTATTCTCTTGTGTTATTTCTCATATTGTTAAATTATATTATTAATTCTGGTCCCCTGACTTGAGTCTTTGGTGTTGGGACCAGCAATGGGTGTTATTATTTAGGTAGCCAGTTGGCTAGTGTAGGTTACAGCTTCCACACAGACCTTAGTGAGTTTTTGCTCGTAAAGATCTGACAGTTCAGGTTTGAAACTACACAGACAGAGCTTCTATCTTAGAGCTCATGCTCAAAGTTCCATTCATGGAATGGATTTAACTATTTCACCTCCGGAGCAGTTCTAGTGGTGGGACAAACTGCAACTTGTCATAATATAGCAAGACTCCATTAGAAGAAACAACATTACTAAGGTGAGTAATTTTTTCTTCTAGTAGCCATCACTTCTGCCAGGCGCATAAGTGAGTTACAGGCTTTATCAGTGGAGACTGACTTTATTTCCTTTCACAGGGATAAGGTAGTCCTCAGGACTAACAGGAAGTTTTTGCCTAAGGTGGTTTCGGATTTCCACCTTAACCAATCTATTTCACTTCCAGTGTTCTTCACTGACCATTCCTCCTCTGGTGAGAGGAGGCCGACAGCTTAGATGTTAAGAGGGCCCTAAGTTATTACATAGAGCGCACTAATGGTCACAGGTTTGACTCTCCAACTATTTCTCACTTATGGTGAGGTTGGGAAAGGGAGACCTGCCACTAAGAGATCCATTGCCAGGTGGATTGTCTCTTGTATCCAATTTTGCTATCAAAACTGGTAAGGTTCCCCCAGGCCTGAGGGCTCACTCTACCAGAGGTACAGCTGCATCTCTAGCTGCTGCCAGAGACATCCCTATCTTGGAGATATGTCACAGCTACTTGAAAACAGTACACACTTTCACAACATTACTCCCTGGATATCCAGGCCAGGAGGGATGCTCGGTTTGGCACAGCTGTGCTTCAGAGCCTATTCCCTAATTAGGTTCTGTCCTCCTCCATGGAGGTACTGCTGTCGAGTCTGCATCTGTCATAATATAGCAAGACTTCATGTTGTTTGAAGAAAAATTACTCACCTTAGTAATGTTGTTTCTTCTAATGGAATTCTATATTATGACCTCCCCCAGCCTGCCCCTCTCAGAACTTCTACTGGTATGGGTGGGCAGTCCACTGTTGGCACTTATTGATGCCCTTTTACGTTTGGGTGTTGTGTTTTATTTATTTATTTTATCTTATTGTTTCTGGTCCCCTGACTGAGTCTTGGTGTTGGGACCAGGAAAATGTGTGAATATTTTAGTAGCCAGTTGGCTAGTGTAGGTTACAGCTTCCACACAGAGCCTTAGTGAGTTTTGCTCAGAAGATCTGACTGTTTCGCTTTGAAACCACCCTAACAGAGCTTCTCTAACCGAGCTCGCTCTCTAAGTTCCATGCACTGCATGGAAGTTAACTCTTTCACCTCCGGAGCAGTTCTAATGGTGGGACCAACTGCATCTGTCATAATATAGCAAGACTCCATTAGAAGAAACAACATTACTAAGGTGAGTAATTTTTTCATCTGTTCCGTTCCCTTCGTGAACGTTCGTGCAAACCGCAATCTCTGCTTTTTGCGGTTTGCACCGATGTGTTCCGTTTCCACTGGCTGTGTAAAGCAGCCATTCTGGTAGCACTGCAGAAACAGCCTATAGAGAGGCAAACTGTGTGGGGGGGCTAAAACAAATGGAGGCAGGGGTTGCCAGAATACTCGCAAAGTGTAAAGGGAACACTGAATGCAACAGAGTACAACGGCACTACACAGGTAATGCTTGCTCCATTTCTAAACCCTGTGTGTAAAAGCACCTTAAGTCACAGCACACTGTGAGATTTGCAGACTGGATATCTCTGATGTGGTGAAAGGCTGTGATCATTCCCACCTATCATTCAATTGAGGTGATGTCTCAGGATGGCACTTTAAATCAATTATTCCATCACCCCTGTAAATGGGAGTGGGAGAGGTAGTGCTGTTTTGAAACCTTACTAAAAGTTTCTATGCAGTAGCCAGCTCAGTGTGTAATCAGTCAATCAATATTTTATTCATCATCAGAGTATGAATGAATGGGGTACTCGGTTAAGCAGAGTTCATTTTATTCTCATTGACGGGATTTTACTTAAGCTATATTCAAGCTCATCTGCATTGTACTCCACATTACAATGGTTGTTTTACCAGGGCTAACACTTCCACCCCAAGTAGAATTAACACTTATAAAGTCCCTATTAAAACATATTGTAAAGCAGACACTGATAAACAGCAATGCAGTTACCAACATTGCAACACTTGTAGCAATACAACTTCTAAACAGGCACTGCAGAGTAACAGTTCACTTGGTAGCAGCAGCCACATGCTGACTCAGCGTCCTGCAACTCTGGAGAAATTAACCACACCAAAAAGGCATTAAAATACAAATTTGTCAACTTTGCTACAAAACTTGAAACACGTAAGCAATAAGACACAACAGGGTGTGTGTTAGACACTTTAGCACACGGCTAGGAGGCATGGTGGGGCACGAGGCCACCGGCTGAGTGCGTCCAGCCTCCTAGCTGTGTGTTAAAGTGTTTGACACACAGACCCTGGAGTGGCTTATTGCACTTATGAAATGGTTATCTAAAATACAGATGTATGTCATAACTAAAATGCATAGTATTTCATAGTAAAAAGCTTAAATATTTGTCTTATTTTTTAATAAAATAGTTCCTCCACGTGTTTGTTTCTTTGAGTTGAGGACTTTTGACCTGCTAAAGCATCCTTACTTGTATTTTTTTCCTCCTGTCATGTAGTTGTTATGGACTACCCCCATTAGCAGCAGTTCTGCTTCACTGAGTTTTGAAAGTGTTGGAAAAGAAATTATGCTGTCTTTCTTTTTATAATTTGTGTATGTTATGGCAGCAAGTAGTAGTATGGAGAATACGCTGGTTTAGTTTGGAGAAGATAGGAGAAAGCCATTACATCAGTGCGGAAGCGAAGTACGAAAATCTTCTGTTACTTGCTGACTAAGCTGTCGTCTCAGGTAGAGCTACTGCTTTTTTAAAACTACTTGCACAATATTGTTACAGTATCACTGTTGTGGCACTGAGGGAGTGAAGTACGGAGTACCCACTTGCTTGGTGTTGAGTTACCGAGCGAGTGGGCAGGCTGGTTGCGAGACAGCAAGTTGGCTGTTCAGCCATAGACTTAGTGAGTGGGCTGGGATTCCAATCGTGGCAGTTTGTGCATTTGATCTGAAGATGTTAAATCTGGGAGAAGTGAGCTATGAGAAATGTTTTTGGGGCAGTTACCTTCAGAGTAAGGTGGCATTACTTGTGGCGCAAAACAAGATGACGTCTGTTTGATTTCTGAAAATTTTTGTGGGCAGCATCACACATATCAATGCCCGCCTGCCATGGCTTGGCATAACCTGATCTTTTTCCCCATGGTGTTAGACATATTGGCACACTTGTAGCAGCCAATCAGAATGCTGCTTTGCTACCAGCCATTTTATAAATAGATCCTATAGCACTGTTTTTAAAATGGTGCTGCCTGTTTTACTTGTGAAAACCATTGCAGAATGATCTTTTTACTTTGGAGAAACAGGTCCTATAAGCTTGCTGGCAGGGAGGACTAGACTGCAAGTTCAGGAGATGACATCATCAGCACCACTTCACTGAAATTGGCTTTTTTTGAACCGGTAGTAAAATCAGGGTTAAAAAATAGCCCATAACTTTAAAATGAAGTAACACAGGAAAAATAATGTTTGGTATGAGATTTATTGGGGGGTATGCTTATTCTAATTCTTCAATGTAGCACTTTTGGCCTGAGTCCCTCTTTAAAGGGAGCCAGAAGTAAGAAGGGGTCCCCACTCACCACTATAACTATCTATTTGGGAGCCTCACAAGTTGATGAATATGGAGTTGCAAATTAAAGTAACATTGTCACTGTTGAGAAAACTTTAAAAACAAAATATTTAGGAACAGTGTGCCTTCTATTTTATATATTGCACTCTTCTTCCCTTTGTTCTTCATTACTAGGTTAATTTTGTATGGAAACAGAATCCTTGTCCACTAGAGCTCTTCTTTTTTCTGCTGCTAGAGCCATTGTCTGTGGCTTTACAGTTTGTTGCTGTGGAAATGCATATGATGTCTCAAATGCAGGACTGTAGCATTAGCAACAATTTAAACTTGAAGTAGATCTGCTGCAGGGTACAAAGATCCTTTTTCTATGTGAACTGACCTAGAAATGAGGAAAACAAATGCAGAAAAATCTATATAAAATATAAGCTTAACTGTGTCTTAAATATTGTTCTTCAGCCTTATCCAAAAAAATGATAGACTGACATTAAATGAGTGAAATGTTTCAGTAAGAAACCCAAAATGTGCGTGTGTGTGTGTGTTTTTTAAAAATGTTTATGTATTTTTTCCTTCTATAGAATGGAAGCCTCCTGTCTTGAGCTGGCCTTGGAAGGAGAGCGATTATGTAAAGCAGGTGACTGTCGGGCTGGAGTGTCTTTCTTCGAAGCTGCAGTTCAAGTCGGTACAGAAGACCTCAAGATTCTAAGTGCTATATATAGTCAACTAGGAAATGCATATTTCTATCTACAGGAATACACTAAAGCACTGGAATACCATCATCATGACCTAACTCTCGCAAGGTACGATGGGCTTATTTGTCTAAGATTTCCTGTTGTGTTTTATTGGAGTGACAAAACAATACCTGTGCCCAGCGCCCTATGCTTGTCATTAAAATTGGTGCAACCACCTCCACAACGATTCAACAGTGAAATTGCATTTTAGATCCTGCTTAAACAGGTGCAGTCACAGCCACAAAATCCACACCTACCTTTCTTTTTTATATTTGTACTTCTAGCCAAAACACCTCCCACAGAAAACGTTTCAGCTAGTCTCCTCTCAGCGATTAAAACTTCACAACAATTAAATCTCCATAGAAAATTTTAAAACTAAGCTGTTAAAATCCGGCCATGTAGCAACAAATATAAGTCAGCTGAAACACTAGGTGAATGGAATCAAAAGATCCCATCAGATATCAGAAATTAAGCAAGATTTGGCCTGGTCTGTAGTTAGATTACAGACCTCCATCGCAGGGACAACACTAACATGCACCAAAAGGGCAAAAGTTGCATCCTGCCCAGAAATGACTCCTTTTCCCTTTGCCAGTAGGTCCAAATTGATGCATCTGCTCTATAACAGTATCTAAAGGAAGGGAACTTGAAAGGTTCAAAATCAGCCATTGACTATGTTTTGACCCACGAGGTTCCTTTTTAGACCTTTTTTTTTTGTTACAAGAGTGGGTCCAATTCGACCCATGTTTTACATCCCACAGTGCTGTCACTGCTCCATCGAACACCAGGTGCTGCAGCGTTGTAGTGTTGGGAGCTCTGTGGGGGTTGGGGGTGAATTGCTCTTCTCTTGGGTATACGTAACCATGAAGTGCTGTCTTTCAGGTGAGACGTTAAACCAAGGACCAGTCTGCTTGTTCTAGGTGTTGCTGATTTGGATTTTAAAGTTCCCATGGCACTTCTCAAAAATAGTAGGGGAATTTCACCAGTATCCGGGCCAAATCCTCCCCACCCCCTGCCCATTTACTGTTTTACCAACAGGTTAGCCTGGTTTAATATTTAATATCAATTAGTACTCCCTTGAGGTTACTTTAGGACTTTACATGCTGGATTCATACTGTGGATCTATTAGGAGGGTGTTAGCACATTCTTTTTTTTTTTTTGTCCCTTTAGTGCTTTTTCTCCCCGGCCATGTTTGTCAGGGATATATCCTGGTGTCAGAAACATACCCTGTTGTGGCCCGTTGACTTCTGTTCTCCTCTGGGTCCACACTATCCCATCGTCTCCCACGACTTTTCCCTCTGTAGCAGATGCTCCTGGGGGAACTGCGCTCTCCCCCCACTCCTTGAGGCTGCCCACCACATGGACCAGAATCCAGTGTCAGAGCAGGCATAGTACCCAGGGGAGTCCAGAAACCCAGGCTGTCATGTGGATGGTACGTGGGATTTCTCCCTATCCTCCCTCCTCCCCTTGTCATGTGTGTAGCTCCATAGTGCCTCAGCTGTACACAGCAATCTTCTGTGAAGGGAGCTGGCTTCCTTGGCCCACCACAACGATCCCTGCGGTACCTGTTGTTAAGCAGCATCCCTCCCTGATTGCAGTGTAGTCAGGCCTGCCTCTGGATGGAGCGTCCCGAGCTTACTCCCAAACTCTTGTCACCTGCACAGTACGCTGCTGTTGGGCCATTGGGGCAGCTGTTGTCACATATTTCTGATGGTACACAGCACAGCAACAAGATGTTTCATTTATTCATAAAAACAGAGATACAGCAGCTACTGGAGTGGAGGTGGTGCAGCAAGGTCAAGCCAGTTACCAAGAAAGTAAAGAATACCTGCCCACTCACCCATCCACACTATTGCAGAAGAGGCAGTACACTGAACAGCTTCAAAATGCTGTGTAACTTTATTCTAACGTGGACACAGCAAAACCCAGAAGTGTAGATGTGTGCAGTATCCTAACATTTTGCATGTCAAGTTCTTTATCAATAGTCTCTTGACAAAGCACTTATATGCAAACAGTGCACACATCCACACTGCTGGGTTTTGCTCTGTGTCCATCTTGGAATAAATTACACTGCATTTGGAAGCTGCTCAGTGTACTGCCTCTTCTGTGATAGCATGGGTGAGTGTGCAGGCTTTCTTTTCTTTCTTATTTATTCATACTAGTGGTGTTCAGAATGCAGTATGTTTAAAAATTCAGACTCCCATATCTTGGTTAAGAAATTAAATACACCCGGCCAGGTGGCGTGGAGGGCTGAAGTGCAGGATGCCTTGACTCATGCTACACTGGCAGTTTGAGTTCGGGAATGACCTACAGTCACCCGGGGTCAGCTGGGGTGGGAGAGGATTGAGTGTCTGGAGGACTGCTCTCTCCTCCTGGGGGCGGAGGGGATGTGGGCTATGCCATGCTGCTCCTAGACTGACACCATGTAAAAGCTTGGTGGTGAGACAGTTGGTGTGGCTCCATGGGGCGACATCTGACAACAAGCATGTGGTGCACGCGTGCCTCTGCACGCATGCACACCTGTGTCCTCTCATGCTGTTGGTGTTAGGAAAACACAAAGAAAGGAAAATGCTTGGGGATGGTGAATGAAAGCATCCTGACACCTGAACTGCACTGTTACCCAGGACCGCCCTTCTGGATTGTGCATGGAAGGGGGAGGATGGCTGTCCCTCTTCTGGCCCCACCTCTGTGTGTGTGTGTGTGTGTGTGTGTGTGTGTGTGTGATAGTTAGAATCCATGGGAGATTCAGGTGAGTCCTAGGGGATGGAGTCTCCAGTGGGGCACGGATTGAGGCTGATAACCCTGCCAGTCCCAGGGCCGGGTAAAAAGCTTGATTCAAAAAAAGAAAGAAATTAAGTGAAATAGAAAGAAAAGGAGCTGGTTGAGTGGCTGCAAGGCAGCTTTCCTCTCCCGGGGAGGGACGTGGGTCTCCCTGTCTCTTGGCTGCCACCTGGTGGAGGCTAGGTGGCAGTGCCAAACCATAAGGAGCCAGGCATTAGGCTGGGTGGGAGGAAGGGGCCGTCACCAGAGTCATGGCGCGCATGCGATTGACTTACTGTTATACTTCACCAACCCTTCTTTGGAGGCCAACTGCAAACTCCATTCCCTGGACCCGCGAAGGGCACTCTCTTATTATGTAGAGCACATAGCTTTAGTTTGGGGACAGGCTCACCAGGTGTTTGTCACTTATGCTGAAGCCACACCTGGCAGACTGGCAGCAAAGCAGATGACTGGCAGGTGGTGTTTGATTGTTTGGGGGGGGGACACAAGTCCATTTTCAGGGGAAGGAGTCCTGAATGGACTTGCAACTCTGAAAGTGGGCAAGACTATGGGACTGGACAGGATACACCCAAGGGTACTAAAGGAATTCAGGGAGGTGCCAGAGTCCCTACTAACAGCCTTATTCAGCAGCTCTCTGGAAACAGGTGTGGTTCTGGAGCAGTGGAAGAGAACACACTTGGTCCCTCTACATAAGAGTGGCAGCATGGAGGAGGCTAGCAGCTATAGGCAGGTCATTCTCACCTCGGTGGTGGAGAAATTAATGGAAACCCTGTTAAAAGAACGTTTGGTAGAGTATCTTGAATCCAGTGTGTTGCAGGACCACAAGTAACATGAATTCATGGTGGGGTGAGGTTACGCCAGACAAATTCGATTGATTTCATTGGCTGGGTGACCAGGAAACTAGATCAGGGGAGGGCAGTGGACATGGCCTGTCTGGACTTTTGCAAGGCTTCTGACACTGTGCCACACAGGCGACTAATAAAGACATTGAGTAGCTTAGGGGTGGGATCCTAAGTGGTGAATTGGGTTAGAAACTGATTAACGGATAGGAGACAAGAGGGTGGTGGTTAACGGGGACTTACTCTAATGATGGGAGAGTGACCAGCGGGGTGCCGCAGGGATCCGTACTGGGACCAGACCTGTTCAGTGTCTTCATAAGTTGCACTGCAGATGAACTGGAAGGGAAGGTGTGTCTTTTTGCAGAAGACACCAAAGTCTGTAATAGGGAAGACACTCGGGGGGGGGGGGTAGAAAATGTGTAGGGAGCTTGGTAAACTTGAGGAGTGGTCAGGAGCACGGCAACTGAGGTTCAGTACCAAAAAGTGCAAAATCATGCACCTAGGGCATAGGAACACAGGAGCTGAGTCAGTGACAGCGCTAACATGCACCAAAAGGGCAAAAGTTGCATCCTTTCCAAAATTGACCCCTCTTTCCTTTGCCAATGGGTCCAAATTGATGCACCCACTCTATAACAATATCTAAAGGAAGAGAATGTGAACTGTTCAAAATCTGCCACTAATTTTGTTTTGACCCAGTAGGTTCCTCTTTAGAGCAACATTTTTTACACCAGTGGGTCCAACTGGACTCATGGTTTAAACCCCACAGCGCTGTCACTGAGCTGAGTATAGGATGGGGGGAGAGGTACTGACAGTCACTAAGCAGGAAAGGGACTTTGGGATTATGATATCTGATGGCCTCAGTGTGGCAGGGCAGTGTGACAAAGCAGTGGGTGGGGCCAGTGGGATGCTGGGATGCATAGGGAGAGGTATTTCCAGCAGGAGACAGACAGGAGGTGGTGTTGCCACTATATCGCTCACTGATGAAACGCCACCTGGAGTATCGTGTCCAGTTCTGGAGGCTGCACCTCAGAAAGGACATAGAGAGGGTGGGGCAGTCCAGAGGAGAAAAACTAAACAGGGCGCCATTTCAGATTTAAACGGTGGGACAGACTGCATTAAACCCACTAATTGGTTGGGGGGGGGGCACCCGAACTGTCTGGTTATTCTGCCTCCAAACAGAATCTTGCCTGCTGTTTCCTTGTTGCTCCCCCACCTAGCCCCTGGTGGACTAATCCCCTCCCACCCACAAGGCTGAAAATAGGCAGAATTGTCTAGTCCTCTTTTCCTGGTTAAAAATAATCAGTTAAAAAAACACAACTTCCAGTATGGGGGGATACATGAGAGAAAGACAAAAGCAAGGGGAAAACAGGGTGATCAGTTACAAAACACAGCATCCAAGATATACACTGGCAAAATATATAGATATAAATTAGTACAACTGCAGCCCGTAAAAAGGGACCGGAGGAAAGGAGCCGTCAACAAGAACCTCTGGATATTCGCACAGGTACTGCATTGACTGTGCGCATGTTCAAGCAGCCACCTGCTTGCTCTAACGTATGAGCTGATTCCAGCTTGAATGTTTTCAGGTCTGCAGACTGGGAGCACCCAGCCCACTTCTGCTTACACACAGCCATTGAGTGAGACTAGGCACACGCTTGCTTGCTTCAGGCTTTAACAGGTGGCTACATCACAAAAATTCAGTTGACCTTCAAAGGCTTCAGTCCTACACTATGACCACCACCGACTCTCAAGTCTCATCAGTTCCTGTCTGACTGTACTTCAGTTGGTCTCATCCATTACACAAGATTCTCATTTCCAGCTCGGTTCCAGCATCAGATTTGTGTTACCACTGGTTTTGTAAACCCACTAACCATTTTAATTTTTTTCTGAACCCAAAAAAGCCCGATCTCGCCTCCATTCTTCCCATTACGGGTCGGGGTTGGGAGTGGGGATGTATTCAAATGGCACAGAAAACAGCACATATTTCATCTCTCCTCTCCTTCCTCCCTATGATGTGATTAAAATAACTTACTTACTCAGCCTTCTGGCCAGAACATGTGGCCTGCTAGTGCCACCAGATCTTCCTGGACATAAAGTCTCCACCATTCATTCACACTGATGGGACTATGCTGGAGGTGCTAGGACCGAGTGGGGGCCAACAATTTTCAGGAGGGCTGGCGCCCAGGTAGTACCGTGCATGCTCACGCCATATTGGCTGTCTCGACGTCGACACTCCAACCGCCTCAATTCCTTTTTTCTCTAACATTGCGTGTGCTTCAGTGACAACGTTGCTCGCCCTCTGGGAGTCAGATCTTCATGTCTATACGACAGCAGCATAGTCACTCAGTATTGATTTAGTATATTCTTAGTTTATTATTTAAAAAAGAGTTTTTCATCGAAAAAGAACAGAGAAGTCTTCTTCAGCCCGCCTTCAACAGAGTTGACCATGAACGGGCTGGTGACGGTAGGAAGACTTCACATGAAAGCTGTAATTCCAGCAGGAGTGGGTCCAGTCCGCTGCTCTCCATGGGTGGGGGGGCTGACTACGAGCAGTCTGGTGCTCAGGAGGAAGGGCGGTCTTCCCAAAAGCACAAAAAGAAGCGGGCCCATTCCCGATCTTCGGGAACCTGGCACCACTCGGCCTAGAGTTCTTCTTCGTTCCACCGGTCGAAGGAGAAATGGCACCACTTGAGGTTGCCTTCTGGTAGTTCTGCACATCTATAGTCTGTTGCAGGGGACAGGAGGCCAGCTCCGACTCTGTTGGGGTCACCTGCGGCCTCTGTCCCTGGTGACCGGCATCTCTGACGCCGTACTCCCTCCCCACCCCCTGGAGGGTCCTCCAGTGAGAAGTTTCATCATTGAGCCACTGTTATGGAGCAGTGGGTTTGGCAGTTGTCCCGACTTTCTGAGCCGGCAGGTTCGGTCCCGGGGCCTTTGGGCCTAGGGTCTTCGAACCCGCGGGCAGGACGGTTGAGGCTGCCTTGTCATGTGACACCTCCTTTGGTGTAGTAGACACCGCGCTCTTGTGCTTTTCCCCCTCACATGGCTGCGGCACAGGGGCCAGGACAGGTACCACCTTCTCCTTCTTAGGTTTTCAGATCTTCATCCTTGGGTGCCCCGGAGTTTTGGTTAGGGTCCTCGAGCGCCTGTGTGGCACTGCCTTTGACTCCGGTCTTGACAGCACCATGCACCTGGCAGTGCCGTGGTAGGTGCCGCATGTGGCGCCATCCGCGGTGCGACATCCGGTGCCGTTCCCATCGCTGGCACCACCTCGGGTACAGGGTTTCTCGACTCTGATTCGAGGAGCACCCCCTCCTGTGCTCTTTCCTCTCTTTCCTTCCTATACTATCCCTCCTGGGCTAGTAGAAGATGATATTGAGCCTGATCCTGATCTACGATTAGGAGACGACTTTGATGAGGATTCTTCATTTGGAGTGGAAAGTAAGCCCTCTACTTCAGCAGAGCCTTTCGTCAAGGACCTATCTTTTAAATCTCTACTGAAGAACATGTACTCCATCCTCACCCTCCAGACGTTGGTGATAGATCCAGGGAAGCTATTGTGCTTCCAATATCTGCATTTTCCAGAAATCCCTGTGGAACTGACTCCTCTGGTACAGTCCCCTTTCAAGACTCTCTCTCACAGATGGTGTGGGATAATCTGGTGCTCATTCCTTCTGGGGCTAAGTCCATAGATCGGAAGTACGCTTCCCCTAAAAATCGACCAATCCTGGCCTCCCAAGCCTTTGCGGATGCCATTGTGGTCTTGGCAGAAAACAACAAAGCTGTATTCCCTCAGGAATCCACAGTTCATCTGGTAAATCAAGAATCCTGTAAGATCGACACTTTGGGGAAGCGAGACTTCGCCGCTGCTAGCCTAAGAATACATATTGCTAGCTACCAGGGCTACTTGTCACAAGATGAGTATACCCTCTGGCATTCGCTGAAAACATTAGTCAAAGCTCTTCCAGAGTCACTTGCTACTTCAGACCATTACTAAAGGGCATCGAGTCCAATATCTAATAGCTTAAGGCTGCTATGGACGCTTTTGACACTGCCTCTGGGGCAGCAGCGGCAGGGATTTGCACCCAACGTCACTCATGGTTACGGACCTCTGGGTTTACTAATGATGCTCAACAGAGAGTCATGACTTTACCCTTTGATGGAGTTTATCTGTTTGGTCTACATGTGGAGCAGGCACTGGAGGCCACTTAGAAAACTAGGACTGCCATTAAGACTGTCAGACCAACCCCTGCTGCCCCCCAACAGGGCAGGAACCGTCGGCAGTTTCATAACCGTCAGTCCTTTTGTGGCAAAGGCAGAGGGGGTTTCAACAAGAATCAAGCCCCTCAGCCGCAAAAGAAAATGTAGCAGAAGGCACAGGGCCCAAAGGCGCGTAGTGCCACTCTCTGAGATTCCGGCCCAAGTCCTGCCTCAGCTGGCTGAGGGGGACTTTTCTTTGGCAGTGGGGGGGGTGTCTGACGGAGTTTTACAACTATTGGAAGTAAGTCACATTGGACAAATGGGTCCTCAGAATAATTTGCGAGGGTTACTCCCTAAATTTTTCAGAAACTCTGCTGGATCATCCACCCAAATGACAGCCCAGGCTGTCTGTCACTCAGTCAGACCTCCTCGCTTCCGAGATTCAAGGCCTTCTGAACAACAGGGCAGTAGAAATAGTTCTGCAGGATCAAAGGAACACAGGTTTCTACTACTCCCATTACTTCCTAGTTCCAAAGAAAACAGGCGGTATGTGCCCTATTCTGGATCTACGGAAGTTAAACAAATTCCTTTGCAAGGAGAAGTTAAAGATGATATCACTCTGTAGACTTCTACCTTTGATTCATCAAAATGATTAGCTGGCCTCACTAGACATGCAGGATGCCTACCAACATGTCCCGGTGCACTCGAACCGTCACAAGTATCTCCGATTTGTGGCTCTAGGTCAGCGCTATCAATTCAGAGTCCTGCCCTTTGGGCTGTCCTCGGCACCTCGAGTCTTTACAAAGTGCTTTTCAGTTCTCGCAGCGTAGCTCAGAAAACTCGTAATTCAAGTGTTCCCATATCAGGACGATTGACTCCTAGCAAGCTTATCCAGTCAAGGGGCGCAGGAAGCTGTGGCCACGGCTTCCAAATTTCTCACATCCGTGGGAGTTCTGTTGAATCTGGAGAAATCACAGCTACAGCCCTCCCAACAACTCTTCTTCATAGGAGCTCTCCTGGACACTTCCAAAGCAAGAGCCTTCCTTCCAGAGGACAGGAGAAATGATATCCTCCAGATGGCTGACTTCATCAGGGAGAACGACTCAGTCTAAGCTCTCTCGATGCAGCGTATGCTGGGTCTCATAGCGTCATCAGTGTTCACAGTGCCCTTGGCTCATCTTCACATGAGACCACTCAATGGATGCTCAGTACTCAGTGGTCCCTGACCACACACCCTCAGTCCTTTCACATCAAGGTGACAGAACCTCTAAAGCGGTCACTTACCTGGTGGATTCAAGATGACAGTCTAACATACTAACATACTAAAATACCAGCAGAATAGGCCTAATGGTCTTTCGTGTCTGCTCGTTTGGTCAGCCCCCACCCTGGGAGCTGACCTTGCTGTCCTCTCCTTCTCTGGCTTCTGCCTTCCCAGTCCCGGATATTCTCGCTGCACTGGTTTTTGCTTCCAGAACCCTTCCCCTGTACCTGTCCCACCCCCTCTTGAACCACTCCACCAGCCCCCTGGGCAGCGTATTCCATGGCTCCACCACCCTCTCAGTGAAGTAGCACCTCCTCCTTTTTCCCTGAATCCCCCCAGCTTCCCCCATGCCCTCTAGGTGCCCCCCTTTCTTGGAGCACCCTGACTGCTCCTCCCCTATTTACCCCTTCATGTACCTGAAGACCTCTATCATGTCCTCCCAGTCCCTTCTCTCTTCCAGTGTGTACATATTTAGCTCTTCGAGCCTCTCCTCATAGGTCCTGTCCTCCAAGCCCCAAATCATTTTGGTTGCCCTCCTCTGGACCCTCTCCAGGAGTTCACTGTCCCTCTTTAAATGTGGCCTCCAGAACTGCACGCAGTGCTTGAGGTGCGGCCTCACCAAGCAGTTATACAGTGGCAGTATCACTTCCCTCCTCCTGGAGGTGAGCCCCCTAATGATGCATCCAAGCATCCTGTTGGCCTTTGCCGCTGCCCTCCTACAAGTCTCCGAGTTGTTCATCTTGACATCCACCACCACCCCAGGTCCCTCTCAGCCATCGAGACTTGTAGCATCCCCCAGGGTGTACACTTGGCCCGGGTTTCTGGCTCCCAGGTGCAGTACCTTGCATTTTCCTGCATTGAACCTCAGCTTCCTCTTTCTAGACCACCTTTCCAGAGCCTCCAGATCCCCCTGTAGGGCCACCTTCCCCTCCTCCCCATCCAACACCACCCCCAGTTTTGAGTCATCCGCAAAGAGACTCATCTCACTCCTGATACCCTTCCTTATGTCAGAGACGTAGGTGTTGAACAGGAGGGGCCCAAGTACCGATCCCTGAGGGACTCCACTAATGACTCTCCTTGGGGATGAGAGTATCCCTCCAACCATGACCCTCTGGATCTGGTTCTGGAGCCAATATCCTATCCATCTGATCATCTGGTTCCACACCCCCATTTCTCCCAGATTATCCAACAGGCCCCTGTGAGGAGCAGAGTCAAATGCCTTGCTGAAGTCAAGAAAGAAGACATCCACTGGTCTACCCAGGACCAAGGCACTCGTCACCCCGTCATAGAACTCCACAAGGTTTATCTGACACGATTTCCCCGGGATGAATCCATGCTGTCTATTGTCCAGGCACCCCAACTTTTCCAGGTCCTCCCCTAGTCTCTCCTTGACAATGCCCTCCATCACCTTGCCTGCCACCGATGTCAGGCTGATGAGCCTGTAGTTCCCTGTCACCTCCCTTGATCCCCCCCTTGTGGATAGGCACTGTATGTGCCACCTTCCAGTCCTGGGGCACCCATCCTGTCCTCAGAGAGATGCTTAAGAGCTCCACCAGGGGTTTTGCCAGGACATCTGCCAGTTCCTTCAACACTCTGGGATGTAATTTACCCAGCACTGGTGCTTTCTTCGTCTTAAGGGACCTGAGGACTTCCTTCACTCTCTTTGCCATGATTTCCACCTCTGTTACCTCGTCCCCCTGCTTTGCCTTCCCCCCACCTGCCAGTGATGCCCCCCAGACCCGCCAATCTATAAGGGTCCCCCCTCCTCAGTTTTACCATCTCCTCTCATGTGTGATGCAGCCCCCCCATTTTCCTTGGTGAAAATTGAGGCGAAGTACTCATTTAGTACCGCAGCCTGCTCCCCCGGGTCTTGTGCCCATCCCTCCCCTGTTTTAATCCTGCTAATCTGCCCCTTCACCCTTCGTTTTTCTCCAGTGTATCTAAAGAACCCCTTGTTCCCTCTCCTAATTTCCCTGGCCAGGTTCTGCTCCTTTCTTGCTTTAGTGGCCCTTCTGGCCATCAGCTCATACTCCCCATGGTCCCTTTCACTCCTTGAGCACTTGAATTGCCTATAGGCCGCCTTCTTCCCCCTCACCACCTCTTGAACCTCCCTGGTCCATCAGCAGGGTTTTCTGGCCCTACCGCATTTTTGTCTTACTCTTGCGTGGGTGCTGGTAGCATCCTGCACCCCTCTCCTGATGATTTCCTACCTACTGTTAGCGTCTGTGTCTGGCCCAGTCCCATCCAAGTGCTCCTTAAGGATACTTCCCATTTCCTTGAAATCCACCCCCAAGTCAGTTACCTCTGTCTTTGTGTAGCCTTCTGCCCCTCCTAGGTTCAGACAGAACCAGACCATGGCATGGTCGCTCCCCGCCTATGGGTCCCTTACCTCCAGGCCCCAATCTGGTCACTGTCTGCCGGGACCACATCCAGTATCCGCTCCTCCCTGGTCGGTTCCCCCACCTGCTGAGTTAGGAATGCGTCCTGAAAGACATCCAACAACTTCTGTTCCCTGGCCACCGAGGATGTGATAGTCTCCCAGTCTGTTCCTGGCATGTTTAAGTCCCCCAATACCACCACCCTTCCCCTTCCCAATCTGCAGTGTCTCCCAGCCTCTGCCACCAGACTCTCCTCCAGCTCCTCCACCAGCGCAGGGGGTCTATACACCACTCCTGTTTTTACTCTCTTGCCCCTTGTTATCAAGGTGACCCAAATCACCTCCACAGTTCCCTCTGCCTCCTCCACTCCTCCTATGGCAATGCAGTTTTTGACTATTATTGCTACCCCTCCTGCCCTTCCCTCCCCCCTGTCCTTCCTGAACATGGTGTAACCCTCCAGGTTCAGGTCCCAGTCATGCCGTGCGGTGGCCCAGGTCTCAGTGACCGCTGCCACATCCACATCTCCCTCAGTTAGCATCGCCTGGTGCTCAGGCATTTTATTGCCCAAGCTCCTGGCATTTGGCAGGACTACCTTCCCCCCTTTCCCTATACTTTCATTTCCCCTGCTTGTGTTCCTGTGGGGATTCTATCTTCTCCTGGTCCACACCTTACCAGTCGGCCTTTTCCTGCATTCCTCCAGCTCCCCAGGGGGGTGGAGACGGAGTCCCTCCTTTATCGGACCCCCCTCAACGCCTTTTCTCTCATCCCTCCCCCCTTCACAAGTTTAAACCCCACTTTTCACCAATGAACCCCTCTATTTTCAACTTAAGGATTTCCTTCCCCTCTGAATTGAGATGGAGCCTATCTCTAGCATACAGCCCCTTATCCTCCCAGGTCTTCCCCCAATCCTCCATCAACCCATACCCTCTGGCACCACACCACTCCCTGAGCCACTGGTTTATCACCCTAATCTTCCTCTTGTGTTCCCCACTAGCCCTTGGCACTGGCAGGATTTCCAGAAGGAAATTGCGCATCCTATATCATGACAGACCCTGGCAAGCTCCCTGAACCTTACCAGTATCTGTAGCTCACTATTTCCCTGAATGTCATTGGTACCCAGGTGGACCAGTATGTCCGGAGAACCTCCACAATCCTTTTCCAGCTGATATACCCCATGCTTGGCCCTGTGCACCATTAGTCCAGGGAAGCATTTTGTTGTAACCGGGCAGGCTTCTCCCTCCCTATTCCGTTTGATCCCCCTGATCACGGAATCACCCAACAGGAGCACTCTGGCCGCCCCTTTTCCTTCATTTCCCCTCTTCCATGTCCCTCATCCTTTCTACCGGCCCCTCCCCCCATCCGGCTTCTTGCTCCTTCCCCTATCTGGGTGCCACCTGCCACGCCCTCCCTGTTTAACCTGGCCACCCCCTCCCCTCTGATCCTATGCCCTTTGTCCTCCTGATTATCCTTCTGTACCTTGCTACCCTCACCGTTACTGCTCGCGACTGGTCCTTCCCTCCCCCCCATCTGCTAAACTAGCCTGGCTCGTCCTCCCTTCTTTCCCGTCTCTGATCAGCCCCTCCATGCTTGTCATGCTCCCTTGCCCTAAACCCTCAGCTCCCTTTACTGTATCCTCCTTGTACTGCTGGTTCTTTTCCTTGCCTTTTCCTCCCAACTGGTCCTTTTCCTTGTGCTTTTCTCTCTGCACCCCCTCATCCTCCTGCTCTGATCCCCTGCTTCCCCCATTTTCCCACATTCCAAGTTTCCCCCAATTCCTCTCGCTATCCAGCCCCCTCCTCCTGCCCCCACTCCGTTTCTATTTCTAACCACCCCTATCATGGCTACATCACCCTCCTCATCCTGAAGCAGAAGAAGAGAACTGAAGCAGTTACTGAGCTTAAGGTCCAATCCACCTCCCCCCATTTCTTCCTTCTGTCCAGCCCAGCCATCTGCCTACTTCCCTGAGAATGTCCTCCCTTTGGCCCCTGTCTGTGAGGGTCCCCATTTACCTGCCAGCTTCCTTCGTAGTAACCTCCTTTTGGGCCCCATCTGCCAGGGTCTCTGTGCGACCTCAGAGTACTCTCCTGCACTCCTTTCCCTATGCCCCTGCCCCTAGTGTTTGGTGCAACCCCGTGGGAGAACCCCTGCCCTATTCCCCAACCATTCCTCCCCCTTTCCCCCAGCTGTCTCCTAAGCCCCTCAACCTTCTCCCTAAGCTGTACCAGCTGGTAGCACACTGGGCAACCACCGAACTTCCAAGCCCAGTCCAATGTCATGGCTGCCCCACACCCTGTGCACCCCACCACCCTTCCAAAGATGCTGGCCCTAATGACATGTCCCATCCCCCTCCAAGTAGGTTTCCTTGGGTGAGCGACCAAGTTCCCCACTAGTCCAAGACTTTTAAACTTTCAACACTTGAGTGGCTGAACTTTTCCCCACCTGACTATTAGCCTTAAGAGTTTGCTCACAGGGGAAGTTTAAAACTCCCTAAGTTCCTCCCTCTCAGCCTTTAAGCGCAACCCCAAGTGACTCTTCTGTATTTAAGAAAGGCAAATGCAAGGGCTGGTTGGGAGTGCTTTCCAGAGAGTTCTTAAGGAGTTAGGCCAATTTTAAAGTGCAACTTACAAACAATAAAAACTTACAGAAAGTTATGACAAAGTTAGCTTTCCAGAACCTCACCACAATTTCAAACTTCAGCTGCTACCTCCCTCTGTTACAGCCAGAAGACTTTAATGCCTCAGTGAGAATTTGCTTCAAGGCTTTCCCTTCGCCCCTCTGGAAGCACAGATCACCATCACCACAGATGCATCTCTAGTCTGCTGGGGCGCTCACTGTCAGACTCTCTGCACCCAGGGTCTGTGGAGTCAAGACTAGTCTCAACTCCACATAAATGTCCTGGAAATGAGAGCTGTACTGTATGCTGTCCGAGCCCTGAAGGACATCCTCTGTCACAAAACAATTCTCCTTCAGATGGACAACAAAGCAGTAATGTACTACATCAATAGGAAGGGCAGAGCACACTCTTACCCCTGTGCAGAGAAGCGATGAGTGTGGGCATGGTGCCTAGAGCACAAAGCCGTGATTCAAGCAGTCTACCTGCCTGGACTCCAGAACGACCTGGCAGCTCGCCTCAGCAGAACAAAAGCAGACCCTCACGAGTGGTCTCTCGACATAAACGTCATGCAGTCACTCTTCGAAGAGTGGGACACACCGGCGCTGGACCTTTTAGCATCCCCACTCAATGCAAAACTGCCTCTATTTTGCTCCAGGAATCCAGAACCTGGCACTTTGTGTCAGGATGCATTCAGACTGCGATGGACAAAACGCTTTCTGTATGCAGTTCCTCCTCTTCCCTTGGTTTGGAGGGTGCTGCTCAAGCTGGAGGCACGGGGCAGGATGATCCTCATCGCCCCATTCTGGCCTCGTCAGATTTGGTTTCTGTTGATCAACAAATTGTCAGAAAATCCACCGAGACAACTACCACTTCGATCGGACCTGCTGACCCAGGGCCCAGTGGTCCAGCCCAACCTGAGATTCCTTCATCTCCATGCATGGCTCCTGAGGAGACAGAAGTGAGTAGATTTGAATGTCTCATGCAGAGTCTCAGGCAATCTGCTAGCAGCACGCAAACCGGCTACTAGGAAAACTTATACGGCAAAGTGGAAATGTTTTTCCATCTGATGTGCAAAATCTTTGCTGGACCCCTTTTCCTTGCCCACCTAACAAAGTCCTGGGGTATCTGCCAGACCTTTTGAACACAGGACTACAATATTCAACCATGAAGGTCCATCTCTGTGCGATTTCAGCCTATCACGAGCCTATACACTCGGTATGTCCCTGGCTCAATTACCCCTGGTTAAGAGGTACCTTAAAGATATACTCCACACTAGATCACCAGTCAGGAGACTGGTAGCCAGTTGGGATATTTACCTTGTACTAGACATGCTCACTCGTAAACCTTTCGAGCCTCTAGCAACATGTGAGCTGAAGCTCCTGACCTGGAAGGCCACCTTCTTTGTAGCCATTACCTCCGCTTGCAGAGTGTCTGAAATACATGCGCTGGTCACAGACACCCCCCATATTGTATCTCACAAGGACAAGGTGGTTCTCAGAACTCTCCCTAAGTTTCTACCCAAAGTAGTCTCAGAATTCCATCTGAACCAGCCTTTGGTTCTTCCGACCTACTTTGTGAACTTCCAGAATGAAGGAGAGCGTACCCTACATTCTGTGGATGTTAAAAGGTGTTGCAGTTCTGTGTAGATCAAACTAAAGAGATCAGCAAATCAAAACAACTCTTTGCCTTCTTCAGCATGGCCCGGCTGGGTCAGCCTGTCACTATCAGATGTATTTTGGTGTGGCTGGTAGCATGCCTTCACCAGTGCTACTCTATGGCACAGGTTAAACTGGAAGGCAGAGTATACGCCCATTCTATCAGGGCAGTTGCGGCATCTCTGGCAGAACTTCGAAACGTGCCCATTGCAGACATCTGCAATGAGGCTACTTGGCGCTCTCTGCATACTTTTGTGAAGCACTATGCTTTGGATGTCCATGCCAGACAGCATCCATCCTTTGGCAGGACAGTCCTGAGTGAACTTCTGTCCTAAGTGAGCTCCTCTCTCCTGTTGTCCCTCTCGGGGGGATTATTTTAGCTCGATACTCTCCCATCAGTGTGAATGAGTGGTGGAGACTTTATGTCCAGGAAGATATGAAAATTACGTACCTACCGTAATTCTTGATCTTCTTGGTCGAAGTCTCTACCACTCATTCACATGCCCACCTCCCCATCCCTCGAGCGCACCAATCTGTTTTGGTCTTTACTCCCTCGATGGCTGGGTTGTGAAGACTCTGTTGTGTTGACCCTTCTTATACGGGTCATCTGGACTATCTTACGTCCATCATAGGTTAGTTTCACTAAGTGAGTGCTACGTTGCACCTCCTCGGTCAAAAAGGTACTGAAGCGTTTAGAGGGTTGATGCCGAGATAGCCAATACGGCGCGAGCCTGTCTCGTGGCACCACGCATGCGCGGTCCTACCTCAGGTGCCGGCCCTCCTGAAGATTTTTGGCTCCCGCTCAGTTCTAGCGCCTCCAGCATAGTCCCATCGGTGTGAATGAGTGGTGGAGACTTCGTCCAAGAAGATGAAGAATTATGGTAGGTATGTAATTTTCATTTTTCAAGACCTCTTCCTCCTCCTTCTCCTCTCCCACTGGAACTGAACCGTTCTGATTGCGACGAATCCTGTGCTTGCAGCCGCCTTGCTAAGTTCATTTTGTTTTATTCAAATCTTGGAAATACACCTTTGAGCTGGAAGCTCATTTACAAAGGTTCCACGTCCTATTAAAGTCATGCAGAACAGGACAAGGGAAGGGACAATGAGTTAAAAAAAAAAAAAGTACGTAACATGTTACATAGATACAGTGGTAGACATTTGTTGTACAAGATTTGATGCAGTCAAAATATTGAGCATTGTCAATATGGTGCACAGGGAGGATGGGAAGTGGGGGGGAGATGGGGAAAGAAAAAAGTGTACGATTAGAGATGGGGAAACTGATATTGGGGAGAGGACAGGGAGGAGCAGGAGAGGGGCGCAAGTAAGTGAGGGGAGGAACAGGGTAGTGGACAGGGTATCTCAGCAGAAAGTGAGGCAAGAAAGGGATAAATAAGTGCAGCTGTGCGGTCGGGACAGGGAAGGAAGAGATGCACGGCAGGGGAGAAAAGGGTGGAGTAGATTAGGTGAGAAAAGGGGAGGGGCAGGGTGGGGAAGATGGGCTATATGAGGATCACATGCAGGGGTAGTTGGGGGGAGGAGGGAAGTGAGGGAGCAGTGTTGAGGGAGTAGAGCCATAGTGGGCTAGATGAAGATCTAGTATTGGGGTGAGGGGGAGGAAGGGAGCAAGGGAGAAGTGCCATGGGAGATAGGTCCACCTAGCAGTCACAGGTACCAACGGGGGTAAGGTATTGAAGTTTTTGTTGAGCAGCCTAATCCTGGGCTCACTTGGTATGTCAGAGGGGAGTTCGTTAAGCCAGCATGGAGTTCGGTAGGCAAAGGACCTTTGCACTTGCAAAGTTCAAAAGAAGGGAACTTGCAGGGAGCGCCTGGTCACGCTCCTGGTCCGGTGGGGGTTCTTTGGCTCATATAAGAGGTCCTGGATTGCAGGGGAGTTAAGACCAAGACTCGTTTTCTTCCCTAGGAGGCAGATTTGGTAGCGGCCTCTGCCCTGAAGGGTGAGCCAGTTGGTTTGTGTGTACAGGTCGTAGGTGTGGGTAAGTCTAGGGGCTCCAAGGACTAGTCTATGTGTATTGTTTAGCGCAACTCTGAGACGCTAAAGGGTTGCATCAGAGGCAGCCCCATATACCACCAGGCCATAATCTATTCTATACAGAATGGAGCTTTTTATGGCTGGCTGCAGTGCCTCAGGGGTTAAACTATGGCAGTGCCTGTAGAGAAGGCCAATTCTGGCACTAACAACCCTACCAATAAGGTCAATATGTTGGGCAAAGGAAAGGGAGCAATCTAAGGTAACACCTAGATACTTGAAGGGGTGTGTGCATGCTGTTTAGAATTCTTGGCTGATAATCCTTGTGTGTATTGTGAGGGTTCACAAATATTATGGTTTTAGTTTTTTTTTTTTTCTCTAGTTCAGCAGCTTGTTCTGGGAGAACCAAGCCTCGACAGTGGTAAAGTCACTTTGGAGGCGGGATTCCTGGTGATGTGGGTCACGGCTTTTAGAAAAGATGACAGCGTCATCGGCGTAGAGCAGGATTTGTTTAGAGCAGGCAGAGGGAAGGTGGTTTAGATAAAGGCTAAATAGTAGAGGACCTAGTATTGACCCTTGAGGGACACCCATATGAACTTGTTGGTTTTTGGAAAGTGTTCCTTCAATTTTTACCATTTGAGATCTGTTACTGAGGTAGTTTTTAAACCATCCCACAGCTTCAACTGAGATGCCGATAGAGTGGAGCTTATTGAGGAGTGTATTGTGATTTACAGTATCAAAAGCTTTAATGAGGTTGATGTAAATCAACCCTACTAACTTGCTGCTGTCAATGGCTCCTTGAAGGAATCCGTTGTATTCCAGGAGGGCAGTAGTAGTAGTACTGTGTCCCTTCCAGAAGCCGTGTTGCTGCAGACATTGGAGTTTGTATTTATCCAAGTAGTCAACAAGTTGGTGAGAGACAATTCTTTCTAGGGCTTTGGGGGGGGGGGGTTAGGATAGATATTGGGCAGTAATTTGTATGGATGGCTCTATCACTATTTTTGTGTACAGGGGTGATTACTGCAGATTTCCATCTCGTAGGGAATTACCCGAGGTGGAGGGAGAGATTCAGAATTTTTGTTAGAGGTAGCAGTACTTCTTCCAAAGTAAGGGCAAGGAGCTTTAAGTCAAGGATGTCATTGCCATGGCTTGATTTACCAAGGGCCTGGACGAGATATTTTTTTGCCACGACCTGTGATATAGTCTTGAAGTGGAAGGGGGTCCAGTAGAGGATGCATTTAATGGAGGAAGTCACGCTTAAAGGAGTTTGCTCCTTGATGTCAATGAAGTCTTGGGGTAGTACGCAGCTGAGATCTGAGCACACATCATTGAAAGTGTTGGCTATTGTTTTGTGATCCTGGGTAATTTCGTCATTCACTAATAACATGGATGGAGAGTTTCTGTTGGCTTTGCCCATTAAGTCTTTCAGATTATCCCAGAACCTTCTGCCATCTCCCCATGAGTTGGTGAGGCAGTCTTTGTAATAGTGGGTTTTAGCAAGTCTGATCTCTTGGGTGCAAATATTTCTGGCCGTTTTGTAATTCCGTTATTTTGCCAGTGGCCTTAGCTTTATGGCACAGGCGGTCTCTCATGGTCATAAGACTTAGCAGCGAGGGGGTGATCCATGTCTTGTGGTCTGCCTCTATTTTGCAAGTTCTTACAGGGGCAAAGATGTCACAAGCTTGACTGAATGTAGCTATGAAGCATTCAAGTGCCTGGTCAACATCTGATGTAGTATCAGTTGTAGCCCAGTCAGTTTGCTTAAGGTGAGCCTTTAGCGAGTCTAGTTGTCTACGCTTAAGTAATTGACCTGTAATAGTTTTTAAGGGGGCGGCTTAGATGCCTTGTTAGACCAATGGCAAACTATAGGGGAGTGATCACTATTGAGTCAGCTAAGACTGTGGAGTAAAAGATCCTCTCAGCGTGGTTTGTAAGTGTCCAGTCAATCAGAGAACTGGAGCCAGTGCAGTAATTAATCCTAGTGGGGGACTCAACCATTTAGGTGAAGTTGATACATGATTTAGCGTCTCTATATTGGGTAGCATAATGTAACAGCCAATTGATGCTGAAGTCCCCTAGGACTACCACCTTCCAGTTTTGTCTCGAGCCTTTTAGGTAGTCAGTGATTTTGCTGAGGCCAGTCTGTTGAGGCCAGTGTGAGTCTGACTTGGCTGTATCGGTCGTCAACGAAGCAAGGAGCTCACCATCCGAGAGCTTCAAGTTCTCAACAAACCGGCTGAATTTGTGAACTGCCACGTGCTGTTGGTGCCGCAAAACTTGTCAAGCTAGGAGCTAGCTAGCTCACTCGAGCTACTTCCACCCACTGATGAGATTGTTCATTTTTATGCCGCCGTGCTGCATTTGTGCGAGCGAGAGCTTACCGACTGAGTTGTAGCCTCTGGCGGGAATGTGTGTGTCGCGTGACTTGTGTGCTCTTGCTCCTCCATGTCACTTCACTGATGACTCAGCACTGCCGCTAATAGACTGAGGCTACTGTCAACTTAGATGCGCACCTGCTGCCTCAGCGTGTACGCACATAGGGCACTTTTGCAGAATGAAATGCACCACCACCACAAGAACAACCCACAGGGCACAGCATTAGTAATATAATATTACTCATTCTTATATTTGCAGGGTGGGAGACAGCTGCCCCCCTCTGCCCTATCTAAATAGCACCCCTGAAACTAAAATGGTGCAGGGATTGTGCCAAAAGCCCTATGAGGAAGGACTGAGGGACTCAACATGTACACTCTTGAAGAAAGGAGAATGAGAGGAGGCATGATCGAGACCTACAAGTACTTCACAGGGGTAAACAGGGTGCAGGTGGGGAGCCTCTTACAAATGAGAAAGAGCACCAGGACCAGAGGGCATATAATGAAGTTTGGAGGGGTGGGGAGAATTTAAGAAGGATGCGAGGCAGTACCTCTTCAATGAAAGAACTGTAGACGTCTGGAACAGACTGCCAGTGGAAGTGGTGGAGGTGAAAACAGTAGAGGGCTTCAAGCATGCATGGGATCGACAGTTAATTAGTAAATAGGCAGGGAGGAGGGAGGGTCGCTGGAGACGGGGTCTGTGGAGATGGACTAGGCAGAGACCATTTGGGCAGACTGGGTGGGCCAAATACTCCTTTTCTGCTGACAAATTCTATGTTTCCATGTTTTGTCCATTTTCCAGGGCAGCACACTCCTGCAGACTGATGCACTTTGTATCCGTCATCATTGATGTATTCCTGTTGTTAGAAAGGGCAATCAGATATAGAATAGTAAGGTGGCAGATGGTTCGGTGGCAAGGCAGTAGCACTATCTTCTACAAGCTGGCGACCTTGGTTCAGTAATGGACCTTGGTTGCTCGGGGGCTGGGCGGAGGAAGAAGGATTGAGTTTCCCAAGGACAGCTCTTCTTGTTTGGTTGGGGGGTAGTGGAGGGCTGCACACATCGCTGCCTTTTTACCACTTAGTGGAGCTGGGTGGTATGCCAACTGTTTGCAGATCCAGGAGGAACTGATGTAGGCCCCATATAGCACGCCGTGCGTAGGCACAGCATGTGAGTCATTGCGTTCAAGCAGCCTCAGAAATGGGCCAAAATGAGTAACAAAAACCCAACCAGCAGTATGGCAATGGAGACTCCACAGGCTCCACACTACAGACCATGGTACTCATCTCACCGTAGTGTTCTGGTAAGAGGGGATAAGTCCAGGATACGGTAGGTGATGGGGCTGGGAGTTGTCATCAGAAGGGGGCCAGTTGGTGTAGTTCAGGAGGAGAAAAAGCAAGATAAACAAACTCTGGCCACAGTCGATAGAGCTGCAGCCAAGTGTGTGGAGCTCATGGTGGAACATGGAACAGTCCACCATGTCCAACATGACTGCCGGGGCTCAGTTCACATATGTGAGCAGTGGTGCATGCTCGATTTTTCTTCCAGAGCTGTGGTGAAGTTGCACATGCGCACTGAGCTCCAGCGGCCATCATGGGCACGGCGGACTGTTCCGCCGTGAGCTCAGTGTGTTTGCGGGACTTCACTGCAGCTGTGGAAGTGAAGTCGCGCCTGCGCCACTACTCGCATGTGCACTGAGCCGCTGGGGAGATGAGCGGAGGTTTTGGAGTTGCGTAAAAGAGCACCGCAACTCCAAAATTATGCTAGGTTTCAGCCACAGCTGCAGTGTTGGCAAGATGGCTGCAGGTTCGCCCACTGCAGCTGTAACAAAAAAAAATAGGCAAGGTATAGGCACAAAACATTCATTGTCGCGTGCACTGCTGCTTTAAAAAAAAAAAAAGTATAGGTACTGAAATTGCAAGGGAGACAATTCCATTAAGACCAAATTACATAATGACGTGCCTATAATATAATACTAGGGGATTAGTACCTACTTTACAGTTGCTTGCTAAAGAAAGAGAAATATGCATCATCTAAACCCCACAAGTAATGTGAGCTGCTGTCCCTGATTAGTGCTTTACAGGGACAAGCAGAATGTTTCCTTAATTTTCTTATTTATTTTTATTTTATTTTAGTCTTTGGTAACTGGGTACGGCCCATTAGGCACAAGTGTCTGTTTTCAGGGGCGACCTGGGAGCACTGGGCGGTTAAGTGACTTGCTCAGAGTCGCACAGTATGCAAGCAGAGGTTGTGAGAATCAAACCAAGGTCTGGTCAGTTGGATGTACCAAGCTCGTTACTCTAACCTCTAGGCTATACTGCCAGCCCTTAATCTCATTGATCATGCCTTCCCACACCTTTACATGTAAATAGAGCCATTCTGGTGGAATCCCAGGATCCCCTGTGGTTGAAGTCAGTGACAGAGGTTAACCGCAGGAGACTCAGTCAGCCTCACTACATCCTGTAGCTTTTTATGTTTGCTTGCACGCGTGTGCAAGAAACATAGTGCCACCATTCGAGTTTTTGTAGGTGTGCCACCCCCACTTCTAGTTCCCTGCTCCTTTTTGCAGGTGCGGCCGCACCACACCAATGAATGTCCGAGCTGTCTAAGACAGCCATTCAGATGCAGTGGCATACAGTTCTGAGAAAACCACCGCTACAATCAGCGGTGGTAACGTGTAGGCAATTTGCATACTGCTGGCGGCAGTATGTAAATTGCCTACACTTCAGCACTACATCTGAACTGTCATAGACAGTTAGTTTCTGATCTCTGTCGAATCCAGACCCCCTCGAACACCTAGGCAGCACGCTGGGCCCACCCCATGTGCTCATGCTCCCTGCACACTATATGACCGGGGTGCCCAACTCCCCTGATCCACTGCCCCCCACCAAAAGCAAACTTCCAGGTGCCACGCTGGGACCCCATCCCAACTTGAAAAAAGTCTTTGGCCCACAGGGGTGCCCAGTCCTCCAGTGGCTTCACTGCCCCCCAAACAAACTTCCAGGTGCCACGCTAGGAGCCCACCCCGTCGTGGCAAAAGTTCCACATTGTCTTTATTAAAAAAAAAACACCTAAAACAAAATAAAATGGTCCCTTGACTCTGTTGCCCCTCCTCCAACCCACGTCCACCCTCTGCGTACCCCACCTCCTCACACCCCCTTCACCCCATACTTACCTCCGGAGGCCGGCGCGACGATCTTCGGTGGACCAGGAACACGTCTGCACTCTTCAATGCCAACTGCAAACTGAAGAAATGCCGGTAAGCTGTATAATGACATAAATGTTGTTTTTTTTTTTTTCAACTTTGGTGCATATCTCGACCATTTTTGGGAATTTTTATACCAAATTTTCAAATCTTGGGACCCAACCTCATGAGCTCAGCCACTGTCATTTTGTTATTTGGGCCCAAAAGGTGATTTCATGGTCACTGTGCAGAACCACCTTTCAGGACCGAGTAACGAAACAACAATGTCACAGTTCATGAGGTAGGCCCCCAAAACCGTATGTTGCAAGTTTGGTGGAAAAATTCATAAAAAATGACTGTTTTACGAGCGTGCGTTGCGCAGTTCCTATGCACGTTCGTAACTTTGAGAATTTTTACTATTTTCACTCCAGATTTTCAATATTGCCATTTTACCACACCTCCTTATGAGCAGTACAGCTGTCATTTTTCACATCTTGCTCAAAATGTGTTTTTGCGCATGTAGCGCACAATGGCGCGGTCGGTGTGCGAAATCAATGTTTGGGACAGATTAAGAAAATCACAGTGACACTGTTCATGATCAGAGGTCTTAAAATGGCTATGTTGAAAATTTGGTGACAAAAGTCCATAAAATGTGTTAAAAGCGTGCATTGCACAGTTTCCATGCGCCCTTGTAAGTTCACGATTTTGTAATATTTTCAGTCTAGATTTTCAACACTGGCATTTTTTCACACCTTCTTATGAACAGTACAGCTATCTTTTTTCACACCCTGGCCGAAATGTGTTTTGCACTTCGATGCAGAAATGCGTGGTCGTCCATTAATCAGTGTTAAGACGGTTAAAGAAAATCACAGTGACACTGTTCATGAGCAGAGGTCCCAAAATGCCTGTGTTGACCATCTGCTGTAAAAAAAAAAAATCCCCAAACTAATTACATTACGGGTGTGCGTTGCGCAGTTTCTGCGCACACTCGTGACTTCACCATTTTTTTAAATATTTTCACTCCAGATTTTCAACATTGCCATTTTTTACACCTCCCCATGAACAGTACAGCTGTCATTTTCACATCCTGTTAAAATGTTTTCTTCACCTGTGAGTGCAAATAGCGTAATCGCTGTCAACAAAATCAGCTTTCGGCTAACAAACTGATATTGTCACTGTTCATGAGGTGGGGTCACAAAAACCCATGTCAAAAATTTGGGCGAAATCTAACGTAACGCCAAGAGGTTTCTAACTATAACACCCACCCTGTAGAGACGGACAGGCATCAGGTGTTCACTTGGGATTGTCGCCTGTAATGATCATACCATTCCACCCCCCACCCACACTCTGCAGACAGTGACAGGCATCGAGGTGTGCCTTGGACTCTTTGGCCCCACAGTTCACCCCATTCTCCTATACTGCACCCATCTCACCGTATTTCCCTATGGAATGGGGTGGCCTAAAGCAAAGATCCAAGGCACACCGTGACACTTGTTGGTGTCTGCAGGGTAGGGTGTGGTGAAATGGCGTGGGCGTTATGGCCGACGACCCAAAGGCACACCACAATGTATTAATTGCAGGATCTGCACTTAGCCTCTGCAGTACTCTAGGACAAGTGTTCTGCTTGAGGCTTTTGAAAGCTCTGGGATGCATTCGACTTATTGAATCTCTTGTTGCTGACTGTAGCTGCAGTGGGATCCTAAGATGCTGCTGGAGTTGCTCTGTTTACTTCATGTCAAATTTACCGACGGGATCATCAAGATTAGCTTGAGAAACAAAGTAAGCATAAATGTTGCTTATGCTGTGAATGCCCTTATTGACGGCAGTCACACATTTGATGTGGCATTTGAATAAGGGATCTTGACCTTTAAATGTTACAGAATCCATGTCTTGTTCCTGACATAAGTAGAGCCAAAAGTAGCAAACTGGAAAATGTTAAAAAAAAAAATTAACTTTATTTGTTCTCTGGAGGATCGGAGCCTCTCTCTGGAGAACCCACACAACCTCCACCTCTACTCCCAGCCTGAAACCGCCCCACCGGTCTCCCTTCCGGTACCACAGACTCATCCAGCCCCCCAGATCACTCCCCAGAGTGCGGACGTGCAATGATGTTCGAGCACAACGTGTTGGCGTTGCTGCACATAACGTTAGCACAGCTCTTCTGAGCCCCAATCTCAATGGGGGCCACTGAGTGCGATCACGAGCCCCAGTGTCCACCCGGAGGAAGGCAGCCCTCTGGATGCTCAATCCACTCCCGTGCCCGTCAACCTGAGTCCGTTCCCAAACCCGGGTTGCCGGCGAGGTGTAGCGTCCAGTGCCTCAACCCTCAGCGCCACCGGGCCGGCTAAATGTTACAAATTTTAAGAAGTAGTCAGCTGTAAGTTTTTATTTCAGAAGCATATTTCTTTTTTGCTCTTTAGAAAGTTTTCTATGTGATAGTATTATGCGGGATGTATGGAATAACACTCTGCCTGGCAGCTGACATATCTAGTTCTGTTTCTCCCACTGCATCATCAGCACTGTGACCTCACTGACAGAAACATCACAGGTGACTGGCCTGGCAGCTGCTGAGTGGCTGTTTCTGAGCAGCTGGAATGTCACAGTCAGTGAGGTCACCGTTCTGATCATGTAATGGGAGGAACAGAGCTAGATATTTCAGCTGCCATCCGAAGTACTGTTCAACGTATCACACCTACTGGCATCAGGTAAAAAAATCTTCTGATTAACCAAAGGGGAAAGAAAAAGTACCTTTGATATAAATTGTGATAGTTGATGGCTTCTAAAAACTAATGTTAGCTTCAGGCAGTACGCTAGCTCTTGAAGTGAGTTTCAACAGGGTGATATTCAAATGGTGAGTGTTACTTTAGTTTTCTCTATTTGAGAATTGCAGTCTGATTTTCAGAACATTGGGAAACACTGTAGAGGAGAAAGTGTATTGCATTTTTAAAGAAAATTGTAAAAGCTAGACCATGAAACAGCCCCTCAGTCAAGCAGCAACTAGACCATTATGTTCAGTTTAGTTCACATAGGCTATTCAAACAGTGATTGAGCCAGAAGAAATAATATGCTTTGCTTATTTTTCAGAACAAATGGGGACCAGTTTGGTCAGGCTAAAGCCAGTTGTAATCTTGGCAGTTTACATGCAGTATTTTTAATATAGGATATTTAAACTGTGATTAATACCGAAGAACTAAACTATTTTTGGTTTATTTTTCAGAACAATTGGGGACCAAATTGGTGAAGCTAAAGCCAGTGGTAATCTTGGCAACACCTTAAAGGTTTTAGGGCGTTTTGATGAAGCTATAGCTTGTTGTCAGAGGCATTTAGACATTTCCATAGCGCTTAATGATAAGGTAAGAAGCATCATTTGCTGATAAACAAGTCTGCATGGAGCCTCAGTTGCGTAGTTCACGTTTAAAGACTTTAATCCCCCAGTTGCTAGCAAGGAGCGTTATAGAACTGCTGATTAACTGATTATTAACAGTTGTCAATATGTACTGATTACTTAGCTCAGATACTACATGAAGATTTACTTAAACGATTTATTTTAATTACATTTCCCAGATGAATTGTTTTTAAGTAAATTGCAGACTCTGGGAGATCAAATATTTAAGTGGGTTTTACTGCATCACCACAGTACTATATGGTAAAGCTAAAATGTAGTTACTTTACTATATCATATAGTATAATAAAGTATGATATGGGGAGGAGCCAAGTTACCCTTTGGGTGGTGGTGGGGGGCTGGCACCTGATGAACACACTTCCTAGCTAGCCTGCACTCACCCTCCTGGCTGAAAACAGGTGTGTAGCTGTAGTCACCTGCACAGTGGAAGAAGATGAACAAGTATGACAAAACTAAGTATGATAAAAAAAGATGGTGTTTGTGTGTGTCTGCTGGCAGGAAGCATTGTTTTTATAAGGAAATGTTCATGCTACCTCTAGTATGATTAGTTTTACACTTCTGTTTCCAAGCTTTTGTGGCTTTGCCTTCAAGCTGAACTGTGAATTAGTGACCAGACGTAGCATCACTCACTCTACTAAATGATACATAGATACATAGACAGTGTCGGCAGATAAGGCCCTATGGCCCACCCAGTCTGCCCATTTGAGCTTGTAAGTTCAGTTTATGTTTTCCAAGAAGTCTGTTGCCCCTTACCCCTGACCTCCAGAATTCCTTTATGTCTATCCCATGCATTCTTAAATCCCGTGATTGTTTCAGACCCCACCACTTCCTCTGGCAGGGTGTTCCACTTGTCCACCACCCATTCTGTGAAGAAATTCTTCCTCACGTTTCCTCCGAATCGTCCTCCCTCCAACTTCATCCCATGCCCTCTAGTCCTGGAACATCTTTTTTGCTTAAAAATAATGTATTCCTGCACCCTGTTCCTCCCTGTAAGATACTTGTATGTCTCTATCATATCCCCTCTCTCCCTCCTCTCCTCCAGGGAGTACATGTTCAGTTCCTTCAACCTGTCCTCATAGGATGAAAATGATGGCAGAGGATGGGAAGTCTCTACTGGCACTACTCAAGGGGTGTCTCAGCCCTCTTTTTTTTTTTTCTTCTCTCTCCCCACACACTCGCTGGCTGTCTCTCTGCCAATGGCCCCACCAACCCCATCAGCCGCTGTCTCTGGGACTTGCATCTGGCCTTGGCTTGATTCCCCACAGCTTCCCCCTGTGGCAAGGCCAGCAGGAGTACCTCAGCTGTCCTTTTATACTGCTGTCGAAAGAACCTATATTTAGTTTTTGTAACTGTGGTTACAAGATCTACAGGATGATGCTCACACAGTTTGATCTTATCTGTATCAATCTTTACCATTCATCACTGGTGGGTTCAAGCCAGAGGCGCAGGACCTCGCGGGAGAGATTTTTTTCTCTAGGGGGAGGAGCCGGTGCCAGGTCGGTGCCGCCCTCTAGACTGACACACTGCATTGCGCTTGAGGGTTGGCCAGTAACTGACACCAACTTCTCCTCCTCCACCTCAGTTCTGCTTGTCCTGCTGTCGACTGCGCATCGACCTCGTGTGAGCTGAGCATCTGACAACTATGCCATCGTGGCCTACCTTCGATGCCTCAGAGTTCTTCCACTACCGTTTTTACTCGGCGCCAATTTCAACTCCGGATCTACTGGTAAGACCTTTCCTTATTTTCTGGTGCCGAGTCTTTCTCTGTGTTATGTTTTTAGTTGTTCGATGGTCATGCCCGATTCGGGGAACAAGAAGTCATAGTCTAGAGCGGGTTGGCTCCACCCCCCAATCGTCAGTGTCCTGTGGCCAGCAGATGACCGTGTCGGACCTGCCTGGGTCCAAACCATGATATGGACCACTGCGATGCCTGCTTCTCTGTGGACCGCCATGTATTAGAGTACCGCGCGTTTAAGGTCGACTGTGCTCTGCCGACCTTCAGGGGGGAAGTGTCATACGCGAGACGCCAGACACAGGTCTCTTGACTCTTCCTCCGGGTCCCCTCCCAGTACTATACATACTGCGAAGAAAAGAACCTCTGCCACGTTGAGCCTCGCCAGGGCAGAGGTCTTTTCTGCGGTGCCGGAGGGACGGTCGGGGGCACCATTTTGGCTGTCACCTCCTTGGAGGTGCAGGCTCCCCCAGTGTCATGGCCTATGCCTGCTAGGCTTAGCCTGGTGGTTTCCTTTGCGCCACCTGTTGGCATCACTGCTGATCCTGGAGCCGTTCGCGGCTCTGGTGAGCAGAACAGCACCACGGTTGGTGCCGGGTCTTCCCCGTGGTGCTGAGGGAAGGAGGGCTTCGGGGGTGGCCTCTCTGCCAATCTCCCTGATCTCCTCCTCTTCGGAAGACTGTGATCGAGATGCGGACCCGGATTGGCTACCTGACTCTCCAGGGTCCCAAGGCTGTCCTTCTCCTGGCACTAGGGTGCTCCCCCAATCATCTCCTTCTTCAGGGCCGGTGATCAGCATCTACGCAGGACCCAACGCCGGGAACCCCTCTGGTGCCATTCGTGGTACCGAGGGGGTGTCTTGTATTGAGACTGGCTCTGCCTCGGTGGAAATTGAGTCCTCCAGTGCTGGGACCGGGGCCGGCACTATATTCAGCGCTGCCCTGTTCTCTGGTGCCAGAAGAGTGGCTGCCATGCTGTCGCTTCCCCGGTGGGTGCAGCGGATGTGGTGGTGCCCCTACAATTGGTGGTGAGGAAGAGGTCCCTCTCAGAGTCAGTGGGTGTGAGGGACCAGGGTGATGTGTGGCGGCCTTCCCTTGGAGCTCTGCGTTGCTCAGGGAGGAGCTGCAGCACTGAGCCTGCCTCCTCCCATTACTCCTCTTCGGGTGGGACTTCTGTAGGTGGGTCTTGGGGCCACCCTTCTGGACCTATGCAGCCCTGGTCATCCCACACGGGGGATTCCCCTTCTGGGCTCAGTCCTGACCGCTTCAGTCTGGTTGAGCGGCTGTTGATGGAGGAGACCAGCAGATCCTTCCCTAGGGTTGTATTGTCTGCCGGGTCTTGCAGCCCTAGCAGAGGGCATTCTCACCCTGTGAGAGTGCTCCCCCCGCCTTTTCCTTCCTCTTTTCTGGTCCATGTGGGTCCCTTGGACCCTTGACCTGAGAGCAGTTCAGGGCCACAGCTGCCGAATTCCCCAGATACATTAGGGCCATGGATGAACAGGCCTTCCACCTGTCCTCCCAGGAGCAGTCGGACTCTGACTCGTCTGACTTGTCAGCTTGCTCGTCGTCTTCTCTTTCCTCTGATGTTGATCAGACTTCCTATCAGCGATTCCTTTCCAGGTTTGTCGATGAGCTCCATGTTTCCCTGGTGGCAAGACGCAATCCTGAGCGGGCAACGCGCGCCTTTCTGAGTGAATACAGTGCAGACCACCTGGTGGTGCCTGCCTGGCCAGTTCCTTTCCAGGAAACATCGTACCATACCTGGCAGTGTCCCCTAGCCCCTTCTCCAGCTCTGAGGGAATGCCAGTGCAGGTATTGCGCACCTCAGGGGTCTCCAGGAGCTTTGCCTCACCCTCCTCTGGACTGAGCCTCCTGAACACCCCTACTGGGCATAGAAGCCCAAAGCATGACCGGCCTCCAGAGGCCGACTCTGCGGAGTTCAACCTCTGAGAGAGGAGAGTCTGCTCCTCGGCGCTCCTCATGCTCTGTGTCACATCACATCAGGCTCATCATGCTGCCTACAACAGGTACTTATGGTTGATGCTAGGCCAGTTGCTAGCATCAATGCCTGAGTTGGAGGCAACCAGGCAAGCCATCGCCCTCTCCGTATGTGGTCTGGAGCTTGTGAAGCACCGAGCAAGGGCATCGTACAACGCCAGTGAGGTGGCGTCCAGGTTGGCGGGGACCGTGATCTGCATCAGATAAATGGCGTGGCTTCACCTTTCCTGGTTGACACCCCTGGCTCGGTGTAGGATACTTGTGTCCACTTTCCAGGGGACCCACCTTTTCTCCAGCAGGGTGAGGTGGGAGCTTCAGGGGTGACTTCCTTCTCCCAGGCAAAGGGAGACCCTGTCTCACCCTGGCCACTCACGGGCCTCGTCTGGCCAGTGAGGGTCCCCTCCTCCTGTGTTTTTCCCCTCGCAGGGGGCTGAGGGAGCCCTCTCCCTTAGGGAGGTGCAAGGTCCCCTTTGCGAGGCTTGGTAAGCAACCACCAGTGATGAATGGTGAAGACTGATACAGATAAGATATGAAAATTACGTACCTACCGTAATTGTTGATCTTTCTGTATATCTTCACCATTTATCACTGCTTCCCACTCACCTTCCTCTTGGGCCTCAGCCTCTGGACAGTGCCTCCTCCCTGCTTGCTTTTCCCCAATTGAGGCCAGTTGTGGGCCTAGTCCTGCTGGCACCTCCGGGTCCTCTGATCCTTCAGGTGAAGCAACAGGAATCCACCTTTGGGGCAGGGCAAGCAGGGGCACTTCCCTCTAATGATAGGGGCTCCCGAGGGTCCTCTTCTCGCAGTCCTGATGGGACCCCCCCCTCTGGATTGTCTGGGCCCTTCCTCTTGAGGGCCCAAATATTCCAGCAGTGGTTGAGTTGACCTCTGGGGTCCTGATTCCCCTTCCTTCCTGGAGCATTGACTCCTGTCTTGGTGGTTAACATGGTGGGGTTTTCCAGGGCAGGGTCCCCCTCAGAAAAACAAAAAGGGGGTGGAAACTTCCTCCAGACATCTTCTTGCCCCTCCTGCCATTTGGCTCAGAGTGTGGTGTCTACTCCCTTAAGTTTAAGACCCTTTCTGTTGAAGGAGTCTTTCTCAGAGGGCAATCCTGCCCCGGGGTGGGTTCTGTCCCCACCCTTGTGTAAGTCGGGGACAGGAGTGGGAGACCTTTGACACCCCTTCCATCTCCTCTGGACCGGTGGGGGGAGGATGCACCTTCAAGCCTGGTGCCCTGGCTTGTGTTCTGCTCTACTGGATCGATGTCCAGCTGGTTCCTGTCAGTGGAGCCTCCCTTGTCGGCACCAACATATTCTGTGATATCCAGAAGCACACCTATTATTCCTTCTTCACAGTCACCCTTCCCATTGCTGGCTCCATCTTTTCCTCCCGTCATCAGTCCAGGAGAGAAGAGGAGTATAATCCTGATCTCCTTGATATGAAGGAGGATTCGAAGGGTGAAGAAAGGGAACATAATCTCTTATGGGGGGATTGCCTTTTAGCTCTACCCTTCTCATGCAGTGAGGACACTGTGTTGTATATGCCTAGGTCTCCTCTTGAAGATGCCTCTTTTCAGGCTTTGCTGAGACAAATCCAGGATGCCATGGGATCTGAAGCTGAGGAGGAAGACTCCACCCAGAGAAATTTAAAGGAATTTTTGGAGGTATTCCTACTGCACCTTCGATTGTGATTCCTCCTATATATACTGCTCTAGAGGATGTTACTTTTGCTGCTTGGCATAGGCCTAACACCTTGCCTGCAGTGCCTAGAAAGGCTGATGAGCAGTACCCTGCTCTGTCTGCAAAGCCTTATTATGCTTCCCAGCCTGAAAGAGAGTGTGTGGTTATCATGGCTGCTCACTATCGCTCTAGAGCCCTAGACACATGAGCACTTTGCCTCCTGAAAAGGAATTCAGGAGGCTGGATGTAATATGCAAAAGAGCAAAAGAACTAAATGCCTCTGCAGCCTTAGGCCTAAGAATTGCAAACTACCCAGCATACAAAGGGGTGAATAGGGTACATGGGGGGAGTACCTTTCAAATAGGAATAAGCACCAGGACCAGGCAGCATACAGTGAAGCTGATGGAGGATTCAAGATGATGTGAGGAAATAGTTCTTCACTGAAAGGGTAGTGGATTCTTGGAATAGATTGCCAGCGGAAGCGGTGGAGGCTAGATCTGAGTGGGCGCTCCAATCATGCATGGGATAGACATAGGGGTATATTATATGGGATGCAGAAAGTGTGGTGGGTTGAAGAAAACCAGCTAGGATCTGCAGAGACAGAATAGATAGGGAATGTCTGGACAGGCTAGGTAATCTAAGCAGTCCTTTTCTGCTGTTAGGTTCAGTGTTTTTAAATGATGCTGAAATATGTGTGTGCTATCTAGGTAGGTGGACATTGTTGGTTGCTGATGGGGAAGAGTGGGAGAGTCAGTAGCCAATGGCACAGTGTTTTCTTTTGGAGAATAGCACCCATGTTCGTCAGAGATTGAGAGGGCTCTGAAGCAGTTGTCTGTGCACTCACCCCACCGCCTGAAGACTGCTGATCCTGCGCCCTGCTTGGCAGCCACACTTGCAACTACCGACAGCCACCAACCAATGCCTAGAGTAAGCTGAAGCCACGCCCCTGCTCCTCTCTATGCACCAGTTGGGTGCGCCTCCTGCAAGTTCTCGTCTCCAAAGGTCATCTTACCAAAGCGGTCTTCCGCGCTGCGATCCTCCATGCTAAGGACTGAGTGCAAAGGTCGTCGGGGGAGTTTGCTAGAGAGAGTCAGCCAGAGGAGGCAGCTGGCAGCCAGATACCTTGCCTGAGTGATCTCGGCTAATACAGTATTTAACAAGATTAACTGCATTCTTTGTGTTGGCATACTACAACTAGGTCCTAGCTACAGCCTATCAGGGTGAACACTGCAGGTTAAGTAGTATTTGCAGTAGTAGTTTATCTGTTTAGCACCAAATCCTTGGGGCTCTGAGCGCTGTTCATCATAAAACAAGTCAAGAAGAAGAAAAAAGCAAAGCAGTAAATAAATACATATAACTTCAAATATATAAATCAGGTAGTATAAATAGCTAAAAAAGCAGCACTGGGGGCTAGTTCAGGTCAAAAGCCTTTTTGAAAAGGTAGGTCTTTAGGGCCCTTTTAAAGGCCTCCACCGAGGGAGCCTCATTAAGAGATCTGTGTAGCGAGTTCAACAGAGCCAGACCAACCACTTCAAAAGTGTGATCCCCTGATGTCTTAAGTCTGTCCCTGGGAGCTGCTAGGAGACTCACCTCAGAGGAGCGGAGAGGGTGAGTAGGGCATTTAGGGGATAGGATATCACTCATATAACCTGGGTTCAGTCCATATAGGGTTTTTTAGGTCAGCAAACTGACCTTGAAGGTGTTTCATCACTTCACCGTTAGCCAATGCAGGTCGCGCAGGACCAGGATCACATGACACGACTCTGGGAGGCCTGTCAATTACCTGGCCGCTGCATTCTGCACTAGCTGCAGTCATCATAGGATACCTCCACTAACCCCGAGATACAGAGCATTACAGCAATCAAGTTTGGAAGTCACAAAGGCTTTTATCACTGAGGGCATGTCCTCCAGTGGGATCAAGGCTTTAATTTGGGAGATGTTTCTAAGAAGGTAAAAGCCACTGTGGAATACAGATGACACCTGAGTCTCAAGTGTCAGGCTTCCATTCAGAATGATGCCTAGATTCTTCATCTTAGCGTGGGCCACCAGACTAGAGTAACTAAGTACCAGGCCAGTTTTCTCTGCTGTGGCCCTTGCACCCTGTCGTCGACCAGGCTCAATCACCAATACCTCCATCTTATCCACATTGAGTCTCAGCCCAGCCATGCCCTGGGTGCAAATGACAGATACAGTTGGGTAACATCTGCATTAGAGTGAAAACCCAGGTTGTAATGCCTTATGATGTTTCCAAGGGGCAGCATGTACACTGTGGATAACATAGGTGATGGGATGGAATCCTGGGGTACAACACAGAGCAAGGTCATCGGGAGTGAGGAAAAATTCCCCATCATCACCCTCTGTGTCTTTTCACTGAGGAAGGACTCAAACCAGCTGATAACTGTACCAGCGAGTCCACAGTACTCCCTTAGGCTTTCCAACAACAACCCATAGTCCACTGTGTCAAATACTGAAAAGAGAGCGAGAGAGACAGCAGGTAGAACAAGAACTGACCTTTTCATTCTATCGCCAGCCATGAGGAGCTCATTATGTACCCTGGCCAGGCAGTCTCCATACTATGCCTGGGTCTAAATCCAGACTAGAGTGGCCCATAGATGTTAGAGGCTGTAAGGAGTGCCTCAAGCTACAGAGCCACCATCTTCTCAGTAACCTTTCCTACGAAGGGAAGGGTAGAGACAGGTCTAAAATTTGCCAAACAGTCTAGGTCCAAAGATCTTTTAAAGGGCCTCACCAGCACATCCTTCAATGCGCTCGGAAAAGACCCATCCAAAATGGAACGCCAGCCTATGTCAGCAAACACTGGGCCCAGAAATCACACGCAGCTCACTAGGAGGCATGTTGGACCTTGGTCCAGTTCACAGTAAGTGGTCCACAGCTCAGAGATCACCTCACATGTCTCCTCCACCGATACCAGCCTGAACTCGCCCCCAGACAGGAAGAGTGCTGTTGTGACAACCCTCTCCCCACTGCTGGGCCTGTGAGGACTCTTCGTATCTGCTGAATGAAATTGTCTTTACTGATTGGAGTCAGGCAGGATGTAACAAGCTATCCACAGTGTGGAAAAGCTGAGCCGGTCTGTTCCTCCCCATCACAATCTCCCTGGACAGAAATGCCAAATTCTTAGAAACATATAGAATTTGACGGCAGATAAGGACCGCTTGGCCCACCCAGTCTACCCGTTTCCCTACCTACTGGATAAGCTGCAGATACTAGTTAACCAGCAGCCTACTTCTTCCTACCCCAACCCCCTAGAATGGCCTTATGACTGTCCCATGCATGCTTGAATTCCACCACTGATTTTGACTCCACAACCTCCTCCGGAAGGCCGTTCCATGCATCCACAACCCTCTGTGAAAAAAATACTTCCTTAAATTACCTCTGAGCCGCCCCATCTTCAAATTGTGCCTCTTGTTCTTGCACACCTCTTTTTTGAAAGATGCTACCTCTTGGACTTTGTTGATTCCCTTAGCGTGCCAGGCGTTTCTATCATATCCCCTCTCCCTCCTTTCCTCGAGGCTATACATATTAAGCTCCTTTCGTCTCTCTTCATATGTCTTCTGGTGCAGACCCGCAACCATTTTAGTTGCCCTTCTCTGGACAGCTTCCATCCTGTCTATGTCTTCTCGGAGATTGGGTCTCCAGAACTGCACACAGTACTCCAGATGGGGTCTCACCAGCTGTCTGTACAGAGGGATAATAACTTCCTGTTTTCTACTGGTGATGCCTCTCCTTATGCATCCCAGTATCCCCCAACCCTCCTTGCCCCTCTCATTGCTTGCCCACCTTTAGGTCATCTGATATGACTACCTCAGGTCCCTTTCCATTTTGTTGTTGTTAGTATCTCACCCCCCATTGTGTACTCTTCTCCTGGGTTTTTTGTTCCCAGGTGCATTACCTTGCACTTCTTAGCATTGAATCTAAGCCATACATTTGACCATTCCTCTAAGCTTGCCAAGTCCCTTCTCATCCTTTCCACCCCACCCTGTGCATCAACTCTGTTGCAGATCTTTGTGTCATCTGCAAAGAACATCCTTTCCTTCAGTCCCTCTGCAATGTTGCTTATAAAGACATTGAGAGGACGGTCTAATACTGAATCTCTGGTACCCACTAGTAACCCTTCTTTCTTCTTAGTGGACTCCATTTACTATTACTCTCTGTGTCCTATTCTCCAGCCAATTCTTTACCCAGGCTGTCATCTTGGGACCCACTCCCAGGCTGGCTAACTTGTATATTAATTGTTTGTGTGGGACTGTGTCAAATGCCTTGCTAAAGTCTAGGTAGGTCATGTCCACAGCCCCTCCCTGATCTACTACTTTGGTCACCCAGTCAAAGAAATCTATCAGATTCGTCTGGCATGACCTTCCTGTTGTGAATCCATGCTGCCTTGGGTCCTGTGCCCTCTGGCCTCTAGATACTCAACAATTCTTTCCTTCAGAAGTGATTCCATCATTTTCCCTATCACTGAGGTTAAACTAACAGGTCTATAGTTTCCTGCTTCTGCCTTGCTCCCACTTTTGTGAAGGGAATCACATCTGCCCTCCTCCAGTCCTCGGGTACCACCCCATCCTCCCATGATTTGTTAAAAAGGGTAGTCAGTGGTGTCACTAGTTCTACCCTTAGTTCTTTTAGAATTCTGGGATGAATCCCATCAGGCCCCATTGCTTTGTCCACCTTCAGTTTTAAGAGTTCTTTCAGAACCCTTTCTTCTGTAAATGGGCTGGTATCAACTTCTGTATCCAGAGTGTTTCTACTGTTTGTTTTATGTACCTCCCCCTCTTCATTTGTAAATACTGAGCAAAAATATTTGTTTAGTATCTCTGCCTTTTCACAGTCTCCCTCTGCTCACTATCCCTCCCTTGGTCTTCCTTTGCTCCCTGATGTACCTGTAAAAGGTTTTATCCCCCTTCTTAACTGAGTTGGCTATCTTTTCCTCGGTTTGGGCCTTTGCTGTTCTGACTGTCTTCCCAGCCTCCTTTTGCTTTAACTGATACAGTTCTCTGTCGTGCTCCTTCTGCGATTCCTTGTACTTCCAGAATGCTTTCTTTTTCTCTTGAACCTTCACTGCCACTTCCTTTGAGAACCATAGTGGTTTCTTACATCGTTTTGTTTATTTGCTTCACACAAAGGCTCGTTACCTCTGTGATGGCAGTTTTTATTATTCCCCATTGTTCTTCCACCCCTCCTTCCTGCCCATTTGCTAGTGCATTCCTTAGGCACTCACCCATTTTGGCAAAGTCAGCCCTCCAAAAGTCCAGTACTTTTGCCTTTGTATGGCTTGACTCTATTGCTGTGTTTATTGTGAACCATACTGTTCGATGGTCGCTAGTTCCCAGATGGCTACCCACTTCTACATCTGTGATCCTCTCTCCATCTCCATTTGAGAGAATCAGGTCTAAGATTGCTCCCTCTCGAGTGGGCTCCAATACTAGTTGTCTAAGGCATGCCTCCTGTAGGGCATCTAGAATATCTCCACTCTTGAGTGGCTGCTGCAACTGCACTCCAGTTAACATCTGGCATATTCAGATCACCCATCAGCAATATCTCCCCTTTTTCTGCCATTCTAAGTATACTTTCTATCATTTCCTTGTCCATTTCCTCCCCCTGAGAAAGGGGTCTGTATACAACCCCTGTGCGGATTGTGGTGCCATTGCCTGTCTCAAATTTACCCACAGTGCTTCTTCTCCTCCTGTTTACCCTTTTGTTCTGTTGCTTTTATTCCTTCCCTTATGTAAGAGCTACTCCTCCTCCTCTTTTACCCTCCCTGTCCCTCCTGTAGATAGTGTATCCTGGTATGTTTACGTCCCAGTCGTGGTTTTGTGTGTACCATGTTTCTGTGACTGCCACGATATCCAGATGTTCCTCCTCCATCAAAGCCACTAATTCAGGAAGCTTGTTACCCAGACTACGGGCATTGGTACTCATTGCTCTCCATTTTTTGATGGCTTTACCTTCTGTTGCAGCATCCCCCACTGACCTTTCTACCTCGGTCTTTTTCTCATTTAGTACCCTGTTTTGTAGGGAGAGGCTGGGATTTTCCTGCTGCTTATCAGTGCCTCCCCCTTTGACTAGTTTAAAAGCTTGACAATGAAGCATGAGAGATTGCCACCCGGATACTCACTGTAATGAGTTCTCAGAGCCAGTCTGTCCTCATAGGTCCCAGACTTCTGCCAACAACACTCCAGTTTCTGACACATGGCCATCATCTCTCTAACTATGGGGATCCTAAGCTTGAAGTCCTGTGTCATATACAAACTGAGGCAACGGCCCTGTTATAGGCTACTAACATCTCCTCTAATCCTGTCCACAAGCAGCCATCACACCAGAGACATCCATCACAACCTAAAGTCCTGCAGGGGAAACCCCCTTTAAAGGGTGGCAACAGACAATCTCTGCTCGGGGTGGACAACAAGGGGGGGGCCCCCTGAACAAGAACATCACTGTGCAGTGATCCAACCAACAGACTGGATTGTTCTCAGGGTTGTTAATCTTGATCCCTAGTGAGAATACTTGGTCCAAGGCGTGACAGTGTTGATGGGTCACAGCAGTAAACACTTGTGCGAGGTCCAGTGATTCTGTCAACTGGAGGAAATGTTGTCCAACCCGTGAGAGTTTGCTGTCAACCCAGGCATTAAATTCACCCGGAACCAACCATCTTTCATGACTCCAATACCTTCTTGGTGATGAAGTCCATGATTTCCTGCAGGAATTCCTTTCACGCCCCAGATGCCAGTATACGAGAAGGATCCTGTAACCTGCACCTGGACCCCCATGTGCAGTCAGGCATTCGTTCAACAAAGTAAATCCCACTGGTGCACAGTAAAGTTCAAATCAGATCAATAACAGGTGGCCACCACCCTCCCCCAGGCAATCCCTCCACAGACAGTGAACCACAGAGAATCCAGCTGGAACCAATGCCACCAGAACTTGCCCCTCATCACCCAGTCAGGTCTCTGTGATGCAAGCCAGATCAGCCATAGAAATCATGTTTGATATAATTGCAGACTTGTTGCTCATTGATCTTGCACTGCGCAATACTATCTGCAGGGGACGAGTGAAGACTGCTGGTTTACAGGCTACCTGCCCACACAGTCTAGTATGAATTCCAGGTCTGGGAACCAGCCATGTTTGGCCTCTCCTGTGGTCAATTGTTTGCCTTGGGGCATCTCCTCGTCCCCACCACCTTAATAGTGCCCCCCATTACAGACCCCCGCTGTTTACCATCCCACCTCCTCACGATGTTCATCTCCCTGCAGTGCCTGCATACTGGGGGGGGGGGAGTGTCATCAAAGGGGCAGAGGTCAAGCAACTGGGACAGGGAGCAGCTAAGCCTGAGGGGTCCCAGACCCACATACATTATCCCACTGGCCACACAAATGACCACCCAATAACTCCCCCCTTAGAAGAACTCCCACCTAAAAAGAGAGTTCACACCTTAGCACAGACCTCCCACTGCCCTAACTCTAAACCCTAAAACAGTCACTGTTCACGATCACCCAGATTCTAATACAGTACATGCCTACTCACCCATACCATCATACGCTAAACTGTGACCCTTTACCTAATGTCCTTCCTCCCCTCCCAAGCCCTCCAAATAAACCTACTACTAAATATGTTAAAAACAAAAAGTGAGGAGAATCCAGCAAAATTATAAGCAGTCCAGTGATTTCAGGCTTTGCTTGTGTCCCTTACAAAATATTATGTTAGTGCACTAATTTCTCTTTTTCCACTGGAGAAAGTCCAGAAAATCTCTCTTCAGAGAAACAACACTTTCTAGGGACGTGGATATGGTGTACTATCCACACTTCTGGCAGATTCCTTTCCCTTTAAATCTCTGGCCAGAAAGTCTTCGAGCTGGCTCCTCCCACCTACCCAGGTGGTAACTCCCTTGGCACCGCCCCATGATGTCAGACCTTCCTTTCTGCTGGAAGAAGAAAGTTCCTTCCTTATCGCTCTGGGTTGAGTAGGAGGATCAGTGGGAGGTTGGTCACTCGGGTGTCGGAGGATCTGGTGCGGTCCGGATGTCAGGGAGTGGTTGTCTGTTGACAGGGGGTGGTCTGACGCTGCCGGAGGGGCCGAACCGAAAAAAGCCTGACGAAAGGATTGGGCTCATGGAAAACAAGAAGAAACGGAATGTTGTGAGTGTTTTGCTAGTGGTTTGGACTTCAAGTGGGTTCTGCCAAAAGCATACTCGTAAAATAAAAACTGCCAAGAACGTCTTTGAAATCCCTGCAGTTTGGAAAGATTAACGGGTGAGAGCCCCTATTGTATTTCAAGCTGTGACCCTGGGGAATTGTCGGTAATCTTTTTACCACCAGCTTAAGAAGGGCTTCTGTTCTGGTGAGAACACCTTTTTCTGTGGGCCATACAGTCTTCCAGGATACCAGCTTTTGTAGTGACTATCTTGCAGTGGTGTGAGCACTGCTCTACAGGCTGAAAGACTTGGACTTTGCTGTAAAGTATAGAGCTTTACTTACAAATATTGCCATAATTTCTATTTTTCCTCTGCTGTTCAGTGTGTGGATTCTCTATTTAGAATGTTATTTTGTTGTGGATTGATTTAGGTGGGTTGTAGGGTAGGCAATTAGTGGGTGCATGTGGGTGTATGGTTTTATGTTTGAGTGACTGTGATTGCGTGTGAATATAGAGAGCTAGGTGGTTTATAAAAGGGGTGGGCTGTGTGTCCAGTAATTGTTTGGGGGTGGGTATTTAAGTAGTTTTAGCTATAAAAAGGAATAGAGTAAAACAGGATGTGCTGGTGTGCTAGTGCTGGCTGGATTTACTTATCATCATCCCTGCTGCTCAACCTCTACCCCTTTGCTGACCTCCTCCCTGTTTCAGCAACAGCAGTGAGACGCTGTAGGGAAGTAGGTATTGCAAGGGGGCGTGTGGGCAAGAGTCAGTTTGTTGATAATACTGCCCGGGTGAGTAGCTTAGGGGTGGTCAGGTCCAGGAGGCGCACTGGGGCAAAATGGGACCATGAGAGAGGCCAGACATGTTTGGTTCTCATTCCCAGGGTTCCCACCAGACTGAGTGGGCAGGTAGCCTTGGGACCGGCAACCTCCACTGGTCCACTTCAGGTGGTGCTATGCAATGCCAGGTCGATGAGAAACAAGACCGTTATTAGGACGGAATTGATTTCTTCGGTTGACCTTGCTTGCATTACAGAGACCTGGTTGGGGATCCCACCCTGGTACATTCTAGTGCACTGCCCATGGTGGGAATGCAGGGGTGGGGGAGTGGCCATCTGCTTTAGATCTGACTTGAACTTTTCTGTGCACCCAGTGGGATCTACTTTGTCGTTTGAATGTGTGGCAGTGCGTGGGAGTCCAGGTGCAGGTTGCAGGATCCTCCTCGTTTATCGTCCTCTGGGACACGAGGGGGATTTCCTGCAAAAAGTCGCAGACTTAGTCGCCGATAGGATATTGGAGTCACCGAGATGGTTGATTCTTGGAGACTTCAATGCCTGGGTTGTCGACGAACCCTCACATTTTGGAAAGGACTTCCTCCAGTCAATGACATCTATGGGCCTCTCGCACAAGCGGTTGCTTCTGCAACCCACGGCCACGCCTTGGACCTAGTAGTCTCACTGGGGCTTGAGATCACGAATCTCAGGATTGATCTGGTCTCCTGGTTGGATCTTTGCATGATAGAATTCTTGTTCAGGACCTCCCCTGTTAGTCCATCCTCTGCTGAGATGGTCCGCTACCGCCCTTTGAGGGGATTGTGGCCAGAGGGACTATTGGTTGTATCGGATTTTTCTGGTGAGAGTGTTGCATTTTGGGGGTGTACGAGCTGGTGGCAACATATAATAAACCTGTCACAAAGGCGCTTGACACCATCGCACCGATCGGTATAAGACCCAAGTCTTCTCACTAAAGATCCCCGTGGTTTGATGGGTCTGTCAAGGAGATGAAGATCAAGAGTCAGAAGTTGGAGTTTGCTGGAGAAGAACCAGGTCCGTGGATGACAAACTGGCTTTGAGAACTCACTACGGTGAGTATCAAAAAGCAATCAACCATAAGAAGGCACAGTTCCTGTCCAGGGAGATTGCTGCAGGAAGGAACAGACCAACTATGCTCTTTCGGACTGTGAACAGGTTATTACATCCTGTCTATCTACAGCCGAAAAGAGCAGTTTCAGTCGCTGAGTATGAGGAGTTCGCTCAGTTCTTTTCTGTAAGGGTGTCCTCCATTAGGACTTTGATCTCTCCAGTGGGACATGATAAATCCCACAGTATAGGGTCTGGTATGTACAGGGGCACTCCGTTTGTCTGGGAGGAGTTTCGGCTGGCGGGGTTGTCTGAGGTCATTGAGGTAACCTTGAAGCTGCAACCCACTTTTTGTGAGCTGGACCCGGGCCTGACGCGTTCCCTAGTGGAATGTGTTGAGTACATTGGTCCAGCATTCGCTGAGATCGTCCGGTGTTCACTC